>JABJUM010000020.1:0-1225904 GCA_016169955.1 Phytophthora vignae f. sp. vignae
GACCCAGAGGAGCCTACACATTTTACAACACCACTGGACACGCAGTTCTTCAATGCCAGCACCAAAACAGTGAAGATCTGCGCTAGTGTGGCGATGAACATGGAGCCCAAGCTCTTCTCGGACTGCGGACTGCTGCTGCCCGACAGCAGAGAGACGATATGCTCGCCCAACTCGCCTGTAGTACCACACAAGGTTTGGACTGGTTGTGAAGACCGCCAGCATATTTGCCAAGACCACTCAACAGCGACATGGTACTGCTCGGACTCGGCATGCGGCGAGGCCGACACACCGCCGGGCTTTAACGACGTACCGTGCAATGCTTCACGACATACGTGTGACGGCGTGCTAATGTTTCTCAACGACAACAGGGCTGCGAAGCCGCCCAACTACGAGGATTACCCCGTCGAGATTGTCGACGAGCAACTCTGCCGAGAAGAGTATGGTGAAGAGGAGGCGGCTTCCAGGTGTAAGTGTCTGCGCAACCCCTCCGCGTCCACTCGACCAACGCCGCCGTTGGTGATAGTTCTAGCGCTTAGTATCCTTTTGATTCTGACCAATGTGGCTAATAGAAGGTAGTGCAAGTAAAAAAGCAACTTTATTTTATGCCCGCATGTGGCCGCCGTTAGCGCGATCCTTCTCACTCTCGGTCCGCACTTGCATAGTTTCAAAATCCGCCTTATCGTCTTCCTCTTTCTTATAGCCGGCGGCCTTGTTGCCGAACCGAGTGAAATACGTTCCTTCCACCAGAGCCACGAACTCGGGCCAGAGCTTGAGATGACTCAGCATAATTTTGGCTGCTGCCGTGAGTGGCACAGACAGCATCATGCCCACGACGCCCCACAAAAGCCCCCAGGCCGAAAGAGACAAGATCACAATCACAGGGTCAATCTCGAGCTTGCGACCAAATACCTTTGGCTCCACAAAGTTGCCCACGAACATGTGAAAGCACATGGGGAGAACCACTGCCAAGAATTTCTCCATCGGGTTCATCAGGTCGGACGGCGTAATAGCGATGATGCAAATGGGCGCGACAGAAGCGATCATGGCTCCGACGTTAGGGATCCAGTTCAGTATGAACGTCAGCATCCCCCACACGATGGCCAGCCCCACGTTAAGAGAAACGTAAACGATCGTAACCAATAGCGCCACGAAAAGCGACAGGAAGCACTTGAGGGTCACGAAGCGCTGAATGTCGTGATCAATCTTGGACCAAACGCCTCCAGCGTCACTTGCACGTGTGCGTGTGCACAGGAAATACGTGAGGTAGATCAGCGTCACGAACATGACGGACAGCAAGTCCATCGTCTCGGTAACCACGATGCGCGCCAGCTTATCAACGTTGTCGTGCAGCGTCGTCGTGATGTTCACAGGCAGTCCGATCTGTTCAAGCAGGTGCTCCACGCCCGCAACAAGGTGGTTGTATCCAGTCTGGTAAGCGCCAGCGTCCAGCGCATGAACCGAAAGCACTGTGATGTAGCCTAGCAGTCCGAAGAACACGCACACCAAGCTGACAGCAACCAGTGATGCGAATGCGCGCGAGCAACCACGCGACTTCCGGCGAGCATGGCGCCCACGGGATGTGCAAACGCAAAGGAAATACTTGGGTGACACGTCGATCACTTCAACCAACGGGTCCACGAGGTACCTGCATTCCAACATCGTTCATACATAATGTTAGATCATTTCCAGGCAAAAAAAAATATGTTCGAGGCTAAGTGCAGCTCTTACATGAGGAAAATCGCGAGGAAAAATGGAATCAGCACGGCCTGGAACCAAGCTAGCAAGTAGCACGCCGCTGCCAATCTGCAACAATCATATCATACAAGTCAAGCAGTTAGTATAGTCCACCTCGTAGCTCGCCACAAATCGCGAGTTCACGTACCCGGTTGCCAACAATGCGCCTTTGGTCTCAAACGCGAGTTGCCGCACAGGTCCATCAAGCGCCGCCAAGATGTCGTTGGCCACGTTATTGTAGAAGGGCCGGATGCCGTCGTCGCCGTGGCTGCTGAATGTGTTGTTGCGCTCCGAGCTGATGGAGATGGTGGAGGCCGCCGAGGGGGACAGCTGCACGTTGGAGAGGTTGGAGTTGCTGCGCCGTATGGGCGACACGTGCGGCGACTCCATGTCCAGCGACGCGTAGGCCTGCTCCTTCTTGCCCACGAGCTTCATCTCGGTCGGTCGTTTGCAGCGGCTCTTCGGCGTTCAGCTCTTGTGGTTGTTTGCAGCTTCTAGCGCAGGAGCGAAGTTGGCTGGAGTGGAGGTGATCGCAGCGGAAGGGCTCGTGCTCTCCGGCGGCGTGAGAAGACCCAGACCTGGTCGAGCGTGTGAGAGCTGCTGGAATGCGGGCTAAGAAAAGGCGTTGGTGTGGAGCACGTAAAGTGATGTTGCTCGTGGTCAGGACGAGGAAATGTCGTCCGAATGTCGCTCCTTCGCAGCCGCAGAAATTGTGCGGCGAGGGGCCCTTCGCGCTTGATAAAGAGTCCTGCGGAGTCAACATGTCGGCGCTCTCTCCTGTGGCCAAGGCGGCGCTGCGTCACCCCGCGGGGCGCGTGAGCAACAACGGCGTCACGGCCGCGGTCTTCGGCTCCACGGGCTACCTCGGCCGCTACGTCTGCGCGCACCTGGGTGCGTCTGCATGAAGCTTTATCCTCTTGACATTCGTCCCGGCGGTCCAGCCACACCTCGAGTCACCTTAATTCTCTAACGATATCCACGCTGTTTGCACACACAGGCACCAACGGAAACGCGTACGTGCTGCCGTACCGCGGCGATGAGAGCGAGGTCTCGCACCTGCGCGTGTCGGCCGACCTGGGCAACGTGGCGCAGCAGCCCTTCCACCCGCGCGACCGCGACTCGATCTTCGAGGCCGTCGAGGGCGCGGACATCGTCGTGAACCTCATCGGCAAGCACTACCAGACCAAGCACATCCTGCCGTGGTGGATCAACTACACGTATGACGACGTGCACGTGGACGTGGCCCGCACCATCGCCGAGGTGGCCAAGGAGGCCGGCGTGCCCCGCATGGTGCACGTGTCGTCGCTGCTGGCCCAGCCCAACTCGCCCTCCGAGTGGGCCGCCTCCAAGTTCCGCGGCGAGGTTGCCGTCCGCAAGGCCTTCCCTGAGGCCAACATCGTGCGTCCGTCCAACATGTTTGGCCCCGAGGACCGCCTGCTGGTCTGGATCGGCAACCGCCTCAACTACGGCGGCGTGCCCGTCGTCAACAACGGCGACGCCGTGATCCAGCCCGTGTTCGTCAACGACGTGGCCAAGGCTATCTACCACATCACCCAGGACCCCACGATCCAGGGCAAGACCTTCGAGCTCGTTGGCGACGAGGAGTTCACGTACAAGGAGCTGGCCGACTACGTGTTCGACATTACCAAGCGCAACCCGAGCCTGGTCAACCTGCCGCTGCCCGTGGCCCAGGCCATCGGCTACTTCTGCGAGCAGTTCCCGGACCCCAAGTTCACGCGCGACTGGGCCACGCGTCTCAGCCTGAACGAGGTCAAGACGTCGGACCTGCCCGGCCTCCGCGAGCTGGACGTGGAGCCGACCAAGCTGGAGAAGGAGGCGCCCAACTTCCTGCTCAAGTTCAACCCCGGCGGCCACTTCCAGGAGGTGTCTGGATACCATTAAGCCATTTCAGCGGCGCGGCGGGCGGGAGCTGCGTAGGCTGCTCGTTCCAGCTCGGGCAAGACGCGAGGGAACGCCACGCCTGCAGCTTGCTTGACCTACTGCAGCGGCTGTCGCTGCTTCCACCAGCGCGGCCGGGGCAGCGGCTCTGCTTGGCCAGGGACAGACAATACCTTATGAGTGACAGACAATCAATGACCAAAATGAAAGACTACTATCCGCTCGAGTTGTCAACATGCCAAAATATACAGGCGTGCACTGTAAACGGTCAGCTTCAATGTCCTCGTGGACCAACAAGTGCAAACATTCTTGTGGTCTCCATCGCGTATCCGCAAATCCACATTTTAACCCCGAAAAACAGTAGATCAGAACGCAATATGCTTGCCCAAGCCGGAATCGCTGGTGCTGCGCCCCGCGCGCGGGCGCTCGCGCTGGTTGCGCCGCACTTCCAGGTCCTTGGAGGCGCCACGCAGACGCAGCAATTGTATGGCACGCGTCGCGCAGCGTCTCGTTCTCTCACCGCTAACAGCAGCAGGTCATGGAACGCGGATTCGCCGATCTTGCGCTCGATGCTCCAAGTTACCACGGCGCAACTCGCCACTGGCCGCCGCTGCTTCTCCACGTCCAGCAGCGACGTCCCGCTGCACTTCGACACGCACAACGTGGTGAAGAGTCTGCAGGAGAAAGGTGCGAGTCGCGTCCATGCGCTGCCGAACTTGTACTCGGTTCTCATGGTTTGGTACGTTTGTTCCATCAGGCTTCACTGTTGATCAGTCGGAGGCGATTCTGCAGGTGATGAAGGAAGCAATGGCCGACTCATTGGAAGCCCAGTCACGCATCGTAAGTCACGTGGGGCATGTGATGCGTCTGTCTCCTTGTTGAATACTCAACTCTATTGCTTCTACTGTAGCTGGCAACAAAGTCGGAGCACGTCGAGCTCAAGGCGGAGCTGTCCGAGCGAGTGTTTAACTCGACTCTCAAGTTTGGTAAGTTGCTGCTTCAATGTAGGAGTGGGCGGCCTGGGTAACGCAGAATTGACGCGGATGTGCTGTGGGAATCCGCAGATATTGCACAGCGTCACTCGCGGGAGCTGCTGGAGCGCGACTTCAACACGCTCAAGCAGGACATCCGCATGCTGGAGAAGATCGACTTCGACAAGATCCGCATGGAGATCGCAGAGCTCGAGAAGAAGTTCTTGCTGCAGAAGCAGGCGGAAGACGAGACCCTAAACGAGCTGCGGCTGTCGATGGAGAAGGTGGAGAAGCGGATGCTGCAGTACGCCGTCGGTTTTGCCGGCACCATTATGGCTGTTGGTGCTGCCTTGCTGCGCCTGGTTCTCTAAGGCATCAACTCGACGCCATTTGTCTCTACGTATACTTGATGATGGTATTGGTGTATGCTTAGCAGGTCTATGAGAACTCGGAGGTCCGAGGATTGGACTTGTCATTCACGCGCGACGTCGCGTTCGCCAGCTTTGAGGCGCTGCCAAGGATGTTGCCGAGCACATTGGTACTCCGCGGAGTAGTGGCATTGCTGCTGCGGGGTCTATTGGTGCTGCCTTCGTTCGTGACAGTGCGGTGGCTGCTTCTGCCAGACAAAGGACGACTGTCAAAGCGAGAGGGTGGATGCTCACGGTTGCGATGGCGATCAGAATGTACTGGAGGAGGGTAGCTGGACTCGGCATACGGTCGTTTCCCTCCCAGGCGCGAGTTAATTGAACGCACGCGATCAGCCTTTGACGGAGGAGGAGGCTCATTCGCCTGGCAGAACTCCTTTTCCGAAATCGACTGGGGCGGCTTGTTGCTAAGAGGAGCGGACGGAGATCGAGACATGCTCCTAGGCTCCGCAGACCCATATCGGCTTCGAATGTCGCGATCTCGATCGCGCCGGTCATCACCGCGGTATCGACGATCATCCCGTCGATATGCGTCGTTGCTTCGATCACTCCGGCCCCTATCAGCTGAGCTCCTGTAGTCACGAGATCGGCTGTAGTCGTCACGCCGGACTTCCCTTGTTGATGAACCCGAGCTTGGACGCTCGCTCCTACGATGATCTGAAGAACTATCGCGTGGGCGTTCACGCGAAGCATAGTCATCATGTCGTCGAGAACCCGACCTCGATGAGCGACCTCGGTCTTGAAAGCTTCGGATCTCATATTTACCTCGCAGGTCTGCTGCTGACGTGGCTGACGTTGATGCGCTTTGCTGGTCTCGAAAGCTTCGGATCTCGTATTGGCCTTGCAAGTCAGCTGCAGACGTTGAAGTCTTCACGGATAGACGGGGTTTCTTGAGACTTGCAGCGTCTTCCGAAGCTGTCTCCGCTGGTCTCTTGAGGTCATCAACAGGCTGCTTCACCACTTCGCGCGTATCTCGAGGAGTTTTTTCCGGTCGACCTTCTGCTTTGACTGGATCCTTCATCTTTTGCTCACTTGCTTTTGGACTCTCGCCTTGGGGCGTACTACGCGCACCCTCGACACCTTTCTCGCTTGCGTCAGTCTTTGGCTCGCCCACATCGTTCGCAGATTTCGAGTCTCGCTTGTCATCCTTAGCGGGCTTCTCCGTGGTAGTTTTCGCTGGCTTCACAGAGGAGGTAGATTTCTGAGCCGCTTTCTCATGCATCGACTTGTAGTATTCAGCTAAATCGCGGTACTGTTCACTTTGTAGCCTTTTCGCGACTGCAGGAAACGCTTCTCCCTTCGTACAAATGATCAGCTTGCGATCGCGGGCACTCTCCACAAGAGCAGCCCACGTTTCGTCTCGCACTAACGTGTTCACGTTACCAACCACATACAGGCAGAACCGGGCACGCGTGATTGCCACGTTAAGACGTCGGATATCGCGCAGGAAACCAATGCCACCACGTTTCGACGCTCGGACGCATGAAAATACGATCACATCCTTCTCCCGACCTTGAAAGCCATCCACTGTGTTCACCTCAATCGACACCGTTGTCGGTATCCCAGACTTGGTAATCTCTTGTCGAAGCACGCGCACCTGCTCCTTGTAAGGAGACACGAATCCAACACTCCACTTGTTCTTGCGCACGTCTGCTATGGTTTCGAACATGTTCTGGCACAGGCTGATGCAAAAGGCAGCCTCCACGCGATTGTACTTCGATCCATTCATATCCTCCTCCCTTGAGTTCTCCACATCATACAGCAGGAAAGGCTGGAAAGTTGTGTGCGCATATACACCGGGACAAACCTTCTGGACACGCTCCATCACGCTCGGACCATCGGTCAGCATCCCTCCATAGAACCTCTTGGACGGGAAATCACGCAGGAACGGGTGCATTCGGTATTGCACTCGCAGCATGGAGGGAGCGACGCCACTTTCTGCTATCCGTTCGAACAGCGATCGGTCGTACCGCGCTTTGGCCGCGACGACACTTTTCACTGTTGCGGGTAACTGTTTCGGATCACCGACGAGCACAACTCGAGCCACGCGCTCTCGAATAGGAACCAGCGTACTCAGCTCCACTGCTTGCGCTGCTTCGTCGATGATGAGGGCATCGAAACCGTGCTTTAGTTCTGAGAAATCACCACTGCCAGCCTTGGACAGCGTGCAGGCAATAATACTTGCCTTGGACAAAATGGTCTCGGTCATTTTCGCTCGAATTGCTGTCACTTCATCTCGCAAGCGCCGGATTTTACCCGAGCATTCCGTTAGCTGTTGGTGCATCTTGGCTAGTGCCTTTCGGTCCTTTTTCGGTCCATTCGCATTCTCCTCCTTGTTATGAAAATCACGGATGGAGCCGCGCAGTTGACGTTGTGTGTCTTGCAGAGAGTGCAATTGGATCGCTTTTGGGTGGATCGCCATCTCGCGCCGAATAATGTGAGGCAAGCAGACCGAATTTACAGTCTCGGACGCATCCTCACCTGCATTGCCGAGACGCACAATTGAGATCCATTCCTCCGACATTGCCTCCGGGTGCACACTCGGCGCTCGTACTTTCGTGACCTTCCCGGAGCTATCCATAAGACCGTCCGTAACAATTCGCAGCACGAGCTCGTTAACAGCTCCATTGGACGGAGCGCACAACAATATGTTGTTGGTTCGACTGGCAGACCGTTCCGATGCTGCTCTCGAGATAACACGGCGCTTCACCACCAAGCTAGACCCCGCCTGATGCGACGACCGAGATGACAGCTTGTTTTCCAGACGACTTCGTGAGGAGCCAGCATTCTTCAGGGCTTGGATGCTCGTTCGACTTGGCCCAGTCGACGAGGTGTCGGATGATCGGCGAAGAATACTTCCAAGAGCAGAGGTAACACCACTCAAGGAAAACGTCGGTGTTGAACCAGCGTCCGATGTACGGCCGCTGGCTTGTCCAGCTGTCACACCGCGAGATCGCGCAGCCTCAAAATTGCTAAACTCTCCCTTGGCTCCGTTCTGACCAGTTGGACTGGTTTTTGGACTAACCATCGGCATAACCGCAGTAGCTGGGAGTCGTAAGGATAACAGTCCGCTGAGAAGCCCCATGATAGTCTTTGTCTTGCCCGTTCCTGGAGGTCCTTGAAGCAGAGACACGCCCATACTGTAGTTATTCAGCACACTGTGAATGGACTGCAGCTGGGACGAATTGTACTGGGGCTTGATTGCCTCCCACAGTTCGGGCGATAAAAACCGAGGAGCACGCTCCAACGTGTCTTTCTTGTCCATCAGGCTCGTCCACTTGTCTTTCAGTTTCGCGGAAAGCGCCTTGATCTCTTTATCATCGTGCTTGCGCAACTTGTTCACAGCTTTGCCTATGCTGGTAGACTAAACGAAAAGTTAGCACATGACAGCAGACTCGTAAAAAAACAAATATAAAAAAGCCTCACCCTCAAGTCGGTCAGCATCACATCCATCTTGTCCAAGCGCTTGAGAAGTTTTACAATCTTTGACTGACTGTCGCTTGATTTGTCTGCCCGCAGCTCGTCCAAAACGGAGGTGATCGTAATGAGCTCTGATTGTGTCGACTTGTACGCTTCTGGAGTCAGAATAGCCGTTCTCAGGTGCTCTGGCAGCATGTCGACTGAGCGAAGCGCGATATACTCACGCGCGGACGTGACCAGATTACAGAGTGGGTTTACCTTCCACTCTGAGTCGGTAATTGCGCTCGCTGCCAACACTTCAGTTGAGAACGAACGCACACTTGCAGTAGCGTTGTCCAACTCGCCATCATTCAGGAAGAGCACTTTGACGGATTCCTCTTCTTCATTCTTGCTACTCTTCTTCGTTGATGATGTCTGCCTGCGCCCCTTTTCGGTCTCACTGATCAAAATCACTCCGAGAAACTCACGCTTTCCCATAAACCCACTCTGGTTCTGGCTCCCCACTGAAATTTGCAAGAGCACCACGTCACCATTTCGGAACAGCTTCTCGTTGAAGCCTCTGCCTGGTCGTCCTTTACCTCCAAACTTCGACTGGGAGCTCGCGAGTAAACCCTCGTCCTTTTGAACGATGCTAAAACTAATGCACCGCATGCCTTCTCTTGGTTTTTCGGACTCATAACGCAGAAGATGACCCCCATTGCCGTAATAGCACTTGCGAAGACCCTCTTGGACCTCGTTATTGCATTCCTCCACCATCAGCGGGAGGAAGGCACGAACATAGTCTGCGCTTTTCTTGAAGGTTAATGCAGGCGCTTCCAGCTCCTTATCAGATCGCTCGTTTTGAAACTCGCCCGACAAAAGGACGGGCATGCAGACTTGCAGTAGCTGCCGGTAAAAGGGCAGCAGTGAGCAAACTGCAATTGGCTTCCGCGTGGTTTTGATCCGATGAAAGAGCGCAGCAAAGCGTAAATCGGTATCTTCTTCTTCCTCCTCCTCTTCCTCCTCTTCCGGTTGATTCACCGCACGCTCCGCGCTCTGTTGCCGCTCTGCGCGACTCGCCTTGTTGGAGCCTGGATGTGAGTGCGAAATTCCCTTGATGACTTGCGCCATGTCAAATGGAGTCTTTGACTGTTGCGTTTGTCCTCTAGGAGACGGATCCCTCTTTGACGGTGCATGGTACTCTACTTCCGAGTAAAAGCTGTGCTGCTTTCGAGCGGCCGCTTCATTCGACACTTCTTCAATGCCAGTGAGATCCACCAATGCACGGCTTTGGGCTCTCGCTGCCGACTTTCCACTCATTGGTCGAGTACTTGAGCTCAGCATACTCGTAGTAAAAGATTTAGCCCTTGGAGGAACCTTCGACTTCGACCGAGAAGTCATGTCCACAAAATTTTGCATTCCACTCGATCCTGTCGAGCGCTTCGTAAAGAAATTTGAGGTTTGATCCAGCTGACGGAACTTCTTGGTCATGCGTCCAAAGTCGGTAGACTGTTTAGACTCGATAGACGCAGCCTCTCCCTTTATGCTATCGATCATTGTGAGAGTGGGTTCGTCAAGCTGAGTGTTTCCTTGCAAAAGACACCCCAAGACTGTCATTAGCAGTTCAGCAGCTCGTTTCTTTTCGGACACTGCGCCTCTCGCAATGCACTCGACCAGTGGTGCAATGAGCGCTACCACACGCTTACTTGACGCAGTTGGGTCTTTCAACACCGACACCCAGAACTTCCAGAACGAGATTCCAAAATCAAGGCACTGTACTCGAGTTGCCTCAGTAATTTCCACCGTGATTTTCACTTTCGGGTCAAACAAGTTTGCCAGTAGAGTGATCAGAAAATCGTTAATCAGGCTGGGAAGCTTTAGGAGATGCGCCGCTGCGATGCCGGTGTCCGTAACTTGATTTGACGAGCTGGCCATCGCCTTTGCACTCGACGCTTTTTGAAAAGCTTTCTGTAGGTCACCGCCCAGCATGTCGAAGACGCGAGACCACACAAAAATAAGCTTCTTCACGGCAGGCAAACAAACCGCCTCCGAAAAACCATAAAGTCTCATCGACTGAAGCATCGAAAGCTGACCGCGCAAGAATGCCTCAGCATTTCGGTGAACAGAGATGAGGAGAGCCTCCAACGGAGAGGGCACTTGTGTCGGTCTCTTCTTGTCAGCAGCGTATTGGCCGATTAGTCTACATGACAATGCAATAAAAAATCAATTAGACACGCGATACTTGGCACTACACCATCGAAGAACACATATAGACGAACCTTTTCATCTGCAAGTCAACTTCTTGTGTTGGACTCAAGTAGCATGTACTGATGTGCTGGGACACCACTGGAAACCCGAATGGATTAGCCAAGCCCTTGCGCAATACTTCGTCACACATTCGTTGGAGATACTGCTGGGTCAGCATTTCGTATTGTCGCAATGTGTTTGCAAACTGCTGAAGGTGTTCGCTTGGGCTGGGTTGAGCAGCTATAGCGTTTAGCAGCTCGGACGCCCCTCCAATAGATTCGAAAAGTGCTCCATGAACTTGAAGAGGTATTGTCGTGATGGAATCCCACGAGCATAGCTTCCTCAGTAAGTCGGTGGTGATTGGTTTTCCCTTGGTGATGACTTTTTCGGTCAACCCATTATCTCCGGCTTTGTTAGCTGCTATGCTTGTATACACGACATGACGCGCGAGCTGCAGGTGCTTGCTCAGAATCAGGGCTGTGGTCTCTGCTGCTACGTCGACAAGCGACTCAACATTGTTGGGTCTTACGACTACTCCAAATAAGTGATCCATCCACAGCTGCTCCAAATTCATTTCTCCTCCAAGCCCGGAGCCGCACGGCCACCAGAAGGCACTTTCCGAAACAGAATAGTCAATAGAAAATGATTCAGAAAGTGCTCCTTCGTCTCGACCCGCACCACTCGCGCCAGCACTTTTCACAGAACCAGGAATGCGATGTTCATAGCAATCACTCAGAATGGTAAATGCTGCCCTTGAGGATGCCACTACAGCGATTGAATCGTAATGCTTCGGGCGGAGATTCTCGACGATTAAAAATCGTAAGAGCTCACTCCGCGTCTTCAAGTAAAAGTCAAGCTTGCCCTCATTGGACTGCAAAACGGAATACGAGAGCACTATTAGCAACGGCGCAGTGGGTAGTCTATGGTACTACTTACCGCTTGGCTGGAAGCTTGAGGTGGCCGCATTGCCAATAGCAAAGGTGGCAAGAGTTCAATAAACTGTTTCGTAACAAATACCCGCCACGACGAGCGACGGCAGTGCTGCATGACCAAATTCAGCACCAAATCGGGAGTGCTTACGTGGTGATTCCAGAACCGATGTCCAAGACATCGCAGAAGCACTGCGAAACACTTGGTAACCTGCATCAACAAGGAATATGAGTGGACGTGAAAGCATAGTAGTAGTGCCCAGCTGGCACTTACCACCAGCATAATTGTCTGCTCGTCCGAGGGGTCCGGGTCCTGGAGATAGTTTAATACGAGACTCGGAATCGTATCGAACGATTCTAGCACGATTTCCAGACTGTCCGCATCCATTTGCTACGCAGTAGCAAATCAACGATCAAGTTTAAAAAATGCAACTTTCCCGTAGCAATATGATGTTATGCGCTGTGGCTCACCTGCATAACATTGTCAAGCGCAGACCATAGTATCTTTCTAGTCGGTGTCTTGACGCAATTTGTTGGCTCCAAGAACTACGTGGATTGACGAAGTGTACGCGTGCTTGTCAGTGAATCAAAAAGTACAACGGTGATAGCTGAAACCAAGCTCAAGATTACTCACGTTGTGAAGATCTTCTGTCGATTGCAACTCCAGAGATAGCACCGATTTGTTGAACGCTTCACTTTCCAATATATAGACCCACTCCTCCATCACGTCGCGGAAGTATTGGTCTTCGCCGTTATCTCCAGTTAGCTGTATTTTACCAAAGTGCTGCACCATTCGTTGGGCCCATTCACTGCAACAACAACAAAAACACCACGTCGAGAAGATCATTGGCGAAAAATGTCAACAGATAGTAGTAGGACTCCAGTAATTGCACTCAAACGATCCGCACCGCACGCCAGAGTCTGGTGACACCAGTAGCTGATAAAGCCCAGCACATCCACGGAGGTTCTCCAGGTTTGGATTGTTCTTCACTTGAGAGAACGGAGATGAAGTCCACTAAATACACACAACAACAAAGTTTAGCCATCAGTTGCTCCATTGCGGTTCAACCAATTCACTTGCCGCGCACCTTCGAAAGCACTCGCACAACGCGGAAGTCAGAGAGCAGTCGTCGCTGGCTGAGCACTTCGTAAAGCGTGAGAGCTACTGCCTTCGACGTCTCCTGCTGGGCGCTGGCCATGCCCATGGACTTGTCCGTCAGCTGGCGCTGGATTCGATCCGCATCCAGTCCTTGCAGCTTGACGAAGAACGCCTGGATGGACTCGGGCGTGAACTCGAACTCCAGCTCCACGTGGACGCTCGGCATCGACGCGTGGTAGATGTCCACGCTGCAAAAGCAGAAAGGGTCAATTATTATTTATCCAGGCAATGCACTCCATGTGCTGTGTTGCACAGGATCAGGCGAATAGTATGCCGCCTACCACTTCGTGCAGACGCCCAGCTGCTGCTCCATGCGCTTGTAGAAGACGCAGACGCTCTCGGACGCCGGGTAGAGCTCCAGCACGCGCATCATGAAGACCATGAGCGGCGAGTAGCCGCACCACCAGTGGCGCATGTCCAGGCTGCCCATGAGGAACTGGCCCACGCGGCTGTACAGCCGCTGCTTGAGCAGCGCCGTCTGCTTGGTCTGCTCCAGCTCGCATAGCTGCCGCACCTCCTCCTCCAGCGCACGCGCCTGCGCCTCCATGGCGCTTGGTGCGGTGGTTTTGCAGTGCAGTGAAGTCGATGGATGTGGTGTGCGCCACATTGCAACTTGAAGATGGCTACACGTCTGCACATCGCTTTTGGTTGATGGACCTATATCAATCTGTGCCGCTGATGCCAGCACATCTCGACTGACGACGTCATGGTGCTGTCCCGCAAGGTCCTGGCCTTCCTGCTGCTGGCGCTGCCGCCGACGGCCGTCTCGGCGCTCAGCTACTTCGTGGGCGGAGCGAGCGGCGCCACGGCGTTGGGCGTGGGCGCGCTCTCGGGCTTCGCCTTCTGCGATCTATGGTACTTCCTGCGCATGGGGCTCGACGCGCTCACGCCAGCGCCGCGCGGACCCCGCCGCCACCTGTTTGCCGTGAGTAAGGTGCTTGGACGCGTATGGCTCATGGACATCGACCGCAACGGCCACTGCAACAACGCGCGCTTCCTGCGCGAGTGCGGGTTCGGGCGCCGCGACCTGTGGCAGGTACGACCTGTGCTTGGGGGGAGGGAGAGGTATCATTTACAAGCGGGCTCACTATTGTATGTTGTGTGGCGTGTGGCAGCACAACGGCGTGTGGAAGGTGCTGACGGCGGCGGGCGGCAACCTCGTAGTGGGCTCGCAGACTGTGCGCTACCGGCGCGAGCTGTCCTTCGGCCAGGCGTACACACTGCAGTCGCGCCTGCTCTGCTGGGACAAGCGCGCGTTCTACGTGGAGCACCGCTTCGTGACCAAGGGCGCTAAGGGCGAGTTCGTGAACGCCGTGGTGCTGGTCAAGAACTCGGTGCTGGGCCCGCTGAGCCCCGCGCAGATCGTGGCCAAGCTGCCGGCGCTGCAGTCGGACGAGGAGGCCAGCCCGACCATGCCCGCGGACGTCGCGGCATGGATCGAGAGCAACAACGCCTCCAGTAAGATGCTGCGCGCCGAGGCCGAGGCTCTTCAGTGATGATGTCGCCCCGTGACGGCGCCGCAGTACCTAGTTTTTTTAGAACCTGCTCCTCACGAACTGATGAATACCATCCGGTTTTTTTTAACAGCTTGAAGTGAGCCATTGCGCATCCAAGGTGTGGCATGACGTAGCTCGCTGGCGGCACCTCGTCATGGCTGTCCGGCGGTGCGATTCCGGCCGAGAACATACACGGGGAACATGCACGGGGAAGCCATCGCCACCGCCAGAAAAGCTAAAGCGTTCGTGTTTTCGAATAAATATCGCGTTGCAATACCCTACTGTACATCCGTCCACCTTCCACTGCACACGCACGAGGTGCGCGGGGGCGGAGGCTGCCGCAATGTGCAGTCGCTCCCCCGCCGCGAGATTTTCTCCATGCATTGCCTGCGTCTGGCACGTCTATTCCTCCTCCTCCTCCTCGCACTCGTCGTCTTCGGAGATCGAGTTGAGCCCCGACGCCGACTTGCTCGACGGCGAGTTGGCGATCTCCGCGGCCACGCCCGTGAACGCCCGCCGCGAGAACGACAGCTCCTGCGTTGCAACGCCATTGCGGCCGGTCGGTTAGTGAATGTGTCAGTGATAGGTCGAGCAGCTCCTCGGCGCACCTCGAGGATAAGCTGCGCCATCTCGTCGTCCGCGGGGAGCGACATGAAGGAGCGGAGCTGCTGCTGCGCGCTCGGAGTAGGGAGGCTGAGGCTCTCCATGTGTGCCAGGCGCGTGCGGTGCGGCCGAGGGGGTCAGCTCCAGAGTGCGAGAGCGTCCGCGATGCGATAGCGTGAAAAAAAGAAGCGGGCGAAGGGAGCAATCCAACCGTTGCCAGCGGCAACATGCACGTCTGCAACTTGAATCGCTAAGTACGATATTGGATTTTCGACCAATCAAAACAGCCAGTTGTGACCTGTGCAATTGAAGCCCCCCCCCCGGCGGAACTCAAACGTTTATCCTGGTACAGTGATGTGCGTGAATACCGAACGCCTGATATATATAAGGTCTCCAAGAGTATAAGGAGAATTCAATTGGTTTAGAAAAAAGACTGTACTGACATTATTTAGCTTACCAAGGAATTGATGCAGGCCTTGTTAATAAGGCCCTATCAGAAATTATATATGGCCTCAGCTGTAACTTTCGACCATGCGTCCTCACACTACATCAAAGGGGTGAGAATGTCAACTACTTAAGGCTCATCTACTCGTTCTCCTATTTGGTCGAGCGCAAACAATGTAGGACATGTTCAGCGAGAGCTCTCCACCGTGGTGATGATGTGGAGATTCTATGCATGAGTGAGGCGAAATCGTTTGCTAAGCTTAGAAGTGGAGGTCATGGGCATGGTGGCTTGGTAGTTATGTGTAGCACTTTGATCGTAATGCGGGAATGAAAGGTTGTAATGGAATCAAGGTGTTGGGCGGACTGAAAGCGCGCCTAAATTCATTAACACGACATCACGACATTATATGCAATGGATTTTAGCTCACTGTCAGTACCTTTGCTCATCACCATCTCGTCACATCGTAGGTCCAGAATCATAAATTATACAAGGTTATTAGCTGTAGACCCGTTCGGTATTCACGCACATTACTGTACGAAGTATGTACAGCCCAATAGGGATTAATTCGATGCACGGAATATGTGGCGCAAATTATAGTGAAAGCAAGTAAAACCATTTAATAATTTTAAAATCGCATGTTTTTTTAATACACGGAAATCTAGAGGTTTTCTCGGTGGAGTAGCGAACTGGTTGGGCAAGATATTCGTTTCCAGAGATTGAGGGTAAACGTTAAGTGCGACGGTTGTGGTGCTGGGCTTGCGTGGGGGTATTGGAGCGGTGCAACATTGCATGCGCATGTGAAGCTATTGTAGCTATAAAAGATGATGCGCTGGTACAGATTGAAGAGAGTACTGGCAAGATAATGCGTGTATAAGAGTACGTGCAGGACTTGTATGCCACCAGTGTGGCGGGCAGGTAAGGCTAATGCGACGGTAAGGGAGGGGCGGGCGGTGGTTGCCGAGGCCTAAATAGTGCGCCGACAGTAGCATGGAGCGGTAGCGGCGGGCAATGAACGGGGCGGCGTCGTTCGTGCCGGCACACCCACGAATCGCGGGCCACAATGGCATGGGGCAGGTGGGCTTGCGCGGCGGTGGGCAGATGTTGGTCGTCCGTCGTCGGCAGCATAGGTGGTTGTCGTGGTCGCCCGTTGGCGGTTGTGCGCGGCTAGTTCAGCTAGATCGTCGCCGCAGCAGCGGAGTTTTTTACCGTGAGTAGGGGGGGTTGGCTGCTGCGGCAACCGGAAAAGCTGAACTGGGGAGTCTCGGCTCGTGCCCCCCCCCCCCCCAGGAAGCAAGCGGCGAATAGGTAAGGAAAGATCTACGGTTTAGGCTGGAAAGGGTAACACCGTATATGTCTTTAAGGTCGTACTGTTCGGATAATCGCTTTACCAAGAACGGTTAGGCTGATATTATTGTCTCGACGGTATTTTGGGGTCGTACATGTAGAAACTATAGGAAATAAAGGTGACTGATGGATTTTTCGTGATTGATGAGTAAGGGTGTTGATGTCGTTGATGGTGAAACAAACACGTAAAAACCTATGCCGGCGGGCGTGATGGAGGAACTGTGGAGGTCTCGGGCGGCGAATAGGGCGCCTTCGCACCCAAGCGGGTGCGAGGGGGGAAGGATGGACGTCCCTTCCGTGCGTCAGCGGGCCTCCTGTGATACTTTCCCTGCTCGCGAATTGTTTTCTGCGAATCGTCCCCCAAATGTGATTCGCCCCTTTCCTACGGCACAACCAGCCCAACCCTCTAGTTTCGCACACAATTCGCAGTGTAGTAGGTCTCAGTGAAGACACCTCTGGGGGAGCTGGCACTCCCTGAACGCTTATGCCAAGTTTATTCCTCTAGGCAAAAGTAAGACTGACTACTCCTAGCACTTCGTCCCTACCAGCTCTGTGGGAGAAGATTTGTGTCGACATAGTCGCCACAATCTTATCTTTAGTACTCTTCCTCAACTGTAGGTTGTGCGAGGCTTTCATGCCTACAATCTACTACAGTCCCCCCTCAAGCCTCACTCAACCTCATGAGCTGGTCATCAGAAATGTGCTACGTACAACGCGTAGTAGCGCTAGATCCTCGTCTAGGCAAATGTGTCTTTATTAATCGGCGGCGCGCCGACAACATTGACCACGTTCGGTACGTAGCAGGCCGTCGTGGCTCCGTAAATGTACCTTGCAACCAACCTACATGGTGGTGCAGCCAGTGCCAACACTTCGTGGTTGGACACTGAACCCGCAACAAGCAGCCCAGGTTTGTGACATCACACTGCCCCTTTTGTGCCTTGCTGCAACTTCAACCAGCCTGCGTGATGGTGAAGTGCAGTGCCAACGCATCGTGGTTGAGCACTTCGTCAACAGCTAGCCGTCCAGGATTAGTGACCTCGCACTGCCCCTTTATTGCCTTACTGCTGCTTTGACCGGTATCGATGTGACTTCTCGTCTGCCGATCCCTCAATGTAGTTCTTGAGTAGCGTAGGTACATCCTTCGCAATCGAACGAAACGATTCCCACGAGTCCTCGATGCTTTCAAGCCCACGCCAGTTCACGTGCACCTCATAGTCCCTCATCGAGGAATTCCAACGGTGTTCGTAGATCTGGTTTACGTCGAGCACAATCCCTTGGGCTGCAACATGCTCCAGCAATTCACTGGTGACGTTGAGATCACTATCAGCAAAAAATTTCAGACGTGAACCATGCACATCAGACTCCTTGCCTGTGATCGGGTGCTTTACTCGATAATGACGAGGGTTAAGTCGTTCAACAGACCCATTCACTCAAGGACTATACGCCACTGAAAAGGTTTGTTCAGCCTTGAGCCGAGCACAAATCTCCTCGGTCACCAGGTTCTTGAAATGAAAACCTTGATCACTAATCCACAACCTCGGTGCTCCAAAGTGTGTGTGCCAATTAATAATGGCCTCGGCTGCCACCGTGCTAGTCGGCGTATCACACACGACCAGCTCACAAAAGTGACTGAGATCGTCTTTCATGACTAAGATGTACTGCTCCGAGCCAAACGAATCACCCAACTACAAAAGGTCCCAGTGTAAAGCATCATTCCGCTTCTTTGCACGAAAATTTTCACTCCATGGCCGTGGAATGATTTTCCCACCCTTGACATGGTGACACAACAAGCACCCAGCCAAGAAAGAATCAACACATTGTCTTAGACCAGGAAAGTAGAACATACGAGCCATCAGTGTCATCATCGGCTGCCGACCACGGTGCCCTTGCTGGCCACAGTGAGCAATGATCATCAAGCGCAAGATGAGCTGCTTTGCTTCTGGAGGCACCCACAGGCGCTCACCACTAACAATCATTCCATCATCGCGTAGCTGCAACTCGACCGGAAGGTCCGTAGGTACATAACGCGATTGCTCTTCCTCTATGTCTGCGAGCGTTGGCCACACAAATCCTTCCTCGTCCAGCGGTCGCAGGGTCAGATGCTGGCTGCGTCGCTGTCGTGGGGTTTGCACACGTCGGACAGTCACGGCAGCTCCAGTCACAGCGCAGCCCCAGCGTGTTAACATATCTGCCCACACATTAGACTCTCCAGAGATGTGGTAGATTTGGTAACGAAACTCTGTGAGCTTCATCGCCCATCTTAGGAGTTTACCTCTCACGTGCTTCTTGATGTTATCACCAGGCGCAAATACGTGAATCAAATTGCGATGATCGCAATAAAGTCTGAAGCCTTCGGGCCGCAGCAGCAGATAGTTCAACTTATCGCAAGCAGTCACGATCGGCAGCGCTTCCTTCTCTATAACGGACCAATTCTTTTGTGCTCCATGAAATACGCCACTTAGACATGTGAGCAACTGATGCTACTGTTCCTCCACTGGACAACCAGGTTTCCAATCCTCAACTTGCGACACAATCACACTCCATGCTTTATCAGAAGCATCGGTCAAAAGTATCATTTGGCCAGTCGGAGATGGGTGATGCATCGTTGCGGAGGATGCAAGCAGCGTCTTCATCTTGTCGTACACCTGTTTCTCCTCAGCCGTCATCACAATAGGCACCTTAGCCGCAACACGTTTCTTCTTCATCTTGTTGCGAATGGCGGTGTCCAGACAGGCTTGCAGTGGATGCATTACTTCTGCGAAGCTGATAATACTCTCTCGCAGCCAATTCGCAGCGCATGTAAACTGCTGTAGGTCTCCAGCAGTAGTGGGGTACGGCATGGCTGTCAATGAGTTGATTCGATCAGGATCGTGGCGGACACCACTGCCATCGATGATTTTCCCACACCACTTTACCGAGCGCTGATAGAGGCGCGACTTAGTAACGCTAAGCTTGAGTCCATACTGATCCACAAGCTGAAAGAGTCTTCGCAACTTGACCAGGTACTCGTCAATAGTCGCAGCATACAACAGCAAGTCGTCTATCCAGATGAGAAGATGCTTGTACAGGAGCTCCTTGAAACACTTTTCCATGGTGCGCTGGAAGTGTATTGCAGCATCGCTACAACCTTGAGGAACTCGAGTGGGTGTATAGATTTTGCAATCCGTCATGTAAGACATCATCTACTGGCATGCCTTCGCCAAGGGCAACTGCCAGAAAGACTTGATGAAGTCAAACAGACCAAAGTGTTGCATCCCTCGCACATTCTCAAGAATGACCTTGAGTAATGGCATTATCCCAGCTACAGCCTCCGTCAGCGCGTTGACTGCTCTGTAGTCACTCGTCTGTCTCAAGTTGCTGCTTTCCTTGGAGCTTCCAGGCTTGGCCACTGGGAACTCAGCACTACACCACCTGCTATTAGGATTTTCATACACCCAGCCTAGCCGTTCCAATTGCTCATTCAGTTCCTTCATGAACTTTACGTGGTGAGGTTGGTATTGCCGAGGTTTGCACTTCACCGGTTCTGCTACCTTCTTGAATCGGATGAACAGTGGTGGCACCTTCGCCGGGGGATCGATACCAAGGTGCTTTCTCCAAATGTCAAACTCCAACGCGACACGTTCCAAGTCAGCACGCCGGTCTCCTGGAAAGCAATCTTCAATCGCAATATCCACGAGTTCCATGATGCACTTCACGACATCATCATCGATGCCAAAATTGACAGCTTCAACATCATCACGGCCAATAGGATCATCATCAACCGTCTCAATGTTTTCTGCCAACTGCTCAAGCTGACGGTCCACGTCGATGGCTAAATCCTTCAAGACATCATTGCCAAGGATGAACTCCTCATCTTCTTCGTCCACTACCAGGTAGTTAACAGGCTCCACTACATTCACAGGTCCAGCAGCAGTATTCAGCTTCACGTTCAACTGCCCTTGTACATTTGCAGCGAGCTACCTGCCGCCAAACGTTGTAGCGGTCAGTTCCTTATCCACTTCAGT
The DNA here is from genome assembly GCA_016169955.1 of Phytophthora vignae f. sp. vignae. Classification (NCBI taxonomy): domain Eukaryota; phylum Oomycota; class Peronosporomycetes; order Peronosporales; family Peronosporaceae; genus Phytophthora; species Phytophthora vignae. The sequence goes on from JABJUM010000020.1 coordinate 20,656, forward strand.
TACCTCCATGGTACGATCAAATTCCATAAATCTCTGCACGTGCTCACTCCCAATAGCACACACTTCTGCCCCAGAATCCGCGCAAAAGGGCAATGAGTATTTACCGTTAAGCTCTATCGCTCGAGCTTTCTCCGTCAAACACTCTTTAATGCGCCGAACCTGTCAGTCCTGGCTACTGACCTTGCGCTCGCTTTCTTCCTTCCTGCGGCGCTCGTGTTGCTGGCTGAGTAGTTGTTTCTTCTCCTCATCCGATGCTGTCGGGCATTTCGTGAGCCAATGCGGGCCCTTACACTTCCAACACCCTCCAACAGGCTGCTGGGGACGTTCTCGCTTAACGAAAGGGCCTCTTCTCGCGGGGTTTCCTTTGCCGCGAGGGAGCGACTTCGGCTCTGCATTCGAACTCCCGGATCTCAGTTTCTTCCTTGGGCGACTTCCTTCACGGGCGTCACCTTCATCAAGTCTCGCAGCTTTGCGCTGTCCTTTCCTCCTTTGGAAATCGCGTTCGTGTTCCAGCGACTTCTCCAGGACCAACTGGAAAACAGAGCTCTTTCATCCGTCCGAGCTGAGCGTCGCTGGTAGGCGAGCGTTGCCTCAACATCTTCGCGTAAAGCTGGCGGCTCGATCGCGCTCACCACCATTTTACACTTGAGCTTCTTCCCTTCGTTAAAGAACTCACCCCAGCCGCGCTCCTCAATACGCTCCCTACCAGCCTTGAAGAACTGCACGACACGCTCACGAACATCTCTCTGCTTCAGGTTCATCTTGACCGCGACCTTAAACTCTTCAGCAACGTTGTGAACGCTGTTGTTAACAACGGTCGCAATAATGCCGTCGATCTTCGTCAGCAACAGCTCATCAGTTACCTCCTCCTTGGGTATACCCCACTCCAAGTCACACAAGACGTCCAACAGTCCATGCGAAAACGAGTCCTTGATGTTTGTCATCGCTTCCGCCACTTTGTCCGCATCGTTGTGCAACCGCATGGCCACTTGCTGTTCGTACTCCCTACGCGCTCGACGCCACTTGATCAAAGCTGCATGCGACGTACTCTCGACCTTGGGAGCCGTCAACGGCACGAACAAAGGCACGCTCATCGACGCAGGTGTGGGGCGAGTCCGAGGCTTATCTTCATCCTTCAGAATCGTGAGAATGTGGGCGTGCGGAAGACCGCGCTTCTGGAACTCCACTACGTAAATTCGCGCCTTTAGACGTCCGATAATACCTTCATCCAAATCCGCCAACATGGTCTTGAGCTTCTGTTGCCAGACTCGAGCAACAATATCCGGGCGGTCTTGAGCGGTTTGACCTTCGGGGAGCTTTTCCAGGATCTCTTCCCACTTGGGATTGCACGTCTTGGTAAGAAACACGTCAGGTTTCCCGTACTCACGAACTATAGCCATGGAATCTTGGTACGCCTAGTACATGTACCGCGGGCCACCTACATGCGAGTCGGGAAGAATAACTCGTTTGCCGATTTGACCCAGAAAGTGCTCGTCGTTGTCGCTGCGTCTCCGATCTGGATGTACCAACTCGCCGGTTTCTCGATCGAACTCGGACACAACTGCTTCTCTTTCACCTAGCGTCACAGTCGTCTCATTGAGCAGCGCGTCTTGCACTCCGTGGTACTGGTCCGCACGGATTTCCTTCTGATGCGTAGCCACCCATCGCAACTGTTCCTGTTCGCACTTAGCTCGCTGATCGACCACCCATTGCTGGAAGAGGCGACCACCTTGGAAAAGAGCCGATTGGTCACATTCGTTCTGGAACAGTCGATACGCCGTGTGCTCACGCAACGCCATCGTCGGTTTCTTCCTGTACAGGGCTCCGTCCGCATATGTGTTCGAATACGTCCAGCCGAGGTCACCGTATGGAAACAGCAGAGGATATTGAAGCGGATCATACTTCCCGTCGGTCTCGAATAGGCGCAACAGTTGCTGGTCTTTAGCGTAGAGAAGTAGGTCACGTGGCTTGGGAACATTACCATCCGTGACAACAACGGCGCCGACTTCAGAAACAGTGGGCAAGTTATGCGTCCCCGGTTGTGACGGCTTAGCGTGCAGCGTGTACTTAATATCCATGATGGGTATACCCTTCGCCAAATCCGCCCTCAGCTTCTCACCAAAATTCAGGAATTGCTGCGCAAACGGATTACACCGCGCCATCATATCCTCGATGTCCTTCAACGCCACGTTGTCCAGGTCTGAGTAAATGCTTTTTCGTCGCTTGGTACGCTCTTGCATCACGGGATCCACGATATAGATCTGCGCGAACTTGGGTTCGGTTCTCTCTCCTGTAGCGCGGTCCACGTAAGCCAGTATAGATCCCAGAAAATGGCCCATCGCCCCTTGAATACGGTACGTGTACACACCACCTTGCCCTGCGACCTCCTCGTCTTAAGCTACCCCTCGAAATCGTTTGTCGCTGGAGGAGGCACCGATGGACGTAAAAGCAAACGCCTGGTTGTACGCCCGGATGTTACGGCGGAACTTGTCGTCCCGGTACCACTCCAAGAGGCGCGGAGGTGCTGCACGTAGAGGAGGTAGTCTCACCCTGCCGCGCATGCAGCAAATGAATTCGGATTCGCCAGACCATTTCCAAGCGTGGCACAACCTGCACATCATTGTGGGAGGTAGTTTGTGGCGCCCGTTGACGATGTGTTGTCCCCTAACGTTGGAGGCCCGGAAGTCTTCATGGTTGGCATGGGCTCGGCGATACTGAACTGCTCTGCGTCGAGTGCGATTCTGTTCGCGCTGGGCCTCGATTTCTGGTTCCGTTAGAGCTTCGCGTCGGATAGCATACTGCTCCCGGTCGGTAGCTTGTGACGCCGCCCGCTCTTCATCCGTCTGGGAGGCACGTACGGCTGCCATACGTTCACGGTTTACTTCTCGGGCTGCGCCACTTTCTTCCTCGGTCTGTGCATCACGCCGGACAGCCTCCCGTTCGCGGTGCACTGCTCTATCCGCCTGTCGCTCTTCTTCAGTTTGATGCGCTGCCCTAGAAGCCTTTCGGGCACGATCCGATTCTCGGGTAGCCTCGCGTTCCTCCGGTGCCTGCGCACGACGCCGCTGTTGTTGCTGGGTACGATTTTGATCACGCACTCTCTCTCGTTGTGAAGGCGTTTGGCGCGCCCGACGCTCTTGTTTCCTAATACGGTCGGCCTCCCTCGCGGCGGCTCGCTGAGAATCCGTCTTTTTAGCCCTCGACGCTCGCGCGCGCTCTCGGTTTTTGGTCTAGGGTTCCCATCGAAGTTTATTATATCATGGAACGAAGTAACCGACACGAACCACCGAAGTGAATTCGCTCGCAAACGTGCAGTTGGCAAGTCAGGGTTGAGCGCCCGGACAGTACTGAGGGTCTTCGTGCGATATCCTTTTGCGCATTCATGGGAATGGCTTGGTCGCATGGGTCAAAGGACCCATTACGGCTAGCTCAACCGGTTCGCGTTCGGGTTTGTTGTCAATAGACCGGTGCCAATATAAATTACCAAAATGTGTCAGATTTTGATAATCTACGTTATGCTACTCGCCAGAGTGGGCGGTGGGCTTAAATAACGTAGAATACCGAATAATATACCGTCTACTAATGTTATAAAGTACCCTACAGAGCCACCTAGGGTACTATATTCGATGGTACTATATTCCCGAGAGTAAAAGATGCTTCTTAGGACGATCACTGAAATCAACAAGTGAACACGCAAGTTATAGTCACCATCAGCGCCAGCAAGATGGATTAGCAGATTATGCTATTGTGCTTTGCACAAATTTTGGCATGCGATTAAGGGCTCTAAACCAACGAGCAAATCCTTCCCGGTGATCATATCTCGCAGCTTAACTCTAAGTTAACCTTTATCCCCCAGGTCGAAAGCAAAGCGAAACAAATGGAGCGGTTGCCAATGCAAGAGTAGATCGGATCTCACTGGAAGAAATAAACTACTGATGAGGTCCCCGGTCAACACCTTACCGATTTCGGGGGACCTTGCTCTCGCTCTCTTCATTGGGACCTTGCGCGTTAAAACCAAGGTTGAATTGCAGAGCACGGCAAGTAGAAGCAGTAGGAATGTTTGGTAAGCAAGAACGCTAACTTTAAAGCTGCTTGTGGCTCCTCGATTTAAAAGCAGGGATGTTCTTCGAATTGTAGACGTAGTTTAGTACGATAGCTAACTAGTTAGCGCATGTCAATCAAGATCATGATCGACTCGATAGCAACCAGACGAAGAGAGCGAGTTAGCATGTCAGGACCCTAGTATTGTCGGATTTACTCCAGCCATTCAACGATAGTAGGCATAACTCAACGTTAACTCGTTGTCTTAGCAGCTATTCTATCTTAAATCGACGAGTTAGCCTCCTAACTCAATGATGGGCTAATCACCATGATTTGCTAAAACAACGAATTACGTCGTTGTTTAGACAGAAAGCATGCAAGGCACAATAACTGCAGAGACTATTCTTCGATCCATACTTCGTCAAATCCACAGCAACGCGTCAACTCGTGGTTTTGATGAAATGGTACTTTATTTTTTGGGGACTATATTTGAGGGTACTGTATTCTTTTAGAGTACCCCCCCCCCCGATAGGGTCCTTGTATTCCCAGGGAACTCTAATACCGCACCGGACACTATTCGGTATTCTACGTTATAATATTCTATAAAGGTCCAAAGTGTGTATAACTATAAATAGTCCTACCCAAATCAGACCAATATTTTCTAAAAAAAACAAAGCACGGCTTCCGCCTAGCGAGGCAGGATGATACTTCCCCCTAAGCAGCCCCAGGAGCCTCGGACTATCTGTGCGTGGTGGCGGCGTTGGCTTGTGTGGCTAACTAACATGCATACACGCAGCGTACCTCGTCGGCGTCGTGGCGCGCGCGCTATTCAAATTCAAACTGGGGGCAAAATGCATTCAGCCTCTAGTGTGGCCCACACTAACAATTATTTTAATTAATATAAATATTTAAAGAAAGCATATTTTATTGCACCTTTTTACTACTTTTCTTGTGCTTCTTCTTTTTGCGACGCCTGCGCGGGCCGCCATGGTTCGCAGGTGGGTCTGGCTGGGGCGGTGGGCCCATTGCGGCAGCCACTACCGTAATACGCTGCTCGCGCCGGTCTGGCGCCGGCTCAGGCGCTGGGGCGGTAGCGGGGTGCCAGCGGGAGCAGGCTCGGGGGCCATTGGCGCACGCAATACAGCGCTGCGAGCACGTCCTGGCAGTAGGGTTAGCAAACGCATCCCAGGCGAGTAGCGCCTTACAGCACACGCACTTTCGAAGCGGCAGTTCGATGCCGTGCACCGCGAGAGGCGGCGGCATCACCCGCGCCACCCATGTCGAGCAAGTAAAGGTTTCCATGGGAAATAATGTCATTGGACTCATACATAAAATACAATATCAGCCAATCAGGGCCGCCTTCGCTTCGCTCGGCAGCATGGGGTTGGGCCGCCTTCGGCGTCCAAGGCGATTATGTGGACCACCATTAAAGTGGACAAAAGCTTCGGACGGACTGATGGAAGCACACACTGGACGGTCTCTGTAGTAGTTGTTTGAGACTAGCCGAGCGCCGCCGCTACGCGGCGGGAGGTTTTGTGGTTAGTCGTAGTAGTTAGGGCCGCCCACCTCCGCTTCGCTCCGGTGGGCTTTTTTCAAGTTGAATTATTATTATTTTCCATTGTGCACATGTAAATTTGTTTATACCGCTGTGAGCTACTATCAGCAGAGTAATGTGGCTGGTATCAGCTTAAATATCTATTCCCCCGTCAAGCGTTACTATGAGTAGATGCATGTTTTAGGGTAAAAGATTATCTATTGTACGGTCCTGTGCTGGAATCCGTATCTAACCTGTCACAACTATTTATCCCGAATTACAAAGTATCCGCACAGTACATATCTAACAATCTTTGTTTACAGTGTTAGTAGAAATAACCATTAGCAATATGTCACGGTAGGTAGATCAATCTGGTGTTGCTATCTTCGGTGTGGCTCACATAAGTCTATGCATTACGTTGTTTAATCAGTTTATCATTCCACCGTAACTCTCTGTTTTTAGTTCGTAGGCTATAACTACTAAGTTCGTAGGCTATAACACCTGCATTCTGCTTTGGACAATAAGCCCCAGCAACAATCAAAGTATGGGGTTCGCTATTCCTGTACTTAGCATTACACAAGTGCTTGTGTTCTTATATAAACACCGAGTAGACATGGCTACATCGTTTTAGCATTTTGGTATGTTCAGTCAAATATACCTACGGGCTGCGCTAACAACTGCGCGGTCTACTTCCAAACTCATTATTTTAGCCATGGCTATCGGTTTATTAATCTAGTACGCGCGAGCATTAGCATTTGAGCGTACCACCTGCATTAAAGTAGGTAAGATATAGAGAGTTCGCACTCGTAACTATAAAATTCACGTTTGTCCTATGCTAATTCTGTGTCCTGCATGTATCCGTCCAATACCACGGTTAGAAAAGAGAACTCAGCGTAATAAACTGTATTAAAAGGCTTTTACTCAGTGAATATAATCTACTACCCCACTAACGCATTATCGCTACATACTATGCCTTAAGGATATACGTTAAAGCAACTGTAGCTATAATATATCCATCCCTTAAGTATTACAGTAGAAGTATGCTGTACATGTTAGTGTTAATATCGTGCACACCTTCCGCTATATGTACTCGCACTGCTATCTATTACCACGTGCTGCTGTTGCTTGTTACAAACTACCACCGCTTACTACATGTTCCTATCGGTGAGTCACTCAATATCGTAGCATGCATTTCTATTAAACCAACTTCGCTTCAGTGTATATATTATAAGTCGTACGGCCAGTGTGACTCTCATTACTACTCCGCGGTCGGCCTATTTTAATTAATAGAAGGAGTTAGACAAATAGCCAAGTGCTGCAGCAGCTATAATGTGTCCACTCCTAAAATATATAGTAAACCTAAGCTGAGCATGCTGGAAATAGCAATCATCCCCCTTCAGAATCACCTTGTACTGCATGTATTGGCACTGCTATCGAATATCGCGAGCTGATATCGCGCTTCTATCGCTTATTAAAGTATTACAGAGCGAGTTATATTAATGCCGAAATAGGTGCTACTAAATATAAAGCCAAGCGGCGGGAGGGAAATATGGTCGCCCCCGTTCCGCTCGCCTCGTCGGCTCGCTGCACTACTCGCAGTGTTATTAGTTACTGTACAGCTGGGCGGCCCTGCGGACCGCTAGGTCGCACGCGGGTGCCGCCTTCGCTGTGCTCGGCAGCTTGGGTGGGGCCGCCTGCGGCGTCCAAGGCTGCCTAAGTACGATTATGTGGACCACCATTAAAGTGGACAAAAGCTTCGGACGGACTGACGGAAGCACACACTGGACGGTCTCTCTAGTAGTTGTTGTAGATTGAGTTTCACTTCCCCACTTTGTATATATATATAATATAAAAACAGTTGTCAAGGCATGTATGCAGTGGCAACAAGGGCTATTAGGTAAGTTTCGGAATTCACTTCACCCGCACCTTCACCCTCAGAGCAAAATGAGCAAAATTGGGACCAGAGTACTGGAAGCTGCTCTAGATAGGTGCGCATACAGTTTTACAGTCTACCTGTTTAGATAATATATGGAATTGGATGGATCGCACCTGAAATTAACCCCTCAACGCCCACACGTTGTAGATACAAAAAATATGTTGTACGTACAACATGTTAAAACATGGGCGGTTTAGCTGCATAAGTCAGGCCATCCCGCAAAATGCACGGGGCTTGGGTTCAGCAGACCAGATAACATGATATAAACGGATATAAACTGTGCGAATGCGTGCTAGAGTAAATACAAAATGATGCCGTTGCTACGTCGATTAGATTTAGGGTGGAAAAGAGCAACACCGTTCACCCTAATTAGTCGTGTGACCTAAATGATCGTGCACCTTTGATAATCATACCACCGGTTTTGAAAAAGATTTTCATTTTCATCTAAAATCGAGAAGAGAGACCGGAATTGTGTAGATCTCGGCAAGACGAATCGCGTTGTACATTTAGTTTTTGGTAGATTGGACTCGTTTTCTTAGAAACTGAAATTCAAAATAGGTTGAGCTACTCTTAAGGTCGTACACGCTAAATAGTCATGGCACGGCTAATTAGGGTGAACGGTGTACCAATCGACAACAATTCCATTACTTGATATTTATAGCGTGCAGTGTGTAAGTTGACTTGTGGTGTATTACCTGCGACCAACTGTGCACGTTATAGAGGACTCAAGGAAGTGGCGCATGCCGTGTTGAGCGTGAAGTGTGTTTTAGCGAGATACCGGCATCCTCCCGGATACGTTACAAGGTAAAATCGTGTTTTGGGAAGGAATCAGAAATACGATAGTGAATCGACTGGTATTCAGTATGCAATGGAAACAGATTTGAGGGGATATACAAAGATCAGGTTGCGCATGTGTGTGTGGACCTCTGTAATAAGGTGGTGTTGTGAATTCTGGCCAATATTGCCGATTCGGGTCGGTTTACCATACGGGTTGAAATCACTGAATACAATTTTCAAGTCTTTTGGAATCGGCCCTTATTTCGTACTTTACTGCATACATAGTAAACTCAAGTCAAATAAAAATCTCGGGCGGTTCGCTGGCGATTTGGCTCGGTCGATTCAATCAACCGAAAGTTCAACTAGAACGCGCAATAAATGATGTGGAGGTGATAGTTCGAGGCTACAACGCGCTAAGTTTATGAACGGTTTCACTTGATGCGTCATCGCTTTCGTGCAAGATGCCGTGCAAGTCACCCTGTTTTGCACTCCCTGGAGGTCCTTGCCCAGTCTTTTGATAAAAAAGCCACTAACTTCTCATCAAAAGTCCTTATCACGGTGTATCTGCACCATGTACATGCTGTATCGTACACCATATGCATGCTGTTTGTACAACATGATAGACGATTTAACGAAATGGTCATGTCGTCGTTGTACACAGTCGGTACTCGAAATTACACGAGACTATAGTAAAACTAAGTGTTGCGCGACTTCAACATGCTGTACGACTATCATGTTGGGCGAGCACCGTGAAATAAAAAACAGGTAAAAAAAAAAACAGCTTGGGCACTGGCTTAATGAATTCGTACAGGTGAATGTGAGGATCAAATTCTGATGGCTTTGCAAAATGTAGGGATTTTGCACACTGATTGCACACTGATCTGTGTGCAAAAAGTGCAACTAGTGCGAACTTAGACGGCTGTGAAGGAATAAACCTAAATTTGCATAGCATCGTTGTACAAAAAGGTTCAGTAGCACAGAGCATGATAATCCTAACTTACTCATGTATTCAGTTACTTACTTACTTACTTACTTACTTACTTTAGTCATTGAATCATTTTGAGCGTCATTCACTTATACTGGGATAGGAAGCAACGTTAGTAAATAGGATTATATCCGTGGTACGTCAAGTCAAAAGATGACCCCTCTTGACATCTAACTGGTACATAAGTAGGAAACCGGTACGACTCCGGTGCCGTACTGGGCTACATGCGTGGGCAGCCTGAACCAGTGTGCTACCGATGACGCTGGTATGAATCAGTAAATATATTGAGCTGTAGCAAACTAAAGGGACGATTGAGATGTATTGTACAATAGCATGCTGTTTCTACAAGCTGCAAATAGACCTCAGCGAGGGTTCGCCTATTTAATTTTGTTAAGTATTGTGATATATTGCTCCTACAGTTTAAGGCAAATGTCCGGGTAGATGCTGCGGCTGTGAAGCAGGCGCAGGAGATGACCGAATTAATAGGTAAAATAATTAATATAAACTAAAATAAAGGGTTTATTCCAAAAATCCTCCTATCCCAGCCTTCGCGGAGCCGTAGTTTAATTATTGGGTATCTCCTCACTTTGTCTTATAAAAAGAGACGTCGAGACATGTATGCAGTGGCAACAAGGGCCATTTCCAATGTTTCCTGCGCACTAGAATGACGTTTTCCCACTCCCCCGTGTGGCAGGGGTGTTACGAAAAGTTGCTCCAGGAGGGGCTCGAACCCTCGACCTGCGGCTCATAAGACCACCGCTCTAACCAACTGAGCTACAGGAGCGGCAATCATAACAGTTTTTGTCAATTTCATACCACCCTAAATTGATTTTTGTATCAGATCATACAGTGCTGCTACAAACTATAGACGCACTCACGAATATGCTGTAGCAACCTGAATATTATGTTTTTTAATCTGATGTTCTGGTCAATACGAGCTAAAACCAACCTGATTAGAACCCACTATCGCTCTTGTGGCCGAGTCCGCAAATTAAGAAGTGTAGAAAATTTTGACAAAACCGGGGGTGTCCTAAACTATAGACGCACTTTGACCAAATGTGTAATTTTTCAAACTTAAGAGCTCATTTTTGCAATTGCTGGACATATCCTCTATTATAGAGCCAAAAGCCACCTCTACGCAAAATCTGCGCGCTCAAAACATTTTTTCTTGCGTCGTGGGGGTTCCTACACATGCCAAAAAATATGAACCCATTTTGTATGGAGATGCGGACTCGGAGAGCTCTAGAAATGCATGGCAACGTAGATTTCATAACCTAGCTGGTCTAATCTCTTTATTCACGTCTTGGCAACACACGCATACGCCCAAAAGTGATAGTCTATGTAGATTCATCGCCCAAACCTCGGGGGAGAAACCGGCATCATAACTCAAAGTTGCTACACTTAATGTTTGTATGGGCAGGATGATTTTGGGGGTGGTTTTCGAGATAGTCAAATTTGCCGGAGGTTTGGGCGATGAATCTACATAGACTATCACTTTTGGGCGTATGCGTGTGTTGCCAAGACGTGAATAAAGAGATTAGACCAGCTAGGTTATGAAATCTACGTTGCCATGCATTTCTAGAGCTCTCCGAGTCCGCATCTCCATACAAAATGGGTTCATATTTTTTGGCATGTGTAGGAACCCCCACGACGCAAGAAAAAATGTTTTGAGCGCGCAGATTTTGCGTAGAGGTGGCTTTTGGCTCTATAATAGAGGATATGTCCAGCAATTGCAAAAATGAGCTCTTAAGTTTGAAAAATTACACATTTGGTCAAAGTGCGTCTATAGTTTAGGACACCCCCGGTTTTGTCAAAATTTTCTACACTTCTTAATTTGCGGACTCGGCCACAGAGCGATAGTGGGTTCTAATCATGTTGGTTTTAGCTCGTATTGACCAGAACATCAGATTAAAAAACATAATATTCAGGTTGCTACAGCAAATTCGTGAGTGCGTCTATAGTTTGTAGCAGCACTGTACTCTCACAAGCCATTACAGGGTCGTGAGAAATTTCATACCACCCTAAATTGATTTTTGTATCAGATCATACTCTCACAAGCCATTACAGGGTCGTGAGAAAAACTAAATTTTACCCTTTTCTGTCAATATTTAGTTATAGTTTTAGTTTTGTACAGCTCCACCGGTTTGAGTAAATACTCAGCAAATTGCTCCATTTTTTACGCAGATCAAATTTTGCACAAGTTTGCTAACGGAGGAGGCTTTGAGTACAAGGTTGAGGAAATGTCGACCAACCAGTAGTAGGGCCAAGTCAAGCGTTCTAAGCAGCGCAAGCGTCACAGACCGCACTGCCGCCCATGCTACGTCATCCCTGGGTCTTCCTCAACGTGCTGCCGGGCCCGTTTTCATCTTTATAGGGCTATACAGCTAGGACTCGCCGTCGCCATTGCTGGCGCCGAACCAAAAGCTTTAACGCGCTCGCTGCGACAGGTGTAAGAGCATCTCCACCGGTGCTGAGTAAAATTAAAAGCAAACTGCCCTCAGATCCGTGCTTACAACGGCATAATTTAATATTTAATCGTAATTATGTGGTGCACGTGAAAAAAAGGTGTGGTGGCGAGGATGATAAGAGAAATGTGAGTATGATATTGAATTGGTTATTGTGGTTTTCAACAATTTTGCCGCCCGATTTGACGCGTTATCTCGGAGTCCGGTTTATATAAACTGGAGCTCCGACAAGATCGGTGAGTCCGATTTAGCTATATCTGACCTGAGTTAATAGCATAAGGCCTAGAGAGAGGGGAGGCATTCCAAGCTGGTCATACTTCCCCACCTCTAAGGACGCAGTAGAGCAAGAGTGCATTAAGGACAAAAGTGCACTGTATATCCATTTCATTTCATTACGGTCAGCTAAACTACTTGTGTTTTCATCTACTACATCAATACGAGCAACGCGCCGTCGGTCACAAAATCATCACGTTTATTCGTTAAGTACGAATGTTCCCACTAAGTACGATTAGCTGCCGAGCGCAGCGAAGGCGACCCCACCATACTTGGGATATTGCGGGGCCGCAGGGCCCGCCCCGGCCTCTGTATTACAACCTGGTATTGAGAGTAGTGCAGCGAGCCGATGAGGCGAGCGGAACGGGTCCACTACTGCCGTAGCGAAGCGTAGGCAGCTTGCTTCAATAGCGGGGCGAGTTTAGCGAGAGCAGCGTCTACCAATTTAAATTCCCCGCCGCGTAGCGGCGGCCTTTGGCTAGTCTACGGCAGCTACAGCTACGTGCCACGCCAATCTGATGGGGCCCGAGGAATACTTTGGCCGCGGTCCCCTTTGCCGGCGAAAAGCGGCATTTCTGGCACTGCTTCACAACTCAGAGCCCCCAGCCGCAAATTGCCAGATTTAGTGAGATTCCCTCAGCCCTTCCTGCTAAATCGGAGCCCTCCAGCAAATCGGGCCCGATATATCGGATCTCGGACCACCCGATTTGCCGAAACGGATGAAAGCCACAATGACTTTTCCGACGATTGCTCACCCTCTACCGTATTTCGCATGTAGAAAGCTGCACATGATGTTCAACCGAAAAATACTTTTAAAAAACGATGTGCATCAAAATATGTAGAAGGAAGCTACACCACAGCTTCGTCAAGAATGACATTGCGGTCGAAGTCTTGAGTTTGATCGACCGCTTTGGCCACTGGCCCTTCTAGCGATAGGTTCTGCAGCTCTGCCACCAGCGACGCGGCGGCGAGGCACTCCTCGTTGAGGTGTAAGTCGCATTTCTTGTACCCATCGCGATGGCGTCGGTGCTCAGGCTCTCCCAACTGGCGCGAATCCAACGGCACATCCCAGGGCGGCCTGGCGGAGTCAGCTTAAACTTGGCTTCCGCGTCGCGAGGCTGCATCAGTTGACGCTGGATGTCCTCGAGCCAAAACCTGCGCAGCCAAGTCTTGAACGGATGATTCCATGCTACGTCTGCAGGCTGGCAAACAGATGTAGCATGGGGAGGCACCTTCAGCAGCACGACCCTAATAGAGGCAGCGTAAGCCAGAACTTCAGCGGTCCAGTGGCCGCTGAAGGCATCCCACAGGAGCAGCACGGGCTCCGCATGCGACGTGCGGTCGCCGAAGTGAAAATGTAGGAACCTTAGCGACAGATCACTGTTCCACCAGCCTAAAAACAATAATAAAAAGAAATTAGATAAATCCTTTTGAGCAAGTAAAAAAAAGGCGTACCTTTGTCGTTGGCTACTCGACAGCGGAGCTAGCGCGCACATGACGAACGTGATGGAAGACTTCTGCGAGTACAAGAACCTGAGTGGTGTGCTGGACATTACGGTTGCCAGTGGGCAGAGTCTCCGTGCGCGTGGGGTTGGCTCAGTAATGTTTCGCGTTGATGGGGGGCACACTATCAAAATGACGGATGTCCTGTATGTGCCAGGATTGGGCGTAAATCTGCAAACCGGTCTCAGCTTTCAGCTTCCTGATCTCTGGCCACGTTCGCGTGCCAAAGCCGCATCGTTTTTCGTTGTTCTCCTTGACAATGGCTGGGTTTTTCGATGGCTTCAACTTGAAGACTACGAAGGGGTATAACGTACACCGCTTGAATCCCCCAGTAGCATCACAGTCGCACGCTCCTTCGAAGAACCGGCACATCGCACCCATACAGTTTTGGCGCCGCGAGCATGCACTGTTTTCTTGGTAGGCAGATACTAAAAAAAAAAGCAGCTAGAGAACAAAAGTTAAAATTTACATTCGCAGATAGAATAAATCAAAAACAAACCTGTTTGATCTGCATTATAGATTCGCGTAATACCCAGCTGCCGAGCCATTTTCTCGACTTCTGCTGCAAACTCCGCTTTAACATTGGCAATATCCTCGGGGCTGATTTGGCTTTGACGGGTTGGAACGCGGATGCTCATGCGATGGCGGCCTCGGAATCCTTGAATCCATTTGTCTGACGATCGGAAGTTCCTGATGCCCGCTTCAGATGCAACCCGCCGTGCTTTTAGGCACCTTCCTCGCGCAAACTGTTCACCCAGAATACCACATCTAGCTCTACCTCTGGTAAGCTTCGCACCTTTAAATGTTTACCTTTGCTATTTTTCATAGCAGCCTCAAGCTTTGCCGATTCACGCCGCCACCGCTGGATCATCGTGCGCTTCGAGTTATAGAACTCGGGGGCCAGATCGTGCCAGAAATGGGCGATTATGTTTCGTCTTGGGCTTCGGCGCATTTGCCCAGAAGGACAACACCTCGAGTTTCTTTGCGACGCTGACACTCTTCTTGATGTGCTTGGTCTGGTAGCGGCCTTTTGCCATTGAGGCGTGGCCTACCGACTGGCCGTGGCTTGGTGCGCGCCATCGGCAAAAACGAAATGGCGCCAATCCCCGAGTGGGTGGGGTACGAAGTGCATTGAGTGGTGACCATTTTGTATCGGTTTTGAAAGGGTTTTAGTACTGCATCTCTCTACATGCGATTTAGTGCCATGGTAAATACCGCGCACTGATTGGTAGTTATCAAATTGCATCTCATATGCCAGTTCAGCTTTCTACATGCGAAATACGGTATCCATGAGTACGTAAGTACGTAATGAGATATGAGATAGTCCTCATTATTTTTCTTTACACTAAGTCGAATGTCTTACGAGTCATGAGCAGACCGCTTTAAAAGTGGCAATTGTTAATTTCTCCAGTTTTTGCTATAAAGTGGCGCTTTTTCTCGCCAGGAAGTGGACAAAAAGTGGAATCCATACAATGTCCAAATGTAATTCTAATCGTCTGACTAAGTACAAGTCTAAAGGTGGCAGGCATAGTGCAAATCTTTACGTAGTAAATACTTGAGCAACCTTTGTGTTAGACTCTGAGCTCGCTGTGCATCGGATCTCTGCCGCCGCTGGCCCTTCTAAGCCTCTTCAGGTATCCATCAAATACTCAAAAGTATATACTAAAGTATTGACAACAACCGATACCTGCATACGCGTGGCGGCATGGTGCCCCCATCGTGCCTGTATGGGGTACCCCGTCTTGCTTCCTCACTTCATTAATCGCATAGTGCACTTATGGCTCGTTTGTGTTGATGAATCATACCGCTTGCTTTAATGAGCTATAACGTGCGGATTTCGCTATTGCCTAGCAAAAGTACGGATATCTCGCTACGAAGCACAGTCGTATTCATCGACTCCAACGGCATTTTCGCAGTTTCCGCCATGTACTGAATGCATCTGCACTGTGTCAGCGCCCTTTCGACAGCTATCGTGAGTGCTAGTGTGCGTCGTATCGTCCAGAAAGAACTTGGACTTTGGCCATTCTAACCAAAATCTGTTCCACCTGTAAGGTTCGCCAGAAAGTGGAAAAGTGGAAATTTTCTGATTTTGCCACTTTAAGGCGGTCTGGTAATAAGTTTCTTCGCGCAAATCATCGAATTCTCCTACCTTTGCTGTCGAGTTTTACGATACCAGCAGAATCGCAGAAGTAGCGCAAGAACACTGCGCCCAAAGATGAACGATAGCAGCGCATTATATGCGCAATAGAGCCACACTGAAAACGAGATTTCTCGAGCTGATAAATTGATACCGACTTCCTCCGCTTATAGTGGACAGGGTATATACGTGCACACTGTACCACCCGTCAAAAATGATATTCCGAATCGGGCAACCGGTACCGGTACCAGTAGACATTAGCTGCCACTTTTTTGCATGTTGCTCGTTTCCTTTGCACAGCGTCGCTATCAATAGCAGCCTGAGCGAGCCTGTCGCGCTTGACACCTCGCGGCAGGCAGCAGACTGCCGCTGCAAAGCATTCAGCGGCACGCGCCCGCGTGGGGCTAGTGTCATTTACGTGAAGCTGCTTTGCGCTGCTTTCCAGCCAATTTTGAGGTAAAACAAACTCAGTAAACTGTGCCATTGGTCGATGGGAACAACGTCGTGCAAGTAAGGAGGGGCAAGGAAGCCACTCTCCGAGCGTATGCATAGTGCTCGTGCGCTACAGCAGCGCTAAGCACTAGCATAGTTAATGGGTACTGGCAGCGCCCGCGTTTCGTAGCTGCGTGAAGCTCCATTGTACCGATGCAATACCGGTAGAAACGTATCGAAATGGTTTGACCGGAACTTATAAGTGGAGTTGAGAAGGCCCTCCAAATCCTGTGATATGATTGGTCACTCTTATATGAGGTTGTCCACTACAAGCGGAGGAAGTCGGTATTGTTTGGGCAAAAAATGAAATAATTCAATTTAGCCAATCAGGGTGATGGCAGAATAATGTACATACCAATGTTCAGCCCGGTCGACCAAGCTTTCAGCGCTCCTGCGTCTCGTATGTGTCACCACCGAAAGGACCCTGTCCAGCCGAGAGGTAAGTAAGGTAAGAACAGCAATCATCCTGCAAATATTTTCACCTAAACCTGTGCACACCATGCATAATTCGGCGATGTGTACTTTTTCGGAACATGTAGTCATATACAACGTATGAGTGCGGTGGTGGTGGGGGGGGGGGGGGTAATGGATGGTAAGGAAGAGCGGTGTGGGGCTAGTAGTAGAAGAAGGACGTGTTGGCGAGGTTGAAAAGCCAAAAGTGAGAGTGAGATTGAATCACTTAACTCTACCTACTTGACTGGTCGCCCTTGGCCAACCAAAACGCAAGGCCTCCTATCCTTATCTGCATTCTATCCGTAATGTCGTACGATTATGCTAAAACATACGAGTCGTAAGTTTCTACGCGCAAAGTCGTACGACTCTACGCAAACGTACAGTCGTACGATTCTGCTCTCACCATCCAATGCAAGTCCACATGCAATCCCGGAGTGTGTGTGTGTGTGTGTTCATCCTCCCCCTATCTCACGCTTCGGGATTGAACGTAGTCTGCATCGAATGGTTAGAGCAGGTAGAATGCGATGATTTGCACGAAGAAACTTATGACCGTAAGACGTACGACTTAGTGTAAAGAAAAATAACGAGGACTATCTCATATCTCATTACGTACCTACGTACTCGTGGATAAAGGGTGAGCAATCGTCGGAAGAGTCATTGTGGCTTTCATCCGTTTCGGCAAATCGGGTGGTCCGAGATCCGATATATTGGGCCCGATTTGCTGGAGGGCTCCGATTTAGCAGGAAGGGCTGAGGGAATCTCACTAAATCTGGCAATTTGCGGCTGGGGGCTCTGAGTTGTGAAGCAGTGCCAGAAATGCCGCTTTTCGCCGGCAAAGGGGACCGCGGCCAAAGTATTCCTCGGGCCCCATCAGATTGGCGTGGCACGTAGCTGTAGCTGCCGTAGACTAGCCAAAGGCCGCCGCTACGCGGCGGGGAATTTAAATTGGTAGACGCTGCTCTCGCTAAACTCGCCCCGCTATTGAAGCAAGCTGCCTACGCTTCGCTACGGCAGTAGTGGACCCGTTCCGCTCGCCTCATCGGCTCGCTGCACTACTCTCAATACCAGGTTGTAATACAGAGGCCGGGGCGGGCCCTGCGGCCCCGCAATATCCCAAGTATGGTGGGGTCGCCTTCGCTGCGCTCGGCAGCTAATCGTACTTAGTGGGAACATTCGTACTTAACGAATAAACGTGATGATTTTGTGACCGACGGCGCGTTGCTCGTATTGATGTAGTAGATGAAAACACAAGTAGTTTAGCTGACCGTAATGAAATGAAATGGATATACAGTGCACTTTTGTCCTTAATGCACTCTTGCTCTACTGCGTCCTTAGAGGTGGGGAAGTATGACCAGCTTGGAATGCCTCCCCTCTCTCTAGGCCTTATGCTATTAACTCAGGTCAGATATAGCTAAATCGGACTCACCGATCTTGTCGGAGCTCCAGTTTATATAAACCGGACTCCGAGATAACGCGTCAAATCGGGCGGCAAAATTGTTGAAAACCACAATAACCAATTCAATATCATACTCACATTTCTCTTATCATCCTCGCCACCACACCTTTTTTTCACGTGCACCACATAATTACGATTAAATATTAAATTATGCCGTTGTAAGCACGGATCTGAGGGCAGTTTGCTTTTAACCCCTTAGTTCCCGGACTAGATACGAGGTGTATATTTTTTCCTGTCCCATAATCTAACATCTTAATTTTTGTATGTACCTTAGTCTAAGTACGGATTTTGAGGTGCGGGTTGGGGGTGGGTACGAGAGCAGACGTGTGAGCATAAGACTGACATATACAACATATAGGTGTCTTATGTAGGCAAAAAGGGCCTGTCGCGTCGCTTATGATGGTCTAAACAACCTAAACTATGTCCCGGTTATTGGTAAGCCCATCTTTGCATTGTTGCACACGTCCAGCAATCATGGCTCAACTAAATATAGCCAATAGTACAAGAAGAAGCATGCACCGTTTCAATTGATGACGCCTGCATTGCCTGCTACACGCGCGCGTAGACAAACCATTTGTCTGCCTTTGCTGCCAGCGCTGTCTCTATGCGAGCGCCGCCACGAATACTATCCGGGTCGTGGCGATGGCGTCATTGCTACTCGAAGTAGTATGGTTTGGAGAAAATACCAAGCACAGCCACATTGGTATTATGTTATAGGGTGTAACATACCAATTCAAGGCTCAACACACAAGTTGGCTTGGAACTAACATAATCACTTTTGCAACAAAAAAGGTTTTTGTGGAAAGTCAAGCGTGCCACGACAGCAACGACACCAACAAAGGGACAACTAAAGCAACTGGTGGCGTCGCATTCCTGCCTTCTAGTACTCAACGTTGGTGTAGCATCTTCCGCAGCTGATGATCCTCCGTCATTCGTAGTGGTGCTTTAGGCAAGCGGAACAGGTTCAATGATGCTAGCGGTGTCTTTGTAGATAACGTCTAAAGCAGGATGTTTCGTGTTTTGGTCGCCTTATCGCTAACGACTTGTCCGCCGCCTCGCTGGTCGTCGGCTTTGAGGTCAAACAACGGCGGGTTAGTCGCAGTCTTCTTTTCTCTTAGCCTTCCCCTTCTTCTGACAGGGCGTCGGCGGCTCGTGCTATACACCGTCTCCTTGTTTTCGGCTCCGTCGTCCTTGTCTTTGCTGACTGCTTGGCCGTCGCCTGCTTGGATTCAGCTGCAGTGTAGCGACCGGCACCTTAGTCGAACACCTTTCACTCCACGATCTCAATCAATGCTGTCGTACGCTTCACTGCTACTGCCGTTCCAGTGCTTCCACCACTCGTCTTAGTGTGTTGCGCTCGTTGAACACGAACCTCGAAGAGGGCGCTCAGCAGTGTCTCGAGGCACAGGCGCCACTTGTACTCCTTGCACTGGTGTCGTGGGGTTTTGCTGGTTGGGGTATCAGCTTGGGCTCGAGTCGTATTTTTGAAGAATGAGGTCTTTGGCCTGCTGGCCACTCGTGGTTAGTGGGTGTGGCCCTCCCTTCTCTACCACCTGCAACCGTACACACAGACAATAAACCGAAGCCTGTGCATTCGCTTCTTTTTTGCAAGTATAATATCTTACTTTCATTATATTATATCTTAGGATCTGCCTCTATACAAATACAAGGTATAAATTATCCTTATGTTGGAGGTCCAACATAACAGAGACGCTGCGAAAAAAGCGAATTATGGTTTACACCTCTTATGTAGTACCGTACAACATATGGGAACTAAGGGGTTAATTTTACTCAGCACCGGTGGAGATGCTCTTACACCTGTCGCAGCGAGCGCGTTAAAGCTTTTGGTTCGGCGCCAGCAATGGCGACGGCGAGTCCTAGCTGTATAGCCCTATAAAGATGAAAACGGGCCCGGCAGCACGTTGAGGAAGACCCAGGGATGACGTAGCATGGGCGGCAGTGCGGTCTGTGACGCTTGCGCTGCTTAGAACGCTTGACTTGGCCCTACTACTGGTTGGTCGACATTTCCTCAACCTTGTACTCAAAGCCTCCTCCGTTAGCAAACTTGTGCAAAATTTGATCTGCGTAAAAAATGGAACAATTTGCTGAGTATTTACTCAAACCGGTGGAGCTGTACAAAACTAAAACTATAACTAAATATTGACAGAAAAGGGTAAAATTTAGTTTTTCTCACGACCCTGTAATGGCTTGTGAGAGTATGATCTGATACAAAAATCAATTTAGGGTGGTATGAAATTTCTCACGACCCTGTAATGGCTTGTGAGAGTACAGTGCTGCTACAAACTATAGACGCACTCACGAATTTGCTGTAGCAACCTGAATATTATGTTTTTTAATCTGATGTTCTGGTCAATACGAGCTAAAACCAACATGATTAGAACCCACTATCGCTCTGTGGCCGAGTCCGCAAATTAAGAAGTGTAGAAAAATTTGACAAAACCGGGGGCGTCCTAAACTATAGACGCACTTTGACCAAATGTGTAATTTTTCAAACTTAAGAGCTCATTTTTGCAATTGCTGGACATATCCTCTATTATAGAGCCAAAAGCCACCTCTACGCAAAATCTGCGCGCTCAAAACATTTTTTCTTGCGTCGTGGGGGTTCCTACACATGCCAAAAAATATGAACCCATTTTGTATGGAGATGCGGACTCGGAGAGCTCTAGAAATGCATGGCAACGTAGATTTCATAACCTAGCTGGTCTAATCTCTTTATTCACGTCTTGGCAACACACGCATACGCCCAAAAGTGATAGTCTATGTAGATTCATCGCCCAAACCTCCGGCAAATTTGACTATCTCGAAAACCACCCCCAAAATCATCCTGCCCATACAAACATTAAGTGTAGCAACTTTGAGTTATGATGCCGGTTTCTCCCCCGAGGTTTGGGCGATGAATCTACATAGACTATCACTTTTGGGCGTATGCGTGTGTTGCCAAGACGTGAATAAAGAGATTAGACCAGCTAGGTTATGAAATCTACGTTGCCATGCATTTCTAGAGCTCTCCGAGTCCGCATCTCCATACAAAATGGGTTCATATTTTTTGGCATGTGTAGGAACCCCCACGACGCAAGAAAAAATGTTTTGAGCGCGCAGATTTTGCGTAGAGGTGGCTTTTGGCTCTATAATAGAGGATATGTCCAGCAATTGCAAAAATGAGCTCTTAAGTTTGAAAAATTACACATTTGGTCAAAGTGCGTCTATAGTTTAGGACACCCCCGGTTTTGTCAAAATTTTCTACACTTCTTAATTTGCGGACTCGGCCACAAGAGCGATAGTGGGTTCTAATCAGGTTGGTTTTAGCTCGTATTGACCAGAACATCAGATTAAAAAACATAATATTCAGGTTGCTACAGCATATTCGTGAGTGCGTCTATAGTTTGTAGCAGCACTGTATGATCTGATACAAAAATCAATTTAGGGTGGTATGAAATTGACAAAAACTGTTATGATTGCCGCTCCTGTAGCTCAGTTGGTTAGAGCGGTGGTCTTATGAGCCGCAGGTCGAGGGTTCGAGCCCCTCCTGGAGCAACTTTTCGTAACACCCCTGCCACACGGGGGAGTGGGAAAACGTCATTCTAGTGCGCAGGAAACATTGGAAATGGCCCTTGTTGCCACTGCATACATGTCTCGACGTCTCTTTTTATAAGACAAAGTGAGGAGATACCCAATAATTAAACTACGGCTCCGCGAAGGCTGGGATAGGAGGATTTTTGGAATAAACCCTTTATTTTAGTTTATATTAATTATTTTACCTATTAATTCGGTCATCTCCTGCGCCTGCTTCACAGCCGCAGCATCTACCCGGACATTTGCCTTAAACTGTAGGAGCAATATATCACAATACTTAACAAAATTAAATAGGCGAACCCTCGCTGAGGTCTATTTGCAGCTTGTAGAAACAGCATGCTATTGTACAATACATCTCAATCGTCCCTTTAGTTTGCTACAGCTCAATATATTTACTGATTCATACCAGCGTCATCGGTAGCACACTGGTTCAGGCTGCCCACGCATGTAGCCCAGTACGGCACCGGAGTCGTACCGGTTTCCTACTTATGTACCAGTTAGATGTCAAGAGGGGTCATCTTTTGACTTGACGTACCACGGATATAATCCTATTTACTAACGTTGCTTCCTATCCCAGTATAAGTGAATGACGCTCAAAATGATTCAATTCTCTGAAATTTATTTCAGAGTCTACCGGTGATACCACTTTCCGCGCTAATTACATATATCAGCATTTAGCGACGACCTCTTTGGTTGAATTGCATATCTGCTGTACGGGTCACCCATTTCTCAAATTTCATAATATTTTTTTTTGTTAAAAAACCCAGCCTTCGTAATTTAAAGGGTCTGATTGTCCGAAAATCTTATAGATCAGTCTTCAAAGTAAACAGTTTTTGAACCACCTATTAATAAAAAACCTCTAATATATTATACCTCTAGTCTTTATGAATCGCCCACGTGAATGTTGACCCTGTCGGCGACGCGTCCATCTTCGCGCGACACGCGAAGGTAAGTTATTTAAACAGTTATTTATTGCTTGTGTTTTTCATGGGATAAATACACCTATCTATTTATCCCATGGTACTCCACACAGGGCCTATCTTCGTTTGCAAGTGCGCATTGCCAAACTCCGACACGATGCTTGACGCCGTCGACATCGTGCTTGCTATTCTCGTGCCAAGAGTGAGCGACCGACAACCTGTAGGGTTAAAGGGGCAGACATTGAGTGAGAAGGTATCCACGCACGTTCAGGCTGCTGGGTACTCGAGGCTGCTGACCATCGAGGTCCACGTCTACTCGACGAGCAGCAGCAAGCGTCTGCAGCAGGTACTGACGGTACTCCTCGACAACGGGGTTTTCATCGGCAACAGCGTAATGGTACACCTGTAAGGACTGGCGAGCGCTCAATTGCATTGCCCGAAAAGCAATGCCACAGGACTCGATCGCTCGGCTGCCTGCTGCTCCTGTCTCTCCGGCCGCCCAGCACCTCTTTCTATCTACTGTAGTAGCGACGATGTCGGCTGTGGACGTGGCTTCCTCCCCCTCGCCCGTGGAGACGGACGAGGGCGGCAAGACGATGGTGGCCATGGGCGGCATGCAGAACATGGCGTGGGCCGCCGACACGTCCAAGTTCGGCTTCAAGATGCTGGTCAAGATGGGCTGGTCGGCCGGGAAGGGCGTGGGCAAGGACCGGCAGGGCCAGGCCACGCACGTGAAGATCGCGCGCCGCTCGGAGAACTTGGGCGTGAGCTGCAGCCTCAAGCAGGCAGAGGTGCAGGGCTGGACGGAGACGGCGGGCGGCCTCGCGGACGTGCTCAAGACGCTCAACAAGTCGTACGGCGGCAGCAAGTCCGGCTCGGACGCCGCCGACAGCTCGGACGAGAGCTCCAGCGGCAAGACCAAGAAGAGCAAGAAGGAGACGAAGGCCAAGAAGGAGAAGAAGGCGAAAAAAGACAAGAAGGCCAAGAAGGACAAGAAGAGCAAGAAGGCTGGCGCCGAGAAGACCACCGTCTCGCGGCGGCTGCACTACTGCAAGCGCCAGACCAACAAGAACGCCAAGAACTACGGCGCCGCCGAGATGGCGGCCATTTTGGGCGTCGCCTCGGTGGACTCGCGCACCAGCATCGGTGTCCAGATCCATAACTGGCGTTCGTCATGCGGACTGTAGACCAACGGTGCATAGGATGTAGACGAGTTGCAGAAAACAATTGCAGCAATGTACGTGATATGCACTATTCCTCATGTTTGCCTGCTAGCAGGTATAATGGTCACGCCTGCTCTAAGCAGGGACCTCTGTAAACGTCTCCGAAGTTTCCACTGCGGATCACAACGCTGAGCTGGCACAGTCGGCGGTGATGCAGTCGCGCAGCCTCATATTCGCGCCTTAAACTATTGAACTTTAGCTATATATAATATATATAGAGAGAAGATTTCACACGTACAGCTTTACGTAGCTTGAGCTGGTAGACATGATAGCACGAGATATTGACAAGCGTTGCCCAGCGATAAAGTATGCTTCAGCGGACTCGCAGCATAGTGTAGTCGTAAAAGCTAGTGCGCCACTATGCTCAGCACCACGCTGGTGAATGACTATCTGCCAAATGAATGCCACAGTGGAGGCGTGCCACGGTGAAACGCGAGGACTTAGTGCATACTATTATCATGTAGTATCTCCAAATCTGTACTAAGTTAGGTTAACTTTTCCTGCAGCTCTTTTGCCTCCTTGCTGCCTCTCACGGCGTAGTTTTAACCATGTCGACGTCGCACTGGAAATTTCAGAGCTTTCTCGTGCGCAGCACGACTTTGTGACTAAAGTAAGTAAGTAAGTAAGTAAGTAAGTAAGTAAGTAAGTAAGTAAGTAAGTGAATACATGAGTAAGTTAGGATTATCATGCTCTGGTGCTACTGAACCTTTTTGTACAACGATGCTATGCAAATTTAGGTTTACTTTATGTAAAAGCATGTGCTCATTACATTTTTTTCAACTCTAAAACGATCCGTACCAGGAAAAATGCGTTTTGTATGCCCCAAGTTAGTTAAGATACATATACATCGGACTATTAGTGACTATAAAAATTATTTACATTTTCATTTTTTCGTATTATACTGGTCACATGCAGTGATACCTGAGACGTTGAGGAAGTGGACACGGAGCTGGACATGGACCTGGAGGCGCACGCGCTGTGCAAGAAGAAAAAAACTCCCTTTTTTTAGAGTATTTTGCAATGAATATAGAATATAGCACGTTCTAATATCGAGACAACCGACTCTACCCTGATCTGAAAATGTGTATGAAGAGTAAAATTATTCGCCAAAAGTGAGGGGGTCTTGATACTTTCTGGTTTCTGGACGTTGCCAGTCCTCCGAGAGGGTGCAGGTTGGATCGTTGTGTAGAGCCGATCACGGGTTCCAACGGTGCTATCAGTTTAACTGGGCGCTAAGAATTGCCCGACCCTGAGTACTGTAAAATCTGTGATTGCGCCCCCTCCCTTCAATAGTACCCCACCCCTAAAAATTAGAATCTGAGTGGGGACTTAAATTAGCGCCCCACCCTTAAACTTTATCCATAAATTTGAGGTTTTAGAGACTTAAAAATTTCATCCATAACTTTCAAACGATTGATACTTGAAATCTGAATACTGAAGTGGAATAATAAAATTATCGTGAAAAATATCCACTAAAGCTGCTGTTTTATTGTTGTTTGTAGTTTGGCATCTCTAGTGCCCACTTCCCTTTATTAGTGCCCTCCCCCTTTAATGATGTTAGAAGTGGGGTACTAATGGAGTATCCCATGGGGAACAATCGCATAGTTTACAGTACCTAAATATCGTGTAGTGCCGTTACGTGTGTGATCGATCATGTCTTCAATGTGATATTACAATACCTTCGTGAAACTGCCCTCCAGCTCGGTCATTCTAGTACGTTTTCATCGCGATCGAAATCTTAATAGCCAGCTCTATCCCTTGCATGTCTGGATGGAATACGAAGGCGTGAAGAACACCTTGTGCCCTTACGCAAAAACTACTTCACGGAGCTTCCTTGTCCTAGCCCCTTTTTCTTGAAGACGTTTATCCCCGACAGCCTCCAAATCAAGGACAAAATAAAGGACCAAGAACTTGAAGCTAACCCTTGATCGGAGTTTTGAGAGATACACTATGACTCATATGGAAGAAAGCCCTGGATTGCTGATTTAAAGTGTGTGTCGCGCATACTGTCCACCATTGTCCATCATTCCAAAAAGGCTATAACCAAGGTGTCATTAATAATATATCGCGTGTTCGGTGTCAGTTCTCGTGTGATAGACAACAACAAGAATGGAGACGCCAGCAGCAGACAAGTGTCCACACTACGGACGGCGCTGCCACGTGCTGGCCGACGTTTTCCATTTTGTCCTTGCTTCTAGAACATCCGAGAGTGACTTGCGTTCAGTATGTGACCTCGGTCGTTAACGCCTCTCGAACAGTCAACGACACCCTCGTACTTACCCAGATCTTGTCCCCTCCAGTACAAACGTCAAGTCAATTTTGTTCCTTTTTGCTGGTTCTAGGACAAAAAACCACGAAAATCGTATCGTACTTAAGCGATTTTTGGTCTACTATTCGTAAGAGGGCTAAATTAAAACATCAATTGAGTGCGCGATTTTGGGTCATTTCGGAATTTGCCTGCGACAGCGAGTAGGAGCTGTTCAGGGCTATAAATAAGGAACAACGTACCCTAAACTATAAGAGAAGCCGTTCTTGCAAAGCTATCAGCGGAAGTGTAATAGCAGAAGGAGTAATAAAAAGCCAGTGATCATTTTAGTGCACGATCCAGAATTAATATTGGTTTCAGTAAGAACATGTTCTTGTTAACAGCACAGGTGCCTGTTAAGACATGTATGCCTTTCTCCTGCTTTGTGAATGTAATAAAGCGCACTAACACCCTCCAGACTCATTGTTGAATACTTCCCGGCAAGCTTTTAGAGCCCGTTGTTGGGAGCTGCTCCATACTAACACTATCGCGCATACATTTGATTATCAACTTTTAGGCCAATCAAATCATCACAATTTCTAATAGATCGATTGCATTATCTAATAATGCACATCGTGCAATAAATTGAAACCGTGCACACAATTGGTGTTTTGAGTTACTATTGCTTAACAATGCCGATGTGGGCTTCATATTGCTTGGCATAGTGTTTCCCCATTCCCTGCATCTTCAATCCCCGCTGTACCAGAAACCTTCATCCAGCAAATATCCCACAAGATCAGAACGGCATGAGCTCATTTGAGATTCAAGGAGACCCGGATTGACATTGCTACTCTAGACCGGTCTTTTATTCGTAGCGCTCTTTATTTCTGGAGCACTCATGAGAACCTCCAAGCCTTGTCAACTCGCTCCAAGTACCCCACTAGCTACTTCAAGACATAATTGCTGGCGCCGAATTTCATCTTGGCAACACATCGCCATCGTCGACCACATCAAAGACAAAGCTTCAGCGGTATTTACCCGCTCGTCCCTAACAACGAACACTTTCAAGACTACACCCATGCTCGTGATAATAGTGTATATATCAATACTTACCGATACAACAACTGAGGTTGGCGGGTCAACACAACGACATAATATGCAGCTATGAACCTGCATGATCTCAATTTTCCCCTTTTGTCGCCCATTGTTGGGTTGGGCTAATCCCCACTAAAACTTAACATGACCATATTTGGCCACACCAAATGTAGCCAAACTCGGAAGTACCTCTCTTTGATATCAATCAAATTTGACGATCCCAATCGAAGTCGGATGATTTGTGCAAAAGCTATACCGCGTACTTTATATTTTCCTGCGGGTCACGGCGCCCACGAGCTGCAATCCATGTAACTCTATCTTCTGCACTATGCACCGGATAATACGAGGCATCGATATGTGGGTGACATACTCAAGAAAACACATTTGTGCTACCGTTTTCGAAACTTGGACGCTGCCGCCGAGCTACATCATTAGGCCGAAGATCTCGCCCTTCAGCAGAGCGAGAAAAGGATTGATGTTGGCATCCAGATAACAGTAACAGTTCTCGATCGGGTTGCACGTTAGGGTATATACCCCCCTGGCTTGTGATCGAGTAGGAGTGTTGTCAGCACACGGCGATCTTCTTATCGTGGTACTCGTCCAGCTTCTTGATCTCATCGTACAGCAGCTTCATGAAGTCGGTGTTGGTTTGCATTATGTGCATCCGCGGTGGGTCTGATGGCAGGGCTCGGGAAAAATAATTATAATTTAGTAAATATCGTACTGTATTGCCGGAATTACGGATTATTGGAAAGACAAGGTTTCCGTAAAATATACAGTTTTTTCTTTCCTTAATTAGTATATTGACTTTTTACCGTGAGGTAAAAATAGTACAGTTTTAAGTAGTGAACCTGGCAGAATGACTGGTTCTTGTTGACACTAGACACACCCAACTCGTGTTTCCAAGTCGCCCCAGCCTGATCATTACCCAATTTGACAACTCCGATGCCCAACTAACGCGCTCTCTGAAGCCTCTTCTTCACGGATTGCGGCGATGGGCTCTTCTCCTGCAAGCAGTTCGGTAAGATACGCAAGAAGGCGCCTGATACAGGCTAAACGAGCCACCTCGTGATCAAGTACCTCGGGTACTCCAAGACGAATGAAGCGAGCCAGTACGCGCCCGGACAAACGCTCAAAGCGCATCGACCAAAGCACGATGGGGATCTACAAGTGGATGGAGTGCATCGTTCCCAGGAAGCACTCCCTGAGTGAGGTGGACGATCCGATGACACGCTCGTTAGCCGCGCTCAAGCCCGTCTCGTCAAAGACGCTAGTGCGCTACACGCGCCACGTGGCTGCCAAGGTGGGAGACTGAATCGCGGCTGACATGGGCTTGCGAGGCCCTAAAGGCCATCCATAAACGAGAAACAGCGCGTTCGTGACATGCATACTTTCGCCCAACGTCCGAACACATGCCATATAGCAACCGATCCATGTTTCGGTTAATGACACGAAGCAGGACATCGTTCACGATGATGCGCCTGGTGCAGTCGTCTAGATGGGTCATCTTCTCGGTGTGTGGTCGATTTCAGAGTGGTAGCATTGCTAGTTATGGCACAACGGTACTCCTTGAAAACACTATCACGAGCATGTTGTAATGGAGGTAGGAGATGGTCTACATGAACAGGTTCACTCCAAGGCGCTCGTATAGCATAGTCTGCTATGTGCGCAGGGTGTACGAGCCACATTCGTTCACCCAAAGGTTAAGGGCCGCCTTGATGGCGTTGATGAACTTTGCGACACGCGCGCTGCCACGGGGAATGTTGTTGACCCAGCCGAGCTGCACGAAGTACTCGACTCGACCTGTGACGAGCTATAGTGAGCACTTTTAAGGGCGTCCAAGACGTGACGGCGCTCCTCTCGGGTGTGGCGCGCGGAAGAAGCTTGGGAGGAAACCTTCAGAGGTCAAGCAAGTGACACGATGGAAAATTGGATTTCCGTCTTGGCGCAGGATAATTGGCTGAAAATGGTGCGACACTACGACGAAGATTGCGGGACAAGCACAAGGATCCGAGGCCCGGCGAAGACACGTCCAGGATGCGCGTCGAGCAGCGACGCTGGCCTAGTCTCTAACTCAAATTGCGACTCTGGCCGGGTGTAAGTCTGGGAGATACGATCAAGATATACTCAAGTCAAGATGTTTCCGACCGACCAGGCAGACCCACCAAGGATGGGCAGAGATTCCGTGGAACGTTGAAGAAACTATTTTGTACCCACGACTCTACACTGGACTTTGGCTCGGCCAGGATGTCGACGTCAACCAAGTCATAGTGAAATCAAGTGAAAAGCAGAATGCATGTCTAAGTTGCACGCAGAGATAAACGATAAACAGAGTTCGTTTCCCCTGAAACCCGCAAGCTGCCAAGAAGCGCAGGAAGCGCAGGACGACCGGGCACCGCGGCTAGGTACGACCGTGGTTGGATCTCTCCCTGAAGTAAGTACGCCCAAGTTAGGTGCACCAAGAGCCTACAGCTGTTGGAGGTCATCCTGCCGACGCCCAGCATCGTCGAATGTCTCTTTGGCGTCGCGTGGATGGTGCTGCACTACGATATGAACCGCGACATGATTCTGTTACAGGGTGGGTGAGGGTTACTGACGAAACGTGTATCTATACCATAAGCTGCACATTGATTTAGTTTTGTAGTTTATGTTATTTATTTCCTGAAATATGATATAGCTTAACGCTACTGATACTTGCTCTCCCAAAAGGGAGTCGTTACCGCAACATAAGAAGGGTTAGGGCTTTGGGGAGGGGTGAAACTAAACCCATAATACCAAGTCAAATGAATCTTACTCAATGCAAGCTCCAACAATTAGCGGGGCCAAAGGGGTACATCGATAAGATGAAGCATGTTCTAAGCTTTTTGGGGTGGTGTCATGGACAACAGGCTATTTGTTCTAGGCACCAGGGCGCCTCTAACTCCAACTTGACACTATCTTTCAAGGATTTGACGGCCATGACACCCGTCCAGGCCATTAATTCTCAAGTCGCTCTGTATAAGAATATAGAGGGTGTTGTCTTGCGTTGGGCCTTGCTGCGTTGTTCTGGACGTCATGTGTTGCTCTGGTGTCGCTGTAAGAGGCGTCGTGTTGTCGAAATTATGTTGCTGTAACGCCGTCCCTCCCAAAATGCGGCGATATGGACAAGCGTTTACATACCTGGATTCTTGGCAGAAAATACGATACGGCTTCGTGTGAAGGACAGTTACACTCCTGGCCAAATTAATCCGGCCACCCACACTTTTGGTCGTAGCTCCGTCAATTTTTAAGTACTCGCACTGCACTTTTGATATGCCCTTTGTATTGTATAGAGTAGTTGTAATGGGCCTACCTTGGCCCACTACAACAGCTTACACGTATGCGCACGTGTATGAGGAAGCGCAGCTTAGTTTAAACTAGAGTTAATTATACTCGGGCCTCCGAGTATAGATTAATCTAAATAAACGATCCAAATAATGGTTTTGGGTTAAAATGAGAACTGCTATTTTTGTTTTATGTTTTCTGACTCCCTCTAAATGTAATATTCTAAGTTAGGAATCTGCCAACGGCTGGTTGGCAGAATTCCACTGCTATGCATGTCGCTCATTGGTTAAAAGATGCTGCTTTCAACCAATAGGAATCCTAAATGTCTATGGGCCACCCGTCGTGGTGACCGTAAATGAATGTGGCACTTGATGTAACGTACATCAAGGCCGAGGAAGTGTTTGTACCTATAACAGATATCGCGTCTGTTATAGTCACAAGTGGCTGTAGCCACTTGTGCGTGTAACCCCGTTACACCATCCCCCCCTTAAGGTTAGACGCGCCGGTCACGGCACGTCAATCAGGCAATTGACCATTCGTCAATTCTTCACGTTGGGAGAAAGAAAATCTCGAGCTCATTCCGCAATGAGCTCGCCAAAGGAGAAGACCGCCGACACGACAGAGGGTAAGCTCTCTGTCGTGGACTACCACGAACGCCAGCAAGCGAAGCGCGGCGCCGCTGTTGCCACGTCTGCGGCGGGGACAACTCAGCCTGAGATTGTCCTCCAAGGCTCATGCATAGTCAACGACGCCGTTGACTATGAAGAAGGCGACGTGGAGATGGAGGAGGGCGAGAGCTCTCCGTCCAAGCGCAAGGAGTCTATCGACAGTGATAGTCTCGACCCGCATGCCGGGTCGAGACGCCCTCGTGAGGAAGACGACTCGGACGCTTCGAGCTCGAAGCGTTCGCGTAGCGCAGGTGAGACTCCACTCTCTGCTGCTGGGGCGTTGAGCTCACCACGCGCCGTGGCGACTTCAAGTTCTCCGCGCGCTGCATGAGCAGCGCGCGATCCGTGGATGCCGTCCGCGACTGAGATCGCGGCACGGGTGGGCAACTCCGTGCCACCGAATACTATCCCGCTGTACGTATGCAGCGCGATTGTGGATGATGCTGTGGCGGAGGGACAGCACTTTGATCCGATGACGGATCAAAGGCGCGACTACTACATCGGACTCTTCCATGAGCTCCGATATTACTCTAGCAAGAAGACCTCTTCTCGCAGCAAAGTGCCTGAGTGGCAGGCACTTTGTCAAAGTTGGAATGCCTTTGTTGAAAACTTCAACAAGAATCCGGCAGCTTACCGTGAGCGGGTTAAGCATGCCCGTGAGCGCTTCGAGACGTTCTCGACGCGTGGGAGGCTGGAGCAGCTCCACAGATCTTCTGTGGATGCAGGTGTTCCGTGCGCTGTGCCCGAAGATCAGCAGTGCACGTTGTGTCTTCCGGGTGCGGCGCGCTTGAGCGACCGCGACCTAAACGGGTACACGACGATCCGTGTACCTGCGAGTCTCGAGGATCTCCGTGCCAAGTTCCTGGCACGCGAGGAACGCGACGAGCGTGGTGCTTCGAGCGCTGCGGGTGACCACAGCGCTCGCACTACTTTCGCGCCGGCAGTGCGTGGTGGGCTTCGTACGCCCTCACCATTTCCGGAACGTCCTGCAGCAGGACGTCCCGCGGCTCCCATGTATCTTGGTGGGGCGGAAACCCTCTCCAACGAATACGATAACGAACCGGGTGCCGGTTCGTTTTCGGGATACTATGGTCGACAATACGCTCAACAATCCAACGTGTTGAGCCGTGGGCGTCACGGATCGGAGGCGGCGGTGGTGGGAACACGCCCCGGGTATGGTCAACCTGGGGTTGACTTTGGGCCTCCGTCTCTCGAGGACCGAGTTGGTGCCGTGGAGCGGCTTCAGAGCAGCGACTTCGCTGCTCTGAGGCAGGAGATTGCAAACCTGAGGGCTCAAGTCGCTCAGGCCACGCAGACCGCGTCTGACGTCTCCGCCGACATTGGAGGTCGTGTCGAGCGTTTGGGCCAGCGCGTTCGCGCGCTGGAGAAGGGTTCGGCTCGCGCCTCGGGTCAGCCGAGCTAGCTGGCTCGTGCTGCCGGTATGGCTTCAGCCGCCCGACGTAAAAGGTCGGATGGAGGCGCATGCTAGACGGGATGTCTAGTGTGTAAGCGTTGCCATGCCGTGCCAACACTGTGAACGGCCCGATGAAACGCGGAGCGAGCTTACTCGCCCCGAAGTCAGAGACTGCATGTTTAGGCAGGTTTTGAGTAGCTAACAAAACCAATGAACCCTTCTTGAATTCATTTGTGTTGCCCCTGCCAATGTTGTCTGCGTTCAGCTTCTGTCGATCGACAGAAGCTGCAATAGCGTCTTGGACAAACCGAATGACGGCTTGTCTGCGCTGCACGAATCCAATTGCGTCCGAGCTGAACTCGTTCAGCTCGCCTGTAGTAGTAGGCTCGGCCTCTGCGTTGGTCTTCGCGGTGTCTGTGCCCCGCACAGACACGTTGTTCTTATTGCTCTTCTGTTTCTTGTCGGCGTCTGTGCCCTGCACAGACGCATGCTTCTTCTTCTTGCGCGTAGTCGCGGCTGACACTGTGCAAGTGTCAGCGACATTCTGCGGCTGCTGTGTTGCGGCCGTAGATCCTCCCCCACTTAAGGAAGGAGCCACCATCCCGAGCAGGCTCGGGAGGCGTGGGTGCCGCAAGGCATTCACGTAGAACGGTGTATGCCCGGTCGAGGTATGCACCGAGTTGTTGATGGCGAACTCTGCCATCGACAGGCACTCGCTCCAGTGTTGGAACGAGTGAGCGTAGCTCTTGAGAATGTCGACGAGCACGCGGTTCACGCGCTCGGTCTGCCCATCCGTCTGCGGATGGTCCGCAGTCGACATTGAAAGCTGACTCCCAAGAAGTGTGAACACTTCTTGCCACAGGTGTGCTGTGAAACGCGGGTCTCGATCCGACACAATGTCGATCGGCATGCCATGGTGTTTGAACACCATGTCAACGAACAGACGTGCCGTCTGCTTCGCAGTCACTTCAGCGGGTACCGCAGCAAGATGCACCATCTTGCTGAAGCGGTCAACAAAGACCACAACTCCCGTGTTCCCCTGGCTGTCCGGGGAAAGACCGAACACGAAGTCCAAAGACATGGACTGCCAACACTCCGACGGAGTCGGTAGTGACTGCAAGGGAGCCTGCGCGAACGGCGCAGGCTTCACACGTTGGCATACCTCGCAAGCACGGACGTACTTGCGCACCCACTTGTACTGGTGGGCCCAGTAGAAGTCGCGCGTGAGAAGGACGTACGTCTTCTCACGGCCCGGATGCCCCGCAGTCGATGCATCATGATACTCATACATGATCCTGAGGCGCAGATCATGATCGTTGGGCACGACAACGCGGTCCGCGTTGTCGTCGACGGCACTGTAGAGTAGTAACCCATCGTGCACCCGATAACGGTGTGCACGAGCACGAAGATGCTTCGGCAGCTTCTGACGAGCTTTGTCAGAAGGCGCTGAGCCGTAGGCCAGCAAGAGCTTCGCGTCCGCGTCGTGCGCGTACACGGTCTTCACGTCGTCCAACAGCGACGACGTGGGAGTGCTCGATTGCATGGCTTGACGTCGGCATCAGCTGAAGCGTAGTCAGGTCGACGCGATAACGCGTCGGCCACCACATTGAATCTTCCGGGTTTGTACTCAACCCGGAAGTTGTATTCCGCAAAGAACGAAAGCCATCTCGCCATACGCTGCGAGATGTGTGGCGACTTGACAGCCGTACGCAATGATGCGTGGTCTGTGTAGACCACGAAGGGTTCGCTTCCGAGTAAGTACACTCGGAACTTCGCGAGTGCATACTTCATGGCAAGGAGCTCCTTGTCATGCACCGGGTAGTTGCGCTCAGCAGGTTTCAGCTGACGCGATTGGTAGTAGACGACACGATCACGGCCCTCGTGATCGTGCTGCATCAACGCACATCCGATCGCAAAGTCGGATGCGTCGCACACTACGTGGAATGGGCGATCTTGGTCGGCCACCGCCAAGATCGGCGCCTCAGTCAAGCCCCGCTTGACTGCAACGAAGGCCTGCTGACAGTCAGCAGTCCAATTCCACTCGGCATCCTTCTTCAGGAGCTGTGACAGCGGGCGTATTGTGCCCGCGTAGTCCTTCACGTACTTGCACAAGTACGTGGCCAAGCCAAGGAACTGCCGCAGTTCCTTGACGTTCGACGGAGTCGGCCACTCGTTGATCACTCTGACCTTTTCAGGGTCAGGGCGGACACCATGTTTCCCAACGAGACACCCGAGCACGGGTATCTCGCTCGCCCCGAAGATGCACTTCTTCAGGTTCGCGTAGAGCTTGTGCTTGCGCATGAGCGCAAGCAGCTTCCGGAGATGCACCTTGTGCATCTCAACGTCGCTCATCCCGTCCGCAGCACGGCTGTGGACGAACACGTCATCGAAGTAGCTCGGTGCGGAGTCGCGCACCGAGCGCAACAAGTGCGTCACGCACCTGTTGAAGGTCGCAGGGGCGTTCTTCAGACCCTGCGGCATCACTAGCCACTCCCAGAGCATGCCACTCGGCGTGCTCACAGCCGTGAGAGGGATATCGCTCTCACGCATTAGGATCTGATAGAACCCATCGCGCAAATCAAGAGCACTGTAGACGGTGCTCCTGGCCATCGAATCGATGATAACATCTTTTCGCGGTATCGGTGTCTGCGCCGGTATCGTCGCATCGTTCCGCTTATTGTACGCATGAACGATGCGCCAGCCGCCCTGTGGCTTCTTGACACAGAACGTCGGAGCACTGTGCGGGGACTTCGATTCCCGCACTTGTCCAGCTTTGCGACGACTTTCGAAGAAGTCGTCGACCGCCTTGACCTGCTCTCGCGGCAGTGGCCACTGCCGCGTGACACAGTATTTCGTGCCCGGCACGAGATCAATCTCGTGCTGAATGCCTTTGTCCTGCGGAAGCTCCGCAGGGATCTCTTCCGGAAGTACGTCCGCGTACTCCCGTAGAATCTCGTAGTAGGGACTCGACTTCAGCGAGTCCCAGCTCTGTTCTTCAAAGCGTTCCTTCTTCGTCTTGGCACTGAGAGTGTCTTCACTCTCAGTGGTGCTCTCCATGAAGAACTGCCTCAGTTCTTCATTCTCGCTCTTCGTTCTCTCGGCGCCCGAGAGAATGCATATTTGCTCGATGCGTCCATCGTGCAAGTCACGCGCGAAGCGCTTCCAGCTCATGACTGGAAGCGAAGTCAACTCCGACGCTTGTGTCGGAGGATTAGCGAGAGTCATCTCCCTGTACCGGAATCCGGCACAGGTACGCGTCAAGACGTTCAACGTCTCGACGTCCGGCTTCTCTGCCTCCGTCTGCCCGGCAGACATTTCTTGTAGCGTCTCGGCCCCTGGCCGAGACTTGCGCAGCGACCTTCGCATGCGCCGTCTTCTCGTCTTGCGGAGCCCGGCTCCGCTAGACTCTTGACCTCGTCCAGGCCCAGCCGTGGACGGGTGTTCTTCTTTAATACCGCCGGCGGGTTCATCCCGCGGGCGAGCGACTTCAAGCCCGGCTTGGTCGCCCGGCGCTTCATCGTGCAGCCCAGCTGCACGACAGCATGCAAGTTTTTCCGGTGCGGGACGTTTGCAACCGTCCGCACCGCCTGCAGCGTCGACTCCCGGAGCCGACACGCCATCTTCACCTCGACGCCTGTTATTGGCGGAGCCCTTCGTTACAAAGGGTGCGTCGACTCCCAGAGTCGACGCGGAATTTCTTCTCGCAGCGTCGGTTCCCGGAACCGACGTGACTTCAACACCTCGACGCCTTCCATTGGCGGAGACCCCCAATATGGAGGGTGCGTCGGCTCCCAGAGCCGACGAATCGAATTCATCCATGCCATCGACTCCCGGAGTCGGCGGCGTTCTCTCTCCCTGGCCAATGTTATTGGCCAGGTCCTGCCCAATCAGGTTCACATCGGCCTCTTCAGCCGAAGCGTGTGACTCGCTTACGTCATCAGCGCCGCTTGAGGCCGGAGACTGTCCTTGATTCGCTGAAAAGCGAGTGTCGACCTCCGAGGTCAACACTTTTTCTTCGCTAGCCGTCGGCGGCAACGCCGACGCTACGTGTTCCTGCGCGCGCGCTCGTGCGCGTCCAGGGTGCTCCGGGACAGTAGCGTCAGGTGCTGTCTCGACTGGGGAATCGCGCGCACCGGTTGGTGCGTGTGGGGCGGTAACAGGGCCATCGCTCTCTGTTCCGCTTTCGCGACCGAAGCGCACAAGAGTGCGCTTCTCCCAATCGATTACCGGATCATGCCGTGCGAGCCACGGCATGCCCAATACCATGTCGAACTTATCGTCCAGGTCCAGGACGATAAAGGTTTCGACAAACACTCGACCTTTGTATGTGAAGCGCACGCGTACCATGCGCTTCTCGGTCTTGACGACGACACCTGTCGCCAAGCGTACTTCCAACATACTTCGAGGTATCTTCAAATCCTCGAAGTCAAGCATTGATAGACTTCGCAGTCGAACAAAGTTCTTCGACGCGTCGGAATCTACCAAAGCACGACGAGAGTCTCTTGCTCTCGTCGACATCACTTTCAGGATGACAAGGTCATGCTTGTCATCTTGGTTCTTGCAGTGAGAGTCAACCTCACTGGGGGCTGCAGTCCTCAGTGTCGCGTGTCCAAGGTTGACACGCGGAACTGCATTACCAGTAGGGCGCCCCGCGCCTACTGGCGTCCAGCGTTTTTTGTTTGATTGCGACGGTGCCCGGCCCCGCCGCGATAGCCACCCTGCTGGTGCACGGGAGCCGTGCACTCTCGAGCAAAGTGACCGATCCTACCGCAACGGTAGCATCGCACATTGTTTCCCTGCGACTGCTGGGGTCCAGCAGTGGCAGCGCTCGAGAGGTCCATTGGTTCTGGCCCTCCCGTCCTCACTACCGGGCGCGGTTGAGGCCTCGGTACGTGTGCATGTAGTTTAGCCTGCCGCAGGCTAAACTCCTCTTGCATGGCAAGAGTGATCGCAGCTTCGAGAGTACTCGGGTACTCACGGAAGAGATAGGTCTTCACAGGCCCATCTCTCAGTCCCTTCATGAACGTGACGACCTTGGTCGCCTCGTCAATCGGGTTGGTCACGATGTTCGAGACCAAGTACCGTGCTCTCTGAGCGTAAGCATGGACGTCATGCTTGCCCTGCTGCAGGTCGAGGAACTCCGCCCTCGACCGGAACTCATTCTGCGGGAGCTCAAACACTTGTCTGAGCTCCTCCTTGAACACCTCGTACGTGCTGAAGCACGTAGGGTCTGAGAGTCGGCGTCCGTACGCCCAACTCCTCGCACGTCCGCCAAGACAGGACATGGCGAACGCGACCTTCGACAACGGGTCGACGATACGTCGAGCCGCAATGGCAGTGTCGAGTTCGACAAGCCAACGGAGGAGAGGCTCACCCTCTCTTCCTACGTAGTTACTCACGTTGAGCTTCAGTGATTGCGCGCGTGGTGTCGTCCCCGACGACACCGCGGTAGTGGCAGCAACATCTCGCTGCTTCAAGATGAAGCCCAGAGCAACACCGTGTTGCTCTGTCGGCGTTAGCGTACGCAGCATCGTAGCTACAGCCGCCTCACCAATGACTGTTGACAGTCGTTGGAGGGCCTCCCACTCTGGGTCTGACAGGTGGGGGCAGTCAGCGCGTGCAACATGGGTTGCAGGCGTCGTGGAGCTTTCCATGGGCACCTCGGTATCCATGGGAAGGTTCTCGGCTCCGTGTTCGTGCGGTAACGTACGAACTCAACTTAGTCGGTCGTTGGACGGACTACAAAGTGCTACCAGGTGTAATGGGCCTACCTTGGCCCACTACAACAGCTTACACGTATGCGCACGTGTATGAGGAAGCGCAGCTTAGTTTAAACTAGAGTTAATTATACTCGGGCCTCCGAGTATAGATTAATCTAAATAAACGATCCAAATAATGGTTTTGGGTTAAAATGAGAACTGCTATTTTTGTTTTATGTTTTCTGACTTCCTCTAAATGTAATATTCTAAGTTAGGAATCTGCCAACGGCTGGTTGGCAGAATTCCACTGCTATGCATGTCGCTCATTGGTTAAAAGATGCTGCTTTCAACCAATAGGAATCCTAAATGTCTATGGGCCACCCGTCGTGGTGACCGTAAATGAATGTGGCACTTGATGTAACGTACATCAAGGCCGAGGAAGTGTTTGTACCTATAACAGATATCGCGTCTGTTATAGTCACAAGTGGCTGTAGCCACTTGTGCGTGTAACCCCGTTACAGTAGTAGGGTGTTTGTGTTAACATCCTGGGTTTTGCGGTTTGTACTGTAGCTCCCATACAATAAACCACTTAGACCAAGTGGCCCAAACTTCCGACCACTGATGGGTATAATAAACTCAATACAAATGTGCTGAAATGATTGTATTAGCAATGGGCTTAGCGCCTTTCTTCTCAATCACTTCAATGCAGCGGCGAGGCATCGACCTTGCTAGCTTCGCCAGGGTGGCCTGCTCAATGCTATCCCATGCAGACAAGATGACAGTCGTAAGGTCAGCTACGTTATCATACTGGCGTCAATTGGGATACACTTTGCGTGCCAGCAATGCCCACACGTTCTCAATGGGATTGAGGTCAGGGGAGCGGGCCGGTCAGCTGAGCAGCTTGACGTCCTGCTCTTCGGAAAAGTCCATAGTCTCGCGCGACTTGTGGATTGACGCATTGTCTTGCTGATAGACAAAGTCAGACCCGTAGGTGAGGTGAGCGTAAGGCAGCAAAAACTCCGACACAGTATAGATATACTGTGCCGAAGCCTGTCGCCCCACTAACACAGCCAGCTTGGACCTGCCCTTGGCGCTGAACGCGCCCCAGACCATTACAGAGCCGCCGCCATTTTGCCGCCTCACCGTCGTCCTTGGCGGTCGTCGCACGTCGTGCCAGTAGCGCTGTATTCCGTC
This sequence comes from Phytophthora vignae f. sp. vignae, assembly GCA_016169955.1. Lineage (NCBI taxonomy): Eukaryota > Oomycota > Peronosporomycetes > Peronosporales > Peronosporaceae > Phytophthora > Phytophthora vignae. The sequence continues at coordinate 60,063 of JABJUM010000020.1, forward strand.
GGGACCATCTAGGTTGAATTTCTTCTCGTCGGAGAAAATGATGCGGTCCCAGTCTGCCTGTGGCGTTACCACCATGTCCTTGGCCCAAGCTAGCCGGTTCGCCTTGTGCTCCTGCGTCAACGGAAGCGTGTTCTCCATTTTGGTGTAGACAAGCCAGTCTACGCCAGAAAGGAGGCGACGGATTGTGCGAGTTGAGCACTGGCACTGGCACTCGACCTTGAGCTGCGCGGCGGAGTAGTCACCGCTGGCTGCTTTGCGCAACAGCAGTCGCACCAGCCTCTCAGACACAGAGAGTTTGCGTCCTGGCTTCCGGCGATTCCAGCGGGGCGCAGACAGCGCGCGCCCCGGGACCTCTTGACCTTCTTCGCAATGGCTCTGATTGAAAAACCTCCTTCACGAAGTCCACGCACACGACCCTTCTCCTCGTCGCTTAGCCACGCTGGCACGCCCTTGAACAAAATGAAAGTGCTGCTTGAAACCTAGTGCGCTCGACGGCGCGCGAGCATCCAGCAAAGTGATGGATGGCCAGCAAGCAGTATCATCCCTATGTAAAATGTACAATCATTTCAGTACATCTGTATTGAGTTTAGTATACCCATCAGTGGTCGGAAGTTTGGGCCACTTGGTCTAAGTGGTTTATTGTATTGGGAGCTACAGTACAAACCGCAAAACCCAGGATGTTAACACAAACACCCTACTACTCTATACAATACAAAGGACATATCAAAAGCGCAGTGCGAGTACTTAAAAATTGACGGAGCTACGACCAAAAGTGTGGGTGACCGGATTAATTTGGCCAAGAGTGTACGTGAAACTACAAGCCCAGAACATCTTCCGCAAACTACGTGATCCCGATATGTGCCGAACTTACCACAGCTGGACTTCCCCAGCGTTTTGTTTTGGCCATTTTTATAATAAATGATTTATCTGTATTTTTTAAAACTCCAATATTCGAATAAAGAAGTGAAAGGCAGTCAATACTAAGTGAGATGCTGGGTCAGGGTGTTCTAGGGACAATCCAAGCGAAAAGTCGGAGCTAGAAATGCTTTAGCCCCCCTCCCCTCCCTCTCGTGCGGCGACCTACACACAAAGACAGAAATTTAGCGGCTTGCTCCAGTAGTAGACCAGCAGCAGCTTGAATATCGCTACCCATAATACTAACCACAAACTCTGTAGGGTTCCAAAATATGACTCTGAACAACATGTGTGGGTATCAATCAGTGCTCGGAAAATATCATACTATATTTTATTTGGACCAAGATCACAATAATAAATAGCGCAATAGCAGCAAGAAGAATAGATAACCATTGCAAAATACTCAATGTATTGCAAGACCTTACATCGCTCTCCGCAAATGCAGAATCACTTACGAGAAGCCCCGCAGTTGGCGATAGACGTCGTTGACCGTGTTGACGTCCCAGTAGCGCCTGTTCGCACGTAAAAACATCAACATTTCAAAGTTCTCAGGCAACAACGACGCCCGCTGTGGCGTGATCACCGACTTGGCTTGAGAAAAGAGGCGCTCGCAGCGGTTGCTCGTAGGGGGAATCCTCTTCAGCAGTTCCGAGTACAGGGATAGCCCACCCTGCGCTGCGCTCATCTTCTTAGCCTTCAGGACGGCGGCCGCGAAGTTCTTTTTCTTCTGCGCGTCGTCATCTTCGTCCCTCTCTTTGCGACAGCCGCTGGCGCTGTTGAGACCTCGAAATGACGAATGGCCTTGCGCTCATTGGCTGTCAACCGGTCTTCCCCATTAATAACCTGGATATTACAAGCAAATAACATGTTCGTTAGTAGTGTCCAAAGGCACATGGTTAATTCTGAAAATAATAACGTACCTTCACAGCAGCCGTCTTGAAGCTAGGAGAGTGCACGATGCTTGCCGTGGGGCCGAGCTTTGGCTTCAGCAGCGGGAAGCGCTCAACAATAGAGTCGAAAAGACACGCACATCTGCAAGTGACAGATCGTCGGACTGGAGTGCGACGGTGACGCTGTCAAAAATCCGTAGGTCCTCGAGAAGGCTCTTGATACGTTCGTGCATTGCCACCTTGAGGATGAGATCGAAGACAGCCTCCACTTGCTTGATATCGTCCCGGATACGAACGTAGCGCGCCAACACCTTGAAGGTTAAGCCCCAACGGGTCACGTTCGGGCGCAGCGGCGACAGCTTCGTCTGGTCCTTCAACGCAGCGCGATTGTTGATGGTGCGCAATGCTTGCATCAGCGCGCTCACTGCGCTCACCTCGTCCGTGTAGTCCTCCAGGTACTTGTTCACCGCCAAGTTAAATCGGTGAGATGCACAGCCAATCAGCGGGACCTCGAGGCGTGTCGCAGTTGCTCGGTTGGTGGCGCAATTGTCGCCAATCAAAAACGCCAAGCTCTCCTGTGATTGGTTGTATTTCTCGAACACGCGCGTGATGAATGCGCAATGCGCTGGGACCGTCAGATCGCCCTCTCCCATTGGTGCAATAGCAAGGAGCGGTTGCTCGAGTTTCCCGTTCTTGCAGAACACGCCAAATAGAGCAACATAGTGCTCTAAGCTGCACGTCCAACCGTCGTACATGGCGCCGCATGCCGACACCGATCATTCCCTCGATAAGCGCTTTCGTAGTAGCCAGGTAGAGCTTCAGGGTCTTCGAGCAGGTGGGATCTAGGGCAAACATCGCCCGGGTGATTGGGTCGTCGACCTCACTGAGGGGCATGTTGCGGTCGACGACCCACGCCATCCAGCGGTACCGTCGGGTAGACAAAGCCAAAGGCGGAGAGAGATCCAGCCTGGCTGAGCTGATGGGCTGCGTAGTCCTCAACGTAATTGGGGTGCTTGTCCTTGAGATGGCTGAGCAGGTTGGCGTAGCCACTTGAGGGAAGCTGCTTGCGACGCGTGCCGCAGTAGTTGCAGGCGTAGTAGTGGTCAGTTGCCGCCGCGTAGAAGAAGCGACAGAGGCCGCGGTTCGTGGTCGAAGTCATAGCGTGGAGAACGGTGGAGGCTCAAGCAGGGCGAATAGGAAATGAGAGAGTGAGTGCGTGAAGCACAGCCTGGTTGTACGGTGGAGAAAGCTTGCAGTTGCCTCTCCAGAGCCAATCAAGTTGTCGTTTTGACCGGTCCGCGTGGACCGAACCGACAATTATATTACCGATATATTGGTGTCGATATCAATAATATGGCCTCATCATATATTACAATAGTTAATAATTCCGTACAAAAATAGCAGTACTATTGATGTGGAATAATTTTTTTCCTAGCACTGGTATCAATGTAAGATCAATGCTAAATGTGACGGTTGAGGAACATCTCGTTTATGCCTTATTAAAGCCAGCACCAAACTCAACATTTCTGCCACCAGGATAAATCATAGTGGAACCAAAGGACAACCTTGCAAAATTTTCGATGACACTTTCATTGGCAATGAGAATTTCCTTGTCACCAGAAATTATGCGGCCACCATAAAAAAGATTTGCGAGGGTGGTCTACAATAACTGGACCATGCCCACTCTATCTGCGCTTTTTGAGGCTCATATTAAAACCGGGTAAGGATTAGTAAGCTGTGCACTACTTTTAAGTTACTAATAATAGTGCATGTTTGGACAGTACGTTGATAGTTTCTGACATGTTCGAGGCGTATGTCACGCAAGTGCAGAGCAGGCGGAACAAGGGCAAGTTCTGCACGCTCACGAACAATTGGAATTTGTGTGGCATATGCTACTAGAATGTGTGGGTACCACAGTACCTTCCATCACCGGTGCCCACACGAACCGAATCGAGGGCATGTAGAAGTTTAAGATTAAGCGGCACACTGTACGCCTAAAACGGTAGTGGCGGGGTATAGCGTCACGTGTACATGTGGCACACGTGGTATTTAGCCGAGAAGCCGACGAATAGTCATGTTTTTCAGGACCTAGTTATTTGTATTAGAAGATACGATGAAGTATGACGGGATCAATACAGTCTTATGACTTTTACTCTAAATATTATTTTGAAATTTAAAATTTTACAATTGCGAGGTGATATTGGGTCAGTGTCAACATTTAGTAAGTGAGATTAGACGTCTCAACTAAGTCCGATTTTATAGGGTACTTAGCTTACACGTAACGTTTTAGTCATAAGGTACATACAGAGCACATGCTACGAACAGGTAATGTGGAAGGTAAGGTCATAGGGTACGAAGCAGATGCACTTCATACACAACCCCCTTGTTTTTTTATACAAAACAAGGTATATTTTCAATTTTTCGCAAAAAATACGTATCCTGACCCCAAACGAAATATAATTTAAAAAATGACGGTTTAAACCGGATTCTATTTTTTTACGTTTCTCATAGAAAGCCCAGGGCTATCAAAAGAAATTTATAGTAAAACCTTATTTTATATACATCATGTGCTTTCCCTGCAATCTATGAACGCGTCGCGACTCGGTTAGATGCGATCGGATCGCGACCCCATCGAATGCAGGTGGCGTCACCTACCCTTTGGGATCGCGATCCCGGTTAGGAACGACCCCCAAAGACTGCGATCGATACCGACCCTGCTACGAGATTGACGCCAAGGGTAAAACTAGAGTTATAACTCGGCCAATGTTTACTTCTTTGCCTCCCGTAGCCCAACGCACCAGCCGGAGAAATTGCCAAGCCTTCGACTTACTGTTGTATACGAAAGGTTATATCACTCGTCGTCCTCCAGCGCATATCAAGACATTCGATATATCGCCTCATCCGAGCGGCTTCCGTTCAGAACGCAGCAATACAGATACAATAGGGGAACCCTGATGAATAGCAGCACGTGCGCAAAGCTATCGAAAAGCGTTCTACAGTTTACACATCGACCTGGTCCGTGTTTTCGATACAATTGACCGCACACGACTTTTTTTACGACCTACAAAACTACACGAAGATTCCGTGTGACTTATTCGTCTACTCCTATTGGAACGTTACTACGATCCAGCCCGCGTGTACTCTCGCCGATCGAGTGCAACATCGGTACTCATCAGGGCAGCAGCCTGTACCCGGTTCCGTTTACTGCGTACATCGAAGCAGCTTCGTCGAGGGGGTCATTTCAAGATGCGCTAAACGCGAGCTTGCCACTCGCGAGCGTCTGGCTCCAGTGAACTGATGTCGCAGCTACGCGAAGAACTTGCTATGCTACCCGAGCTGAAGGATCTCAGCCCGGAATGCGACATCTCCAAGGCTGACGTCGGCGAACCTGGCCGGACAACTCCGAGCGAGGTTGGACAATTCTGGCTGTTGCGAACCCCTAAGTTATTGTGATATTTCGACGTAATTTGTCTAAGCAGTAATATTTTTGAATTTAACTCGGTCTTTTTCAGTGGAACTGACATGCAGCAGCACATGTCAGAAAAATGGAATAAATACGAATCATTGAGCATTATCTCCGTCTGAACATAGTGATGCACATTCTTGTCCATAAAATACACTAGTTTCACTACATTTTGATACAGCCACTCGTTAAAATCGAGCTTGGAGCCCAGTCGACAAGTTCTAGCCATTCTGGATGAGTTCTTTTTCATCAAAACCCTAGGGTTTGATAGCGTCGCGTTTGCTATCGACGTCCAGAAGAAGCCTTTCAACTTACTAGCCGAGCGGCGCAGCTTCGCGGCGGTAGTTTATTTTTGTAGTTGGTGGCAGGGGTTTATAGTAGCGACAAAAATTGGATAGTAGTATCACCGGAACTATTGGAGACTCCCAGAAGGAGACATACTCATACTAGTATTGATTTGAGAAAGGGGTAGTAGTATTAGTAATACTAGTACTACTACTCCAACTACTACTTACGACTGTTCTGCCTTGGGCACGTCTTGCTTCATCATCGTGATCTCATCCTTGTTATGTCTGAGTAGGAGTTGCTTCTCTGCGCGTCTGCTGTCCGTGCGAGTTCGAAGGGGCCCCATCACAATTCCGCCAGTAGAGAACACCCGCTCCTGGAAGGCAGAAGACGAGATCTTGCCAAGATGGATGCGTGCCAGTAGAGCTATCGAAGGGAAGCGACTCTCACCTTCGTCGCGAAACCATTGCAGCACGCCCACATCTTGTACAGCCCCAGTAACGCCCAGTGCATACCGTCGGGCTTGTCGATCGTCATGTCCTTCGACAGTTCCTCTTTCTTCTTGTCGGGGCACTGACGCTGCGCAATCTCCAGCCACTCCGGTTCCAGCTCGAGCCACTCGTTCTTCGCCGACGGCGTCGTGTCTGACATCGTGAAGCGAGTCATCTTCTTGATGTCGATGTCATACTTCAGCTTGAAGCCTTTTTCGATCCCGTCCGCGACCAGAGGAGCGTTGTGGCCATCGTTCTTCACCGATGCCATCATCGCAATGAACCGAAATTTCCACAAACTGTCGATGAATGCGATCGATGCCCCAATGATACTGTCCTTCCCGCAGCTCGTCCAGATGTCGTGCATCATGTTGAAAAACTTGAGCCCACACGCCTTCTGAAATTCTGAAGCTACTAGCTCACCTACGAGATCGCAGAATAGTTGGAACTGGCCACTCAGTAAGCGGTCGTGTCTGTCGCGGCTCAACATCGGGTACGCCGGATTACCAGTAGCTGCACGCATGACATCCTCGAAGGTATCACATGCACAAGCTGTGTATGACAGCCCTTTACTGATCAGCCATTTCGATATGAGCACGTTGAGGGTCTTCTCATTGGCCCGGAAGAACCGCTTCGATGACTTTGATGGCGTCGTCGTCATGGACGCTGCAGTTACAGCAGTCGTAATATCATCAGATGCATACCCGGCGTCTCCAGTTAGGTCCAAGACGGCCTGAGCATCCGCTTCTGCACTGATGACATCGTCCTTCGCCTTCTGCGTAGTCTTCATTTTGCTAACACTGCAAGCGGATGGTCTGCATGCTTCGACTTGATATGATCCTTGGCGTTACTGGCGTTCTTTGTGTTGCGCAAAGCCTCCTCCCAACTGTAGCGGTTCGTCTTCGTCCGAGCTTGAATATCTTGGCAGCACAAGATACAAATATTGCGATACACCTGTGAAGAAGGCTTCCAAGGGTTCCGCTTCGTGTAGGGCTGTTCCAACGTATGAAGGAGGTCCCAAACGTCGTCAATGGTTCCAGCTTTGCGGCCATGTTTGACCGAGATAGGTGCGCCGAGATCGGACACCGGAGATGATGGCGGGGACGGCGGCGCACTCAGAGTGAGTTCATCCGCAGGCCGTTTAGCCTCCTCAACCCATGCTGGTTTCTTCATCGACTTGGCCTAGATACTCGTCTTCCGCGATCGAGACGCAGTAGCAGTCTTACGACGCTTGCTGAGGCGCTCATCCGTGGAGGTGTTACCGTCAACCGGGACCTCAGGCGAAGGTACGAAGTCGGAGTCAGATCCTGTCCAAATGTTGTTCGGCATTGTAGCCGCGGACGGCGCCGGGGTGGTGGTTCCCGCCTTTGGGTAGACTAGCCGCACACAAGATGGACTGCAAAATCTACGAGTGATAGTGTTAGAGCCTTTAATTTGTTACAACACCAAAGAAGACGTGTTTCTTACCTTTCATTCAGCGCCGAATCTGAGCCTTCAAACACCCCGATAGCGCAAATGTGGTGTATGAGCTTTCCACACACGCTACAGGGGTCTTTTTGAGCTCGTCTCCCTCCTGGCAACCGGTCACGGCGCAGCCTTTCATGCGTTTGTTGGGTTATGGCGTGATTTCCACAATGGTGATCTTCTCCAAGGGATGAAGCGAGAACCAGTCAATCTAGAATTGCGAGATCGGGGTCGTGGTTGCTTGTTCAGAGTTCGTTTAAAAATATTACTTGATAAGGACTATAGTAGTGTGATGCAGCAAGCAAACTAATACTAATAGTGAATACCGTACTATACGGTAGTAGTGTTACTGAAGCGAACTATTTTAGCAACTACTACTAACCCCTGGTTGGTGGTCGTTCGCGCCCCCGTTCTGCTCGCCTCCTCGGCTCGCTGCACTACTCGCCGTGCTAGGTCAGTTATTTGAGGTAGGCGGGCCCTGATGGGGGACCGCAACGCAGAGTAAGGATTTCGGGGCTGCCTTCTCTGCGCTCGGCAGCCAATCGTACTTAGTTAGATTCATACTTAGTGAATAAGCGTGACGATTTTGATACGGATGGACAGCGCATTAAGTTTTTAGATGGGCCGTAGCTTAGTCAATACTGAAGTATTGCACATATTCAAACACTGAAAGCAACACTCCATACTAGCGGATTGTCTCCTCTACCCAGAACAATTTGGCAGGCCCTCCGACTAATTCATTGAAGTGGAAATATTACTGCAACATTATTTCTATGGAGTTATATATATTTTGGCGACCTCGAAAAATATCAATAACAGACGTCGAGTTCCGTCAAACGTTATTTTGAACCCTCTGCTATACTATAAATCTCGGTCCCTGCCAGTCGTTTGCCTTCGCAGCCGTGCGCACTCTCACAGCCAACCACAGACTTTGTTGGCCAACCGCAGCTTGCTGCCTTGGCACTTTGTAGGAGTCAGCATTCCCCAAGTTACCATGGCCCCCACACCCGCGTTCACCAACAAACAAGTCTGCGACTTCTTCTTCAAGCCGGTCCTCGACCACCAGGACGAGCCGACCAGCTTCTTTCGCTGCCGGTGCTTGAAGGTTCGCAAGCAAGACATCAAGACTGGCTACACGAACTTGATGAGTCACGTGCGTTCTCAACACCCCAACTTCGCCGCAGAGATCGCGAACAGTGGCATGGCCGGTGGGGCTCTAATTGGCTTCGTCGACAAGAAAAGCCAGACGATCTACAGCTGGGTCGACTGGGTTGTCTCCTGCAACCTCCCGTTCTCGTTTCCGGAAGACGAGACGGCGGTGAAGTACGCGTCTGTGTTTCCTATCTCCACCGAAACCCTCGTGAAGTACATGGGCCTCTTGACCAAAGCAGTGGAAGAAATCATCGCTGCTATTCTACCTGAGAAGTTTGGGATCAACTTCGACGGGAGAACGTTCCGCTCGGACCACTACGTGGCCGTGTTCGCGGTATTCGCCCACGATGGCAAGATGGAGAAGCTTCTGCTCGCGATGGCCCCCCTGGTAGACGACGAAGTCATGGACTACTCGGCCTGCTCACATCGCCTTCCTCCAGATGATTCTTGGCTTCTTCAAGTGCACCCTGACCAACGTACTGTATCTCGTTGGCGACAACTGCCCCACCAACGGTGCGGTTGCTACGGTAATGAGGGTGCCGTTTGTGGGGTGCGCCAGTCATCGACTCAACTTGTCGGTGGTGGAGTACATGGAGAGTTACGAGCCGCTACTGAACAAGGTGCAAAATTTAATGCGTAAAAAATTACGCGGTCTGAATGCTTCGGCAAGTCTTCCGTAAGTGCACTCAACCATATTGCGATATTGTTCTCGAAATTATCCTACGAAGTTTTAATTTAACATGCTCAGGAAAAAAAACCAAGTTGAGACCGGTGACGTGGTGGTCGTCGACTTTCAACATGGTCAATCGCTACTTCGAACTAAAAGATGCAATCAACACGCTCGACGACGCGACAGCCGCTTTAATGCCGACTCGACGCGAGGAAAACCAACTCAAGAGCCTCCTCGACGAGTTGAAGGCATTCGAGTCATCGTCGAAGAAACTGCAGAGCTCAGAAGGGCTGTCGCTGCTGGACGCCTGCGATATCTTCGATGCTCTCATCGCTGAGCACCCTGGCGTTGAAAGCTACTTGGGGGCGACGCTGCTGTCGTTCATCAACCCGAGTTCGAGGACGCCTGCGTCGGTGTACTTCTCAACAAGACGGACTCGCTTACGGTGCAGCAACGAGCGCTACTAGTACCTTTTTCCGCCCCTGCTACTTCGTCCCCCGTGGTGGAGAACAAGAAGGTTGGTTTTGCTGATCGAGCGTTGAAATGACGCAAAATGTTGCGAGGGCGGCCGTGTGAGTACCCTGAAGTCGCAGTGATACCCCCACTTCTAACATCTGCGAGCGCTTTTTCAGCCAGGCAAAGCATGTCTTGGGAAGCCACAGCTTCCTGTTCATCTGGAGACCATTCTCTTTCTCAAGGTGAACCACCAGCTGTAAGGTGTGAAGACGGTAGCAGACGTAGTGAACGCTTCAAAGTGAGATGCAGGGCGTAGTGGTACGATATTGCGCGGTCGGCAGAAATAACGTATCCATACCAAGCACTTCCCTACAATTAGTTACTTTGTTGATCGACTTAAATTTCATTGCAGTCGAATTTTCGGAGGATCTGCCGCTAGGACATGAAGCGAAAAGGCAGGTCAAGCAACACGAGTTCACTACAAGAGAGAAAAATATGATTGTGAAAGATCGACAGTTTTTTTGGTCTACAAAATAACCTAGGCCGATTCAGCAAAAATTGAACCTTGTTGCATGCTGTCTTGGCTTTCGATTCAAGGCGGTTACATGCGTATCTGCGCAATTCTGCGTAGGTCAGGTTGTTGATTTTGGGGTACCTGTTGGTCAATTTGATATGCAACAATTCTGAAGGTTACCTCTAAGACCACATATATTATGTTGAGGATCGTAACGCAAGTATGCAAAATTGAACCTCTATGAATACATGTGTGACTATGGGATGCGGACAAGATGTTAAAATGACCAAACTGCAGCAAGAGATGACGATAGGCAATAACGATTTGCCTTTCCCCATGCAAACCAGATGAATAACCCTGTTGCCCAATGATAGCTCTCCTTTTCTGCAAAACAGGTCCATTCTTCCCGACGAGCTATTCGAGGCGTTGGAATAACTTTTTCTAGGCCCTTATAGCGCAAAACCGGCTACGAATTAGCAAAATCCGACCTCATTTTCGGATTCAGCGCCCGCGAAAACCCTATATATATCTAAATATCGAAATATGTTTTCGCAGTGGAAGACCCTTTTGTGCGTGGCCGAAAATTGGTGTCAGGGCTTATAAAAAGTACAATAACAACCTATTTTTGGGAGGTACCCTAGTTTGTTGCTATGAGTAGAAACCCCTGACCATGCTGTTTAAATTGTATGTCTTGCATAGTGACCACCGTTGTTCGTGATGGCAAAAATGAGGTTTTAAAAGTGTCATTAATATCGTATCACATTTGGGAATTATGTCCTATATTATAGGGTTTAAATATAAGAATAACTTGCGATCAGTATTACACCGCTCAAGCAGGCTTCGTCTTTGTTATACGTGCCATATCGTACTTGTCTGGATCTTACTTCCTTTGATACAAACACCAAGTCACATTTGGTCATTTTGGATCGTGATAGGACAAAACCCGGAATGCGCAGCGTATTATAGTGATTTTTATCATTTAATCTAGGGAGTTTATCTCCGAATTTTGAGGTGATGTTTAGACCAATCGATATATCTCGTTCAGGTGCTTTGCCCAACCATGTTACACCGTTAACGCTATTTACTCAGACCCTGACTACATGTGGTGTACGATTTTTGAAGGAGAAAGTTGAAATTTTAGTGACGTTAATATTCAATATATTAAGACATCTAAGACTATGATTGGCTTCGGCTCAGCGACAGTTGTCCAAATCCGCTGTCTTTGTGATGTTTCATGGTGCTGGGGTAATATTGGGTAAGCAGTGTGTCAGAAAAAGTATGGAAGCACGACTATTTGCGAACTACGACTAAATAGCGTGAACGGTGTACTGCGTGCGGCGCTCGGTCGCGATTACCTACAGTGCTCGTGAACACCTTCGAGACATTCCCACTCGTGCATCAGACTCGCAATGAGAGAAAATGGAAGTGACTAGAGCAAAGGCAGTCATTGTTTGGTGTGGTCATTGCAAAGCGAGTTTAGTGCGCAACCAAGCGCGTTGCGCTATTTCTTCATGTTTTTCTTTTAAATAATACGAATAAACAGAAAAAAGTTTTGGACCCCTCTATGGTGTCTGGGACTGTTAACCCTTTAGAGTTAAAAATATACTTGATTTTTGTATACTGAAGTCCCCATAGTAAAGTGTAAAACACGCATAAATGCTTGGTTTTGCGCCGCACCACGTAGCATAATATATCATTTTGCAGGGGTTTACCAATAATTATTGCAAGTATTGTTGTAAACCCTTGCAATATGCTTGGTTTTACGCAGGTGATATAATAGGTCAAAATTAATAGAGGCGTAATTTGTTTGGATTATATTTGTAAATCCAAGCATATTGCAAGGTTTTAGGACCACCAACCACAATAGGGTTAACATTAACGTGATAGGTTTTACTTAAATGTGCACTAAACCGTTAAATGTGCACGAAGACCGGTCGTTTTGTTGTGCTTAAATGTGCAGTAACGCAGGCCTACACTTTATCTTCAATACTAGGCGAACGACACGGTGGAGATAGTTGGCAGAAACGTTGCGGTGCTGCCGATCCCCGCTATCAGAATGAAAGCTGCAGCCACGGGAGTGGATATGTGTTGTTAAAATCGTCCGAATGGTGCTGAATCACACATCATCGCCAGGATTAGAGGGAGTTGCCCTGTTGGTGCTATGGTGCTATGACTGGGCTGAAAGGATGGGACACGGTGTTCATATTGCGATTCCGGGCCCTGTCAAAAACGACAACGACAACTATATTGCTGATACAATCCACGCAGCGTCAGCATGTCAAGCAACTGCAAGTCGTACTGCAAGACATGCACAAACGCGGTGCCGGGGTGAACGCGGCGGCTAAGGCTGCTGCACACAAAGATCGGGCCAAAAGAAAGGGACGACCATGGCTCAAATTGACATTGGAGACTGTAATCTTGTATGCTGATGTATGGCATCGTACGTGGAAAACCGCAAGTGAAGTGGTGTGGGCCGGCGCAGATGGTCTCCACCACGCCCCATTGGACCTTCGAGATACATAACTTGGTGACAGGTGTGGTAAAGAGATTCGCTCAGAAACCAGTGTGATGGAAGTTGACTGGATAATGGGATCCGGCAGTTGGCGACGTCAAGCGATCCCTCGGGTGACGTAGTGGTTGCAGGATCAGAGTGCGGTTGCTGGATCGAGGCAGTTGAAGCAGGATCAAGTGCAAGGTGGTGCGGTGTACATGGATCCGGGCGCCTAATGTAGGATCCGCTAGATCAGGTACGGATCTGTACCAAAATGTTGGTACGGCGGATACCTAGGGATAATTAGGCAGGAAGGAGAGCCAGTAGCGGGCAGGAGCCAAGCCGGATGGGAAGGCTGGGTACAAGCTAACATAAATCAGAGTCGAATTTGCTTGGGAACCACACACTTGGTCCATAGTATTGGGATTAGTGTTGACCCATACTTTAATCAAGTGATTTGCCCCCCGCACACGTGGCAGACTGCTGGATAGCTTGGCCAGCAGCTCGCGCCCTTCGGCCCTCGCTCCCCAACTTCCCCGCTAACAGGAGGCGGCAAGCAACGTAAAGGAAAATGATACAACACCCCCATCAAGGCAACAACTCCGGATCTGGTATATTACTTATCGGATCCACAAGATCTACGGCCAAGACCAAGGATCGACCTACCCAGACCCGCGTGAAGGAACCCCCACTGCGGATCTACCCAACATCTCCCTAAGGACGTTCAAGCTCGCCCGCTGCGCATCTCGTGTCAACGAGAGAGCAGATCCAGCCCGCCGACGGGTACACAAGGTGAGCCACTCAGCAACCCCACGGTTAACAGTGTACCCCCTCCGTTAGTCGGTGTCTGGGCGCAGTGTGTGAGTGTGGGATCCCCGCTAATTCCTGCGGATCCACTCCACCACAGAGGTGATCGGAAAAAGGCTCATGTTATCCCTCGAACGTTTTGTACAGAATCATCTTAAGGTGATTGAGGACCTACTGCTACACGTGGTCCACAGCGGTGAGGTACACGTCGTTGATACTTTGCTAGAGGCGCGCTACGATCGATAGGAGAAGCTCCACGTGATCAAGGTTCGCTGGCGAAGACTACCAAGCAACTATCTGATACTACAGCGGGTCCTGTGCTTGATTGCATCCACGAAGATAGTTTTGGCCGAACACACACAATACCAAGTCAAAAGGATATTTATTCGGAGAGGTTTTCTGTTTAGTTTTTAATTTTGCATGAAATCTACACTATTCGATGAAACGGAATCGCTGGAAGTCCCACTGACGCTCTTTCGGATTAAAGTCCCAGCGCCTGGGACTTTAATCGGAAGGAGTTTCATTGGCTATTAAGGCTTAAATCTAGACAATTCAGCGGTCATCCAATTGATGTAGGCATCCACCCCAATCCGACTTTTCTTCGGTTTTATATTGTGCGTTCTACTCATAATTTCTACTGGTGGTTCTTCGAATCTTTTATATTGTGCGTCTACTCATAATTTCTACTGGTGGTTCAACAAAGAGCAGGGCCTTGCCGGAGATCGAATCCGGGACCTCGACCACAATCGCCGGTTAATTCCGAGCCACTAGGATTCCTTATATGTTCCGTTTAAGTACGAATTCAGCTTACATGCGGGTACAAGGACCATATGTTTTGGGCGGTGAAATTGGGCAATTGACTTGAGTTTTGTATTTGGTGGTTGGTATGGTCGCCGTGATGTGGAAAAGTTGGCCGAATTTACAACATCGAATGATGGTGGGGCGAACGATTTGCAACAAGGAGAAATGCCCTCGGACGCTGCGTGACATCTTGTCAATTATGGCTTTGAGACCTACATTCACTAATATGATGACAAGATCAGTATCTTTCTACTCGCCCAACTGTAGCTGCTAGAAGCAAATCGTTTTATCTTGCCCATGGGGTGCTTTCCACTACCAGACCCGCTATATGTACCCGTCAGTAACAGTAGTAGAAGTATAGTGCTACCGGTAGTGAACACTTATATCGAAGAAATGTCGCTCGCGTGAAAGAGTGCAAACCCGTTGGGACGATGCAAGAGTCCGTCGACACGTATCGACAATTGCGTGTGCCTCCTTTTCCACTAAAGCCTCTGGATAGTGGCAGTGCGCATTCAAATTGCTGTAGCTCTAGTCAGTGCAGGTAGATTCGAGAGAGCGGTAATCCTCACTGGCCATGGTGTACACCTTCCTCCGACACTCAAGAGATACCACAGGCCCTCCTTTATAAAAAATAACTGTATTTCTTGGTTTAAGTTTGAGACCATCTCTTACATACATCACATTCTCGATAATGTTAGCAGGTCTTCATCTATGTCTTCATACCCCAGCAAGTCTTCAATCCAGATCATCAATTCGTTGTTGAAAACCTCAGCAGACATTTTATGCACGGTCGATTGGACGTAGGAGATATTGTTCGTCCCTCTCATGAGTAATGATCCGGTGTAATAACGCATTCCTCGGTCAGAATGGGGCTGGCACCACACCGTCATGGCAAATTCCCAGAGATCCCTTTAACTACCAGCGAAAAGTAGCGCGAGGACCCGCGGGTCAGCTTGAAGGCTGCTTCCAATACCGGTATTGGTCATACAACGGACTCCATTTACCATTTTGGACCTGACCTCGCACATCCACGATCATACGATGCGTCCCAGCTTCAGGAGGGAAGCACCACCGTGGCTGAGGATTCAATAGCACAGACCAGCATAAATGAGCGCATTGTTGTGCGTCTTCACGAATGCACAATAGCCGGGTGAATATTGACAAGATCGGCATGTCACTCGTAATGCACCTGTCGGGAGAGTCATCTCCATCGGTGACATATATCTACAGGTGGATTACGGTTAATGATGAGACGAAAAGCGACAATGAGCTACATCAAAATTTCACCAACTCGGTAAGAACTATTGTGATGTACCTAACCACCGAGTCTTATCCACTTATCCCAGAATAATGACCTTGACTTGTTGAGACTCTCTATCGATATAACATGTTAACTCGGGAAGCATGCTCAAACTTCGTCTTCGTCTAGGTGGCGCTCCTCGTCAGTAGATCCCAACACACTCACCACCTTACAGCCCGGCTTATTATCGACATCCTCCATGTCCCAGCCATTTCTCACTAGCTGTGCAGCAGCAAGACATTTCTCGGGGCGGTATCCTAATATTTGTATGATCCACCGTGGGACTAGTAGTAGTAGTTTCATCATTTCTATGCAGCAAGCGCTCCTCCGTGACCTAGCAAATCACATATTGTAATTCCAAAGAATTTCCAGGTGTCGTAAAGCGCAAATTCAGTTCCGTCTTAATCTCGACAGGAAAGGGTGCATCGCTAAGTCCAGTTACAACAGCGTGCCTAGGAATATCAAGTTGGTTCAGTCGCACACGTTTGTAGGACAGCATCCTTAGTAATATCTCTTGACCAATGCCACTTCAGCATCACTATCGGGAACGGTACATGTCTCCAAAGTTGACACCACCGTCACCGTCAATACTGGTTTCAGCACATTTCGGCCAGCAGTTTTTTTTTCAATAGCGTTCCGCTGCTTCCAGTGGACGAGATCCGGACAATAAAGCATTCCGTGTGTGTGATCTCAGCACTTAAATTACTTTCTGTCAAGATTTACCGCTCTGGAATTCGATTCGTAAATATTGCGGCGAGAATTCGCAGATTTAAGTAGTTGGTTGCGTCTCCTTTGCGCTGGATCGGATCACTTTTTCTGTCCCCACGTATTTTTCTTAGGCTGAGAGGCCGAACTTGCCACGAACTGGCTTTTCCTGCGGAGGTCTGTCGTTTCAGTTAAGTTAGCCTCCCATTAACACCCCCCCCCCCGTTAACAACCTCCAAAAACCTTCGTGACCTCCTTCCACCTCCTATACCTTCGTTTACCTCCAGCATACAAAACCCAAGGAAGACCACTTGAAGGATCTTGCAAAGCCGCTCACTAGCAGACTCGTTGCCAAAGAGCAATGGACGAGCTCCGCACACCCGCCTCGGTTGCACAAGGGATGGGTACGGCTGCTCAACGCTCCAGCCCGTATCAGCTTCGCAGCGCGTCAATGTCACCAGCTCCCCAGCCAGAACACCCGAGGTTGATTTCAAGCAGCCCAGCAGTCTCTCCGCCGCGGCAGCGTCGAGGAACTACAGCAAACCCAAGATCTACACCAAGTCGTCCGCGAAAGAAGCAGCGCCTTCAAGCTCGCGCGCATCGAAGCGCAGTCCTGCAAGCTAGTGATCGGGACCACCACCTACCTCACGGCTAGACTTCGAGACCAGATCTCGATCCAGACCCCATCACGTGGGCCTCCCCCTCAACGAGACCCGAGGTCAGAGCTAGCGAACACCTACCGAGAACTGTGTCGAGCTGGATTGCGGTTCGAAGTGGACCCGCCTCGACTGTTTTCAGCTAAGCGCCAACACAAGCCGGTGTTGCTGACCTCTTTCTCCACCCGGATTACTGGTACGTGTCAGATTCAGAGGTGGATAACAGACACGCAGCATTTGCATTTTGCAAGGAATGTAAGCCATCGATCTACTTCGTGACATCCAACCACAAGGTTACGCAGCACATGAGCAAAATGCACAAGGCCGAGATGCTGGAGTATGAAGAACGAGAGCGCCAACTAAAAGAAGCAAGATTGGCACGCGCTCTCACGTTGTCCTTCAATGAGGCTGCTGACGAAATCCGCAAATCACGCCTGAGGAACAAGAGCATGTGAACATGCTGCTGGCACGGTGGATTGCGGGGCACTTTAGACCACTCGTACTGGTCGAAGACGAGGGGTTTCTCGAGTTCGTGTCTTACATTACTCTCAATATGGGGCACGTCAGGGTGAGCATTCCAAAGCGGAATCAATTACGAGGTTGTATCGTGCTTTTTGCTAGTGATCTGAGAGCACAAATTCGCGAAGATATCGTCAAGGCTTTTCGATGAAAAATGATATCTGGACAGCGCGAAATACCCGTAGCTACATCTCCTTTACAATCCACTACGTGACCGACCAATTTGAGGATCGCAACTGGACGCTGGAGGTGATGGAGATCCCAGGAATTCACACAGGAGAAGTTATTGGGGCGAAACTGGCGGAGGTATTGGAGAAGTGGTGTATTTGTAGGGAGAACTGTACGCGTTTCGTTCATAATTCAGGATCCAATATGGTGAACGCTGCTGAAATTGGAAAACACACCGTGTCTTGCGCACGAATAAATTTAGTTGTTTCGGGGGTGTAAGCGAAGGAGAATAAGTCATCCGAGGTGCAACGTTCGGCATAGGCTTCGATTGTCGACAACGAACAAGGCTCAATATCGACAGAGCATGAGGATGATGATGGACTAAATGAAAATGAGCGACTTGATATGGAGCGACTTTGAGATCTTGCTATTGATAAATATACTGGGTTTTACCGATGCGGTACTGCTGGAGCCCAATGGCGACGATGCGTGAAATTGTTCAATCATTCCGCACCTTGTCCGTGTACTTTTGGAGGTCATTGAAAGCGCACAACCGCCTTTCGGACATTTAGCAGCGGCTTGCCTCTGCTTCGTAGATTGCCCAACTCGTTGTAACAGTTGCTACAATATGCTCCAGCGGTCAACTAAGCTACAAGGGACGTTGGACGTGTTTTTTTCAGCATTTGTATTCGCCAGAAGGCCGCGTCGAGTTTCACGATGTCTGGAACAAGCTTTCGAAGCCCAAAAAATAGGACCAAAAGTTAGCTATTAGACCACCGGCTAAAAACGTGAAATAATATATCTATTTGCACAGTAGTAACTCGCGAATATTTCACGTTTTTAGCCGGTGGTCTAATAGCTGCTAACTTTTGGTCCTATTTTTTGTCCTAGCTTTTGAGTAAAGGCTGTTAGAATTCAAAAGACCGTCTTTGCTGCAAGTGCTGCTGAATTTGTGGCCTATCCGACTGAAGGATAACTCGAACTCGAAGCAAAACGCAACACTGGAGCAATACTTTGCTGGGCAAGCGAAAACTATGGCATTGAGCCTTGAAGCGCGAGCACCAAGTTGAAGGTGTCCGCATTACGTGCTGCTTCGGGTTTAGCTCTACAAACCTTTGAATTCAGAGGAATGTCATTGCAGCTGTAGTCAGTAGAACCGATACGAACCCATCAAAGCATCCGAATTGCTTTATTAACAAAAGACCGTAGCTATTCTGCTCTGCCCTTGCAGTTAAGTCTAGGACCACTGAAGCGGTTCTCGAATAAATACTGCCACCCGCCAAGCCTCGAGCACCTCCTACTCACGAGTAGAAGAGCAAGTAGCTCGTGAACGACGTACCGGGCTCTTTGACCATGAGGATGAGCACAGCGGCCGCTCCAAGCGTGCCCACTGTGACCACGAGCGCCAGCACGAAGCGCAGCAGCAGCACGAAGAAGATGCCGTGCAGAATGCCGCGGGCCTCGCCGCGGAAAACCTCGACGGACTTGGCGGTGCTGCTCTCCAGGTTCAGCAGCTCGTTGAACTCGCCCGACGAGCCGCTGAACGTGCTTCGGCGCTGACGGGCCGTCAGCAGGTTGTGGAACGGCGACGGCGTGGCGGCGAGTCGGGCACTGCCGGGGCGTGCGCGCCTCCTCTGTGCGCTGGACGACTCGGACGAGTCCGAGTGCGCTCGGATCGGCGGCGCGCGCCTCACTGGGTCACGCGCTTGGTCCGACGCCATGGGCTGGTGGTGGACTGGCGGAGGCGGCCGGGCTTACTCGTCTCAGGGCGTCGTCGCCTCGACGCGATCTCTGCCTGCTGGGGGATGAAGGTCGGAAGATAGCCCACACGTGTCGACGAAGTCAAAAGCGAGTGCGCTGCGATCACTCGAAAGTCGACAATTGTTCCATTTTTTAGGGAGCATAGTGAAGTCAAGTGTATAATAATTGACGCGGCGTGACTGGCTGAAAACCGGCTGGAATCCCAGCCGGTGTATCCACTTCAACATTGGGTGTACGAATGCAACGGCGGCACCGTGACTAGGATAAGCTCTGCGGCGCAGCGCCAGCGTGCATAGCGGCAAACGCCTGGCAACAATGGGCTGCCTGTGCTGTATATGTATAACATAGTGCCAAGACTAGCCCAAAGCGACGGCCAGGTGCCTTGCGCTTATGCCCGCGAGCAGCTGATGACGCCCGCATGAAAGTATCTTCAGATTGAAGGCACTCGAGGACACATTCAGCAGCGGCAGAATTCAGGTCCAGGCGACTCCCTTAGAGCGACATTTATCTATGTGAGGACCACTTGACACCTACTTGCGGTCTACAGCTTCGACGCCATCACGACTACCTTCGCCACGACGACCGTGATATCGTCCGGCTTGAGGTTGTGGCGGAGCGAGGCCAGCACGATGTTCTCGGCGGCCTTGTCTGGGTTCTTCGCGATTACATCCACGAAGGACGCGAGCTCGCCCGACCAGTACCGCCTCCAGGAAAGCACAGGCTGCACAGAAGAAGAAGAGAATGCGCCGCACGTTAGCACTAGCTCCAGCGTACCAGGTATACAGAACAGCAAAAAAAAAAATCCGGAACCTACCGGGAACTGCGAGGGCGCCTTCTTCAGGTCAGGGGCGAAATTATCCCAAACGCCATCGGTTGCAAGCACCACCAGGTCACCGTCCTGCACGTCGATTTCGCCCGAGTCCGCCTACAGTGGACCAGCCCAACCGCAAAACATCGATAAGCAAACTCTGTTCGCCATCATATATATAATACCATCTCGCGATCAGCGCAGCAAGACGTACATCATCGGGGTGATTTTCAATGGCGCCGTACTGCTTGAACCGCAACGGGATCTTCGCCAGCTGATACGGCGCGCGTCCGTAGTACTGGAACTTACTGCGGAAGATGATTTCTCCGTTCCGAATAACCACGAAGCCCGAGTCTCCGAGGTTCGAGTACTCGAGCACGGGCTTGCCCTCGGGCGACTGCTTGAGCCTCACAATGCACGCGGTCGTGCTGCCGGCCTCCACCTCGTCGTCCAGCAGCGCCTGGTTGTAGCCATGCGCGAGCACCTGCTGCGTAGTCGCGCCTTCATTGTTGGCCGTCTGCTGGCGCACGAACACGGCCGCGTTGCGCATGAGGCTGCGCGAGATCTTGCCCGGGTCCACGCCGTTCTCGTTCCAGCCGCCCACACCATCGGCCACGCCTACCACGTCGGGTGTGAGGAAGAATGAGTCCTCACCGCACGTGGACGGGTTAGCGCCGATGCCGCTGTTGTCCTTGCCCAGCGCGCAGCGCTTGCCCTTGCACGCGGCCTTGGCGTCCAGGAAGAAGGACGCGGCGCTGGCCACACGGCTGTTGCCGTCCGAAGCCTCCGGCTTGCTCGCTGCCGAGCTGAAGTGGAAGGAGCGGCGCTGTCCACACGGCTGCGTCATCGCTCCTCGGCGCAGCGATCGCTGGACGGAAGTGGCGGCCGCACGGCGACCCAGGCGATGCAGCATCAAAGGCGTCGGTTGTTCTGTGTGCGGCTCGCAACGATAACTCCCGCAATAGTATTTTCGACCAATCAGATATGTTTATACCTCTGATTGGACATAAATTAGACCCGACGGCAGTGGTCACCAAAGGAGCTCCCCGCCGCAGACTCGGACACGGAAGGAAGGCAGTACGTAGCAGCAGCAGAGCAGCATGTCGTGGGCGAAGCACAAGAAGATCCTGGCCATGGCCCAGGGCTACCGCGGCCGCGCCAACTCGTGCTACCGCACGGCCATCAACCGCGTGGAGAAGGGTCTGCAGTACCAGTACCGTGACCGCAAGCAGAAGAAGCGCGTACGTACAGAACAGAATACGTTTATGCAGGGTTCACTTACTTATTATTATCGTTTTTTATTTTATTTTGTAATGATCACAGGACATGCGCTCGCTATGGATCCAGAAGATCAACGCCGGCGCGCGCCAGGAGGGCCTCTCGTACTCGAAGCTGTACGGCAAGATGAACGGCTCGGGCATTGAGCTGAACCGCAAGGTGCTGGCCGACATGGCCGCCACGGAGCCCTTCAGCTTCAAGTCGGTGCTGGAGGTCGTCAAGCACATGGAGGGCGTCACCAAGGCTCTGTAAATGCTAAGCTTAACCTTTCAGCGTCAGGAAGCCCAGTGGCCGCCAACATGCATAGGTAGATTTGTACGGAAGCAGGCACTTGCAGCTCATCATCGTGCAGGTTTGGCTTGTGTTGCCGCCGCAATGTTAGAGCGCGCGCGCTGGCAATGCAAGACGGTTGTGTGATGAAGAGACTTCACTTTTTTATTTTGTTTTCATCCTCATGTTGTCTCTTGACTGCGCGTAGATTTCCTCCCTGACTGATGCGGTGAGGCTTCATCTGACCCACCACTCCTCTTTTTCCACATTCACTGATGGTCTCAAGTGTCCCGTTGCAAGCTTGCATACCTGTACCAGGCTTACTTCAAGATGGCGGCGACCTTCTTGTCGATCGGGCGGCCCTTCTTCAGGTCCTCCTCGAGCTCAATGAGCTTCCAGATACCGTCAATCATGGTCTGCACCAGCTCCACTTCCGAAAAGCCGATGCGAGCCTTGTTGGAGACATCGTAGACACCGCCCGGGCCAGGAGGCGAGTGCTCGCCCTTCGAGCCGCGAGCCTGGAGGCCCAGAGCAGAGCACAAGCTGTAGAAGCGCTCCGACTCCTTGGACAGGTGCGGGAACTTGATCATGACGCTGGCGCGCAGACCCGTGCCCAGGTTGGACGGACACGTGCACACGAAGCCCAGGTGGTTGTCGTACATGTACTCGCGGCCCTCGCCCTTGACGACCTTCTCGACGTCCGACACTCCACGGCTGAAGCGGTCGAACACCTCCTGGATGTTGCCACCGTTCTGCATGGCGATCACGCGCATGTGGTCCTCCTCGTTCACCCAGACCAGGAAGGTCTTGTTGTTGTTGTGGAAGATGCCACGTCCATCGGGCCAGTCGCGCGCGGCGCCAGCGTTGGTCAGCAAGGTGCCACCACCAGGCTTCTGGAAGAGGAAGTGGTCGTCGATGAGCTGCTGCTCCTCCTCCTTGGTCATCTTGCTGAGCGGGTAGTACTTGCCAGCCAGGTCCTTGGTGAGGTTGCTCAGGGCCTTGGACAGCACGCGCTCCACCTCACGACGCTCGCCGCGCGAAGTTCCAGGCGGCAGTGCCAAGCCACGCACACTGCGGCCAGCGCGGATGCGAGTCGAGATGACGTAACTGTCCGGGATCTTGCCATTGCGGAGCTTGGACGGGTCGATGTCCGTCTTGTGGGTGTCCGTGGGCTTGTAGCCGTGCCAGCCTTCGATGACGGGGTCCATGAGCTCCTTGAAGGTCTGGTACGACTCCTCATCGCCGGCCACGACGCCCACGCCCAGGTGGGGCGTGTCAATGCCCGTCTGGATGGCCTGGTCGATCGTGTAGCCGCTGGCCGTCTTGCGGTCCTTGAGCTTGTCGTAGATCTCGGGCGTCAGGTGCTTGGCCATGAGGCTCTTGTGCTTGGGCGTGAGCACGGGGTAGTTGTTGTACTTGGACTTGGCGGCCGCAGCACCGCCGCCGCCGATGCCCAGGTCCCTCTCGATGTTCTTGAGGCGGCTTGAGATGTCGAACAGTGCTTCGGCCGTCGAGCTGGAGCTTTCCGCGGTCTTCGGCTGAACCATGGTCGACGCCGCCAGGCCGAGCGTCACGGCGCCGGCCCCCGCGATGTAGCGGGCGTTGGACTTGAGCATGCGATCTGTAGTATTTCAAGCTACAGTGTCAGCTCCATGAGCTTCCATTGGGGCCACTCCGTTAGCTAGGACGTACTCAACATGGTGCTTGTGAGGGGCGAGGCGATCAAGGCTTCCTAGACGCTTGGGTAGTGGCCTGAGAGTCCGAAAATGAACGGCGTCCAGCACTAAGAGATCTTAACCCAAGCGTCGCCAAAAGATTCGCAAGATCGACAAACTTCAACGTGGTTGCTACTTCAGGGTCGTCAAAGCAATTGTCAAGCCTTAGCCTTGGCTTGCTACGAGCGCACGTAGCAGCCTTGTAGCTGCGTAACGAGACGTTTGCGATCGTAGTTTGGCAGTGAACTTGTACTCAATAAGTATGTTTTTGTGTCGACGTCAGCCGCAACTTTACCACGGCCCTCACACCTACACGGTTTCTTGCCTTCCTCTCTCTCTCTCCTCGAAGTCAAAGTCACAAGCCCTCGCGCGGCCTCCCGGATCGGGGTCAGGCCGCGTTGTCTCTACCTAAAGGCGCAGCAAATATCGGCATGCGCGGCGCTTATGCGCCACCCTTGCCGCGGAAAGCGCGCACACCGCGGCCCATGCCGCTGGGGCCTCCCCGGCCGCCGCCCATCATGCCACGCATGCCCTGGCCGCCCATGGCCGCGCTCATAGGCGCGCCACCAGCGGGGCCAGCCTGCGGCTGCTCCGACTTGGGGTTACGCACGGTCTCGTCCACGGACAGGATGAGGCACGCTGCCTCCGTTGCCGCCGCGATCGAATTAATCTTGTTGGCCGCAGGCTCCCACACGTGAGACTCGTATGTGTCACAGATGCCGCCCGTCGTGATGTCGACGCCGAACCACTTGCCCTCCTCCGGGTCCTTGAAGTGCTTCTGGCGCAGGCGGTTGAGAATGTCGGTCGCGTCGTGGCCGGCGTTCTCGGCGATCTGGCGAGGGATAATCTCGAACGCCTTGGCGTAGGCGTTCACCAGCAGCTGCGCCTTGCCCTCGATGGTGCGCGCGTACTGACGCAGGTGGCGCGAGATCTCCATCTCAATGGCGCCACCGCCAGCCACAACCGTGGACGAAGCCACGGCGCGCTTCACAACCATGAGCGCATCGTGCACGGATCGGTGAGCCTCCTCGATGAACTGCTCGGCACCACCGCGTAGCACGATCGTGGAGCTCTTGGCCTCAGCACACTCCATGAAGATGTTGTATCGCTCGTTGCCGACCTGACGCTCCTCGAAGCGGCCGCACGAGCCGAGCACCGATGGGTTCATGTCGTGCACCGAAGTCTGCACCACACCACCAGTGGCACGCTGGGTGCGCTCCATGTCGTCCTGAGCCACACGGCCGGCACAGAAGAGGCCGCGGTCAGCGAAGTACTGCGTCGCCAGGTCACCCACAGGCAGCTTGGACAGAATAATCTGGGCGCCGCTCTTCACGCACAGCTCCAGCTTCTCATAGATAATGTTCCACTCCGCGTCCACAATCGACTGGTATTTGGTGGGGTCGTCCAGACGCACCTCGGCGTTCTCCTTCTCCGACTTAAGCTCCAGCTCGACGTTCAGGAGCAGGATCTTGGGGTTCACAAAGGTCTTGGGCTGCTGCTCGAAACCGGCGTACGAGAACGTCTTCTTGAAGGCCACGCCCTTCACCAGGAACGAGTCGGTGACCGATCCGCCAGGCACCTTCTTCACGCCGACCATGCTGATGTCGAGGCCCTCGTCCAGACTCAGCACCGCGTCGACAATCTACACAAAAACAAATAACTAATGTCAGCACAAAATCTGTGTGTGACAGTGGACAGCCAGACAGGTAGGGGGTCGGCCCCTTACCATGGGGGAGAAGAACTGCTTGTGGCGCGAAATGAGCTTCGAGTTGAGCGCCGTGCCGCTGACACGCTCCAGCATCTGACGGCGGCCCACCTCGTCCGAGTCAGCCACGCGGATCTCGATCTCCTTGATCTTCTGCACGGCCAGCTGGCCGGCCTTGCGGAAGCTCTTGATGATCATCTGCGGGTGCATGTTCTCCTCGACAAAGGGCTTGGCCTGGCGCATGAACTCGGCGCCCAGCAGCACGACGGACGTGGTGCCGTCGCCCACCTCGGCGTCCTGCGAGAGCGAGATGTCCACGAGCGTCTTGGCCGCCGGGTGCACCACGTCCAGCAGGTTCATGATGGTGGCGCCGTCGTTGGAGATGGTGGTCTTGCCGCCCGTGTGGATCAGCTTGTCCATGCCGCGCGGGCCGAGCGTCGTGCGCACGGCCTCCATCACGGCCTGGCACGCGTTGATGTTGCTGATGAGCTGGGCCTTGCCCTGGCTCGTGTCCGTGCCTTCCTTCAGCAGGATGATCTGCGGCTGCTGCTCTCAACGCGCAAGACGAAGGGTTAGCTGGCTGCCCACAGGAGGAGGAGGAAGGGGGCGGGCGTACGTACCATCATGCCGTTCATGGTCGTGCGTCGAGCGGAGGTGGCGAGGGCGAGCGACGACGTCGGGTCTCTCTGACCAAGGAAAGATTTGGGCACCACACAAGGTTTAGCGCCCAAGATTTACGGACTTAGCAGGGAAGTGCCTTTCTCGACTAGGTACGATTCACCGAAGCAGAAAAGCTCAACTTCAAATTTGACGGGTGAGCTATTCCGCTTCGGTTGCAGTCTACGCGCAAGCGCTAATGACTACTACGAGTACCCGTGAAGCCGAACGGTAAGCCGAACGGTACACTGCCTACCGTCGAACTCGGGGGAGATCGAGCGAGGCTACTCGTACCAAATCAGCTCGGTCTACACCCTCCCAGAGTTCCGGAAGCGCGGCCTTGCGGGTTTCTTCCTAACCGAAGTGGCCAAGCAGCTGGAGCAGCTACCCCAAGCGCTCATCTCTGTGCTCTACTCGGACGTCGGACCGACATTCTACGATAAGCTCGGGTGGAAGTGCCACCCGTCCAAGATGGCTACACTGGAGGTTGACCATCCTCGCAACGTCGAGGCTGACAGCGAATACGAACTCGAGACGTTGGTCCTGGATGATAAGCTTGACAAGTTCCTGGAAGCTGATAACGCCCGGCTGGTGGACGAGTTGGCTAATAGCGAGAAGTTCCAGGGGCATGACGCGTTCTTGATCCTGCCGACCCGCGACTCAATTGAGTGGCAGTTCGTTAATGGCGTGCACTATGCGCGTGTTGCGGGGTTCGACGAGCTGCCCTCACGCTGTGGTGTCAGGATTAACGACGACGCCTTCGTGCTCTGGTGGCACAACCTGAAGGAGTCGACGCTGTACGTAGATCGCGCGCGATTCCCCGGTTCCGGTGGCAATGCTGCTGAGACCACGCGCGTTCTGCTGGACACGGCGATGCAAGAGGCGCGCAAGTTCAAGCTCAAGAAGGTCGTGATCTGGGACCCGCCGTCTGGTTTGCTGCGCGACGAAGTCCAGCGTCTCGTTGAGATTGAAGTAGCGGAACGCAAGCTCTCGCTGTCGAGTGCCATGGTGTTTCGCCGTGGAAACGATGATGAAAGCAAGGCGGCAGCTCTTCCTCTCTGGTTCTGCAACGAAAAGTATGCCTGGGTCTAACTACAGTGAGCTGATGGATCGGCTCACTCCGTGTGCAATTCGGGGAAAGAGCTGCATATCTATCGATTTACCAAGCGGGTGGATTCAAGGTGGAATGGAGTACCTATTCACATGAATTCGATGGCAAACTATACGATTTGGCACAGCACATCAAGTCAACCTGCGTTTTACTGCTGGCAAGGTAGTCTAAGCTTGTCGGAGGCCTTCCAATGGGTCTTCAGAACAAGCGGCGGGTTATTTAGTCGGCAATGGGCTCGCTCACTCACTCGGCGAAGCTGGCGGCCATGTAGAGCGCCCAGGAGCGCGAGAGGCCGTCGTCCATCTTGGCCTTCTGCAGCACGCCCAGCGCGCGCTGCTTGTCCACCATGGCGAAGTTGGCGTACAGCAGCGAGAGCCACGAGTTGCCCGTGTCCTCGCGCGTGACGATCGTCTCCTTGGCCAGCACCTGCTCCCACTCCTCCTTGACGAACTGCTTGGTGCGCACGAACTCGGTGACGGCCGAGACGGGGATCATCTGGATGCCGTGGATGCAGTGCTTCTCGGCGCTGAACCACGTGGCGTAGTCCACCTTGTTGTCGAAGAAGATGCCCGTGACCTTGTTGGGGCGGAAGTTGGTCGGGTGGATCTGGTTGGCGTCCTCGATGAGGAAGTACGTCTTGATGGCGTGCGCGTTGACGCGCGTCATGAGCTTGCCGACGGCCTCGAGCGCCGCGTTGTTGGTCGCCTTGCCGAACATGTACATGCCGAAGGCAAAGTTGACGTCCTCCGAGGTGCTCTCCTGGTCCTTGCCGTCGGCGAACGGGGTCACGCCGTGCGAGTACGAGTGGCCGCGGAACCAGTCGAAGGAGCGGAAGCGCGTGAAGAACTTGTCCTCCGGGTCGTAGTTGGCTACGTCGCGCACGAGCAGGTTGGCCATGGTGTTGAGCTTGCCGAGCTCGCTCCAGGTCGGGTCGAGGCGGTTGATGATGGCCGCCGTGTGGACCCAGTAGCCGTAGTGAAAGTGGTGGTCGTTGTACATGGTGTTGCCGAAGTCCGAGTTGAGGTCCTTGGTCTTGAAGCCCTGCGAGCTCACGATGCCGCCGTAGATCTGGTCGTACTGGAGCTTGTTGGCCCAGCTATTGGTCACGAACGGCGCTATCACGCCGCGCAGCTTGGCCAGGCACGTGTTCAGCAGGCTCTTGTCGCCGCCGACGACGGCCGCGTCGTTCGCGATCAAGCACAAGGAGGCGTACTTCTGGGCAGCCTTGCCGTTGAAGTAGTAGCTGCCGTCGAGCGGAATGGACCACGCGGCGTTGATGTCTTCGCGCAGGTGGTCGAGCACGCGCTGCTGCTGCGCCACGGCAGACGCGATCTTGCGGGCCGGGTAGAAGTCTTCGGGCACGGGCTGGGTCTCCTTGATCTCCCACACAGGGTCGGCCGAGCCACCCGGCGTCGTGAAAGCCTGGTATGCTCCGCGAGTCGTCGAGTACGCCACCATGCCGTCCACCTTGCGGGCCCCGGCGCTCGTGTCGATGGACTCGACCTGGTGCTTCATGGCGAAGTGCAGCAGACCAACGGAGCAGTCGCCCGTCGTCTTCCACTTGAACGCGTAGGAGCTGTCGTCGTGCAGATCCACGGTGGCGGCCTGCACGACGCAGGACTTGTGCTGGTCAAGGGTGCTCAGCCAGGAGTCGTCGCCAACAAGCGACGCACGCAGGATGCCGTCGAACGGTGCAGTGCTCTTGAGTGCCGTGTTGCCGTCAGCAGTCAGAGTGATCTCTCGCTCAGTGCGACCGTCGCTCGAGAGTGCGTAGACCACCCACTTCTGGCCGGAGTTGTACGTGATCACGAACTTGGAGCCGCGCACTTGTCCGCCAAGCGGCTGGCCGTTGACGCTGGAGATCGCAGCACTCGACACGAGGCGCGGGGTGAGCCCCGAGTACTTCATGGACGTGTACACCATGCCGGACACGAGGTCCGACGCCATGGTGCCGCTGGACGAGGTGGCCGAAAACTTGACGGTCACACCTTGGTCGGCCCAGTCGACGACTTGGAAGTTGGGCTTCTGCTGCATCTCGACGGCAGAAAACATGAACTCGCGGACCTGGCCGTGCGCGTAGAACTTGACGGCGCCGTTGTTGCCGGAGCTGCCGCCGCTGAAGCGGTTGCGATACGGGTAGCTCACGGACATGCCGAAGGGCGCGTTGTCGACCACCATCTGCAGCGAGTACGGGTTCGGCCAGATAGGCTGGATGGCCGCGTTCGAGTCGTGCGCGATAATGTTGCCCCACCAGTTGTTGGTCGGGATGGCGCGGTTCTTGATCACCGACGAGTCCAGGTACTTGGGAGGACAGAGGCCCATCATGGCGTCCGTGTGCTCCACCAGGTAGCTCGGTGGTTCCGAGGCTCCAAACATCGAGGAATTGCCACCACCACCGACGATGGGGGTGGAGGGAGTTCCTGCCGCCGACGAAGCTTCAGGGCTGGAGATGGTCTCGTTTGACACGACCGCATCCGACGGTCCAACGACAGGCAGATCGCCACCGAGGCTGGAGCTGCCACTCTTGCCGAACGCTTGAGCCGAAACTTCAGCAGCCTGAAGAAGAGCCCCGAGGCCGATCAAAGCTGACGCGGAGATCTTCATGGTGTTTCGAGGAGACGAGTGTTGCTTGGCGTTCTTGACTGGTTGGGAGGAGTCAAAATGACAAGTGAGCTCTCAACTCGGCGTGCTTCATGGCAGGCTTTCATGGCAGGCTGCAGGGCGGCGATGCCCTTGATGGTCCCTCCTTGAGGTTGTGGCGATCTTACATCAGTTGATACACACCACTTGCACGTGCTTGACGATCAGACGGAAGCGAACGACGTTGTAGGTCGGCAGGGCTAGCCTTGCTTATAGTTAACAGCTGAGACAGCAGCCTCAGCCTCTTCGGCCTTGACGTGCGTTGTGCGTTAAGGCACTTGACTGGTTGAAGGTGTTGCAGGCTGTGCACACGTTGCGACTTGTGCAATCTGAGTTGATAGCACGTAGGGAAAGCAGACTCAGAAGTGGTAAACCAAATGTTGGCAAAACATCGTAGGCTGACATTGCAAATCAAACCTACTAAACTTGACTACTACTAACTAGTAGTGTTATAGTAGTATTTATTTGGTACGGTGGGGCTGGAAACACTATCTACTGCGGTGCGTTACTATAAAGTTCCTGTTCTTGCGTGCGCCTCGCCACCTTGGATCAATTGGCTATCAAAGCAAGCAATACATCGAATACCATGATCAGTCAAGCAGATAACCTATGTACTACCCCTTTCAGGTCCGTAGAGACGCATGCAGCAGCAATATGGGTTGGATACATTTCCACGGCGAAACGCCATCTCGTTCAGCCATGTGGGATCTAACTACCCCAGCAAAAATACAAACACACAAACTAGTTTTACAAGCCCACAGTATGACAGACAAAAAATAAAGTCAATGAAGCTCGGGTAGATTGGGTTGATTTGCAGTGTCAATTTGCCAACATCCGCTTTTGTAAAAGAGCGGATATGTAAAAAAGAATAAGAACTTGTAGGACTACAGCATGGTTTTAAATGCTTTTGAAAAAGGCACACCTTGAACAAATCAAACCATGAAACGTGCAAGGAATTGGTTTGCTCGTAAAGTACGCGGATTTCCCGAACCAAAATTACCTCGGGAGTTCGGAGTTATTTGGTGTTACAGAATGGGGTTTCATTGGCTACAATGGCTACACAAAGATATCGCACACTTTCGTCAAAGTCCGCATTTGTTAAATTGGGCTGTAGAATAAGGCTGCATCATTGACATATACTGCTTCATGGCGGCTTGAGCAGTATTAAGGCAGAAGGGAATTGTAGTTGGTAAGGAATGTGTCTGGAAATATTGTAAGTATGGTAAGTTCTGCTGTGCAGGGGTACGGAATTCCAAGCAGAGCCTGTATTGTGAAAAACGTGTTTGCGAAGTACACTGTCCTGAAATAACTGAAAGCGACGTATACAACGACTTATTATAGTCTGTTGAGCATCCAATTACCAGCGATAAGACGCTCTTTTAGAACAGTTTTGACATGGAAAACTGGTCGTGTTTTAAAAAATATTTCGTCGGCAACGCAGTCTAACTTTATGCGGACTAGTCCTAGCTCACTTCGAGCAACTTCACAATTCGGTGCCAATTTCATCTGTATTTAAAGGCGCTCATTAGTTGTGGCTTGTAATATGAAGACCAACGATTCTTAGCGACGTCATGCATCCAACAACGCAAAATTAGCCAGTTCACTTTCGCCGTCACTGACAAGTGTCTGCCGCTAGCAGAACAAATTAATGGCTACTCAAGAGGCCATTGTCGAATGGTCGTCCTTATTTTTGAGTATTTCGCGGACTTCAGAGTACATAAACTTTTTTTTAACTCGTACGCTGCGTCAACTCGAATCTGTTGACGCCACTCTAAAGAACAAATCCTTTTAGGACAACTTTCTTTTGTTTTCTGCTAGATGAACGCTTGAATTATCTATTAGCTTAATCGCGTCCGCACAAGTGGATCGATGCGTTACTTCCCCAGATACGACCACACACACACACACTTTATCTTCCCCCGTCTGGTCCAAGGTGGCAATCCTGGACGTGGCATTTTTCTTAAGTCATGAATAATATTATGTGGAATTACTCAGAAGTCAGTGAAATGTACTCGCAATTAAGTAGCACCCGTTGTTGTACGCACCACGGCGTAGCAAGAAATATAATACTGCTTAGTTGAAGAGATCATGATTGGTGAAAAGACAAAAACTTTCGTGTGCAAGTCAGCTTCCGGCAAGTAAAAAGAGCTTCAACTCGTTTTAGTTCAAGATAAATAGTTTATAATTGAATAACTTCACAAACATGTTAGCCAGACTCACTACACATTAACAAGCAGTTTGCAAACGCTAGTGTAAGCTATACAGTTAGTGTTTGTGCGAACACTGCTTCAGGTATATAGTACATTTCAGTTTTTGGCAGAGCTGCACTTCTCATTATTGGACCACTTTACTTCTTGTGGTCGCTAAGCTAAAATCACATTGCTTTTTCCTCAGCAGAGAACCTGGGACCCCCATGAAGTAAAGTTTTCGTGTGAATTGAAGCTGGAATTTTTCTGTTCCGAGGCTCGCACGTGTCAAGAACAAGCAGCATCATAAACAGCTATTTTTAGTTTTGATCGTCAGCCCGCGCCAAAGATGACGATCATGCCGCTTTCGCGAAACAAGCGCGGGTCATCCAACAACGCAAAATTTGCCAGTTCATTTCGCCGTCAACGACAAAGTGCCTGCCGACACACGTCTGAACAGAGTATTATTCGAGCTAGTGGCTCAGCTTGGAATTCCGTATTTGAGTTTGAATTTTGTTGCGGTTTAGTCGGCAACCTACTCCCGGAGACAGCAATTCCGTACCCCTGCACAGCAGAACTTACCATACTTACAATATTTCCAGACACGTTCCTTACCAACTACAATTCCCTTCTGCCTTAATACTGCTCAAGCCGCCATGAAGCAGTATATGTCAATGATGCAGCCTTATTCTACAGCCCAATTTAACAAATGCGGACTTTGACGAAAGTGTGCGATATCTTTGTGTAGCCATTGTAGCCAATGAAACCCCATTCTGTAACGCCAAATAACTCCGAACTCCCGAGGTAATTTTGGTTCGGGAAATCCGCGTACTTTACGAGCAAACCAATTCCTTGCACGTTTCATGGTTTGATTTGTTCAAGGTGTGCCTTTTTCAAAAGCATTTAAAACCATGCTGTAGTCCTACAAGTTCTTATTCTTTTTTACATATCCGCTCTTTTACAAAAGCGGATGTTGGCAAATTGACACTGCAAATCAACCCAATCTACCCGAGCTTCATTGACTTTATTTTTTGTCTGTCATACTGTGGGCTTGTAAAACTAGTTTGTGTGTTTGTATTTTTGCTGGGGTAGTTAGATCCCACATGGCTGAACGAGATGGCGTTTCGCCGTGGAAATGTATCCAACCCATATTGCTGCTGCATGCGTCTCTACGGACCTGAAAGGGGTAGTACATAGGTTATCTGCTTGACTGATCATGGTATTCGATGTATTGCTTGCTTTGATAGCCAATTGATCCAAGGTGGCGAGGCGCACGCAAGAACAGGAACTTTATAGTAACGCACCGCAGTAGATAGTGTTTCCAGCCCCACCGTACCAAATAAATACTACTATAACACTACTAGTTAGTAGTAGTCAAGTTTAGTAGGTTTGATTTGCAATGTCAGCCTACGATGTTTTGCCAACATTTGGTTTACCACTTCTGAGTCTGCTTTCCCTACGTGCTATCAACTCAGATTGCACAAGTCGCAACGTGTGCACAGCCTGCAACACCTTCAACCAGTCAAGTGCCTTAACGCACAACGCACGTCAAGGCCGAAGAGGCTGAGGCTGCTGTCTCAGCTGTTAACTATAAGCAAGGCTAGCCCTGCCGACCTACAACGTCGTTCGCTTCCGTCTGATCGTCAAGCACGTGCAAGTGGTGTGTATCAACTGATGTAAGATCGCCACAACCTCAAGGAGGGACCATCAAGGGCATCGCCGCCCTGCAGCCTGCCATGAAAGCCTGCCATGAAGCACGCCGAGTTGAGAGCTCACTTGTCATTTTGACTCCTCCCAACCAGTCAAGAACGCCAAGCAACACTCGTCTCCTCGAAACACCATGAAGATCTCCGCGTCAGCTTTGATCGGCCTCGGGGCTCTTCTTCAGGCTGCTGAAGTTTCGGCTCAAGCGTTCGGCAAGAGTGGCAGCTCCAGCCTCGGTGGCGATCTGCCTGTCGTTGGACCGTCGGATGCGGTCGTGTCAAACGAGACCATCTCCAGCCCTGAAGCTTCGTCGGCGGCAGGAACTCCCTCCACCCCCATCGTCGGTGGTGGTGGCAATTCCTCGATGTTTGGAGCCTCGGAACCACCGAGCTACCTGGTGGAGCACACGGACGCCATGATGGGCCTCTGTCCTCCCAAGTACCTGGACTCGTCGGTGATCAAGAACCGCGCCATCCCGACCAACAACTGGTGGGGCAACATTATCGCGCACGACTCGAACGCGGCCATCCAGCCTATCTGGCCGAACCCGTACTCGCTGCAGATGGTGGTCGACAACGCGCCCTTCGGCATGTCCGTGAGCTACCCGTATCGCAACCGCTTCAGCGGCGGCAGCTCCGGCAACAACGGCGCCGTCAAGTTCTACGCGCACGGCCAGGTCCGCGAGTTCATGTTTTCTGCCGTCGAGATGCAGCAGAAGCCCAACTTCCAAGTCGTCGACTGGGCCGACCAAGGTGTGACCGTCAAGTTTTCGGCCACCTCGTCCAGCGGCACCATGGCGTCGGACCTCGTGTCCGGCATGGTGTACACGTCCATGAAGTACTCGGGGCTCACCCCGCGCCTCGTGTCGAGTGCTGCGATCTCCAGCGTCAACGGCCAGCCGCTTGGCGGACAAGTGCGCGGCTCCAAGTTCGTGATCACGTACAACTCCGGCCAGAAGTGGGTGGTCTACGCACTCTCGAGCGACGGTCGCACTGAGCGAGAGATCACTCTGACTGCTGACGGCAACACGGCACTCAAGAGCACTGCACCGTTCGACGGCATCCTGCGTGCGTCGCTTGTTGGCGACGACTCCTGGCTGAGCACCCTTGACCAGCACAAGTCCTGCGTCGTGCAGGCCGCCACCGTGGATCTGCACGACGACAGCTCCTACGCGTTCAAGTGGAAGACGACGGGCGACTGCTCCGTTGGTCTGCTGCACTTCGCCATGAAGCACCAGGTCGAGTCCATCGACACGAGCGCCGGGGCCCGCAAGGTGGACGGCATGGTGGCGTACTCGACGACTCGCGGAGCATACCAGGCTTTCACGACGCCGGGTGGCTCGGCCGACCCTGTGTGGGAGATCAAGGAGACCCAGCCCGTGCCCGAAGACTTCTACCCGGCCCGCAAGATCGCGTCTGCCGTGGCGCAGCAGCAGCGCGTGCTCGACCACCTGCGCGAAGACATCAACGCCGCGTGGTCCATTCCGCTCGACGGCAGCTACTACTTCAACGGCAAGGCTGCCCAGAAGTACGCCTCCTTGTGCTTGATCGCGAACGACGCGGCCGTCGTCGGCGGCGACAAGAGCCTGCTGAACACGTGCCTGGCCAAGCTGCGCGGCGTGATAGCGCCGTTCGTGACCAATAGCTGGGCCAACAAGCTCCAGTACGACCAGATCTACGGCGGCATCGTGAGCTCGCAGGGCTTCAAGACCAAGGACCTCAACTCGGACTTCGGCAACACCATGTACAACGACCACCACTTTCACTACGGCTACTGGGTCCACACGGCGGCCATCATCAACCGCCTCGACCCGACCTGGAGCGAGCTCGGCAAGCTCAACACCATGGCCAACCTGCTCGTGCGCGACGTAGCCAACTACGACCCGGAGGACAAGTTCTTCACGCGCTTCCGCTCCTTCGACTGGTTCCGCGGCCACTCGTACTCGCACGGCGTGACCCCGTTCGCCGACGGCAAGGACCAGGAGAGCACCTCGGAGGACGTCAACTTTGCCTTCGGCATGTACATGTTCGGCAAGGCGACCAACAACGCGGCGCTCGAGGCCGTCGGCAAGCTCATGACGCGCGTCAACGCGCACGCCATCAAGACGTACTTCCTCATCGAGGACGCCAACCAGATCCACCCGACCAACTTCCGCCCCAACAAGGTCACGGGCATCTTCTTCGACAACAAGGTGGACTACGCCACGTGGTTCAGCGCCGAGAAGCACTGCATCCACGGCATCCAGATGATCCCCGTCTCGGCCGTCACCGAGTTCGTGCGCACCAAGCAGTTCGTCAAGGAGGAGTGGGAGCAGGTGCTGGCCAAGGAGACGATCGTCACGCGCGAGGACACGGGCAACTCGTGGCTCTCGCTGCTGTACGCCAACTTCGCCATGGTGGACAAGCAGCGCGCGCTGGGCGTGCTGCAGAAGGCCAAGATGGACGACGGCCTCTCGCGCTCCTGGGCGCTCTACATGGCCGCCAGCTTCGCCGAGTGAGTGAGCGAGCCCATTGCCGACTAAATAACCCGCCGCTTGTTCTGAAGACCCATTGGAAGGCCTCCGACAAGCTTAGACTACCTTGCCAGCAGTAAAACGCAGGTTGACTTGATGTGCTGTGCCAAATCGTATAGTTTGCCATCGAATTCATGTGAATAGGTACTCCATTCCACCTTGAATCCACCCGCTTGGTAAATCGATAGATATGCAGCTCTTTCCCCGAATTGCACACGGAGTGAGCCGATCCATCAGCTCACTGTAGTTAGACCCAGGCATACTTTTCGTTGCAGAACCAGAGAGGAAGAGCTGCCGCCTTGCTTTCATCATCGTTTCCACGGCGAAACACCATGGCACTCGACAGCGAGAGCTTGCGTTCCGCTACTTCAATCTCAACGAGACGCTGGACTTCGTCGCGCAGCAAACCAGACGGCGGGTCCCAGATCACGACCTTCTTGAGCTTGAACTTGCGCGCCTCTTGCATCGCCGTGTCCAGCAGAACGCGCGTGGTCTCAGCAGCATTGCCACCGGAACCGGGGAATCGCGCGCGATCTACGTACAGCGTCGACTCCTTCAGGTTGTGCCACCAGAGCACGAAGGCGTCGTCGTTAATCCTGACACCACAGCGTGAGGGCAGCTCGTCGAACCCCGCAACACGCGCATAGTGCACGCCATTAACGAACTGCCACTCAATTGAGTCGCGGGTCGGCAGGATCAAGAACGCGTCATGCCCCTGGAACTTCTCGCTATTAGCCAACTCGTCCACCAGCCGGGCGTTATCAGCTTCCAGGAACTTGTCAAGCTTATCATCCAGGACCAACGTCTCGAGTTCGTATTCGCTGTCAGCCTCGACGTTGCGAGGATGGTCAACCTCCAGTGTAGCCATCTTGGACGGGTGGCACTTCCACCCGAGCTTATCGTAGAATGTCGGTCCGACGTCCGAGTAGAGCACAGAGATGAGCGCTTGGGGTAGCTGCTCCAGCTGCTTGGCCACTTCGGTTAGGAAGAAACCCGCAAGGCCGCGCTTCCGGAACTCTGGGAGGGTGTAGACCGAGCTGATTTGGTACGAGTAGCCTCGCTCGATCTCCCCCGAGCTTCGACGGTAGACACAGGGGAACCGAAGGGTCTTGCAATGACAGTAAAGCAGGTCTCGACCGGCTACGAGCCCCGAATCACTCAAGGTTTGGGGATTCTCCTCAGTTTTATCCACGAGAGCCCAGAAGAGAGCCCCATCCTGGGAGAAGCGGGTGGCGCGCTGTGCTTCATCTTTCTGCTGCCATTGCTGCACGTCCAGCAGCGGAGCCCCCCAGTGCTCGTGGTCGTCGGTTTTACACTGCACCTTGAGCGCCTCCTGCGTCAACTGCACCAGGCGGAACTTGTCCATCGTGAAGATGAAGATCAGGGGTGGGGGGGAAGGAATGCCACACACACACATCAACGATAGCCGAATTCCAACTAAGTACGAATACGTTGAAGTGAGCCCTGTTTAACTGTTGCCATCTAGCAGCAACAGCAATCTATGTAGCTCAATCTAGACCCACGCATACTTTTCGTTGCCGAGCCAGTGAGGAGGTGGAGCCGCGGAGTCCCCCTTCGCTTCACCGTAATCCCGGCGAAACACCATCGCACTCGAGAGCGAGTCCTCGCGCTCACCAACCTCAATGTCGAGGTGACTGCGTACTTCCCCATCCAGCAGCGCAGGCGGCGGGTCCCAGATCGCGACCTTCTTCAGCTTGAACTTGCGAGCTTCCTCCAACGCCGTGCTCAGCAGTAGTCGCGTCTTCTTCGCTGCGTTCTCGCCAGTCTGTGGGAGCCGAGCGCGAACCACATAAAGCGTCGACTCCTTCAAATTGTGGCACCAAATGATGAACGCATTCTTGTCGATCTTCACGCCACAGCGAGACGGAAGCTCGTCGTACTCCCGGACCCGGGCGAAGTGCACGCCAATGCAGAACTGCCACTCCAGGGAGTCGCGTGTCGGTAGCACCACAAACGCCTCTCCCCCTTGGAGCCTCTGGCTCGACAGCTCACCAACCAGCCTGGCGTTGTCTGCCTGAAAGAACGCGTCGAGCTTGTCGTCAAGAAACAGAGACTCCATCTCCACTTGCGACTCCTCCAGGGCCTTGGCGTTGCGCGGGCGGGTCACGTCCAGCGTCGCCATCTTGGACGGGTGCAGCTTCCACCCAAGCTTGTCGTAGTACGTCGGCCCAATGTCCGAGTACAGCACGGACACCAGAGCCCCCGGAAGCTGCTGCAGCTGTTTGGCCACTTCTTTCATGAAGAGCGTCGCGAGTCCGCGCTTGCGGTGCTCGGGTAGAGTGAAGACCGACCCGATGTGGTGCGAATACCCGCGCTCTACCTCTCCAGAGCTGCGACGCACAGCGCAGTCGAAGCGGTGACTCTCGCAGTGGCAATACAGCACGGTCCGACCGGGGGTCAATTCAGAGGCAGCCTTCCCGTCGTCCTCCACAAGCGCCCAGAAGATGGACCCGCGCTGGGAAAAGGCCGTCGCGCGTTGCAGCTCCTCTTTGCGCTGGTATTGCTGGAGGTCGAGCGTGGGCGCGCCCCACTCCTCAAAGTCGTCCACCTTGCATTGCACCTGGAGCGCCTCCTGCGTCAACTGCACCACGCGGAACTTGGACATCGCCGAAATGGGGGGCGATCCACGTGCTCAGTAAAGTACGATACACAAGCTGGTGGAGAGGAGAGCAACAAGCAATGGACGGTGCGGCGGCGTTTGTAGGCGACGGGAACTACGTGGGCGATGGCGGGGAGCTACTGCAGCGTTTGTGGTACGGAACGGGAGTGCGTGCGTATGCTGATAGTGGTGACACTGTTTAATTGGTCTGCTTGTTGTCTGTGGATGGGAGTAGGGACTTCGCGTCGTGGAAGATGATCCGGAACTGTCCTGGTCGATACATTATCAAGCACAAGAAGCAGGCGCCGTTCTTGGTCGACGGAGTGCCTGTGACTGCCATCGACACCGGAGACTTCGTCCGGAAAGCATTGGCCAGCTCCGATGACGAGGTGCCTCCTACTATCGTTGTGCACGACTTAGTGAGTCCACGATGCGTTGACCGAGTCAAAGTTGTGGTTTTCGGGGCTGGAGGAAGAGGTGGCGGTGTTATCACCTACTGCAAGCAAGAATCGGAGGAAGAAGGACAAGCACTCTACGTCCATACACTGAATACGGCGTCGGGGCTGCGCAGAAAGCTTGGAGGCTTGCAGATCGACCATGTCCTCACAGTGGCAGACGGCAACTGAGGCCCGAAAATGGTAGGTATTGATGAACATACTCTTGGCTATTACCAGCCGTCAGCACTTATCGTTGGCTGCGAAACCTGGCCAGTGTTTGCTGGAAGGTTTGCATGGATTGCTGAGCTTGGATCACCGCCTGCTGGTCTCTGTAGGTCGCTAACTGCGCGATCTTGCGAGAGCGATCATTAGTCCACTTCTTGTACAGCAGACTCTGGGCATCACGAGTTGGCCGATGGTATTCAGCAGGTTGCTGGATAATGGATGAATGCGCAACGATCCAAGAATCACCGATCGACAGATTCTCGTGTTGCAATGGCTGGTTGAAGCTGTTCGCGGGGGCTTGTTCAGCTCGAGCGATCAGCTCATTCACTAACGCAGTCGAGTCGAAGATGGTCGGCTCTTGGCTATTAGACCCCATTTTGTCGCCTTCAGCACGATTTTCTTCGCTGAAAGGTGATGCCGTTGATGGGTCAAGGAGCTCCTGCAGCTTCGACCTGGACTCGTTCATCGCCGCAGTCATCTCCGAGGATTTCGCAGCGAGTTGCTGCTGTAGCTGTCGTAATTCTTCCTCCTCTTCTTCAAGCGTTTTCCCACTAGCACTGCATACCTCCATCTCCCTCAGCGCTGCCCTGAATTTCACGGCAAGGAAAACCAGTTAGATAACAGCATACGTCAGCGTTCAACGCGATACCATACTTCGTTGAAGCGATTTGGTCTTGGATATCCCGCGCCATTTGCTGCTTGATAGCCTCCAAAGCAGCGACGTTCGAGGGTCGCGATG
Organism: Phytophthora vignae f. sp. vignae; assembly: GCA_016169955.1. Lineage (NCBI taxonomy): Eukaryota > Oomycota > Peronosporomycetes > Peronosporales > Peronosporaceae > Phytophthora > Phytophthora vignae. The sequence continues at coordinate 100,178 of JABJUM010000020.1, forward strand.
AAGTTTTAGGGGTCTCCAGGTCACGCAGAGGCTCTGTTGGTCGGTCTGATTCCTTCAGGGCACTCTTGCTTGTAGAAACCTTTGATAGCTTGGAGAACAGCTTCGTGGTTTGCGGAAGGTCTTCACTTACTCGTGCCCTTGTGGCTCGCTTGTCATAGGTTGGAATCATGGGTGCTGGAAGCTTGTGCTCGATCTGGTTGCCTAAGCTCTCGTCGAATTCGCCCAGCTTGTACCTTTCTGCTCGCATTTGCGCCTCCGCCGCAACGCGGCGCATTTTGTCGTATTCAGCTTGGAGTTTCACGAGCGCTACATCTTTCGCGTGAAGCTGGTTGTCGCTGGCTGCCAGTTTTTCTTCCAGTATACTTCTCTGCCTGCACAAGAAGGCACTGCGTGTTGGCAACAAAGCAAGTAACAACTAACTAACTCGGTTCAACAACAGACGTACCTCTGTATATCCGTAGCGTTTGCAACGTGACAAGCCAATTCGCTTCGGCACTTGCGGAGATCCGCACGTAGCTCAGCACAAAGCCGTTCCGTCTCCGTACGCCCAACGCGCAGAGCTGTAATCTCTTCTTCGAACTGCAAAATACTCACAAAAAGTTAATGTATGCACCATGTTGTATGTAGTTTCGAAGGACTGCAAGTATGTACCTCCACGCGTTCTTTCTCATGCTGTGTTTTGTGCAAGCGGAGTAGCTCCTGTCCAGCGCGCACTTCGACCTCCAGGATTTTTACTTGCGTCTTTGCCTGCGCTTCGAGGAAGTCCAGGAACTCAGCATTCGCCGAACTCTTGACCGTCAAGCGTTCATCCATGTCTCCGTGTCTTACGCCTGCCAACATCAAGCACTCCTCGACCATATCCAGAATTTGCTGGTGTAGCTGGAGCACTGCGCGCTCGAACTCATTTGATAGCTGCGTTGCTGATAACGCTGTAGTGGACGTACTGAGGATCTGCAACATCCGTACAATTGCGCAACAACCGTCAGCTCTAATCCCTCTCGACAAAGTCTCGATGCCAGTATTACCTTTTCCATGTCAAGAAGCTTGCTTTGTAGGGCGTCTGTCGCCGTGGTACGCAAAGACGATATTGTTGCTGTCGGACAACCCCCTTGAACAGAATTTGGGGGCTCATTCTCTGTCACATCACTGGCCGCTAAAGGGCTATCCGTTTGCTCCGATAGCACACTTTCACCCACAGGAGTTTTATCCGGTAGTGCTGCAGCCTTGATACTTCCCGAATCTGTGCTGCCGATTGTTGGGGTAGGTACGGGGGACGACGGTGGCGAGTCTATGGTGGCTACCGTGACAGGAGTTGTAATCTGACTTTCCTTGCATGCTTGGCTACCCGCATACTCTAGCTTCACCGAACTTTTCGATTTGGTATCATCAATGACACGCTCACTTTCGGACTCTGTCTTGTCGTTTTGGCCTTGTAGAGAAGATATTTTGCTGTCCAATACAATCGAGACATGCGTTGCCTCCTCCTTTTGTTGTTTCTCAACAGCAGCAGAGTCGTTTCGGGAAGCAGGGATTTCCTCAGGATTTGTTGCTTCGATCGTAGCAGCACTTAGCTTGGGCACTTTGGCTTGGACCGGTTCCTCCACTGAAGGTTTTGGAAACAAACATTCGTTGGGTTGCGTTATCTGCGATTCAGAGGCAGCAGCACTATCAATGTCTTCATCGTCCACATTAGCTTGGGAGTGATTCATATCAGTGGGAGGGGTATTAGTGCCTTCCCGTAGAAAACTCGCCGGGTGTGCTTGCTGTGATGAAACTCCGTCGTGTCTGTTTTCTTCATCTTCATCTTCGATATCTTCAACTACGATATTGTCGTCGTGAGGTTGGCCAGAAGACCGTCTTGAAATGGGCTGCATTAGCCTCCTCTCTGGCAGAGTTGACGCTTGTGATGTTGCAACGCCAATACCATCTTGAGTCGTGGCATCAGTGCTATCATCAGGACTAGGATTAGTTTTCAGCTTCGAGTGTTTTGGGCTGTGCTCACGTCGTTTTTCGTTTTGCCTTGGTTTACGTCGCCGGATGCGTACATTCGGAATTTTTGCACGCTCTGCTTCCTCCGCGCCTTCAGCAGTAACGTAAGCTATGATCGCTCTACACAGAGTAATAGCGTCAGTTAACAGTTATTCAGTTGCCGCAGAGTCTATCAGTGTACCTGTTGCCCTGATCGTTAATACCAAGATTCTCGATCTCGCCAAATTTGCCAAACATTTCCTGATAAAGCGAATACTCCATGAGAAACGCGCTTCATCCCTCCTTGGTCCACAGAACTCCTTACCTCTAACTGCTCGAATGTCAAGCTCAACTCTCCAGCGTCCCAAGTAACTTGAATGAAATGGAGTTGCTTTGGCTGAGATGAAGTTACGTCGATGAGTGGAGGGGCTAGCAGTTCTGGGATCGCCGGGATATTCATTTCGGTTGCACAGTCGTATGGAAGTTCCGAAGCCTGACGGATCAGGAACTCAGCGACGCATTTTCGACGACGCATCATGGTCTCTAGAAAGCGTATAAACGACAGAGAATCCACACATTAGTGCATTGAACCCAACGGAAGCTAGGAGTCTTTGCCTGGCTGTACTTGAGTTCAAAATGGCTTTGTCTTCCGTGGGCCGAATCAACGCGATACCAATGTACAAGGCCAGATTCGTAACACTCAAACGGCTTGGCGGACTAGCAGCAAGCTATTATAGCACATACATAATACTCGGTCAGAGCTTGCTGCTTTTACATCATAGAAGTAGTATTACTGAGGAGACGTACATTATTTAGATGGTTCAGAAGAACCTGCAGAAACTCCCGCGTGGTCGCGCGGATTTGTTTGAATAGCTCGATTATTGTGCGTCCTGCTTGTCCATCAATGTGACCGCTAGATACAGCTTCCAAAAGCTGGTGGCTGATGTCAGCCGGAACAAGCGGCGCATACATCTCGCTCAATATCTACAGTGCACAAAAAGAAAGATTATTGCATACGTCAGCACAAACTGAGGATACCGTCCCTCAATCCAAGAAATCTTACCTCTTTGACCGCACTAGCTATAGAATGAGGGCTGTAGAGACTCAAATCGGGCAAATTGCCCGGGTTTTTACAGAAGCGAAGGATTTCCTTGCGCTCAAGGCCCACGCCGGGTTTGCTGTAGAGCCCTTCCTCTTTAAGGTGATTCTGGCCGAGGAACTGGACTAACTGCGTGAGTCTGGCTAGCATCGACAGCGGGATCGATGTGACCGAGGAGGTGGAGGGATCGGAGAGAGGTGCAGGGCTGCTGTTGGCCTTTCGAAAGGCCCTCCTTGGCGACGAGAGCGCGTTCACCGCCATCGTCTTGATCCATGACCGAGGCTTCATCGATACTGGATCCACTTCGGGGTTTGATGGAGCGCAACTGCCGACGCTTTGTGAGTGTAAATGTGTAAATTTGTCGAGCAGCAAGCTTACACTTCTTATTGACCGTTCACTATCGATGTTTCCTGGGCCAATGTACTCAGCGGAGTGTCGGTGACGTGTACGTCGAGTGTTGATTGGATTCCTGTTCCGTAAACTCCACCAGGCAGTCGTCAAACTCGCAATCGCGGTCGGCAGCGCGATACACCCACGTGCCATCGGCGCAGATCTTGATGTCCCATGGGCACGCCTGCAAATTTTGAAAGAGACATTAGAGAAAAATGCCATAATGATAAGCCACTTCCTCACATACCTGTGGATTGCCTTCTGGCATTGGAGACGAGCGTCTAGCACCAACAGCTCTGCACGAGACGAAGATGGATACCAAGACCAGGAGACGCACAGCGCCACTCGTCGACTCCATGGTCTTCAGCTGCTTAGTACGCAAGTTGTAGGGCGTTCTCCAGAAAGGATAAAAGAGAAAATAAGAATCCAGCACGAACGGTGCAAGTCGACGTCACGTTTGAAGTATACGAACGATATTTCACCTAGGTAAATGATAAAATAAAAGCATGTACAGTACCCAACGCATATCGGCCTCTCGCCTTCTGCCATTGAGGAAGACGGTAAGTTTTGTCACGACTCACAAGTTGTCAGTGACACTTCAGTCTGGCAAACTCTCAAACTTTGTTGTGAAAAGCAGAAGCCACAGTCGAGGTCCGGAACGTCTAGCGTATACGAAATGGTATCCATTTTAGTTTGCATCTACATGTATCTACTTACTTGGAGTTGTTGTCACTAAGCTGGCCCACTGCGAGGAGCTCCAAGTCTCCACGCAACTGTCGGACTAGCTGCGCAACGTCCTCTTCGCCGGCGTGTTGCTGCTCCGCCAAGTGCAACAGGTGAGTCACATGATTCTGGTGGCGCCTGAAAGCTCCAGCCAGGTTTAATGTCCGCACGAGCGCCTGGAGCACGCGCAAACGGCGACTCAAGACGGACACCTCTTGCTGGGCGGCTAGAAGCTCGTCCACGAAGGGAGCGAAGACGTTTGCCTCACCATGAGCTAAAGTCGCCACACAAGCCTCCACGAGTAGCCGCTCCTGCTCACGCGAATCAATCTCCTCTGGTGTGGCGGCCTGGTCGGCCGCCGGTGTCGCACAGTAGCTCGCCAAAACCTTGACGCTCAGGTTGACCAGCTCTCGCTCCATCTCCGCGGGGATATCCGAACGCTGCTGGTGAGCCTCAACGCTGCGGCTAGACGCGGACGCCACACACGTGCGGTAGAGCAACACCAAGGTGTGCAGCTCCATCGAGTTCATGTCCTCTCGAGCCTGGGCCTTTGCGAGAGTCGGCGCCAAGATTTTCGGGAGGGAGTTGCCCAAGTTCATCGCGACGAAGGTACGGCACACGTGATCCACAAGCTGCAGTTGCTGGCGCTGCTGGTGAGCATTCGCATCAACAGGCGCGAGCGCTGTGCTCACGAGGAAACTCACAATGTGAGCCAGGTCCACAGCCTCGCGTCGCTGGAACAGAATGTCGATCAGGAAACTCTTCGCCTCGCTGTAGATGCGAGAGCTCTTACAGCAGCTTGCAAGAGCACGCAGCAGTGACACTGGATACCGAGGCAGATGGTACACCAGCGCCACGAACGCCAGCTGATCTGCGGCACCCAAGGCATCGAAGCGTGTCCTGGCCAACATTCTCTGCTTCTCGTCTTCTGTCATCGAAGGAGACGGCACTGCAGCTAGGTCGAAGAACGCAGACAGGTTCTTCAGCACGCTCTCCATCTGCTCTCCGCTGGCAAACTCAGTCGGTAGCTGCTTCAGAACGGAGATCAATGCAAGCAAGCTGCGCCTGCCGAGCTCCATGTGCTGCGGCTCGAGCTGACCCAGCAGGTCAGCCAGGCACACCACCCACTGCATAACCATCGGCCAGGGCAGCTTCTGGCTCGGCCGCTGCTGCCCACGCAACGCGATCTCCAACTGCTCAACCACGAACGCCGTGCAGCTGCGGAAGCTCACCGACTTGGGCGTGCACAGCACGTAAAATTGAGTCACCGCTTCCAGCAAGAGGCTGCGTTCGTCACCTTGGTTTTCCGCCGACGAAGGGGTCTCGCTGCGCTGAGCCATAGACGCCAAGATGAGCTTCACAACCTCGAGCAGAGGCTGGAGCACATTCTGCATGCTGGCGACCGCACGGAGCTCCGGCGTCTCCTTGTACTTCGCCAGCGTGGTGACGACGTACGTGCACACGCGTTGCTCGAGCGATTCTGTCTGCGACGCATCCTTGCCAGACCCACGCATCAACGCGGGGAGGCGGAGGTATTCACACGCCAGCTTCGAAAGTGCAGCGTTCATCCCATGCCACCTGGAGAGGACGCCCGAGCTATCAGACGCAGCAGCTAGGGTCGCACTAGCACTTGGAAGCATCGGAAAACTCTCCGGTGCCAGAAGCTCCTCACGCAGCTTCAGAGCGGCCTGGAAGAACTGTTTGTTCGCAGCGTCATCAGCAGAATCAACATCCAGCAAGTCGGTGTTGGCACCAACCACAGCGGTTGTGCACTCCACAATGTACTTCATGTGCTCCACGTGTACGTCTGAGAGTGCATCGGTGCTGCCTTCAAGGCACTCGAGCCACAGATCAAGCAGAGCAGGCAGCAACGCGCGCACTTTCTCCTGCCAGGAGGCACTTGCCTTCTCTCCAGTACTGGTAGTCGCTGTCGAAGGGGCGAACATACTCGTCGTAACAAGCTGCGGAGCCGGGTAGAGCAGCAGTGCCTTCGTGGTGGGCACCGACGCCGCCCGAGCGCCCACAGCTGCTCCAGTCTTGCCATCACGCAGACCCGTGCTCACTGAAAGCAGCAGCTTGTGCAACACCTTCAGCGCTGAGAAGCGCAGCGCCAGCGCTCCCGACGGGGCCTTAGGCTTCTTGCTTTTCTTCTGTCCGTTCTTCTGGCTCTTGCGTCCACCCCCTCCCTTCTTGGTTGAAGAGTTGGTCGAATCCGAGCCCAGCAGCAAGTCGTACGTGTTCATCATCCTGATTCCTTGCGTCTGCGCGGCGCAGATGAGATCCCTGAAGTTCTCGAGCAGCCGGGCCAGCGCCTCGCGGCCCGCATCCTCCCTCAGCAGCTCGGGCGCCTCATCCACCAGCTCTCCGATGGCCTTGAGCGCGTCCTGGCGCACGCCTACTTGCAGGTGGGTCAGGCCACTGCAGAAGTACGTGGCCACGAGCGTGGCGAACGGGGCCAGTACGCTGCGCAGCACTGGTAGCATGGCCTTCCAGGCGTGCACGGCGGCCTCGCGCACCACGGCCTCCTCGTCCAGCAGAGTGGGCAGGAAGCGCTCCAGCAGTACGGCCGCGTTGGCCCGTAGGTTGGCCGCCGTCTCCTGCGCGGCCAACTCCTTGAGGCCCTGCAGCGCGCGCTGGCGCACGTGCGCATTGTAGTGGCCCGCCTGCTGCAGCAGCTCCGGCAGCGCCTGGTTGCGGTGTGTCAGCTGCGCGGCGCCGCTCTTGTCCTGCAGCAGCGACTGCTCCAGCAGGTTGATGCGCCGCGAGGTGATGCCCACGGACGTGACGTTGGCGGCGGGCGCGGCGCGGCGTCCGACCTTGCGCTTGGGCCGCTTGAAGTCCGCCGGCTTCTTCTTGGTCTTGGTGGCGATCGCGGCCCGGGCCATGGCGATTGGGAATTGAGCTGCTGGTGGCTGGTCATAGTGTTCAGAGAGATCATTGGACGAAATCGCTGGTGAAATATAATAGGACGAAAATAGAGTGGACAAAGGATGTCCAACTGTGTCTTCTCTTGATGGACGTCAAATAGAGGTGATTAACATGAATTTTGTACCGTTGATATTACAATGGTTATGTATGCTGTGAGTACGTCGCTAAGTAGTTGCTGGCGAAGCGTTGGATGGCTCCCGCTGTTGTCTAGGCGCAGGTCTCGCCGTCGGCGTTGGCAAGGTCAAGCACCCAGTAGTGCTTGTACATCTTGGTCTTGTCGTAGGCGTAACCCGGGCCAATGAACTGGAAGTCGCTGTACAGGTACGCGCTCGAGGACTTGATCCACGTGGCCACCACGGCGTCGGCGCTGGCCTGACCAGCAGCCGCCAGCTCCGCCGACGTCGACGTCTTGATGTTCTGCGCGGTGTAGCGCGAGGTGGGGGTCGAGCCGTCCGAGCCCCTGGTGCCGACCTTGTTGTTCTTCGCGTTGTCGTCGGCCAGCGTCTGGGCCGCCTTGGCCAGCTTGGTGTTGATGCACACGGCCTTGAGCCCCTTCTCGGCACGCTTGGCGTTCACAGCGTTCAGCAGCTTCGTGCTGAAGTCAGCGACCTGAAGCTCACGAGCGACGTGGTCGTCCGCCTCAGCATGGACCATGCCGACGAGAGCAACGGCAGCGAGCGCAAAGAGTCCCTTGATGTTCATGGCTTGAGTAAGTACTTGGCTTGATCTCGTGTGAGGAAGTTGTTGAAAATCGGAAAGTGAGAGGTTTGGTGCCGCTCGGGGGCGGGGCAAAGCCAAAGGCAACGCGTTGATCACTGCATTACATGTACAGTCTCTTATGGCAAAGCTCATGATTCCGAGCAATATTTCGTGCCGCGTGGGGAGGCTCCCTATGCTACGCGCCGTAGCGTACGGGCGCTTCCCGCTCACCGAACTCAAGTTGAAGTTGTTTTGCAAGACACAAACGAACAGGCGGGTTTGTTGCCTAATAACTTTTGTCTGAATCTGAATGACTTCATACAGTAAAAGCGCAAGCAAGTTCCCTATACTGCCCATTCTATTGTCACGAAAGCTCCTCTTGTGAGCACCCTCTTGCTGTACCTATTCATTATCACCAGCTACCATGTAGTACATGGGAATAAGTTGCATCGGCCGCATTCGTACCACACCGGTATACTTGCCGCAATGAGGACATGCTACTTAAATTAAGAACAAAAAGTAGATCATTACTACATGAATTGAAAATACGGTACTACAAGAGTAGGTGTAAGTTTGTGTTGCTACGCAACCTATCGCGAACCCTTTTAGTCGATCTCCACCTTGTTAAGCGCACGACTCACCGGCGGCATTGGCGAAGTCGAGCACCCAAGTAGTGCTTGTACGTCTTGGTCTTATCGTAAGCGTAGCCCGGGCCAATGAACTTGAGGTCGCCGTACAGGTACGCGCTCGAGGACTTGATCCACGTCGCCACGACCGCGTCAACGCTGGTCTGGCCGGCAGCTACAAGCTCCGCCGACTGGGACGTCTTGATGCTCTGCGCCGCGTAACGCGACGACGGGGTCGATCCATCAGACCCCTTGGTGCTGACCTTATTGTTCTTGGCGTTGTCATTCGCCAACACTTGGGCCGCCTTGGCCAGCTTGGTGTTGATGCACACCGCCTTGAGACCCTTCTCGGCGCGCTTGGCGTTCACAGCGTTCAGCAGCTTCGTGCTGAAGTCAGCGACCTGAAGCTCACGAGCGACGTGGTCTTCGCTCACGGCAGTCTCAGCATTGGCCATGCCGACAAGAGCGACAGCAGCGAGCGCAAAGAGTCCCTTGATGTTCATGGCGGAGGAGGAGGAGGTGGAGCTGCTCGGCGTCGAGGGGAAAATGGAAAGTGAGCGATGGCAAGCCCGTTGCTCGGGCGTCGGCCAAGCCCAAGATCTTGCACAGCCCATGATTTCCAGCAGAGGTGGGGGCGAGTATGGATACGACTTGCCAGGGACTCTACGCCAGGCCAATGATGCATAGGTGTACCCACGTGAAGTTGAAGTCGGACGAACAGAAAAAAATGACGTGATCGTATTATACTCTGTGTAAGAATCCGTTGGCAGCGGCCAACCCCAACGGACTCTAACCGCCCTAGGTTGCGCACCAGCTGCTTGCGTCGCAAGGCGATGATCTCTTTCAAGCCAACACCGCCACCACGGACTTTGATTACGGTCTCCGATTTTTGCTGTTCGGAGTGAGTCGTTTCGTTCCTGATTCCTGACCGCACGCGGGCGACTTCAACGCAGTTGGGTGTGCCTTGGCTCCAACTTTCACGCACTCGCCCGTGTCGAATGGACTCCTAGCTCTTGCAGGGGTTTCCTTTCCGTTGTTGCGCTGGGTGCTGAGTACCAGCACACCCCTCCCCCCGCTCTAGCGGAGGATAGAACGCTCACCTCCACAAGAGCGAGCCCTCGCTCTGCCCGAGTTTTCCGCGTCTTCCCCGTCCTCACTATTCAAATTGCAGCGCAATTCCAACCGCCTCTCAAAGCGAAGGACGCCAACATCCAACCAGCCTACCACCCACCACCACACCATGAACATCAGGGGCCTGTTCGCGATCGCACTTGTGGCGCTCCTGGGTGTCGCCAACGGCGAGTCCGCAGTGCAGGAAGCCGATGCTGTGGCGCGCGAGTTGCAGATCGCCGACTTTAGCACCAAGCTGGCACTCGCCATCAACAGCAAGCGCGCCGAGAAGGGCTTCAAGGCCGTCTGCATCAACAAGAAGCTCATGAAGGCGGCCCAGGTCCAGGCCGACTACATGGCGCAGACCAACAAGGTCGGCACCACGGGAGCGGGCGGATCCACGCCCACGATTCGCTACGCTGCACAGCACATCGCCACCTCCAAGTCGGCTGAGATGGTCGCCGCGGGCCAGACCACCGTGAACGCCGTCGTGGACACGTGGATCAAGTCTGCCGGCGCGTACCTGTTCAGCGATCTCAAGTTCATCGGCCCCGGCTACCGCTACGATGCCACCAAAGAGTACAAGCACTACTGGGTGCTCGACATGGCCAACGCGGACGGCGAGGTCTGCATGTAGAGGTACAGTAGCGATCTGGAGTGGTTGGCTGCATCGCTCAACTGTATGACCTAGCTCACCCCAAAAGACAACAAAAATGCTTGACCGATACTAGTATCGAAGGCTTCATTCGCTGGTACTGCAGTTAGTTTGCTTTTTGCTTGCACTTCCGCATTGGCCAGTGCCACACACAACTGAGACCATTCAAGCGAACTTCTTGGCCATCCAGCAAAGCCGGCCGTCGGTCTGATTTATTCGGCAGCTGCAATGTTCCCGTTGACAAATATCCAAGAATCTTGGATATTTGTCAATCTTGGACCAAGATTGACACGTTGACAATTCGCCGAAGGCGCGGCATGCCTTGTTCAACTTAATCACGAGCGATCATTGGCCCCTCTGTGTTGATCGGCAGGTGCTGCCTGTTGCTGGAAACTCAGCAGCACGAGCACCTTTGATGTGCAGCGATAAATTTTCATCGATAAATTTTCATCGACTGCCTCACTACATGTACGCGCGAGAGGAGCTGACGAGACCATGGGTCCATCCAGAAGGAAAAGGTTGCCTCACATCGACAAGAACTCACCATGCAATGCTGCATGTACAGTACCAGCGTGAGCTGCTATTAATATTTACTGCATGTATGGTATTCATGCTTACATGCTTGCCATCGCGAGGTGGATTGCGCCGCTATCCTGATTTACTGCAGCCTGTACCCGCTTCAAATAAGACGCACGACCCTGATCATGGGCTTTGCAGGGTATCAAGCCAGGCCTCCGGCGCTGGTTGGCATGGCTTGGTCACCATGTAGATCTTCGCTTGGCGAATCTCGCTAAGCCATGAATCACTTCTCAAATTGCAGCGCGACCGCAACAACAGCCCTTCAAGGGAGCCAATCAACCACTCAAGATCATGAACATCAAGGGACTTTTCGCGTTTGCGGTCGTGGCCCTCGCCGGCATGGCCAACGCTGAGACCAACGACCACGTCGCCCGCGAGCTGCAGGTGGCTGACTTCAGCACGAAGCTGTTGAACGCCGTGAACGCTCTGCGCTCGAAGAAGGGCCTCGCTGCCGTGTGCATCAACTCCAAGCTGGCGGCTGCTGCCCAGGACTTGGCCGACGACAACGCTGCGAGGAACGTGGTCAGCACCAAGGGATCGGACGGCTCGACTCCGAGCACGCGCTACGACGACGAGGGCATCGAGACCACCCAATCGGCCGAACTTGTGGCTGCCGGCCAGTCCAGCGTGGACGCCGTGGTGGCCACGTGGACCAAGTCCTCGAGCACGTACCTGTACAGCGACTTCAAGTTCATCGGCCCCGGTTACGCCTACGACAAGTCCAAGCAGTACAAGCACTACTGGGTGCTAGACTTCGCCAACGCTGACGGCGAGTCCTGCGCGTAGAGTGTATACAGTAATCTACCGGTGCGTCTGCTAAGGAAAAGCACACAACACACTATCTCTGTAATGCAAAACGATTCTTACACCTGTAACTTTGGTTGCCCCTTGCAGTAGCGTAAGTACTGTATGCATCCACCATTGCGATTCAAAGCGCAGCCATTCCTTCATGTACGGTACATGTATTACATGTAATGGCATCGCCGCAGGACGTTCCCCACCGAGCTTCGTGCAGTGATCGGATCGTCGACTCGAACGGCCACGCCACGTTACACACGCTTCAAGGATACACCGCAGATTTGCCTCGTCACTTTCGTAAAGGTGAAAGGGCACATGACGGCCGAAGACAGCCAGACCAAGTTGGATAGCCCTGCCCCATTAACGCGTCTTCAGGGCAGCGTAGCACAACCGACCCACGCCAGCGCGCGCAGTGTATCTGTTGACCTCTGTTAGGCCACCGCTTGCACCCGCGTCACAAAGGAAACGCGGCGCGCCTCGGCATCGTGGCGCCGGAAAACTTGGACCAAGCACCTTACGTTGCGCAGGCTGCAGACACTGTAGGGTGGCTTGAAGGTCATGCACGGTGGCGAACGTGTCCCCATCTGCAGTCGGAATTCCGATGATCCTAAGCTTTGCTCGGCGTGGAGCGCGTTTCTAAGCTGCTGGAAGGGCTCCGGACCACGCCAGCTTCCAAGCTCGGTGTGTGCTCCGTGCTACTCACGCTGCTCCCCCGAAAAAATTTTCAGGCTTTTTCACTTCATTCTCCAGATTGCAGCGCAATACCGAGTCCGCTCCCTCCACTCCAAGCGAAGTACAAGACCCACCACCACCATGAAGAGCCTCCTCGCCCTCGTACTCGTCGCTCTCGTCGGCTCGGCCAACGGCGTTGAAGTTTCGCGCGAGCTCCAGGTGGCTGACTTCAGCTCCAAGGTGCTGAACGCCGTGAACGCCAAGCGCGCCGAGAAGAACCTCACCGCGGTCTGCATCAACTCGAAGCTCGCGGCGGCTGCCCAGGTCCACGCTGAGGACATGGCCGCTAATAACTTCATCGGCACGTCGGGCTCGGACGGCTCCACCCAGGTGGACCGCCTTGAGGCGCAGAATCTGACCGTCTCGGCTGCCGCTGAGCTCGTTGGCGCCGGCTACACCACGGTCGACCGCATGGTTGCGGCTTGGCTCAAGGCCTCGAGCGACTACATCTACGCCGACTACCCGTACATCGGCCCCGGCTACAAGTTCGATAAGACCAAGCAGTACAAGCACTACTGGGTGCTCGACCTCTCGGACGGCGAGGACGAGAGCTGCGCTTAGATCAAAACGATGCAGCGTTGCAGTAACTCCATCGTTAAATGGTTAAATGAAATCATTCATTTAACACAATCGTCCACCTACTGTAGTTGACACTGGGCGCCTTCCAAAACCTACATAAAACGGTTTAATGCGGCTCCGTTTAATACACCCTTTTATCCGCCCGTTGTCAGCTTTTATCAGCGCTGCGGTGAGGGCTCCGAAAAAGGTGCCCAAAACCATGACCAAACTGTTTTATTTGTCCGGCTAGTTTTGCCCACAATCATAGAAACATATGAAATAAAGTATACGATGATGTCATGGACACTTCTACATAAGACAAAATTAGGATATTTTCTCTATATCTAATGACGTCTAAACAGGTTGAAGTTAGCGAAGACCCCCTGAGTGCAACCGCGATACCCTCCTCCTCCCAGCTCCCCCCAGTCTTGAAATCTGTCGAAGCTCCAAGCATGCCGAACGCTTCAATTCTGCTGCTGGTCCTCAAGGCGGCGCAGAGAGGTCGTCTTCTTCGGGCCGCTGTCTGCAAGGATATACGGCCATGGCACTGGATCCCACCTTGGACCCGGGGAGGACACGAATGCCAGAGTGTGACTGCGATTGCGCCGAGGAATTCAAAAATATTTGCTAGAAGGAGGTTGGATGGCATAGTGAATGCAAGTGTTTGTTTGATGCGGTTGCTCGTTGAGGGGTCGATAAAACCTGATAAAAGGGTCATCAAACTAATTGTTTGATGAGACCACTTTTTGGTCTCATCAAACAATTCAGTTTAATCAGCTCGTTTAATGCACTGTTTAATGCACCCTAACCCCAGCGATTAAACTTTTTTATGTAGGTTTTGGAAGGCGCCCACTGCCCACCTTGCTCCTAGCGCCGCTCGTAGTTGATGAAGCGCAGCGCTAGCAGAGCCAGAATACGCAGAATGACGATGATCAGCACCACCACGCCCATGTTGCGTACAAACTGATCGTGCCGAGCACCGAACGTGTACTCCACGTAATCCTTGACATTCGAGAACGTGAGAGTGACTGGGGCGTCGCGCAGCTCCTGGCACCCAATGTCGGAATTCCCACTAGCTGGGCAATCAGCGAACACGAGCGCAGTGAGGGCGCTGAAGGAATACCGCAGCGGCACAATCTGGTAGAGCCACTTGTACCCTGCCGGGATCGAGTGCACTGGCGGGTTGAAGCCCATGAAGAGGAAACTGGCCGTGTTCACCACCACACCAACCACCATCGCCAGCTCTGCCGTCGGTAGTGCGTACGCCAGCAACTGACCCATGTAGACTTGAAGCAACACCAGAAGCGCCGTGTTGACCCAAAACAATGCCCCCGAGGCGATACCACCCGTGAACCCGACCATGGGGTAGAAGATCACCGAGAAGAGGAGCGTGCTAGCGAACACGTACGGGATCTCCACAATTGATCCCGCGACGAAGTACCAAAACGCACTGAAACACTGAGAGCCACGCTCCCGGTAGAATGAAGCTCGATCACCCACCGCAACAGGTAGCACGCCAAAGAAGGACACGATCCCATTGAAACCCGTAGCGATGAAGAGCATGCCAACTCCAGCATTCGCGCCTGCGTACGATCCATAGTCCGCCTCGAGAAAAGAAATGCCAAAGATTAGACCCAACAAGAGTGATATACCCACCCGAGTGATGTTGTACGTCGCCGTCCGCCAATAGGATCGAAAGCTGCGTTGCACTAGAAAGCGGAGCTGCACGAGTGGTCCAGCAGCTCTCTTCCTTGCAAACGTTAGCTCAGCTTGGCTCTCGGAGGGGCATCCAACGCCGGGCTCTTTCATCGCGGCGTCAAGTTGTTCGCGGAGCTTGCTACACTGGAAAATGTCTGCAAAATCGACTGGTGTGGCATTTCCAAAGCTCTTGTCGCCTGTGTTAACCCCCGCGCCAATACACTCGAGCATCCATGTGGCTGGGTTGGCTTCCGGCTGAAGATGAGAGACGCCTGGGAGCTGTTCGAAGTACTGCACCAGGTCGCGGCACTGTGGACCCACATCACCGAAGAACACGGTTCGACCACCACGTTGAAGCAGCAGCACGCTGTCGAAGAGCCCGAATACTTCAGCCGACGGCTGGTGAATTGTCGTGATCACGGTTCGCCCGGAACGCGCCACCTTTTTCACGCCCTCCATGATGGTCTTCGCCGCGGCCGCATCCAATCCGCTGGTAGGTTCGTCAAGGAACAAGATACTGGGCTGAGCAGCTAGCTCGACACCGACTGTAAGGCGCTTGAGTTGCTCCATGGACGCGCCGCGAACGATCCGATCGGCTATGGGGTGCAGGTCCAGCAGATCGAGGCACTCGCGGACGGTGTCTCGCTTCACGCTGCTCGGGACGTCTGCTGGCTGTCGAAGAAAGGCACTGAAGGTGAGCGCCTCGCGGAACGTGGCGCCCTCGCAGTGCACATCCGTTTGCTCGCAGTACCCAGTGCAGCGACGCATGGCCAAGTCACTCGCTTCGTGGCCGTTGAGCAGGATCCGTCCTTGGACGGAGCCTCCCGTTTTGCGGTGCGCGATGACGTCCATCAACGTGGTTTTCCCAGCGCCAGAAGACCCCATCAGCGCGGTCATGAACCCTGGCCTCGCAAACCCAGAGACACCCTTCAGAATTTGCAGCATTCCCTGTTCAGCTTTGCCGTCTTCCTTCTTCAAATGATGAGGCATTGGCACCGAGTACCGAATGTCGTCAAACGCCAGCGTGACTGGAACAAAGTTGCGCTTGTGGCCTTCGCCACTCGAAGGCTGGATCGCAATCTCCACTGATTCCGTTCCTCGCGGGGTCTTGAGCAGTCCGTATGACGCTTCATTAGGCTGCTTTGGTTTGGCTGGGAGTTGATCCGAGCTGTGAGGTTCGACGGTGTCTTCTTCATTGGTAGACACACTGGCGCTTGTACATGTATATGTATCTTCGGGGCCTTCAAAGCGGCGATGCTCCAAAGCCCATACAGACAGACCCAAGAAGAGGAGGTAGCAGCCCACGACGAAGACCATGCTGAGATCCACGTAACTTTTGCTCGCAGGTACGTCAAATAGTGAGAGGTAGTACTCGCCCATGGTGCCACCCGAAAGACTGCAGTAGTCGACACCTTCGTAGACGCAGACGTCAAAGCGTGGAGCCCGGAACTGGTTGACAGCCAGCCCGCGAATACCCCAAGCAACTGGGCTCCCCCAATACAGCCAAACCAAATAGTCCGGAATCTGGTCTTTGGGTATAGCGAATCCTGAGTACATAACGAAGAAGAGCACGGACAGCATCGCCATCGGCATCGCCACGTTCATGTTGGGCGTAAGTGCGACCAACAGGAAGTACCAGGCTCCGAACGCTAAGCTGGAGAGGAACACGATGGCCTCATAGCGCACGAACAGTTCAGCTTCAGGCACAAACCCGCACAACCAGTAGATCAGCGACCCGAAGACAAACGTCTCGAACAACGCCACTGGTATGTGGCTCAAGGTGCTAGCAAGCACAAACGACGAGGACCGATAGAAGTTGGCTCGACGCTGGCGGTAGAAGATGTCGCGAGCTTCAAACAGCGTCGGGATTTGCGCGGCCTGGCCCAGCGACACAAAGAAGATCACGGAGAAGACCACCCCCATGACCACTTGCACGTCGGTGGCCTCGAAGTCGTAGAACGTGCTCGCGTACAGCAGCCCCATGATCACCGTCATCACTGCTCGTCCGACCACGAACGCGACGTTGCGGCTGAGCACGAGCATCTCACGACGCACGAGGGTGCATGTACTCGCAATGAAGCCTTGCTGGAACTCGGGGATAGTGTCCATGTACTTGTGTGCGCCCTCCACAATATCCGGATCAACCGGAGTCTCCAGTTGCTGCAGCTTCTGCTGATGGATTGAAGAACCCGAAAACACAGCAGCGAACTGCTTCGCCGTACGCGGAGAGACCTGGTCGGACGGTAGAGCAATTGTTTGGTACCGAAGCTGGTCATCTGTGCCCAGGTCCATGAGGAAGTCGGCGAAATCACGTCCTGGAGGGCAATAGAAGCCGAGCTCTTCGAAGTAGCCTCGTACTTCACTCACAGGACCGTGGTAAGCCACGCGCCCGCCCATCAGCAGCAGAACGTCGTCGAACAGTTCGAAGACTTCAGGCGCTGGCTGCAGTAGTGCTGCTACGACAGTCTGGCCGAAGGATCGTGCTCGGCCACGCAGACTTGAAATGATGTCGAAGGCTGCAGCACTGTCGAGTCCAGTGGTGATACTGTCCAAGAACAGAGCCAGCTTGAAGCCCACTAGCATTTCTCCGGTTGTAACGCGCTTGCGCTCACCACCAGAAACTCCGCGCAATAGAGTACCACCAATGATTGTGTCTGCGCACTGCTGCAGGCCGAGAAGCTCCAACGTTATCTGCGGCAAGTGGCGCAACAACGAGCGAGCTGTAGCCTGCGCCTCTGCGTTGTCTTCAGGTTGATCTCCGCGACTCAATAGCTCCTCGACATGGTTGCCGAAGTACGCCGTGCTGCATTTGTGAGCGAACTCGTGCGTCTCACGGACCGTGAGAGTGGCCAAGTGCAGGTCTTGCTGGGCGACGTAGGCTGCGAACTGCGGTAAGCGGCGAGCCAGCGATTCACGAGACTCACCGTTGTACGCGATATCCCCTTCAAGGGCGACGTTGTTGTTCTCCAAGGGGAACCGGCCGCTGAGCAGTTGCAGCAACGACGACTTCCCCGACCCTGGTTGACCAAGTACAAGCGTCATGCTCCCCGGTTTGAAGACACCCGAGAAGTCCTGAAGAATGTAGCGCCTGGTCGGATGCTTGTCACTCGTAGTCTGCTTCTTCAGGAACGACGGAATGCAGGCACCGAGCGACTTGGTCACAGCTCGATGAAGTACTTTCGGCAAGGTCGGAAGCTCTGAGGACGCTTCGCCCGCCGCGTTGTCATGCACCACGGATGACTCCACCGAGAGCGAGAGATCACGCACGCGGATCTCGAGGCGAGGAAGCGCCTGCCCCGCAGCGAGACTCAACTTGTCAGCCACAGTGCGGTGAAATGCATCGGGCCCTGCAGCCATGAACGCGCTTGCCGAGGTGTGCGAGACAGTCTCTGACGATTGCAATTGCAGTCCATCGCCAGCTTGCTTGGTGTTTTCTTCTCCAGTCTCCATCGACTTTCGTAAAATCCGTGAATGCGCACGTACGGGTCTGCTCGACTGTCGGGCTGGAGGCGAATTCGGAAGTGAACGACGTGCTGGAAAATCGAAGAGGCCTAGCAGTCGGGCGCTTCGGGTGGGTGGGTGGAGGTAAAGTCTCCGATGAGCGACCCGTCTGGTGGATCCGTTTAGTCATTTTTGCTCTTGACAAAACAGTCGCATCACCATCACGACGTCGTTTGGACCTTGCACCGGGAAAAAAAACTGGATCACACTCGACCTGACCCGACCCGACCCGACCCGACCAGCTCTTTCCTTCGCCTGGCAAGGGAACAACAAGGCAAGTGACGCCAAGAACGCCCACCATTAGAGTAGAAAGTCATTCATTGGGAGCGCGACTTACTTCGCCAGCGCATTATCTGCGCGACAACTCTACGGGGCCTTTTCGCTCGTCTTGTCCTTGGGGGCCTTGTCGGCCGCCGCGTCCTTCTTCTCCTCCTTCTTCTCCGTCGTAAAGCCTACCTCCTCCGACTCTTTGTACTTAATCTTGTTGTTCACGAGGTTGTGCAGCGCGATCGTGCAGCGGATGAGCGAAGACAAGTAGATCACCTGCAGCCACACACAATAAATTCAAAATAAAAGCATCAGTAGTCTCCTAAATCAATAAAACAAATCAAAACTCTACGTACGAAGTGCATGTCGTTGGTCTGCATGAACATGGAGCGCACAAGCTCGTCCACGTTCAGGTTGGGCAGCAGGTTGAAGATGGTCTGCATGTTGTAGATGATCTGGTGGTTGGGCGGCAGGCGGCCGGCCACCACGTTTTCCAGGTACGTCTTCATCTCCTCTAGTCGCTCCTTGAGCCCGTTGAGCGCCGTCATCTTGTGCTTGACCTGGCCTGCCAGCGAGCTCACGGATGGGTCGTTGATGTCGCGCAGCAGGTGCTCAACGCCGACCTCCTCCGCCTCGTAGGCCCCGACCGTGGACTTGATGTGCTTGAAGACGCGTTTGATGGCCTTGCCGTCCTCCTCCACCTCCTCCACGGAGCCGTAGGCCGTGGTGGGGAGGCCCTCGACGTTGGGACGCACGTCGCAGATGACCAGCACCGGGTTGGGGCAGTAGCGGCGGAACAGGTCGTCGATGTCGAGGTCGGCCTTGCGAATCTTGGGGCCCGAGCTGTAGAAGCCCACGATGCGCTCCTTGGCGTTGATCTTCTTGAACATCTGGTACATGCTCTCGAGGAAGTCGTGGTCCAGGTACCAGATGCCCGGGTTGCGCAGGTCCTCGTCGAAGGGCACGGCGAACGAGTTGGTGATGTCGCACTTGCCGTGGAAGGTCGAGCCCAGCAGCACGCCCACCACGCGCTTGCTCGTGTCGCGCGCCACGCGGTTGTAGTGGTCCACGATGCTTAGCAGCACCAGCGGGTGCGTCACCACCTCCTCGGGCAGCTGCAGCTTGCTGTGCGTCGCCGTCGTCGTCGTCGTCGTCGTCGTCGTCGTCGTCTCGGCCGCCATCACTACGCGAGAAGCAACAGATACAATCTTTGTGAACCGATATAAAATCTTCCCCCTCTGAAGTAAGCAGGTGTGGTGCACACTACGTTTGAAGTTGAAGTAACGATAGTGTGGTGGACACTAAGTGTTTCATTGTTTTTCCGCCCCAGACGACACTATTGACGATGACTTCGCCGGCGACGGTCCGAGCCATCTACCGCTGTCTGCTGCGCGACGCGCGGGCACTGCAGCGTACGCCCCACTTCAACGTCCGTCGTGAGCTGCAACTGGAACAGTGGGGCACCGGCAGCTTCGTGGAGCCATTGTCCAAGGCGGAGAAAGACGAGCTTCAGACCTTGACGCAGAATCAGGGGCCGAGGGTGCTCACGTCGCTTGAGCAGTTCTACCAGCTGCGAGACAATGCCGTCCGCATGGGATCGCCCAGTGTGGACGTTTTGGAGAGCATCCGCGCGGGGTTCCGAGAGAACATGCAGCTGAGCGACCCGAAGGTGGCGACGGGAGCTGGGAATCTGGTTGATGCGTGTCAAAAGGAACTGACAATTAATTAATTGGACTGCTGACAGGCTAAGAGCGCGAAACTGGACGAAGCCATCGAGTAGGTTGGGCTGTTTATTGTGCTGTTGCATGTCGTGTGGTTAACATTGGGTTTCGGATGTTCTAGAGCGCTGAGCGAGCTGTCCACTCAACTTCTTCTTGCCCAGTGCTCGAGCGGTAGGAGATGATGACAGACTCTTGTATGATGCGGGCTGGACATTCGTCTGACGATGAGAGCGCGTGTTGCTCTGTGAATATCTACTGCAGTGACTGTAACGAATGGCATCCGCATTGAGGCGACGAGCCACTACGTGCAGAGCCACAGCAACCCCGCTTCCAATACCTACCGCTTCACGTATCGGGTAACCATCACCAACCAAAGTAAGAATGGATGCACTGGTCGTGGGAGCTCTGCATGTAGTGAGTGAGGGCGATGAAGCTTACGGTGCGACTGCTTTTGTGTGTCTCTGATTTATGTAGACGAGGAGTGCTCGGTCCAAATCCTGGGTCGTCAATACACGTTCGAGAGCGAGAAGGGTCAGCGGGTCGCGCTGCCTCGGAACTCACCAGGAATCGTCGGCGCAACACCGCTACTGGCACCTGGGCAGACCTTTGAATACGCGAGTGGAGTGGATATCGACGCCCCACGAGGGTCCGTCACGGGCTGCTTGCATGCGGTGCGCAAGCCGAATACCAACTCGGAAGAAGAGGACGACGAAGATGTCTTCGACGCGCTTGTGTCCAAGTTTGCCCTTTTGGCCCCGCACACACCCAGCAAGAGGTGAGCTGGACTCGTAGAAGTACGCAGCCAATCCTTTCGCTGGTTGCTTCAGTGCTGCAAAGAAGCGCGCTGCGACTAACTAAGCAGAAACACGAACACATTGATCGCCCTTCCTTTGTGGCACCTCGAAGTTGCCGTGGACCACGGCCCGTGGTACCGCAGTACGTGAATGCACCGCGTGGATCAGTGTCTACGCTGAGGGCCATGCCTGCAGCACGATCAACGCAGCGAAGTATTTATATGGATCTTTGCTCCTACGATGTGTGCAATTGCTATAGGTACTGCAGCTCGCCCCTGGCTTTTGAGAGCGTGCGTACATGCATCATGCATGGTGCATGGTGCAATGGATCTAGGTAGCTTGCTTACTCGACAAGCGCATGGTACGTCGGGTAGTACATCTTGGACGCAACGAAGTCCTCGAGAGTCGCGCCGCGGCGGATCTTGGGCCGGAAGCCAGCAACATCCTCGTCGAGCGCGGTCTGGGCGACGGCCGTGGCCACCTTGAGCGACACGTCCCGGATGTTCTCCACGGACGGGAACACCTGACCGTTTGCAATCTCCTCCGGGGTCATGCACATCGACAGTGCCTTGGCGGCCGAGTAGAGCATGCCATCCGTCACACGCGTCGCCTGAATCACCGACGACGCGAGACCCACACCCGGGAAGATGAACATGTTGTTGCACTGGCTGATGTTGTACTGGGAGCCGTTGTATACCACCGGCTCGAACGGACTGCCACTGGCGAAGACGCACTTGCCCTTGGTCCACTCGTACGCCTGCTCAGCCGTGCACTCGGCCACCGAGGTCGGGTTCGACAGCGGGAACACAATCGGGTGCTCGGCGTGCTTGGCCATCTCCTCCACAGCCTCCTGCGTGAAGGCACCAGCGGCAGCGCTCAGACCCATGAGCATCGTGGGCTTCACCTGCTTGATCACATCGACGAGGCTGGTCTTGTCAGCGATATCCTTGCGCGAGAAGAACTGCTGGCCCGAGTTCAGCGACTCGCGGGACTCGCCCAGCAGTCCATGCTGGTCGAGAATGTAGAATCGCTCGCGTGCCTCCTCGGTCGTCATACCCTCGCGGAGCATACCCTGAAGCAGAGTGGTGGCCACACCCAGGCCAGCGCTACCAGCACCGAGAATGACAATACGCTGGTCCTTCAGGGGGATCTGAACGCGTTCGCAAGCGCTCAAAGCACCAGCCAGCACCGTGGCACCCGTGCCCTGGATGTCATCGTTGAAGCAGAGCTGCTTCAGGCGGTACGCGTTCAGCACGTCCGCAGCGTGCTCGCTCGAGAAGTCCTCGAACTGCACAAGCACCTTGGGCCAACGGTGACGCACAGCGCGCATGAACTCGTCCACCATGGACCAGAAGGCCTCGCCGGTGAGACGCGGCTGCTGCACACCGAGGTAGTACGGGTCCTCCAGGAGCTTCTTGTTGTTGGTACCCGTGTCAAGCATGACAGGGAGAACCTTGCGCGGGTCAATACCACCGGCAGCCGTGTACAGGGCGAGCTTACCGATGGGGATACCCATACCGTTGGCACCAAGGTCACCCAGACCCAGGATACGGCTGCCGTCAGTGACCACGATCACCTCCACGTCGTCGCAGGGCCAGTTGTGCACCATAGCGCCGAACTGGCTGCGGTCGCGCGTGCTGAAGAACATACCACGCGGCCGGCGGAACAAGTGACCGAACTTCTGGCACACCAGACCGACGGTCGGGGTGTACACAATGGGGGCTGCAGTTGAAGTTGATAGGCAAACAAGTGTCAATCCCGTGAAAATGCCACCCAGTTGAAGCAAGTATGTACGCACCCATCTCCTTCATGTGCTTGATCAAAAGACGGAAGAACAGCGTCTCGTTACGGTCGTGCAGGTCCGTCAGGAAGCGGCTCTTGCTGAGCGGGTCCTTCTCCTCGGAGAAGGTATCGTACAGCTTGGCAAGCTGTGCCTCCACCGTCAGACGGCGCGGCGGCACAAGACCACGCAGGCCTGGGCATTGCAGCATCATCAACAACAACAGAGAATTAGCGTCAATAGATTGCAAAAGGCTGCAAACTCTGTGGGTTCCGTACCGAGGCGGTCGCGCTCGACGTGCGGGAAGCCCGTGCCCTTGTTGTAGAGCGGGTCGTGCACGATGTTGAGGCCCTTGAGACCCGTCTTGATGGGCGGGTTGTACTTCTTGAGCGTCGTGAGGTACGTGTCGAGCATGTCGTGCTCGGAGCCCGTGGGTTCGCCGCCGTCCATGGCGTCCTCGTCCTCCTCGTGGTCCTGGGTGGACACGGGCGCCGACAGGAAGCGCGCGTGCACCGCCGAGGACGCGCGCGGCACGGCGGCCTGCAGGGAGCGCTTCTGGGCACGGAGCTGGCGCGCCAGCATGGTGATCGAGTGGTGCTTGGGGAAGCTGAAGCTTGGCTGCTTGGGAGCGAATCGCCGAATGAACACGAACGTCTTGACACACCGGTGTCTTTTATGTCCGGCACACAAAAGTATCCGGTTGAAGTTCTGTCTCATTGGCCGAAAGCCAGCCGGCGCCGCGCGACGCGAATGGCGGAAAACGCGCCAAAAAAACCGCATTGGTTGAAAGTTTCAACCAATGCGGTTTTTTCAACTTGAAACGCGCGGCGGATACAATTGCCAGGATGGGCAGCACTTTGGACTGAGTCATTGCTAGGACTTCGCTCTGCAGCGCTAGCGCTGGAGTTGCCAGAGGATTCTTGAGCGCCCTAGCTCCTCATAGCAAGCCACAGGGCACGCGTATTTGCTGCGCTGATCCAGGCTGGGAAGAATGGGCCACCGGATGGGTGGTCGGCGCGAGGAAGAACGCGGTCTCGCAGGATGGGCACCGTCGAGTTGGTTGCAGGCCGGAGCTGTTTTTGCAACGGATTGCACCCCGGGCAGCACGAACATACGACAGTACTGCGGGCACTAAACGGCAGCAAGCCCCGAGGCCACGCGCGGCGGGGTCTTCATTGCTGGATTGGCCGCCATTGAGCTCGGGAGGTGAATGCGCGAGGTGTCTGTTTGCAGCACAGGACAACGGCGAATGGTGCGATGCTGTGTTATCTTGCTGGGAGCTTGACATGACTGCGTTATCACTCGACGCTGAGGCTGAGACGGGAACTCCGGCGGCGAGTTCATTGCCGAGGCTGCTGGTGCGTGGCCTCGACGGTCGCGGACTTGTTGGTTGTTGGTGCTGCTGCGTCGCTGGAGTGCGCTCGACCTAACTTGATACTGCCTGCTGCAACGATATGCTGGCGTAACCCCCCGCCGTAGCGAAAGGTGGTGAGTGGGCAACGGAGCAGCAGCGCTCGGTACATCGGACTGAAGTTACGACCAGTGATGGACCGCCTTCGGATTCCGAAGTTCGGAACATGCACCACGAATGATCTGGGACTCGCTGTCTATGGCTGGCAGCGTGTGCGGTGCTGGTAAGACGCCACTGCAAGTGGTCAAGTTTGGATACTTAAGGCAAACGACTTGTAGTGTGATCACCCCGCCACCGACGGCCGGCATTGTGTTCACACGCATTGCTCAAAATCGTGCCGATATCAGCACAACAGCGGCCGCGCAATGACAAGCTTCTGGCCAAGTAAGGGCCGATAAGGGCGCACAATGCAATCTCCAGCGGAGCGGTGACGATAGTCGTGTACAGAACACGTGATACAGTATCAAGGCGAGTGTCCACGTGGACAACTTGATGGCTTCTTATGATTTTGGTGTGCGCAACCCTATAATGGTGTGCCGCACCCAAGCTGTACACAAAGTAAATATGCGAAACTTCGTGAACGCCATAGTGAAACCAAGTGAATTCACCCCTCCGCATCATCGTAAGTATCCAACATGCGTTCAGCAGCTCCTGGATACGTTTGCTGCTTCATTTAGCAACAAGCAGCTTCAAGAGAAGACAACAAGACGAGCATGGCGACCGACAGCGCGTTCGCGGGGGCCGGCAAGACGGCGGGGCTGGAGGCCTGGCGCATCGAGAACCTGCAGCCCGTGGCCGTGCCCGCCGGCGAGCTGCACAAGCTGCACAGCGGCGACAGCTACATCTTCCTCAAGACCAGCGAGGTGACGACGTACGAGCGCACGACCCCCATATACCATAGTAGTGAACATGCATCTAACCAACTCTGTGTGTGTATCCGTTCCCCCTCTGTCCTACATGCAGCGGACTGGCGTGGCACATCCACTTCTGGCTGGGCAAGGACACGTCCACGGACGAGAGCGGCGTGGCCGCCTACAAGACCGTGGAGCTCGACGATGCGCTGGGCGGCGTGCCCGTGCAGCACCGTGAGTGTCAGGGCTACGAGTCGGTGCGTACATGCACAGCAGTTGCCGGTCTGCTGGGTCGGTGCCATTGACTGATATCTCTCCTTGTTGCAGGCGCTGTTCCTGTCGTACTTCAAGTCCACGGGTCTCCAGTACCTCGATGGAGGTGTCGCCAGCGGCTTCAACGAGGTCAAGCGCGACGAGTACGTGACGCGTCTGTACCGCATCAAGGGCAAGCGCACGGTGCGCGTGGAGCAGGTGCCGCTGCAGAGCTCGTCTCTTAGTGTCGACGACGCCTACGTTCTGGACGCCGGGCTTGAGCTCTACGTGTACGCCGGGCAGGAAGCCAACCGTCTGGAGAAGGCAAAGGCTCTGGAGTTTGTCAGCAAGACCCGGGAGGCCCGCGGTGGCCGCGCCAATGTCACCTTCATTGACGAAGAGCCGGAGAACGCTGCCTTCTGGGAGATTCTGGGCGGGTTTGCCTCCGTCACGAGCTCGGGCGAGACGGACGAGCACCACGAGAACGCGGTCAAGAAGAACACGACGGTGCTACGTGTGAGCGGCTCTACCGACGACAACCTGCAGGTTGCTGATGTGACTCCTGCCTCGGGTGTGCTGACCAAGGACATCCTGAAGACCGAGGACGTTTTCATCATTGACGCGGGCAACGAGGTGTTCGTGTGGGTGGGCAAGACCGCGTCGGAGAGCGAGCGTAAGAACGCTCTGACGATCGCTGTGCACTACCTGAAGAAAGAGGGCCGCCCGGCGCACACGCCTATCACTCGCGTTGTGGAGGAGGGCGAGACCCCGCTGTTCACGGCGCTTTTCAAGGCCTGGACTGAGCCCAAGGTGCTTGAGTTTGGCTACCAGCCCAGCCAGGGTGTCGCTAAGATGCAGGACGACAAGCCCGTGGACGTTAAGGCGTTGCTGAAGGCTGCCTCGCAGTCGGAGGAGGACATTGGCGTTGACCCCAACGGTGACGGCAAGCACGAAGTCACGGTGTGGCGTATTGAGGACCTGGAGAAGGTGGAGGTCCCTAAGGAGCAGGTCGGCCACTTCTACGATGGTGACAGCTACATTGTTCTGCACGTCGTTACGCCCTCCAGCGGTAAGCCCACCCAGGTGATTTACTTCTGGCAAGGACGCTCGTCGACGACGGATGAGAAGGCCGCGTCTGCTCTGCTGGCCACCTTCTTGGACGACAGCCTTAGCGGCAACCCTGTCCAGGTCCGTGTTGTGCAGGGCAAGGAGCCCGCCCACTTCCGCGTCTTGTTCAAGGGAACGATGATCGTGCACGCTGGTGGCAAGGCCAGTGGTTTCGCCAACCGCGACGACGAAGACTCGTACGACACGGACGGCGTT
Source organism: Phytophthora vignae f. sp. vignae (assembly GCA_016169955.1). NCBI lineage: Eukaryota > Oomycota > Peronosporomycetes > Peronosporales > Peronosporaceae > Phytophthora > Phytophthora vignae. Next base: position 126,641 of record JABJUM010000020.1, read on the forward strand.
TCCCTGTACCAGGTCAAGGGAACCAACGAGCAGAACACCCTGGCGGTGCAGGTGGACGAGAAGACCTCGAGCCTGACCTCTGGTGACTGTTTCGTCCTGGTGACCCCCAGCTCTGTCTACGAGTGGCAGGGTGCCGGAAGCAGCGCTGCTGAGCGCGAGATTGCTTCCAAGATTGCCTCGATCTTGAAGAAGAACCGCGAGACTGAGGTCGTTGAGGAGGGCAACGAGTCGGACGAGTTCTGGGAGTTCCTCGGTGGCAAGGGCGAGTACGCCAAGTCAAAGTCGTCGTTTGAGGCCCCTCACGAGCCTCGCCTGTTCCAGTGCTCGAACGCGTACGGATACTTCGATGCACATGAGATCGTGAACTTTGCTCAGGACGACCTCAACACGGACGACGTCTTCATCCTGGATACTTACACGACGCTGTACGTGTGGATTGGTGCCGGTGCCAACGAGCCGGAGAGACGTGAGGCCATGGCTCTCGCTGAGAAGTACCTTGCTGTTGCCAAGAGCGACGGCCGCGGCGAGGGCACGCCCATCGTGGCGGTGCACTGCAACGAGGAGCCGCTCATGTTCACGATCAACTTCCTTGCTTGGGACAGCGAGTTCTTCACGAAGAACGAGTTCCTGGACCCCTACAAGGCTCGCCTCCAGAAGCTGAAGGAGGAGAAGGAGAAGAACGCCCCCAAGGACCTCCCCGGCACGATTACCAGCGAGGACATCCGCGAGAAGGAGACCTCTGAGCCAGCCCCGGTGGCGTCGAGGGTCATCCCTGTCCTTCCGACTGAGGCTCCTGTTGCACCTGTTTCCCCCAAGGCCGCACCTGTGTCTCCGAAGGGCACCCCGGCATCTCCTAAGGCCACCCCGGCATCCCCCAAGGCTGCTCCGGTGTCCCCCAAGGCTGCTCCGGCGTCCCCGCAGGCAGCCCCTGCCCCCGCTCCGGTTTCTGCGAAGGCTACCGGTCGCTCGGGCGAGACTTTCACCTACGAGCAGCTGAAGGCCGGCGTTGAGGGCATCGACATCACTTCGAAGGAGGTAAGCGTAGACCGCTGCGGTTGCACAATCTGGTAGCAGTTTGAACTAACGAACGGTTTTGTTTCCCACAGAGCTACCTCACAGACGCCGACTTCCTGACGGTAATGGAAATGAGCAAGGACGAGTTCGCCAAGCTCCCCAAGTGGAAGCAGCAGGCCAAGAAGAAGGAGGTCAGCCTTTTCTAAGCTGCCTGTCAACAAGTGAACATACTTCAGCGGACCGCACGTGCCGTTCAAGCCAGAGACCCAGTCTAGGTCAACCGAGCACGCTTGTGATGTGAAAAAAAAATCATAAGTTTAAATGAACTGACAAAGCTTGACATTCCGCGATACCCAGCGTGCCTTTTGCGAGGTGGAACTCTGTCTCCAAACAGCGCGGAACAAGGCCTGCAACACCAGCGCGCAAGCATAATTTTTTTGGGAAGTGAGCTCAGAAGTGAATACCACGTGCGTTGAAGCGCTGTACATATATTATGGGGCTGATATTTCCACAGCTGAACACGTGCGCGATGCAGCAAGAGGCCGTGGCGCTGGGCACCAAGCTCGCGCCGTTCACACCCAGCGGCGATGGCGTGCTCGATCACGCATTGGATCTACTGGCGCTTACAGCCGATGACGTGCTGTTCGATTTGGGCTGCGGAGACGCGCGGATCCTAGTGCACGCGGCTGAGAGATCCGGCGCCAGGTGGGTCGCACTTTCAATGCCTTCCGAGTGGATAGCTGTCTTGTTACCGTTACCGGTAAGTAGGCTGGCCTACTGAGTGTTGTATTATGTGTACCAATTGCAGATGCATTGGCGTGGAATATAATGAGGATCTGGTGAAACGAGCGCGTGCACGGGTCGAGGTACCGACACACGTCTGTTGATAGGGCGTTGGTGCAGCCACTGACGCAGTGGTTTCTTGTCTTGGAAACATGCAGGAGCATGGAGTGCAGTCGCTGGTGGAAGTCCGACATGGTGACGCATTGGAGGCGGATCTGACGCCTGCTACGGCCTTATTCCTGTATCTCGTGCCTCAAGTACGTGGATTTTCGTGCTTGACGTTGAAGCGGCAAACGGGTTGACTAACAAAAGCAATGCCCAACTGCGTGTACCGGTATGTTTCCGATGCAGGGGATAAAATTGCTGTTGCCCAAGTACGACGCGTTGATTTCCCTGGACTCAGCGGAAGCGAGTATCGTTATTTGAATTGGAATGCTTTTGTTTGTTGATGAGCAGACTGGACGAGGCGCGGCGCCTTCACGTGCGCATCGTGACGTACGTATTCTCCATCCCAGGCTGGAAACCTGACGACGAGCGGAACTACAAAGGCACCAAAGTAAGTTGCCGTCCCTCCGACGAACTCGAATACTGTATCAAGTCTTGACTTCTAGCTTCTGTCGCCAGGTCTATCTGTACAATTCTCCATCTATTCCCAAGCAACTGCCGACATCCGCATAACATCTCACGTCAAATGAAGATATCCCCAAGAAATCCTCAAGGTCCTGCGTAATGGGTCGCTAGGTCTAGTAGTGTGCCATCGTCGATTCCTTCATTTTTGTTTCTGTTGAATTTTTTGTTGCTGTGTGTATTCCTGCCATTGGCCCCCGAAGTAGCTTATCACCACCACTTATCTGCATTTCCTCCAGACCTCAAGCAACAGGATATCCTCAAGCTTCGCACAGCTTAGAACTGGCGGGCCTTCATCTGCTCCTGGATGGCGATGGCCGACGCGTACGAATTGGCCGCGTACGTGGCAAAGTTCTGCTCCTTCGAGTGCGAGGGCACGATGTACTGGCGCGGCACCTCCGGGAAACCCTCGGGGCTGGTGTACTGGTGGTGGCGGTGGAAGCCAGCCTTCTTGTGGGCCGGCATGTCATCTTCCAGCCGCCACTTGGCGCCCTCGGCCAGCGAGGACAGGTGCTCCTACACGAGGTATAAGCGGTCAAAGGGTTAGCAAGGGTGGTATCAGCAGAGAGAGGAGACAAAGGAGAGTGCAGCTCACCAGAGTCTCGGTCTCGCCCTTGCTCTTGGGCGCCATGAGCTTGGTGATGAACTCGCTGACCGGGTTGCTCGCCATTGTTGCCTGCTCTTCTTGTGGGGATTCTGCGCCGCTCATAGGGCACCTGTAGAACGGCATGTTGCATGAAGTTACAGAGGTCGAGAGAGACCACCAGAAAGTCTATTTGGTGTGTTGCACATAATGACAAGTTGAAGAGGAAATGGCTACAGAAGGTTACCTAGTCCCATGCGGAGGAGCCGCCGAAGCCCACGTCGGGCGTAAAGTTGAGCTGCGTCAGGTCCACGGGCTTGGCCTCCGCGCTCTTGGCCTTCTTGCCCTTCTTGAACTGCTTCACGGCCACCACGCCGCTCGCGATCTCCTTGGGCTGTCGCTGCTCCTTCTTCTTGTCTTGCTTCTGCTCCTTCCGCTTCTTGTCCTTGGTAGCCTTCTTGTCCGCCTTTGCGGCGTCCTTCTTGTCGGACTTAGACGTAGTCTCCGTCTGATCCACCTCCATAGGCGTGGCCTCGTTGGACGGAGCCTGCTTTTTGTGGTGCTTGGACTTCTTCTCGGGTGCAGCAATCTCGGTCTCCTTGGCTTGGGCCTCAGCATCTTGCTTGCCGCTTTTGTGCTTCTTGTGAGCCTTCTTCTCCTTTTTGGCGGCCTTATCGGCATCGTCAGAGCTGGCAACGGCAGACGCCTCCTTCTCAGCCTTCGACTTCTTGGAGTCCTCACGCTTGCGCTTACCCGTAGCATCCTTCACTTTCTTTTTGTCGGACGGTTCCGGCTTTTTCTGCTTCGGCTTCTTCTCTTCCTTCGGCGGCGCCACATAACCGTGAACGCGCTTGTCCAACACGCGCACGGCATCACGAACGACCAGGTTTGGGAACAAGCGCTTCATCTTGAAGTTGTACTGCTTGTGCTTGGCGTCCAGCTTCTTGGCCTCCTTGATCTGCTGCTTTTCCTCTTCAGAAATGTCGGTCTTCTTCTTCTTGGACGACTTGCGCTTCTTCTTTTTCTTCTTGTCGTCGTCGCTTTCACTGTCGCTGGCTTCATCTTCGTCATCGCTGCCTTCGCTGTCACTGTCGCTGCCTTCATCCGTGGCAGGCTTGGCAGCAACCTCCAGCTTCTTTCCGACGATGGGGTTGCCAATCAGATTCAGCTGCCGCAGGTTTTCAAGAGAGCTCAGCGCCTCCAGACCGGACCAGTCGTCGATCTGGTTGTGACTCAGCTCCAGCACCTTCAGATTCTCTGCACAAAGTCAAACGCACCAACACTGTTAGATCTTGCCGAGCATACCGCAGATCCCATTAGCAAATACATCCTACTTACTCAGTTGAGCCAGGTGCGCCGGGATCTTCTTAATCTTGTTGTGTGAAAGTCGAAGCTCCGTGATCTCCGACAACTGGCTCAAGTTCGGGATTTCCTCCAGCAAGTTGTGCGAGCTAGTTAGGTGAGTACAACAAAACACGCGATTCAAGTAGATAAGTATTTGCATATCCACTAGAAAGTAAAAACGCACCATCTATCCCAACCACGTACATGGAGATCTTCTTCAAACTCGGAAGTCCGTCCAGCACGCGCTGCGGGATCTGCGTGATGCGGTTGTTGCTCACAATCAGCGAGTTGAGCTCCGGCAACTTGGGCATCCAGTCAAGTGCCGAGATGGAGTTGTTGTTGAGCACCAGCGCCTTGAGCGTGCGCACGTTGCGCAGCACCTCGAACGGGATGCGCGTCACGCTGTTCTCGGCGGCGTTGAGGATCACGAGCTTCTTGAGGTGCTGGATCTCGGCCAGGCCGTCGCCATTCAGCTTGTTGTCCGTGAGCTTGAGCATCGTCACGCGCGGCACGGACTTGAGCTGCGAGAGTTTGGTGAGCTTGTTGTGGCTCAGGTCCAGCTTGGTGACCTGCTGCAGCCCCTCGAGGCTCACGATGGTCTCGATGCCGCGCGACGTCAGGTCCGCCTGCTGCCCATTGCCCTTGACGATCTCGTCGCGGAACTGCTGCAGCTTCTCGGCAGTCAGCTTCTTGATGCGCGGCTTGGGCTGCTCCGTCGCGCCGGCCATGGTGATGTCTGCTACGGTCGCCGCTGCTGATGCCTTGCTTTGACTGGCAGGCAGTGCAAAATCGAGCTCTCATTGAGTCGAGGAAGCTACCCCGCTTCAATGACATTGACTAATGTCATTGAAGCGAGGTAACTGATAGCAAGCTTACTTCGAAGTAAGTTGAAAAAGTAAGTTGCAGTTTTAGTCGACTTCAACTTGGCGACGAATCGCTGCTCGTTGCGAGCTGCGACTTGACCCTGGTATGCCTATCTCCCGACACGCAGCGATTCGTGGACTCACAACGAGCTAAAGTTATTCCGCTGCGCGTGCGAAGCCATGCGTGTTGAGCTCGTGGCGTGCAGCGCGCCCGAACGAGGCGACGACTGCAGTGGCCATGTAGGGGCAGCGTAGCGCTCGTGTTGCAGATCGCCATCCCACGCGGCTGGCTGACCACGCGGTTGATGCACATGCGGACGAACCTTTGTCCGTGTCGCGTCATGTACTCGTGTGCGCTTTTTGGATCTGGTGGTGTTCATGTACAGTTGGTGTTGGTCATACACTTCCCGTTGGTAGTCATGTAGAAGTACTGCGCCAGTCTTGAAGGCTGCTTGCCACGCTGCGACTTGGTTTAATAACCGCCTGTGGGGACCTAGACTTCGTAATTCGGGATAGTGCGCTGCTTGTAGAGAGCTGCATCTTGCATCTTGTCTCCTACCGGTAGGGCAACAAATGCGGCGCCTTAGCGATGGAGGCAGCTTCAACATCGTTACCAGCGTCCAAAAGTGACTGTTGCTTCCACCTGAACTATCCACAGCTCAAGGTCTGCGTGTGAACAAAGCTCTCGCCGTCATTAATACATGGTAAGCTTACATGCGCCACGCTAGGTGTCGGAGAGAGCGCGCCATGAGAGCCATAATCGCACGGTTGGCGAAGCAGGAGCATCTGGTGCGCTGCGCACGCTGTTTGCACACTCGCGATCATCTCTTGCAAACCGGTCCCACTGCCATCGACGAGGCCAAACCCGCTTGATGTAGATTGAGGTGCCGTTCACTCCCGAATGCAGTGCGTGCACCTCAGGATGCAAGTGGCGGCGGCGGCCGCCGTTCCACCGCCGAAGGGAAGGCCTTGATGCGCATCACGTCAATTACGAGGCCTCCCGTGAATGCGCTCCTCCGTATACGCAGGGAAGCGGCGACTACCGTGAGCTCGACCGGTCTCGGCGCTTGCTTCCCGGAGCAAACCGTACTTTTACATAGAGTGCCAAGCGAGAGCTCTGTGCCTCTCCAACGAGGCGGCAGTGTCGGCGTCGATGCGCATTGCGATCTCTGTTATAATATGCTGCATGTAGCGCTCACAAGTTTGAGTCAACCGAGCTCCGGCACATCTGTGCCCTGGACATCACATCTCATCGAGTACAGCACCGCATATGCCTTCACCGACGCCAAGCTGCTGTCGGACCATGTGCGCGCGGGCCCCGCCGAGGTCGCTCCAAGCGGAGCTCGCTTGCCGACGGCAAGCACCAGCGGCCTCTTGTCTCTCGCGCGCGTTCCCATCAGATTGGCATCCCGGCGTGCAAAGCGGCGCCAGCTTTAGCTCAGCTCATATCGGCAGGGTTCTTCTGCAATACTACTGTACACATATATGTAGTATAGTAGACTATGTACATGTATCCAGTATAATACGAAGTGTACTACTTGTAACACTCATGCATTCGTAAGTTCACCTCAACTGATGCAGTAGTACTATAGTACTACTTTACTACTTCTATCGAACAGAATAATACACCATAACCATCACATTAAGTTCAACTACAGTCAATTTTAGATACGCTTTCCAAATTGTGTCATGATGAAACATGCCTATATAAGTTAAGGGTGCCAAATCAAATGATTTTACTCTTATGAAACAAGTGTACCACGAAGCTAGATATTTATCGTTGTTTTTTTAACGGAATTGTGCAGTACAAAATAGTACTTGAGTGGTATCTGTATCACTTACTGTAGATAACAGTAGCAGCATTTGAATTTTTGCTGAAAGTACTCGGTACTATAGTACCAGTAATATTAAGAATGCTATTTTAAAATACCTTGGCCGCCAAGGTGTCCGCAGCTGAAATGGCGACCGGATGGGCAGACCTAACCGTAGGGGAGAGGTGCGGTGCGCGACGGGCAGGCTCCTCGCGAGGCCGGGGCGCAGCGGCACCGGCGCGTCCTGCGTGGCCATGGCACTTGATCACTTGACGACCAGCGCACAACCGAGCGAGCAGCACGTCTTGGTGGGCCTTCCTCATCAGCACGCCGCCGCCACCACGACAGACGCGGCCGTTCGTTTCTCCGACCGAGCCCCTCCGCACCGCAACGCTACACACACTCGCCAACTCGCGGTCTCTAGAGCAGCCTCGTCAAGCACGATGATGGTCGAGCCGCGCTACACGTCCGTCATGCGCAGCACGCGCAGCGGCAACTACTACAACGTCCCCATCTCGGCGGACGCCATGGCCAGCCGCGAGCTTTCGCCCGAGATGTCCACGTTCGCCAGCTACGAGGGCTTCGAGTACGAGGCGGTGGCCGCGGCCTGGGGCACCACCACCATGCGCCGGCTGCCGACGCTGGCCCAGCGCCGCGACCTCAACGCCGCGCTGGACAGCGTCGCGCCCTCCAAGGACTCGCACAGCTTCCAGCCGGCTTTCGCCTTCGACCTGAACCAGCTCGTGTCGTCGCTCACCAAGGGCTCGTCCAGCTCGCGCAAATCGTCCTTCGCGTCCTCGCGCAGCGCCAGCGGCGAGCCTGCGCCCGAGCCCATGCCCGAGAGCTCGCGGATACCCGTGCTGCCCGTGGACTCCGACGCGTCTGCGCCCCGCCAGCGCGGCCGCCGCGGCGCGCTCTCGGGCGACGAGCTCACGCGGCCATTCGCGCCCACGCCCACAGCTCCGCCCGAGAACAGCATCATATCGTACAGCATCAACAAGCGCAAACAGAAGCGGCTAGCAGCGAAGGCCCTGGCTGCGGCGTCCGTGAGCGGGCCCAACTTCGAGGTGGCCGTGGCCGACGCCGGCAACGAGCACCAGCCGCAGTACGTTCCGCGCTACGTGCCTCAGTACCAGTCGGACCTGACGATGTCGCCCCCGCCGACGCGCGCCCGCGAGCCCTCGCTGGATCAGCAGAGCTACGCGCTATAAGGCGGCGCAGTCTGTCCGCAACACCTTACTGATAGTCCCAGTCCCATAATTATTCTCCGCTTGAGCTCGAGCTCGATGAGACCGTTTAATCTAATGAACGCAGCCAGCGGTAGCTGCGGTATTACCCCATTCATTCATCTTCGAGCCTTTCACGTTGCCATCCTCGTGCCTCAGCACCTCGACCACCGGGAACAGGCAACTTTCATTTTCGCACTGGGATCGAGAGCTTTGGGCTGCTTCGACCAGATGGGACGGCCCCATGATGTGGCACGACTCGTGCCGGCTGTAGTAATGCTGCACAACGCAGCACTTTGCGGCACACCGAACTGAATCATACATTCGCGCTGCTGGGTCTGATCTCGCTCGAGCTGCGTCTGCTCCTCCCTTTCTTCTTCTTGTTGTTGCTGCGAGCGAACCCATATTGCCATCTCCATTTTCCCTACGCGGCGGCTCCATCCCAGAAACCGCCGCCTCCCGCCCAATAGAGCCTGGAAGAGAGAGAATAAGACCAGAATGGGCCAAGGACAGAGCTCGATCCCGCCGACCGAGGTGGCGGCGCTCGTGGAACTCTACGACGCGCTGGGCGGCGACCGCTGGCGTCGTCGAGACGGCTGGAAGCAGCCCACGCGCGACCCGGAGCATTGGTTCGGCGTTGAGGTAGCCATAGGCCACGTCGTGGCGCTCGAGCTGCCGGCCAACGAGCTGAGCGGGTGTCTGCCCGCCGCCAGCCTCGCGCGCCTGCCGCAGCTCCGCGTGCTCGACCTGTCCAAGAACCAGCTGCGCGGCGAGATCCCGGCCGAGCTGCGGACGCTGGCGGACCTCAAGCGCCTCGACTTGAGCTGCAACGACCTCACGGGCGCCATCCCGCGCCAGATCGGCGACTGCGAGCAGCTGCAGGAGCTCAATCTGTACCAGAACTCGCTGTCCGGGACGATCCCCAAGGAGCTGGGCAAGCTCCAGAGTCTGCGGACGCTGCAGCTGCAGCACAACAACCTCTGCGGAGCGCTGCCCGACGCGCTGTGTCAACTCACGCAGCTCTCGAAGCTCAGCGTGCGCGGCAACTGCCTTACGGGCAAAATCCCGACGGACATCGGCCGCATGCAGGCACTCGTGTTCCTGTCGCTGAGGAACAACGAGCTCACGGGCATCATCCCGCCGTCACTCGGCTGCTGCAAGGCGCTCGAGTTCCTCAACCTGTCGAGCAACCAGCTCAGCGGCCCCATCCCGGAGACGCTAGGCGAGCTCGAAGACCTCGAGTATCTCTACCTCTTCGACAACGCGCTGGAGGGCCGAGTGCCTGGAAGCATCGCTCGCCTCAAGTTCCTCAAGGAGTCCGACTTCCGAGACAACCGACTGCGTGGAGAGCTGCCCAACTTCCTGGACGGCTGCTCCAGCCTGGAAGCAGTCATGACCAAGTGGAAGAACCGCAAGGCCAGCTACCGCCACGCAATTCTGGGGGACCCCATGCCAAGTCCGGACACACCACCGACGTCGTCGCACCAGTTCCTGCAAACCCTCGAAGACCCCCCATCCAACTCGTCCGCTACGTTCCTGAGTCCAAGCTTCGACCACAAAGGGAGCAGCGACGAAGACCGAGGAGATGGCGCGCCGGAGGATGACCCCGCGAATAACTCGCACCTCGTCGCCGAGTTCTCGCGCAAGCGAGTCTACCAGCTCCCGGGCGTTGCGTCCAAGACTTCTGCTGTCCAGGCACAGTGACGAGCATGCTGAAGTCTCCTCCGTTTTTTTATTTTTCTTATAAGGGCCCGAATGAACTGTGCGTTGCTGCATTTGATCTCGGTGTGTTGCAACGTAGCAAGTGTTATCAGTATTGCGGTATACTGCATCGTCCAGCGGCGCTATTAGGTACAGACAGACATCCTTACGACGAAGGGCTTGCCCATTTTGGTGGAGTTGTGTTCCTGGCATTTACGGCTTACAGCATGCAGCCACCCCACCGCTCGTGCTCCCGATCCTAAACTTCAACAAGTTGCAGGTGGATAAGGGCCTTATCATAAGGCAAGCTGGGAGCTTGCATACGGCGCCAGCACATCGGATGCCACGAGTATTGTTCGTCACGATCCATTCTGTGTGTTACGTGCTTTCGATGGCCGCTTTGGTGCAACGGAAGCCGTAAGCGCCACGAGGACTGCCGACGGCGAAAGAAGACGAGCGATGAAGTGCGAACTTTCAGAGGATTTACCATGATCCAGTGGAAAGGTTGATACATGTACTGAGAGATGTTGACGTTTCCTGCAGGTGGAGGGCCATTTACTGTAACATGATAACTCCTTGGAGATGCAGAACGGTGTTGAAGTAGCGTGAATGGCTGCAAAGCGCTTTGCAGTCGGCTTTGATAAGAGAAGCAGAAGAATAACGAGGCAATGGACCAAGGAAACAAGTAGCTGTCTACATGCATCTTCGTACTCTGGTACGGGTAGTGTAGCAGAAGTGGACGGAGCCTCAACTCGGCGAAGGAGCCTCAACTCGAGTCCCTCGAGAAGACGCACTCACGCTTTCAGTTTCAAGCTGCAGCCATCCAATTGCGTTCGTCCGATTGTGACCATGTCAAATGATGACCATACGGTACTCCCATGTGTTTCATAGAAATCGCAATCGTTCTCCTCTGCCATTTCGACCGCGAGACGCCGCGATGCTGCTGCACGACGACGAGATGGAGGCGCTGGAGGCCGCGCTCTCCTTCGTGGATGACTTCGCGCACGACGCGCCGACGCACGGCATCCTCCCCCCGTCCTTCCGCGGCATCCCCCTGCATCGCTCCCCCTCCACGGAGCCGACAGCGACCAGCATGGCGATGACTGGAGGAGGACAGGACGGCGTCATCGCTGACGAGGAGCTGGAGAGTCTGCTGCTCGAAGTGGGGCTCTCGGGCTCCCCGAGCGGCCCCTCGGGGGTCAAGACGGAGCCCGATGCGACGTCGCAAGTGGCCAGCTCGCCCAGCGACAGCTCCACTGTATCGTCGTCCTCTGGCGCTGTGGGACCCGCTCGCCGAGGCGGCCGCGCTGGCCAGGAAGCTACGAGCGGGAAGACCAAGAAGCGCGTGCGGCTGAACCCGAACCGAGCGCGCGACAACCGCAAGAACGAGCTGGCCTACCTGCGCAACAAGGTCAAGCAGATGGAGGACCAACTGCAGTCGCTTCGGCAGCAGTACATTGAGAACAAGGACTCGACCAGCACGACAACCACGACGAGATCCATTGTGGATACAGTAGACATGCCCCCCGTGTGGCGCGACATGGCAGCGACCCAGCAGCTTCGACGAGAGAAGGCAGAGCGGGAGAACGCGCGGCTCAAGCTGGTGCTGGAAAGCCAGATCAAGCTGGCCAAGAGTATGGAGACGGTGATGCAGAGGCGAACTCGGCAGCAGTTGGCAGGCTTCAATGGGGTCGTGGCCGACACGGACGGCAGTGCCCCAGGATCGACATGGGACCTTCTACTGGACAAAGACACCTACGATACGCTGCTGGCTCGCGCAGACGCCGCGTACGGCGAAGTGGACGACGTGCTCGCTGCCAACGGACTCAAGCACCTGGAGACGGCCTGCACTAACGCGCAAATGCGCGAAGGCCCCGAGGGGATGTACGTCGATATCTTCACCAACAAGATGCTGCCGTTCGACTTCAACACGGCGGCGGAGGCGGTGTGGAGTCACTTCCGCGGCAGTGAGAAGCACCGAGGAAACCTGTACGAGAACTTCTCCAAGGTAAGGGACTTCGCGCAGTGCTGCACTGTGTTCGTCATGATTTTTTTTTTCTAATCGTGATATTTCTCTTCCTGAAACTTGTAGGACGTTGAGTCTTCGTCCGATACGGTTGCGGAAATGTTCGCGATCGAGTTCATGGCGAACGACATGGCGGCGGATTTCCGCGTGAAGCAGGTCGTGCGCCGCTACATTGAGGACGACCGGCAGGTGGTGGTCTGGGTGTCGACGGCGTCGGCGCTCGAGAACTCCAAGTCGCCGTTTTCCAGTTTCGGGTTCCGCGAGAAGGGCTACGTGATTAGTAAGCGCGTGCGAGGCCGTGACGATTTCTCCATGTTCCAGACTTGCTGCTTAGTGTCGCCGCAGATGTCCGAGGGCGGCACATTCGACCTGTCGACCGTCGGTGCCTTCACGGAGTTCGTGCTGGGCTTTATGTTTGCCACCATCACATCCAGCCAGCAGCTCATCGAGAACGTCCTGATGGACCAGTCGCTAGACCCCAAGCCAAAGGAGGAAGGGGCCCCAAAGCCATAATCATCAATAGAATGAAATATTTGTACCGGTGTGCATGCTTCAACGGGCTCGCAGGTTTCTTGCAATCGTTTTATACGGTGAAGCGGACTCGTTAAGCTGTAGTGTCCTTGAAGTAACTCAAGTCCAGCGTTGCGGCGTCTTTCAAGGGGCCGTGGTAGGTACCTCCACCCAGCACGAACATTTTACCAGCCTTCGTGAGAACGCTGGAATGCCACGCTCGAGGGGTAAGTGCTCGGTCAGTTGGGATCGGTACTTTGGACCACTTCAAGGTGATGACGTCTAGCATGTACACACTATCGTCCTCCGACGCCGCAGTTCGTCCACCAACAACAAAGAGAAAGTCGCCGATGGTGTGCGCTGTATGATAAGACCGCGGTGAAGGAACTTCTCCAGAGCACTGCAGCAATGTCCAGCACTTCTTCTCCACGTCAAACAGCCAGGTGTCGTTCATTCTTTCGTCGTTTAGCTGGCCATTTCCTCCAAAGACAATAAGTCGCTGCCGCTGCGTTCCCGTACTCTCCAACAAGCACATTGAGTGTCCATCTCGAGGTGAAGGCCAGGCGAGACGCTTATCCGTGCTGTTATCCGTATCGACTTCGCCCCAAACAACTTCCACATCTGTCGATTCAACTGCGTCATTTCCTCTACCACCAGGCAATTTTGATCGCAGGACAAGCAATTGATCGCTCACGCCTTGCTTCGTTCTGCCTCCAAATATGTAGACAGCACGGTCACCACGTCCTTCTGTAACTGATACCGCTGCGTGACCAGACCGAGGAGCGGGGGCCTCTTTTGGGTCCTGCGAACAACGAGCCAATTGCCACAGGAAACCCCGCGGTGAAGCTGGTACCAGCATATGCACACTGGGATCCTCCCCCTTGGACGAAACGCCGCCGTATACGCAGTAGCATTCACTGTCCTTGTTGCCGATAGTCGAGGTCGTGTGCCAGGCTCGAGATGACGGCACATCAGTTCCTTGAGTGGGGACGGTATCCCAGCTCGAGTCGTCACTCTTGTCCAGTACAAAAACCGCAGGCTTTTGCTCACGCACAGCCCTTCCGCCGAACAGGTAAATGCGGCCATCCTTTCCTCGGAAAAGTGTGTGCCCGTTCAAAGCAGCAGGACCTGGGTTGCCTCGCACTGCACTTTTCGACCAACCCTCACGAACAGAAAGGGTCACTGCGGCGCGGACACTTGCATAGCGCAGCTCCGCATCGGCTGTTGGGTCCGCTCGTAGTTCCTTATTTGCAGCAGTGTCCACAATCACTTGCAGCTTCGTACGGCATTCTTTGTTTCGCGGCTCGAACTCCAGCGCAGCAATCAGGTCGTCGACAGCTTTTCCAAACTCCCGCAGTGCAATGTACGCGGCTGCTCTCCGCATAAACGGCTACAGTACGTCATCAGCAAAGGTGTCACCAGCAACAGCAACGCGTTCGTATCATAATAACCCTGCACCTTTATGGTCGGAGCCACCTCGATGGCCTTGGAGCAATCTGCGACGGCAAGATCAAACTGCTTCATCTGCAGTAAAATATCGATATACGTCTGACTGAGTCATCGCCAGTACAACTTCAGAGAATCCAAGTCGGCATCGCACCTTCAGGTAGGCTGCAGCTCGGTTTGAAAGGCACACAGCGTTGCATGGGTCCATTGCAATGCACCTGCACCCCGCAATACATCACATATCTAGTTAGATAGTGTAGTAGTTTATATGGACTGGTAGAGCTGCGCCCAGACCGAGAGTAAGCGGCGACGGCGTCCTGCATTCGGCCCTGACGGAAGAAGGCGTTGCCCTCGTCCTTCGCAGCCGCCACGAGCTGCTCGTCCACCACCGCGGTCTTCTTCTTTTTCTCCCCCTCTGCCGCCTCGTCACGCAGTAGCTGGCCATGGCCGCTGGCGCTCAGCAACTCCCGGAGCTGCGCGGGCGAGAGCTGCTGGAGCTCGCGCCGCAGCGCCGTCGTGTCCTCCATCTCCCTCTCGGCCAATTACAAGCGCGGATAACGCCGATGTGTCAAAAAGAAATCCTTATGTCGCAAACATCTCCGCTCCAATTTAGTACTCTTTGTATAGTATGTAGTTCGAAAGGTTGCCCCTTTATTCAGTTGTCCAATTGTACCCATTCGCCTACGATATCAATTTCTATGTTCATGGCTACATTTATGCTTCTCCACTGTACTGCGTCCCTTGGTTCCGGCAGGCGCATTGAAGCGGGCGGCTTCACACTCAGAACCAGACCAGCCACTCGACTACCAAGAGCTCTCGACAGACAAGCATGGACGTCGTGTGGGACCGCTTCCAGGCCGCGTACCCGCGCAAGGGCTGCACTGTGATGGACGACGACGCGGGGAAGCTGCGGCAGCCGCTCATGGCCAGCGGCAGCGAGGACGAGGGCGACGACGACCGCGACGAGGAGCTGGGCGGCCTCCTGCCGCGAGAAGGCATGCGCCCGCACTTCGACGAGGGCGCCGCGGCGCGGAGGAAACGGCGGCGCCGCAAGGACGACGAGGACCTGGGGGAGGTGTCCAGAGGCTTCTCCGTGAGCGTGGAGCCGCTCAAGTTGCTGCGCTCCATGGGGACGTGGATGGCGTCGCTCTCAGCCGCCGGCAGCCTGCTGGTCGGCAGCCCAAAAAGCTCCATGCCGGCCTCGCTGTCCGCGCAGATGCTGACGCACAGACGCAAGCGCGAGAACATGGACGAGGTCTCGGACCGCGCGCTGGCGGTGCTGGCCATCATCACGCTCGGCTTCTGCTTCCTGCTGCTGCTCGTGGTGTACTCGCAGGCCGCGTGAACTGAGGAGAGAAGAGAGGAGAGAGACGCATCATGTATCACCAGAAAAAGAAGTCGACCGAATCCAGCCGTCTCGTGGTGCTTTCAACCTCCCACGCAGTCGCTGCAATTAATGAAAATGCTCGTTATTTTTTTTTTCTTTGCGAGTTCAGGTGGAGATCTTCTTGTGTTTCTTGGTGTCAGCCTTCTTTGGCTCGAGTTTGAAGGCGCTGGGGCATTTGGGAGCTAGCGGACACGACGAGCAGGACGGGTGTTTGGCAGTACAAACGGTCTGGCCGAAGCCCACGACGGCGAGGGACAGCTTGCCCCAGTGTTCGCGCGGGATCCAGTCCTCCAGCTCTCGTCGCGTGTCTTCAGGGGTCGAGGTGGACGCCCAGCCGAGTCGTTGAGCGAGACGATGCACGTGTGTGTCCACGACGATGCCGTCGACGTGACCCCACGCCAGCAGAGTGATGACTCGACCGATCTTGGGCCCGATGCCTGGCAGCTGCTGCAGCTCGTCCAGTGAGCGGGGGATGTCGCCGTGGAATTGAGTGCGGAGGATGGCAGCCACGCGCTTGAGTTGCTGCGCCTTGCGGTGGTAGAAGCCTACGGGCTTCAGCACTTCGCTCAGCTCCTCCTCACTCGTAGCCAGCACCGTCTCAATCGTGAGACCCTCGACGTTCTCTCCGAGTTGGTGCAGACGCTGCATCGCCGCGTACGTGATCGGGTCTTGCGTCTGAGAGCTGAGCAACGCTGCAACGAGCAACTGGAAGCGCTCCACCTTGGCGCAGCTCACGCCCTCAGCTACACAGGCGTGCGTCCCGAACTCGTCGATGGGGGTGACCGTGCCCTCTCTCGCCTTATACAGCTCCAGGAGCAACTCAAGTCGCCTGTCGGGCTCCGTAGACTCCGAGTCGGATGTATCGATGCATGGCTTGCTCTTGCTCTCGGTCCCAGGCTCGGTCTTGATGACCTTCGTCGGCCGGAAGGAGGTCGTCTTCTCCTCCTTCTTCTTCTTCGTCTCTCGTGCTCGCTTGGCAGTTTGTGGGCCCGAGGACGACGGCTGTGTGACGACCTTCACCTTGACGTCGGCTGCATTGACGCCCTTAGCGGCCGAGCCGAATGCAAACCGAGTGAACGGGTTGCCGCCGTCGCCACTCGTGCTCATTTCTGTAATTGACTCGTGTGGGGAAAATGTACGAATGAAAGGCAACATCCGAGGAATTTGTGCACGCCCAAACTTGCGCGATTCCATGTTATGTGTGTGTGGGGTTAGTCTGGTCTCTCAGTTCTGGCGCGTGCAATGAGGCCTCGTACTCGTCCGCCTCATGTCGAGAGCGTGGAGGAGGAGGGGGATTGGGTGGGGTGGAAGGGTGGCCGCTCAAGTTCTATGCCAACGATCCTCAATGGCCGCCATCGTTGCCTACACTATCTACGCCCGTTCAAGCTCGTGCTTCATCCCCGCTTCGAGACGCGGTCCACGTACGCGTGGTAGATCTGGTCGAAGAACTGCGCGTCGTCCAGCAGGCCGATAAGCGTCTGCTTCAACTGCTCTTTGCTGACGCTGGAGGCCGTCGACTGCTGCTGCTTCTGCTGCTGCTGCTGGGGTTGGTTCTGCGCAAACATGCCCATAATGGCCTCGCCCGCAGCAATGCCGTCTGCCTTCGAGATGGGAACCATGCCGCTCGAGCTGGCGACCACCGGGGCGGTCTCCTGCTTGGTCGAGCCGTTGGCGCTGCCACCGCTGCTGCTGCTGTTGCTACGATTGCCCTTCGGGGAGCGCTGCAGGATCGCTGTGGGGTTGGCTGCAGCGTTAGCGCCGCGGCGCTTTGAGTCGTCCCGCTTGTTGCGCGAACGTCCCCGGTTACGCGACTGTGACGGCGGTCGCTCCTGCTGCTGCTGCTGTTCGGTCTGCTGAGGAGCCTGTGACGTCTGCTGCTGCTGCTTGGACTTCGTCTGCGTCTGAGCAGGAGACTGGGCCTTCGCAGGCTGTTGCTGGGTGGGCGTAGCGTCGGCAATAGCAGCATTCTGTGGGGCCTTCAGCGACTGGATAAGACTGCAACAGCAACAATGTTTTGTTAGCATTTCACTAGTTGACAGTCGCGGGTCAAATGCTATCATACCGTTGGAGCAACTGCAGGATCTTGCCGCGGTCCTCCTCGGGGAAGAACCAGATGCCGTAGATGGCGTATCCCGACGAATAAGCCTGAAAGCATCAACACACGCTTCAGTCAGACCAACAGAGCCCAATAGATCGCTATAGCGAGTAGATCCTACCGAGTCGGGGCTGCGCAGGATGAGGAAGCTGTCCACATTGTCCACTTCAAGGCGCTCGTCCAGCGGCAGCGTCATGTTGGTGGTGCTCAGACGGTTGTTCACAAAGATCTGGAAGCGCGGCGACGACGATCTGCGGTCACAAAACACCATAACGCATTAGAGATCCGATCCACAGCCTTTGATCGAGCTGTCCACGCACCTCTTGACCACAAACAAGCAGCCCTCGACGTCCTTCCGCTTCTGCAATATTAGGAATTCATTGCAAGAGACAATATTATCGTTAGACGAACCCTAATAGAAGAGGAGCCTGCGTTGAGGGAAGCTTTCCCCGATCCACTACAGTACATCACACGCACCCAGCTCTGCGCGTCCTGGTCGAACTCGTACATGACGACGTGGCTGGCCGTGTCCACGATCTCCATGACGTCGGCGTCCTGGCGCTTGAGCACCTGCAGGTTCATGGCGTTCGACTGCGCGCGGTCCACGTGCACTCCGTCGGTCGCCATCTCGCTGTTAGCTTGTCGTAGCTGCTCGCAATGTTTCCTAGTGACTGGCGTTGAACGCGCTGCTGATATGCAGTTACGTTGCTGCTAGCGCAACTCAACCGTACAAAGTTGCGGGTAACGCAACATATCCCAAATCTTAGAATTTGTTGCCTTTTGTAGTCGTCACATTTCAAGTTGAAATGTGTTGAAATTTTCAACAAGTCCCAGGCATACACATCCATGGCCCGCGCGCTGGCGCCCCTGTGGCGGGGCACCGTGGCGCTCATCTCGTGGACGGCGCAGCTCGTGCGCGCGCCGCACTCGAGCAGCAGCTTGCCGAGCGCCATCTCCAGCTCGTCTCCGGCTTCGCTGGCCCCGCGCGGCGCCTGGAGCGCCTGGAAGAGCTTCCTGACCGCCGGCCCGATACGCGCCCGCCGACAGTCGCACGCGGCGCTGGAGCTGCTGGAGAAGTTCCGCCAGGGCCCGGAGACCCACAGCGAGTGGAACTTGTTCCTGTGGCGCGCCACGTTCCCGCTCGTGTCGCTCGTGCTGCTCACGCTGCTGTGTGTCGTGGGCCAGTTCGGCCACGCCGCCTACTCGTTGGTGGTGAACCCGGTGTGGTACCTGTGCAACTTGGCGCTGGTGGCCACGCCCTTCCAGCTGGTGTTCCGCTTCTCCGCGCTCGAGGACGCGGCCGACGGAGAGGCGCAGACAAGAGTCTACTACGCGCTGGCGGCCGTCAGCGTAGCCATCAGCCTCGTCGAGTGGTACATGAGCATGCCGGCCAGCAGGTACTCGTGGATCGTGGGCAACACGCTCTTCGGCATTGTGGCACTGGGTGCCGTACCGCTGTTTTTCAGTATGCAGCCGAGGACGCCGCGCTCGCAGTACGACGATCTGGTCATGGAGCAGGAGCAGGACAACAGGATGCACGGCGTGCCTGAAGAAGAGGAAGAAGTGGGGCACCGCAGTCCCAGATCCTTGTCGCTTGGGGCGAGACAACGCTCTGGTGGGGTTCGCAGTGAAGGTGAGAGTGACAGCGCGCGACAGACGCGGAACGAACAGGCGGAGATTCCGCGACAGGGACAACCCGCCACGCGGCTGCTGTACGGATGCGGATTCTGCGTGTTCGTGCTGTGGCTCATCATGTTCTCTTCCTACAGCTCCGCGCGCGGCGGGGAAGGTCCGACACGGTCGTGGTTCCTGCTGTACTTGCTGTCGCCGTTGTTGTGCATCATTCTCTTCTGCTCACGCATTGCGCGCGTGCGATTCAGCTTCGAGCACGCGGTCGCATACAGTACGTTGATCGTGCATGTGCCGCTGTTTCTTGGACACTTGTGCGTGCGACTATTTGCACTCGCGGAAGATCCTGCGGCGTCGTCGTCGACCACCAGCGAGTCGTGGCTGAAGCTGGCGATCTCGGTGCTGTATCTGCTGCTCATGCAGGGCTACTTTTTCGTGATCACACACATGGTGAACAGCATGTCGGAGCCGTTCTCGCATCCGTCGTTGCTGTACGTGGGGCAGCTCTACTACTACGTGTTCTGGTACATTCTCGTGGGGTCGGATACCCCTATCGACGCGCTGTATTGGGGAATGCTGATGCTCAACAACATCCACATCGCGTTCCTGAACACGGGTGTCTACACGGACTTCAAGCGCTCGTCGTCGGCTATTCTGGCAATACCGCTGCATGCGAACATCACCTCGTCGGTTGCTTGTTGCCTGCGTTCTACCACATCGGCGATAGATGTGTCTCGATGTCTGCCTCACGGGGGGTCATTTAGAAGGCGAGGCCTGCTGGGGCTAAACTGCGGTGTGGCCGGCGCAGCAGCAATGGAGACGGGGGACGATCTACTTGAAGACGGAGATCACGACTGCGGATATGACAGCGGGTACGGCTCTGACGGGTTCCTTGTAGCGCGAAATATCGATGAGAAGGAGCCTGCCATCGGTGAGCTGCCGTCTTGGCAAGAAACAGGAAGTCGCAACCGTGACCGAGATCGGGGTGTAAATCTTTCGCGGAGAGATACCCAAGCATCAGCACTGGACATTTCTTCGCCATCCCGCAAAGCAGGCACACGGAAAGCTTCGTCTCTTCGTGACAAGTGCTCGCGAGCTCAAATGAACTGCAGGAAGTGTGCCGACCGAAGCAGCGGGAATGGGAACGTAGCACCATCAATCGGCACTACGGCCTCCTCATCCAGAACAGCTACTAGTGATGCGCTACGGCCACTGTACTTCCTGATGAAGCTCGCGGAACAAGACAACATGGCCGACACTACAGCCCTGATTCTGGTACCTTCACTCCTGACACTGCTGGCTGTGTTCGAAAAGCCGGGTAGTGCTCTCGCGGTGCTGCAAGACCAGACGAATCTGTGGTTGCGTTGCGTGTGCATGTTCATCGGCCGTCTTGGTGGTGCCTTTCTCGCCCGAGAAATCTTCACGTGTAAGCTGCGGTCTCGACTACGCTCGTCGCCCGAGGATTTGGGCGATGCGACCCACCCTGACGGAATTACCGGCAGTATCGACGGCATGCCTGCGCGTCTTTGGATACAGCGTCTTATGCTACAAGACTTCCACGCCCAGTTTTGGTATCTGACTGCTGTGACTATGGTGGTCACGTTCGGTTGTTTCGCGCGCGTCGACCTGCCACTACGCTTTGCACTGCTTTCGTGATGCGGAAAAGTACCTACTACGATGAGGTAAGAGCAGCCATAGATTGTGCTGGCCTAATATATATGCAAGTTATACAGCTTATTGAGGGGAAGGCACCGGGGAATGAGGCGGAGTAGTCGGATCTGGCGCTGCCAAGGCGATGTTGGCGCGCTCTATAGCCTCGGCGAGAAGTTTCTCCTTGCGTACCCAGCGGCGACGGCGCACGCTGCGACCCACGAGTCGGTTGAGCTTCTTCTTGATACGCCGTCGCTCCTGTAAGTCTGGGTCGAGGCCGCTTGCGTGGGTCTGCAGCTCTGGCGGTCCACTCTCCTGCGTATCCTGTTGCTGCAGCTTCTGTTGTGCGCGCAGGAAGTCTTTGAACCTGGTGGCGTACTGCCACTGATCGGAGCCACCGAAGCTCGGGTCCACGACCCAGTGATCGAGATCAAAGGCGCCGGCACCGTCGGTCATCAGAGCGTTCGTGAACTTGGGCGGATCCGTGATAAGTAGATGCCCAGGACGCAGCGAGCCCCACCCGGTGAACACTTGGTACCGCTGGATCTCGTACACGGCCTGCTCCTCGATCGGCAGAGCAAGGATCTTCTCTTCAAACGTCTTGGGCTCTTCGGCAGCTTCGCGGCGTGTCGGGCTGTCTGGATTGTTGCGACTTGTGGGACTCCCGCTGGGTGACAGCACCCGACCAATGGCGTTGGCAACTTGGCTCACAGGAAGCACCATTTCGCGCAGAGGATTCAGGAACCGGTCCTCAAGAACTTGCGTCGAGAACGCGAAGCCCGTGTACACCTTCTGGTCTGCTTGAGACGGTTTACGGTTGGGTAGAGCTTGCTGTTCAGGCAGGTCGAAGCGTGGCTTCTCTTCGTTCAAGTCGGCTTGGAAGCGCTCGTAACGCAGCTCCGGTGGCGTCCAGCGAGCCTTGTCTGGATTGAGACTTCCACGTCGGTGGAACTCCTGGAGAATGTGATAATACTCCGGGTGCATCTCGCGTTTGTACGCCTTGTAGAGGAAGTCGCGTCCAAGACACAGCAGGAGAGACAAGAAGATCGCCAGGTAGAACTCGGGCAGCACGAAGATGTGCGGGAAGGCGGTGTCCGCTACGGATGTCGGGAACGACGCGGCGATGACGTAGCCCGAAATGTACCAGAAGATGATGGAGGCGATGAAGGCGAATGC
This sequence comes from Phytophthora vignae f. sp. vignae, assembly GCA_016169955.1. Classification (NCBI taxonomy): domain Eukaryota; phylum Oomycota; class Peronosporomycetes; order Peronosporales; family Peronosporaceae; genus Phytophthora; species Phytophthora vignae. Next base: position 148,512 of record JABJUM010000020.1, read on the forward strand.
GGTGATGGCATTCCACGTGACCATGTTCAGCGCGAGCTTGACCCACCCGACACTGATCAAGCAGCAGTACGCGATGGCACCGCACAGGTCACGCGAGAAACCATTGCCCGTCGAGTCCACAGGCCCACCGATGATCATGGCCGGCACCAACCCGCAGACAATACACTCGTACAGTGCTTCAGCCACCCATTGCGCGAAGATGCGCAGGCTGAAGAGCTCACCCTGCGCTCCGACATGGTACAGGCCGGGAAATTGCTCAGCAATGCGCGCTGGGACTTCTTGCTCCATGATGGCCACGATACCGATGGGCATCGACGACCAGAAGACGTTGTAGCCGTTGATCCACATATTGTTGAAGAAAAGCGTGCCCGAGGACCCGCACTGAGGAAGCACAGCCAGCACGAACTCGGTTCCGAAGAGCAAGATGTTCTTGTACACAACGTACAGCGCGAGCTTAGCCATGCGTCGATAGTTCCAGTGACCGTGAACAAGTAGCAGCCGCTTCAGGAATCGGAACTGCGCGATGGCGAAGTCACTCGCGTTCACCGCCTGCATGCCCTCGTGGCCCGAAATGCCGACGCCGATGTGAGCTTCCTGGATCATGGCGACGTCGTTGGCGCCGTCACCGATGGCAAGTGAACGGCAGCCGTGCAAGTTGGTCTTGAAGAGCCGAACCACCTGGGCTTTCTGCTTGGGAGAAACACGGCAGCAGATGACTGACACGCACTGCTGGGACACCTCGAGGAAGAGCTCGGACAACACGTTGTTGCTGAATACCATCGTCAAGCTGCGGCCGTCAATCACGATCGCTTGGGGTTGAGTGTCCTCCTTTGCTCCCTTTGCTTGTCGCTCCAAGCGCTTACGCGCCTCAACGCAGCGAGCAAGCAGCATGTCGTAGAGATCCGAGGCCGACGGTGTCGTCTCCGAGTTGATCATGATCCGCTCCATGTCGTTATTCAGGAGCTGGCACGCAAAGCCGATGTTCACTGCGGTTTCCTCCTTGTCGCCTGTGAGTACCCAGATCTTGATACCAGCCCGAGATAGATCTCCCAGCGTGGACGTCACTTGATCCTGCAGTCGGTCTTCAATCGCTGTCGCGCCCATGAGCTCCAATCCTTGCTCCAGAACCTCCTCAAGCTCCTCGATCCGATTCGCTTGTCCACGCTTCTGCCGCGCCATTTGCTCAAGATCTCCCAATGCTGCGTCGTACTCGCAAGACCACTCGGTATACGCGTCCGGGGAGAGCTCCTTTTGAGCGATCACAAGTGTGCGCAGACCCTCGGTCGCATACCGCTCAAGGTGGGCAAGTGTAGTCTCCACCATCGCCGGGTCCGATGACGGTGCCAAGCGGGGGAATATAACCGAGTCAGCACCTTTAGTCAGCAGCAATATGCGCTTGTCAGGAGTGCGCACCACGACCGACATGCGCTTGCGTGTACTGGTGAAGTCGACCATCTCCAGGAGCTCGTAGACCACTTCCTCTCGCTTGCCAGGAACCGAGATCGCCACTTCACCGTTGCGACGCGCTTGGAACGAGTAGCCGAAGTAGTTGGCCCCAGACACCAGCGCTAGTTCATCAGGCGATGAAGCTGAGAAACCAGTGCCCGTGTCGTTCCCCGACAAAGTTTCTCGAACAACCGAGTGGCAAACCGCCAGGTGCACGAAGAAGTCGTGAATACGAGCAGCTTGCTCCGGATTCAGCCGTGCGTCGCTATCTCGCTCCAGATCCCCCGCTGGGTCCAAGAAGTTGACGTTCTCCGTCTTCACCAGGATGGGCGTGTTGTCCGCCAGCACATCACTCGCTGATAAATCCTTACCAAGTCGGCGCGTAGCTTCTCGACCGATTTCAGTCGTGCCGCGTCCGTAAGACACGCCGTGGATGCTCATCTTGCGGAAGTCCATCTCGTTGGCAGTCAGCGTGCCGGTCTTGTCGCTGAAGATGTGCGTGACCTGACCCAGGTCGTCGTTGAGGTCGGAGTTCCGCACGAGAGCTGGCGTGTCGGTAACCTCGTCGTACATGGCGAGATCGCGGTTCAAGAAGAAGGTCTGGTAGGTCTTGACGATCGCGATGGTGACGTACAGCGTAATGGGGACGAACGACGCGATGAGGATCCAGTAGTAACCCAGATAGATCAGGACGCCGACAACGTCATTGCGGAACGGCGCAACGCCGCTGAGGTTCTCGAGGTGCAAGTAGGTCGCGCCTTGAAGGTTCTCGGCCACCCAGAACGCGCACAGCACCGCTCCCAAGATGCACAACGATGCCAGAATCGCCATAAGCAGCGCGTTGCCGCGGTTCACAATGGCCAAGATCTTGCTGATCTTGGTCGGGGGAGTGTGAGATCCGGCCTGCATGATCTTGGTGTCGCTGCCGGTGTTCAGGACCAGTCCATAGATAAACGGGGTGTTGCGAATCACACAGCCACGCAAAGCCACGTTCTTGAGGTCGATCGGGATGGCGTGTCCGCTCTGCGGCTCGAAGCGCCCGGAGAAGTTGTTGACGTCGTGGTTGGGCTTCTCGCAGATCACTCGACCAGGAAGCTGAGCGAGCGCGCGTGGGTCACTCAGTTGCGAAAACGTGCAGCTCAATGCCTGCCGCACCTTGAGGTTCGTCTCGCCATCCAGCGACTTCGTCTCAACGAAGCAAATGCCGGTAGGGGCATTCGGATCCGGCTCGGAAACGGCCAGCAAGAGGACGTCGGCTGGAATCGACTCGTAGTTCTCCACCTTGATGATGTCTCCGACCGCTACGTTCCGCCACGTATCGTCACGGAAGCAGTCGGGCTCGTCCAGGTCGAAGATATGCGAGACCCTCGCGTTCATTTTCGCGTCGGCAATGTGTCGGCCTCGATCCTCGATAGCCGCGAACACCGCGTCGATCGAGAGCACGAGCATGAGCACGATCCACTGGTACGGAATCGTCTGCGTGGACGAGATCTCGGGGATGATCTGACCCGCGCCGACCAGCAAGAAGTAGAAGTTGGCCACCTGCGAGAGCCGCCCGTAGAAGAAGCGCGGGATGAAGTTGAGCTTGGTGTACTTGGCGGTGACCACCTTGTTGTTGCAGAACTTCTGCGCTGCGTTCGCGTCTGCGTCGTTCACGAAGATGCAGCGCGCGCTGGTCTCGACCAGCCCCAAGGCGCCTCCATTGTCACCTGGAGTTCCATCGCTCACTGCCGACAAGATGGACATGGTCGACGTCCCGAGCCCCGCCGCCGCCTCCGCCAGCATCTTAGGGGCCCACCCACTCGATGCCGCCACGGGGGACTCGCCAACCTGCACCGTTTGGTACGACGACTCTGCGTCTACAGACACGTCGGTGACTCGCGCCGCCCCCGGGCCGAGGACAGCTTCGAGAACGGTCATTGTCGCCTCCTACGGCGGCCAGCAAGCTTCTGTCGCTCCTGGGAAATGGCTTTCTCGTCGGCGGTTGCGCTTCGAGAATGAAGCACTGGAAATACACCCCCAGCACTCACTAGTCACACAGCATGCAGCAACTGAAAAACGACCGACCTTGCGTTTGGTTGTTTCCGCGACGTCTGCATCTCTAAATATACGAATGCTGCAAGGGTAAACATGTCAGCGTGCCATGAGGTTCAAGGACGTCAGGGACGAAACGGGTGTGGTGTGTGTGACTACAAGGGGCGAATGGCTAGCCGTGGCCATGACACTACGTATATTGCAGCCACAAGACAGGGCTATGGATAGCGGGCCTTGAGCTTGGTCTGGATCTTGGCCTGCATGGCCTCGCCGTCCTCCTCGGTGATCATGCTCTGGCCGGCCGGGAGCTTGATGAGCTCGTCGCCCTCGAAGCGCGGGATCACGTGGATGTGCGCGTGGAAGACGGCCTGGCCCGAGGCCGCGCCGTTGTTCTGCACGATGTTGAGGCCGTCGCAGCCCGTGGCCTCCTGCACGGCCTTGGCCAGGCGCGGCAGCTCCTTGAACACGTTGGCCGCCACCTCGGGCGTCATGTCCAGCACCGTCGCGAAGCCCGGCGCCTTGGGCAGCAGCAGCGCGTGGCCTGGGGCCACCGGGAACACGTCCAGGATGGCCAGCACGTGCTCCGTCTCGAACAGCTTGAAGCTCGGGATCTGGCCCTTGATGATCTTGAGGAAGATGTTCTCCGGGTCGTACGCGATGGGAGCCATGGTGAGGATGCTTGCAGATACTTTTTTTTGCTATGGTGCCATCTTGCTCATGAAAGCTGTAAAATAATTAGTGTGGTACACATAATATAATGTAGCAATTATTTCCAAACACAGTAAAGCATTAAGATACATGTACTTACGTAGAGGTTCTAGTACATTTAAGATACTTACGTAGAGGTTCTAGTACTGTATTAAGATACTTACGTAGAGGTTCCAGCATTAATATACTTGCGTAGAGGTTCTAGTATAATAATGCTTCTGATATAGCATTCATGTGGTCCACATCTTGTAGTGGTGTGCCCACTCACATTTTCTTATGGCTTCACCTCCTGAGCCAAAGGACACACACCCTGGCCTCCTTCACTTCACTTTGACTTTCGCTGCCTCGGTATCACATCAAACTTCACCATGAACCGAGCGCTGGAGACCGTCTTCTCGGACTTCTCGCGTCACGTCGGCGGCCGCAGCTACTATTCCTATCCAGAGGTAAGCAATTCAATGCATTGATCAGCAAACGCACCATTTTGCTGATCGTTTGTTGTGTGCAGGGCTCGCGCAAGTCCAACTTTGTCTTCCGCGTCGTGTACGAGTGTCTGGAACCCATCGAGGACGGCCGCGTGATCCTCTTCTTCGCCCCGTCGGCCGACCCGGAGCCGCGCTTCGAGGCCTTCGACCTGGAGGCGCCGCGCCCGCTCTTCGCCAAGGACGTCGTACGTCTCAAATCAGCGCACGCGCGATGATTTACTGTACGACTTCGAGCTGACTGCTGATTTATCTGCTGTCTTTAAATTGTAGAGAAACGTCCAACCGGGAGACGTGATCGAGTTCGAGAGCACCGCGTTCTCGACGCCCGAGGCGCTGGGCTTCGTCCCGCAGAACCTCGACGTCTTCTCCAATGAGCTCTTCGTCCAGGCGCTGATCCACCACGGTACGCTTGCAACAGTGGGGTGTCACTATAGGTTTGAACCGTTACCGTTAACGGTGAGTTGTTTATGGTCTGCTGGTTGCTACTGTAGATGTCAACGATCCGGACGCCAACTCGCGCGTGGGGAACACTTACAGCCAACCGGTGGAGGTGCGCTTCGACGGTGACGACGCGGACAACGTCGTCAAAGTCGTAGTTGACCAGGTGGTTGAAGATACGATGGACTTGACCCCGACCGAGTTCGTGGAGCACGTGTCCATGAAGAGCGAGATCTTGAGCGAGTACCACAACCAGGACGTCTACATGATGGCGTCCGTTGTGCTCCCGAAGGACTACGAAGCCTTGAAGGACTCGCGCCATTTCCCGACGGTGTACTACATTGAAGGCTTCACTGGAACCGAGTCGTACGCGAAGCGGGCCAAGGGGTTTTTGTCGTCTGAGATGGGACAGGACTGGCAGGCCGGGCGTTGGCCGATCCCCATGCTTCGGGTTACTCTGGGATCCCGATTCAAGTTTGGTCACACTTCCTTCGCTGATACCGACGCTAACGGCCCGTGGGGGACGGCGCTGGTGACCGAGTTCATCCCGTTCCTGGAGAGTCAATACCCCGCGGTGCCTTCTGCTGGTGGTCGCTTCCTACACGGCCACTCATCCGGAGCGTGGTCGACGCTGTGGCTCCAGCTGCAGTTCCCCGACTTCTTTGGGGGTACCTGGAGTTCCGCGCCCGACCCGGTCGACTTCTCGCGCTTCCAGGTCGTGAGCATCTACGAGGCTGACAACGCGTACTGGGACGCGAACGGCAACCCGTACCCGACAAGCCGAAGCAATGGGCTCGTTACATGCAGCAACCGCGACGAGAATCTTGTGGAGAGGGTTTACGGACGTGGCAACGGCGGGCAATGGGATGCATTTGTAAGTCTATTTGCACTTATTGCTGCAGTGATGGTGTGTACTATGACACTGACGCTGTTTTACTTCAGTTTGCGCTGTTTAGTCCCCGGGGAGCTGATGGCATGCCCATTCCTCTCTTCGACAAGGTATCTGGTGATATCAACCGCGACGTGGCGAAGTACTGGGAGCGCTTCGACATTTGCAAGTTCCTGGAGAAGAGACCGGAGCTACTGAAGACCAAACTGCGGGGCAAGGTCCATGTCATTTGCGGCATTGAGGACACGTACTACCTCGACTTTGCATGCCGATCATTGCAGAAACTGGTTGGGAACAGCAAAGCCAACGCTCAAGACGGCTCCGCAGTGCCGAACTACGTGGCCATGGTGCCCGGAGACCACACGAGTATTCGCTCGCGCGCACACTATACCCAGGTGTACTCGGAGATCGCTGCGGTGTTCAAGCACAACACGAAGCTGTAAGGTTGGGATTTCTTGATAGAGAGACTCGTGGATCGAGCTCGGTGTGAGCAAGTAAATAGAATTAACCATCTTAACTGCAGTTTAGCGAGAAAGCATTGAAGGCAAAGCGCTACTGTCTCACGTTTCTTGGATGCATTGTTCGAATCGTGAAGCTGAAGCCATCCACGAAGTATTGACGCCGAGGCCACATAGTGTTCGAGAAAATCTTAACCGGTGGATCATCAACCCTCCATACCGCCTATTGCCGCTGTCTCGACAATCATCATCAGCTTGCCACGAGCGCCGTGCTCAGGCTGGAACACCCACTCGACATTGGCTTTACCACCCTCCTGGCACTTGATCTTGGCACAACCAAGGGCCGAATGGAGCCATTCCATGCTCATCGTATCACTATCAACGCTCTGGTTCCAGTATTGGCAGTCAAAGACCAGCATCGCCTTCTCGTTACTGCTCTCCACATCTTGCACGTATACGTCGCTACGTTTCTTGCCACAAGCACGAACCAAATGGCCGAACTTGCATCCTTGCTGGTTAGTAGCGAGAATGTCTTGCGGCCACTCCGCATTGGGAGGTGCAAGGAACGGAATCGTTCTGCTCAGCAACGCGCTAACCCCATCAGCGTAGCCTTCAAACAACTCCCTCGGCTCAACCGAATCGGCTTTTTGTACGAACAATGCCGTCTTCGCCCACTTTCCATCTTGAAACTCACCCAGCAAATCAACCAAAAAGTCGTCACTCCGTTTCTCCGAGACGATCTGAAAATGGCGTGAGCGACCATATTCCCGAACCTTTGAAAGTCGCGGCTTGGAGCTTGTAACGCGCTTTCGTTGACAATATAGTCATTTACAATCGAGACTTCATTCTCCTTTTGAACGTTGAGGTTTCCTCTAGTACGGTTGTCTTTAATCGCTAGCTGTGCTTATCTTCCCATCGCAGCGCTTTACTTCTAGCTAGCTGTCTACATGGGGGCGACCGAGTTGAAGTGCTCGCCGAGCGTGTAGTAGTGCAGGTGGTATGTCAGCTGCAGCTTGGTTGCATTTTCATCATCCTCATTCACGAATTCTGCTCCCATCACGAGCACGTCGCCCTCCGCCGAGAACACCTCGATGGGGGTCCGCAGCGCGCAGGCGAGCGCTCGGAGCTCGAGTTGTCCACCCCAATCCGCCGTATTCGCCACTCTGTCGCAGTAGGTAGCGAACGCCTCTTCCGGACTGGCAGCCGCCTCGTCCAGCGCCATGAAGGGCAGGAAATCGTCCGCGTGCGCGAGCATGTAGTCGCTCGTGAGCTTCCTCAGGTACTGGAAGCCCGCCACGACGTCTCCGATCGGCAGGTTCTTCTGCTTCATCTGGTCCGCCACCGCGTGGTACATGCAGTGGCCGTCGGACGGGATGTCCTTGATCTGGAGTCCGTGTCGGGCCAGCTGGGCCGCGATCATGTCGGCCTCGATCTGGCGCTCGCTCACCGTGTTCTTGTTGGCCTCTTCGAGGCGCTCACGGCGCTCGCGCTGCTGCTGCTTCTTGGCCTCACGCTTGCGCTGCGCCTTTGCCTGCGCCTTGGCCTGCTTGGACAACACTTCGGTCTCTGGCTCGGCCTCAGCCGGGGCAGTGGCGTCCTGGTCGTCCATCTCCTCCTCGAAAGCCTTGATCTCCTGCTCGTGGCGCTCCTTCAGTGCGCTCTCCATGGCTGCGACCTGCGTCTCAATGTCCTTCTTACTCAGTCGGTCCTTCTTGGCCTTCTTCTGGAATGCCTTGACGTCGTTCTGCAGATTCTGTGAGAAGGCAGCAGGCGAGAAAGGCCGGTCAGCAGTGAAGGCTACTGAGGCGATTACAGCTAGGACTGAGGTACAAATTGCACGGTTAGGATTGCAAGAGAGCCTAGGTTGGACGTACGCGCAGCTCCAGCTTGTGGCGCTGCTTGGTCTGCCCCAGCGTCTCGGTCTTCGGCGCCATCGCTGCCTGCCACCTCCTGTCTTTTCTTGGGGCTCCTGCAAGTGAAAAGTATTGTAACCAGGTTACGCACTTGGGTTACGTATACGATGGGTACAGCTACCTAGATAGCCAAGTCGCTGCTCGCCGCTCGTCGCCTGCGCCACTTCACGACCGCCAGGATGCCGCCCGTGCTGCTGTGCACCGACTTCGACGAGACCATCACCCAGCGCGACACGACGTCGCTGCTCTTTCAGGTGGCGCCAAGCTCCAAGTCAACTGAGCAGCAGCTGGTTACGCAGTACGTAACCGAGCTGGAAGAGCTGCTCAAGAGCTACGAAAACTCATGGGAACAGCAAGGACGCGCGAGTAAATTTGACGGTGCCGGGTTACGCAAGTTCCTGAAGAGTTACGCAGCTGTGGACCTGCGCTCGACGCAGCGGGTGGTCGCGTGTGGGGCGCTACGAGGCATTCGACGGTCGGACATTGTCGCGGCGGCAAGCACCGTCCAGCTCCGAGCCAATTGTGCCGAGACGCTGGCGGTGGTGGAGCAGTGGGAGGTGCTTTCCGCCAATTGGAGCACGGAGCTGGTGGCCTCTGTACTGCAACACGCAGAGGTTGCCACCCTCTCGTCACAGATCATCGCCAATGGTGAGGAGATCCCATGTGCAATGAGCGGTTGCTGAGTTTTGGTTGACGATCTTGCTGTTGTGTAGAGTTGAAGGTGGATGCGGATGGAGTGTCAACTGGTGAAATTGACCTGAAGGTGCAGTCTCCTGTGGACAAGGAACAGCGCGTCGCTGAACTCCGGTCGAGACTCGGAGAGGCCCAGTCGACTGTGGTTTACGTCGGTGACAGCGCGACGGATCTGCTCGCAATGCTTGAAGCGGACGTAGGCGTGTGGCTCGACTCGGATGCAACGTTGTCGTCTTCGAAGCTGCTGAAACAGCTTGTGGGGTGCTATGGGATTGATGCCCGCCCGCTAACGAGTTGCAACTCGCTCCTCGACTGCGCGAATGCGAAATCAGACGAGCACCGACGCTCAGGCGATGACAGACCTGTCATCTTTACAGCGACAGAGTGGTTGCAGATTCGGGCTGTCGTTGGAGAGCGTCTACGAAATTGACGGGGGAGTGAAAGCTGCCTGTGAAGGCGTCTTACATTCGTTACAGCCTTCGAGCTCCGAAAAAATTATGTCATCTTTTTGGTCTCGATGCTGTCGATAAACTTTGTCTTCGTGAACAAGGCAAGTCTTTGGCATGGGCTTTTTATAGGCGAGCATATCCATAGCTGCACTGATGCAGACGCCTCATCCTGCGTACGGCTACACCCTGTACTTGCAGCAAACTTGAGCTTACATCGTCTACTAGGGTGAAGCCGCACAATTTGGTCGAGGTGCACCAGAATCCATAGTGGAGTCTCAGTACTAAGTAGTTGGCTTTTGGGAATTGAAGTCCGACAGCAAGTTCATTGAAGCAATTACGTCGAACTTCGACGGTCGAAGTAAAAGCTTCTTGTCAAAGTTACCGTTAGTTTCCTTTACCACTGATGACAGCCAGGAGACAAGAGAAACAACGGTGCACTGTGTGAGACCTGTCGGCAAACAATAAAAAGAAATAAAAGGCGATTGTAATTCTTGTCTTGCTATGCTACACTACCAGAGCGACTACTGTATACTACACGTTCAGGCACAACTGCTCCAAAGCAGCGCGGCAATGGGACGCTAGCTGGGCATCACGATGTTTGGCGTGCAGCCGAAGGACGTGCAGGCAGCGTTCGTCATTTGCGCTGGAGGCAGCAGCCGACCGTGGATCGACCTCCGACACCAGCCTGGCGAATGCACCAAGCGCTCGGGCGCATTCCCGAAGCAGCTCAATCGAGAAGAGAGACCGCTCGCTCGCGTGCTCCAGCTGCGCCAGAACCACCGGCGTGGCTTGAATCCGAAGCTGCTCCGCCGTCCGCCGAGCCAGCATCAGCTCACTCTCAGGAAACCGCGGGACAGCGCGCGCGATGTTCGCTAGCGCTCCGACCGCGCAGCGCGACATGCTCAGGTCCGTAGCTTCAGCTGCTTGAACCAACGGCGTCACGAGGTCAGCCTGCGCAACAAGACAGGAGTTCTGCACGTCCTCCGTGAGCTCAGCAAGTCCAGCGCAGCCTTCCCGCATTGCGTCCAGGTACCGAGACGTCAGCATGATCTTCATGGCCTCGACGCCCGAGCTCGGCGTCGGCTTCTTGAGCGATAACGTCCGCCAGATTTGAGTTCCGAGGCCTTCGTGGTCTGCTGCATGCGCCTGCGTCGAGGTCGACGTGTGTGTCACCTGGTTCGACGCTGGAGCGTGGCCACCTGAAGTCGGTGCCGTATCCCTCGCCACGCGCTTCTGACTGCTGCTCTGTGAACACGGCAGTGCCGTTGCATCGATAACAGCGGTGAGCTTCTGGTGCAGAATCCGATACAGTCCATCCCAGAGCAATACGCTGCCGCTACGGCGCTGGAACTCCACAAGCAGCGTGCGCTGGTGTGCGTAGACCCGCACAACAAACTCGACGTGGCTGTAGTGCACGTATTTCAGGCACTTGAACTTGCACTTCAGCGGGTGGAAGATGGCTTCAATGCCGCAGTCTGCGAACAGTGCCGCAAGTGTCGACGTCACCTCAGCAGCGGCAGTACCAGCACCAGTGTTCATCCGCTTAGGCTTGCAGTAGAAATGATACGGGTCTACCGGATACGGCGGCGGAGGCAGCGACGGCGCGATGATATGCTGCAGCACGGACGGGAGTCCTTCCCTTCGGTCCTCCACTTCCTCGACCTCCACCACCTCGTCCATGACGCTGTCTAAATCTTCCTCCTCGTCGACCTCATCGTCGCTGCCCAGGCCAAAGTCATGGCGGCCCGTGTTGGGGTTCACCACGTAAGACGCGAAGCTGCTGGTGCTGCTGGTGCTGGCGCAACTGTTTCCGCTGGCAGTGCGCGCCCTCCTCAGCCGTCTCCACTGCTCGTACGGCGTGCTCTGTCCGCCGGCGCCTCCGCTCTCGCTGTGACCGCTGGAACTGGGCGAGAAGCCGTCGACGCTCGAGTTCGCGCTCACTTTGGTCGTGCGGCTGCTGCGCAGCACGGGGATGCCCAGCGCGCCGTGGCTGCGGCTCAGCGCGGCCTTACCGCCGCCCGTCTCGCTCCTCCTCAGCTCCATCTTGGAAGGCAACCGCGACGTCGAAGAGCGCAGCGACACAGCGGACGAGCGCGACGAGTGCGACGCCACGTGCCGCGGCGGGCCGTCGAAGTGGCCGCGCGAGTTGTGCTGCACTTGCATCTGCTGCTGCTGTTGGTGATGGACGAGCTGCGACCGCTGGTGCTGGCGGTGGTAGTGATGCTCCAGCTGCGCGATGGGCTGCTGCGCGTACTGGCGGCGCAGGCGGCGCGCGGCCGCGCGGCTGTCGGCGTCCGCGCCGGTCGCGACGTTGGCCACGAGCGCGGCGTTCTCCTGGCCGGCGCTGCGCGAGCGCTGCATGGTGGGGATGGTGCGGCTGGAGACGACGGCCGACGGAGCGCCGGAACTCTTGCGCGGCGTCCACGCGCCGGGAGACTGGAAGGCGCTGGCCATGCTGGGCTTGGCTTGGCTACCCTGCCGCCTGCAGCTGGTGAAGGGGTCTATCGATCTGTCTGCTGGCGGAATGGGGCGGCGATACAAAGCGCAAGATTTCCGACCTGAGTCGCCGCGTCCGGCCAATCGCAGGGCGACGATTTTTCGAGCACGAAGCAGGGAAAGCGCCCAGAAAGGATTTGATTAACGCAAAGCAGTTCTCCGACGCACTAATTAAGTATCATATCGAGTAAGTACTGATATAGGACGAACACGGACACGTGTATCTACTGACGATGTTAAATGCAGGGTGAAGAGAACTACATATGTAGCCATGTTGGGATCAACCTGACCTTCCACCCTTGCCATCAGAGCCGGCATCTGGAACATGTTTGATGGCAATGGCTGCGCGCAGCGAGCGGCTGCGGATCAATACTCGCAGGCATCTGCTCTCCGTATCGTGCTCGATATCCTATTAATAACTCCTATTCTAGTATTGTGTTACCTACACCGGCGGCAGGCTGCTGATGTCGCGTCGATCGTTGCGCCGCAGCAGCCGCATCTGCCGATTAAACTTGCGGACGTGTCCTTGCGGGTCGATGGCCGACGCGTCTCGATCCGCCGCCAGCAGGTTCCTGCTTGACGTCGCGCTGCTGCTGCGCAAGCTCGAGGAGCTGCCGAATCCGGACACGATCGGCCGCGAGGTGATGGCGCTCTTCGGACGTGGGGACGTGGCGGCGGCTGAGATCGGCACGATCTCCTCCGACCCGTTGACACGTCGAATGACGTGCTTCTCCATGCTCACAGGCAGCAGATACCCTCCCCCTTCGGCGGTACTAGTATCTGCGTCATTGTGAGGTCCCGAGTTGGTGCTTCGACTGCTGGTGCTGCCGTTCGCTGGGACTGGAGCTGGAGGAGGCGCGGGTGAGCTCGGCGAGAGGTCCTGGAAGCACAACTTCGGCATCCCAAGCACTCGCATCTGCTTCTTCTCCAGCTGAGGGATCATGGCCTGGGACGAGAGGATGGTCTTGAGCACGTACACCATCCACTTTTGCTCCCGATAGGTCTGCCGCACGCATTGGGTGGCGGCAGCTCCTGCTGGTAGCAGAGCACTGCAACTACCGAACACTCTTCGACCCTCAGCGGACGGTGACAGCAACCCCGACGCCAGTGGTGAGCCTTCGGAGGGGTCATTATCCGCCACAGCAGTCGATGTTTGTTGCAGTAGGTCCCCAGGTCGTGGGAGTAAGGAAGTGTTGGTCTGCACGTGGGTGAAGCGACGGACTCCGACGGTGGCTGGAGGCGTGGCTCCGACTGGGGCATCTCCGACCATGTTGGAGCTGAAGATTGAGATCTTTTCGCACTCGTAGCGCACTTGCTGCAGCTCCTCATCCGTCTGTCGCAACACCGAGAGGAGGCTGGGAATGAGTTGACTGCGGGCGTCGACGGCGGCGCCTTCCTCGACGACTAATCGGTGCAAGGTAGCAGCGCAAATCCGTCCGAGCAGACTATTCCGATACGTATTTCGCAGCCGCAACGGAGACGTAGGTCCTGGCGTCAGAACTGGAGTTGAGAGCGTCATCCGCTGCACTTTAGGCTTGGGCTGGCTCATCAGTTGCAGCAGAGTCTGGATCACGCCCAGTCTCACCATCGCCACTCGAAACACTTTGACAGTGCTCAGGTTCGCGATAGCAGCACTCGCTTCCAGTAGAATCCGATCACTGGCTTGACCCGACACAATTTCCTCTTGGAAGTACTTGATACCATGCAGCATGTGTCGTTCCAGCATGAGACTAACAGAAGCGTCTTTGTCCGGGTCTCCACCTTCGTTATCATCGTCCTCCCTCTCCAAGTCCTTCATGGTGTCCACCGGTTTGTCTGCGGGGGCGATGCCCACATCGTAAAGCGAGCCATCCCCGTCGTCGTGTTTCTCGTAAAACAGCGCAAGGTGCTCCGTGACGCTGAGCGTCAGATTTCGGATCGTGACAGCGCCGCACTCTCGAAGTCGCAGGTTTCTCACAGACCCCATAGGGTTCGCACTTGTCGTTGACGCACCACCACCCCCGCAGATACTCACGACCACGTGCACGGCTTGAGTTTCACATAACTGCAGCTGGATATGCTGGTATGTGGATAGCAACATGAGAACGCGGACGCACTCGCGCGCGATCACGCTGCTATTGGCATGACGACGGTGCAGCAGGGCGCAGAGGCTTACAGTGCGCTGACGTAGTAATGCCTCGGCACATTTCGGCTTCCCAGCCAGAGTATGCGTCAAGCTCGCTGCTAGTTCGCACGCATGGACGTCACTCCCCAACGCGCGATACTCCAGCAGAGGGAGAAGACGCAGAATGATGTTCTCCTCCATCAGAGCCAACGCAAGGGAGTCGTCATGAGCGACGTTGTGAAGACACTTGAGTGCAGCCATGTAAGTGCTAGTTCCTGTAGGTTCACGCTCCAGCATCTGCATCATCGGTTGATGTTTTCCTTGATCATTCGAGAGCTCCCACGACACGGAGACGGGTGATGCAGTACTAGTAGCTGGCAATCCGTTCGCAGTGACCTCCAGCAGCGTCAACACAGCTCGAGGGACACGCATTTCTCCAAACAAATGCAAGGAATCCGTCACCAGCGAGCAGTTGGCCAGAGCCTCGATGGCGAATTGCCGAACAACAGGGTGATCGCACTCCGTACAGAGAATCAAGAGCTGCAACATCTTGCGCTCGCACAGCATCTCCACCCAGGGTTGCCGGCAGCTCAGGTTACGTAGGGCCATCGCAGCGGAGGCACGGGACTCGATATCTCCGTCCACGTAGTTGCGAATGACCTCCATGACTTGCGCGCGCATGAGTTCCTTGTGGTTTTCCTCATAGCTTGCCAGGTTGCAGATGATGGCGAGCGCGAACCTTCGACTCTCCATGCTGAGATGGCCAGCTAGACACTGCAGTTGCTGCTGCTGCTTCTGTGGGGTCCTCACGCGACCAAAGAGGAACGACGTGATTGCCGGATCGTTGAATGACGGCGCTCTCCAGTTCGGGCTCGAGCTGCCGCCTGTAGCTGCTCCTGGCTGCTTGCACTCCACTGCAGTCGAAAGGTACGCCATCACTCCGTTCGCTAAGAGTTTGTGGTGATACTGACGGTCGCACGATAAATTGAAGAGAGCGCGCAAGCCGATACTAAAAACCTCGTCGGGAGACGACGACGACAGCACTCCGTTATCAACTGTCCCGGAGACTCGGCGTTCCCCCGTCATTCCAGTGCCGCTGGTCACTGCAGTCGTGCCCGACATCATGACCTGCGATAGCCTCATAAGCGCGTAGAGCACTCCGTCCTCGACAACCTTCGGGCGCGTAGCTCCATGCGAAAGAAGGTTGGACAGCGTCTTGGCGTGGATCTGCTTTGCCTGGATCGAGTTCGCGCGCAGTAGAGCGACGACAATGAAGTCCTTGAGCTCTGCGGAGGACCAAACACACGCCACTGTAGACACGTTGCAGGCTGCAATGGCTGCGTACTGCTGACACTCGACCTGACTGGTGCGGCCAAGCCGGTTCAGCGCTCGGGCCAAGTCTGCGCACTGCACGAGTTGTTGGCATCCTTCGGCTGTGAACGAGATGATGGCGAATGCCGCTGAGCAAGCCAGCAGAGACTGGGACTCCTCGTTGACGTTGCAGCAGTTGATAAGCCCTTGGATCACGCGCAGGTTCACGGAAGCTGAGGCGCACAGGTGATACAGCGTCGCTGCACAGAATGCCTGGGTGATGCCTCCTCTAGAAGACGAAGAAAGACCAGACACCGGTCCACCTCCTCCAGCTCCCGATGGTAGCGCACAAACCGCAATGAGCATGCTCTCAGCCTCATCCGAATGCGTAACATGCTTCTGACTGTCACGTCGTTGAGTGGCAGCTCGAGTCAAAGCAAACAGCGATGCCGAGGCGTAGCATGTCACCGGAAGCTGTCGTTGCAGCTGTATTCGCCGCGGATGTGAGGGAGGGGCGTTGGAAGGTATTGACGTCGCCAAATTCAGGTACGTCTTCATGCAGGGCAGAGCGAGCATCACCACCAGCTCAATGTTCGCCATATCCATCAACTCGTTAGCGATGAGGAAGATCGAGGCCAGAAATCGCTCCTGATCGTCATCAAACGCCAAGTTCAGAGCCTGGAATTGGTCTTTCTCAGTATTCGGAGGAGGAGGGATCGTCGACATGGCCAGTGACGTCCCTGCTTCTTCTTGGTCCTTCACTGGTGACGTCTCGAAGAAGTTAAAGCCACTGACCAACGCGCGTACCACCTGATCCCCGTATACAAGCTGCTGTAGGTAGTTATCGAAGAGCAGGTTGCACAGTACTGAGGCGTAGATATACCGGAGACGCCTCGAGTGTCCAGTATCTTCGGCTGCTGCAGCTAGAAGCTTCCCGTCCAACGTCCGCAGCAACTCGTTAGCGAACGTCGCTTGCTGGGCAAAGTTCAGTAGAGCGATAAGCGCGTCCTCCTTCGCGTCCTCCGACATGTCCGTGGTCCAGGGGAATCCAGACGCGTACGAGGAGCGTGATGATCGCAAGTACCAGATCGGCTCAGGCTCGGCCAAAACTCCGAGCGGAATGATCCCAACAAACGCGCTAATGTTGTTATGCGCTGAAGCTTCGTGCGTCTCGGTCATCGACGGCATCCTTTCTTCCTGTTGCTGCTCGTGGGCTCGAGGCTGTTGTTCAGCTGGCGGTGCAGGAGCACGATCGTCCTCCGTTTCATCGACCGATATGGGAGGCAGCACCGTGATCGCGTGAAGCATCAAAAGTACTTGGGGTACCTCTGTGAAAGCGGATCTGCACGAGCTCTCGAAGCTCAGGTTGCACAGAGTTCGAACTGCATTGCGCGTCAGCGTCCGCGCGTCTCGCGCGTTGGCCGCGTATCGCTTGTGGTCCATCAGCGCTAGCTTTGTGGCCTGCTGGATCATATCTTGGGAAAAGTTTTGCCGCCGCAAGTCGGTGTTACTGGAGAAGTTTGCCAAAGCTCGTGAACATGGGACGCTGGTACAGCGGAATCTCTCCTCGGTCGTGACGCTCGAGTTGAAGTTGCCCACGTCACGCAGCGCGCCGGATAGCATCAAGCTCAGCGACTTCATGCCGTGAGAGCCCATCATACTGTGATACTCGACGTGGGACGAGAAGTTGGCGAGCGTGTCGGCCGCTAGACGCAGCAGCCTCATACAAACGCTCATGTCGGCGGTCCACGCTGGAGGCTGAACGCCAAGACTGAGCAGAAACCGCGAGCTGGATCCGCCACCGTTGCCGTCGACTAGTTTGCAGAGCTGACTGACCAAAGTGTGCAGCGTTTCAGCGCCTCCACCACGGAGCACACCCAGACAGCTCGAGCGATACAGCGACAAGTTGAACAGCGCCTCCACCGCGAACTGAGACGTGGACGGCGACGCCGACATTTGACTGATGACGTTCATAAGCCCCAGCGGACTTTGCACTGCCTGCGGGTCACCAACGAACACGCGGTCGGGGAACGAGTGTCCGTAGAAGACGAGGTTCGCGATACAGCTCACCACCAACTGCTGGAGAGGAACGTGCGGGACTGTGAGCATTGATAACAGCTCCGTTATCGCTCGACATCGCACTAACACCGCAGCGCGCGCTCGACTTTGGGACAGGCGGCAAAGAGCTGTCGTGCAGGCCACCTTCACGTCCATCAGAGGCGTCCAGCTCAGTTCAAGCAGGGCCGACACTCCGTCCTTTGACGCGAAGTCTTCCAGCACGGATATGTCAGTCGTGACGTTGACGAGAACAGTAGCTGAGTACCGCAAGAGCTTGGAGTCTTCCACGTCGCTGAAGTCCGCGATCTGCGCGATGGCTCCACCACCAATGATCGCCAGCTCGCTGCCCACCTGACACGAGAGTTTGTAGAGCGAGTGCGCGCAGGTGATCCGCGCTCCGAGATTTTGCGTGTGGTCTAGATTCAATTCGGAGTGGCGAGGCTTGAGTTCGTATGGCGTCATGAAGGCGCTGAGGTCCCCTCGAATGGTGTTTACACGTTGAAGAGGGGCGGCCTTGGTCAAACTCCCGCGCTTCATGGTCGCACTTTTGAACGAGGATCGCAACGGCGGCTTGCCGTTCGGAGACGACGCCTGTGTACTGCGGGCTGCGGCCTTCTCCGTCGACTGCTCGTCGTTGGTGAAGCGTACTTTGCTCTTGGAGCTGATGGACAGGTTCCGCTGGTTGCCGTCGGTATCGTAGTTGTTGTTATTGATGGACTTGCTCCTGTATTGGCCTCCCGCAGCGTCTTCCTTGAGCTTGGTCTGGATTCCTTCCATGAGCAGATCAACACCCACGTCCGTCTCCTCCGTTCCGGCTTCGCTGGCTTGCAGGAGGTACTTCCTCTGAGCAGGCTTTTGTATTCCAAGGGAATGTCTGGCGCGCACCGCGTGTGCCAAAGCCCGCAAGCGCAATACGGTTGGTGATGACGGTTTTTCCTCGTCTGCGAGCTCGGTCACTGACTTCATGGAGGACGCACTTGACGTCCTGCAATTCGATCCGCCGCTGTTCGGTCGGGACTTCCGCCGTGGGAGCTGACCCGAGACTCCGCGAGACATTCGCCGCTCCAGCGGTGTAATACTCCCAGCCCTCACGCTCCCCGTCCTTGAGATGACTGTCTTCGGTTCGCTCGCTCCCTTGGGCTCATTGACAACGCTCGGTAGCTGTTGGCCTCCTTGCTCATGCATTATCCTTGCTGCCGCGAATCCACGCCCACCGTAGTGGAGCTGCTATTGTCGTAGCTGTGCTCGTCTTGGCATTAAGTGAGAGTGGCGCGCAGCACAGCAGCGTTCACGAACTTAGCTTTCAGCTCGCTCTCGCTTTAGCACTGGAGGAAACTGCTTGTGAATATAAACAGCAACACTGTCAGCTCAACGGCGGCGGCCTCGTCACCAGTCAACACCAACAACGGGCAACGCGCAACGCGCAACGCAGCAGAATCTGTCTATTAGTAAGTAGGTACTGCAAGCAAAATACAAGTGAGGTGAGACGCACGCAACCGGGCCACGCATGGATGCACACAGCAAACCCGCTCGACGAGGCGTCCCCATCCATCGGTTTGCAGCAGCGAGTCTATTTCCGCTGCGTGGGCAGCCACCTGTGGTCCTTGCTGGCGTTTTTCTTGCGCTTCTTGGCCATGAACTTGGACAGCCGCCCGGTCTCCTGCAGGTCCTGGAACTTGGCCTTCAGCTCCAGCTTCTTCTTGTCCTTCCGCTGCAACAACGCACAACATCCCGTCAGTCTTGTCCAATTCACTGCTTCTCACCACAGTATAGAGCCAACCAACCTTGAGGTAGAAGGCGCCCTTGCCGCTGGCCACGGCCTCGCGCTCCTCGCGCTTCCGCTTGGTCAGCGCGCTCTTGATCTTCTCCTTCTTCTGCTTCTCCGTCATCTCCTGCTGCCTCAGCGCGATCTCATGCTGCACAATACAATGCAATAACATCAAGTCAATACTCTGCTGCACCAACAGCCTCCTGGCGCGATGTGGCTGACCTTGAGCTCGTCCTTCTTGGTGACGCTCTTGGTCTTCTTGAGCTGCTGCTTGAGCTCCTGCAACTCGCGCTGTTTGTAGTCGTCAAGGAACGCGTAGCTCTTGTTGAACAGGTCCTCGTTCAGCCGCCCGCTCTGCGCCTCGAAGCGCGGGTCCAGCGCGCGCCGCTTCTTGACCTCCACCACCTGCCGGAAGCGCCCCACGGCGCGCTTGGACGACAGCTCCAGCGGCTGGTTCTTGTTCGCGCGCCGTGCGGGGCCGCTTTCTGCATGCGTTGACGTCTCCGCCTCCTTCTGCGTGGCGAAACCCTGCTTCTTCTGGCGCAGACGCTCCTCCAGGGGCACGTCGCGCGCGTCGCTCGACTTCACCGGAGGCGCCATTGTTGAATACGGTTGTGACCAATGAACTTGACTAGGTGTTTGTATGTGGGAATTGAATTGCAGTTAGTGGTAGATAGGGTTTATTACCATAACCATAACCATTAAATTTCAGATGTTGAAGTTACATGCTACAGGCTGCAAATCGTGCCCCTTTTGTATGTACGGGGTACTCCTGGAGCTTTTCGAAGTGGGAGCTTTTCGAAGGGGTAGTCCGATTACTATTGTATGTATGTGTATTGAAAACTAGAAAGGGGCGCTACAAGTATGTATAGGAATGTAAACGTGGGAGCCTACGCTACAGTGTTTGGCTTGGAGAGCAATGAGCATTAGACACCGGTTTGGTACCTGGCCATCTCGTCCGCCAAACGCATGAGCTTAATTAAAGTACTGTCAAGATTGCAGCTCACCTTCCATCGCGTAGTTGCTGAGCCTGCAACGATGTGGGGGCCATCGTTTGCTTCAGTGTGCTAAAGTCACCCTCCACAGTGGCGCAATCCTCGCGAGATCGACAGCAAACTCGGACAACAGCTCAGAGTTGCCAAACTTTTCCAGGCAACCTCGAGTGTCATTTCACGCGTCGAGTTTGGATGGCTTTCAAGCCGGCGGCGACATTCGGATTTCTTGTTGAAGAAGTGCATCAGCGGCGGGACGACTTGAATACCATAGCTTTAGACGTCTTCTTCCGTTTCGGTTTCGTACTCCTCAACAACGCTTCGAATCCGGAGCCGGTTTGCTCGTCCTCGGGATCCTCCCGTCCAAAGACATCGCCGAATTTACAGATTGCCTCTACAACGTCATTTCCCACGCGGTTGAACGGACGAACACCGAGCTCTTTCTCATACTTGGGAAGCCAGTCCTGGCTTGTTACCAGCTTTCCTTGTCTGGCAACACTACCAGTACATCGTTTACACTACGAGTCGCCTTAGTTGAGTTTGCAGTCGGCTTGTAGCGACCCTTCCCTCGGCCTTTGGAGGCCCCACGAGCTTTGGAAGCTGATGTTGGTGGCATGGGCGTTGGTGGGTCGATTGACGGTTGATCGGCAAGTTTAAATCGAGCCTGAACGCTCAAGCGCAATTAGCCACGAACTCAGCATGCAACTCGAGTTTAGGCCGTCATAGCTCAAGTTGCATCAACATATGAGCGATGCTACTGGGGTAAGACCAGTTACGACAACCTTGAAGTGTTATTAGCCATGTACTTGGCCTATTCGTCGTTGGATACATCATGGTTATGAAGGGGCACTCTTGGAGACAGGGGTATTTCGTTCTTTTTCCGTCCACAGTACCCCCCTGTACATGTACGATCACCGAAAAGTTGTCAATCTACAAGTCGGAGGACATCAATCATCTCTCGTTTCTCTCAACTTTCTTCATTCCCGAATTTGCAGAGCTGGCAAGAAATTGAAACGATGGAGCAGAAGAAATATTTCAAGCTGGTCGATGGAGCTGCGTGTACTAGATCTGGGGGTGGGGTGGGGTCTTTGGAGCTTCGAGCAGGTGCGGATGTCGGGGAATTCCTAGTCAGGCTCCTTACGTCGAACATGAAAGTGTTTCCCAGCATGGAGGCGCAAGAGGCCCTAACAGCCACCTCCGATTTGGATAACTACGGACTGGATGAAGAGAACCCCATCGTCGTGGAAATGCCGAGGGTCTGGTTCCGCTTAGTCGGCGGCACCACTCGCGCTGTACATTCGCTGCCTCTCATTGGGGATAACACTGTGGAGGAGCTACAGAGGGCTGTGTTCGAGAGAACACAGGCGATTCTCCCTCCAGGAGTCACAGCTCAGAACCTCCGAGTGTTTGCGAGCAGCGAGGAGCAGGAAGCTCTGAATATCGACACGGAGCTCGGTGGTCATGGGATGAATCGATCTGACCCGCTGGTCGTTGAAGTGCCTCGGGTCTGGTTCAGGCTCGTGGATGAAGGCACTCGAGGTGCATTCGCTGGTACAAGCCCCACTTCAGTGCCTCTTACGAAGGAGGACACCATTGAAGCTCTCCTGAAGGCAGTGAAGAGGAAATGCAGGTATTACCTGGATGGAATCGACGCGTCCGACCTCAGTATCCGGGACCACAACTATCGGGGGCCACTGGACAATGAGTCACTGATCGGTGAGCGTGGTAAGATAGAGAAGACTGCGTTTGTTGTGAAGGTGCCTGCGCGCGAGGTCGAGATCAAAGAAACCAAGGACGAGAGTGCAACGGAGGAGTTGCAGCTCTACCAAAAGCGGGGGCGGATGATCCGCGATAACTGCCAGGAATACTGCAACTCCATTCTGGATAAAGTCGACGAGTACTATGTCCGACCGTCTTCCCCGATACAATTCATGTGCGTGCAAGGATCGTCTGGTATGGGCAAGTCGCAGCTAGCCTTTTGCCTTGGACGGTCGACGACCATACTTCTACTGGATCTCCCGTTATGTTGACGGAAGAGCGCAAAACAGTTCATATGCAGATCAGTTCAGCCTAGATCATGTTAACACACATGCTCAAATCTGCATACGATTGTACCCCATGGTTGACCATAGGGTCCCATATATACGTGTATGTTACGCATCTGTCGTGTGTAATTGCATGGATCAATTATGCAGTCACAGTGTACCATGGGTACTGTGGAATACTTAAGTAAGCAAAAATCACAGCGAACGCCTTTTCATCGTCCGTTATGGTTGTGTCCGTTACGTTTTTGATACGAGGGGACTCCATTGCATGGAGCTGTTCTCGTCATTATCAACTTCGCAAACAAACAGACAAGTAGATCTCCAGAATGGCGGGTCGTCGCTCGCGTGGATCACGCACATCTCGTCGACCAGACCGTCCGCTGCGGCGAAGCCAGCGCCTAGCCCAACCTACTTTGGAAGCCAGTAGCGGTAGGTCGATCCAAACCTTCACGTTGTCTATGTCTACGCCCTAATTCTGTGTTATTCGCTGTATCGTGTTACAGAGCAAAACATCCCCGCCTGAAATAACGCCGGTTAGTACAACGTTCACAGCTCCGACTTCGCTCGGTGTATTAGCTGCGCCATCCAAGTTCAGCTTGGCATTTTTGCTGAATGAATTCGACACTGAAAACAACGGCGACACTACAGCGCGAGAAACGCACAGTGGTGATTCCGGTGGTGAAGCATTCAGCTACGACGAAGACTACGAATTCGACTTTGGTGACGACGCCATGACCGACCAGGTTGTTCACGTTGATGAACGAACGGCGGACGAGTTGAGGGAGGTGAATAACGATGGTATGCAGCCGCGTCGGCGCACGGGTCAAACTACAAGATGGATTGGCGGATACAAGTACGCGAGGGCCAACAAGTACCGAACGAAGGTGACTTACAGATGCAGTCACTATCGCCTACCATGCAAGGGCGCCTGCGAGTTCGTCTTTAGGCTTCAAAGCTATGTGAACTTTGTGCCGCACACGTGCGGGCGTTCCGCAAGCGCTGATACGGCACATACCCCCAGCATCGAGCGAGATGTGACAGAAGAGATGAAACGTGAAGTCGATCGTATGGCTATATCAATGACTATCAGTCGATCAGCCATTTGGGATCTCGTTCGGGCCCAGTTCTACGGAAGTACCGACGCCAGTGTGGCTGTGGTTGGTTTGTCAAGAGAGTATGTCATTCGACGCGTTAACCGCGTGAGGGCGGAGGAGTTCGGTGGCTCCATCTACGGTCAGATCGAAGTCTCGCCATGGTCTCAAGTGCTGAGTGACAGCGGGTTGGCCACCGACACCAATTTTTTGGGCCCTTAGCGGGGTATCAGATGTGTCGTAGAATCTTGTAAGTTGAACAGCAGCTTCAACACTCTTGATCACTGAGTCGAGGGAGCCGCTAAGACTGCCTTGATTGTATTCAGCTTGCAACACGACCAACGCTTCCTGCTCAACCACTCTAAAGAAGTTGACACGTGCCGAGTTCAAAACCTCCACACTGGTCCTCACGCGCGCTAATCTCGGCATGTTGTTTTCAACAACAGCGTCCCCGATGGTATCTCGAATGCGATATCGTGGAGTTGGATCCGCCACTGGTTCTTGGTTCGGCAAGCGTGGCTGGTTTCTTGTTCGAGGGAGCCGTGTTTGTCTGCCTGTGCGGGTACGTTCGTCCAAAATGCCATCGGTTCCTTCTGGAAAGGTGGGGTCAGAAGTTGCATCCATTAGCCGCTGTCTTTCGCTGCGCTGTAGTGCTAGCCATGCACGCCTGAGCCTTTTGCCTCCGCTACCACGAAGCCAACTTGAATCCCGACGGCGACGGTCCTCTTCGCGGAGTTGAAGGCGCTGCTCAGGATAATCTTGCTCAAGGTCATTGTCTGCGGAGGTTGCATAGCGCCAAACGGCTTCGTGTACGCGCATGGTATCCTGCTAGTGCTGTAGCTGAACGAGTTGTGAGGATGAAGCTTTTCACCGCGCAACAATGAAAGGGAGCAAGCCCTTACTTAAAGATAGATGGTCAGACAGACGGTAAGATAGGATATGCACGTTGAGGATTGACTGCAACCTATCTACGTTGTTTTTTTATAGCTGCGATATAAATGAAATTGTATGAGCTAAATAAAGAACATTTGGAGAGCGTTGCCTGTGAGCTTTAATTATAAGGCGATGGATAATTAAACGGAATAATTATGAGGTCGGTTTATGGTTGTATTGGCTGCAAAGCTTAAAATTGAATGGAGGCAGATATACATGAAGTACCAATAGAGACACGTATCGGTCGTCGTGGAATTACTTCAATCCCTTAAGCCGAATCAGCAGAATAGAGCTCAACCTTGCGCAGAAACGAAATCCCATACAGCCACTCCAGATCACACTGTTGAATGCCCTGGTTGAACGTAGTCTCGTCACTGACAAACTTTTCGCCTTCGGAGACTCGAATCACTAGACAGTGGCTAACTCGGAGCGAACTGTACCCAGCACATAAATAAATCCTGTCGTGAAGCGCCAAGTCAATCAGCTTTTGCACCGTACTTGATCCGCTAACTCCACCAAGAAGGTTCGCATCCAACGTCCGGGTACTTATTTGCTTGCATTGTACGGGCACCTTGTCATTCGCGAACTTTACGTAGAACCTTAATTCACCGTACGTGATCCCCCTTGGCGAAATCGGTCTGCCTCGCGCTGCACAATGTTCCTTGAATTTGCTAACTACATCGGAGGTGTGCCAACCAGTGTTGCCTAAGAGATCCGCAGCAAGCCCGATAGCGTAGAAAGCACACATACCCTGCGGAGAAGCACCGATGTAATGCACATGACCGTTGTTTCTGCAAAACTTGTAGAAATTGGCATTGCTGGAGGCCTTCCATGCATCAACCACGGTGCATGCCTCCATGAAACCATCCTCTCGCAAACTCCAGCCGGCCTCCCAGGTATCGTCCCATCTAAATCCGTCCTCACGATCACACCACTGAACTCGATACAAAACACCTCGGTCGGATTTCTTGCGATCAACTATCGCGAAAACGCGATATTCGCCTGTCTTCTCAGCAGCAGCGTTTTGTTTTAGTGTGGTCAGCACTGGGCTACCCGGATTAGGCGTAGCTGGAGGCTTGCACTTGCCCATATTCTTGGTATACAGGGCAACTTTGCGAATTGGAGCCCTCAGCGTCTGGATACGCATCACACCAGACCTTTTTCCGACTTTCATCGCGCTACGGACACCCACGCGACCACGCTGGAAGCCCGTAGTCACTCTGCGGCGCGCATCGGTCGAGCTACGGGCTCCACGGGCGGCGCCACCAAGCATCATCGTAGCAGGAGTCGATTGGAAGGAGAGGACAGGACACGTTACTTGCTCACTTGCTTGCGTATGCTGAAGTGAGAAGAAGCAGAGAGTAAATCACCAGATTGCGATTCCATCACTCCGAAAATTACGATAGAATTCTGCTACCGTCCTAATGAGAGGATACGACTTTTTTGATATTGATGGCAAGTTAACATGGCTCAGAAGCCATACGAGGCCACATCATCTGTACGTCGCGACTAGCCATGCTTGTGATTGCTTTTTTATAATCGCGTCACAGGCATCATATGTGGCGAAGTTTTTGTGCATGAACTGAGCATGAACTGAACTGCCTCTGACCTGAATAAAACGCTACCATGTTGACGGATACTCGCAAAGTATCTACCGCACTGTGGCGTCGCTATCGAACAAGTTCCTTTACTACATGAAGAAAGACAAACCACAGCTTGAGGAGGAGTGCAATCTCTTGTATACCCGCTCTGAGTTCTACGCCGGTTCTTGCTTCGAGAAGCGCAAGCTGTGGACATTTGGGTTTATCCGCGCGCTGCTCGAACAAAGTCGGTTGGAGAAATACCAACACGCTAAGCGGATGATACGCTTCGAGGAGCGTATAACGCTTCACGTGGACAAATGCGACCTTGGCAGTGTCCGTGCTGTCGTCAAAGAGATGAGGGAGGAGGAGAAGAAAGGAGAGACCAAGCTGCCCTTCTTCATTCTGGACGAAATGGCGATCGACACGAGCGAGGAGCGGAACGTGGCAGCTTTCCAGCAGAACGTGTTCCGGGCTTGCGACTTGGTGGTGATTCTCATGGACACCGACGCGACGATCAGCGACTTGTATCAACGGCCACGCTCCGGCAGCTGCGTCGACTCGATACCGTGGATGGCGATTGTCCCGAGATTTCCTAGCTACCAACTCGTGCTGCTTTCGGACAGTGACCGACTCGTCTGGTCGAAGGCAGTCGAGCGGTACCCGATTGTGCAAAATGTCGTGATGCACTCGCGCGGGAGGTTCTCGAGGTTTTTCGTGGAGCAAGTTGTGAAGAGCTTTACCGAGAACAGCAGCAAAGAGCTGTGGACGCTGTTGGATGAAGCGTTCGCCGCTGTCAACAGGCGGACGCTGGAGGGTAAACCCTATATGATCTCGCGTAAAGGACGAAGCGCTCAGCTGGTAGCTGTCTCGTTCTCCAACGCGGGCGGTCATGCGCGTGAGCCAGCGCGGAAGAGGTGTCAAGTGGAAGTGGAGACCTCCGCCATGCACAAACATTTCGCCAACTTGGTCGACGAGCACCTTACGGAGCTCACTAAAGCTCACTTATTGTGGACAGAGGAGAGCGTGTGGAAACCCCAGTGTCGCTTCCCTGCGGTTGAGGAGGACCTGCTGCTGTATCTCGCGATCTTGGGCGGGAAGTCCTGTTCCAGCCACCGCAATGATTACTACAAGACATACTCGACCAAATTGGTGTTCTCAGATGTCAATGCACTCCCTTCAGCCAAAAGCTCGAATGCTGGGGAGAACGATATCAAGACGTTCGAGAACATGGTCGCTCACGCCATTTTCAGTTCGTCTCGGAGAAACGGAGTGAAAGGAATTGGTTTTAGTGACTTTTTGGTTGATTTGCTGGGTGAGTTTCAAGATGGAAAGTGGGCGAAGACGGCATTGTTCGTACAAAAAGCCGATTCCGCTCGAGAGGTTGAGCCGAGGGAGTTGTTTGAAGGCTACGCTGATGGGGTTAGCGCGTTGCTGAGCAGAACGATTCCGTTCCTTGCACCTCCCAATGCGGAGTGGCCGCAACACATTCTCGCTACTAACCAGCAAGGATGCAAATTCGGCCATTTGGTTCGTGCTTGTGGCAAGAAACGTAGCGACGTATACGTGCAAGATGTGGAGAGCAGTAACGAGAAGGCGATTCTGGTCTTTGACTGCCAATACTGGAACCAGAGCGTTGATAGTGATACGATGAGCAAGGTCTTGAAAGGGTTGGATGACGCGTGGTCGGGATGGGAGTTTGTGGTGGTTTTCTGCAAGGAACTGGCGGGAGATATTGGCATGGAATGGCTCCACTCGGCCCTTGGTTGTGCCAAGATCAAGTGTCAGCAGGATGGTAAAGCCAATGTCGAGTGGGTGTTCCAGCCTGAGCAAGGTGCTCGTGACAAGCTGATGATGGTTGTTGAGACAGCGGCTATCGGTGGGGTGGTGGGCTAATAAGCCGCTAGTTCTCTTCCATCCAAAGGCTAGTTTCACTCAAGGCTAGTTTTACTCGATTGTGACTTCTTCGTAGAAGCCGGACAGGTAAAATATGTGGTACTTGTTGTAGCAGGACACTGCCGCAGCATCGAAGCGCTTCGACGAGATCTACAAACATAAAAATTGAGCGCTTTGCCCCACAACAACGTATAGCGGCAATCCACTGATATTATAAAGGAGCCATTTATCTTTTACTTTTATAGATTGACGTACTTGACGCGTTGTCAATCTACCAGTAGTATCCAAACTCCATCATTAAATTCACCTACTGAAGCATCCTCTCATTCCAAAATCTGTAGTGTTTGAGACAAGATGACGAAGGAGAAGAGGAGATACTTCCAGCTCGTCGATGGAGCGACTCGCCCCAGGCCCGTATCAATAGAAGCGGTACACTATGTCGAGCATCGAGGTACCTCATGCATTGGCCCGGCATCAGGCATCTGCTACTACGTAGCATATCGTTCACACCTCGACCACAATCATCAACTTCTCTCGCTCCTCCATTTTCGGCTGACAAACCCAGCTGACAATCACGATTCCAGCTTGGTCGCCACGTTTCAACTTGACACAGCCAACGCTCTCACGCGTCCATTCCGCATAGCAAATTTGAAGGTGCGAGCAAAACACGATGATCACCTTCCAGTCTACCCCCCCCCCTCAATTTCCACTCCAGTTAGAATATTTCTCACTTCACCAATATCCAGATCCTGCTCAAGATACTCGCACTCGCAAATAAACTCGGCCTTCTCGTTGTCCTCCACATCCTGAGCGTACATATCACACTTATCGTCATCGACAACGCAAACCAAATGACCAAAGTTGCATCCATCAGCATTAGTGTCGAGAATTGGTTGTGGCCACTGCGTGTTGGGAGGAGCGAGGAATGGAATCGTTCTCTCAGCCAAGGTGCCGGCATCGTACCCGTCTAACACTTCGCTTGCATGAATCTGTTGCTTACCTTCACCGGTTTCTGCGTCCGCCAAAAGCAAGACCTCTTTCACTCACATTTAATCCTCAAACTCACCAAGAAAGCAAGGCAGAAAGTCTCGAAAAGGAATTCCTCGCACTCCATTCTATCGTGAAGAGCTGAAAATCGCGTGAACCACCATGCCTTTCACCCAATGAAGCATTCTGGTCGACATTGGCCTGGTTTCATCAGATCTCCGCTAACTGTCGACACGTCTGTAATTTCCTCGTCAAACATGTTTGCGAAATGATGGTGCATACCTGAAGCCTCCACTTGGACACGACGTTTCTTCTGCGCTGGCCGAGCGACGCCCATTGTATCCGTGGATACCATTGCCACTGATCCATTTCGTACGTGGAAGATATTGCCTATAGCTGAGCAGCTACGCCTGCCGGTGAAATCAAGAAAGGCTTGAGTCTGTGTATTTCCTTGCAAACACGGGCAAACGCTGTATCCAGCAAATCCCAAAGCCTAACGCTAGAGTTTCGCTGGAAACGCTGCACCACCTCGTCGATAAAATATCTCGAAAGCCCACCTCGCGACCGCCGTGCAATGACTTCAACGATAGGGTATCGGGCCACAACTCTCGGCTAAATGTGCTGCTTGTTCTTAGAAAGAGCATGATTTGGTAGCTGGGAAATTTTGAAACAATTGACACCCACAGGTGCGACGACCCACGACTGGCACCGCTACGTTGAATCATACTTGTGCTTCTGGAATCATTTCCCATGCGTATCACCAGCAGCTCACATACGAGGAAAATATTGCGCTGAAACGCTGCCTCGTTCTCGCCTCCACTTGAGTCCAGCGTCACCTCATCCAATATGAAGAAGGGCAGCGAGCCATTCTTTCTCAGTTTGCCAACTACTTCACGCACAGCTTTCTGGTCACACTTTTCCACTAGAAGCGTAAGGGACTTGCCAAAACGAGTCATTTCGCGTTTTCCCAAGCTGCACTGCTGAAGCAACGCGCATAAAAAAACGTAGATCCACAACTCTTTATGAGTATACTGTAGAATCCCGACTGCGTACCGAGCGCATTGTTAAAAAAAAACCGGCGCACGAACTAAATAAACGCATTTGATATCGACGAGAAGTTCCGTTGCAGCGCTTGACTCGCTTGATCAGGTCGAGCACCAAGCTAGTAGAAATACGGTCGGCGCCCTCCCAACGCAAACGCTAATTGGGATTTCTCCATGCCCAACGATCCTGGAACACACATGAACTGCAGTGGCCAGCCGTTTTCATGCTTGTAGTAGTAATCAATCTAGTCCAAAACTTGGCTGCAAAATTCCTTGCAATTGTCACGGATGAGCCGACCCTCTTCTTGATTGCGCCAAACCCCCTTCAGATCGTTTTCATCTACGATTTCGCCAATCCTCCTATATTCTCTCACTGGCGGTGCGCCGTATACCTCGCGCTGCGGAACCTTTTCGATGAGCGGCGTCTCCCTTGTTCGGCCACGCGAGGCAACCTCCAACGTGACACTCAAAGGAGACTCAAAGGAGTGTTTGCGTCTACGGATGCTTGGCTCTCGTAAGCCACGAGCTGAGATGGTACAAAACCTGCTAAACCATCTCGATTCGCGTCATAGGCGACGTTCAGTAGAGCTTCAACAGTGTCCACTTCCGGTAGCGGGGCTGGACGTGGTCGAGTGCCCGCGAATGCAGCGCGTGTGCTGGCATCTTCCAATTGATACCATACTTCCGGTACCCGCACGATGAGCGGGTCATCGGAACTCTCTCCATAGTAATCAAAAGTTGGCTTGCGGTCGATGGGCGTCTGAGCCTCGCTGTTAGCGAAGACTTCTACATCGGAAGCGGGAAGTATTGGCGAGAGCAGGCCTTCCTATAATAATACTGCAATCGTTCTAGCACCATGGTATGACTGACAACGGCAACACTAACGTAAATTATTGGAGTGGAAGTATTGTATTGATCATTACCTTCATCACTATCAGGAGATTTACTGTCCGTTTACCACCTTGGTGACGGTACCGCATTCCAGAAGTGCCGTTTCAAGACGCACCGGCAGCATACCCTGTCGGTGATTCGACAGTGTGTGCTTCGCGACACTGAACAAGCGTTCAACAGCGTTAGAAGTTGGAGGGATGTGGCGTACCCCTCCGAACTTCTTCAGCATCGTGCGCTGCTTCTTCCTCGCCGACATGACCTGGTCCGCGTAGCCTTGGGGGCGCCCGCCGGTGCTGGGAGCTGCGGCAGCCGCGGCGACGGTCTCGACTGGACTCATCGTGAGTAGCTGGTCTTCTGTTAGATACTCTGTCTTGTCCGCCAGCGCAAGCACGCACGCCACTTTGAAGTCTGGGTCGTTCACGATGGCAGCATCGGCTGCGAGATACGAGTCGACGACGGGATGCTTCTCGGGCGCATCAAAGATGTCGCGCACGTCGAGAAGCGTGATGTTGTCCTCCTGTAGTTTGGTGGAGTAGATCCACTGGAATTAGCAGGGACCCCGCACTTACACACTGCACCCAGACACCGGCTAACTGAGGGGGTACTCCGATAACCGTGGGGTTGCTTAGCGTCTCACCTTGTGTACCCGTCGGTGGGCTGGATCTGCTCTCTCGTTGACCTGAGACCTTGGAGAGGATTTAGGGAGATGTTGGGGTAGATTCGCTGTGGGGGTTCCTTCACGCGGGTCTGCGTTGGTCGATCCTTGGTCTTGGTCGTAGATCTTGTGGATCTGATAAGTAATATACCGGACCCGGAGTTGTTGCCTCGTTGGGGGGTGTTGTACCATTTTCCTTTACATTGCTTGCCGCATCATATTAGCGGGGAAGTTGGTGGCGAGGGCCGAAGGGCGCAAGCTGCTAGCCAAGCTATCCAGCAGTCTGCCACGTGTGCGGTGGCAAATCACTTGATTAGAGTATGAGCCAATACTAATCCCAATACTAAGGACCAAGGGTGCGGTTCCCAAGCCAATTTGTGGTGAAGCGCGATTCTCGGAAATGCGTGATGGCAAGTGATGGGTGAAAGATGGATCCAGACTCAGAATCAGATGGATCTGGATCTAGGATCAGATGGACCTGGATCTGTACCCATTGGATCCAGATCCGAGATGGGTTCAGTCCCGCACCCAGGTGTAATCAAGAGGCCGTGGACACAACGCGACGGGCAAGCGGCTGACGTGTAATGGAGATAAAGGGAGCCCGTAGAGTCGGTAGGTACAGATGGGAGGATAGGATCCACATGATGATAGGACTTTGGGATGGGATCGGACTTAAGCATAAATCAGAAACGAATTTGCCTTGATCGACGCAAGTGCTTCCTCCCTCGCCTGGAAACGGGAACTACATTGGCCCTACGCGGCGTAGAGAGGTTAGCCGTAGCAGATCTAGTGTTGGTGGTAAGACTGGAGTAATACATTGGCCAGATCCAAAACCTTCCTAGTGAACTACTGTCAAGTGCGGATCCAAGATCCACCGGAGTTATCTGTTTGTCCGGTGCGTCCTTCGCTTCTCAACTGTCAACTACACCGTCATTGGAGGCGGCAAACACGACCAAGGAAGACCTGCGAAGGAAACGAAAAGGACAACAACAACCGAAAGGCAACAACCCGGCCGGATCCAGATCCAGGCCGCCAGATCCAAGTACAAGACTACTGGATTTGGAGTAAACTGCGAGCAGAGTGAAGATTTCCGCGCTGCTCCTGTGACGAAGCCCGCTCAGATTCTGGCGAACCTCGTCGGTCGATTGCCTTTGACATGCTGGATCTAGGAAGCAGTTACCCAGTCTCAGCGAAGGTGCATCCGGGCGACGTCGGTGGTGGTGAGCCAAGTGGAGTGCGACTTCGAAGTCAAGCAAGCGTGTGGTATGCCGATACGGCGGAAGCTGGACTGTGGAAGCTGTTGGCTGATGGTTGCCGAGTTCAGATGTGAAGTGCAGAAGCTGCCGAAGCTCAGATGAACGGCTACTAGAGTCGACGGAAGACCTGGGATGCCGGCGTTGTGCTAGCGGGACGTTGTCGCATCATGACTTAGCGCGCTGATCGCTGGCGCCCGCAAGGAGCGAGGCTGCCTACGCGCGTACTCGGGCGGTGTGAGGCTTCTATCACTTGAATGTGCTTGCTGTACCGCTGAGTCTCACCGAAGTATCCTGAAGTCGAGCAACCCGTGCTGTGTTGTTGCTGAACCTCTGAAGTTCCAGATGTGCGTCAGCTAAGCCTTTGATGGCTCAGCGAGGAAGGTTTCCCTGGACCCTGAGGAGGTTCAGCCTGAGTTTGCTGGACTTCGCTGAACATGGCTGGATTTGGCGGACGTTGGTGGACACTTCGAGTTCAAGGTCCAGCGGAGCCTTGGAGGTTCGGAGTGCTGTTGAAGTTGGAAGGTCGCCGTGTCAGGTCACGCCATCCCGTGATTGCAGACAAATCAGCCCTGACATCTCCCGTCGCACCCTGATGACGCACCCCATGTGGCCAATCACCTGCGAGAGATCTGGGTTGCTGGCAGTGATTACGCCCGGAGCCGCTGGATTCTGCTGGACGCACCCGAGTTTCGGCCAATCATCGCTGAGATCACGTTGAAGCGCCGCATGCGACTGTGCGTTGCTGGCAGCTTGCAAGACAGTCTTCTCACTGTTGTTTTAGTGTTTCCGAAGGGCTTTTTGCGCCCCCACTTGATAGGTTCATGTTTGCATGTGTAAGATTTAAATCAGAGTCGAATTTGCCCCGAAAGACGCACGTGTTTGGATTTTGTGTGGTCGCGGGTGTCAAGGAGCACCTCCAGTGAAATTCAAGGCCCCATATAGACCGATTCGGTACCCCTGGGTGTGAGGAGGGCTCCGTTTGGCTATTTCATATCGTTACGCGTCGAACCGGCTCTCGGCGTGTATTTCATTTTGACCGGGGAGGAAGAGCCTTCTCGTTGGTTGTGGAGCGATCGTGCGACTGGTTGGGACTCGGCCCGACATTTGGCGTGGATTGTTTGGTGTCCGCCTGACATTTGGAGATCGGGCGTGGTGCTCGGAAGTCCCAGGGCGCAGAGCGTGAACCCTGGATCAAGACAGGCTCAAGCCGAGCCAACTCACGGGGCTACTCTAGGTCGAGGAGCGAGGGAGACCTGGTTGTGCGGCTCTCAGCTGGAGCCGCCGGAGGAAGTGAAGAAGCTGTCAAGACCTGATCCAAGGTCTGGAAAGAAGAGGACGGAGTGCGTGTGGAGTGTCGTGTCTACATTGAAGAAAACCCGGGGCAGATTGGGCTACGACACGTGCAGACGGGAGCCTGTTAAGTGGAGAGCAAGCGCCGTTTGGAGACACTGGGGGATATCTGGACTGGACACGAAGTTGCTGTGGTTGACCTCCGACTGGGACCAAAGCGTAGCCCTAGGAAGAGCTACTCAAGGGGATCACAAGGGAGGTACACACACGCCTCATCCGGTTCAAGTCCAAAGTTCAAGGAGCGTCAGCGGAGTCTTCATTGCAGTCCAGCCGAGGTCTTTCGGCTGGGACTCTGAGACTCTAGGGCTCTACGAGCTTGGGTCTGGACGTGGTGATTCTACGTTTGAACAAGTCTATTCTACATCTGGAGGGAAATTGTCCCGCCGCCTCGCCACACTCCACCTACATCCCCGCGTCTCGCCCAGACTGTTCTGTCTTCAAGGCTCGGACGCTTCAGCAGACACCAGAGGAGCAGATCCAGCCCTACAGACGGGTACACAAGGTGACCAAGTTCAGCACACAGATCACGGATCATCGGGGGACCCCCTCCGTAAGTCGGTGTTCGGGCGCAGTTGGAAAGTTGGATCGGCGATCTCGCAGATTTTGCTGATCCCGCTACGCCACAAATTCAACACTGATTTATGTTAGCCTGTACCTAGCTTCCCATCCGACTTGAATATACCTACTACTGGCTCTCCTTCCTGCCTAATTATCCCCATGTATCCACCGTACCAACATTTTGGTACAGATCCATGCCTAATATAGCGGATCCTACGTTAGACGTCCAGATCCGTGTACGTCACACCGCCTTGCAGTTGATCTAGCTTCAACCACAGTAGCTTCATCGTCGCGCTCTGAAAATCACGGAGCTGGTCTCGCAGGGCACGCAAGCGATTCTCTTGGTGGCGAGTCGGCATCAACGACACGATGCCATCGTCGTCCGTGTCCAGCGCGTCGCGTAGGTCGAAGTACCGCTCGAGCATCTTGAACGTGGAGACCCATCGAGTCGCCTGGCGAAGTACCGGGCGCAAATTGGTATTTTGCCTGAGAAAAAAAACAAAATGCAAAAAAGCAAAACATACAATTTAGGTCAGAACAAAATATCACGATCACGAAAAAGTTCAAAATGCCAATTACCTAAATCGATTCGCCGTGTTTAGTCCTCGCAGCTTTCGCATGAGTTGCTGCATTTGCTCCAGCGGTGGCTCGTAGTAAGAGAGGTACAAGTTGACCGCCAAATTCAACCGGTGGCTTGGCTGGCACAGCCGATGAACAGCACCTAAAGCAAATCAGCCAACCTCGTGTTTACAGAACAGTCGTCAGCCACGAGGTAGATGGTGCTGGAAATGTCCCGTTTGAAAAACGGTAGAATACCGGTCAGGAAGGCGACGTGGCAATCAGCAGTCTGGTCCTCAACGCCGTCATCCGCGATCGGAACTAACGCCAGGAGAACCTTCTCAGAGCGCTGGTCGTGCTCGAAAAAGGGAAACACGGCAACGTAATGCTCCGAGTGGAAGCTCCACCCGTCCAGCATGATACCTAATTTGAGGGGAATGAAGGCACTGATTCCAATCTCGACCTCCTTGGTCACCAAGACCGCGTACTTCAGCAGCGTCTCGGTGCAAATCCGCTTCATTGTCGTGTACTTGTCCACGGTCGGGTGCTCGCAGAACCAGAAGGGGAGGTTGCACTCGGTGACAAAGTCCAGCCAGCGGTAGATGGCCTGGCTCTTCTGGTCGATAAAAACGACCAGCGTCCCCGAGTTGAAGCCGCTGTTCGCCAGCGTGGTCATCTAGTCGGGATGCTGCTTCAGCACGTGGCTGAAGAGGTTCGAGTAGCCCGACCTCCCATCTTGCTTCCGCACAGTGCCACACTGGCAGCGAAAGTGCTCGGTTGGCTCATCTTGCTCGTCCAGGAGCGGGGTGAAGAAGTAGAAGTAGACTTGCTTGGTCGAGAAGGAGGTTTGAGAACGAATGATGAACTCAGAAATGATTCTAGAGTGGGTGAGAGAAGCAGCCTTTGTTGAGGGCATGTTGTGGCGTAATTACGTTCTATCTGGTTGCTGTCAGCATTTTTACAGCCTCGTAAAAACACTTCTTTACGAGTCGTAAAGAAGTGTTTTTTCGTAAAAAGAAAAGCAATGATGGTAACAAGCCGTAAAATACGTTATTGGACAAAAATGTTTTTTTTTTACAAAAATTAGTTATTTACTGGGAAATATTATTGTGACTTTCCCGTGATAATTCTGGCCGTGACCGAATTAAGAGCGGCGATGGTGAGGCCGAGTTACTTAAGTAAGGCGGAATAAGCTAATCCAGCCTGCGTTAGGCGGAAACAGAGCGATTGGCGGTTTCCTACCCGCCAATCCATGTCATTCTGCTCGTATCTCCATTAGCACCATTGCCGAGTCCTAAAAATTTGACAACGCCCTGGAGAGCTGGACAAGTCGCCCCGCGTACCAACCGGAAGTACTTCCTCCGCTCCATGGTTATAATAACTTGTGTATGAGAGGTAACTACGGCGACCCATCATACATGTCTTGGTCGAAAGGCAAAACTTTCGCAAAATATAGAAAGACGTCACTACGAACCCCGATTGAGTGACAAAAAGCTAAAAACTCAACAACTCCTTGGATCCCATCACTGGTAGACGTGGCTACAATACCACTAGCGACATGGGCGGCAACGGATGCACTTGCGGCCTGCTGCCATGCATCTGCGTGGGCGACGTCGAGGACGCTGTGGACTTTTCGACGGAGGTGCAGAGCGCGCACATCTCCAGCGTCGATGACACAGCGACAGCGAAAGCGAAGCTACGCCAGCTCTTCGCAGTGGATGCCACGTCACAGTGCATGAGCTGCATGATGCTGCCCTGCATTTGCCCCGGCGACGACGATCCCATGCTGGCTGGAGACGACGAGACTACAAGCGTGGAGGCAGCGAGCCCGCTGGCGTCGGACCACGACCAAGCCGCAGTCGACGAAGAGATGGACGAGTATGATCGCGTGCGACTACCGGTTGGTCCCTCCGCTCCCACCGATAGCCAAGAGCAGAGAGACGGTGATATGTGGATCGCGCGCGAGATCAAGCCCTTATTGAAGCCGCACCAAGTGGAAGGCGTTCGGTTCCTGCACTCGCATGTGACCGCCGGTCGAGGCTGTATCCTGGCAGACTACATGGGACTCGGCAAGACGCTGCAAGTCATCACGGTTATCTATTCCTTCCTGGTGGACGAGCTCGGTGCGAGAAAGCGGCGCAGCAAAGAGAACGACTCTCAGAACCCTCGTACGAACAAGAAGGAGTCGCAAGCAGCGACAGACCAACAAGAGAAGATTTCTCAGCAGCCGCCGGCAACGGTGCTGGTGCTCTGTCCAGCCATTTGCTTGCCGAATTGGGACTCGGAGTTTAAAAAGTGGCTGGGTGCGGAAGCGCGCGAGCGCTGCCCCGTGTTGACGCTGGATTCTTCCACCACAAAAGGCACCACTGCGGGTCGACTGCGGCTTTTACAGCGCTGGAAGCGCACCGGTGGCGTGCTGCTCATGGGCTATGAAATGTTTCGTGGGCTATTAAACCCAACAACTGCGCCAGTGAGCGGTGCTTCCGAAGGGGCCTCGTCTCTCCGGGTATGCTCACGCATGACTTCTGCCACCATGGAGATCACCAGTGCCTCTGCCCAAGAGACGGCCAAAGTACAGCGCACGGCACGAGAGTTTCGACGCCTGTTGTGCGCTCCTGGCGCTGATCTCGTAGTTATGGATGAAGGCCATCGAATGAAGGACCCAAGCTCGTTGCTGTGCCAAAGTGTGGCTCAGATCCAGTCCCCCCGCCGCTTAGTGCTTACCGGTTACCCTGTGCAGAACTCGCTCTCCGAGTACTGGTGCATGGTTAATTTTGCGCGCGAGGGCTTCCTTGGTAGCTACGAGGAGTTCCGTGCGAAGTATGAGCGCCCGATTGTGGAGGGAAATGCCGCGCGATCCCAGGAGCTGATCGAGCGCTTGCAGAGTGTTGTGCTTCGCCGCGGCAAGGCGCTGCTTCGATCTCAGCTGCCACCGAAGATGGAGTGGATCTTGTATTGCAAGCTCTCGCCGGTGCAGCATCAATTGTACTGCGACTTCCTCGACTCTTATGGCGACAGTGGTGCCGCCACTGCTGATCTTTTAACGGCATACGCTGCGCTGCTACAGGTAATGAACCACCCGGATATTATTTATTCCAAACTGTGTCCTTCGATGGGCGATGGCACTGCGTTGCCGCTGGAAGACGACGAGGAACTCAACGACGATCTGCTACCGTTGGACGATTCGAGTGGCTGGGCATGGGAGAGTGAAGAGCGCTTGCAGGAGAAACGACAGATTGCTGCGGCTCAAAGGCGTAGAAAGCGCCAGAAGCTCTCGGACACACAGAAATCCTACGAGTGGGCACGCTCGGCAATGCTTCAAGGCAGCGGACAGGCAAACAGGAGAACCACGACAACTGGAGGAGTCTTGGAACCGTCAACGCGAGCTGCGCCGAGTCCGTATCACCTGGAAGTACTGGAAAACAGTGGAAAAATGGCCGTGCTCATGCGCATCGTGGAAGAAAGCTTTGCGTGCGGCGATAAGGTGGTCGTGTTCTCTCAGAGCGTTCCAACGCTCAAAGTGATTTCCGACTTCTTGCGTGCGAGCGCCTTCAGCCCATCGCTCGCGGCGGACAACGCAGCCAAGGCTCGGAAGCAAGAAGGCGGTGCTGCAAACCCCAAAGTAAAGCGCCGCAGAATCGCTCCACGCCCGAATCGCGACCCTGCTGGGATTTTGCGCAAACGACGGAACCAAGCTGGCGCCACCACCGCCGCCGCTCGAAAATCTTCTGCCACAGCCCCAAGTGCGCCAGCAAACGCATGGTTCTTACAAATTGACGGCAGTACCAATGGTGCTAAGCGCATGGAGTACATCCAGGTACTGCGCCGCTTGACAGCCCTCCAAAACTGTGTGTGTTACTAACACGCTTCACTCTTTGTGTCTGATTCACACAGCGTTTTAGCTCTGCTGAGTCGCCGGTCAAGCTGCTTTTGGTGTCCACGCGCGCTGGGGCAGAGGGTATTAATCTTCACGCGGCGAATCGACTCGTGCTCTTCGACGTGAGCTGGAACCCTTCCAACGACCACCAGGTACGTGACAGACTGCGCCGTCCGTGGGGAGCATTGAGTCACTTACCGAAACTTACCTTTTCTTGTGTCCTGTACGTCAGTCCATGTGCCGTTCGCACCGCATCGGCCAGGCCAAGACTGTGCACGTGTACCGACTCGTGAGCACGGGCACGATGGAGCGCATGATCTACGAACAGCAGATCAAGAAGGTCGATCTGTCCACCTCCGTGGTAGACAGTCACGAGGTTGCCGACCAGACGGAGCGCGGCACCAGCGTGGCTGTCTCGGACGCGGTCTCATCGGCCAAGGAGCCGTTCAGCGGGTTCCTGCAGCCGCCCATTGAGGCCGACTACGACAAGGAGCTGGCGGTCGAGGACTCCATGTTCGAAGGCGACAGCGTCTTGGCCTCGTGCGCCAAGCAAGTGGGTCGCTGGATCGCTGACGTCCATCGCGTGCATGAGCCTCTGGAAGATGACAAGCAGTCGGCGTAGTTGAAGCTAGCAAATGACAATCACTCCTTTTTCACACACGTCGCAGATGCGTCTTCTATGCACCCCCACCGCCCCCATAACTCGAACTCAAATTGCAATCTGCCAGCAACAAGGAAGAAAGTGTGTGGACCGAAGCGATGACTCGACAGCCGATCGGCTTAGATGTGACCGCGCACAAGGAGGAGGTAAACGTGACGGACGCCAAGAAGAAGACGAAGCTCCGCGTGCGCTACTACGTGGAGCTTGTCGTGGGATCGCCGCGCGAGAGCCACACGCGTCTCGGCTTCTCCGGCTCCTTCCAGGCGCTCATGCGACTGCACCGCGAGTTCGTGCGCCTGTACGTAGAGAAGCACGGGGATCCCCACGGCGGGCTACTGACGGGGCGAGAGAGCTTCTTGTCGAACTCGTCGTCCACGTCGCGCTCGTCTGTGTCGTCCACATCCAAGGGGTCCCCGAGCTCCCTCTCCAAGTTCGTGCGGCACACGTTCGGCCTCAAGAAGAAGAGCACAGAGACGGAAGCTCAAGTAACTGCTAGTAATCAGCACACGCACCACGGACACCACCACCACCAGTACCCAACAGCACAAGAACTTCCAGGTATCACGCCTTTCCCGGCCCATAACAAGATGCTTGTTCATCTCGAGAGCGGTGAAGCCAAAGATGATGCCAAAATCGAGGCCCGCAACGCAGCTCTCTTCGAATACTACTCGCATCTATTTAACTCGGACGATGGTGAGATGTATCTGGAGCTGGTCCACCAGCGCGCGCAAGAGCGAGCAGACAAAAACAAACGTGGAACACTGGAGAACCAGTCGGACGACGCAGCAGCGTCTTCTTCTCACGGCAGCGGCGGGCTGCTCAAGCTGTTGGGCCACCGCCCGAAACATGAAGACGGCAAAAGCAGCAAGCTCGTGGAGTTCTTTGAGCCTGTGTATGTGCGTGCAAGGGGAAAATCACGTGCGCGTCGATCTACTCGCGGAGCACCATAGCAAAAGAGCAGATAAAGGAGAACGAAGTCTCGATTTTTTTTGTTACGTTTGAATTGAAGTAGTGACTAACTAGAAATCTCATCTTCACCGTCCACGGAGGCCTGTGCGTCTGCATCGAGGAAATCGGACGGATACAGATCATCTAAAGCCTGCGATAATTGGCTCCCATTGTCCGGTGGGGCTTCGCTCGGGCCACCTTCCACCTCTTCGGAGGCTAACCGTGTGACTGCATCAGCCATTTCAATAGCTAATCCAGAATCGCTTTTTAGCATCGGATGCTGAGCGTCGTCCAGCAAGTCTGCCGATAGCTCACTGTCGAATTCGTCGTCGATATCGAAGCGTAAAACACTCTGGACGGCAGCAAGGGTTTGCTGCTGCATCACCTCAATTTCATCATCTCCACGTTGATCTGTGGCCCGAGTATCAACAGCATCGACGCCAAAGGATTGTTGGCCACCGCCAGGATCTGGTTCAGGATTGCTACCGGTAGACTGGCAGCTTGGGTTCGATCTCTCCGGTTCGAGATGTTCCTGTTGTTTTGCACCTTCGTCTGGTGTTGGGGCACAGACACCGTCAATTTCTTGATGGGGCATCTCGACACTTCCGACTGTGACTTGCTCAGCTATAGCTGGGGGGTCATCACGGTCTATGGTGTCCGTCTCAACCCCGAGGGCTGAATTATTCGGCTCATCTTGAGGTTGGGAACTTGAGATTTGTGGTACGGAAGGGGCTGTAGTAGCAGTGATACCAACTTCGGAGCCTTGACGACTTCTGTCTGGCTTCTGCTGCGTTGCTTGAGGTACAACTTGCCGGGACGACGTGGCGATGGCGCGTGTGGACGCAGCACTTGAAGGACGAGGAGGTTTTGGAGAAGCAAGTGTCGCTCTACTTGGCGTTTTCGGGGCTGGAGCAGTCGGTAGAGCAGTCGTCGCTGGCGAGGCAAAACTTTCTGCCCGAGGCGGCATTGGTGATTTCAACTTTTCACGCCTGATGGAGGCTATCGTTTCCCTTCGCATCAACTTTTTCATCTCTTCGAGCGCTTGAGCGAGCATGACCTTCTGCGTCGGCGGCGAAGACGCATGCTTCCCAACACTTTCACTGAACTCGCGGTCGTACGTCCGTTTGCGCTGCTCCAGATTGAGATTGCTCTGAAGCAGCTCCACCCGAGACTTTAGGAACCCAACCTCTTGCTCCAGCTTCCGCTTTTCGTGAGCAATAATCTTGTTGTCTTGCTGTAGTTTGGCGATTTGAAGCTTGCTATTGGCTTCTGCCTCCGCGAATGCTAGTAGCTTCTGTTGATGAGCTTCCCACTCAAGCCGCTGCCGCGCCAGGAGCTCTTGGTGGTGACGCAACTCTTGGTAAAGCTGACTTCGCTCCTCCTCAAGCTCCATGAGATTCGTACTCTTGATCCCGCTGCGAAGAGATTGCATCGCTTCCTCATAGGAGCTGAGTAGTTGGGACTGTTGGGCAATCTTCTGCTTCAGTCGCTGCGTTAATGCGTGGAATTGTCGGTCCCGTTCGGCCATTTCTCGTTGAATGACACTTTTGCTGGTACTCAGAGTTCTGTCGGCGCCAACGGCTTTGGCATGAAGCAGCGACTCGATTTTCTTGTCCTTCATTGCTATGATCTCTTCTAACCGACGTGCATGAGCGACAGCCTTCACTCGCTTTTGCTGTTCTTGGAGACAGATAGCCTTGAGCTCAGTCTCCGCATCGAGCAGTCGGTAGTATTCATCATGTAGTTCTGTGTCTTGAAGACCCTTGCTCTTGTTGTTAAGAGCCGACGCCACGCTGTAAGGTGTCGAAGTTTGTTTCGCTGGACCAGAGAATCGCCCAACGTCATTGTACACTGCCAGGATGCGAGCGTGAACAAGCTTCTCGCCTTGTCGCTTCCGTCTCACGCCCACACCGCTTGCGCGCGATTGAGAACCGTTCAGGGTGCGGTCGTCAACAGAATTTCTTGGTGTAGTCCGCATTCGAGGACGAGCACTAACCGGTCGGGCAGGTCTTGTGGGTACTGGGTTGTCTACATTGGTCATCGACAACTGGGGCGCTTCCGTGGGCAATGGCCGTATAACGCGTGCACTGCAAGGGCGAACTGATGTCTTGCTGCAACCAGACAGAAACAGCATGAGAACAACTAACAGTAGATATAAGCGCGTTAGCAGAACCCATGTTACCCCTTCAAGCGCTCTAAGTACTCCTCATAGCCTTCAAGGTCAATCTACCGCAGGTTATACATAACAATTGAGAATTACAACGCAAGAGGCGAGTTGTACATGTAGTAGATGATGCGTTTCCGTACCCCGTCGTCTTCCTCGCCATCGTCGAGGATCTCTGTGCTTTCCTCGGAGTCTTTCTCCCTTTGATCGAGGCGTGGAGAGCGCAGGTGCGCCTCACTACCGACTTGCTGTCGGTTCATTCCACGATGCAGCTTTGAAACACTAGTGACCCTAATGAGGTTCCCAATCCCGAAATGGAGCTACGCAGCAAGTGAAACGCCGTTCATTTTTGGCCCCAATGAATCAACACACTTTTCTATCTACGTGATCTGGTTGGCGCCGCTGCAGAGCGAGTCACTGACACCGGTCGAGTCCGATTGCCGCCACTGGCTCGTGCCGCTGAGGTCGCAATTGCACTTCTCACGTACTGCATCTCCACTTGGTATTTGGCATTCGACTGCGAGATTGGCTTCTTCCTCGTCGGCGAGGGAGCTGAGTAGGGTCGATACGATGAGAATGCCGATCGGCCCGAAGACTGACGACCAAATGGCAACGACAACTCGTGGTGCCGAATCATTTCGGCACTCCGCAGTTCAGAAGTGCTGGTAGGACGAGACCATCCGTGATATAGGGGCGCCCGAGTGGAGTTTGGACGCGACACAGATACAGGAGTTGATGTCATGCGGACGGAGCCTGAATCTGGGGTCACGATGGGAGAAGGGCCCGTTGCTTCTACATGTAGCGAGGGTGTTGGAGGTGGCACTTCCTCAGGTGCGGGCGTGACCGGTACGTAGGTCTTGGAGGGAGCAGCGGTAGGACTTTTGATCGGGGCGATAGCTTGGGTGGAGCTTGGTTGATGCTGGCGCGATGAAGGGATCAATCGTTCCTGCCCGCCCGACTTGTGATTGACCTTGTGACTCGACCCAAAGGCTGTTAGAGCCTCGATATTCATTGCCGACACGCCTCGCAAGAAGATAAGACGAAGGTCTTCCTCTAACTTTTGCCGGCACTTGTGTGATTCGGCCACTTGGCATTTTGCGTCGTCAATTTCTTGCTGGAGCTGTGCAATAAAATAGACAAACGAGTTTGTGCTGTTAGACACTGCAAATATTCCGTCTTTGTTTCATAGCCGAAGTATAGTACTGTACCTGCTGGATTTTCAGCTGATACTCCTTAGCCATCTCAACGATGCGGTGCTCGTAGCGCTCTCGCTGCTCTTGAAGCTGGTTCTGAAGTCCAAATGCTTGGAGATATTGTTTCCAATAACAAAAACTCGCCAATAGTTGTCGTCTGCAGCACTGTCCAAGTACGCGCCGAAGAGCATTGCGCCTTGCCGCCGCTTGTTGAGCAGAGGTGCTCCACCCGCGAAAGCATTTTCCTAGCCAATGAGCTTCACTCCAGCGCATTTGCTACCAAGAAGATTAACAAAGTTAGTCGATGAAATATATAGTCGAAGAAGGGTCCGGGACTTACATTGCGGTGCGATTGTTTTGCCGTGAACTCTGAAAAACGATCGAACAGCAGCTCTTGCTGCTCTCGTTTCGCCTCCGA
The DNA here is from genome assembly GCA_016169955.1 of Phytophthora vignae f. sp. vignae. NCBI lineage: Eukaryota > Oomycota > Peronosporomycetes > Peronosporales > Peronosporaceae > Phytophthora > Phytophthora vignae. The sequence continues at coordinate 192,858 of JABJUM010000020.1, forward strand.
TTCAGCAACACGCATTTTCAGCTCCTCCACCTTGCTCTACATACAAACAGATACAAAATACACATTAGTACTGCGCCAGCTGAGATGGAAGAGTTATTGGGCAAAACACTTACTTGTAGGGCGGCTACGTCGGTCATGTGGGCCGCTGATAGCTTCGACCTTTCCAAAGCTTCGTTCTTCGCCTTCTTCAGCCTCAGCTCCATAAACGCACTCATGATGGAGCGCCGTGCCGCCTCTTGTGCCATCGCCAGTTGAGCGTCAAGCACTGCGATATCGGCATCGGCCAGGTCGGGCTTAACTGGAGGCCTCTTATCTCGCAGACGATAGCGATTCGTAACCAGCGGGGACACTGCCATCGACGTTGAAGGCAACTCACCATGAATTTTGATCGCGTCCTTCTCGGCCTGCTTTTGGTTAATGTCATCGGGATTGCTGTCCGGTATAGCACTGCGGATGGGGGCACTCAGTACACTACTCTCTCGGCCTGGTGAAATTCCCATACACCTGCGGTTCGTTGGCGAGTCGTTGTGGTTTGAGCTCGCGTCAGCAGCGATAACAGCACTTTCAAAAGTTTCCTCGGGCTTCTCGTGCTCCTCACAGATCGCGGCTAGCTCCTTATCACTCTCACCGTAGAGAGACCGCGGAAGAAGGGCAGGCGTCTCCGGCACCGGCTCAAACTCGAGCTTCGGCATTTGCCGCCGCATTTGCCGCCACTCCTTGTCACTCAGCTCCAACTCGGACTTCATGGCCGCTCTGCTTGTGACGGGTCTCAACCGCTGCTGCACTAATTGTCTCCCGATTGCAGCTCTAAAAGACGATGCTAAACATAGAATCGTGCAACTGCCAGGAATTTCTGGAGTTGCTTCAAATTGTTCAACAAAGCGCAACCAGTCTACATAACCAGAAGAATTCCACCATATATTTTCATGACTCGATAGCTCAGCTGTCTTTTATTTCCGGTCGCTCGCGACTACTGCACTTACTTCATCCAGCAGCCATTACCTGCAAGCGGGTCCACGTCGCAAACGAGTTAGTTGCCACCGCGCAGGCGGAGCACCAGGTGCAGCGTCGACTCCTTCTGGATGTTGTAGTCGCTCAGCGTACGACCGTCCTCCAGCTGCTTGCCGGCGAAGATCAGGCGCTGCTGATCAGGCGGGATGCCTTCCTTGTCCTGAATCTTCTGCTTGACGTTGTCGATCGAGTCCGACGGCTCCACGTCGAGCGTAATCGTCTTGCCAGTCAGCGTCTTGACGAAAATCTGCATGCCACCGCGCAGGCGGAGCACCAGGTGCAGCGTCGACTCCTTCTGGATGTTGTAGTCGCTCAGCGTACGACCGTCCTCCAGCTGCTTGCCGGCGAAGATCAGGCGCTGCTGATCAGGCGGGATGCCTTCCTTGTCCTGAATCTTCTGCTTGACGTTGTCGATCGAGTCCGACGGCTCCACGTCGAGCGTAATCGTCTTGCCAGTCAGCGTCTTGACGAAAATCTGCATGCCACCGCGCAGGCGGAGCACCAGGTGCAGCGTCGACTCCTTCTGGATGTTGTAGTCGCTCAGCGTACGACCGTCCTCCAGCTGCTTGCCGGCGAAGATCAGGCGCTGCTGATCAGGCGGGATGCCTTCCTTGTCCTGAATCTTCTGCTTGACGTTGTCGATCGAGTCCGACGGCTCGACATCGAGCGTGATCGTCTTGCCCGTCAGCGTCTTGACGAAGATCTGCATCTTGGCTTGTGGTTGAGTTGTGTGCTTGGGGGTTGCTTGTGCGGTTGCGATCCAAATGGAAAGTGAACGCCAGGAAACCCCTCGAGGATCGCGTCTGGGTTGGAAAATAGCCTGGAGGTCTGCTATATTTCAAGACTGTATTGCGGATATTTTTTTCGGGAAAGATCGAGATCAGGGGTAGGGTAGGGACCTTTCACCACCCTCGTTCTCAGGTACCATGCAGCATACAAAAACCAAGTGTTTCGGCGAGGCCTCGGGTTGGTCCTACCGCTAGTGTGGGGGTCGAGGAGTGATGGTCGGGGGTCGAGGACGACCTGAGAAAAAGAAACGGACCCTGTCGGCGAGAGCTCGTCGCAGTGCGACGCATGTGAAGCCAACCTGGCGTCGCAGGGTATCCAACTGCGTGCGTGTGGTGCCAGTGACTGGCCTGTACGGCTCTGTACTTTGTAGTGATGATAGCAGAGCAGAGCAATGGACGCTTGCCAGTGCAAGCAAGCGTCGCTTAGCAGAGCCTGGAGTCAATCCTCCCAAGTTGCATACCATATTCCCGTCAATAGTCCCACGCGAGCCAAAAAGCTGAAGCTGCTGTAGCCGAGCATGGAGCGGATACTGCGCCGCGGGTCGTCCTCGGCCGCTAGCCGCGAGCCCGCGGCCGGCGACGGCGTCGCTCTGAAGCTTCCGCAGAACGTGGAAGACACGCTGGCCAAGGTGATGCCCGTGCGATCTCGTGCTCTAGCGATTGTGTCCTCATCCGTCGCGATAACGTACTGTAGGTGCTGCCCTCTGAGGACGTGCTGGACCGACCCGAGTTCGACGCGCGCGAGTTCATCAACCGCAACTTCCCCGACGAGCAGAGTCTGGGCGGCATCGGGGACTTCGTGAGCCGCCTGCGCGTGCGCATGAAGGAGCTGGACGACTCGCTCTCGCAGGCGTCGCAGGACCAGAGTCTGGCGGCCCACCAGGCGCTCGTGGATCTCAAGGAGGCCAAGATGGCGACGCAGCAGCTCTTCCACAAGATCCACGACATCCGAGGCAAGGCGGAGCAGTCAGAGGTCATGGTGCAGGAGATCTGCCGCGACATCAAGCAGCTGGACTACGCCAAGCGGCACCTGCAGACCACGCTCACTGCCCTCAAGCGACTGCACATGCTGGTTAACGCTGTGGACCAGCTCGAGTTCATGTCCTCCCAGCGCAATTACCGAGAGGCCGCGTCGCTTCTCGAAGCCGTGAACCAGCTCTTCTCGCACTTTGACGGCTACACGAGCGTCAGCAAGATCGTCGAGCTGCACAAGACTGTGCGTACATTGCAGGAAGAGCTCGGGGGACAGATCTTCGCCGACTTCCGGTCCATTGGGCCGATGGAGTCGTTGGAGGACAACTTCCCCTCTGAAGAAGAGCGGAAGGCAGTGTTCTCCAACCTTTCGGCGGCTTGTGCTGTTGTGGATGCACTAGGAAGGGCAACTCGAGAGAAGCTCATCCACGTGTTCTGTGACGAGCAGCTCATGTCCTACGAGAGGATGTATGGCGAGGGAGGCGAGTGCGCCGGTCTCCACCAGGCTGAAACGCGCTACACGTGGTTTTACAACTTGCTCAATAGCATCGACGACCGCTTGAACGCTGTATTCCCAAAGCACTGGCGCATGGCTCGGCGAATGTGCATTCGGTTCTGTGAGTGCACCCGGACGCATTTACTTGCACAGATTGGCGCGCACACTCCGGATGAAATGGATGTTACACTGCTACTCAAGTCTCTGCAGCGAACGCTGATGTTTGAACGCGACGCGGCCCAGCGGTTTGAAGGAGTGGCGGACGGTGAAGAGCAGGAGGAAATGGAGCTCGACGAGAACGGCGAGGTGATTGATCCTCACTCCGCGGAAGGCATCAAGAGAAAGCATCGCCGCAAGAAGCGTGAGGCGGAACGCAAGGCGCTGGAGGAAGAAATGGAGAAGAACGGCGAGCTCACTGGCGACAACAGTCAGAGCTTGCCGACAATCCGAGGGATGATCTCTCGGTCGTTCGACCCTTTCATGACAGCGTACGTGGCCCTGGAGCGCAAGAACATGGAGCAGATGATCAACGAAGTGATGAGCGCGGAGCTTGTGGATCGAAACGGCCAGCTGCCCGTGTTTTCAAGCTCAGTGAACATGTTCGCGTACATCCGGAACTCCATCAAGCGGTGCACGGCGCTGACGAACGGCCAGACGTTCTTCGACCTTCAGAACGAGTTCAAGCACTGCTTCCAGCTCTACTCGCAGCGCCTCCTCGACAAACTGCCTGCTGCTTCGACGGGATCCGCCGGTGGTCTCGACACCTCAAGCAGTAGCACCAACAGCAAGGTAAAGCTTGGTGATAAGCAGGAGGAAGAACTCTGCTTCGTGATCAACACGGCCGAGTACTGCGCGGAAACGCTGCCGTCTCTGGAGGAAGTCATTCGCGCCAAGATCGACAAGGCGTTCAGTGAAGCTATCGAGCTGTCACAGGAGATTGACACGTTCCACGACGTAGGCGCTACCGCGATGAAGTGCATCGTTGCTGGATTGGAAACGTCGCTGGATGACGACCTCTCCGCGCTCCACAAGGTGAATTGGCAGACATGGGAAGCAGTGGGCGACGAGAGTCTATACGTGACGCAGATGGGCGAAAAGCTCCGCGCGTTCGTGCCGGTGCTGCGCCAAATGCTCTCTGGGCTGTACTTCACCAACTTTTGCGATAAATTCGCGGCCTCGTTCGTGCCCAAGATCCTGCAGGCCGTGATGAAGTGCCGGAAGGTGAACCAGGTAGCGACCCAGCAGCTGCTGCTGGATGTGTATGCGCTGAAGACGCTCTTCCTGCAGTTGCCCGTGCTGACCAACGACGCATTCCCGTCTTCGTCCTCATCGACGAGCACGGCGACGATTCCGGCGCGCTATACCAAGTTCGTCACGAATGAGATCGCCAAGGTGGAGAGCGCGCTGAAGCTCATCGGGACGCCCAACGAGATGCTGGTCGAGAGCTTCAAGATCATGTGGCCTGAGGGCACGGCGGAGGACTTCCAGAGCATCATGAACATGAAGGGGCTCAAGAAGAGCGAGCAGGCCGGGTACCTCGAGACGCTTGGCATGCAGCGCAAGCCCGCGGGCAAGATCGCCGAGATGGAGGGCAAGATGAGCGACATGACCGAGAACTGGAAGAAGAACATGCAAAATCTGGCCAAGGTGCCGTTCACATTTACCGGCGGCATGAACACGAACGCCCACAACCAAGGGTAGCCAGCCAGCTACTGTAGTACAAACAGAGTAATACATGTACCAACTAAACCGGCTAGAAGAAGTGTACTCTCCGGCGTCTGTAGGCTTGCCACGCTGTGAGGTGCGTAGTTGCCCCGGTCGTGTCCGTGATCACTGTCGTGGTGGTGCCACCGCCCGCCGTGGGGCTAGTGGAGTCGTCGGTCATGGGGCAGTTGTTGTAGTCTGCGGGCTTGAGCGTCGCCTTGGACGTGATTCCTTCGTTGGAGGTGATCTTGACCTCCACATGCTCCAGGTCGATGGCGTCGGACGGAGCGACCTGGTAGAACGAGGTGACGCCGATGACTTCCCCCTCCACGCCGTTGATCTCCATGGCCTTGACGCCGTCCCGCGAGTTGGGCACCTGCAGCGCGAACCACTGCGGGTTGCTGCCCTCCTTCCAGCAGAACTTCTCCTGCTCGTCGGGGCATGGCGTGAAGTGCCACGAGATCTCGGAGATGCGCGGGTCGCCGCCCACGACCGTGTACCATAGCGCCGTATTCAGGTCCAGATTGCCGTAGCCGCACTCGTAGCACAGGTCGGCCACGAAGGCCGTGACGGTGCCGCTCTCGCCCGTGATGGACAAGCAGCGGCTGCAGCTGGACGACTCGTAGTACTGGTCGTAGTTCATGGCCACGAAGAGCGACGAGTTCAGGCCGTACGGCGCCATGCGCGCGCTGCAGCTCCCACCCAGCGCCGACTCGAGGCAGTACGTGGTGGCCTTGCCCGTGAAGACCTCCTTCCCGAGCGCTATGCATGCGAGCTGCAGCCACAGCAGCGCCAAGGCTGTCGATGCGGCTCTCATCATTGAGCTTTGGTGTATTACTACAGTATAATAGTTGAGCTTTTTCAGTAAATGCGGTGTAGAGGACACACATCTGGACTTGGGATTGTGGCGGCTTGCGTCGATACATGTACCGAGAGGACCTACGCAGCTACACGAGCATGTAATGCTGATCGGTGCCGTTGGCACTGCCGCTTGAGCTGCTAGTGGAGCCTGTTTTGGGCATTGTCATGCCCGAGAGGCTCGCGATGTCCTGCGCCGTTATCGTGCTCTGCATGCCAAGCGGCATGACCATCGTTGCAGTGGGGAGAGGTATGCCACCCAAGTTGGCGCCCAGCGATGCTGCTGCGGGGGAGGAGGACGCGAGATCCACGTCTGGAGTCGCAGGTGTGCTCCCCAACATGCTCGCGTCGGCAGTGGACGATGCTGCAGACTGCAGACAGTGAACGCCCACGATCTCCACCTTCATCTTCTGCTTTGCGTGCAAGATGCCCTCGAGCGAGAAGTCGATCATTGTCTGGCGATAGTCCAGTTTCTCCCAGTTGAGCCACGTCAGGTCCGCCGCTAGAGTGCCTGCCGATACGTCGGGAACCACCGAAGCCAGGCCGCCGACGAACTCCTGCAGCATACGAAACCTGCCGTTGACGCAGGACCAGGCAAAGGACACGTCTGTGTCTCGGTCGTGCTTCTTGAGCACCCCGCCGAGAATCGGCTCGCGGCTCACAGCCAGCACGAACTCTTCGTACTCGCTCTGAATCGTCTTGATCTCCTCGTCCGAGAAGGTCTCGCGCAACCGCGCCTCCTGCTCACAGAGGAGCTTCACGAACGCCTCCTGCCCCATGTCGCACACTTCGATGGGCATCACGACGGGCGGGTTGACGAGCACACCCACGTCTTCGGCACAGTAGTGTCGTCCCTCCTGGGCGATTGTGGCGACGCCAGCTATCAGATCCACCGCAAAGTGAGCCACAGACTTGGCGATGTGAAGCCGCTCAACTCCGCGGAGTGTATCAAACATCTCAATGGCCAGCGGACCGCCCTCGTTCTGGATAAACTGTTGCGCGTTCTGGAAGGTCAGTTGGAAGGACCCCGCCGCGCAGGCTTCGTCCGGCTTCCGCGACTCCCACAGATCCCGCCGAGCACCAACAACGTCCGCCATAATGAGCGCCAACTTGCACAGTTCCTGAACTTGTTCCCCCACGCGGTTCGGACCCTTCTCCATGCCCAGCAACTTCTTCATAAAGTACGCGATCTCGGCCATCACACGGTGGGCAACCGCTACGCAGACCCACCACGAAGCAGACGGCACAGAAGTGGGGAACGCGGTCTGAAGTCGCTGAGTGACGGCGAGTCGGTGTTCCATGAGCCACTTGAGCGCCGCCATCAACTTCTCGGCAAATCCACGAGTACTGGAGAACGCAGTCGTGACGTCGGGGATGACTTCCGTGGCAAATGGGGACAACGGGCCCTCTTGGTGCGCGCTCTGCTGATCTTGGCGTAGTGTAGCCAGGACCGACACCAACTCGTCATAAAAGGCTTTCTGGCAGAACGCAGCGACGCAGTTCTTCACCACCAGCTCCAGTTGGTGCACGCCGCACCAGATTAGATAAAACGCAGGCTTCGTCACCACCGTCGTGAGTCGAGCAGATAACCCCTGCTGGCTGCCTGTTGTACCGGTATTGCGTCCCGTATTAACGCCGCCGTTGGTTGTCGTACCGAGCAGTTTACCTCGCCAATTGGAATCCATGATGTCGAGGAACTTCTCGAGGCGCACCATCATCGACGGCGCCGGGTGCTGGTCAAACGAGGGCAGCGTCAGCAGATGGAAGTCCTGCAGCGCTCCGTTTTGCCATAGCCGCACGCGAATGTCCAAGTAGGACGTACCTTGGTGGACGGCCGCATCCGTGGCCAGCGCGTACGCCCACGAGGAGCGCATCATCAGCGCGATCTTCTGCAGATTACTCGCAATCACTGCACGGACATAGCCCGCCACTCTGTGCTCCGAGCAGCCGCCGTAGTACGCCATTTTGGTCTCCTCCTTGGTGCACTGCACCATGCGAGAGGCCAAGCGGTAGGACGCACCACAGGCCACGAACTTGATCGCCAGGTCGTACAGACGCTGGTTCTTGATGAGAATGTCGTAGTTCTCGGCCCCCTCCTTGCGATGGAAGACGTCCAGCGCCTGCTCCTTCGAGAGTCCGTCCTCGTCGCAGGCGTTGAAGAACATGTCGCCTACGAGCTCGTCCACCACGCGCTTCTCGATCTCCGAGGCCGGCAGACGCACGGGACCCACGCGTTGCACGGGCGGCACCCCCGTCCCGGTCCCCATCCCCATACTCACCACCGGGTTGGCTCCGGGGGTGCAGCTACTGACTGCCGTGCCCGCCTGCGCACTGATGATCTGCTGCTGCGCCATCGCGAGCGAGTTGATGGTGGCTTCTTCGATGTGCGCGGCGAAGAATTTCTCCTTCTCGGGGCTGGACGACTGCTCGTACTCGGCCCACTTTTGCTTGTGGTTGATCTCCAGGTGCGACAGGTAGTGGTCGGCGCGGAAGGGCTGCCGGAAGTACTTGATGTTGGCCGTGGCGCGGCGCTTGCGCGTGGCGTCGGCCGCCGACTCCTTGCCGAACGCCACGCAGAACTTGCACATGACGGACTCCACCACGCTCGTCTTGGCGTTGCGGCTGCACACCGACAGGCCGTACTTGAGCGAGTGCTTCTCATTGAACTTGACGCCGCGGTCCTTGTGCTTCTTGGGCTTGTCGCCGCCGCCTCGCACCCCCATCGTGGGTCGCTTGTTTTGGGCAATAACGAGTGGCCTGTTTTGGGCACCCCGAATTCTGTCTAAGTACGAATTAATAATTCCTCGATGGGTTTCGTCGAGCACTTTGAAGTGAAGTCGAACCGAAATATGACGCCGAATTATCGCGGCTGGTTCTGGTCGCTGGCGGCCGTGGCGGGCACCGCGACGGCGGCGGTGGTCGTCTACAAGCTCGCGACGAGGAGTGTGCGCGACCATGGGGAGAGTGAAGCGCGTGCAACTGTAGAGAGGGACGAAGGAGAGGACGTGGACTACGAGTGGATGTCCGAGGAGGAGGCGGAGGAGGCGGAGGTGGAACAGCCGAACGAGCAGCAGATGCTCGCGCTTGATAGAGGGCGGAACATGGTTAGGGAGATGAAGATGAGAGTTTTGCTTGCTACCGTGTTCTTTGGCTAACTGCTGCGTTGTTTTGGTGGTGGATGCAGCTACTGGCCGCGTTCGGACTTATGCTCATGGTGCTGGTGACTGTCGTGTCGCTGGTCATCACGTGGAACAGCGAGGACGATGAGGTTTCTTTTGTGGAGCTGCCGATGTTCCAGCCTCTTATGTGGGTTGCCGTCGGAATCTTTACAGGTACTGCATAATAGGTCTAGTAAGGTCTGGTATTGCAGGCTTGTTTGCAGAAGAAATACTTATGCGCCGTACTCTTGTGTCGAAACGCCGTAGCCGCTAGTATGGAACTTTTCACGCGCTCGTCGAGGCAGAGTCAAGACGTACCAGTTCTTGAGCAAAAGGCTGTGTTCCCGCATGATGCGAGGGACTTCGAGCTCATTCAACAGTACGAAGGTGAGACTTATACAGCTTCATACGCATAAAGCATACTTCACGGCTAATTAATGCTGCGGTGAAGCAGGCGCAAACCCATCTGCATCTGCGAGAGCTGGCGGCCAGCAAGCACCACGATCGGCGCGTTCTGCAATCAGCGAGGACGAGGAGAAGAGCGGCATTCCTGGAGACATCGAGGCGATAATAAAGCGAGCCGACGATCTGTTTGAGCAGGGACTGCACGCTCAGACGCGAGAGTATCTGAAAGCAGAGCTGCCGAAATACCCTCCTAGCGTCGAGATGGTGCGTACCAGTATGAACATTTTCACTAGTTTGCGGGGCTTCATCTGATCAAAATATGCGTGCTACAGCTCTGGCGCTTAGCCTGCGCATGCAATTACCTCGTTGACGAGAAGAGCAACCCCGACGAGAAGAAGGCGCTAGCATTTGAAGGCCTAGCTGACGCAGAGAAGGCGTACGCTCTCAACAGTGATTCAGCCGCCTCCAACAAGTGGATGGCCATCATGACCAGGTAAGTCTTTATACGAAAGCATCGTATCGAAAGGTTGCTGATCGCTGGGCGGTTTGAGAACAGCACGGTGGGGAACTTCCGCGACTTGAAGGAGAAGATCGCGGGCGCCTACGTTATTCGGGTAAGCGGGCACTGGCAAGACGTCTAGCGATAACGGGATAGCTAACGTCTGTCTTGCTTTTCGTAGGACCACATTCAACGAGCTATCGAGCTGGATCCGACGGATGCTACGTCCCACAACATCCTGGGCCAATGGTGCTTGGCGTTTGCTGACATGACCTGGATCGAGAAGCGTGCTGCTGCTGCACTTTTCGGCACGCCCCCTACTGCGACGTACGAGGAGGCTGTGCAGCACTTTCTGGCAGCAGGTAAGCTAAAGCGGATGTGATCTGACCGGTGCTTTCTCAATCTCACACCTTTTGCGTGTAATGGTGGTGTTCGTGTTGATGTTCAGAGAAAATTAGCCCCGGGTTTTGGAAAAAGAACGTATTTCTACTGGCACAGGTACTGTGTGTTATCCAAATGAGCCTATGTGTGCCCAGTTCCCAGTTCATTTATCCTGTTTTGCAGACTTATATGAAAATGAAGCGGACCAAGGAGGCTGCAACTTGGGTGCTGAAGGCGAAGGCGGTGCCGGTGAAGACGAAGGAGGACGAAGAGGTCGCTCAGGACATCGCAGCGCTCATGAAGCAGCTGAAGTTGACCTGAAGCGGTTTGCTTCAGAAACTTACTTACGGAAGTTGAAGCGAGCGACACGTATATACATATAAGCGTAGCGCTCTTCTCGCAACATTTTCTTTAGTAGGGTAAACTATCAACCATCATAAATGCAACTGAACTTCCAACTTTCAGTGTAGAAGCTGGCACTCGCACAACACGCAGGCACGCGCTCGGCATTTCCAGAGCTGCAAGAAGGAAGGACATGGGCGTCGATTTGGGATCTAACGGCGCAGCGACCATGAAGCAGCGAGCGGTCGCAAAGCAGCCGGACGCTGGTAGCTTTGCGGCGGATCCTCCTGTGAAGCCTTCGCCGTCCAAGCCGTCGCTGCTGTCCATCGTGGCAGCGGACGCGTCTCTGGTAAGTTCAATTGCCCGAGCTGTTGCGTGAAAGGAGACTGACGTGCTGTTGACTTGCTACAGCTGATGGCAGCGTCTGGCGTCTGCACTGTGGCTCTGTCGGGGCTAGTGTCGCTCACGATGGTGGCTCTGGACGACAACTTGACGTCTGTGACCGAGCTGCGCCTGTTCTCGCCCGCCATGGTCATGGGCTCCGTGTTGTTCATTGGTGCGACGCGTTGCCGATATCTGTGTGTGATGTAGTTTGGGCTGTTGCATTTGAGACTGAGACCTGTGGATATGTCTTTTGCGTGCAGTTGGTGCGCTGAATGGCATGTTGAGATACTCAAATCGGAAGGCCAACGCTGCCCCTGGAGAGATCGTCCTGCCCCCTGGCCACCCTCCCATTTCACCAGATAAGCTAGCAGAGATGGTCGAGCTGGACGAGAATGGAAACCCCAAAAAGCGCATCAGTCGCTGCCCGCTGGGCTTCTAGGAGGCGCGTAGATCGATGGAATGAATGGAACAACCGCTTGTACTTAACACAATTACTCACTTCCTACGACTCGTGCGGCGAGCCCGGCGTGCCTCGCGCTTCTTCTCCTGCAGTGAGAGTCTTAGCGCTTCCAGCAATTCTCTGTCCACACCGAAAGCACGATAAGCATAGGTAAGTATCATCAGTCTCTGTTCGCAAACAATAAACACCTTCACAACTTACGGATCATCTTCATCGTAGACGTCGTCGTGGCCGTCAAAGTCGTGAGGAGCTCGGCCAGCACGTCGTGGACTCGGAGTGTCTTCGTGCCCCGGCTGTCGGTGGCGAATCTCGTTCTACAACGCAGCAAATAAGCGGCGCATCGTATCATAAGCTCTCCACAACTGCCACCACTGAAGCCAAGACTCCTGGCTCAGGAGCTGTCTGTTCCGTACCTCAAACTGCTCAGCCGACAGTGAGCCCAGCATCCGCTGAGTCCCGCGATTGAAGACCGAGTACGCGCTCATGTTGCTCCCTCGCTCTCCCCCTCCGACGAGGAGGTGGTAGCATAACGCCGCGAAACCCGACAGAATCACGTACGCTACGGCAAACTCGGGCTCGTTGTGGTGGATGTACGCCAATCCTCTGACCCAGATTGCAGACACTAGCGAGTAAAAGGCTAGCGACCGCCAGTGCGGGCGAAGCGCAAGCACGGCGTTCTGCAGCGCCTCCTTCGACAGCAGCTCCTCCAGCTTGCGGCGGATCTGAGCGCGCGTGTCGCGGTTCACGCGCAGCACTGGAGGGATGAAAGGCACCAGCCAGTCCAGAGGGCCCTGGTCGGCGGCGCGTACGCGTCGTATTGGCGGCGCATTCGCCATGCCCCCTGCTAACGGAGCTCCTCGCATCCGGTCTTGTTTGTAGGTCTTTCAGATCTGAATCCTCCTAAAAACAACTCCTAAAAACATGCGTTCTAGCTTCAAAGTGTACTGTTCATTGACTGCCACTAGCCTCTCCTTAAGCGGACGCCTGCGTACTCAGAACCTGCATGCAAGTCTTGGTGAACTGTTCGACTGGGACGGCGACTGGCAGCTCTTCTTCGTGCGTGAGGAACCACGCGATGAGATCGCGGTAGTGGCTGGCGAACAGCGTCTGCATGTGGCTTCGAGTCTCATCGAGCCGAAGCTGCGCAACCAGAAACCCGCGTGCAAGGTGCGCGCCCTGCGCTTCGAGCTTGTCCTTGTGCTGCGTGCGCTGCAGCGCCACCAGACGCTTGTAGAGCTGCAGCACCAGCTGCTTCTTGGTTTTTTCACGCCGCAAGTCGAACCGGTGCAGCGCCGCCTTCTTCTCCAGCGCGTCCAGCTGCTCGTCCTTCTGAAGAGTCTGCATGAGGAACTCGAACGGGTCCAGCGGCTGGGTCTCCAGTAGCCGAGCCAGCAGAATGTGCAGCATCTCCTGCACCTGGTGGCCCTCGGCGTACGAGCGCATAGCGTCCAACACCTCGCTCGGGGGCGGGCCGTCGCCGGGCAGATTCGAGTCGCGCTGCCGAATCACCCTCGAAAGCGGCATCCGGACGCGTTGGCTTGTGGTGTATTTGCTCAAGTGAATGCTCCGAAGCGACACTATCTAACGTAACGGCAGCACTACCATGTCAGTGGTTTACCAGCCTGCGCTCGCGTACGAAGAGAGCCTGTGCCAACAACTTCAACGAGAGCGCCATGCTGTCTGTCATTTATGCTTCCCAGCCCCTGATGTCGTCCTCGAACCACATGGCAAGTTGCCCCCAACCACCTTCATCTCCCTCTTGAGCTCATGCTGACTGACTCTGCCTCTAGTTCTCTCCTGCACCCCTCCCTCCCTCACATTCTTCTTTGCGCGCTCGAGTACGTTCAGCTCCACGCTCTCCAGACTCTCGATACAGCCAGCATGAGCTACGGAGGCAACGTTGAGGGCTACCTGCTCAAGATAGACGGCGAAGATGTCCGTATTGTCTACTGCATCCTTGATGAGGGCGTGCTGCAGTACTTTTCGCGCATGGGTGGCGACTTGCTCGGGGCTGTGGCGCTATCGGGGTCCAAGGTCGACGTCTTCCTGCTCCCCTCGTCGGACGAGATCGGCCAGATCCCCAATCAGTTCCGCGTCGATGCCCAACCGCGAACTCCGTCCGTGCGCCGTCGTGGCTCCCCGCAGCCTGTGGAAGCGGACAAGTTGGTATCGATCACCTTCGCGGGGTCAACTCGTGAGGTTACCGACCAGTGGGCCATCTCAATCCTTAACTGGAATCGCTACAGCTGGGAGGACGGTCAAATGGTATGCAGCTCCAAGAACGAATTCCACAGCCTCCAGAAACTCATTGACATGAGAACGATGACCGACAAGACGCCGGAGCCTGTTGTGCCGGTGGGTGTAAGCCCCGCCGTGCTTCCTCTATAGACGAAGGAGTAAATCTCCTTAGCATCGGTGTTGTCGTGAACGTAAGAATGAATAGACGCGTTGTGAGTGAAACAGTATCTCTGTACCGGTATTACTTGTGTACTTCAAAATTATCACCATATTTCTTGGTTGTGTGCTCAACTCGCGGGGCTGAATATACTTTTGCATGGATAACTACGTTGTACAACAAACTATTCTATCGCGACGAAATCAACTCACGGCACGGGGGTAGCTTGCGGGATCGCAGTTTCAGACACCAACGTGGCAGGCGCTTCGTCAGTCGTAGACGCCGTAGGAGACGCCTTCTGGGGCTCATCGCTGTTCCCAGTGGCGGCTGCTGCCGCTGCCTCCTCCGCCGCCATCTCTGCAAGACGAGCCTTGGTGATAAAGCGACCATCTTCGCCACGCTTGCGGTTTTTGGCGATGCTGTGCCGCACGGGATACGACGGCTTGTTGGACCAGTTGCGGTTCTCGCGCTTCTTCAACCACTTGGCGATTTTCTCCTTCTTCTCCTCCTTCGAGCATGGAGGAGGGTACGAAGGCATCGGCGGAGCGGTCGTCCACTTACCGCCAGGGCCGGCGCGGAGCTGGGCCTTACCGTATCCGTAGCCTGCAGCGTAGTAATTGTAGCCCATATCCGGTTGCATACTGCCGTAAGCGTACCGATTCATGGCGTATTGTTGCTGCTGCTGGTACGGGTTATACACGCCGTTGGCTCCAGACATGTACGGGTTCATGGAGTACTGTGTCTGCTCTCCGGCGTAGATAACGTTAGCAGGGTAGGATCCTTGGTTCATCGCATACCCTTGCTGCATCCCGTAGCCATTCATGCCCATTTGTGCCGATGCCGCCGGAGAAACTGCAGGTGGAGTCATCCCCATCATATTGTGGACGGGTGACGACTCATATCCACGCTTCAAGTAAGTTGCGCGGTCCCGAAGCGGCAGGTTGATCTGTGGAGCAGCGGTGGCGTACATGTTGTTGGTTGGCGATACCTGGGGCTGAGGATACTGCTGCTGCATGACCGTCGGTTGCTGGTAGCCCGATGAAACAGCCATGGAAGTAGGGTATCCGTTGCTGGTAGGGAGGTGGCCGCCTGTGGGTGTCATTAGGTTCGCAGAGGCTGAGTACTGGTTCATCGCCACAGAAGAACTCTGCGCGTAGCTGACGGCGTTCATGGGCGTCGACTGGTTGGCCGTCTGGTACGCGTACGAGTTGGCTGACGGGGTCAACGCTGCCGGGGCCGTGTTGAAGCGCCCCGAGTTGTTGACGTTCTGCACTGCAATGGGCTCCGCCTTGGAAGCGGGTGGTGTGGTGTTGAAGTTGAGCGCGATATCGTTCACAAAGCTCTCCGACAGCCAGTCGCCAGTGTTGCGCTTCGAGGACGGGTTCTGCATCTCCTTGAGCAGGAGGTCCTTGACGGCTTGGAAGTCGCCCGTGTTGTTGTACTTGTCCAGCGCTTCTTGCAGCTGAGGCGAGTCGCTGTTCAGCAGCAGGTCCTTCAGGTGACCCCGGTCGTCGTTGGAGATAATTCCCTTGTCGCCAAGCGACTTGATCGCCGCCATCTTGCCCGAGATACTGCGGTAGCGTTTGTTCCCCTTCTTGCCGCTGGACATCAAGCTGCCCGACGGGGCGCCGCCGCCCAGTCCGCCTCTAGGAGGGCCGCCCATGCCCCCGGAAGGTGCACCACTGCTGGACGGCGCTGTATTTTGACCATTGGCAAAAGGTGAGATGGTGGGCTGCGGCGTGGCGTTGCTGGCGCTCGGAGTGGACAGCGTCATGGGTCTTGCGGAAGATCCATTGACTGCAGCAGTCGTGGCCGCAGCCTCGGGCGCAGGATTCGCAGCAGACGTTTGCCTCTCGCTGGGCTGCTGGTAGTCTTCGCCCTGGAGACACACGACGAAGCGGTCGTTCTCGCGGACGCCAAAGCGCAGCGAGCGGGCGTTCAGCTGTACGAGAGCGCGCAACGAACGGTTAAACCTCCATCAATGCAAGCAATGCGGCCAGTAGAGGTTGAGGCGACGCACCTCGGCGGCGATGCCCGTGGTCTCCGTGGGCAGCAGGAAGAGGCGCGCCTTGGGGGTCGTCACGCCGTCCTCGTACTCGTTCTGCTTGCCCACAGCCGCCACCATGGCGGTGATAACGTCCTTCCACTTGAGCGGCGGCGGGGGCAACTCCAGCACCTCGTCGTCGGTCTCGTGCTGCGTGGCGCCGTCGTACAGGCGCACAAACACGCGCGTGCTCATGACTGCAACGGGGCTGCGTGGAGGAGGTCGACAGCAGGACACGTACCGAGGTCCTCGCAAGAGCGGAAATGCGGGTTCGGGCGTTGGCGTTCTGTGCGGCGCCACTTAAGAGCGGGAGCCCACAAATTCTCCCCTAGCCGCCTCACTATTTGGCCAATCAAAATTTGGAGCCATCTCAAAAGGCAAGTGAAGCTCCGGACAAGTCAGGAAAATCAAGCGCATGACTGTACACGCATCGCGCGCCGCGAGTGCGCTCCTCGACTACGCGCTCTACCAGCGCAACCCTCTGCAGCAGGTTGGTACTGCGTCAATGCTTCATTGCGCGCGGCGATTGCGCCAGGTTTCGCTCGCTTCGGGCGCTGGAAGCGGACACCGCGTGGCGATCGCGACGTGACGAAGTATCTTTTGTCGTCGGGTTGTGTACCTATCCTTTGCAAGCCGCACTCAAATGGCTACATATACGTGTACCTGTATCTTGACTGCTGCAACATTGCGCAGATCTTCTACCTGCTGCTGGTCGTCGGCGGCTACAGTGCGTTCCTCTTCTCCGGCCTGCCGCACTTGCCCAATGACTCGCTGGGCCACGTTCACATGTACGTTTGGCCCTGTCGCCTTTGAGCCGGGGGGGGGGGGGTAGACTGACGAACGAAGCTGTAATTGCAGATACTTGAGCCTCGTGGCGGTGCTGGGCGCGCTGCACAGCTTCATCGTGGCGTCCATGTCGTCACCCGGGATCCTACTGCCCCGTACGTATTTAACGCAATCTTCACCTTTGAGCTTGCATCTCCTGACCTTACCGTTGCCCGTTGACAGAAACCCTCGTGTACTTTGACAACTACGAGTACGACGGCGTTCTCTACCGGAAGCGCGAGTGTCCGACGTGCAAGACCATCAAGTCTGCCATAGGCTTGTTATTATTGTCTTGTCATTCTCTCGAATGGGCTTGTGTTGCTAACGCCGTTCTTGTCACTTCAGACTCGCCCGCTCGAAGCACTGCTCCGTTTGCAACAAGTGCGTTCCACGCTTCGACCACCGTACGTCCGCCACTCTTTACTTCTGGGCATTTGCTACAGTACCGTTATTATCATTATAGAAGCAGAGACTAACGCTTTGTGTATGACCAGACTGCGGGTGGCTCAACACGTGCATTGGCGAGCGCAACCACTGGGTCTTCCTCCGATTCCTCATGGTGCGTAGTGTACATTATTTGAACTTGAATGTTGAAAATCAAGTGAAACCAACTAATGGGGATGAACATTGTGCGTTGCTAGATGAACGTGCTACTGTGCGGATACGGCTCTTACGTTCTTTTCGTCATTCTACATGACGAGTATACACAGCTCCTCGGGGAGCAATTCCTGGATGAAAGTACTCACACCGTGGTGCAAGGCGATCCAATGGTGGTCGTGCGGTACCTAGTTCATGCAGAAGCTACCGTCACGGTGCTCCTCGTGCTTTGTGTTGGCATGGGATTCGCACTCGTGTGTTTCTGTGGATTCCACCTCTACTTGGTGTCAAGCAATCTCACCACCAACGAGTTCTTCAAGCGCAGAGAGCTACGCCGATCACGGAAACACCAAGTTTCCGGTGAACCTTCAGGCAGTGTCACGAATATTGCATCACAACTGTGTCCGCGTACGCACGCGTATACCCTCGGCGCACTGGTTTCCAACTGGCGCGAAGTATGGGCGCCTCGCTACAAGACCAAGATATTTGCTGTGGCTGCGTCCAAGCGCTCCGATCATCAAAAAGCGGTCAAGTCCGCCTGATGCAACAGTGTCGAATATTTTTAGCACCTTCTGGAATATGACAAAGAGAGCAATTCGAGTTTGTGTTGAAGGAAAAACTCTCACTTTCGACTTCAGCTTCAGCCTCGCAGCGGAGTTTGTGCTGCTCAAGCCAAATGGCCTCCGACTTGAAGACATCGACAGTACTGCTTACGCCTGAAGACTTGAATTCACATGCGCGTCGCTATGGTGTGGACTTGAGCCGTGAACCGTACTTGCTGCCATTGATCAAGCAGGCTGCAACAACTCCCGACCCGCCGAAACGACAGCATGAAGAGAACGACCGTGAAAGCGGCGGCGAGCGCTACTTCCTCGACCAAATCAAGCTACTTCGCCACCAGCAGCAGCAGGCTCCAAGCCATTCTACACAGGATGGTGCGTGGATGGCATTTGAAGAGCTCGTGTCCCCCGAAGCGGGCATCTCGACAAAAAAGCCGACCACAACGTACTATTACAACTTTGTTACCAAGTCCCGACAGGAGATGCACCCTCTTGTACCTTTGTTCGGCGACAACGAGTGGGCCGGCAACGACGACGCTGACCCCATGACACGAGCCGCTGATCCACTAGAGTTTGAGAATGCGGCCACGCTGCACAAACAGACTTCGATGAAGAAGTAAGTTACTTTCTGGGCCTTACTTTGCCTAGTCTAACGAAGCTGTGTGTTGTGTGTATTATAGCATTGCTGCGTTGGAGATCCTCTGCTTCCACTGTTGGTGGAAGGAGACGTCTTTGCTTGGGGAGACGCGTCAATGTCGTCTCCGACTCTACTTCTCCATTCCGACGCGCCATTTCCAGGTGGTGCTGGAGGATTCGCCCAACGTGTTCACCATTTCGCACATTGCGCACTCCGTGACGGGGATCCCGCTCTCGGTGTGGGACTTGCATGAAGGTGCGCGCCTCACTGTGCTCGGCCGTCCCACGACGCTGCGCCAGGCGAGTCTCCTCACCCGCCAGTGGCTGGATGTTCACGAGCGCCGACTTCGCCCAGTCATGGAGAGTCTGCAGAAGGAACTGGCCAAGTACGAGCTCCGTTCGCATGGGCGCTCGGCAGCGGCTCCAGCCTCGGGTCGAATCCTGTGCGCTGACCCTCACCGCTCTCGATCCGGGGTGTCACTGCGCCAATTGCTGGACGATATCGCCATGCTGCAGAGTAAACTCGCCACCTACCGTCCAGACCTCGCGCGCCGATTGTGCGAGCCACTAGCGGATCTTGACATCGCGTAGCGATGATGGGACCCCCCCCCCAATATATCTCGAGCAATAAATAGACACTACTTGTTGATGATCTTGAGCTGTTTCTGCCATTGAGGCCCTTGCTTCACTTCTTGAGTGTCTGTCAGCTTTCGAGATGACAATTACGACGCGGTCGAAGCGCGTGTCGGCATTTGGCACGGGCGCGCCCACACCAGCCACCGTCGCTCCAGGATCGTACGCAACAGAGCAAGTCATCACGAGTTTTGGAGTTCGGGCGCGCCGGCCGCTTTTCTCTAGCTTCGCTACGTCGGAGAAGCGCAACCTCAACGAGAACAAGACCACGTCCGCGATCACCCCAGGTCCGTTCGGAGTACACTTTGAAGTGGCATTGTCTCCATTGTGACTAAGAGGGACTCAATTTGAACAGGTCCTGGAGCGTACATCGATGAATCGCGCCATCAACATGGCCAGCCACCGTCGAATGTGTTCGCCACGAAGGTAAGGCGGCGTATCAACCCAAGACATGGTGCAATTATCTACTACTTACTAACTCAATCTGGCATAATAGATCTCTCGTTTTGCCCCTAGTGCTCCGGGGTCCACAATCTTTCGAGCCTCCAGCGTCCAGGACAACCCGGGGCCAGGAAGTTACCTGCGTCCTGCGTCATCGCCGCCTTCCAACAACCAACGAGAGCATCAAGGCCCCCACAAATTTGCCCACTTGGTCAAACCGTCAGTCCCCGCTATCCCCCAACGACAACAGAGCTATGGCTACGTTCAAGTAGGTCTTGAACTCCAGCGACAAGCACCTCCCGACGAGATTTACTCGGGAATCGGCCAGGACACGGTGGGGCCTGCAGCCTACAGCCGACACAATCCGATATGGAACGAGAAGAAGAACGTGGCGCCGTCACTGAAGTCGACTGCCAAGCGCGAAGTTTGGGAGGAGAACAAGAGACTCACGAAGCTGCCAGGTCCAGGTCAGTATAACACCATCCCTGAGCCTGAAACCTCGGCAGTCACGACTCCTCCGCCAGCTAAATCTCCCACATTGATTCCGGAAGCTCAGCGGCCGCGCATTGGTGCGCGTCGCAGTCAACATCGAGGATCTCGACAGAGTGCGGTGTTTGCCTCCAAGGTGCCAATTCTTCCAGCCCCCAAGCCGGTAGGAGTGTACGACCCAGATCGAGAGCTGGAGCTTCAAGCCAAGGACGAGCGCGCGGAGCGATACCGCCAAGAGCAAAGGAGCTTTGGCCCCAAGACCGAAGCCTTTGGGTCGACAACCGGCCGCACGGAGCTGACGTCGCAGGTCAATGCCCCGTTCAGCCACCCGACGTACATCACAACCCCAGGTCCTGGCAAATACGGCTCGGCTGGTCGATACGCTGGAGCCAAACAGCTCGGCAGGAAGTCAAGCGGGGCGTCGATTCCGCACCACCGCGCGGAGGGGATCGGCTTCTCGTGCGCAACAGAGCGGCCGTGTCTAGCCCCCACCAAGGCCCCTCCAGCACCAGGCCCCGGCGCGTACAAGAGTGAAACCCCACGATCTCTGAATCACGCAGTCAAAGGCAAGTTATGCATCGGTCGAAACGGAGTCTTCGGCACCACGTCGGAGCGGCAGGTCTGGGGGGAGCTGGAGCGCATGGATGTCGAGGAGTTCACCCCAGGCCCCGGGGCGTACACAGAGGCTGGATCCTTCAACGCGCCTCAATATCTCAACGCGGCACCTTTCAAGTCCAGCTCGAACAGATTCGCCAAGAACGCGCCACCACACGCCCCTCCCCACGTCCACTGCGTGGGTGACCAGGTCACTCCTGCCGTCGGCCAATACAACGTGTCCAAAGGGTTCTCAACTGTTGCATCGACTGCCCCGCCAGCAGTGGAGGGCGTGGAAGCTGCGGGCTTGCTCTCCCCACGGATACCGTTCCTGTCAACGCAAGAGAGATCCGTGTTCGACACGAAAGACGTGTGCGATCTGCCTGGCCCTGGAGCCTACAAGGAAACCGCGGACGATGTTGGCGCCGTCTACACGAGGTCGAAAGACGTCCGCTTGACAGTCGGGAACGAAGCGAGATTCCGCGTGAAGCCGACAGTGCCGGAGGCTGTCGGGCCGGGGGCATACTCCATCCCTGGTACCGTGGGGACCAAGAGCTTCAACGTCACCATGCGAAAGGAAAAAGGCAAGGCGGGACCAAGCAGAGCACGAGGGTCCCCTATTCAAAAACGTGGATAGCATAGCAGAGTAGTATTATAATAATACAAGCGGTATTTGATAAGCAAGACATGCATTTTGAACGATAAAATGAATGACAACGTTCCTTCATACTCGGCGGGATGCGCGTTAATATCACTTCTAATCTGGCAAGGGGGGATTCGCTCAGCGAGTTCGATTTGTTGTATCTGCAGCTTCTAGCCGGAACCATGCAGAGCCTTCTTCCACCGCAGCAACGCGCGGTATGCAAATAGCAAGAAGTCTTGCTCCGTGATCATGTTGTCTGCGTTGCAGTCCATGACCTCCATCAAGAGACTTAATTCGTCTTCAGTCGCGTACGCATCTGCTCAACAAAAAAAAATATCCCGAGTCTAGTCAGCAATTGTCCAACATTATCCACAAGAATCATAACAACGCGTACCGCTGTCCTGTTCTGCGAGAAGCACCACAAAGCTCTCCTCCACCAGAATGCCACTGCCATCGAGATCCAATAGAGAGAAGTACAGCTTAAGAGCTTGCCACTGTGCCTTTGTGAACACGTTGACGCCGCTCGCCTGAATAGGAATGTGCCCCTGGAGCGTAGTTGTTAGCTGCGCCACCTGCTCGAACGACGGCATCGGCATCCAGTCGGTCATGCTCTTTCGTCGAACTGGGCCTGTCGTTTCCGTGACCGTGTCATTCGTTTCAGTGTCAGTCGGTGCTTCGCCTGTTGAGGTCGAGCGCTTGAATGGAGTCTTGACATGGGGCATCCACGACCCTCTCTTGGTTGGAGCAGAAGTAATCTCGGGCCCGCTCTTCTTGACACCGTCACGCGCGAAGTACCGGTCGTAGAAGCGCACAAACCCTGGGCAGAACTTCCAGCCGGTCACGATCCGATTCGTGTCCCACTTCTTCTTCTCCTTTTCCTTCTGCTTCTTCTGCTTCTTCTCCTGCTTCTCCTTGATCTTCTTCTCCTTCTTCTCCTTCTTGAGGTCTTTCTTCGACTTCTTGGTGCTGCCATCGACAGACTCGGGGCTCTTGCAGTCGCCTACAAGCTCCCACTCCTGCAATGATTCACCCGCCACCTCGTGGGTGTCCGTCGCGCTGTGCTCGACATCTTTTTCTTCCAGTTCGGTTGTCATAGCAGAACACGGGGGCGACACGGGCAGCTCCGGGTCCTCCTCTTCTTCGATCTGCTTGTCCAGGCCTGTCACTGGAGCGCACAACGAAGAGACCAGAGACTGCTTACGAGGAGGTTCCGCGGACGCCGTAATGCTGGCTGCTCGCTCGAGCGTGAACCGCAATTGCCGGCACATATTCACCAAATCGTAGAAGTCGATCGGCAAGAACGGGAGATTCTCCTCCAGGAACGCCTTGACAGCCTCCTCCTCGCTCTGGCGGGTGAACTCGAACTCCGGGTATTGGCTGCGCTTGTGTTGCTGGTACTGCAGCAGGCGACCGTTCTCCTTTTCCCACGGGATCTTCAAAGTCGCTCCGACGTTGTGGTTCGTGTTGCAGTACTCGGGCGCAGAGAACACCGTGACCACAGCAGGTAACGCCAGCTTGCCTTCCTCGTCTTCTTCCGTGCGGTCGGCCTCCTGGCGGAAATGCTCCTTGTAACCGTCCTCCTCGAGCTCGTGGGCGCGGACGATAGCAAGGAGGTTGTTGCGCTTGAGAAACTCGCGGCACGCGTGCTCATTAAACGTGAACGAGCAGCCGCGCATGCCATTCGGGGCCCACTCCTGCTCCTGGGCCTCGCCCTTGGCGGGATCTGACCACAGCAAGTCGCAGAGCGCTCCGTTGGGCTCAGGCTCCATGAAGCGATTGACTTGGAGGTTAATATCTTCCACTAACGCAATATCCGGGGACAGCCCCCCGTGCACAGCTAGGAACGTGCCATGGACGGTCTCCAGTCGCGCAGCCAGTGGCATACTCTCGAAACACTTGATCATGCGGTTGTACACGACCGGCCCGTACTTCTTGAGGCACTCGGCCCGGAACCCGTAGAATGTACTGAGACTGCGGCACTCGTGGTTGCCTCGCAGCAAGTGCACGCTCTCCGGGAACGCCACCTTGAACGCCAGCAGCAGCAGAATGATCTCGCAGGACGAAACGCCGCGGTCCACGTAGTCTCCGAGGAACAGGAATGGGTTGTCTACGGCTGGTGATCCGTGCACGCGGAAGAGCTCGAGCAGGTCCTGGAACTGGCCGTGGAGGTCGCCCACGAGTGTGTACGGCGCGCGGATCGAGAGGACGTTCTGCTCCAGCGACATGAGCGTCGTGGCTCGCCGTACGAGCTCCAGCGCACTGGCCACAGGGATGGTGCTGCCCAGACGGAAGAGCGCGAGGATCTCCTCCGGGTCCAGCACGTGCACGACGGCGCTCGCGTGCTCCTCGTCCGCGTTGTTGTCCACGCTCATCTCGCCCTCGAGCGCGTCCACAGCCGCCGCCGTGGCGGTGATAATGGGTACATTCGTGAAGTGCTGCACCGTGTCCTGGCCGATGTCGCGGTCGGCCTGCTGCCGCAGGTACCGGTTGAACAGCGTCGTGTCGGTGGACACGCGGCGGTGGTGCGAGCCCTGCATGCTGGCCATGCGCATGGGTCCAGCCTCCGACTTGGCGTCCAGCTCGGAGCCGCTGCCGGTGCGTGCCAGGTCCGGTGTCGGCACGTCGTGGTGGTGCTTCTCCTCCGTCTGCGCCTTGAGCTTGGCCGCGGCCGCCTGCGCAGCCATGAAGCTCTTCAGCGGCGAGGGCCGCGCCATATCGCGGTCGTCCTCAGGTCGGTCCTGCTCCTGGTTGGAGCTGCCCGAGTCCAGCGCCAGCTTGAGACTGGGATTGTATCTGCGCAGCGATGACGAGCGCCTGCGGTGGGCCATGGGCGGCTGCGGCGTGGTGGGCGCGAAGGAGCCCGCGCTCTCGGGCGCCGCCTTGAGCTCCAGCGGCGGGAAGGCCAGCGCGGCCGGCGCCGACTTGGGCGGGCTGGGCACGCTGGCGTTGGCGTTGGCGGGCACGGCGGCCAGGAAGGCGTTGAGCTTGCTGGCCATGGGGCGTCGAGACGGGAAATAGGAGCCGGAAGATGTAGCACTCCTGACACGGGGGCAATGCGATGCGACGCCCGCGTAACTACCCGCTATTAATACGCGCTCAGCCGCTGCGTTGAAGGCGTCGGAGGGCAACTGGACTCGACGGCGCTCGGCTCGGCTCGCTCGCCCTGGACGCGCCTCAACCTGCTCCGCTTGCTTGCTCTCTGCCCGCCGCCGCTGATGCAGGAATAAATGCTCCTGACAGAGAAAGGCATATCGGCTGGCCTCCTCCTGCAGGTTCCTTCCCAAAGTGATTTGGATTGGGAGCCCCACAACGCGACGCTTAGCAGGACGCCGGCCTAGGACAAGTGGCTTGATCCTGATATCTCTCGGGCTGCTTGGGCAGTAGGCGTACCTAAAGTGCTCGTTGCCTTGGCCAACGTCTCGCAACGGGACCACGGTGTCGGCCAGTAGCTTGCCGTTGCACGTACTGGCATGAAGCTGCCGTCGACAGTCGACTCGTCTCGGAGATAGGCGTCATTGTTGTTGCTTCGGTTTCGTGTGTGCAGTTTAGTCTGCAATGTTGGAGCTGTTCACAGCAAGCTGCAAGTTCGACACTTGCAGCTTGAATGTGTGTTGTCTATCATAGCTTCACCTCAAACATATACCGCTTCTAATACGCTTACCGCGGATTAATCTTCCAAGTGCGTTGCACAGCGCAGCATTCTGGTTCAAGGGGTGTAGTTTTGGAAGATATTCTCTAGATAGCACGACAACAGGAGTGAGTTTCAAGAAGAACTGCATGCACTGATAAGCTTGCTTACTGAAAGCCATCCAGCTCACTCGACACAACAAATTGTTTGCTGGACCGTTGGTGCTTGAACAATACCGTGGTGCAGTTTGTTTTCCGAGTGTTTACTTCCGGTCCTAGGCCCATCCTACGTTTTACTCGGATACGCACAAATATATATTGCCTAGAAACAGGCGAGGAAACTCCGAGGAAGGTCCTGATTTAGAGCGCATTCGCGGCGCGTTCAGGGCCGAGCACATGCCGATCTGGCCCACTTGGTTGCAGACCAGCAGCTGCGGTGCGCGGTGGGCATTTGCATTGCAGGCATTGCTCGCCGCGCTGCTTGGTGTCCGCTCGAGGCATCCTAACTCAGGCAGGACACCTCCTTTGCGCAAGATACGTTAAAACTGAAGTATCCATCGAGTCGGTCGAAGGAGGCGGTTCGCCAACAACATATAGACCGCTTTGTGACAGTTGGCCGCCTCCGCCGCTGGGAAACCTCTGGATATGTAACAACATTCTATTGAATCAATCTGGAAACGTATTACATGGGGCTGCACATGCCGACGGCGAGCCGGGGCTTGGCTACGAAGCTGGTACAAGCGATGGAGTCTACAACAGTGCTACACCTCGATAGGCGCACATTATTGCTTCGCGAGTTGTTCACACGGCCACCCCTTCTTATCCGTGAACAAAAATATCTTGGTCGCCGCCGTCCGGTCACCCCCGCCCTTAGATAAACATGCTTCTGACGATACCAATGTCCTGGATGAGCTCGTGCATGAGCAGGTCGAACTCCGGGAGGTACATGGTAAGGAAGAGCGTGGTCGAGATCGTGGTCGCGCCCGACACGTAGTGCCAGCGCTTGTGCCACTTGTCGTAGCGCTCACCGCCGGGCATGCCGCAGTAGAGCCATGTGAAGATGCAGAGCAGGCCCAGCAGCGTCTTGATGGCCAGGATGCCGTACCACTCGTTGTTGAGCGTGTGCTGGCCGGCGAAGATGAAGACGACGCCGAGCGTGCCGCTGATGAGCGCGTCCAGCAGCAGGTACTTGGTCTCCTTGGAGCGGTGGAACATGGTGGAGGCCACGGCCGCGCCCATTTGCAGCACGCCGCAGAAGTTCTGGTCGCAGCCGAACGAGATGAGCGCCGCCAGCGCGTACACCAGGTTGGAGTAGATGAGGCTGTCGCACCACGCGCGCTTGGCGTGGCGGTGGCGCACCTTGCGCCGCGGCCGCGAGGACTTGACGGGCGCCAGCTTGCGCAGCCCCAGGTCGTTGCAGGCCGAGGACGCCCACTGCGGCACGAACGGCTGGATATTGAACGAGCACAAGCACATCCTTGTGATGAATGAGGTAGCGGTTAATGCTGCTGTGGGCGACGGGGTCAATCCTACATGTACTGCTGCCGGGGAAAGACCGCAAATGGTGCTCGTCCGGCGGCGAGAGCTGCTGGCCTTGCATCGTCTTGTGAAACGGGGCTGTCGCAGCTATTCGACCAGCACGGATACATTTCGGTGGCAGTAGCACTGGACTTTAGGACTGCAAAACGTGGTGACGCCAATTGAATCGCGAGTTAGAGTACTTGATAGAGGTTGCAGTATGTCCTCGTGCTGGTCCGATAGCCGTTCTAATATTAGGGGTCAGGACAGGTAGCAAAAGGTATCCAATCACTGAGATTTTACAGACTTGCAATTGGCCAGCCGATGGGAACCAATTCACAGGCAGAGAAAGAACGCCGGCAAATTTACACGAGACACTGCATGTTCACGGCAAGAGAGAACGATGATGCCCCGCGTGCTGCTCCGATCTTGGTTCTTTTTCCAGGCGCAACGATCTAAGCAGCGAAATGCGATGCGGCGCGGCACAACTAAATCGGTTGAACGACATCCTCAAACTGCCAGCGCGAACTGGACCCTCGGAAGCAACAGCATCGGCGTGTTGCCACTGCAAGGCCACGACCGATGCGCGATCGCAAACCCGTCGGCCAAGGCAAAAGTCTGAAGTGGCTATGGGACACGCGTTGCAAGAGGGGGCTCGTCAGTGCGCCACCGACCGACCACACTAGTGGCACCGTCTGGGTTGCTCGATATAGACACCATCATTCAGACTAGTGTATGTAGTCCACATACACTAGTCTGCATGATGGTGTCTAGATATAGTCCGGCGGGCGGAACCGTGTCTGCCACACGAGCTTTCTTCGGCCCACCTTGGCGCAACCTCCGTGATGACGAGACCCGCCACACCAAGTGTACACAACCTGGTAATCCTACGCCCCGCGAATCAATCCACAGCCAATTGGAAATCCCAGCTCGAGCTCGCACCTCATACCCTCATGGCGACGCCCCCGCCCGCCCCCGCCTCCGCCGCCATCGACGTGCAGAAGGGCTTCAGCGCCCTGACGCTGGACGCGCCCGTTCCCGCCGCCCCCGCGGCCGCCGCACTGTCCATTGACGACAAGCTCGCCAAGCTCGCGGCCATCACTGGCGCGCCGCTGTCTGCCGAGACTGAGGCCCAGCTGCGCGCGCTCTTCGCCGAGAAGACGCACCCCATCGCCTACGACGGCTTCGAGCCCTCGGGTCGCGTGACGCTCGCCGCCGGCCTGCTGCGCGCGCTGAACGCCCAGCGCCTCATGGACGCCGGCTGCCACGTGCGTCTGCTCGTGGCCGACACGCACGCGCTGCTCAACAACAAGTTTGGCGGCGACCTCAAGAAGCTGCAGAGCGTCAGCACCTACATGGTGGAGGTGTGGAAAGCGCTGGGCCTGGATGCGGACAAGCTGCCGAACCTCGAGATCATGCTGGCCTCCACGGAGACGGCGCGCCACGCCGGCGCCTACTGGTCGCAGGTGCTCGACGGCGCCGGCCGCTTCACCGTCGAGCGCGTGCAGCAGTGCGCGCCCATCATGGGCCGCAAGACGGACGACGCCGTGCACAACACGAACCGCATCCTGTACCCGCTCATGCAGCTCGCCGACGGCTTTTTGCTGCAGGCGGACATCTACCAGCTCGGAGCCGACCAGGAGCCCGCCAACGAGCTCGTGCGCGAGTACATTGCGCAGAAGGAGCTGGAGAAGAAGCCCGTCTTCCTCTCCCACCCTCTGCTGCTTGGCCTGAAGCAGGACCAGTTCAAGATGAGCACCACGGACGCAGAATCGGCCATCTACGTCGACGACACGGCCGCTGAGGTCAAGACCAAGATCAAGAAGGCCTACTGCGTGCCCGGCGAGGTGGAGGGCAACCCGGTTCTCAACTACATGAAGTACCTGGTGTTCCCCCTTCACGCTGAGGGTGTCACGCTTGAGCGGAGCGAGAAGAACGGCGGCAACCTCACGTTCGTCACGTACGAGGACCTGGAGACGGCGTTTGCGAGCGAGAAGGTCCACCCGGCCGACCTGAAGCCGTGCCTGACCAAGTACATCAACGCACTGCTCGAGCCCGTGCGCCAGCACTTCGCCGGTGGCCCGCTGAAGACGATGTTCGCGAGCATCAAGAAGCTTAAGGTGTCCCCGGTTCCGGACAGCGACAAGATGGCCAACCTCACTCTGCCTGGATTCCCGGAAGCTGTCAAGGAGTGGAAGCCCTCGTCGCTGTCGCTTGAGGAGCGCTATGCCGTGGCGCGCTCTGTGGGTGAGGAGTGCATCCAGGAGAACGAGCTGCAGGCTCTGATGGAGAAGAAGGATCACCCCGTGTGCTACGATGGTTTCGAGCCCTCTGGTCGTATGCACATTGCTCAGGGCGTCCTGCGTACGGTGAACGTGAACAAGCTGACGTCGGCCGGCAGTGTGTTCCGCTTCTGGGTGGCTGACTGGTTTGCTATGCTCAACAACAAGATGGGTGGTGACCTGGACAAGATCCGCCTGGTGGGCCAATACATGGTGGAGATCTGGAAGTCGGTGGGCATGGACATGACCAACGTCGAGTTTCTGTGGGCGTCGAAGGAGATCATTGCGCACAGCGCTTCGTACTGGCTGCGCGTGATGGATATCGCCCGCCGCACCACGATCGCTCGCACACTGAAGTGCTGCACGATTATGGGCCGCAAGGAGAAGGAGGGTATGCAGGCCGCGCAGATCATGTACCCGCTTATGCAGTGCGCCGACATTTTCAACCTGAAGGCCGACATCTGCCAGCTCGGCATTGACCAGCGCAAGATCAACATGCTTGCGCGCGACTACTGCGACCAGGCGAAGATCCGCTTCAAGCCCGTGATCCTGAGCCACCACATGCTCATGGGTCTAAAGGAGGGCCAGGAGAAGATGTCCAAGAGTGACCCGGAGTCGGCCATTTTCATGGAGGACGCTGCCGAGGACGTGAGCCGCAAGATCGAGAAGGCTTTCTGCCCCGAGGGCGTCGTGGAGTCCAACCCGATCCTGGACTACATGAAGCACATCATCTGCCCGCGCTTCGCCGCGCAGGGTGTGACGGTGAAGCTGGTCGACGGCTCGGAGAAGACGTTCGCCGCCTACCAGGAGCTAGAGGACGCCTTCGTGGCGCGTGAAATGAACGGCGCCGACCTCAAGACGGCGCTGACCAAGTACCTGAACGAGTACGTCCTCATTATCCGATCTCTCGAGCTGGAATTTTGGTTATGGTTTTATTAACTTTGTTTTTGTCTGTCATTTATGCACAGGATTCTGGAGCCTGTCCGCGAGCACTTCTCCAAGGGCGAGGCACAGGAGCTGCTCGCCAAGGTGCGCTCGTTCCGCATCACGAGATAAATAGGAAGGACGTTGCGTTGCTGCAAGCTATGCTACTACCGGTAGCATAGCATAATGCTACCGGTAGTGTGGATGGTGTCCGTCCACCAATGGAGGACGTTTTAGATGTGCGACCAATGAAAAGGATAAGAGCCAGATACCGGTATAGCTATTCAGTTCAGTTTCATTGCTTGTTTTTCGAAGCCTGACATCGGGCTCGGACGATGGAGACTGCGCAGCGACTGCAGCGTGCTCTGACCAAAGTGACGGAGCCTAGGGATGCCGTGCACCGCTCAGAAGACGAGGAGGAGAACCAGCAAGAGCTGGGCGTGCAGGCTGCTTCCAAGTCGGGCGGAGGTGTGAGCGCTGCGGGCAAGAAGAACGGTATCCGGCTGCTGGACGTGGCCTCATTGTCCGTTGAGGGCTCGCAGGGCCACGCCAATGAGGACCGCTACGTGGTGGCCAGCGACGAGCGGTTCCACCTGTTGGCCGTCATGGACGGCCACGGCGGGTCGTGGGCCGGCGACTTCCTCGTGGACGAGCTGTTCAAGGCGATAGACTACGTCTACTCGAACGAGGACGGCTTTGATCACGCCAAGCTCACCAGGGCAATGGAGGAGCTGGACCGCACATTCTGTGCGATGGCCACTCGGAAGATGGACATGAGCGGCGCCTGCCTTCTGGCTGTGCTGCTCTACGTTGACCCCAGCACCGACACGCCCCAGAAGATCGTGCTCAACATCGGGGACTGCCGCGCGATCATCCGGGAGGCGCCAGAGTCGGTTGAGGCGGGGAAGAAGACGAAGGGTAAAGCTTCTATCCCAGCTAGTGTCAAGACAGTCGCGTTGTCCGAAGACCACTGCGCTGCAAACGTCAAGGAGCGGATGCGGGCGCTTCGGAGCGGCGCCTACATCCAAAACAACCGGATCGCAGGCGTGCTTGAACCCTTCCGGGCCATTGGCGACATCGACATGAAGGGTCCGGATATGAAGAACTGGGTGATCCCAACGCCCGAGATCCGCCAAAGCGAGCTGCTCGTCGGTCGCAGCGTGCTGGTGATCGCCACGGACGGCGTCTGGTCGGTGCTGAACAACAACCGAACCATGGCGCTAGTGGTGAAGGAACTCGGAGCTAACGGGGCGCGGCCGTCAGCCGAATCCGCTGCGCAGGCCATCGTCAAGGAGGCACGGGAGTTCGGCAGCAGTGATGACATTACTGTGATAGTTGTCTCTGTTTAGGGAACCAAGTCGTCGACGTACAGAATGAATAAAAAAGAAAATGGCATTGGTGACGGATTACTTATTGTGCCGACTTACTACATGCAGCGTCCTCGCATGCAGTCAGTCACGCGCCCACCACCGCCTTCCACGCCCCGTCGAACTCCATCCCGTCGTTCAGCTTGCTCTGCACCGCATCCGTGACGTCCTCGCCGTACAGACACTTGAGCACCTCGAGGCTGGGCGTCTTGGTGCGCGAGCGGTACGTCTTGTGCATCTGCGGCGTGTAGTTCGGGATGCGCGGCAGCTTGAGCAGCTCCTCGCGAATGGGCATGATGTACGCCTGGCACGTGACAGTCTCGTGCTTGAGCTTGCCCTCCACGACGCTCACGGGGATCTCCTCGCGCACGTAGTACTTGTCCTTGACGGCCTCCAGGATATCCAGCGCCGCCAGCGCGTCCGCGTCCACGCGGTAGACCTCCACGGGCACCTGGTAGCCCTCGGCGTGCGTCCGGTACAGACACGGCACGGAGCGGTCCGGGTTCAAGACGAGGTGGAACTCGGCGCAGGCCGTGAGCCCCGTGCCCATGAACTCCGCCTTGCCCGCGAGCTCCGCCGGGTGCAGGTACCGCTCGTAGTTGATGAGCCCGCGCTTGAGCGTGCCGTACACGAAGACGTACGTGTCCATGCTGGGGGGAGAAGAGAAGATCTTGCTGTCCTGTGGTGTGTGCTCTTGATTTGATGAATTCCAAAACTAGCCGAGCGCCGCCGCTACGCGGCGGGGAATTTGAGTTGGTAGACGCTGGGCTCGCTAAACTCGCTCCGCTATTGGGGCAGGCTGCCTACGCTTCGCTACGGCAGTAGTGGACCCGTTCCGCTCGCCTCGTCGGCTCGCTGCACTACTCTCAATGTTAGGTTAGTAATACAGCGGCCGGGGCGGGTCCTGCGGCCCCGCAATATCCTCAGTGTGGTGGGGGTCGCCTTCGGCGACGGAGCCGCCTTCGCTGCGCTCGGCAGCTATTCGTACTTAGTGAATAAGCGTGACGATTTTTGTGACGGACAACGTCGTTCCGATTGACTCTTTAGATGGATGCTCCGTTGAAGGATTCTGTGAAAAACGCCAAGTCTATGCAACTTCAACAAGCGAGTTGCTTGCTCACCGAGCGCACCGCCGACAACGATCTGCGGCCCTGCTTGCAGCAGTAGCAGAGCTGCCAGTGGTTGCTGCAGATTGCAATATATGTGGCAGATCTAGACTTCCATCCATTCACGAATGATCAAGGTCAGTTGAGAGCAATATTCGCTTCGAATATATAACGTCGAATAGCTTCGAGCTGAGAAGCGCTAGTGCAACCGCAGACCGAGTTATTCTCAACTCAGGCTCAATAGCATGTTGTAACACGTGCAGAGCAATGCAGCACCTCGTTGCGCTGCTTGGCATTTTGCACTTGAGCATTTGGGGCGACTCTCGTAGGTTTTAGATCCCAACACGCAACTCAGAAATGCGAAGAAAGGGCAGATTTTGGAATTGTGTAAGTCTAGAATTTCAAAACGCCAAAAACCTTAACATTTCCGTTTGTGGCTGGCTGGCGGGATACGTAGCGAACCGGAGGAGCTGGACGACGGACATCGCGCACGATGGTGGGCGCTGACGGAAGGGAGGAAGAGGAGGGGGAGGATGGTCGTGTTGCTGCCAACCTGCGTGCACGTGCATATTGTTCGGCGCGAGCCGAGGACGGAACTAGCGGCGACAAACTGCTGAGCGCCGCGCTTCCCCATTGTGAGGACGCTTTAGCCACATTTGAGAGACGGCCTCGTGCCGTCTCGATGATGATAACACGTTCGAGAGGTTTAATTCCTGCAGCAATGAGGGGGATGTGTGGGGGGGGGCTGCCTTCGCCGTTCTCCTTTGCTGGAAGAGCGATGTAGCTTGTGGTTTGTTGTACGTGCCTGGTTCCCAAGGCTCTGCTGGCCTGCTGCATGTTGCACGCAGGGTTGGTGGCTGTTCGGCTGTGACGCTTTTTTCCGCGCTTCCGTCGGCTCCTTCGAACGCTGCTGCAGTGTCCTGACGTCTCCGTCGGTAACCTGCGTGCTTGCGCCTCAGCTGTACTTGTCTTGCCCTGTGTGATATGCATATCTTCTCGCAATGATGCAAAACATAAGGCCGCTTTTAAGACCCCCCGCCAGAAGTTCCCAGTCTTCTTTGGACGTGGTTGAGCTCGCGGGGCCGTTGTTTGATGACGATAACCATTGCAGAAGGTATCGCAATTTTGCTGAGCAATACGAGAAGAAGTGAATTGCATTATTGTACGGGCAGTCGAGTACGAGTCACGGAGGGATGGCCTGGAAAGTGATGACAGCGATAGAAAACTAGAGCGGTCCAGTTTGAAGCGCTGAGCTCGAGCTGCCGCGGTGATAGTTTTTTACACTTGATCTGATTCCGTTTCTTCAGTCATGCTGCTGTCTTTCGCTTCGTCTTCTTCGGCCCCGGCCCCTTCTCCGTCGCAGCTTTCCGCTTACCCTTTTTGCCGGGTTTGCCACCGCGTCCTGATGGAACAGGGTCATTGCCGTTTGTCGTCCTTTTCCCCTTCGACTCGCTCCCCACGGTGTGTGTGGGCAAGGAGACATGCTGTGGTTCCAGCTTCACTCGTGGGTACAGGGGGCCCTCAGGTGCTGAGCAGCTTGCCAACAGCTCGTCCCAGTTCATCCAACACGCAAAGGGCTCAGCCACCTTGTTCGGGTCCATGCCGCCGATCAGAGGACGGAGCTTCAGGCACTCCGTGCACTGCACGAATTTCCGCTCGCCGTCGTCGTCGTGGGCGTGGGTGTACCGATAGTGGTGCGACAACTTATCCAAACGCTTGCAGCGCTGAATAAAGTCCTGCGCGAACTTGCGCTGGCGGTATTCCACCAAATCTGCTCCCTTCATGAGCACCACGAGCTTCTCCTCTGGAGCAGCACATTTCTACCACCACAAAATGAACGTGTTAGCTCAGCAACACAAACACTTCAAACCCCGCTAGCATAACTTACGTTGTGGCGCTTGTCCCATTTGTTCATTTTGCAGTACCAAACGGCCGGCAGCTCCGACACATTCACTTGATCTGCACATACACATATCACGAGTTACTAGAACCGCCTTAAAGCGCATCCACCAGTACGACACTTACTCGGCAGCCGGCGCCACTTCTGGCACTTATCGCACTGAACCCAGTCGTCCTGCTTCGTCGCAATCGGATTGGGTTTGATCTCGTCCTCGTCCTCAGCTGCGGCCTCCTTCAGCTTCTGCAGCGCTGCACTTCGTGTTTCCACAGACAGTTCCGGAGATGACGGCGCCGTTGTCTCGGAGCTACTAGCGACCTCTTCGTCTTCTTCCTTCGTCTCGGCCTCAGCGTTGACCGGTTCAGCTGCGGATGCAGCAGGTGCCAACGCGTCGTCTTGCGTTCGCCTATTACTGCTCATATTCTCCTCCTCCTCGTCAGCCAACTCTTTTTCTCTCTCCTCCTCCGAGATGATCTGTACCTCAATTCCATAATAATCCATGATGTTCTCGTCATCATCAACAGGAGCCAAGCCCGGCCAGAGGGACGAAACATACTTCACTCGCTCGTCCAGAGTCAAACTCCCAGGCCTGTCTCCAGTCAACGGGACAAAGTCTTCATCCCCCACTTTGACAGGCTTGTACTTGGGGAGCAGTCGCCGCTCACGCACGGGTTCAGGACTGTATGTTCTCGGCTCCGAGCGATCATCATAGTCTGCATTAGAAGCCCGGGTTCCGGTAGGTTGCAGCGGCGGGTTGGCCGGGTGCGCACTTCTGCCTATAAGAGCGTCAAACATGGCTGCCTCTCGGTCGTCATCCTGGATCGAGTCGTAGTACTCTTTCAGCAGCTCCCGCTTGAGTCTGAAGATTTCTGCGTTGCGGCTCGGGTTGCTGAAGCCTCCGTTGTGGCGCGGCAGGCGCTCGGGCAGCATCGTGGTGGTGACTGTGCCACCGGGGGACACCACCGTCTTCTCCTCGGCCGGCAGCGTGGCCCGGTACGAAATCTGGCAGCGCGGGTAGAAGCGCACGAGGCGGTGCATCTTGTTGTTCTTGGGCTTCATGATGGTGAAGTCCTTGAGCTCGATCTCGCGCGGCTCCTCGGGCCGCAGCAGATACACGTCCACAGTCTCCGTCTGGATGGGCACTGGCTCTGCATTGACAAAGGGGGCTACGGCCGCGTTCAAGCGCCAGTAGAGCGGTGAGCACCCGATCCCAGGACTACACAGCAGATAGGCAAGCGCTCACCGTCGTCGTCGTCGCTGTCCACAGCATTGAGTGCCGCGCGCAGGTCCATGCTTCGTCTGGGTCTGGTACGTAATAGAATAGAAACTCGTCGATTGTCTGAAATTTACGATCTCAAATCGTCAATATTACGGTTGGTTAAAGTATACTTATCTGAAACCTGAAATTTATGGTTTAAGTATACTAAATGGAAAAAGAACTTCAATTTGTCGCCCTTGAAGCGAATCTTTTTCGGCTCGCCGGACGCGATGGCTTCGAAGGAGACAATCATGGCGAAGCGCACGCTGGTGTTCGTGTATGGAACGCTGAAGACTGGTCTGTACAACTACACCACGTATCTGCTCCCAGCCATAGAGCTGGGCAAGGCTTCGTTTGTGGGCGCGGCTCGCACGACGAATGAGGAGTTCCACATGGTGCTGGACGACCAGGCCTTCTACCCGTGTCTCTATCGAGCGCCGGCCGAAGGCTACCGAGTGGACGGCGAGGTCTACAGTGTGGACGACGATACGTTGGCAGCTCTGGACGTGCTCGAGGAGGTGGACGACGACCTCTACGCTCGCGACGTGATCGATGTGGACCTAGTGGAGGGCGAGCGCAAAGGTGAGACTTTGTCCTGCCAGGTCTACCTCATGCCGATCTTCGACGACCTGCCCAAGCTGGAGCGGATCACGAACTACACGGCAGCAATGAATGCCAAGTACGACGAGCTGATGGGCGATCCGCAGCTCGAGATCCTGGAATGCATCTACGGGAAAGCAGTCACGCACGCCGTGGAAGTGAAAGTGAAAGAAGGCATGGACTTTGCAGACGCCTGGAAAACTGTTGTCAAGGCGTAACAACTTGAAGCAAGCAACGCGAACAAGGTGTTGTCGTCACGAGTAAAACAAAGCAATATCAACACGATGGGCTCACTCACCGTCATCTATTCGATCTGCACTTGTGATGCTTGTCTACAGGATGAACTTGGACAGGTCTGTGCGCTCCAGCACGTTCGAAAGCCGTTGTTGCACGTATTTCTTGTCCACCTCGAAGTTCACGCCGTTCATCTTTGGTGCGTGGAAGGACACTTCTTCCGTGATCTTGCTGATGATGGTCGCCAGGCGACGGGCGCCGATGTTGTCCGTCTGGGCGTTCACCTGCTCAGCGATAGTCGCAATCTCGCTGATAGCATCGTCCGTGAATGTGAGCTTTACGCCCTCCGTCTCCATCAGCGCACTCGTCTGCTCCAGCAGGTTGTGGTCTGTGTCCTTCAGGATCTTCTCAAACTCGGCGGCACCAAGCGGCGAAAGGGCCACGCGAATAGGCAAACGGCCCTGCAGTTCAGGCATGAGGTCCGACGGCTTGGAGCGGTGGAACGCTCCGCTGGCGATGAACAGAATGTGGTCCGTGTAGACCAGACCGTAACGAGTATTGACTGCGCATCCTTCCGTTAGGGCCAGCAGCTCCTTCTGCACACCTTCGCCCTTGCGGTAGCTCGCGCCACTGCCTCCACTGCGCGCCTGATCCCCAGCACTGGCCAGCTTGTCAATCTCATCCAGGAACACAATGCCGTTGTGCTGCACGTTCTCCAACGCTCTCTTGACCACCTCATCGTCGTCAATGATCTCATCTGCCTCCTCAGCTTCCAGACGGGGAAGAGCCTCTTTCACCGTCATACTCTGCGTCTTGTCCTCACTCTTACCAGCACCACCGGAAAACCGTGAGGCCATGAGAGTGTCCAAGTGCTTCATCATATTCTCCAGCTCCGGCGGCATCTCCATCATCATCTCCGGGTTGGCGGGTGTAGGGCGCGTCTTGC
Source organism: Phytophthora vignae f. sp. vignae (assembly GCA_016169955.1). Lineage (NCBI taxonomy): Eukaryota > Oomycota > Peronosporomycetes > Peronosporales > Peronosporaceae > Phytophthora > Phytophthora vignae. The sequence goes on from JABJUM010000020.1 coordinate 229,932, forward strand.
TCGAGAGCGGCTTCAGCTGCACGCGCACTTTGCGGTTGTCCGCCTTGCCGGACGCGATTTCTTCGCGGAGCTCGGCGCGCGAGATGTCGCTGAGCTTCTTGCGGTCCAGCAGGTCCACGAGTCGGTCGATGGCTCGCTCGCGGGCTGCCGCTGCATGCATCTTCTGCGCCTCCGCCCTCTCCATGTTGACGGCCACGTCCACGAGGTCCTTGATCATGGAGTCGGCGTTGGCGCCGTAGATGCCCACCTCAGTGAACTTGGTGGCCTCCACCTTGAGGAACGGCGAGCCGGAGATCTTGGCCAGCCGCCGAGCGATCTCCGTCTTTCCCGATCCCGTGGGGCCGCTCATGAGGATGTTCATGGGCGAGATCTCGGCGCGCAACGCGTCGCTCCGCAGCTGTCGGCGGCGCCAGCGAGTGCGCAGCGCCACGGCCACCGCCTTCTTGGCCTCCTGCTGACCCACGATGAACTTGTCCAGGGCGCGCACCACGTCCTCCGGGATTCGGTCGATATCTCCGCGCGGGGTCGTACCCAGCGGAGCCAACGGAAGGTCCGTGGCGACAGAGCTGAAGCGGCGAACTCCGACGCAGCGGCGCAGCATCATGGTGATCTTTTTCTAACTGTGGTAGGAAATTGTCCTGCCTAACATCATATCAGTATGCGTTTGAATAGGTAAGCTGACGTTGGCGCCATTATTTTGGTCAGTGATTGATCAGCCATGGCGATAATGAACGACTCGGACCGCATGCTGCTCCAGCGCATCATGGTCGCTGCGCTGCTCGTAACGCAATATCCAGAGCGCCAACTAACTGGAAGTGCTTGTGACGTGATATGTTGCAGGCGGCAGGAGCGATGGAGGACCAGGAGGTGCGGCGGTTGGCCAGGAAGCTCACAGGCGAAGGTCAGGCGACGACTGCAAGGTGTGTGCGTGCATGAGGCGCTTCTGGGTACTGATAGATGCATCTCTTCGGGTTGAAACAGATCTCACCGCCTCGGACGTGGACGATATGGTGAAGAAATTGGCGGAGAACATCCGCCCATTTGCGCTCGACATGCGTCGCGGCATGTATGACGACGGAAAGATGTACCTGGCCGTGGTCAACACAGTACGAATGAAGAGTTCATACCAATGCAAGTTATCTGTGGCTGAAGTTGCTGTGTTTGCGCGACTGGTGACTATTGACAGAGCAACGACTCCCTGACGGCGTTTGGCAGCAACTTCAAGCCGTGGGAGATCGTGTTCCTGCGCAAGGCGATGGAGGAGATCGTGGATACGTGAGTACACGCACCAAAACTGGATACTAGTGAGACTAGCATTGCTAATCTTCGCTGGATGTATGCCCTGCATGGATACAGGGAAGAAGGCGCGCTGGAGGAGGCGTATCTGTTCAACCTTCGCGAAAACACCAAGATTGACGAGGTGGAGGAGCTGCTTCGGAAGCTGACAGCTGAAAAGTGGCTGGCTCCGAGTGCCGTGCCAATGCCGACGCGCAGTTTTACGCTGGGACCGCGTGCATACTTGGAACTTATCGCGTTCCTGCGCGACATGCAGATCAAGAAGTGTCCAATTTGCCAGTACGAGCTGCTGCAGGGTGCGAAGTGCCAGGAGCGGAACTGTGAGACCGTGGTCCACAATGGCTGCGTTGACAAGTTTGAGAACAGAGGAGTACGCTACAAGTGTCCTACATGCAAGAAGCAGTTACGGCGATAAGGTGGGGGTAGTCTAACCTTGCGGAGTACGTAGTGCCATTGCATCTTGAAAGAAACCTCTGATCGAGGTCCGTTTTTATCGCTCTTGCAAGGTCTTCTTCCGTGTTTATTCCAAATTCTCCTGCACCTTGGGGGCGGCATTAGGGTCGTATGGCAGCAGTGCGGCGGCCACTCGGCGGTCCTCAGCATTCAGGATGTTGAAGGTGGCACAAGCGTTGACAGTGTCCAGGTACTCCACCACAATGCCGTTAACCTTGAGCATCTCCTTGAGCTCCGGGGCGAGTCCGTGGTTGATACGCTCGCCACAGCCAAGTACCAAAATCTCTGCTCAAATAACAATTAGCCACTGGCATCAAACCACGTCAAGAGACCATCGCTCGACTTACCGATAGGTGGGTTGGCGACCGTGAACACGGTAAGGTGCTCGCGTGTGATCTCCTCAATACGCTTCGGCTTCCACAACTACGTATTCACAAAAGATTGTAATGCTGTGAGCAAAGGCAATCGTGGCGCTTTCAGCCTGACCAAGCTGAGCGTACCATCGCGATCTCGGAGAACAGCGCCACTCCTCCGCGCATGTTCTGCAGTCATCGTAACCCAGCCGTTAGAGCAGACGTGAAGCGATACTCAGAGTGTGGACAGCGCAGCTCATACGTACCACGTCGTTAATGACAAAGCCTCCTTCGTCGTACTCGGTGATGGAGACCTTGGCCGTGCCGTTGAGCATTTCCTGTCCGCACAACCGCATCATAGTGCTAACACCATCAGAGCCACATTATACAGCTGCGTGCACCACTAGGACGGATTCGACCTTGTGCATGTCGTGGCCATAGTTGATCCAGCGGCACGTCGGTGCGAGCGCCGGCCGCGACACCGCGCGGAGACTGCGTCGCAGCTGCAGCAAGGAGCGGCTCATATTCGTCTCGAAAACTGGGCGTAACCCTATTAACGTTATGTATCCATTTTGTGTAACTCGACGGCAGCAGGGTTACGATTGCAATTGCCAGTGCCAATGGTGGACGTCGATGAGCACGAGCGCTTCATGCGCGAAGCCCTGCTCGAGGTAAGCTTAGGCGGCATCTGAATCGGAACATATATAATTGACGGTACAGTTGTAATAAATACTCAATTGCATCATTGGCAGGGCGAGAGAGCGCTGCAGCGTGCGGAGGTGCCGGTGGGGTGCGTGTTCGTGTACAAGGGCGAGATCATCGCACGCGCGTCCAACCGCGTGAACGAGCTGTTCAATGTGGGTATCTTTCACGTGAATGACTGTGGGTCATAGATCACTGGCTTACGTATTGGACAATGCCTGCAGGCAACGATGCACGCTGAGATCGTGGCGATTGAGTCCATCGCCGCCAAGTACGGAGACAAGGCGAAAGAGGTGCTGGCCGAATGCTCGCTGTATGTGACGTGCGAGCCGTGCATCATGTGCGCGGGCGCACTCGCGCACGTGTTCATTAAACAAGTGTACTTTGGCTGCCACAACGACCGCTTTGGGGGATGCAGCTCCGTGTTGAACCTTCACGAGCGCAGGTGAGAGACTCTCGACGTACTTTCGCTATGTGTGTGTGTTGGTGTTAACGGAACTCTTGTCAAGCAGCGCGCTTCCGAGCAGCAAAGTGCACCGTGGCTTTCCGTGCGTGTCAGGCATCCTCAAGGAGGAAGCCATCACGCTGCTGAAGAAGTTTTACACCAGCGAGAACCCACGAGGTATGTAGTGCTCGGTAAGGTGGCCAAGACTGCGTTCTACACTAACTTCGACCAACTATGCTTGTGATCCTGCAGTCGAAGACTCCAAGAAGAAGCGGAAAAAGCGCGGACCAGGAAGCGAGGAAACGGAGCTGCCTGCAGCAGCAGATAAGGCTTGATCCCATCTAAAACATTCTAGATGATGTAGACTTCTATTCTATTGCTTGCACTGCTGCTTCTTGAGAGCATTTGCGTACGGCGGGTTGATCGGCTTCTGCAGAGGCTCCTGATGGACATACTTGGCCGCGTCGCCCTGCGCAGCATCACTTCCCTCACCTTCGTCGAGCGGGTACGACTGGTCGGCATCGTAACCGAACACATCGCCAGCGCCCATGAAGACAACATCCACGCAGACGCCGCGCTCAGCTGATACGCTGCTGATGTGCCAGTCGTCAGCGTCGTCGTCCTCCGCGTCCTCGATGTAGCGCAAGTCCAGCAAGTTCCGCTCCATGTCCGGAACGAAACCCTCGGGAAGATGGAAATCCTGGCACACGACGAACGACTCAAAGCTCGAGTTGCGACTGGTCTTGGGCTTGGCGCACGTGACCCTGCTGAAGAAGCGGTGCAGCTGAGCATACAGCAGTGATACCTCTTTGCCTCGGAAGAGCTTGGCCACGAAGGTGCCGCCGTCCTCCAGGATCTGCAGGCTGATGTTGAGTCCCGCCAGCACGAGCTGCGCCTGCAGATACTCGTCCAGGTCGTGCAGCCCGAGCACGTCGGGGGCGCCGTCGCTCACGACGACCTGCGCCTTCTGGCCTTGGAACTGCGCCACAATCTCGTCGGCTGTGACCTTGTGCGTGATGTCGCCCTGCAGCTGCACGACGCCGTCCAGCGGCGCCATCTCCATGAGGTCCACGGCGATGATGGTGCTGTCCTTGGGCACACGCTCCGCGATCACCTGGCTCCAGCCGCCGGGGGCCGCGCACAGGTCCACGACGCGAGTGGCGCCACGCAGCAGCCCGAACTTGTCATCCAGCTGCAGCAGCTTGAAGGCCGAGCGCGCGCGGTAGCCCTGCTGCTTGGCCTTGCGGTAGTAGATGTCCTGTCGAGCACGAGAGAGAGAGAGAGAGAGAGGCAGGGTGAGCACAAGTAGGCAGGCAGCAGCCTGCCGACGGAGCTGGAGACGTACGCGCTTGTCCTTTGAAGTCTTCCCCATGCCAGTGATTGTTCCGCCCACTCTAGTGTCCAACGTTTAAGGCCACATGATTGGTGAAAATACCGGATTACACGACGCTAATTCGTCGCATATCCAGGTTTTCTTCCGACTTTGCGCACAGCTCTATCCAGCCATTTCCCTAGTTTACTAGAAGGAAGGCTGAACATCTGCGCGGCGCTGGTCATGAGCTTTTACCGCCCCAACTCGAGCCACACCAACTTCCACACGGGCAGCGACTCCTACGCTTACCCTAACTACACCTCATACCCTGCCTACGCTTCCTACGCGCAGCCGCAGCCGCAATATTCGTACACTCAAGCGCCGCTTCCGCCTCCCCAGCAGCAGCAGCAGCAGCCCCAGGAAATCCCGTACGCCGTGCCGATCGACGCCGCTCCGATGGCCACGCCTCCCGCCCAAGAAGCGCTCGACTATTCGCGCCCTCAGACCTGGCGCAACATGCCGCAGCAGCAGGAGCGAGGAGCCAACGTCAGCACCGCCGCCGGCCGACCGCCAAGCTTCAAGACGGAGCCAACGCAGCGCACGGGCCGCTCTCCCAGCAACGCCAGCGCTTCGAGCTTTGACAGCACTACGCCCTCGTCCACCTACAGCGATGCGGCGATGGCCGCCAACGCGTCGCTGGCAGCTGCTGGACTCCCTTCAGGTGCTGGCAATGCCGGTGAGAGGAGCAGTGTCTCCAGTGCGACGTCCAGCGCCACCAGAAGCAGCGTTGACGCCGCTGTAGACATGATGTGGGAAGCGCGCCGCGCCCGTGAAAAGGCCGAAGAGGAGGCTGACCAGAAACTGCTCGATGCTGTGTGCAAGGCGTCGCTGGCCGAGTTCAACGAGCGGGAGCGCGCTCTCAAGGTCTATGAATCGGAGACGTCGCAGCGGTCACTAGAGCACCAGACGTCTTCGGCGGCGCTGCAGCAAGCCAAAGCTGAAGCGGAGCAGCGCAAACGCGCTGCCATGCAGACTGTGATTGACAGCAAGACGCGCGCGAAGCAGATGAGCGAAAAAGCTCGTGAAGCCACCTCGCTCTACGAGCAAAAGAACAGCGAGCGCCTCGCCAAGCAGGCCGAGCTTGAGGCGGCCAAATTGCGTGAAGCGCAGGAGGCAGAGCTACTCGCCGTGCAAAAGCGCAAGGAGGAAGCCATGCGCAAGCGCTCCGAGGCGGAGCAAAAAGCTCGTGAAGCTCGTGAGAAGGCGGAGGCGATGCGGCGCCAGGCATTCCAAGCTGCGTCCAAGGTCCGCGCCAACTCACGACGTCAGATTGAGACGCAGCTTAGTGAGGAAGAGGCCCAACGTCAGCGTGAAATGCAACGCAAGCTGGAAGAAATCGAGAGAAACAAGGAGCTCGCTCACCAGCGGAAGGAAGCGACTGCCAAGAAGGCAGAAGAGGCTCGCCGTCGTGCTGAGGAGCTGCGCTTGAAGGCTGAGCAGGCTCGAGCAGGGGTGAAGACCATGGCGGCCCCCACCTCTTCAGCTTAAATGTTAGCACATGCGCATGGGCTTTCAGTTAAATATATTAATGGTTATCAATGAGCAAGTCACGCCGTTGTAGTGTCACCTCCGCTGGAGTAGTGCGTGGGCGACGACGAATGGCGCTTCGTAGGGTCTTCCAGGCTAGCGCTTGAGCTGTACGTGCCGTCGGAGCCGCTAGTTCGGCGACAAGACAGCGAGCGGCACCGAATTTCCTCCTTGAAGGAAGATTTCTGTTTGGTGCACAGCCAGTCTTCGTCGGCGGTGACGGCGTCCTCCTGGTTGTTGGCATTATCCTCGACTGCGTCCTGGAACCAACCATAGGAAAGCAAGTCGGTGATGGTGGGCCGCATGAGCGCGTCTGTCACAAGCACATTCTTGAGCAGCCCCTTCGCCTGATCGGAGATGTACGCAGGGTAGTTGATGTGGTTGCGTGACACGTCTCGGCGCAGTCGGTGGAAGTCCGAGTCATCGAAAGGTGCGCAGCCTGTCAGGAGCGCAAATATGAGCACACCCACGCTCCACACGTCGGCAGGGCCTCCTTGGAAGCCGTTGCGAGCAGCTTCAGCTGTCGTGTGGAGGAAAAGGATCTCTGGGCTGCAGTACAGCGGCGTGCCGCACACTGTCTTGAGCGGCTGCTCAGGGAAGGCCACCACTTCAGACAGTCCAAAGTCAATGAGCTTCACTTTCAAGTCTTTAGTGATCATGACATTCTCCAGTTTCAAGTCGCGGTGGAAGACGTTGCGGGCGTGGCAGTACTCCAGCGCCGACAGCAGCTGGCGGAACACGCCGGCGGCTTGGTCCTCCGGCATCTTGCCGTTCTCGAGCAGATGCTCCAGCAGGTCGGAGCCCTCGACCAGTTCGTGAACGATGCAGATCCGGTGCGACGTCTCGTAGGCGCCCAAATATTTGATGATGTTGGGGTGGTCGAGCGACTTGGAGATCTCGAGCTCGGACACGAGCTTCAGCAGCCGTCGTCGCACGCGGTGCACAGCCTTTTCGGGCACGTACTGGCCGTCAGCCACCATGGAGCGCCGCGCCTCCACCATCCCGACCTTGCCGAACACCTTGACAGACACGCGCTCGCCCGTGGCCGTGTCCACGGCTTCGTAGACCTTGGATGTCGCACCGGTGCCCAGCACGCGTCCGAACGTGAGCTGCAGCCACAGAAAAATCAAGTCGCAAGGCAAAGCAAATCGTCAGTCTCAGTTCCCACCACCACCACACACAGAGGGAGATTCGCGATACGCACGCGCTGCTCGAGCTCCTCCTCGCTGATCATGTCGCCGATGAGCGCGCGCAGGCGGTCGTCGATCGACCGCTTGGCCGGCTTCTTGTGCGGCGTCGGCCTGCGCCCCAGCGGCGCGTGGACTTTGGCCGACATTTGCGGCGATCCCCGTTGCTGGTCGCTCAGGCAGAAGAGCGACGCGTAGCCGCCAATCAGCGTGTCAAGCAGCGACGCCATGCCGTCGGATCCCGTTGGTCTCTGTGGTTCCGCTCGACGGCCGGGTGTGCCCTGGAGGCCGCAAAATGCAAAGTGAGCTGACAATCCGAACCGCCACGCCACGCGATACTGACATCAAGTACAAACGATCCCAGCTATTTTTATCCAATCACGAGACTCGAGTGGGATCCCGCGCATAAAACGCACACCCTAGCCGCATCCCCCTCAGACGCTGAGGATATTCCTTTGAGCTTTGGTGAACTATCATACGGAATATGAGTACATGCATTGGCCAGGTTGTTTTGCCTTTTTAAATCGAATACACTTGCTTAGTACATATTACGCACGCTTTGCTAAGTCCACGTGCTGAGACTCTTCGCATTAAGCTCGCGTCCACAAGAGTCTGCGGTCGTTCACGCGGGTTCTTTTTTTTTGGGCCGCAACGGCCGCGAGATGGCTGGCTGCTGCTGCACCTGCTGCACTTGAGCCTGCTGGACTTGAGCCCGCTGGACTTGAGCCGAGTCGGTCTTGCAGTTGTGAAACGCCATCGTTTCGCTCGCACTAGCGTGGCATTGCCACTCCAGTAGCAACGCGTGCTCGGGTCCCAAGCCTCCGAACCATCCATCCATCAGCGGTCTCCCGCGACTGACGCGTGTGCCCTGTACTACTGTGGTCGTCATACTCAATAGCGTCGAGTCTTGGCAACGAATGACAAGGCCTGGGCTATGATATAGCCTACACCGCCAGCTTTGCCGTGTGTTTGTTGCTTCAACCATGCTGGGCTTTGCTTCAACTAGAACTATGTAGAAGTTCGGGTGTAGGATTGGGGCCGCACGAACACGTCAGGGTGTGGCCTGGGTTTCGTCAACACTCTTCAGGACAGTGTCCCATGCTGAGTGTTGTACAGTGTAATACGTACGACATGTAACACACTACTACTACGCAGTCCAACACCTACATGTAGTAGTAGTGAGTGGTGAAGCAGACGCCGCGCTCACGGTAGACTACCTGACAACGTCAATGGCATTGAATGGTCCCGTGCAGCTTGACCACCTCTTTAAACTTCGCTCGCACGCATATTCAAGGGCGTTTTGCCTATGGCTCAATGGATCGGATATTGAACCATGGGCATGCGAGTGAATTGGGCAGGTCAAGTCCATGTACCAGATATGTGGTACACTAGTCTGAACACATGAACCGCTTTAATCTGCTCGCGATTAACGCGCATGACGGAGCCTTCGCTGCTGCTCCGGGAGGAACCGTCCACCGAGCCGCCGCTACTGCGCAGCGTTCCCAGCGCCGGCAGCTTCACGCGCCTACCCGTTACGCCCATGACGCCGCACTCGCCCGGCTCCCCGTCCGCCTTCTTCTACCACACGGCCACCGCGAACATCGTCGTACTCGCGCCGCCGTCGCCCAGCGACTCGAGCGTCTCCTGCTCCAGCGCTGCAACTACCGCACAGTGCGGCGCCTGCAAGAACCTCAGACGATGGCTGCGCATGAACGTGGTGCAGCGCGTGCTGTCGGCGCTGGTGCTGGTGCCGCTCATCACGGTCTTCCTGTGGCTGTCGCCGGCCTTCGCCACCGCCACGTTCTGCACGTTCGTGACCAGCATCTGCTCTTTCGAGTACGCGTGGCTGCAGCACCGCATCTACCTGCGCATCATGACCAAGATGAACGCCTGCGAGCCGCACCTCATGCGCAGGGACGCCAGCAGCGACGGAGACAACAGCAGCTCCGACAACTACAGCCGCAGCACGCGGAGCGAGAGTGGCAGTGACGGGGAACGAGACATCGACGACAACGTGGCAGGCAATGCTTACGTGAATAGAGGACGCACCACTGGCAGCACAAGCGGTGACACCGTCCAGTCGTCGCCGCTTTCCCCGCCACTGCCACCCAGAGCAGCTACTGTCTCTCCACAGGTTGAAGGCACCCCCCGGCCACGAAGACCCAGCCACGACAGCAACGTGGGAGACCACGAAGACTATCTGAATCATCCGAGTTTCTCGAAGTGTGCGGTGTCCCACATCGCCGACAAGTACTTCAATCAGAACGAGTGGATTGCTGCGTTGGTTCTTGCAGCACTCACCACCACCGTGACCACGACAGCGTTCCTCATCTACGTCAACCACATTCCTGAGCTGGAGGAGAAGCAGCTTTTCAAGCTGCGGTGGTTCTACAGCATCGCCACGGACTACGTCACTGCTCTCTGTGCGTTTTTCACGCCGAATTGGAGGTATGCCTTCATCTGCATCGTCGAAAAGGCAGTCTTTACGTTGCTGACCATGCATTCCACTGCGTGCCCGATCAACCGGTTCCGCTGTGGCGTTTCGTTAGAGCCGGCCCAAGTTTTCCTCTCGGGCGTTGTGGTTATCGTGCTCTTCCGTCTGCAAACTCGAACTTCCGGACCCGCGACATTCCTCCACATTGCGCTGGACATGCTCGGCTACTTGTACATCATTGGCAGTCTCTCCGTCATTGTGGCTTTCGTGGATGACGAGCGTCTTGAATCGTACCGCAAGTTGCTGATCGTATTGCTCTACGTCGTTTGGGCGTCAGATACGGGGGCATATCTGACGGGTAAAATACTGGAGCGATGTCACTACAGCTACTACAACCCACTGGCATCGCACCTGTCCAAGAACAAGGACTACGAAGGAACGCTTGGAGCTATTGTATTTGGTGTGATTGCGATGTTCATCTCCTCGGATTTACTTAACGTGCCTGGGTCTGCGGTTGCACAAATTGGATTCACGGTGCTGGCTGTGATAGTTGGACGACTTGGAGATCTGTTTGAAAGTTTGCTGAAGCGTGCTGCTGGGGTAAAAGACTCTGGGAAATTGATTCCAGGTCATGGAGGTGTTTTGGATCGGATTGACGCGCTCATGTTTGCGTCGCTAGTGTTCGCAAGATATTATGCGTCTATTGTCATGTGACGCCAGGCTTAAAGTTGCAAGAGTTTTGAAACGAAGCTGCAGAAGTTTGTTATTCGTGAGATTATTGTGAGCTTGCTTCGTTACGGAGCTCTTCGCCAGCTTTTTGGCTACGGCCATGGGTACAGCAGCTCCCGCGCAGCCTTCTCAGCTGCGAGTTCGCCGTTCAGAAGCTTCACCAGGGTCAACGTAAATTTGATCACGCTCCCGGGGCCTTGGCTCGTGACACAGCGAGTGTCCACGACGACGTCTTCGTCCACGAACTCGCGTGCCATCTCTGGCTCGTGCGAAAGCGAGCACGTTGCACGCTCACTAAGCAGTCCGTGCGGGTTCAGCACCACCGCGGGTGCCGAGGAGCTCGCAGCGATCCAGCGGCCAGCTTGTTTTTGCCAGAGCAGCATCTTGACCACCAGGTCCGAGTCGCGCACGTGGGTGGCTCCAGCTCCCTGTTCATCCCCGTCATCGCGTTAGTGATCAGTGCCATTTCACGAGATCTGATACCCACTCACCCCTGGCAAGACGATCAGCTCGAAGGTCTCGAAGCTGCACTCCTCGATAGGCTTTTCTGCCTGGACGCGCAGGCCGTAGTTGCCCATGATGATGTTGTTTTTCGTTCGACCAACCGAACCAACAACGACATGGAGTCCGCCGCGGATCAAGACATCGGAGAGGGCCAGCGTCTCGAGCTCCTCGCTGCCGTCTGCCACCACGATCAAAGCCCGAGGCTTAACGTGGGGCAGAGCTTGCACCGGTAAATCCTCCTGCCCCAACGCAGTGTATTCGGACGACCCACCAGCCATCATGGTTGCCACGCAGATTCGAGATTCAATTGTGAGCTGAGAATGAAGACGCCGAGCTGCAACACGCAGCTTCAAGGCCGTTAGGACGAATTTCTCGGGGTTCATGGGAACAGGCAAGATGAACTTCAACTGGACTGGTTGACCAACGTGTACTGCGGCGCGCATATTCACGCTTTCTCTGAAGAAGCAACATGGCTCGAATTGCGCAGGCGATCAGTGAGATCGTGAACCCCAAGCCGACCGCGCTAGTTCCAGTGGTAAGAACTGCGATCTCCAAGGTGACGACATTCTGCCATGGTAGTAATATGATCCATGCATGCAGGCCGTGGGTAGCGAGGAGATCGAGGTGGCTGCTGTTTGCGATATCTTGGCTCGCGGCGGCGTGCGCGTGACTGTTGCCAACGTTGGAGGCCATCTCCACCACATCGTGAAGCTGGCCAAAGGGACCGACGTTCAAGCGGACAAGCCGATCGAGTTCTGCGTGAACGACGAGTACGATGCCATTGCAGTCCCTGGAGGGCCCGGTGCTAAGTCCTTGGGGGCTTGTCGGACGCTGGTCAATCTGCTGAAGGAGCAGAAGACGGCGGGAAAGCTCTACGCTGCGGTTGGTGAAGCCGTTTACGACGTGCTCTTCCACAACGCGCTTGTCGAGGGCCCCATGGCTGGCCATCCGAGCGACAAACTGGTCATGGGCGACTTGTACTCGGACGACAAGGTGGTGATCGCAGAGAACTGCGTGACAAGCGAAGGTCCCGCGACAGCCATCGCCTGGGCGGTGACTCTGGTCGAGCTGCTTCGGGGCGAAAAAGTCGCGCGAGAGATCGCCAAAGACATCTCGTTCAAGCCCATCAAGAAGTAAGCGGAGTGAGTGCACGGGAGGCTAGCTGTACTAAAAGAGATAGGAGGTGCAGGTGCTTGCTAGCTAGCTACTTTACGCAAGGAGATACGAAGAACGGGTAGTGTCAACACAGCTTTTAGCGATCCATCTCCTTGGTCCACTTGGAAAGGTAGCTTCGTCTTCAACAGATACTTCCCTGGAACGAGCACGGTCAAGACAGAATCTGAGAGATCGACAGCGATCCGCTCCTCTGACTTCATCTTGGGCACGAAAACGGCGGCGACGACCTCGTCCTCACGCTGGCCTGGAAGGAGTTCGAAGTGAGGCGTCTCCAATTCAGTTTGAGGGCCAGCTGCATTCCGCTCCACGGTCTGACTGCCGTTTAGAGCCTTGCACCGCGACGCCTGCTCTTTTGTTAGAACCATCCCTTTGTAAAAGTGCCGGCCCAAGTTGTCTTCAAGATGAATGTCCAGCTCAGCATCCAGTCGCTTCTGAAGCGCTACGACGTCTCCAGGGGCTATCTCAACCCGTCTTGTCCTGTCAACGCCCTGCACAACGTACATGAAGCTGCTCCCGCGCGACCACGCCGTATCTCGCTGTCCGTCCTCATGGAAGTGTGAGGCAGCGCTGAACGGGTTCTGCTTCGGGAGCAGCAGCATCTTGGCTCCGATAATGCGCGACTGCACCGCAAACTCCCCGTTCATATCCGCGTAGTCGTTGGCGCACGTGAAGATAGCGGGGATCCTCGAATCCGCGATGCGATAGAGATCCGGCAGCCAACTGAAGAGGAGCTCGTGGCGATTCGAGTCCACAAAGTTGCCGAAGCCCGTGTTGTAGCCCACAATGACCGAAGTTTCGGGTGTGCAGTCGCTGAAAGCCTGCGAGTCCTGGAAATCTCCGAACGTCCCTCGGAAGTGGCGGACCGTCAGGTTCTGGGGCAGATCCTCCTTGCGTCTGGCGGCGTCCTGTTCGTCGACTTCAGGTCCGATGAAGAAGAGCGTGACGCTGGACTTAGCGAAGAAGGCGGCCACCTCGCACCAGTAGTTGGTGATGCGCCACACGCGCTGCTCCGCCTTCTGCGAGGCGCCCACCACCAGCACGCGCAGCTCCGGGCCCGAGCAGAGCTGCAGCAACTGCGCCACGTACAGCAGCGTCACGGGGAAGCTCAGCGCGTCCAGCATCGACGGGTCGAACGTGGCCGTAGCCACCAAGTCCACATGGTCGCTGGGGCAGCTCCGCGAGGCCAGAAACTCCTTCCAACCGCCGGAGAAGTCCACGCCGCGTGGAGGGAACGTCGGCAGCTGCGGAAACGCCTTGGTCTCGAGCCAGCGGAACGTGCCGGAGTACATCCCATCGCCCCGCGGGTCCAGCTTGAGATGCTGCGCGTCGGTGGCGACGGTGTGCGATGCGGCAGCCGCAGACGAGGTTGGTCGTTGGCGGCGAGACTTCTTGCCCATAGTACTTCGACTACTGGAATGCCGGAATGCGATCTTGAAGAGACGCAATGCGATCCAGCGTAGTCGCTATACGTAAATCAAGTCATTTCTTGGTCTCTGCAAATTACAATCTGTTGATGAAAAGTTCTATTTATTGCAAATCTAAGCTGTTGGACTGCAAATATAGCTGCATACTGAGTGCAAGTGATTACGGGACCGAATTTTGCACACAGCAAGCGCCGAGGGGGGCGAAGAGCTCACAGAGAGCTAAGTGAGCCCGAAAAAGCCCGGTCCTCGTAGCGCAGCCCCGAAGCACAAGCAAGCCCCGCGAGCCGCAGACCGCAGCCCGCAGCGCGCAGTGAGTCCCCGTGTGTGTCGTGTTGTGCGTGTCGTCGTCTGTGGTCCAGCATGGCGGACATGAACCGCCGCAAGGGGGGCGTCCGCTCGCAGCAGAGCTACATGCAGCAGCAGGCGGCGGCAGCGTCCCAGCAGCAGTTCTCGGCCTACCAGCAGCAGCTGCAGGCGCAGGCCCAGGCACAGAGCCCCTACCAGTACCAGCAGTACCAGAAGCAGCAGCAACAGCAACAACAGCAGCAGCAACAGAGCAAGGCGCCGGGCTTCCACCCCAATAGGAGCGGAGGATACCGCAACGCCAGCGGCGCCGCCGGCCGCCCTGGCGGCGCCCAGAAGCCCTCGATGACTGGAGCCAAGATGGGCATCAAGAGCGGCATGACGGTGGAAGATCTCAAGCGACTCACGCAGAAGAGGATGCAACAGTCGGCGGCGGCGTCCAACCCGGCCACGCCCAAGACCGCCGCGCCCGAGGGCTTCTCGTCCTCGAGGCCGGCCACGCCCAAGATCAACATGGCGGTGGTCAACGCCACGTCCACCCCGGCAGCGGTGGCCACTCCGCCGGTTATCCCCAAGACCGGCATGTCGGTGCAGGAGCTCAAGCAGTTGACGGCGCTGCGCGTAGCGTCGCAGAACGTACCGGTGCATGCCAGCGAGGTGACTGGTCTAGTGAGCAAGGCGGTGCTCGGCAACGCCGCCAAGTCGCACTACCGGGACAGCTTGCGCAGCTCGCTCACTCCTGGCAGCACACCCAAGCGCGCGCACCACACTCGAAGCAGCAGCAGCACGCAGTTCGGCAGCGCGCAGTACAGCGGCTTTGGCAACCAGTCTAGCGACCTCAGCCGCAGTCATGGCCCGAGTGATCTCAGCCGCAGCCACGGCCCGCTGAGCTCCGGATCGTCAGGCGACGTCATTCCTGTGCGCGGACACCGCAGTCGCTCGCGCAGCTCGCAGCTGCCGAACGTCGATTCGTCGGGCGACAACATGCCCATGCGCTACTCCTACGCTGGCGGCCAGACTCCCGAAGATTATTTCTCTTCGTACGACTTTGGAGGAGGCAACTCGACATCGTCCCAGGAAACGGACCCAGGACGCGGCAGCCTCGACGATGGAGCTGCATCTGGCCGCAACTCGCTGCTTCAGTTCCCGGAAGATTCGTTCCCGCCGCCGCCGCCAATGGACGAGAGTGGTGGCTTTGTTTCCACAGCTCTGCCCTCCTGGTCTCCGCCGCCAGCTCGAACCAAGAAACTCAATGTCTCCTCTGCAAGTAGCGGCGCGACATTCTACAACCAGCAGACGTCGTACTATAACATCGCGTCAAAGGATGACTCGGCCGCGAATGACGCTGCAGCAGGTGGAGGTCAAGCGCAGGACCAGAATGCCGTGCTGGCACCGCCACCTGGACTTACAAGACGGCCGTCGATGACGGTGCCCTGGCAAGTGGCTGAGGCCGTGCTCAACACTCCGCAAACCAATACTGGGCGCAAGAAGCTACTGGAATCCGATCTGGAGAGCAGCACGAGCGGACTCAACTCGTCCGCAGCTGAAGCAGCAGCGCAGCTTACGGGGCTTTCGCTGCAGCCGTCGTCGCGTAGTCGAGGCGCGCAGCCCCCCCCACCACCACCGTCGTCTTCGGGTATGATGTCAAGCTCGCCACCGAGTTCTGGCGGCATGCCACTATCTGGAGGAGCCGCTGCTCGGCGCGGTAGCTTTGGCAATGCCGCCGAGTTTTTCAAGTTCCGTCGACGTAGCAAGAGCCGCCTTGAGCTTGCTCGCGACATGTCGTTCGGTGACAACGGTGAGCAGGGAGGATACCCGAGCTACGGAACTGCGGGCGCCATGCCTGGCATCGCTGAGCGTCACGGAGACGCCGAGGATGGAGCTCATGAAGATTCGGTCTCAGATGCGAGCTCATCAACATCAGCTAACGATGAGTCCAGCTCGCAGGACTACACAGACGAGGACGTCGTGCAGGTGACTGGCGGCTATGATGACAACACAGAGATTTCGGGAAACTTCGTCTCGTTCTACAACGCTGCTCGTCAGCAGCAAGGCGGGCTTTCGGCGTTGTCGATTCCTCCGCCTCCGCCACCTCCTCCGATGGGAGATGACGACGATGATGCGTCAACCACATCGTCGACCAAGGGCAACGGCTTACCCATGATGAGCCCGAACGGTGCTCGCTTGCGCAAGGTAGCAGAGCTAGCACGACGGGGCAGCTTGAGCAGCGAGGACAAAACTCGCGCCAAGGACGAGATTATTCAGAGCTCGCTTGGGATCGGTGCAAACAACGCGGCGCGCCTGCTTGCCACGAAGAAGGAGGACCGAGGAGACCGCGTCCCTGCCACGGCTCCGCCGCCAGGATTCCCTGGCGTTCCCCGCACGACACCGAAGGCCTCCGGCAAGAAGATGCTCGCACCGGGATCTGGAATCGTGCGCAGCAGTGCGTCGTCTTCATCGAGTACTTCTGCCGGCGCGGCGGCGGCAGCTGCGGCTCTTGGTGCCAGTTCCCAGAAGATCGAACCCGCTGGTAGCAGTAGTTTGGAGGAGCGTCTCGCTGCCGCGGCCCAGAGAGTGGCAGATTGCGTCGGCAAGGGTGATATGACTGGATTCCAGCAGGCTATGGACGAGCTCGACTGGCTCCGCAACGAGGCCAGCAAGCTCATGCGCGGTTGAGTGAAGCTTGACGTGGAGTGTGAGGTGAGGTGCGTGAATCAAGCGTTAGTAGAGCAGCAGAAAACCAACAGCAAAAACAGAAACAATCAACAATGGTGTAGATATCGAGAGGAGACCTTCCGATCGACATACGACAGACAAACAGACAGACAGCAGGTCTCCAGGCCCGACGTACCCAAGCAAACTCAAGATAAAACAAACCAGACACACTATCATAGCATGCCTATTACTTTCGTGATCCTTACAGCAAGATCTTGTACTTCTCTGTCGATGGCACTTGGTTGATAGCAAGACGACCGTCGTACGACACGGAAGCAAACATCCAGGCGTCTCCTCCAGCAGCCCACCGCGCTGCGTACACAGCGTCTTCGTGCTCTTCCACGCGTCGAATGAGCGTATCCGCTACGGCGGCACCACCCGCAGTCTCGTCCATGAGATCGCGCTCGTCCAGCTCGACCAGCGGTGAAGACGAGATCGAGGACACGCGCCACAGAGCCAACGTTGCGTCCGACCCTCCAGAGAGGACGAGCTGGTCGTGCTGCGGGTGATAACGCGTGCTCCAGACCCAGTGCGAGTGCGCGTTCATCGACAGCACTGGCTTGCGAGCATTGCGCAGGTCCCAGAACTTGAGTTTGCCGTCATCTCCACCGCTCGCAATCGCGTACGGCTTGTTCGGGTTGAAGTCGAGCGACAGCGTTGTGCTCGGGTGTGCGTCCTCCACACTGACGCTGTCTTGCTTTGCTCGGAGATCCCACGTGCGTACACTACCACCAAGGGCGAAGGCCAGCTGCGAAGAGTGGTGAGGGTCCCAAGCCAGCGCACTAGCTCCTCTCTTTGTAGTGCCTCCGAGCATCGACACGTCCAGCTCCAGCTTCTCCTGCGCCTCCACCGATCCACCGTCCAATTGCCACGTACGCAGCAACGTCTCGTGCGCCGACGCCAGCGTAGGCGAGTCCGCCGTAGCATCCCAGGCCACTCTACAGTATCCAAAACAACTCGCAAACGTTAGTTATAGACCGCGATGTAAGTGGTAAATGCATTTGATTCGGCTCGTACTCGGACACCGGCAGCTTTTGAGCCGAGAACGCCGCCACCTGCGTCAGATCTTGAGCTGCAGCATCAACAGCGTGGCCATCCTCTGCGTCTTCCCCCGAGTGAGCAACAGCCTCTTCCGCGTCCGGCAGCTTCCAGAGCGAAGCTTCAGTCGCGTGTCCGCGCTGCTTGCCGCACGTGACCAGCAGCTGCCGGTCCTGCGGACTCGGTGCCAGACTCAGCACCTCCCCTGGATGGCGGAACACTTGGCGCGTGGTGATTTCGCTGGCATTGTCGCTCACCTCCACCAGGAAGATCTGCAACAAAAGTCCGGCGTCTCCAGGTCAATGGATATGGGGCCAATCTATCATACGTATCATACCTGGTTGGGCTGGTTCAAGGAGCTCGTGCCCGCGAAGAACTGCGCGCGGTCCTTCTCCGCCAGCACCGGCTCCAGCGACCGCACCTACTCCAATAGAAACACAGTGCAACCGAGTCAATTTAGTCCACAGAACGCAGCAAAACCTACGCTACATCTTTCATCCATCACCTTGGCGCCGAAGCTGAAGCTGCATGAGCCCCCGAGCATGTTTTGGACTATAAAGTGGCATCAAAGTGGCATCAAAATCTATTAAAAGTGTAGCCACTTCCCAAATTCCAAAAACATTGTGCACAAATTAGACACAAAAATTAGTGTTCAATGTCGCTGCAGTTCCTCGGCCAAAAGTCGTGGCATCCGTCCAGCAAGGCCAACCAGAAGCGCGTCTGGGTGGCGGAGCAGCGCGCCAAGGAGCGGGAGGAGCGCGAGCGCGAGAAGGCCAAGGAGGTGCGCAAGGCGGCGGAGGCTCTGCAGGCCCAGCAGGCCGCAGCAGCAGCGGGGGACGCCGGCGCAGCGAGACGCGTCGCCAGCCAGCAGGTCAACTTCCTGTACGCGGCGCCTCCGGGGCTGCCAGAGGCCAAGGACGAGGCTCAGCGCGCGCAGCAGACGCGCGGCGAGGAGGATGAGGCAGTGCGCGAGTTCAGACGCAGGGCGGAGAGGCGAGGAGAGTCGCAGCGGAAGCTCGAGAGATACGTGGGGCGCAGGGTGGAGGAGACGCTGACGATCAAGGACCAGGTGGAGCGGTTCCCCATACTGAAGAACG
The DNA here is from genome assembly GCA_016169955.1 of Phytophthora vignae f. sp. vignae. Classification (NCBI taxonomy): domain Eukaryota; phylum Oomycota; class Peronosporomycetes; order Peronosporales; family Peronosporaceae; genus Phytophthora; species Phytophthora vignae. The sequence goes on from JABJUM010000020.1 coordinate 248,687, forward strand.
CCCCGGTGGAGGGCAAATACACAGAGACGATCCGGGTCAACTTCAACCCGGTGGGGCTCCGGCTGCGCAATGTGCGCTGTATCCGCTGCGGCGAGTGGGGGCACCAGAGCGGCGACAGGGAGTGCAAACTACGGGACCATAATCCGAATGGTGAGGGGATTGTTTGGGGGTGAGAGAGTGGAATTGAGAGACCAGAGGTTCTGATGTGTGTCGTTTGTGGTGCAGATGCTACGAGGCAGAGATGGGAGGACCCAGTGACGGAGATCAACAAGCTCAAGTCTGCCAAGCAGGAGCTGGTGTTTCGACAAGGAGCGCTGCCGTTGGAGATGCAGGAAGCAGCGACGAATGAGTATGAGATATTGCAGTCAGACGATGGTGAGTTAGTTGATGGTGGTGCTCGCGGTTAATGCCGTCAAGTCTGACAATGAATTGTTGTTTTGCTGCTGATAGAGGATGTGGAAGCTGCTGAGGACGCGTTCCTGGCTAAGCTGTCGTCCAAGCAGAAGAGAAAGCTATTCAAAAGGCTTCAAACAGAGTCGCGAGGTGATCGGAGCAGCAGCGATAGCGACTCGGATTCCGACGTGTCGTCATCCCGTCGTCATCGCTCGAAGAAGAAGAAAAAGTCGAGCGAGCACAAACGCAAGCACAAGCACAGACATCGCTCACGAGGCAGATCCGAAGACGAGGCGGAAGGAAGCAAAGAGGGCAGGAACTCGTCTCGACGTCGAGAGGCATCGTTGTCACCTCGACGTGGCCGTCAAAGTTATCGGCGCTCACGCTCGCGGTCTCATGGAGACGATCAATACCGAAGCTCTAGGGCGTGATTAAACCAGGACAGGGAATCATTATGGACGGGTAAGAACAAGCGGGAGGGCCAAGCGGTGAATGGAAATGAAGCAAACTTTGTTCCCGAAGTGCTACGCCTGCATGAGCTACGGGACTGGAACGCCAGTAGCTGAGTGCACAGGAATAGAGACGCGGGCAGTGGCGCGAGGAACAGCAGGAAGTGCGTTGTTATGCACTGGTGGCCCCGTAGGTGGCACCCGCGACGACAGCCATTCCCGAGCCCATATTCGAGGCTGGAGGACGACTTCACTCCATGCGCGCGAAGTGTTACAGAGAAACAAACACACGTATACAAGTTGCACGCCTATTAGCCGTGATCCTCAACTTTAGTCACCCAAACAACGACTCACCTGTCCTCCATAAGCGACTGGCAAAGATTGATCGCCAGCACCGCGGCAATGATTGCAGCTCCTTCTCCAGCGCACGCGCGTACGGCGATATCCATGCACTGCACCGAATGTGGGAGCTGGACGTGCTTGATCGAGACAGCGATGAGGTACCAGATGATAACCAGGCCGGAGATCAAGTCTTGCGCGTAGCGTGAAGTCAGCAGCCCCAGCACGATGACAACGCAGAGATACGAGACGTAGGTCGTGAGGCCCAGGAAGTCGTGGTTCGAGTGCTGCATCGACATCGCCAGGTGGGTGAAGGCGACTGTCGTCACCCACGCGAAGTACGCAGAGATTGGAACCTCATTGCACAGGTACAGGGTCCAGTCAAACGACCCAGTCTCGCGCGCGTTCCGGTCGTTCACGGCGTAGACGTACAGCACCAGCAACGCAAGCCAGAGGGCGTAGATGATCACAGTCGCCGCGTACACGTGGCCCGACACGTACAAGAAGACCCAAATGGTGTTCAAGACGAAGGTCAACCCGAAGCACAGACGTAGCTGAGCTGGCTGGTTGGCGTCAGCGAACATTGAGTAGCGCGGCGCAATGACATCGACGACGACGAGCACAGCTTCCAGTGCGTAGACGAGAATCCAGAGCACGAACGCGTAGCTCGCTGGCGTGATCAGCGTTTCGTAGTCCCGCGCCACGGTGACAAAGCGCTTGGCGTACACAATGTTCACGACGGCTTGCATCACGAACAGCGCAGCATTGATGATGGCAAACCACGTGCCTTCCATGGTAGGCGTTGTTGGAGTTCCGATCTGTGAGCGAGGCGGATAAACGAGAAATGGTGGGGGCTATGAAGCAAGACTAACGGTGATCATTGTTGTTCCCGACAGTTGGGGATTCAACGAGAGACAAGTACTCACTCAGAGAAGAAGGCCTCACACCGTCCCATGATATCTTCTACTAGGACAGGAGGATTCAACTTCAACATGGACAAATCGTGCGTTTTCGAGAAAGTTGCGTCCACCCACTTGCATCCGAATGATGGAATTGCTACGATCGCCATATACACTAAAATGGTATATTACCTTATCTAGTCATACCTAAGATTGGCGCGCATTTTAGAATCTGCAGCGTTAAAAAGAGGTTGGCGATGGAGCGGAAGAAATACTTCCGGTTGGTCCTGGGGGCATCTAGCCCAGCATCCCAGGGGGTTGTACAAGCTTTGGAGCTTCCCGATGGGGTTGATGTTGACGATTTCTGCTTGGCGCCCCATTGTAGACGCGAAAGCTTGAACCTCCCACCAAGCTTTGAGCCTTCAGCTCTCAAAGTGTTTGCGAACGCCAAAGCTCCGACACCTCTGGAACTGGACAAAAGTTTGGAAGACTATGGTGTGAACACAGCAGACCCACTCATCGTGCGAGTGCCACGGATCTGGTTCCAGTTGAAAGGTTCCGACAGACGCGATCTCACCCACCCAGCTTCAGTTCCGCTCACGGAGGACGACGCTGTCGAAGTTCTACTAAACGCAGTATGGAATATATACAAGGACAACCACCTTGCAGGAGTCGCTGCGTCCGACCTCGTGGTCTACGCCTCCGATGATTTCACAGAGCTTCTGCCTCGTGGGGGGCAGGTTGGCCCGCACGGTAATTCAGAACAGACACCACTCATCGTGAAAGTGGCCCCAACGAGAATCCCCATCATAATTGAAGAAGAGCAGAATGAGAGCGAACGACAGGAGCTCCAGCGCTACCAGAAGCAAGGAGAACTGATCCATAACAACTGCGAGGACTACTGCGGCCAAATTCTGGACAAGATTGACTACTACTACAAGCATGACGATGGCAAAACGCTCCCGTTCATCTGTGTGCAAGGGTCGTCGGGCATGGGGAAATCCCAACTAGCGTTTGCGTTGGGAGGACGTCGACCGTACTTCTACTGGCTTGGGGTTAGCGGTGGTGTCGGCGCTCAAGTGCTGTACGGTAATTTTACGTCGATATCGAATGCTTTTCTTCGCTGCGTGCGCCTAGACGAACCAAATGATGCGAAGACGGATGATATACTTAACACCGGGTCGGACTTCTACGATCGAGACTTGTGGACTTTCGGCTTCCTTCGTGCGCTGCTGGAGCATTGCGACTTGAATACCCCGGAAATGATCCGATTTGAAAAGCGCATTACACTTCAGGTGGAAAAGTGTGGTCGGAAAGCTGTGCGTGCTGTGATTGACAAAGTCAAACAAGAAGGCAAACGAGTGCCCTTCTTCATCTTCGATGAAATTGCGACCGATTCGAAGGGGGGTACGAATGAGGCTGCATTTCAGCGTAACGTCTTCCGTGTTTGTGGCCTTTTAGTGGTTGTCATGGGAACGAACTCCAAAGTCGTCAAGTTGGTCGACCACTCTCACGGTAGCTCTGGGTCGTCGCACCAATGGATGTTGCTTGTTCCACAATTTCCAAGTTATCAATTTATGTTCGTTACTCCGACGGAGACGGAGCTGTGGCCGAGAATTTCGGCACGGTATCCTGTCCTCGATACCATTGTTCAGCGGTCGCGTGGTAGATTTTCGAGGTCTTTCATCGATGGAGTGGTGGAGTGCTACCAGCGAGACTCCAGCATCCAGCCGTGTGATTTGCTTGACGCGGCGTTCTCCCGTGTTTGCAGCGATGCGCACAAGACGAAATTTTTTTTGAATGCGTTGGACGGTCTCGTTTCTCAGTTTGCGGCGATCTCTTACATCAACGCTGTGGAAGATTCGACCCCGACACTTTCCGTGGATGCAATGGGCGCAAGTGGACCAGCGCAGAATAAACCGCGTGTACAAGTGGAAGCCGCCGGTATGCACAAACACTTTGCAAACTTGGTTGACAAAGAGATTACAGACGTAGCAGTATCATCACAACAATTGATGGTAGACGGCGTTGCATGGGAGCCTCAATGCAGTTTCGCCTCAATCGTTGACGACATGCTGCTGTATCTTGCAATATTGGGCGGCAAGACCTACCCGAGCTACTACGACCGAGTTAGTGGAACTTATCACTCAACCAAGCAGATCTTTTCGACTGTGAATCCCGACGAGTATGTGATCCATGAAAATACGCAAGCACCTACCCTCGATTTCAAGAGATATGAGAACATGGTGGCTCACGCGATTTTCAGTGCGTCGCGAAGAAATGGAGTGCGAGGGATTCCGTTCAGCCACTTTTTGCCTTGCTTCCTTGGTGAATTTGAGGATAAAATCTGGATGAAAGAGGTCTTGATTGTGGGGGATACAGAATCTAATGCAAAAGGCCATCGGATCGACGCGAGCGAGTTGCTGGAAGGGTACGATGGCGGTGCATTGGCTGAAAGAATGATTCCGTTTCTCGCTCCCCCCAACGCTGAGTGGCCGCAGCCCATTCTTGACACCAATACTGATGTTGGCTGCAAGTTTGGTCGTTTGATTTGCGCCGTTAACGAGGAAAGATGCGATGTGTACTTGCACGATTTGGAGGTGAACGAGGTGGTTTTGTTCGGTTGCGAGTGCGAGTACCTTGAGCAGGAGGTGGATATTGGTGTAGTGAGGGGTATCTTTACTGGACTAGAAGCCAAGTGGGGAGACGGCTGGAAGGTGGCGGTCGTGTTTTGCTCGAACCTTGAAGTTTGTCGTGCGGAATGGGAGCGTGACAGCGTTGGCTGTGTTAAGTTGAAGCGTGGCAAGCGTGCTGGAACCATGATGGTCAACTGGGTTTTCCAACCGAAACCAGAAGAGCGAGAGAAGTTGATGATCATGGTCGAAACGGAAACGGGTGAAAAACTTCTTGGTGCCAATACCGGTACGTGACGCACCACGAAACATGGCTTTATGAATCTTTAGGGTTGGGGTCCGTTAATTTGAAATAATTTGGTTTGGCAAGATTTTTGTAAACTTGGGGGCGTTGTATTAGGCATTAAAGGTGTTTTTAGCCCCATTGAGAAGCTTGATGGGACACGCATATCTGGATACATTTTGATAGTCAGAAAAAGCTTTGTCGACTCGAAAACGGGAGTAGTTGCAAAACAAGGTCCTCGATATGTAGCCACATAGCCAAAAGGGGCCAGAAGGGATCCTTTTGCACCTCATTTCTTAGCAGCTTTTGTGAGCACTACAGAAGGGGCCAAAACGGCACGTTTTGCCGCAAAAGGGTTAATCGGTTTTCACAATACAGCTTGTTGTTGTTGTTGGTGGTGGTGGTGGTAGGGTGTAATCCGTTCATTACCTGGTTGCAGTAAGGAACCCAATGCAGAATCAAGTTCAGGCTCATCCTACTGATGCCGTCACAATCGATCACTAACTGCTGAATTATTACGTCGTTACAGATTCGGGGAAATCCGTTTTAGGCTCCGTAATTTAAAACTAATTGGGTTTGGGGTTCGTTGTAAACTTATTCGATAAATTGGTGCTTTTATTGAGCATTACAGATGCTTTAGAGGACAGAAAGGTGTATTATAGGTAGTTACTACTACTGACACCTGTTCGGGTTAGTAGAGCGCAAAACTTAGCGGCGCATGGAGCGCCTTTCATTCGTTCTAGGTTGTGCGCAACTTAAACCACGTGAAAGTGGTCGTTGTGGGGATGACAGTTGGATAGCGTATCAAGAATAGATAAATTTCTATCATAGCCACAAACCCTTTGTACGTTGAAGTGACTTGAGCATTTTCAATACTGAAATCAAGATGTGTGTCTGCTCAGTTGTGCCGACGCTAGAGATCGCAACAACATTCGAATTGACGCAATGCCGCAGACTACATTCCTGGAGGAGGAACATAAGCAGTTGGTGCAGCTGGCTCGATCAAGGGGCTCAAGTTGCTTGGAGTCAAGTCGCTTACTGTAACGGGGTTACATCCCTGTCATATTCAGGGATGGCTACATCATGTAGCCATCGGTCACTCCCCTGGGTAGTGACCAAGTGGCCTCAGAGCCAACAGATACATTTTGTATGGAACAAACTATAGGCAACTTAGGATTTGTATGCGTCGGAACCACGGTCGAGGGGCCGTCCCGGACTGGACTGCACAGAGCGCGGAATCATCGCCTGAGAAGCTCGTCTTCGCGTCGAATGGGTCGATGTCGAGCGCGCTGGTTCGGCCAGCGCCAGTTGTTGCTCGGTCTCCGTCGACATCACAGGATCTTGCTCGGGCCCCGGCGGCGGGACAGGGAGTTGTAGCGGTCTTGAAACTCGTTGAGCACCTTGACCGCTCCCACGACCTCGTCCACGTCCTCCAGGACTCGAAGTAGGCACAATCTCGTTAGCGTTAGTAGGCATAACTCTCACAATGCACGTTCAACTTCCAACCCCTGATCCGGGCACGCGCACCAGCTGTGACGAGGCGATGCGGTGTTTCCTCCCAGAAAACAGTTATAGGCCCTCCTTGACCGACCTCAGGCTACTCAGAGCTTGGATCCGTCTCGGCTGGCACAGGGTGTGTGTTGTTGTCCAGTACACGCTGTTGGTCAGGCACACGATGTGTATCCCTTGGATAGCGATTCTTTTCACCAGGAGGTTAGTATCGACCCCGTGAATCAGACAGCTACGCCGGTCTAACGCTAGAACAATCCAACCCAAATAGAGTTATACACGTTATACAATCACACAAATACTTCTTTGCCCTCTCTTCTTTCTCTAGGCCCAAGGCTACGGCCAAAATACAAGTCAACTGGTTCAAATCCAAGACACTTGATCAATCTTGGGAACGCGCACCACCTCTCAAAGAGAGGAAACGATCTACCCTGTCGCCAACTTCTTCAGTTCAACACAGGCCCAATAGACCGCAAATATACAGCAAAGACGGCTTGCAGTCCGCCAAATATACATATATGGAATAGGTAGGATCACTTCCAGGCCGAAGCAGTGGATCACTTACCTAAAGTACTTTGATTTTTTTCGTGGAGAACGGCCTTCCAGGCTGTGAAAGAAACACTTGCGCCCTTCGAAGCAAAACGAACTCTGTTTGGTTAAAGGTCACATGCAGACAAAATCTTTCCTAAGCGACTCTTCGGAGACTGCGATCTTTTTGCGGAATGTTGGTATGGCCTTGAAGGGTCGCGGATCTGGATACCTTCTCGGAGTTGTTGGGTACAGTTTGGATCGGGGAAGATACCATAGTGAAACCAAGCGTTCTTGGGTTTGGAGCCTTGAAGCACCTCGCAAGAGGTGGTTCTTAGACTTTTGTGGGAAGTAAGGCCAAGGTCGTGAAGGTTGGGAGTCGTTATTCTGGGAAAACAACGGGGAATCTGAGAAGTGCCTCAGTTCCCAGGTCGTAACCCAGAGTCGCGTCCCGCCTCGCGCAGGTTTGTAGGGAAGGTCGTACACATTCCTTGGGCACTTCTAGGAACGGGATCCATTCGCCTACGCCGACCTGCTTTCCGGGGTTTCACGCTCGCAGCGACCATACTCTTGTTTTTATTCGGCTCCAAGTCCCGCAAGAACTCTCAGAATTCCAGGCAGAGGTGCCAGGTTCCAGGAATGTACCATTTATCTGGTACTGTGATCGTCATTCTTGACATCCACATTTCCACTAATCCGCGAACTCCACAATATGGGCAATTCCGGGTTTTTGGTCCCCTGATCCAAATTTCAGTGACGGCACCGCGTAACAACCGCCCCATTGGCCAACTTGACCCACGGAGGAAACTTCAATGCCGAGATGGGTCAACTTGTCCACAACCAGACCCCAAATCTGAGCGACCAATCACATTGTCGCTGCGCGTGTCGCACGAGATCCGAGAACAGCGTCGTTCGAGATCATTCTGGAAAGACCAAGCTTCCAACATCTTCCAGAGCAACGCGGAACACGCATGGCATCGCCGCCTGCTGCCGCTGAACCATCCAAGGCTGTGCGTGCGGCCCCAGCGGCCCCGGGGCAAGACGCAGGACGCAGCGGCGACCACGACCAATCGGATCAAGGCGTCTCTCGAGGGGACGAACAAGGAGAGCTCGGACAACGCCTTCCACCTACTACAGACCTGATGTCCGAGGCGTCCGGCGATGGCCAACTCCTCGCGGACCCGAGGGCCTCGCACGAGGGCGTAGCGACTCAGGCGGACGCGCATGCAGGCGAAGACCCACTCCTCGCGGACGCGAGGGTCTCGCACGTAGGCGTGGTATTGAGCGCTGCTCTCGCAAGTGCCTCGACAGGCAGCGCTAGCAACCCGAGCAGCCAGCAAGGGTCGCCGCCACCGGCAAACGCGTTGCCAGCTTTGGACCCTAGCATCTGGGGTCGCAGTGGTGTCACGGGACGCAGAGTCTCACAGTCAACAGCAGCTTCTGCGCGCAGACTCCAGCCTGCGGCAGCATCGTTTGCACGCTCGTCTTCAGTGCCTCCGCACATGCATCTCGTCACTCCGCGCTACGTCTTCAGTGAGCACGGAGTTCCTGCGTCCCGGCCCGCGCTGGTGGGAGTGCCGGCTAAGCTGGCGGACATCGCCGCTGACGCACCTGTCCGAGATGGCGATGGCGGGATTGAGCGCTTTGTCGAAGGCGGGTGTTTGTCTGATCGAGATTTCGCCGATCCGGCGCGCATCATACGCGAGGACGTACGCGCCAACACGTTGCAGCCGGTCCAGACCATGCCTCTGCCCCAAGCATCATCTCTGGCAGCTTTCGGTGCGCAGGTCCTGCGGTGAGACGCTTCCCGTGCTTCGTTACTTCGGCGTGGAACACTTCGCGCGCCGCAAATTGGCCTCGCCGCGTTATCTTCACTTGCTTCTGGCACACATCCGGGCCCTAGAGCAACTCGTCCAAGACCCACAAGTCACTGATACCGCACCATGGTTGACGGAGTGTCGCCGCCTGGGCCACGAACTTCAGAATCAGCGGGCATTTTGGTCCGAGCGCGTCGAAGTTGAACGTCGGCGCAGCATTGCAGCTCACGAACGCTTCGTTGACGAGAGCAAGCGTCGTCATGCATTTGAAATCCAAGAACGAGATCGGCGCATCGAGGAGCTGACAACGCGTCTCCGTGCTAGTGAAGAACGAGCTCACCAGGCTGAGGCAGCAGGTGGCCTGCCTGAGACTCGAATACGGAATTCTCGGCTTTCGGACCCTTGGTCCTTATTGGACTTCTTGCGCGAGCATGGCCGTCTGCGTGGTAATTGGCCACGCTTGCTGGCTTTGCTGGAGCATTACCAGGCAGGCACAGCCCCTCCTCCCGATTGGGTGACGCGTGTGAACGTAGAAGACTTGCGGGCGTTCGATTTCGATGCGCCACCGTATCCATCAGCCACGGAACTGGCTGTGCAGTCCGATTGTGCAATGCAAAAGCCTAGCTGTGAAGATTATGAGGTGCTGGAGGAGGCTGAATCTGAAACCAAGGCCCCCGCGCCAACCTCGGTGCGGTTCCAAGTGACTTCTGAGGGGCTTCAACGCGTCGCTTCTCCTCGTCGAGACTCAGCCCGTCAATTGGATCTGTCTAGAGGCTGCCATAGTGTGGTCACTGCTGGGCAGCCTCCTTTTTTCTGAGAAAAAGACATCTACAGCCAGCGCTAAAACCAAGTCGCCGTCCAAGCCCGCACGTAAGCCGAAGCCAGCTTCCAAAGCGTGGTCTGGGTCTGCAGAGGAGTCCAGCGAGAGTTCACACTCGGTGGTGGACTTGACCACACCAGAGCCTGCAGCGATACAGCCTCCGTCCCAGCCTCAAGCTCGACCTAGCAACTACTCGGGCAGTTCCAGGGGTGCACGTTCACGCAACGCCCAGTACGTCGTGAGTGTAGAACTAGCCACCGCTTCTTTGCCGTCGACAGTGACTTGGAGTGAAGTGCGTGCCGACGTCAAGGAGCTCATGCTCTTCGGTACATCGTACTTGGACTCGTTGGTGTTTGCTCGAATGGAGACGGCGTTGCACACACAATTCCGGCAAAAGGAGTTAATGCCGATGCTGGAATCAATGGCATACTGGAACCGGATGGATTCCCAGCGTGGGCTCGCAATGTCCCAGAATACTTCTTGGATCAAGCGGTGCAGAACCTCTCCAGACGCACAAGCGCGCCTCCATTCTGGCCTGACTTGCCGTCCGAGAGCTTGTCTCCTTCCGAGTCCTTATCTCCACTGCCCGGCAACTCCGACAGGGATGACGGCAGCAACACTTTCCAGTCGGACTTCTCATCTCTCCTCGCATGATGGCACGGGAGACGAGGACTACTCGGCTCGGAAACGCAAGGCGTCAGGCCATAGTGGTGGATCTTCCAAGAGGTCCAAGCCTCCGGCTACGGCGCGGTCCGGTTCAGTACCAACACTGGACTTGGTGGTTGTCAAAGTCCCAGCTTCGAAGTACCGACTGTACAAGAAGGCACTGAAAGACATGACGCCCCAAGAGAAGGACATCATCGCAATTCCGGACCCCGCTGACAAAAGCTGGCGTTACCTTGGGATTCTGGTCCAGAAGCAGCTGCTGAGCAACCAAGTTCCCCAGAATCTGGGATTTCCCAGCTCGTACCAGTCAAGACTCACACGGACGAGAGCAAAACACGTTGGGACTGGGCCAAATACGAGAAGCTACTTCAAGCTGAACCCTGGGTTGCCATGTATGACAAGCGCATCAAGGTCTTCTATTTCCACCGGCGCCAAAAGCTCCAGCTGGAGTTCATTCACGGGAATGCTCGCTTCATCGGGTGGATGCGAAAGGCTGCTCGGCTCTACTGGGAAGGCGGGCATTGGGTCACAATGGACGAATCTGAACCCCAACCCCGAGGCCTTCATGCAAGGTGCGCTGCTCCCAGTTTCGCAAAGACTTGGACGAGCAAGTGGCACTCCTGGAAGCCACGGAAGGATTCGTGCCGACATTTTGGTGGGAACCTGGCATCTGGGTGGCGCCGATCTACTGCTGCCCTTGGATCTGGCGCGACCTGGAGCACGAGCCGGACGTGTTCAAGCAGCTTGCTGCTTTGGACGAAGACGAACCTATCCGAACCCAGTGGGCGACACGGCGTAACGATGACGCCTTCCTGCGTCTCGCTCCAGTCGAACTTCGAGCGGACATGTTGAACCCCACGCAGCGTCGCCAGAACCCGTTACCTTTGCCGCCAGCATGAGTGCGAACGCGAGCAGAACCTTCCTGTCGTGGTTTGTATGTCATAGCATCTCGGAGTACAGCTTAGTAAGACCATAGGTCCCCGCAGCGAGGTGCAGCACATTCCATGTAATTCTCCACAATATCTCCATTTTCTCGATCAATCACCACATCTGCATCTTCACATCACTTCTCCAAATGTCAATTGTCGTTCTGCGACCGTTTTTTTTTCGTTGTTGGGTCGGGTCATCATAGCCCAGAATTCCATAATTATTGGGAATCCGTCACAGCGTCTGAGTCATCACCTGCTTGCATAGCTCGAAATCGAGCTCGCGCCTTAGCGCCTTTGTTGAATTCGTAAAGCAGGTTGCGGTTGCCACAGCTCAGCTTCGTCACAGGGATCCATTCCAAGTCTGAATACCCCTTCCATTTCACGAGATACTCACGGACTTTCCGAGATGTCCTGGTCCTCTTCATCCAGCGGACGTCCTTGATAGCTTCCACCTCGCACACACCAGATTGTTCTTCAGGATCCCAGCTGTCTTCTGGTAATAAAGCTGCGTCGAAGTCATCCTCTTCTGCCACTTCGACCTCTACCGTTGGGCGCTCTGGGAAGAGCGCTCTTGGTTTCAACCTGCTGATGTGCACCCAGGGACCAATTCGATAATCGGTACCCACAATCTTCAGCCGTACGCAGAAATCCTCGCCGACTTCCTCAATTCGAAAGGGGCCATGTCACATATGCGCGAATTTCTTGGTTAACCCGGGTTGCACACGGGCCAGGTACAGCTAGACAGAGTCGCCAACTTGGAATCCAGCTTTGAGTCTTTCCGAGAGCTCCTGCCATTTCTGAGTCTGGGCTTCTGAGCGCAACGGCTTAGCTTGCTTCTGTAAGTCTCGAGCCCAAGCATGGGCGAAACTATAATCGCGTTGTAGCTTGCATCTCCACTCGTAAGCGGACTTCTATTCGAGCCCTGTGGGCGGTGGACCTAGCATGACAGACACGGTGCTCTTCGCATCCCAGCCCTGGACCAGATAGAAGGGCGTCTCGAGCCGGGTCGAATCAAAGGAGGTGTTTAAGGCGAACACCAACTTCTCCGCATGATCATCCCAGTCGCTCTGATCCGCCTCCGCGACATAGGCTCGGATACTCCTCACCATAATCTGCACCGATCTTTCTTGTTGTCCATTGGCTTGTGAGTGATATGCCAGTGTCGCTCGCTGCTTGGTGCCCAGCATTTCCCTGAATCGACTGAATATCTCGCTCATAAACCTGGTTGTGTCTGGGCATGGAACTCGCACCAAAGCGCCGGAAGACAGCTTCTTCATAGGCCTCGGCTACGTCTTGCGCTGTCGTCGAACAGGCTTGCACATCACAAAACCCCAGAACATGTCTTGAAACAGCAATAGACACGTATTCCCTCGTTCAGATTTCGGGAGGTGCGTGACGAAGTCCATCGACACCACTTCAAACGGGGCGTTGGGCTCAATATTCCCAGGCGACGGCCCGGGGTTCGGAGGTTTGCCCTTCCCAGAGGCGCAGTCCACACACTACTTAATAAAGCGTTCCACATCCGCGTAGAGACCTGGCTAAAATAACTCTCGGCGCAGGCGTTCGTGCGTCCGCGTAATCCCTTGGTGACCACCTTGAAGCTCTTCATGACAGTGATGCAGCAAGTCCTGGCGCATATCGTGAGGAACCACTAATCGAGGTTCATCTCGGGCGTCTCTCGGCCTAGAAGCAGTCGATCGGCTCAGATAGTAAATGACGTCTCGTGAATCTAAGACATATTGTGCCTTTCGGTCATTTTGCCAAGTCCTACGTAGGACTTTGGGGGTCAGTTAATCTGAGGTTGGTGGTCTCTAAATCTGAGATACAAATCTCGGACGAGCCCGATGAGCGGTCTCGCGGAGTCTCTCCCCTCAATGGACTCCGGTTAGATGTCCAAGCCAAGCAAGCTTTGTTTGGGGAAGCAAGCAGTGCTGGAACCCGCGAAGGCGAAGGGCAACGACCGGAGTGTTCAACGTATCGAGTGCATCGTGTTTCCTAAGTTTTGTTCTGCATTTGACATACACCGTATTAGAGTCAGCTCGTATGAAAGTCCAGCCACAAGACTTGGCAGGAGTCCTTCGTAAGGCCTCGAACCCCGAATGCCGTGAAAATGGGCGACATTCGGGCTTTCGGCTGTTTGTAGGACCTGCGCAAGTGCTTCCGTCGGACTAGCAATTCATGGTCCTAATTCTCTACGAGGGACCTGCTAATCTGCTCCGATAACCTAGCCCCATCTTAGTAGGTAGCTGTTTTACACGTCCGATTCGCCAAAATAACTGAAAAGCACAATAATTGTCAGCAATCTTCGCCATTTTCTGTGCCTCCAGTTCTGATAGCTCAGAGAGATCACCCCGCAGGAAAGCTTTCAACTGCCGCATCCATGGGTCGCCGTCCTGGTGTGCCTTTATACGGCGCCACCGCTCCGCCTGGAACTCCAACGGCGTCATGCCTGGAGTATTGGACTCTGTCTCCTCTGCATCACCAATGCCTGCTTGGCCTTGGCACCGGGTCAGAGCAGCTAGCACGCGCGCCCCAGAGAAAGTGGTGCGTTGTCACAATCTGGGAACTCATCTACGACGGCTCTCAATACTCGACACTCAGCGGCGCCTTCGACCGACGGGTCCACCATTCCAGATTCAGGCTGCTTCACTAGCTTCTCAGGAATGCGATTCACCAAACGCAAATGCGACAGCTCAAGGGGATCATCAATAACTAGTGATTCTCCAGCAGCCAGAGTCCGACTCGTGAGATAATCTGCAGCCTGGTTGAATTCTCGTTTCACATGAATCAGTTTCACAGATTGGAACTTCTGACGAACCGAGTCGAACTCACTTAGCAGGCGCTGAAGATTCGGTTGATGACAGTTGATCAATCCTTGGGCTTGTTGAATTGCAATCCGAGAATCACCAACAACCACCAAGTCATAGACTCCATGTTCCATGGCCAATGTCGTTCCCTTAATCAGGCCGTGATACTCTGCATCATTGACAGTCACATCTTCCAGGAAGTAGCCTCTCGCACTGACTACACCCCATTCTGGGAGCTTCCACAAGATACAGCCACAACTGCCTTGCCTCGTAGACGTCTTCGCAGCGCCATCAAAGCTGAGGAGATAACCTGAGTAATCCACTTCCAACATCTCTAAACTAATCGGTGGAGCAGGTGTCACTCGCCCCTTCTTCGGGATTAGGGATTCTGCTACCTTATAGAGATGTTCACGAGGCGTAATCCCGGCGCCCATAATAGCCGCAAGACCGTCTTCATCTTTCTCGATCCGGTGAATCTCGAGATCCCAAGGCGACAGCAAAGTAGCCCACCGCTGACAACATCCCTCCAATGATGACGAAGTGAAAATCCACCTCAGGACTGAGTAACGAGTGTAGACCTTGATGTGACTCCCAGCAAGCATAGAATGAAACACTCGCAGGACTCGCAACAATGCCACTACCTCCTTCTCAGCCGGGTGATACTTAACTTCAGATTCATTGAGGGGTTTTCCAGTGTACCGAACAGGAAAAATCACTCCGTCATATTCTTTGCCCAAGACGGCACTTTTAGCCCAAGGATCCGCATGTAGGATCACAACAAAGTTCTTCTCTCGGTCCGGGTGTCGCAACAGCGGCGTCGAAACGATCTTCTTCTTTAGAATCTCGAAAGCTTCTTTGGCGCGCTCCAAGTCTTGTCCTTCCCGGACTTGTTCCTCAGTCAGCTCGTAAAGCACCGATGCTATAACAGGGAGATCCTCAATAAACTTGTTGTAGTAGTTGATACTTCCCAGAAATGACTGCACGCCTTTGAGTGTCGACGGAAATGGCAGGTCCGCTACACCCTTCGCAATCGTGGGTTTAGCCCGTAGGCCTTCGGCGCTGATTTCATGTGACAGGTACGGAATAGACAGTTTCCCGAACTCTCTCTTGGGTACGCTCACGGAGATTCCTCAGTAGCGTAGTCGGAATAGTAACGCGTTCAGGTCTGAGCAGAGCTGGTCCTATGGGCGATGTCGTCAATGTATGAGCTTCTACCCAGAACTGGGCCCATCGTAGCTGGAGCTGGGATGTTCCGGTGGAAGACAGTCATTGTATCAGTCAGAGTTGGGATCTCTACTCCAGACTCGGGGACCGCCCGCTCGTCCACCTTAATTTCCAAAACCTCAAGCACATCGGGATCGATTTTGGCTTCTTCATCAGGCGACAATCGCACAACCCCCCCCCCCCACAGGCAGTTGTTCAACATCTGCTGGTATATCAGGGGCGCGTTTTTCAACCCGAAGGGCATGTGCAACCACTGGTAGTGTCCAAGAGGACAGACAAAGGCAGAAATGAGCTTTGCCCTCTGGGTCATGGGCACCGCCCAGAAGCCACTCGCCATATCCAAGCCCATAAACCACATCGCAGCTTCAAATCCAATCAGCATGTCATCTATCAACGGTAACGGGTAACAAGACAGCTTGATGAGCTGGTTCACCATCCGGTAGTCGATACAAAGCCTGATGTTCTTGCCGTTCTTCTTCAGAATGATCACGTTGGGTGAAGCCCACTCCGAGTGCGAAGTCTCAGTCAACCCGGTCTCCAGAAGCTTCTTGATGAGTTCGTATACTTGGTGCAGGAATCGTGGAGCAATTAGGCGAGCACGCTGGGCAATGGGTTTGGAATCTCCAACATCCAGGTCACACACGACTCCTCGAGCAGGGGCAGGGACAGCGTTGCCGTCTCCTAGGAAGATCGAGTGATGATATTCCAAGATACTTCTCATCTGCTTGTTCATCTCAGGAGTGGTCTTGCCTTCGACACCCACATCCGCTTCATCCATGTTCACGTTCGGGCTGAGATCCTTCAAGTCTGAGAGTACGGCCAACTGGTCTCGAAACTGTGTCAACAGCTCGGTTCCTTCATGGAAGAAGGCTTTCTCACCAGGATCCAGGTCGGCAGCGACCACTCGTAGGCAGATCGCGTATGCCGCATCCAGCTCTCCAGCGTGTCTTCACAGACCTTGACTGCCTCCGCGCAAAACACGTTATTTAATTCACGTCGAGCTTCGGCACCACTGGTACCTCCACCAGCCACTCCGTGGTTGGTATCCTCAAGATCACTACCATTGCCGGGATCCTCCTCAAAATCTAGCTCATTCGCTTGTTGACTCTCAGCTTCGTCCAAAGGAGTGGTATCGGTGACCTTAGGAACATCAAGATCCAGGATCTTCACGTTCACCGCAGCGGTCGAGTCACTACTGGCCTCTTCTACAGCTGGCCCTGAAAGGCTTGTGCCTTGACCGTTCGAGTTCCTGGACTTCTGGCCTTCAACAGCCTCCCGGGTTTCTTCAGGCGGACGTTGCAGAATCTTCGTCGGCCAAACATATTGCGGTCGTAGAACTGCAGGTGGAGCATTCCGCTCGGCTTCAAGCGCTTCCAGTTCTTCCCGGCGTCGATATTCCCGCGATGGTGTGTGCTGGTAGATCTCCTGTTGCCATTCTCGGTATTTCCGCGACTTTGGTTGAACAAAGCGGTCTCCTCGTGACCAGGTTCCACCAACGCTGCTACCACCGTATGTTGCATGATTTGGGCCCACTTCTCTGAGATATTGACCACACGAACTGCAGAAGGCCGCCCGCCGTCTGGAGCTGTAGATCACTTGTGTCACCCACTGGTTCCCTCGGGCAGTCCATACCTCTGCTGTGTCAGCGTCAGCTTGGCCATACCGTACCGGAACGATGATCGAATCCCCAGGAGCCAGATACACTGGCTCACGCACACAATTCGGAACTTCCAAGATGTAACGCGGAGCTTCCTTTTTCCCAACTAGAGGAATGTCCTCTTCATTCGGAAGCTTAACCAATTGCTCACGCGCACACAGTCGTACTCCAGCCGCTTTCATGAAATCCATACCCAACAGACAGGCAACACCATCTCCAATATTTCCAACCCACATGTCCAGCACATATACCACACACATTCCCAGAGTTAACTTCACTCGAGTCCGCGACCGGACGTACGTGATCACTCCTCCCATACCTTTCACTTTGAGTCCGGCACGCGATGTCAACTTAAGCTTCAACCTGCATGCAAGGTCTGGGCTCAATATAGTTGTGCTTGCGCCGGAATCGAGAATGATGTGGGCCCAATAGTTGTTGATCGCTTCATGTACTAAAGCCACTGCATCCTGATTATCCAAGTCGTGGTCTGCCCACCACCCGTACTTTTCTCCTGGGTTCAACGTGAATTCCAGTGGGGCTTCATCTTTAAACGCAGAACCACGGAAAACGTAATTTCGGGAAACCGGGTGAGATTCCAACAGCGAGTCGTCTTCACATGCAATGGCAGTCATACATTGTGGGTTACCGATCTGATGCCTAAGTTCTGGACCGACAAATGCAAGAGCGCAATACGCTTGGGACTGAGTCTCGGCACGCACTGGGTCCCTACCCAGCGAGCCTAGTCGTTTAACGACGTCCCAGACTTAGCCGGCTGTTCTTTCAGCAGTTGCTTCAGAACTTCGGTCGGCAAGTCTTGCAGCGCTCATTGTCGCGCCAATTCCCGGATTGCTTTCAAAGCAGCCCAATCAGCACAAAGGCCTTCACGATGAAAGTCTCCGCACTTGGAACATGGGCGACCCGAGCACTTGTATGTCGGGTGTCCAGCCTCATGGCATCGGTCACAGATCAGATCCCACCATCAATTCTGAGCGTCGTGTCCAAAACCGCGGCAATTTTCACAGAAAGGGGTTCTTTGGGAGTAGTTTCGGAACGGAGACGGTGGCCGTGCTAGTGGAATCGGCGGACGCCAACCCATTTGCTCAGCAGTACGGAACACCTCTTCATGCGTCGGGGGTCTGGGTACTTGGACAATAGTCTCAGAAGCCTGGGCCACGTTGACCTTCTCAGACTTCACCGTGCGCCCCACGGACGGGGGCGGAGTTCCCGGAAGATAGCTTGGGTCTGGTTTCTCTTCGGAGTCCGAGGGCGGGGAA
This sequence comes from Phytophthora vignae f. sp. vignae, assembly GCA_016169955.1. Classification (NCBI taxonomy): domain Eukaryota; phylum Oomycota; class Peronosporomycetes; order Peronosporales; family Peronosporaceae; genus Phytophthora; species Phytophthora vignae. The sequence continues at coordinate 266,914 of JABJUM010000020.1, forward strand.
TCCTTGCCTTCTGACTCCGAGTCCAGGTTCTCGACCAAATACGCACGTTCCCCTTGCGTTCGACGCGGAGGAGGGAATCGACTGAATTTCACACCACTAGGCTTCGAGTTGCGAGTCTTTGGAGGTGGAGGAGGTGTCTCATATCCATCATCACGCTGCACTGCTTCGATTCGCTTGAGAGTTTTCTCGAGTTCTTTCATCGACTTGAATGTCTGTACCTGCAGTGTGATCTTCAGACGCCGGTCCGCCAGCTTCTTGATAAAGCGACGGATGTGGAGTTCTCGGTCACTCGGAGAGTCTTCGTATTCGACGTCGGCCTTCTTGGCTGCAGCGTTGAGTCGATACAGGAACGATCGGGTTGACTCGCCGTTCTCCGGCCCCAACGCGTAGTACCTGTCATATGGAACGCCTCGGTGCGGCAGTACTCCTTGCGAAACAGCCTCGACAAGCGCGACCAATTCTTCTGGTCCTTCTCGGGTAGTTGGCGTAACCATGCACGTAGTGGGGCAGGTAGTTGGCCCAGCAGCTGACGCAACTTCATCGTCTCCGGCCAGACTCCTAACGCTGCGGCGTAGACAAACCGCTCCCACCAGTTCACGCGGTCTTCGAGCTTGGTGTGAGGATCAAACATCTCCACCGCTCCATACTGGGTGTACGGGTGGAACGTGTATGACTGGCCGTTCGCGGCTGGTACTGTTGTAGGGGCGAGTTCCTCAGCAAGTCCGCGCTCCCAATCGGAGTCGGAGTCCAAGCTGGACTCGCTGCTACACGAGGTGCCGCTTGAACGTGAGGGATCGCCACCTGGTCGCTTACTACGACGGGTCCTCTTTCCACGCTTGTGTTTCTGGGAAGACTTCTTACTAGCCGACTTCCCAGAATATCTGGGGCCATGACTACTCCCACTCGCAGAGTCCCGGACGACACCTCTCGCTGAGCTCTTGGTCTCTTCCGAGTTTTCTTCCTTGATGACAGCGACGCCGGACTGAGTCTGTGTCACAGCCTTCGACTGCCTTCCACGCTTGGTCTCACTTGACCTTGTCTCACGTGTCTCAGTCCGCTTCGTCTCACCTGGTCCCGTCTCGTGTTTGACAACTTGACTTGGCGTTTGTATGGCCGCTTGAAGTTGCGCGGCAGCCAGCGAATCAGCGGCCACTTACTGTTGACCAATATAAGTGGGCGACCGTCCCGCAAATTTGTCACTGGAAGTGCGACTCGTCGCGGTGGTCTTTCCACTGGATTCTGGTACACCAGCCGACTGTTGACGTATGCGAGCGTCGTTTTCCCGCTGAATCTTCTGGGCCAGGGCGCACTTCTGCAGATACGCGGACGTGACGTTGCGCAACTGGTCCTCGAACGCGGCCAAATGAGCACTCGCGCTCTGCGCGATGCCTTCTCTCTCCACCTTCACTTCTTCAGCTGCCACCAACACAGCAGCGGAGGCGGCGTCCAGGGCATCACTTGGCAGTGGCCCGTCGGGGAAAACAGGTACGCCGCGCCCCATCTCGGGTGCTGGCACCGACGACGGCACCTGGGACGGCTCCGGCTTCACCGCGGCGGCAAGTCTGGCTTCGGCGACTTCGGCGTCCCGTCGGTGGAACTCACGTTCGGCGACCACAGCTTCCTCACTCCGTTGCAGGCGCTCCATGAGCGAAGCGGTCTGTTGTTGGTGGTCTAGGGGAATGCCACGCTGCTCTGCAGCCATGTCGGCACGCACTTGGTAGAGGGCGGCTTCCTGTTGCCTCATCATGACGAGGGCCACGTCCGACGCGCCCGAACGCGACGACCTTAAGGACGACATTCGCGAGGAGATCTCAGACATTGAGGCCTTGGATGACGAAGATTTCACGGCGGACTTCCGGGATCGTGATGACTTCCCAGAATACACGGATTTCTCTGCCTTTTGCTTGGACTCTGGGTCTTTTGTTGTTGTCGAACCGGTTCTAGTCTGAGGCCTAGCACTTGCCGTAGCGATACCACGATTCACGTTGACCCCATGTACATCTGAACGCACGGAGCTCGGAGGGTATGACTGTGCCGGATGCGATATGGGAACAGGTCGAGCAGAGTGCTCCGGTTGGAAGCTCGCACTGATCTCTGAGGACTCGGGGAGCGGTTCATGTGCTGGCGATTCTTGATGTGGCTGTAATGAATGCGTGAGGCATGTCGATACCGGCACTGGATACGGCACAGCAGCTACTGAGACACCGAGACCCGGGTCGGTAGCTGCCGCAGCCGCGCTCTCCTGCGCAATCATCATCATCGCCATCGGGCTTGGATCAGGCATGTGACCCAAGGCACTGGCAGCCATGTAATCAGCGGCTGACAAGAAACGACGATCCGGAGGAACTATGTCCTGACCGGTCCGTCCCTTAGCGGCTGCGTTCATCGATTCATCCGAGGCACCACTCGGGCCTACCAGACTTGGAACCGAGTCCACACTGGCCATCAATTCCGGGCTTGGAGCTCTAGGAACCAGGCTCTGATTCGGCGGCGTGGGGATCTGAGATGCTGGTAACTAAGGCACCAAGCTCTAAGACGCCGGGTTCGGAGGCATCAGGGAACCAGGTGGTGACCGCTCCGCTGCTAGAGCAGGACATTTGGGCGCCGGTTGGCCAGACGCACTTGATGCAGGACTCCTTCTTCTCGTCCGCGTGATCCGCATGCGGCGCAACAGTTCTTCACCAAGTAATTCCACTGCGTCATCCGTCAGTAGGACATCTCCATCGGCATCAGTCGCGGAACTGGTGCTTCGCTCAGGAAGTTGCACCGCAGGGAGAGGTTCCAGCGGTTGTCGAATGTGAAACCCCACGCCGTCCATGAGTTTGTTCCACTCAAGACTCTCAACTGCGAGCCTGAGATGGACCTCCTCGACACCTTGGCGTATCAAGTTCTCGGACACCGCGCGAACTTCACTCCATGTAGGAATCACGTTGCGAAACTCGAAGCCGGCTTCCATCAACATAGTCTGGAGCACAGCAACGCATGGCGCAGCCGGAAGCAACTTAGGCGAGACGGTGACGGCCTTCATGTCCGAGGCCAGTGGTTGCCGTCTGCGTTTGGCGGACAGCGCCTTGATCCAGGACTCGGAAGTCCGTCCAGCGTTCACAAGACCCAAGTATTTTTCAGTCTCGAATGCAGCGAAGACCCAAGCCTCCATGTCGTACTCTTCTTCTCCCTCATCGTAGACGATGTCGACTGGAGAGATGACTTCTCCTGGAAGAGAGCTCCAGCGGCTCAGTTGTTCGGCTCCATACGCTCGGATTTCGTCGTCAGCAAAACAGTTTACGTCGGATCCTGGGAGTTCACTCGCGCCTCGTGGAATCAGCGGAAGCGGACCTTGGAATGTCGAGTGCAGCGTGGTTGGCAGCTCAGGTCCGAAGACACGAGCGCCAGGAGCTGGCCCAAGACGTAGTGGTGCACCGGTATCCGGGACCCTCGTCTCGCGCCACTCTCGCAGCGCCACATGATCACGTTTTCCAAGAGCACGTGCAGCCGCAGGGCTCAGCACCAATTCCGGCGGTAGACGCGCCGCTTGAGCGTCGGGACCACGGTCGAGGGGCCGTCCCGGACTGTACTGCACAGAGCGCGGAATCATCGCCTGAGAAGCTCGTCTTCGCGTCGAATGGGTCGATGTCGAGCGCGCTGGTTCGGCCAGCGCCAGTTGTTGCTCGGTCTCTGTCGACATCACAGGATCTTGCTCGGGCCCCGGCGGCGGGACAGGGAGTTGTAGCGGTCTTGAAACTCGTTGAGCACCTTGACCGCTCCCACGACCTCGTCCACGTCCTCCAGGACTCGAAGTAGGCACAATCTCGTTAGCGTTAGTAGGCATAACTCTCACAATGCACGTTCAACTTCCAACCCCTGATCCGGGCACGCGCACCAGCTGTGACGAGGCGATGCGGTGTTTCCTCCCAGAAAACAGTTATAGGCCCTCCTTGACCGACCTCAGGCTACTCAGAGCTTGGATCCGTCTCGGCTGGCACAGGGTGTGTGTTGTTGTCCAGTACACGCTGTTGGTCAGGCACACGATGTGTATCCCTTGGATAGCGATTCTTTTCACCAGGAGGTTAGTATCGACCCCGTGAATCAGACAGCTACGCCGGTCTAACGCTAGAACAATCCAACCCAAATAGAGTTATACACGTTATACAATCACACAAATACTTCTTTGCCCTCTCTTCTTTCTCTAGGCCCAAGGCTACGGCCAAAATACAAGTCAACTGGTTCAAATCCAAGACACTTGATCAATCTTGGGAACGCGCACCACCTCTCAAAGAGAGGAAACGATCTACCCTGTCGCCAACTTCTTCAGTTCAACACAGGCCCAATAGACCGCAAATATACAGCAAAGACGGCTTGCAGTCCGCCAAATATACATATATGGAATAGGTAGGATCACTTCCAGGCCGAAGCAGTGGATCACTTACCTAAAGTACTTTGATTTTTTTCGTGGAGAACGGCCTTCCAGGCTGTGAAAGAAGCACTTGCGCCCTTCGAAGCAAAACGAACTCTGTTTGGTTAAAGGTCACATGCAGACAAAATCTTTCCTAAGCGACTCTTCGGAGACTGCGATCTTTTTGCGGAATGTTGGTATGGCCTTGAAGGGTCGCGGATCTGGATACCTTCTCGGAGTTGTTGGGTACAGTTTGGATCGGGGAAGATACCATAGTGAAACCAAGCGTTCTTGGGTTTGGAGCCTTGAAGCACCTCGCAAGAGGTGGTTCTTAGACTTTTGTGGGAAGTAAGGCCAAGGTCGTGAAGGTTGGGAGTCGTTATTCTGGGAAAACAACGGGGAATCTGAGAAGTGCCTCAGTTCCCAGGTCGTAACCCAGAGTCGCGTCCCGCCTCGCGCAGGTTTGTAGGGAAGGTCGTACACATTCCTTGGGCACTTCTAGGAACGGGATCCATTCGCCTACGCCGACCTGCTTTCCGGGGTTTCACGCTCGCAGCGACCATACTCTTGTTTTTATTCGGCTCCAAGTCCCGCACGAACTCTCAGAATTCCAGGCAGAGGTGCCGGGTTCCAGGAATGTACCATTTATCTGGTAATGTGATCGTCATTCTTGACATCCACATTTCCGCCAATCCGCGAACTCCACAATATAGGCAATTCCGGGTTTTTGGTCCCCTGATCCAAATTTCAGTGACGGCACCGCGTAACATGTGTGATGAGGTCCAGTGGATTTCTCCACCGAACCCAAAGTCTAGCTGACCCGTATCAATCAAGCGGATTTCAAGTACGTCATGGCTGAGATGGACCCAGACCACCAACTGTCGGTCACGAGACGTGCGACGAAGGTGACGGAACCCGAGGACTGGGCGAAGCTTCGCTCAGACCCCGGCTCTGAGAGATACCTGTCTAGGACCCGAGATGTCTGGCATTAGACATCCCAAGTCCGAGCTGAGTCTGGAAAGCTGAGAGAAGTTGCGTGAAGTCCGAGCTGAGCCTCGAGCGTGATGACCCGAGCCCCGCTCAAGTCGAGGAGCTGAGCGGAGTCTGGTGGAGTTGGAGTTTGACGTTTCCTGTGGTTATGGAGCTGTTTGTAACGGGGTTACACGCACAAGTGGCTACAGTCACTTGTAACTATAACAGATGTGATATCTGTTAAAGGCACAAGCACTTCTTCGGCCTTGGTGTACGTTACACCAAGGGCCACATTCATTTGCGATCACCACGACGGGTGGTCCATAGACATTTAGGATTCCTATTGGTTGAAAGCAGCATCTTTTAACCAATGAGCGACATGCATAGCAATGGAATTCTGCCAACCAGCCGTTGGCAGATTCCCAACTTAGAATATTACATTTAGAGGAAGTCAGAAACATAAAACAAAAATAGCAGTTCTCATTTTAACCCAAAAACATTATTTGGATCGTTTATTTAGATTAATCTATACTCGGAGGCCCGAGTATAATTAACTCTAGTTTAAACTAAGCTACGCTTCCTCGTACACGTGCGCCCACGTGTAAGCTGTAGTAGTGAGCCAAGGTAGGCCCACTACACCTGGTAGCACTTTGTAGTCCGTCCAACGACGGACTAAGTTGAGTTCGTACGTTACCGCACGAACACGGAGTCGAGAACCTTCCCATGGATACCGAGATGCCCATGGAAAGCTCCACGACGCCTGCAACCCATGTTACACGCGCTGACTGCCCCCACCTGTCAGACCCAGAGTAGGAGGCCCCCCAACGACTGTCAACAGTCATGGGCGAGGCGGCTATAGCTACGATGCTGCGTACGCTAACGCCGACAGAGCAACAAGGTGTTGCCCTGGGCTTCATCCTGAAGGAGCAGCGAGATGCTGCTGCCGCTACCGCGGTGTCGTCGGGGACGACACCACGGGCGCAATCGCAGAAACTCAACGTGAGCAACTACGTAGGAAGAGAGGGTGAGCCTCTCCTCTGTTGGCTTATCGAACTCGACACTGCCATTACGGCTCTACGTATCGTCGACCCGTTGTCGAAGGTCGCGTTTGCCATGTCCTGTCTTGGCGGACGTGCGAGGAGTTGGGCATATGGACGCCGACGCTCAGACCCTATGTGCTTCAGCACGTACGAGGTGTTCAAGGAGGAGCTCCGACAAGCGTTTGATCCCCCGAAGAATGAGTTCCGGTCGAGGGCGGAGATCCTCGACCTGCAGCAGGGCAATCATGACGTCCATGCTTACGCTCAGAGAGCACGGTACTTGGTCTCGAACATCGTGACCAACCCGATTGACGAGGCGACCAAAGTCGTCACGTTCATGAAGGGACTGAGAGATGGGCCTGTGAGTACCCGAGTACTCTCGAAGCTGCGATCACTCTTGCCATGCAAGAGGAGTTTAGCCTGCGACAGGCTAAGCTGCATGCACACGTACCGAGGCCGCATCCGCGCCCGGTAGTGAGGACGGGAGGGCCAGAACCAATGGACCTCTCGAGCGCTGCCACTGCTGGACCCCAGCAGTCGCAGGGAAACAATGCGCGATGCTACAGTTGCGGTAGGATCGGTCACTTTGCTCGAGAGTGCACGGCTCCCGTGCACCAGCAGGGTGGCTATCGCGGCGGTGCCGGGCACCGTCGCAACCAAACAAAAAACGCTGGACGCCAGTAGGCGCGGGGCGCCCTACTGGTAATGCAGTTCCGCGTGTCAACCTTGGACACGCGACACTGAGGACTGCAGCCCCCAGTGAGGTTGACTCTCACTGCAAGAACCAAGATGACAAACATGACCTTGTCATCCTGAAAGTGAAGTCGACGAGAGCAAGAGACTCTCGTCGTGCTCTGGTAGACTCCGGCGCGTCGAAGAACTTTGTTCGACTGCGAAGTCTATCGATGCTTGACTTCGAGGATTTAAAGATACCTCGAAGTATGTTGGAAGTACGCCTGGCGACAGGTGTCGTCGTCAAGACCGAGAAGCGCATGGTACGCGTGCGCTTCACGTACAACGGTCGAGTGTTTGTCGAACTTTTATCGTCCTGGACCTGGACGATAAGTTCGAAATGGTATTGGGCATGCCGTGCGAGCCACGGCATGATCCGGTAATCGATTGGGAGAAGCGCACAAGAGTGCGCTTCGGTCGCGATAGCGGAACAGCGAGCGATGACCCTGTTGCCGCCCCACACGCACCAACCGATGCGCGCGATTCCCCACTCGAGACAGCACCTAACGCTGCTGTCCCGGAGCACCCTGGACGCGCGCGAGCGCGCGCGCAGGAACATGCAGCGTCGGCGTTGCCGCCGACGGCTAGCGAAGGAAAAGTGTTGCACAAGGTGCATCTCCTGAAGCTGCTTGCGCTCAAGGTGCATCTCCGGAAGCTGCTTGCGCTCATGCGCAAGCACAAGCTCTACGCGAACCTGAAGAAGTGCATCTTCGGGGCAAGCGAGATACCAGTACTCGGGTGTCTCGTAGGGAAGAATGGTGTCCGCCCTGACCCTGAAAAGGTCAGAGTGATCAACGACTGGCCGACACCGTCGAACGTCAAGGAACTGCGGCAGTTCCTTGGCTTGGCCACGTACTTGTGCAAGTACGTGAAGGACTACGCGGGCACGATACGCCGGCTGTCACAGCTCTTAAAGAAGGATGCCGAGCGGGTTTGGTCTGCTGAGTGCCAGCAGGCTTTTGATGCAGTCAAGCGGGGCTTGACTGAGGCGCCGATCTTGGCGGTGGCCGACCAAGATCGCCCATTCCACGTAGTGTGCGATGCATCCGATTTCGCAACCGGATGTGCGTTGATGCAGCGCGATCACGAAGGCCGTGATCACGTCGTCTACTACCAATCGCGTCAGCTGAAGCCAGCTGAACGCAACTACCCGGTGCATGACAAGGAAATCCTTGCCATGAAGTATGCACTCGCGAAGTTCCGAGTGTACTTACTCGGAAGCAAACCGTTCGTGGTCTATACGGACCACGCGTCACTGCGGACGGCTGTGAAGTCGCCGCACATCTCGCAAAGGATGGCGAGATGGTTGTCTTTCTTCGCGGAATATAACTTCCGGGTCGAGTACAAACCCGGAAGACTCAATGTGGTGGCCAACGCGTTATCGCGTCGACCTGACTACGCTTCAACTGATGCCGACGTCAATGCCATTGACGCCATGCGGTCGAGCACACCTACGTCGTCTCTGCTAGACGACGTGAAGGCTGCGCACGCGCACGACGCGGACGTGAAGCTCCTCCTGGCCTACGGCTCAGCGCCTTCTGACAAAGTTCGTCAGAAGCTGCCGAAACATCTTCGTGCTCGTGCACACCGTTATCGGGTGCACGACGGGTTGTTACTCTACAGTGCAGTCGACGACAACGCGGACCGCGGTGTCGTGCCCAACGATCATGACCTGCGTCTCAGGATCATGTACGAGTATCATGATGCACCGACTGCGGGACACCCGGGCCGTGAGAAGACATACGTCCTTCTCACGCGAGACTTCTACTGGGCCCACCAGTCCAAGTGGGTGCGCAAGTACGTCCGTGCTTGCGAGGTATGCCAACGTGTGGAGCCTGCGCGAACGGCGCAGGCTCCCTTGCAGTCACTACCGACTCCGTCGGAGTGTTGGCAGTCCATGTCCTTGGACTTCGTGTTCGGTCTTCCCCCGGACAGCCAGGGGAATACGGGAGTGGTGGTCTTTGTTGACCGCTTCAGCAAGATGGTGCATCTTGCTGCGGTACCCGCTGAAGTGACTGCGAAACAGACGGCACGTCTGTTCGTTGACATGGTGTTCAAACACCATGGCATGCCGATCGACATTGTGTCGGATCGAGACCCGCGTTTCACAGCACACCTGTGGCAAGAAGTGTTCACACTTCTTGGGAGTCAGCTTTCAATGTCGACTGCGGACCATCCGCAGACGGATGGGCAAACCGAGCGCGTGAATCGCGTGCTCGTCGACATACTCAAGAGCTACGCTCACTCGTTCCAACATTGGAGCGAGTGCCTGTCGATGGCAGAGTTCGCCATCAACAACTCGGTGCATGCCTCGACCGGGCATACACCATTCTACGTGAATGCCTTGCGGCACCCACGCCTCCCGAGCCTGCTCGGGATGGTGGCTCCTTCCTTAAGTGGGGGATGATCTACGGCCGCAACACAGCAGCCGCAGAAAGCCGCTGACACTTGCACAGTGTCAGCCGCGACTACGCGTAAAAAGAAGAAGCATGCGTCTGTACAGGGCACAGACGCCAACAAGAAAAAGAAGGGCGACAAGAAGAATGTGTCTGTGCGGGGCACAGACACCGCGAAGACCAACGCAGAGGCCGAGCCTACTGCTACAGGCGAGCTGAATGAGTTCAGCTCGGACGCAATTGCATTCGTGCAGCGCAGACAAGCCGTCATTTGGTTTGTCCAGGACGCTATTGCAGTTTCTGTCGATCGACAGAAGCTGAACGCAGACAACATTGGCAGGGGCAACACAAATGAATTCAAGAAAGGTTCATTGGTTTTGTTAGCTACTCAAAACCTGCCTAAACATGCAGTCTCTGACTTCGGGGCGAGTAAGCTCGCTCCGCGCTTCATCGGACCGTTCACAATGTTGACACGGCATGGCAACGCTTACACACTAGACATTCCGTCTAGCATGCGCCTCCATCCGACCTTTTACGTCGGGCGGCTGAAGCCATACTGGCAGCACGAGCCAGCTAGCTCGGCTGACTCGAAGCGGGAGCCGAACCCTTCTCCAGCGCGCGGACGCGCGAGATCAAACGCTCGACACGACCCCCAATGTCGACGGAGACGTCTGACGCGGTCTGCGAGACCTGAGCGACTTGAGCCCTCAGGATCGCAATCTCCTGCCTCAGAGCAGCGAAGTCGCTGCTCTGAAGCCGCTCCACGGCAGCAACTCGGTCTTCGAGAGACGGAGGCCCAAAGTCAACCCCAGGTTGACCATACCCGGGGCGTGTTCCCACCACCGCCGCCTCCGATCCGTGACGCCCACGGCTCAACACGTTGGATTGTTGAGCGTATTGTCGACCATAGTATTCCGAAAACGAACCGGCACCCGGTTCGTTATCGTACTCGTTGGAGAGGGTTTCCGCCCCACCAAGATACATGGGAGCCGCGGGACGTCCTGCTGCAGGACGTTCCGGAAATGGTGAGGGCGTACGAAGCCCACCACGCACTGCTGGCGTGAAGGTAGTGCGAGCGCTGTGGTCACCCGCAGCGCTCGAAGTCGCCACGGCCCGCGGTGAACTCAACGCCCCAGCAGCTGAGAGCGGAGACTCCCTCTCACAACGCGAACGCTTCGAGCTAGAAGCGTCCGAATCGCCTTCTTCGCGAGGACGTCTCGACCCAGCGTGAGGGTCGATACTATCACTGTCGATAGCCTCCTTGCGCTTAGACGGAGAGGCCTCGCCCTCCTCCATCTCCACGTCGCCTTCCTCATAGTCAACGGCGTCGTTGACTATGCATGAGCCTTGGAGGACAATCTCAGGCTGAGTTGTCCCCGCCGCAGACGTGGCAGCAGCAGCGCCGCGCTTTGCTTCCTGGCGCACGTGGTAGTCCACGACAGAGAGCTTACCCTCTGTCGTGTTGTCGGTCTTCTCCTTCGGCGAGCTCATTGCGGAATGAGCTCGAGATTTTCTTTCTCCCAACGTGAAGAATTGACGAATGGTCAATTGCCTGATTGACGTACCGTGACCGGCGCGTCTAACCTTAAGGGGGGGATGGTGTAACGGGGTTACACGCACAAGTGGCTACAGTCACTTGTAACTATAACAGATGCGATATCTGTTAAAGGCACAAGCACTTCTTCGGCCTTGGTGTACGTTACACCAAGGGCCACATTCATTTGCGATCACCACGACGGGTGGTCCATAGACATTTAGGATTCCTATTGGTTGAAAGCAGCATCTTTTAACCAATGAGCGACATGCATAGCAATGGAATTCTGCCAACCAGCCGTTGACAGATTCCCAACTTAGAATATTACATTTAGAGGAAGTCAGAAACATAAAACAAAAATAGCAGTTCTCATTTTAACCCAAAAACATTATTTGGATCGTTTATTTAGATTAATCTATACTCGGAGGCCCGAGTATAATTAACTCTAGTTTAAACTAAGCTACGCTTCCTCGTACACGTGCGCCCACGTGTAAGCTGTAGTAGTGAGCCAAGGTAGGCCCACTACAATGTTGCCCAAGGTGTCGAGCCGAGTCGTGTTGCAGGCGTCCGAGCAAGACCGTGCTGAAGGCGACTCAAGTGTCGCCATGCTCATGGAGTCTCCGCCCAAGATATCGAGCTGAGCGGAGTGACATGGAGCCCAGCCTTGGATGTGACGTCGAGAGTCATTGCCTGAGTCGAGAAGCCGAGCAGAGTGTCATGGACCTGAGCGGAGTGGCATGGACTTGAGCGGAGTTGTCGAAGGCCAGTTGAAGTGCCAGGTGAAGAGTCGCTGGACTTACGTTCAGACAGTGGTACTGACTTCGAAGTCGGTGGTACTGGCAAGTACACTCATCCGGTGAATCAGCCGTAATCCAGCCTGCATTGGGTGCGCCCGCTCAAGATCGCAGACACTTCAAGCGGATCTCAACGGCCAGCAGCGACTCCAAGACGTCGCCCGCCAGCATGGAGCCACCGCATTGGCTGAGACCAAAGATTTCAGGCGGATCTTCAAGGGCGCCCGGTAAGCATACAGCCGACGCTCTTCGAGCAGCCAGTCAGAGTGTACCCAGAGGGATATCGCGCCCCCCCTTAGTGAGTCCTAGTTTGTGCATGTGTTAAATTTAAACAGAGTTCGTTTTGCCCCGAAGGACGCAAGTGGTGGAGGTCTTTGGCCAGAAGGTGTCTTGGCGATCATCCACACAAATTCAAGTTAACATATCAACGTTGTCAGCGTGCTTCGGTGCGACGGCAGTACGGTTATTTCATATTAAGGTTACATCTTAGGGTGTATTTCATATTTCGGGTGGAAGATGATCCATTCTAAGGTTTAGGCAGGGTAATTGTATTGTGTGCTTGGGGACATTGGCGTGCCCCGGTACATTGTGTGATTATTAGTATCAGTTCATTGTGGACCTGGTGCGCGGGAAGTCCCAGGGTCTGTGTGAGTGCCTTGGATTCGGACTAGGCTCCAACTAACTCCAACCAACCGGGTCGTAGCTTGACTCGTAGAGAAGAAAGGAGAAGCTGGTACGAGCCTCGCCCAGGCTCAGACAAATAAAAGGCGAACTCGGGCCGTACCCAGGCCGACCGGGAAAGAAGGGGTGTTGTGGTTCTAAGCCGGAACCAAAGAGAGGAAGTAGAGGCTATTGTGTATGGTGTTGTGTTCATTAAAGAAAACCCGGGGCATTTCGGGCTGTGGACACGTGTGGACTGGGACTCGCCAAGTGGGGAGCGAGTTTCATCTGGGGACACCTCCGGAGACCTTCAACATCGACAGCAGCTGGTGTGGCCGACGCGAGGCTTGGCCCACAGCGTAGCCGTGATCGAAAGAACCGCCAAGGGGATCGCAGAGTGGGGAACACACGCCTCACCCGACCCAAGTCGCGCTTTGTCAAGAGTCCAAGCGGCCAAGCCCAGCGAAGTGGAGTGGGAGTGTTCGCTCAGTGGAAGGAGCTGAGCGGAACTCTTGCAGCGCTAAGCAGGGCTGAGCCAAGTGGTGCAAGGGCTGAGCGAAGACCCAGGTCGAGCGGTCTAGCAACCTGAGCAAAGAGCGCGGGCGCTTCGTCACACATGACAGAGACACACCTTATGGAGGGTGCAGTGATCAGTCACAACAGTAGCAGACCGATTTTCCCAGCGGCAATCAACGCACTGACGCCGTTTCTTGCTCTCCGCGAAAAGTTGCTTCGACGATTGTGCAATACACACGTTTTGGGGCCGTGCAGCAACGTCCGGTGTTATGACACCACAGGCCCACGCAGCCCTACCGGTAGACTCGTACAAGTTCGCGCTCGGATCGGAAGCTGAGCCAGTGTACATCATGCATTCTGCGGTCGCTAGGAGCTTCCATCGCTTTTCCACTCAGCAATTCGTAAGTCAGTTCAGTCACAAACGTTCGATGGGGGTCTCGCTCTTTGCTTGTATCCACCACCAGCTTCCTGGACATATAGGCGCTCACTCGAGCTACATCAATGAGAGCCATCGCCAGTTTCTTATACCACTTCTTGAACGAATGCCCATCCGCTATCGAGAAGCGCTCTCGGAGTTGGTCCAGGTGATCCACGCCCTGCATGTTCTTGTTATACTGTACAACACAAGGGGGCAGGATATGGCTGCATTGCGCTTCCCACTCGTCGAGTTAGAGAAATTGAGGTCGAGCTGTCTGCATTAGATACCATCTTGACTACGGCGCTATTAAACCACGACACTGCCGTTATTTGATGCGCTGATGATGGTGCCTGCCGATAAGGGCCTCTTGTGCATTCTGACTTCTTCAAAATGACGTGCTTGGGGAAGCGCATGCTATTGCATCGAACTGTGCCTCGACCATAGAGACCTTTTAGTTGAAGCGCGGCGAGTAGCTGGACATACATCTAGTAGTTGTCTGCGTTCAGGATGCGACTGCTGTGGTACAATGGACGGGCAACCTCCATAACTTGACCGCGCACAACCGCAAGCGCCTCCAACTCATCGCGCAACTCCGCAATTTCAAGTTCGGTAGAAACACCATGGAGTCGGTCAGAAACATCACTGTCACAGTGGACCCGAAAATTGATAGCTATCCACGTTGTTGAGCAGCACAGCATGTAGATGCGGAAATAGTATTTCCCTCCTGGTTTCATCGGATTATACACGATCAGCCGCCTTCCGTACTTCGATCTGCATGCGATGCTTGCTTCATCGAGAGCAACATCCCGTCCATTCTCCACATATTTCCCACCGGTGATCTTCAACAGGTTCACTAACGTGCGGATCCTAGCAATAGCATCTTTGATCGTAGTATCATCGGACGGCGGTGGTGCAGCCGTAGCCGGTTGGGACGGTGTTTGGACATTCGCAGAATCCGAACTCGGCGCAGATGGAGGTACTGCACTTGCATGGCTAGGAAGATCTGTAGTTTGTTGCTGCTGGTCACCACGGGTTGCTTCGCTGCTAGCTTCTGCCTCGCCGTTACCTTCTGCGTCGACATGTTGGGTGCCTTGATGAGCGTCAACAGGTACAGGTACGGCGTCGACCGATGGTGGCACAGCGGCCGCGGGAGGTGTAGCTCGTGAAATTGCCCGAAAGCAAAACGATTTTCGCAGCAGTTTGAATCTTGCCAAGGGCATAATGCCGTCTAATCCAACGCTGCAACCTCCAAGAATTCGGTCATCAACCTGCTGCCCCCAGTAATTTGCATATTCACCTTTATCTACTAACGTCATGTAGAATAGGATCCCCAGAAATGTCATCAACTCTTGCAGCGTGAACAGAGGTCTCTGTGTGATCCGGTTTGCCCGTTCATATTCGCGCATCGCCTTATTCGTTTGGTGAATTCCCTCCACCCAGAAGTACACAGGAATGTAGTCGAAGAACGCTGATGAAGCTGAGTGCTCGAAGATATGACGGTACTCCGGTCGGATCCTTATGCGGGTTGTACCATCACTATGTTCGTAAAGATCGGAAGGAGCTGGCATCTGCGCTTCCGGATCAAATTTCATGTTTTCAATGCTCTCCACACCCGTCATTGTCGACGGAAAACCCACTTCAGGATTGTAGGGCTGGCGTCTTTCACTCTAGTCAACTTCTTCAATGTCACTGGCATCCTCCTCCACTTCGATTTCACTCCGATCTGCGCGATAAAGACTTCTCCATGCAGGTTTCGTTGGCGAATTCATGATGTTACTATAGTTTTCTATTCCACGTTGCACGATACTGATGCCCACATACTTGTCAATTGGGTGTCGATCCACTGAATCTCGGGCAGGGCCTTGTTTTTGTCGAAGCGCCACTCGTCCAACGATGTATGCACTGCCAGCATCAGCATATATGCTGTTCTTCAACCATGTCTCCTTCGCAGGTGAGAATGCAACCAGTTTCTCCACATACAACCGGGATAGCAACTCATATTGCTTACGAGATGTCTGTTTTCATGGCTTCTTGGAAGCTGCCGCATTGCTTCCAGGTAAAGTCTTTATTGAAGCCGAGTTGTCCTCTGTTCCCGCGGCTAGAGCGTCTGATACCACAATAAAACAAGGTCAGTGTACGCCAAAGTATGGCTCGAGTCTCCTCTTTCAAGTCCCCACCTTCGGTTAAAGCGTCGTCTAAGAGCACAGACAAGTCGCGCTTCCTGCTTCGTGTCTGCGATGCTTTTGGCTTCTGCGCAGCACGCGGTTTGCGCTTCGCTTTCCCCTTGGCCGTTGCAACTTGCGTCGTTGACGCGGTTGTCCGCTCGCGAGAATGAGGCGCGTGCTCATTGTCTGTGGCCACATTCTCCAAAGCTCCCATCAGCAGCCGAACAAAGGAGCCGGTCGATTGCGCGTTTTCGTCATTGCTTTGCGTCGGCATGGCTAAAGTGCTGTCTGTGCCTGGTTGCCGGCGAATCCAGCAATAAAGCCACGAATCGATACAAAATGGTTACAACTAATTTACATACTGAAATCAAGATAAGTTACCACCTTCTTGCTTCTCTTCAACTTGAGCGTCGACACGCCGCCGCCCCAGTACCCATCGTCGCTCCCTTTCACCCCTCCTCCCTTGGCTCACGTCAAGGCTCACGCCTCGAGCCACGCAGCGCCCGTGACCTCCCTCCTGCCCCTCACGTCACTGCTAACTCGCGGAACACGCCATTGCTTCCATCGCGACTCCTAGCTCACGCAACTGGCCCGCCGCCAGCTAATCCTCGCTAAAATCCGATGACTGCTCAGTCAGCCCATCCTCGCACAGCTGTTCCTTGAATAGTAGCTCACAAGTCGACGGTCGGATCTTAGGAGGACGGTCATGACCGTACCCGAGACGGTGGCCACCGTTCCCACTCGGGACATCCTCCCCGACTGAAACTCGACGCCCTCGTCGAGCGGCCTCAGCCTCCTTGTCGGCCTTCATCTTCGCTCGTAGGGCACGCTGCTCCGCGCGTAGCCCACTTAGAGTACGCACCGGCTTCGGTCGCCCTACGCACCCATCCGCTCGCCAGAAAGCCTCGCTCAGTCGCTCAGCCTGTTGCAGCTCTTCGATCTCACGGAGCCAGTCAGCGTAGCGGTCCTGCGCCATCTTCGCTGGCGATCGTCCCCCAGACGCCTTCTCGTAGGTGGCTGGCGACTCCAGTTGCCGCCACTACACAACTCCCTTGCACCACGGTCGCGTCGGGGCTCAACCCTTCGTCGATCATTAGGCCACCGTCTGCCAGCGCGTAGTTCAGAGTCAGGAGCAGCACTCCCATGCCCACCGTCCCTTGACAAATCTTCTCGACGAAATCGTACGCGTAGACGACCGTGTAGAACACGGCGTACGCCGACAGAGACAGGAACGCCCAAAATCCTCGACCCACGCAGCAAGCACGGTCGACGGTGCGCCGACACTCAGCCCTCGAGCCACGCCAATACTTCACGGTAGATTTACAGCTCAGCTCTAGCACGTCCGGCAGGAACACGCACCACAGCGCGTGATACGCTTCCAGCCACTTGTACATTAGTCGACCCAAACCATCCTCGTGTTCACCTCGAGCCTCGAGCACGACCAAAGGCGTGGCCCAGATAGCCCCGAACGCTTTCCACCGGCGTTCAGCGGACGGTCTGCCCTGCACGGACGGTCCGTTCACAAATCGTCGGTACCGCCGCACACACACCTTCAGCAGCGTCAGCCACTTGAACGCAAACCCGAACACGGTCCCGATCAGTCGTCCAGCGATGCTCCACAAGGGCCTCGTGATCACGCCGCCCACCGCACCAATCAGCAACAGCAACAATGTCGGCCAGTGGTTGCTCACGAGCCACCACACGAGCTTCCACAGGAAAAGAGAGTTCCCCAGACACCACTCGACAACATCAGCCGCCGTCTCCATGTTCGACCCTGAGTCGAACGCGAAAAGCCCACGGCCTCGAGCCCCGCCCACGGTCGCGGCCAGACCTCCGCGTCCCCATCAATCTCGGTGCGTATCTAACCGTGCCCAGCAACCCACCGTCACTAGCCTCGACAATCAACTTAGTCCATCACTCGACCGTCTCACATCAACCGTGTCTCTCCCATTTCCAGGAAACCGAATTCACAGTCAGGAGCGGCAACTGCCGGGTCAAGACGCATCAAGAGCAGCAACGGCAACTTGCAGCCCCGCCCTCACTTCGACTTTCGACGAGAAGAGGACAGGACTCCCGCAAGCTCCCTCAGCCACCCCCAACGCTCCATGGCCAAGTCACGCGACGCCAACCGGGAAGCTGTCCTGCGGCGCCTCCGCCAGCGGCTCGAGCGTCGGTCCCGGGGCGCGGAGGCTGAGGCAGACGCCCAGCTCCGTGCCCAAGTCGACTTCTACGTCCGTCTGCGCGCGGCCCTCTTTGCCAACAGTGGCTCCATGAACGTGGATGCCGTGGACACCGTGGCCGTCGCCGTCTTGGCCGACGACACGCTCTTCCCTGTTGAGCTCTCCGAGACCGTGACTCTGCTGCCGCGGCCCGACACGCTGCGCGTGTTAGCCCCCCCCCCCCTCCTCACGACCTGTTCACCGTGCCTGCGCCTCCGGCACGCTCGTCCGGCAAGCGTCCAACCACCAGGAGCGCCTCCAAGCCCCCCCCCCCCCCCCCCGTCCAAGAAACAACGCAAGTCCAAGGTCCGGGACCCGGACGACGACGACGACGCAGACGAGGAGGAGGGCGCCCGCGAGGACGATGGTGCCGAGGAGTACGAATTCCCGCTCCCCGACAAGTGTCCGGCCACCATCCGCCGCGACATCGCCAAGATCATCAAGCAGGCAGGCGCGCAGGGCAAGCCTCCCCCTCGCATGGCGTACCCGTGGACCGGCCAGCGTGCCTGGTACGATCCTCAGGAGCACCCCGCGCTGCACGTGGCGCACTGGCGCTTCTGGATGCACTGGCGCGACGTCTTCTTCGCCTGCGCGCTGTACGCGCCCTCCGACGAGTGCACGGCCCGCCGCAAGAAGAAGTCGAACGCCGGTCAGGCGCGCCTCGCGTTCATAAGCCTCAACATCGTCGAGTTCGGCTTCTACGGATTCCTGGACGTCTTCGAGACCGCGACCCACGACAATCTCATGTGGCTCGGCGGCAAGGCTGCCCGGCGCTCGGTGGCCGCCAAGACGAAGGATAACTCGGACGCGACGGCGGCGACGGACCTGGCCACGCTGTTTCGCAATGACCGCGGCCGCTACGACGCCATCGTCGCCCGCGCGCTCGATCCGTACCGTGTGGATGAGGACGGATACCAGTCCATCTCGGACCTCCTTGAGCAGACGGACGCGCTGAATCCGGCCAAGCCCCTGTACCTCCGTCTCAGCGACGACGCCCTGGCTCGCGTCGTCCTCGACGTCACCGGAGGCAGCCCTCCCAACCCGTCCTGGGTCGGCAACAAGAGTGCCGGCACCTAGAAGGTCCTGCTGGGAGATGCCCGCATCCGCGCCCTCGCCAAGACGCTCAGGCCGCTCGTGAAGAGGGGCCAGCAGCCGTTCCCGGTCCAGAAGGCGTACGACGAGGACAAGGAGCAGCGCGACGACTACTCCGACTTCACGGACGACGAGGACATGTTCATGGTGCTGCCCCCGACGTCTCACTCCGACGAAGAGCCCGACGAGCTGGACGAGCCCCTGCCGGACGCCGACGCCGACCAGGATCAGGAAGACGACGAAGAGCAGGATGATCACGAGGTCGATGAGGACCCCAGCTCGGGCGCCAACGAGCCCACGGACGACGACAAGAAGAGCAGCGCCGGCGATGAAGGCAACGACACCTCGTCCAAGGAGAAGAGTGCTCCGGCCCCGGCCTCTCCCAAGGCCAAGTAAGTTTCCAGTCGTTTTCAGGGACGCTTTACTAGTCGATCACTTCGTGTTTCTCCAATTCCACTAGCGTCCCTTAGTTTAATCAATTCAAATTCAACCACATAACTCCATTTCCACCGTTTCGTTCTCGAGTTCCAAATGACGATGTCTCCGCTTCTCACCACCGTCCCTTGGAACCCAGACGACTTCCCCATCGACGCTGCTACGCCACGAGCAGGTCTTCGTCCTCTACTTCCTCATTGGCCTCCTCCAGGCGCGAGCGGCGTCGTAGCTCTGGCAGGCGCCGCTTCTTCCTGTCGGCTTGCTCGAAAGCCGTCACCAAATCACTGTACTCGGGCATTACATCGGCCCGAGGCACCCAATGACTTTCAAAAATCGCCGTGAGCACCATGTACTCCACGGTACGGTCAACCACTCGTTTCGCCACGATCTCCAGCAGCGGCGACGCAACCCCCGTGAGGGCTGTATCCCCGCGACCTATGGTCACCCGTTCCGTGAAGCTAGACGCAGGCAAATCTTCTTCAACCAGCGGACCATCCTCAATCTCCTCACCGTTCTCCACAACCCCCTCAGGTACTTCATCCATGTAGGGTCGCGTCCAACGACCACGGAACCTCTTCAACCTGTTGACGTTCACCGTGACGACCTTGTCAGGGTGTGTCGGAATATCGATTCGGTAGGCGTTCTCACCCACCTTGCCAACGACACGGTACGGACCGTGCCACGCGAATGCCAGCTTCTTCGTCCTCGCTTCACCTCGCTTCTTTCGGAAGAGTTGATAGACCCGAACAGGATCTCCAATTTCGTACTGCACCGCCACACGGTCGCTCAGTCGCTGCTCGTGTCGGTCCTGCGCCTTCAGAAGCTGACGCTCGACCAAGTGACGCGAGTCACGCAAGGTGCGGTAGAGCTCTCGTCGGTACGCGGCCACCTCATTACTCTTCCACTTCTTACCCAGGTTCAGGAACGCGACGTCCAGCGGCAACACCGGATCGCGCCCGTAGAGAGAGAAGAAGGGCGAGTCGCCCAAAGCTTCATGGTAGGCCGTCCTATAGGCAAATAACACCCTCGGCAAATATAGATCCCAATCCGTCTGAGCCTCGCTCACGTGCATCTTCAGCATGCCCATGAGCATCCCGTTGAAGCGCTCGACCAGACCTTGCGTCTGCGGATGGTACGCTGATCCATACAGCTTCTTGATCCCCAGCGTCTGATAGAAAGACTTCGCAATCTCCGACCTAAAGTTTCGCCCATTGTCACTCAGCAACCGTGACGGAACACCGTGGCGCGCCACGACACCGTTCACCATTACTTCCACAAAAGTCACCGAATCCAGGCGAAGCACCGCGAACGCCTCCACCCACCTCGTAAAGTAGTCGACAAACACCAGAATGTACTTATTTCCTCGCTCAGTCACAGGCAATGGACCCACAGCGTCCACTACTAGCATTGAGAACGGACCCGAGAGGTCCGCCACAGGCATTCGCTGCATCTGGCCGGCCTGCTATGGCCTCGAGCCCTTCCCGCTGCCACACCGTGTACACTCGCGGACATACTCCGTGACGTCCTTCCTCCAGCCCGGCCAGAAAGCGTGCCTCCTCACTTTCTCGAGCGTCTTGGTCAGCCCCAAGTGCGAGGACAGCACGTCGGCGTGACAGTAGTGTAGGACGGTCTCCACGTACTGCAACGGCACTACCGGGACGGTCAAGGACCGCGCGGGTCCGACCCGAGCCGGCAAGTGTACCTTCCTCATGAGCAACCCGTTCTCTACTACATAGCGGGACCTCATCTTCACAATTGTCGCCCGGAGGAACGGATCCAGGGGTAGCGCACCGTCCAACAGGAACGCCACGAGCGCCTTGATCCAAGGAACCTCTTGCTGCGCTTCTACGAACTGGTCGTAGTCGAGACCGAACCGGTCCACAGGGGTCAGAGGGGCGCCTCCCAATAGGTCACCACTCGCAACTTCATTAGGTTGGTCCGGGCCTTCGTCGTCGACATGTCCGTCGGCACGCTCACCTCCGACACCTGGGTCATCACCCACTCCGGTCTGCTCCCCGACTGAAGTCGGAAGCACGTCATCGACCGTGTCTTCCGGATTCAGCAGGTCACGCATCGAGAGAGGGGCCACCGTGTCCATGGGTAGCCTAGACAGACTGTCCACATGCCCCAGCGAAGTACCAGGCTGGTGGTGCACCTTAAACTGCAAATTAGAGAGTTCCATCGCCCACCGTGCCAACTTGGCGTTCGTAGTACGGTTGCCAGGACTGAACACCCAAGTCAGTGCTTGGTGATCCGTGTACAGGTCAAACTCACGCTTGTCGAGATAGCATCGGAACTTCCGGGTGCCCACACAACCCCCCAGCACTCGATCTCCGAGATACCGTCTTGCTTCGTGATCCAGTTCTTCTGGGACTCCGTCAACAACTTGCTCGCATAGGCCACTACGTGGTCGCGGCCGTCTACTTCCTGCATGAGGCACGCTCCAATTGCATACCGCGACGACTCAACGTACAACTTGAACCGCATCTTACCGTCTGGATAAACCAGGATCGGGGGCTTCATGAGGGCCCGCTTCAGCTGCCGGAAGGCACCTTCACAGTCCTCGTTCCACTCGAACGGAGCGTCCTTGGCCTTCAAGCGTTCCAGGGGCGCCGAGATCGAGGCGTACCCCGGAAGGTAGCGACGGAAGTAGCTCGTCAGGCCCAGGAACGACCGGATGCCGTGAACGTCCACCGGACGCTTCACGTTCAGCACCGCCTTCACCTTCTCAGGATTAGGTAGAATACCTGTAGGCGTGACAATATGACCCAAAAATGCAACTTGACTCCTTCCCCAAGGGCACTTCTTCATCTTTAACTTGAACCCAGCCTGTTGAAAGCGAGTCAGCACTTGACGCACACGTACCAAATGCGTGGGGAAGTCCTTGCTGAAAATCACACAGTCGTCCAGATAGACAAGGCAAATACGCCACTTCAGATCCACTAGCACGGTCTCCATCAGCCGTTCAAACGCAGGTACTGCGTTATAGAGTCCGAAAGGCATCACCAACCACTCATACAGACCGTACTTGCATGTAAACGCCGTCTTGGACACGCTGTCCGGATGCATGGGCACGTTCCAGTAACCCGAGGCGATGTCGATCGTCGAGAACAGCTGAGCGTCCCCCAGTACATCCAAGATGTCGTCAATCAACGGCATGGGGTAGCAGTCCTTCACCGTGACCGAATTCAACTTACGGTAATCGTTGCAGAACCGTATCCCGCCGTCAGGCTTCCGAATCATCAGGACGGGGCTCGCCCACGGACTGTTCGACGGACGGATCAGGTTCAACTCCAGGTACTGTTGGATTTCGGCCTCCATGATCTCTCCTTCCGCTAACGAGACACGGTACGGCGGTTGCTTGATCGGCGCACTGTCGCCGGTGTCAATCTTAAACTGCAGCAGGTCCGTACGTCCTGGCGCCTTCGAGGACTCCACGAACATCGAGTGCAAGCCGTCCAGCTCGGTCTGGAACAGCTCCTTCTGCTCCTCGGACAACTTGGACTCGGAGAAGGCTGCCTTCATGCCATTCCTCTTGTCGGGAGGGATGTCGGGCTTCGAAGCCTTCACCTTCTCGCCGACGTCTTCCTCACGCTCTTCCGACATAGACATCCCGGTCGCCTCGCCAGATCCCGCGTTTTCGGCCGGAGCCGGGCCTCCGATCGTGGTAGCAGCCGGCTCGAAAGCCGTCTCGGGGATCACGGACGTGCTTGCCACGACCGTCCCTTTGCGAATCCAGTTCTCGTCCGTGGATGCGTTGCACACCTCGACGATCACGCGGCCGTCCTCCACGGTACACAGCGTGCGCGCTACGCACAGCGTAGGAGGCAGACCCAGCGAACCTTCGACCAGCACGGTGGTCTTGTCGGCCACATCACCCACTACTCGAGTCTTCACGAGAGCTTGACCCCGGGGCGGGAGTCGCACCGACGTCGCAATCGCCGTCATGTAAGACTCTTGTACCATCATGAAGCCTAAGGGTAGCACCTAGCCGGAGCTCTTCAGCGTCAGAGATCGTTCCGCCACATCAATGACAACACCGAACGCGCCCAAGGCGTCCACGCCCAATATCGCGTCGACATGCAGCTTGTCCGCCACCAACACGCTCAGGGAGACCTCCACAGACCCAAGACGGAACGACAGCGAGATCCAGCCGCGAATCCTCAACTTGTGCCCCGACGAGCTCCTCACCAGGCCTTCATAAGGCTCCAGCGGCTCGGAGGACCGTCCCAGTCGCCTCAGCACGCAGCGGTCAACAAGACTTAGGGTAGCGCCGGTGTCGACCAACATTTGAGACGGTAAGCAATCAATATACCCACTTGACAGTGCCTCAAAGTTGCCAACTGCACACACCACCCTTCTGCCATCTCCCACTGCTCGGTACACACTGTCTTCGCCCTCACCATCATTGACTCCAAACCCATTCGGCAGGTTCACCGTGACAACGTCCACCAGACCGGTCTTCGGCAGAGGAGTTCGAGCGGGACGCTCACACCTCACCACTTCCACGTAGTGCGAAGCGTCCTCCTCACGCTCTGGAAAAAGCTCCACCTCATCAATCACCTCGGCACACGGCCGATAGAGCGACGAACAGTCAAAAGCGACCACCTTGCCCGAGCGGCGCCGACGGCGACGTCTGGCACCCGGCGTCTCCGACCGCCCCATACGATCCCATAGCTCTAGCCAGATCCTCTGAGAATTGTCTCCAAAGTACTTCCTCATCCACGAACACAGGCGCTCGCCAGCGCGAGCTCTCACACTCATCAACTCCTTAACACGGTCAACATGCCACAGAAGTCTCTCTTCATCATACTCAGGGACCTTGTCACGGAGGGGAGGGACCTCCACCGTTCCTTCTTCACCGTCGGGAGGCTCCCGCGCCTCACGCCCGCGTCCCCCATAACTTCTAGCCTCCTTCAGAAACTGTAACACAGCTTGTCGCGCCACAGCACGCGCTACCTTCGGGTCCCCGCCGCGCACTTCACTTAGAACAGGCACCGCTTCGGCCACGGCGACCGCTCCTCCCGGGTCGTCCGGAGGCCCTACGACATTCTCGGCCATGATTGACTCGATAATCGCCAACGTCTCAGAAGCGGATGCCTCCTCATCACTCGACGGCCCGGACTCGACGCCGCCCTCGCTCGAGGCGCGGCCCGCTAGCGACACGCCCTTCGAGACGGCTACCTCCTCCGACCGCAAGCCGTAGACCACGCTGACTACGGGGCTCCGGAAGTCGCTGTTCGCGCGCTTGGCCTCCTCTGACCTGTCGAGCATATCCTCGAACCAACCCTGCCAATACTCAGGCGAACCATACAAGTCAGGGGACGCCCGACGCGTCCGTTCCACCACTTCCAGCGAGACCCCGAGTATGCGCGCCAACTCTTCGGACGACGGCTCGACCTGAGCCACCGCATTCGTCGTCGCCCGCTTCAGGAGCTCCACCTCGTCCAGCGGGGGCAGTCGGTCCTCGAGCTCCTTGTTGTATTCCTCGGGCTCGGGGACGATGTCCGTACCAGCGAGGATGGAAGCCTCCTGGCCAGGTTCACCGTTCTCCATTGCAGTGAGTTATTCGTCCGAAAACAGACGCTTGTAGTCAGGGACAGACGCCGCCTCCAGTTGGTCCGTACCGTCCTCCGCCGTGGCCTCGGTGGGCAAGCATCCGTCCGCCCAGGTCGAGAACAGGCAGTCCGCCAACTCGTAGTCATCACTACGCACGTACGGGGGCGGCGCGTCCGCGAACGGCGACGGCACGTCCTCCATACTCTCGTCCTCAGGGTCCCTTGCATAAGGCGGCGGCGCGTCCGCGAACGGCGTCGGCACCTCCTCCCCTCTCACCTTCGTCAGCTCGGCCTCCGACTCGACCGGCTCCTCCCTCATCACTTCACTCGTCTCCATGTCGGCCGCCGAGGCGACCGAGTCCCCCAGCACGACGTTCACGTCCTCGTCGGTCACCGAACACACCAAGTCCTCGTACACCGTCTCGTGCTCCAAGTCGTCGACCTTCACCGCGAGGTCCTCTCCCTCGTCATCCGTACTAACGACAATAAACTCTGCTTTCTTTTTCTCGATCGTGTTTTTGTTCTTTCCATACGAAACTTCATCAATGGCGGGCACCGCTCCGTCCAGCTCCTCCGATACACTTATGCAAACATTCACCTCCGGGACCGTCCTCTCCGCTCCGTCACGGTCGCGATCCTCGCCCCCCGAGCCATTCAATAGACAAGAGGAAGGAGTGACTCTCTCCTCCCCTTCCTCCCGCCCTCGTCATTGAGGCGGAGACGCTTGCGCAGCCTCTCGCAGACTCACGGCCAGATCTTGGAGTGCGGCGACATCAGGGCAACCCGCAAACGAGTGACCGTCCTCCTTGCAGAACCCGCACTTCATTTGGCTTCGACCACCGTTCCTGGCAGCAGGGGCCTGACCACCGTTCCGACCACGGCTGGATCCGCCCTCGCATTGCACGGCGATGTGACTAAGTTCTCCACACTGGTTGCATATCATCACCTGTCGTCGACAAGTCTCGCGAGAGTGGACAACATAGCCACACCGTCCGCACACGGGCGCTCCCTCTTGTGTCCGTGCGTCAGCCCCCATGCGAATCCCTCGAGGCCGACCGTTCCCGGGCTGAGCGTTCCCGCTCGGGCTGGGACTGGACGTAGTGGCCGACACATTCGGCATGCGGTTCCTCGGCGAACGCGGCGGCTGCCACTGGCTCCGCAGCATCTGCTGCTGCCATTGCTGCTGCTGGGTCACGAACGTGGCCATCATCTCCGCGAGTTTGTCCAGCTTGGACGACGTCTCCGAGGAGGCGTCGGCGGCGGAGCTCGCGCTCGGACCCGTCACCTTCTTGTCCTCAGGAAACTCGTCATCTTCTTCTATGAGACGGGACATTTCTTTAGCCAGTAGCCACTCGCAGGCTTCGGGAATGTCTCGTGCAGGACCGGAGTCGAGCGTGGCTAGCATACGCTTGTTGCGCAGCCCGCGCCGAAACAATTGGTACCTCATCTGCGGGTTGGGATAGTCCAGCGAGTCGCACAGGTCGGAGACTCGGTCGCCCCACTCCTCCACCGACTCACCGCGCTCCCGCTTAGTCGTCTGCAGCCGTTCCCATAGTTCGTCAGCCGTCCGACTCAGGAATTGGTTGTGGAACCGAACCTTCAGCGTGGTAAAAGTCTTAATAGTAGAGTTATTCCACCACCGTTCCGCCGGTCTCCCTTTAATCTTCTGACGAAACACCAACAACCGTGACTGATCAGGTAGGTGCGCCGTGTGCGCCTCGAACATCTCCCAGAAGTCACGAGCCTTCTACATCGTAGCCGTGTCCGAGTAGAACACCGGCAGCACCTTCATCACGTTGGACACCATCGACGATAAGTCATACGCGCTCCGAGCCGGGGATCGCGTAGCCACGGTACGGTAGGCGCCGCCGTGACCCCTAGGAGCCTGATGCTTCTTGGTAGCAGTCGCAGAGCCCGGGGCCGGAGTCGCGGCCCTGATCACCTTCTTGTTCGGTTCTCCCTTGACTTCTTGTTTGACGTGGGACTCGGTTTTCACGGCTGCGCCCCTACTACCGTGGTAACCGGCTCGAGCACCGACGCTCCAACCGTACAAAGGAGGATTCGGCAGTCGCCGTTCCGTCCCCGTGTACAACAGGATGAACCCGCTCGGACTCCGCGATGGCACTTCCTCCCGTTCCTCCTTCACACGGGTTCCGTAGTAATCCCGGAGGGGCGACTAATCGATCGGAACCGGGTCGGCATATCCGAAGCCCCTCGTCCAGTAGAACGTATACGCCGGAGCCGGGTCACCCGCATCCTCGGCGTCACCGCCCCGCAGCTCGGCGTCGGGCTTCGTCCTCTTCTCTTCGGGCTCTAGCTCCGCCCGAGCACCGTTTCCTTCACGCTCCTCCTCAGCGTCCTTGAACTCCTCCTCCTCTTCGTCCGCCCAGAGATCCCCCATCATCTCCTTACGCAGGGACTTACGCCCGGCCGCGCTCGTCACCTTGGCCGTCGCACCCTGCCCAATCTCGTCGCCAGTCGACGACGTCGCCGACGCCGACCCACCAGTCTCTCCAGCCTTGCGAAGCCGTTCAGCCTCCAGGCGTGCCACTTCCTCCTGCACGGTCCGCTGCTCCGCGGACCCTCCACCGTCTCCAACTCCAGACATCTTCTCTAAACTTCAAACTTCAGGGGCTCCGAGCGAGCCGTCGACCAATACTTCCGAGGCTCCGAGCGAGCCGTAGACCAATTCCAGGGGCACTAAGCGCGCCGTAGACCAACTTCAGGGGCACCGAGCGTGCCGTAGACCAACTTCAGGGGCACTGAGCGTGCCGTAGACCGACTTCACTTCCAGACCAGACCACTCCGCAAGTCGAGCATGGATGTCGAGACTTCTTTGGCGACCCCAAGGACGAGCTCTCGATCGCGATTCTAACGCGCTGCTGTCACCTCGCAAAGGCCCACGAATCCCAACGACCAGCTTGACCAGACTGTCCACCGCGTACTTCACAGCGAAGCCAGTACCCTGCTTCTCCACCACGTGTCGCGAGCTGCCCTGGAAGGGACGGCTGCCGCTGCGAGAACGAAGTAGAACGGTACGGACAGGCAAGAGTGGTGAAATACAACCGAGTCAAATGCAAAGATTTAACTTGTTGTTTCCACGGCAAATTCACGACTGACCAACCTACCTTGGCGGGGAACACTTCGCCCCACGTTCGCAATATGGGACCCTTCCATGGATCTCATGCCCCCTTGCTTTAGCACCAAGCAACCCGTACTGCACTTTGCTGGGAACAAGAGTGGCGGTTAGTGTGTTTGCTGTCGATGGATATCATGATGGAGAGCTTGAGTGTGAGGAATCCCGTGCTCATGTATTCGGAATAGCTGATGCACCATGACGAGTGCACGGGGTTGGAGGTAGACACAAAGTGAAAGAAACTCAGCTCCATTATCTACTCGTTATTACCTTCGCTCACAACGGCGATGAGCTGCTGTAGGTTGTCGTAATAGTAGCAGCACAGCTTAGTATAGCATGATCACCTGAACGGCAACGCCGCTGCATGATTCAGGAGCGGCGTAGCTCAAGAACGCTACACCTCGTTGGGCCGACGGCGCTCAAGTCTGAGTAAATGCACGGTATACGCCCTGCTTGCTGCACTGGCGTCCCGCGCGGTATCCTGCGCACGGCGCCGCAAGCTCAGCGCCTCACCACTTACACCCCGCGTTCGAGCGTGCGCTTGATGTGGTGGGAGCGCAGTTGCCGCTGACTCTGTCTTTCAGCCATATGTGGCCCTCAAGGCGCGGCATTCGGTCTCCTCGCGGCAATCGGTCTCCTCGCAGCATCGATCTCCTCTCGGCATCAGTCTGCTAGCTGTTGATCCAGGAATGCGGTGATAGGTGGTGACTTGAGTGGGACTAATTCAAGAAATTGCAAATATGGTCGCTTCTCCGGACCAATCGCACCGCACACGTTAGTTTTAGCCAATTACATCGGACTAGCAGAAGGGGGCAAAACACCACCATTAGCATTTGTATATTATACAAAACTAAGTAACTCGCGAAAGGGTTAAAATGTCTTATTGGATTGTTAATACTCCGATTTAGTGGCTTAATAAGCCCGACGACCCCCGATTTGATAAATCCAACCTCCTAATCAGGCTGGGGTACATGTACCTCGATTTATACACCATTTCCCAATCAAGTTGCCAAGTTTCCCAGCCAGGCTGCTGTCCCGAGTGGGAACGGTGGCCACCGTCTCGGGTACGGTCATGACCGTCCTCCTAAGATCCGACCGTCGACTTGTGAGCTACTATTCAAGGAACAGCTGTGCGAGGATGGGCTGACTGAGCAGTCATCGGATTTTAGCGAGGATTAGCTGGCGGCGGGCCAGTTGCGTGAGCTAGGAGTCGCGATGGAAGCAGTGGCGTGTTCCGCGAGTTAGCAGTGACGTGAGGGGCAGGAGGGAGGTCACGGGCGCTGCGTGGCTCGAGGCGTGAGCCTTGACGTGAGCCAAGGGAGGAGGGGTGAAAGGGAGCGACGATGGGTACACGGGCGGCGGCGTGTCGACGCTCAAGTTGAAAAGAAGCAAGAAGGCGTGGGGCGAAGTGTTCCCCGCCAAGGTAGGTTGGTCAGTCGTGAATTTGCCGTGGAAACAACAAGTTAAATCTTTGCATTTGACTCTGTTGTATTTCACCACTCTTGCCTGTCCGTACCGTTCTACTTCGTTCTCGCAGCGGCAGCCGTCCCTTCCGGGGCAGCTCGCGACACTGCAAAATGCCGCGTCCGTGGGATTGCTAATTCAAGGCCGTGTGGCGACACACAATTTTATTTTAAGGCATCAGAAAATGGCGATTTGCAAGAAACCGGCGCTTTTCCCAGACTTGCAAAAATCGCACCATCGTCATCCCACGTTTTGCAAAACTCATCAGATGCATGACCGCCCTATGGTATTGCATACAAAGGCGAAGGGATGCTTGGCCACATGAAGTCGACATCATGTCCCCGAATCCAATGAAAAGTGGTCCATACAGCTTTAATATCCTATGGGGATGGTACCGTAAAACACGGATCGAGTGCGACACAGTGTCAATTAATAGCCGATCCCCAGCTGTCTCGATACGCTATTTTTATTGGTTGAAAGGACATTAAAGTATTTATAATCTAATAATGGTGTATAAAAGGTCCTTCATAGTGGAAAACTGGTGTCGCACTCGATCCGTTTTTTTACGGTAACCGTTTTCAGCGCATATACCCACCTGAACGGTTCATTTGGCGAACCACATCTGAATGCGGCATGCATGCAATACCATTCTTCTTGGCATTGCCGCTGCTGTACTGCACCAGACAGCGCTGGTTTGTGTTGTAGTAATAGTCATGCACAGAGGCGGAGCCAGCCCGAAAAAATAGGGGGCATTCCAAAAACAGGGGGGCAGGAGTTGGGAAAACAGCCAAAAATGGATAAAATCGCTTGAAAATCTACCAAAATCGGGAAAATTTCTCCAAAAACTGGGGGGGGGGGCATGCGCCCCCCCCCCCCCCCCCCCCATTTTGACCCTGGCTCCGCCCCTGGTCATGCATGAAACGGGTTGCTGGTTTTCCAGTCTGGAAGCGCTGGCCCAGGGTTAACGCGGCCGTTTCGGTGACTCTCTCGTAGGAACTGAGCGAAATTTGTCTTCGGATGCAAAAGCAGGATGCTTGTCTTTGGAAGCGTTAAAGTTGACGCGAGGGTTGTCTAGTAGAGTAGCGGTTGAGGAACTCGTGCCGTCGGTGGTCTTGGGGTGTAGAGAACAGGAACTGCAGCAGGTCGAGGGGGGGTGAAGCTTTTGCTCGAGAGGGGGAAGTTGATGTGAAGGCCATGGCTGGAAGCAACGAGTCCTCGCGTACTTGTGGCCCAAATGCAAGTGGTCCACTCTATTTCGGATTACTACTGCTGCTGGTTTTGGGACTGGAATTTACTGGTCCTGGGATTAGGAGTCCTAATTTAGTACCCCAGACTGGTACTGGTTTTGGGAAAAGCTCAAAACTAGATCGCTGTCGCTTAAACCGGGAGGGCGTTTCTCAAGTGAAACATGAAGTAACTAGATGTACTTGATCGCTGTTGTCTGAATCGCAAGTGTGGTTCATCTTC
This sequence comes from Phytophthora vignae f. sp. vignae, assembly GCA_016169955.1. Classification (NCBI taxonomy): domain Eukaryota; phylum Oomycota; class Peronosporomycetes; order Peronosporales; family Peronosporaceae; genus Phytophthora; species Phytophthora vignae. Next base: position 297,905 of record JABJUM010000020.1, read on the forward strand.
ATCTTCTGACCGTGGTGGATAGCAGCGATGATGAACTATATGAAACATTGGTAACTTTTACCGTAGGGAATACATAGTATACTAAGAAGCAATCTATGACTCAAGGTCAATACTTTTCGAAGCTCATGCCAAGTTTATGAATCGCGCGACAAGAAATCCCTAACTCCACGGTTTTCATAATCTTATGAAGCACCTATGTGTAGCCTAGAATTGGCATGGTTGATTTAAAAGTCTTCAACTCCTATGCGGGCGATGATGGCTGGTAACTCGTTATGCAAAAGCTCAAACTCGTCGAAGTGAATCTTGTACGGAAGCCTTTCGTAGCATGGTTGAAGTCAGTGAAGCGGAGTTTGTGCCACTGGTGTAGCACAAACCCCGCTTATGTGGCCATCACCAATACAGCGCACACGCTCGTAAGGGTGCTGTAGAGTCCTCCTTCATCCTCACCACGATCGCCAATATTGCTACCAAAAAGATAAATTCCACAAACCAGGGTCCATATAGATTAAGCAACTGCAGAAGTCCTATCGCGGTGGCTCAATCGCCACAGTATCCTCGACATCGTCATTGTCTAGGCCATCAAAGCTATCAACACCGTCGGTCACAGGCGTGAGAGTGTCCGTGATGTGCGGCTGGTTGCTCAGGCGCTCCCCTCTCGCATCACGGACTCCGCGTTGTTCAAGCCGCCGGCTAAGACCCGCAGCATGAAGCGCAGTGGCACGAAGCATCCAGCTTCCGTGTAGAAAGCTGGCATCTGCAGCTTCATCGCGGCCTGTGAGTGACTCGTCCTAACTAACGCACGTCGAGCCCACGGCGGGCAGTGAGTTGAGCGAAGGTTGCCTAAGGTGTCATGGGATAGTACCGCAAATGTTGCCTGTAACTCAGTCGACATTTTTTGAACGAAACAAGGTTGCTGCGCTTTGGCTGGGAGACCATTTTTCTACTTAGTAATTTTTATCGTGGACGTGAAAGTTGTGCATGGTTGTTTACAGGCAGGTAGTTTACATTAAAGATGTTCAGATGCAGCCCCCCGCAATCTAACACTCTATGAAAGTCGACGCGTTTACTTCTAATTCGTGTTTGTATCGAACCTGTTGTGTATTCTTTAGAGGTCGGTGCAGTAGTTGGTGAACTACCGGGTGGAACTACGCATATTGCAGCTTTCGAGAACCCTAGCAGTCGGACGCAGGCAGATGCTGCGGCTGCGAAACAGGCAGAGGAGACGCCTGTGGATGGCTTTTGTAGCACAAAATCTAACCTAAGGACAAAGATTGAGTCAAGAAGCACGGTTAGTTGATGATCAGGGTTTGGTAGTAGTCTTCAGAATAGTAGCGTTAGTAGGCATATTAGTACTACTAATACTATTAGTACTACTATAGCTCTGGGGTTGGAGCAATTAGTAGTACTATTTATATAGTAGCCAAAAGAAACATCGATAGTAGTGCTATTAGTAGTACTAATGTACCCATTTTGCAACTATCTTCGAAAGCCGCGCGAGTGAGCGGCTCTCCGGCCTCCCCCCTACTCGGCTTCACTCAGGATCCCTCATTCTTCGGCTTCCAGACTAAGAGACTTCTCTGTGCTGTGTATGTAACCAGCAGGTGCATCACTTGTGCAGCAACGAGCTGTGTGGTAAATGTGATCTATCTCAAAGGTAAAGCTGCTGCTTGGGTTGATTTTGTCGCTTTTGTTGTACTAAGCAAGTCAATATACACATTCTGCAGTCGTAAGTGTGTTCGCAAGGTCTTCAGAGCGGATGATAGTGACTCCCAGGAGCCCACACCGAGCAGCGCCTCTGGGATATCGTGTTCCAGCAATGCCACGGTGATCGATCTGAGAGAACCCGAGCTCGAGGATAAACCAGCTACGATAAACAGCATCCCGGACAACATTAGTCACGGCCCACCTTCGAATTCGACAGGCCCGATTTGGAGTTTAGTTCACCGGCTTGGAAATCCAGTCACGTACAAGAACAAGGAGTTTACGCACATTGGCATGGTGTGCTTGGAGACCAAAACCTGGCAGCGATCGCTTTGTCGTGCCAGTCACGCCTCAAACGCCAAGACGCATTTTGTGTACGCGCACAAAGAGCATGAGTTCGACGGCGTTCCAAGAACGTGTGTTCTCAACTGGTTCTTTCGTAATGAGTCCTCTGAGGACGAGGACCGGCAACGAGCGTGCACAGCGGCAGCTCATACTTCGCCACAACCGGCTCGAGATAAGGCGTATGGAGGCCAGTAAGCGCCAGATATGGTAGGCTGCTTTTATGCATATTAGTAGTCATATTAGTACCGCCGATACCTCACTACTAGTAGATATAGCATTCTACTATTGTTAGACTTTGGATGGTAATAGTAGTATGACTACTAGCCGAAATTCCGACTACTACCAAACCCTGTTGATGATATATACGGCCATCTACTGCGCCTGCTTCGCAGCCGCAGCATCTGGCCGGTTATATGCAACCGGCGAAGTACGAAACGATGTTCTAGTCAAATTGAAACGAACAAATGTCTGCCTATTTTCTTAAAACTTGTGAAGAGCGAAAAACTTCCAAAGATGTGTTTTGTATTGAGAAGTGTGAAGAAGTTTTTATACCCTCCCCAATTGCGATTTCGATGTCTCCTGAATGTTACCTGTAACTGGGAATACATTCGTGACGAATTAAAGTTTGTGAGGCTGGTAAACCAGCAAGCTGGTCTCCCAGGATAAAGCTGGTGACTTCGTAGCCCTCGCGGTAAAACTCTTTTAATCGGATTCGTAAAAAAAAATGGCGTCCCATCGTACTTAATTGGGCTGGTGTTCTCCATCAATCACTGAACCCACATCGAATCAGGGGAGGAATCGCCGTCTGCGGCGCTTGGCTCGTGGTCAGTAGCAGCAATGCAGCGGAGGAAGTACTTCCGGTTGGTCCGCGGAGCGTCTAGTCCAGACACTCAGGGCGATGTCGAATCTTTGAGGCTTGGCGAGGGTGCTAATCTTGACGATTTCCGCGAGGTGCTGCTCAGTAAACGCGCCGAGTTGCAGCTCTCACCGGTGCTTCGCGCTTCCGCCATCAAAGTGTTCGTGAACAACGAAGCTCGGACGCCTATCGATCGCAAGCAGACTTTTGATGACTATGGAGAGAATTACGAGGATCCGCTCATCGTGCGAGTGCCGGAAGTATGGTATCAATTGGAAGATGCTAGTACACGCGCTGCATTCGCGGGCACCCGACCACGTCCAGCCCCGCTCCCAGAAGATGACACTGTTGAAGCTCTACTGAATGTCGCCTATGATGCAAATCGCGATGTTCTAGCAGGGTTTGTACCATCTCAGCTTGTGGCTTACGAGAACCAAGCATCTGCATACGCAAACGATCCGTTGAGTGTCACGTTAACACTCACCTCGCGTGGCCGCACAAGGGAGTCACCACTCATCGTGAAAGTGGCTCCAACGAGAATCCCCATCATAATTGAAGAAGAGCAGAATGAGAGCGAACGACAGGAGCTCCAGCGCTACCAGAAGCAAGGAGAACTGATCCATAACAACTGCGAGGACTACTGCGGCCAAATTCTGGACAAGATTGACTACTACTACAAGCATGACGATGGCAAAACGCTCCCGTTCATCTGTGTGCAAGGGTCGTCGGGAATGGGGAAATCCCAACTAGCGTTTGCGTTGGGAGGACGTCGACCGTACTTCTACTGGCTTGGGGTTAGCGGTGGTGTCGGCGCTCAAGTGCTCTACGGTAATTTTACGTCGATATCGAAAGCCTTTCTTCGCTGCGTGCGCCTGGATCAACCGAACGATGCGAAGACGGAAGATATACTTGACACATCGTCGGACTTCTACGATCGAGACTTGTGGACTTGCGGATTCCTTCGTGCGCTGCTGGAGCATTGCGACTTGAGTACCACAAAAATGATCCGATTTGAAAAGCGCATTACACTTCAGGTGGAAAAGTGTGGTCGGAAAGCTATGCGTGCTGTGATTGACAAAGTCAAAAAAGAAGGTAAACGTGTGCCCTTCTTCATCTTGGATGAGATAGCGCCCGATTCGAAGGGGGGTACGAATGAGGCTGCATTTCAGCGTAACGTCTTCCGTGTTTGTGGTCTCCTGGTGATGGTCATGGGAACGGACTCCAAAATCACCAATCTGGTCAACCATTCTCGTGGTAGCTCTGGGTCGTCGCACCGGTGGATGTCGGTCGTTCCACGATTTCCGAGTTATCAAACCATGCTATTTACTCCGATGGAGATGGAACTTTGGCCGGAAATATCGGCGCGGTATCCTGTCGTGGATACCATTGTGCAGCGGTCGCGTGGTAGATTTTCGAGGTCGTTCATCGTCGGTGCGGTGGAGTGTTTCCAACGAGACTCCAGCATCGAGCTGTGTGATTTGCTTGACGCGGCATTCTCCCGTGTTTGCAGCGATGCGCACAAGACGAAATTTTTTTTGAATTCACCGGACGGTCTCGTTTCTCAGGTTGTCGCGATATCTTACACGAACGCAATGAGTGACGTGGAAGAGTCAGTGGCGATACCTTCCGTGAATACAATGGGCGCAAGTGGACCAGCGTTGAAGAAACGGCGTGTACAAGTGAAGGCCTCCGGTATGCACAACCATTTTGCAAACCTGGTCGACGAGGAGATTACAGACGTGGAGGTATCGGCACAGCGATTGATGCTGGTCGACGAGAAGCTATCGGCACAGCGATTGATGGTAAGAGCCGCTGCTTGGAAGCCTCAATGCAGTTTCGCCTCAATAGTCGACGACATGCTGCTGTATCTTGCAATATTGGGTGGCAAGACCTACCCGAGCTACTACGACCGAGTTAGTGGCACTTATCACTCAACCAAGCAGATTTTCTCGATTGTAAACCCCGACGAGCATATCATCCATGAAAATACGCAAGCACCGACCCTCGATTTCAAGAGATATGAGAACATGGTGGCTCACGCGATTTTCAGTTCGTCGCGAAGAAATGGAGTGCGAGGGATACCGTTCAGCGACTTTTTGCCCTGCTTCCTTGGTGAGTTTGAGGATAAAATCTGGATGAAAGAGGTCTTGGTGCTGGTGGAAGCAGAATCCGGTGCAAATGGGCGACAGATTAACGCGAGTAACTTGTTGGAAGGCTACGACGCCGGCGGTCTAGCAGAGAGAACGATTCCGTTTCTCGCTCCCCCCAACACTAAGTGGCCGCAGCCCATTCTCGACGCCAATACTGATGTTGGCTGCAAGTTTGGCCATTTGATTCGCGCCGTCAACGAGGAAAGGTGCGATGTGTACGTGCAGGATTTGGCGAAGAAAGAGAAGGCCATGTTTGTTTGCGAGTGCAAGTATCGGGAGGAGAAAATAGATGTCGGTGTGGTGACAGGTATCCTTGATGGCCTAGAGAAAAGGTGGGGCGAAGAGTGGCAGGTTGTGGTGGTGATCTGCACAACGCTTACCAATTTTCGCGCGTGGAAACGTGAGAACATTGGCTGTGTGAAATTCAAGCGGGGAAAGAACGCTGGAACCATGATCGCCAACTGGGTTTTCCAGCCGGAGCTGAAGGAAAAAAGAGAGAAGCTGGCGATCATAATCGAGAAGGGTTGATAACGTGAACTTCGTGGAACTTATGGACAGCGCGACGTCGTAGCCTCCGACGCATAGCTTAAGGGCATAATGATATATGTCTACTTGGCGCAAGAGATGGCGGCGACAGTCGCACCAAACGCCACGTCGAACATCAAGTAACTTTTGCGCGGGTGAATGAAAAAATCAGCGACATCGTATTGGCCCAGACCTTTGCGCCAATTTGCTGTGTATACAAGTTTAAAAGAGTTCAAGCCGTATGAACTACGCTGGTTTGGCGAAGTCTTCATTACGAAGGCTGTTAACAGTTTATGCTCTTCTTGTACGCTATGGCTTCGAAAGCGGAAAACGGAGGACCACGAGATTTGGGCATCTGCGGGGCTGGTCTTTAGTGGATAAGGTGATAATCTTTATGGAGGCATGCAAGATGGATGAGGGCCCGCGTAGATACAGGTATAATCGTTAGAGATTATGCCTAAATTGTCGAGCGAATTGATGTCGATTCTTACTTCACCATTCATTAACCCAAAACTCGATAGATTAAGGCAACACTGAAAAAAAGAGCAGAGCCAACAATGAGCTCTTTTACAATAGGATTTCATCGTGGTAGCTCTGCGTGAGCGTCTTGTGAGGCAGCACGATACAGTTGCGAATGATGACCTCCGGGTTCGCAACGACAGACACACCGAAGATTGTAACGTCCCGCACCAGCGCCGTCTCGGCCGAGTGCACCTGGATCTGCGACGCGTTGGGCGGCTGTCCCTCGACGCGGGCCCACTGGCCGATGATAGAATTCCACCCGATGACGGAGAAGAGCACGCAGGCGTGGTCCTTGATGGTCACGCCCTCCAGGATGATCGAATGGCCGACTCGAGCTCCTGGGCCGATAGTCACGCCCGCTGCGATCGTCACGTTCGGGCCCAGATAGGGCCCTTGGCCGTCGGGTGCACGTTGGCCGAAGAGTCCACCACCACGTTGCCTTCAATGATCGGAGAGAGCTTCCCACCCGTCGCTGCCAGTGACTCGCTGTTGCTGCAATCGCCGCAAGATCGCCACGACAGAGTCCCAAGAGCGATCCGACGTGCTCATACCGCGAGACAAAGGGGCGCCGTGCACTTATGTACCATTCATTTACTTTAAGGCCCTCCGTTGACATTGCCCTTACTGAAACTCTATAAGGAGTCTCTTGACCCCTCGTCTGAGGGCCCAAAAGCTCACTATACCCAAGTAAAATTCGGGGAGGTCGAGGGCGCCACCTGCTATACATTGCAACCCTAAACCTACCTATTTCATCCAATCAATCACCAGACACTACGGTAAGGAAAGGTATACCGGTACCAAGACATTATAATGGGGACTTCGTCCCATCGTACTTAATTGGGCTGGTGTTCTCCATCAATCACCGAACCCACATCGAATCAGGGGGAGGCACGCCGTGCCTGCTTGTCTGTGGCGCTTGGCTCGTAGCAGCAATGGAGCGGAAGAAGTACTTCCGGTTGGTCCGTGGAGCGTCTAGCCCAGCATCGCAGGGTGTTGTACGCTCTTTGAACCTTCCCGATGGGGTTGATGTTGATGATTTCTGCTTGGCGCTCCATGGTAGACGCGAAAGCTTGAAGCTCCCACCAAGCCTTGAGCCTTCAGATCTCAAAGTGTTCGCGAACGACAAAGCTCCGACACCTCTGGAACTGGACAAAACTTTGGGGAACTATGGTGTGAACACAGCAGACCCACTCATCGTGCGAGTGCCACGGATCTGGTTCCAGTTGAAAGGTGCCGACAGACGCGATCTCTCTTGTCCAGTTTCAGTTCCGCTCACCGAGGAGGAGGATGTCGAAGTTCTACTGGACGCAGTACAGAATTTATACAAGGACAACCACCTTGCAGGAGTCGCTGCGTCCGACCTCGTGGTCTACGCCTGCGATGATTTCACAGAGCTTCTGCCTCGTGGGGGGCAGATTGGCTCGCGCGGTAGTTCAGAACAGACACCACTCATCGTGATGGTGGCCCCAACGAGAATCCCCATCATAATTGAAGAAGAGCAGAACGAGAGCGAACGACAGGAGCTCCAGCGCTACCAGAAGCAAGGAGAACTGATCCATAACAACTGCGAGGACTACTGCGGCCAAATTCTGGACAAGATTGACTACTACTACAAGCATGACGATGGCAAAACGCTCCCGTTCATCTGTGTGCAAGGGTCGTCGGGAATGGGGAAATCCCAACTAGCGTTTGCGTTGGGAGGACGTCGACCGTACTTCTACTGGCTTGGGGTTAGCGGTGGTGTCGGCGCTCAAGTGCTCTACGGTAATTTTACGTCGATATCGAAAGCCTTTCTTCGCTGCGTGCGCCTGGATCAACCGAACGATGCGAAGACGGAAGATATACTTGACACATCGTCGGACTTCTACGATCGAGACTTGTGGACTTGCGGATTCCTTCGTGCGCTGCTGGAGCATTGCGACTTGAGTACCACAAAAATGATCCGATTTGAAAAGCGCATTACACTTCAGGTGGAAAAGTGTGGTCGGAAAGCTGTGCGTGCTGTGATTGACAAAGTCAAAAAAGAAGGTAAACGTGTGCCCTTCTTCATCTTGGATGAGATAGCGCCCGATTCGAAGGGGGGTACGAATGAGGCTGCATTTCAGCGTAACGTCTTCCGTGTTTGTGGTCTCCTGGTGATGGTCATGGGAACGGACTCCAAAATCACCAATCTGGTCAACCATTCTCGTGGTAGCTCTGGGTCGTCGCACCGGTGGATGTCGGTCGTTCCACGATTTCCGAGTTATCAAACCATGCTATTTACTCCGATGGAGATGGAACTTTGGCCGGAAATTTCGGCGCGGTATCCTGTCGTGGATACCATTGTGCAGCGGTCGCGTGGTAGATTTTCGAGGTCGTTCATCGTCGGTGCGGTGGAGTGTTTCCAACGAGACTCCAGCATCGAGCTGTGTGATTTGCTTGACGCGGCATTCTCCCGTGTTTGCAGCGATGCGCACAAGACGAAATTTTTTTTGAATTCACCGGACGGTCTCGTTTCTCAGGTTGTCGCGATATCTTACACGAACGCAATGAGTGACGTGGAAGAGTCAGTTGCGATACCTTCCGTGGATACAATGGGCGCAAGTGGGCCAGCGTTGAAGAAACGGCGTGTACAAGTGAAGGCCTCCGGTATGCACAACCATTTTGCAAACCTGGTCGACGAGGAGATTACAGACGTGGAGGTATCGGCACAGCGATTGATGCTGGTCGACGAGAAGCTATCGGCACAGCGATTGATGGTAAGAGCCGCTGCTTGGAAGCCTCAATGCAGTTTCGCCTCAATAGTCGACGACATGCTGCTGTATCTTGCAATATTGGGTGGCAAGACCTACCCGAGCTACTACGACCGAGTTAGTGGCACTTATCACTCAACCAAGCAGATTTTCTCGATTGTAAACCCCGACGAGCATATCATCCATGAAAATACGCAAGCACCGACCCTCGATTTCAAGAGATATGAGAACATGGTGGCTCACGCGATTTTCAGTTCGTCGCGAAGAAATGGAGTGCGAGGGATACCGTTCAGCGACTTTTTGCCCTGCTTCCTTGGTGAGTTTGAGGATAAAATCTGGATGAAAGAGGTCTTGGTGCTGGTGGAAGCAGAATCCGGTGCAAATGGGCGACAGATTAACGCGAGTAACTTGTTGGAAGGCTACGACGCCGGCGGTCTAGCAGAGAGAACGATTCCGTTTCTCGCTCCCCCCAACACTAAGTGGCCGCAGCCCATTCTCGACGCCAATACTGATGTTGGCTGCAAGTTTGGCCATTTGATTCGCGCCGTCAACGAGGAAAGGTGCGATGTGTACGTGCAGGATTTGGCGAAGAAAGAGAAGGCCATGTTTGTTTGCGAGTGCAAGTATCGGGAGGAGAAAATAGATGTCGGTGTGGTGACAGGTATCCTTGATGGCCTAGAGAAAAGGTGGGGCGAAGAGTGGCAGGTTGTGGTGGTGATCTGCACAACGCTTACCAATTTTCGCGCGTGGAAACATGAGAACATTGGCTGTGTGAAACTCAAGCGGGCGGAGCGCGCTGGAACCATGATCGCCAACTGGGTTTTTCAGCCGAAGCCGAAGGAGCGAGAGAAGCTGGCGATCATAATCGAGACGGGGTTGATAACGTGAACTTCGTGGAACTTATGGACAGCGCGACGTCGTAGCCTCCGACGCATAGCTTAAGAGCACAATGATATATTTCTTCCTTACATAGATGGTTGCGGTCCTCCGCTTTCCGCTTTCGAAGCGATAGAGTACAGAGAAGAGCATAAACTGTTAACAGCCTTCGTACCGAAGACTTCGCCAAACCAGCGCTTGAACTCTTTTAAACTTGTATACACAGCAAATTGGCGCAAAGGTCTGGGCCAATACGATGTCGCTGATTTTTTCGTTCACCCGCGCAAAAGTTACTTGATGTTCGACGTGGAGTTTGGTGCGACTGTCACCTTTAGTGCCATTTCTTGCCTCTTTCTCAACTAGACTTGGGGATTATGGATCAAGCTCATGGTGAGGACTTGTACGAGGCCCCATTGGAGGGATGCATATTTTCATGTAGGGGCGGAAGAGCCTGAGGCAGACGCTGAGTAAAGCGGAAGCGATAGAGGCAATACGAAGTGTAGCCCTCCCTTCAGATGACGAGTTTTGGCATCTGCGGGGCTGGTCTTCAGTAGTCGTTAGCGGATAGCTAAGTGACAACAATGATACTCAATTCAACAACAAAAAGACTTGTAGGAGGCCAGCTTTCTTGATATTAGGATAGAAGGACTATCAAGGTCGGCCCATTTCGAGCGATGATACGAAGGCAATACTGGCCCGAGCTCAAGAGCAAGAGCAATCCGGTGTTGACGATTAAATTTGACGTGGTCGGAACTGGATGAAGCGTTCTTGAAGGCTGAGAGCTGGTGCCACACATCTTTCTATCGCATTGGCTATCATGACGGTGCTAAGACGACTGATGGCATGGGCAATTCGTGGCGACATGATGTGGTACCTGTTGAGGGTGTGGAAAATAAGTGCCGCAGCAGAAATTGCAGTGATTCAAACGCGTGCACGCACACGCGTGGTGGATAAGGTGATAATCTTTATGGAGGCATGCAAGATGGATGAGGGCCCGCGTAGATACAGGTATAATGCTTTGTATTGTGTCGTGGCGATGCGTTAGAGATTATGCCTAAATTGTCGAGCGAATTGATGACGATTCTTACTTCACCATTCATTAACCCAAAACTCGATAGATTAAGGCAACACTGAAAAAAAGAGCAGAGCCAACAATGAGCTCTTTTACAATAGGATTTCATCGTGGTAGCTCTGCGTGAGAGTCTTGTGAGGCAGCACGATACAGTTGCGAATGATGACCTCCGGGTTCGCAACGACAGACACACCGAAGATTGTAACGTCCCGCACCAGCGCCGTCTCGGCCGAGTGCACCTGGATCTGCGACGCGTTGGGCGGCTGTCCCTCGACGCGGGCCCACTGGCCGATGATAGAATTCCACCCGATGACGGAGAAGAGCACGCAGGCGTGGTCCTTGATGGTCACGCCCTCCAGGATGATCGAATGGGCGACTCGAGCTACTGGACACCATGGCTTTATGAATCCTTAACGACGTAGCACAATCAAGAGAGCAGATAATTCGGCAGTTAGTGATCGATTGTGACGGCATTAGTAGGATGAGCCTGAACTTAATTCTGCATTGGGTTCCTTTAAGGACCTGGTTGCGTCACTTTGACAGTAAGGACCTTCCTTAATATCACGGTAATGACGGATTACGACCTACCACTGTAAAAAGTATTAACTAGTAGTGGAGCATCTCAGTCGCGTTGCTTAGGGGGCCGACGTCCTGCAGTGGAATCTCCACTGCTTTTGATTTGATTTGTTGCGGTTTAGATGGCTAACTACTCCCAGCATCGCGCTCAGCTGCAATCCCGCCTATAGATGGCGTGCCCGTGCGGACACGCACCTACGGTAGAAGCCCCATGTGGAATCTCCACTGCAGGCCGACGTCCCCGCTCTCCCGATGGATCTAATGAATCTGTTTATTACACGCGCAGAGCGGCAAGGTATCAGTGCAGCTCCGAGTTCCGACATCGTATCCTCCATTGAAACACTAGTATCATAGAACTGCATGAAGAACTCGTCATTGCGTGCATCACAAGGTTTACATGTCAGAAAACTAACTCCGAGTTGGGGCAATGGGTCCGCTCGCTGGAATGCTCGTCGCTGGGCCCGCCAAGCAAATACCGCGCGGCCCTGCTTCGCGGGCACCCCGCGCGGGTTTGCTGCGGCTCACTACCGCTTTTAGTGATGACTGCACTCGAGCAGGTCAATGATACTCTGGTTGGTATGCACGAACTTGAAGTGAGAGTCTGTCCAATCTTATTTCCTTAAATAAACGGTAGGAGACTGAGTCTGACGCTCCCGTATATAAGCTTGCTGACCGTGTTCCTTCCTCTCTAAATCAGGGTACGAAAGTTTGACTAAATCTGCAACAGTCGTCCTGTTGCTGAGCCAAATTAGCATTTCTCTGTTTGGAAAGTGCCCTCTAAATCGTGTACGTCCGATTTAAGGACGAATGGTCACTAACTTCCGCTTCTCTGTGAGTGAAAACTCAAATCCTTTCCATGTCACAATTTGTCAAATTCAGTAAACACAGGATTATTTTTATCAAAAATGGCCCTGGGCGACATGTCAGGCCCTAACCCGTTCCTTCTAAACTGATATCAGGTAAGTAAATGCGGGTATGGACCTTGAAAAAGCTAAGTAAAAGTGAGTGCATCAATGTAAGGGCAGAGCGTATATACAGGAGACGTAAAAACTCCCTTTACCGACTTTCGTAAAAAAAAAATTTGGCGTCCCCTCGTACTTAATTGGGATGGTGTTCTCCATCAATCACTGAACCCACATCGAATCAGGGGAGGAATCGCCGTCTGCGGCGCTTGGCTCGTGGTCAGTAGCAGCAATGCAGCGGAGGAAGTACTTCCGGTTGGTCCGCGGAGCGTCTAGTCCAGACACTCAGGGCGATGTCGAATCTTTGAGACTTGGCGAGGGTGCTAATCTTGACGATTTCCGCGACGTGCTGCTCAGTAAACGTGCCGAGTTGCAGCTCTCACCAGTGCTTCGCGCTTCCGCCATCAAAGTGTTCGTGAACAACGAAGCTCGGACGCCTATCGATCGCAAGCAGACTTTTGATGACTATGGAGAGAATGACGACGATCCGCTCATCGTGCGAGTGCCACGGATCTGGTTCCAGTTGAAAGGTTCCGACAGACGCGATCTCTCTTGTCCAGTTTCAGTTCCGCTCACGGAGGACGACGCTGTCGAAGTTCTACTAAACGCAGTATGGAATATATACAAGGACAACCACCTTGCAGGAGTCGCTGCGTCCGACCTCGTGGTCTACGCCTCCGATGATTTCACAGAGCTTCTGCCTCGTGGGGGGCAGGTTGGCCCGCACGGTAATTCAGAACAGACACCACTCATCGTGAAAGTGGCCCCAACGAGAATCCCCATCATAATTGAAGAAGAGCAGAACGAGAGCGAACGACATGAACTCCAGCGCTACCAGAAGCAAGGAGAACTGATCCATAACAACTGCGAGGACTACTGCGGCCAAATTCTGGACAAGATTGACTACTACTACAAGCATGACGATGGCAAAACGCTCCCGTTCATCTGTGTGCAAGGGTCGTCGGGAATGGGGAAATCCCAACTAGCGTTTGCGTTGGGAGGACGTCGACCGTACTTCTACTGGCTTGGGGTTAGCGGTGGTGTCGGCGCTCAAGTGCTCTACGGTAATTTTACGTCGATATCGAAAGCCTTTCTTCGCTGCGTGCGCCTGGATCAACCGAACGATGCGAAGACGGAAGATATACTTGACACATCGTCGGACTTCTACGATCGAGACTTGTGGACTTGCGGATTCCTTCGTGCGCTGCTGGAGCATTGCGACTTGAGTACCACAAAAATGATCCGATTTGAAAAGCGCATTACACTTCAGGTGGAAAAGTGTGGTCGGAAAGCTGTGCGTGCTGTGATTGACAAAGTCAAAAAAGAAGGTAAACGTGTGCCCTTCTTCATCTTGGATGAGATAGCGCCCGATTCGAAGGGGGGTACGAATGAGGCTGCATTTCAGCGTAACGTCTTCCGTGTTTGTGGTCTCCTGGTGATGGTCATGGGAACGGACTCCAAAATCACCAATCTGGTCAACCATTCTCGTGGTAGCTCTGGGTCGTCGCACCGGTGGATGTCGGTCGTTCCACGATTTCCGAGTTATCAAACCATGCTATTTACTCCGATGGAGATGGAACTTTGGCCGGAAATTTCGGCGCGGTATCCTGTCGTGGATACCATTGTGCAGCGGTCGCGTGGTAGATTTTCGAGGTCGTTCATCGTCGGTGCGGTGGAGTGTTTCCAACGAGACTCCAGCATCGAGCTGTGTGATTTGCTTGACGCGGCATTCTCCCGTGTTTGCAGCGATGCGCACAAGACGAAATTTTTTTTGAATTCACCGGACGGTCTCGTTTCTCAGGTTGTCGCGATATCTTACACGAACGCAATGAGTGACGTGGAAGAGTCAGTTGCGATACCTTCCGTGGATACAATGGGCGCAAGTGGGCCAGCGTTGAAGAAACGGCGTGTACAAGTGAAGGCCTCCGGTATGCACAACCATTTTGCAAACCTGGTCGACGAGGAGATTACAGACGTGGAGGTATCGGCACAGCGATTGATGCTGGTCGACGAGAAGCTATCGGCACAGCGATTGATGGTAAGAGCCGCTGCTTGGAAGCCTCAATGCAGTTTCGCCTCAATAGTCGACGACATGCTGCTGTATCTTGCAATATTGGGTGGCAAGACCTACCCGAGCTACTACGACCGAGTTAGTGGCACTTATCACTCAACCAAGCAGATTTTCTCGATTGTAAACCCCGACGAGCATATCATCCATGAAAATACGCAAGCACCGACCCTCGATTTCAAGAGATATGAGAACATGGTGGCTCACGCGATTTTCAGTTCGTCGCGAAGAAATGGAGTGCGAGGGATACCGTTCAGCGACTTTTTGCCCTGCTTCCTTGGTGAGTTTGAGGATAAAATCTGGATGAAAGAGGTCTTGGTGCTGGTGGAAGCAGAATCCGGTGCAAATGGGCGACAGATTAACGCGAGTAACTTGTTGGAAGGCTACGACGCCGGCGGTCTAGCAGAGAGAACGATTCCGTTTCTCGCTCCCCCCAACACTAAGTGGCCGCAGCCCATTCTCGACGCCAATACTGATGTTGGCTGCAAGTTTGGCCATTTGATTCGCGCCGTCAACGAGGAAAGGTGCGATGTGTACGTGCAGGATTTGGCGAAGAAAGAGAAGGCCATGTTTGTTTGCGAGTGCAAGTATCGGGAGGAGAAAATAGATGTCGGTGTGGTGACAGGTATCCTTGATGGCCTAGAGAAAAGGTGGGGCGAAGAGTGGCAGGTTGTGGTGGTGATCTGCACAACGCTTACCAATTTTCGCGCGTGGAAACATGAGAACATTGGCTGTGTGAAACTCAAGCGGGCGGAGCGCGCTGGAACCATGATCGCCAACTGGGTTTTTCAGCCGAAGCCGAAGGAGCGAGAGAAGCTGGCGATCATAATCGAGACGGGGTTGATAACGTGAACTTCATGGTACTTATGGACAGCGCGACGTCGTAGCCTCCGACGCATAGCTTCAGAGCATAATGATATATTTCTTCCTTACATAGATGGTTGCGGTCCTCCGCTTTCCGCTTTCGAAGCGATAGAGTACAGAGAAGAGCATAAACTGTTAACAGCCTTCGTAATGAAGACTTCGCCAAACCAGCGTAGTTCATACGGCTTGAACTCTTTTAAACTTGTATACACAGCAAATTGGCGCAAAGGTCTGGGCCAATACGATGTCGCTGATTTTTTCGTTCACCCGCGCAAAAGTTACTTGACTGTCGCCTTGGGTAGTGCCATTTCTTGCCTCCTGGTTCGATTTTCTCAAGTAGACTTGGGGATTATGGATCAAGCTCATGTGAGGACTTGTACGAGGCCCCATTGGAGGGATGCATATTTTCATGTAGGGGCGGAAGCAGACGCTGAGTAAAGCGGAGGTCGTATAGAAGGACTATCAAGGTCGGCCCATTTCGAGCGATGATACGAAGGCAATACTGGCCCGAGCTCAAGAGCAAGAGCAATCCGGTGTTGACGATTAAATTTGACGTGGTCGGAACTGGATGAAGCGTTCTTGAAGGCTGAGAGCTGGTGCCACACATCTTTCTATCGCATTGGCTATCATGACGGTGCTAAGACGACTGATGGCATGGGCAATTCGTGGCGACATGACTTGGTACCTGTTGAGGGTGTGGAAAATAAGTGCCGCAGCAGAAATTGCAGTGATTCAAACGCGTGCACGCACACGCGTGGTGGATAAGGTGATAATCTTTATGGAGGCATGCAAGATGGATGAGGGCCCGCGTAGATACAGGTATAATGCTTTGTATTGTGTCGTGGCGATGCGTTAGAGATTATGCCTAAATTGTCGAGCGAATTGATGACGATTCTTACTTCACCATTCATTAACCCAAAACTCGATAGATTAAGGCAACACTGAAAAAAAGAGCAGAGCCAACAATGAGCTCTTTTACAATAGGATTTCATCGTGGTAGCTCTGCGTGAGAGTCTTGTGAGGCAGCACGATACAGTTGCGAATGATGACCTCCGGGTTCGCAACGACAGACACACCGAAGATTGTAACGTCCCGCACCAGCGCCGTCTCGGCCGAGTGCACCTGGATCTGCGACGCGTTGGGCGGCTGTCCCTCGACGCGGGCCCACTGGCCGATGATAGAATTCCACCCGATGACGGAGAAGAGCACGCAGGCGTGGTCCTTGATGGTCACGCCCTCCAGGATGATCGAATGGGCGACTCGAGCTACTGGACACCATGGCTTTATGAATCCTTAACGACGTAGCACAATCAAGAGAGCAGATAATTCGGCAGTTAGTGATCGATTGTGACGGCATTAGTAGGATGAGCCTGAACTTAATTCTGCATTGGGTTCCTTTAAGGACCTGGTTGCGTCACTTTGACAGTAAGGACCTTCCTTAATATCACGGTAATGACGGATTACGACCTACCACTGTAAAAAGTATTAACTAGTAGTGGAGCATCTCAGTCGCGTTGCTTAGGGGGCCGACGTCCTGCAGTGGAATCTCCACTGCTTTTGATTTGATTTGTTGCGGTTTAGATGGCTAACTACTCCCAGCATCGCGCTCAGCTGCAATCCCGCCTATAGATGGCGTGCCCGTGCGGACACGCACCTACGGTAGAAGCCCCATGTGGAATCTCCACTGCAGGCCGACGTCCCCGCTCTCCCGATGGATCTAATGAATCTGTTTATTACACGCGCAGAGCGGCAAGGTATCAGTGCAGCTCCGAGTTCCGACATCGTATCCTCCATTGAAACACTAGTATCATAGAACTGCATGAAGAACTCGTCATTGCGTGCATCACAAGGTTTACATGTCAGAAAACTAACTCCGAGTTGGGGCAATGGGTCCGCTCGCTGGAATGCTCGTCGCTGGGCCCGCCAAGCAAATACCGCGCGGCCCTGCTTCGCGGGCACCCCGCGCGGGTTTGCTGCGGCTCACTACCGCTTTTAGTGATGACTGCACTCGAGCAGGTCAATGATACTCTGGTTGGTATGCACGAACTTGAAGTGAGAGTCTGTCCAATCTTATTTCCTTAAATAAACGGTAGGAGACTGAGTCTGACGCTCCCGTATATAAGCTTGCTGACCGTGTTCCTTCCTCTCTAAATCAGGGTACGAAAGTTTGACTAAATCTGCAACAGTCGTCCTGTTGCTGAGCCAAATTAGCATTTCTCTGTTTGGAAAGTGCCCTCTAAATCGTGTACGTCCGATTTAAGGACGAATGGTCACTAACTTCCGCTTCTCTGTGAGTGAAAACTCAAATCCTTTCCATGTCACAATTTGTCAAATTCAGTAAACACAGGATTATTTTTATCAAAAATGGCCCTGGGCGACATGTCAGGCCCTAACCCGTTCCTTCTAAACTGATATCAGGTAAGTAAATGCGGGTATGGACCTTGAAAAAGCTAAGTAAAAGTGAGTGCATCAATGTAAGGGCAGAGCGTATATACAGGAGACGTAAAAACTCCCTTTACCGACTTTCGTAAAAAAAAAATTTGGCGTCCCCTCGTACTTAATTGGGATGGTGTTCTCCATCAATCACTGAACCCACATCGAATCAGGGGAGGAATCGCCGTCTGCGGCGCTTGGCTCGTGGTCAGTAGCAGCAATGCAGCGGAGGAAGTACTTCCGGTTGGTCCGCGGAGCGTCTAGTCCAGACACTCAGGGCGATGTCGAATCTTTGAGACTTGGCGAGGGTGCTAATCTTGACGATTTCCGCGACGTGCTGCTCAGTAAACGTGCCGAGTTGCAGCTCTCACCAGTGCTTCGCGCTTCCGCCATCAAAGTGTTCGTGAACAACGAAGCTCGGACGCCTATCGATCGCAAGCAGACTTTTGATGACTATGGAGAGAATGACGACGATCCGCTCATCGTGCGAGTGCCACGGATCTGGTTCCAGTTGAAAGGTTCCGACAGACGCGATCTCACCCACCCAGCTTCAGTTCCGCTCACGGAGGACGACGCTGTCGAAGTTCTACTAAACGCAGTATGGAATATATACAAGGACAACCACCTTGCAGGAGTCGCTGCGTCCGACCTCGTGGTCTACGCCTCCGATGATTTCACAGAGCTTCTGCCTCGTGGGGGGCAGGTTGGCCCGCACGGTAATTCAGAACAGACACCACTCATCGTGAAAGTGGCCCCAACGAGAATCCCCATCATAATTGAAGAAGAGCAGAACGAGAGCGAACGACATGAACTCCAGCGCTACCAGAAGCAAGGAGAACTGATCCATAACAACTGCGAGGACTACTGCGGCCAAATTCTGGACAAGATTGACTACTACTACAAGCATGACGATGGCAAAACGCTCCCGTTCATCTGTGTGCAAGGGTCGTCGGGAATGGGGAAATCCCAACTAGCGTTTGCGTTGGGAGGACGTCGACCGTACTTCTACTGGCTTGGGGTTAGCGGTGGTGTCGGCGCTCAAGTGCTCTACGGTAATTTTACGTCGATATCGAAAGCCTTTCTTCGCTGCGTGCGCCTGGATCAACCGAACGATGCGAAGACGGAAGATATACTTGACACATCGTCGGACTTCTACGATCGAGACTTGTGGACTTGCGGATTCCTTCGTGCGCTGCTGGAGCATTGCGACTTGAGTACCACAAAAATGATCCGATTTGAAAAGCGCATTACACTTCAGGTGGAAAAGTGTGGTCGGAAAGCTGTGCGTGCTGTGATTGACAAAGTCAAAAAAGAAGGTAAACGTGTGCCCTTCTTCATCTTGGATGAGATAGCGCCCGATTCGAAGGGGGGTACGAATGAGGCTGCATTTCAGCGTAACGTCTTCCGTGTTTGTGGTCTCCTGGTGATGGTCATGGGAACGGACTCCAAAATCACCAATCTGGTCAACCATTCTCGTGGTAGCTCTGGGTCGTCGCACCGGTGGATGTCGGTCGTTCCACGATTTCCGAGTTATCAAACCATGCTATTTACTCCGATGGAGATGGAACTTTGGCCGGAAATTTCGGCGCGGTATCCTGTCGTGGATACCATTGTGCAGCGGTCGCGTGGTAGATTTTCGAGGTCGTTCATCGTCGGTGCGGTGGAGTGTTTCCAACGAGACTCCAGCATCGAGCTGTGTGATTTGCTTGACGCGGCATTCTCCCGTGTTTGCAGCGATGCGCACAAGACGAAATTTTTTTTGAATTCACCGGACGGTCTCGTTTCTCAGGTTGTCGCGATCTCTTACACGAACGCAATGAGTGACGTGGAAGAGTCAGTGGCGATACCTTCCGTGAATACAATGGGCGCAAGTGGACCAGCGTTGAAGAAACGGCGTGTACAAGTGAAGGCCTCCGGTATGCACAACCATTTTGCAAACCTGGTCGACGAGGAGATTACAGACGTGGAGGTATCGGCACAGCGATTGATGCTGGTCGACGAGAAGCTATCGGCACAGCGATTGATGGTAAGAGCCGCTGCTTGGAAGCCTCAATGCAGTTTCGCCTCAATAGTCGACGACATGCTGCTGTATCTTGCAATATTGGGTGGCAAGACCTACCCGAGCTACTACGACCGAGTTAGTGGCACTTATCACTCAACCAAGCAGATTTTCTCGATTGTAAACCCCGACGAGCATATCATCCATGAAAATACGCAAGCACCGACCCTCGATTTCAAGAGATATGAGAACATGGTGGCTCACGCGATTTTCAGTTCGTCGCGAAGAAATGGAGTGCGAGGGATACCGTTCAGCGACTTTTTGCCCTGCTTCCTTGGTGAGTTTGAGGATAAAATCTGGATGAAAGAGGTCTTGGTGCTGGTGGAAGCAGAATCCGGTGCAAATGGGCGACAGATTAACGCGAGTAACTTGTTGGAAGGCTACGACGCCGGCGGTCTAGCAGAGAGAACGATTCCGTTTCTCGCTCCCCCCAACACTAAGTGGCCGCAGCCCATTCTCGACGCCAATACTGATGTTGGCTGCAAGTTTGGCCATTTGATTCGCGCCGTCAACGAGGAAAGGTGCGATGTGTACGTGCAGGATTTGGCGAAGAAAGAGAAGGCCATGTTTGTTTGCGAGTGCAAGTATCGGGAGGAGAAAATAGATGTCGGTGTGGTGACAGGTATCCTTGATGGCCTAGAGAAAAGGTGGGGCGAAGAGTGGCAGGTTGTGGTGGTGATCTGCACAACGCTTACCAATTTTCGCGCGTGGAAACATGAGAACATTGGCTGTGTGAAACTCAAGCGGGCGGAGCGCGCTGGAACCATGATCGCCAACTGGGTTTTTCAGCCGAAGCCGAAGGAGCGAGAGAAGCTGGCGATCATAATCGAGACGGGGTTGATAACGTGAACTTCATGGTACTTATGGACAGCGCGACGTCGTAGCCTCCGACGCATAGCTTCAGAGCATAATGATATATTTCTTCCTTACATAGATGGTTGCGGTCCTCCGCTTTCCGCTTTCGAAGCGATAGAGTACAGAGAAGAGCATAAACTGTTAACAGCCTTCGTAATGAAGACTTCGCCAAACCAGCGTAGTTCATACGGCTTGAACTCTTTTAAACTTGTATACACAGCAAATTGGCGCAAAGGTCTGGGCCAATACGATGTCGCTGATTTTTTCGTTCACCCGCGCAAAAGTTACTTGACTGTCGCCTTGGGTAGTGCCATTTCTTGCCTCCTGGTTCGATTTTCTCAAGTAGACTTGGGGATTATGGATCAAGCTCATGTGAGGACTTGTACGAGGCCCCATTGGAGGGATGCATATTTTCATGTAGGGGCGGAAGCAGACGCTGAGTAAAGCGGAGGTCGTATAGAAGGACTATCAAGGTCGGCCCATTTCGAGCGATGATACGAAGGCAATACTGGCCCGAGCTCAAGAGCAAGAGCAATCCGGTGTTGACGATTAAATTTGACGTGGTCGGAACTGGATGAAGCGTTCTTGAAGGCTGAGAGCTGGTGCCACACATCTTTCTATCGCATTGGCTATCATGACGGTGCTAAGACGACTGATGGCATGGGCAATTCGTGGCGACATGACTTGGTACCTGTTGAGGGTGTGGAAAATAAGTGCCGCAGCAGAAATTGCAGTGATTCAAACGCGTGCACGCACACGCGTGGTGGATAAGGTGATAATCTTTATGGAGGCATGCAAGATGGATGAGGGCCCGCGTAGATACAGGTATAATGCTTTGTATTGTGTCGTGGCGATGCGTTAGAGATTATGCCTAAATTGTCGAGCGAATTGATGACGATTCTTACTTCACCATTCATTAACCCAAAACTCGATAGATTAAGGCAACACTGAAAAAAAGAGCAGAGCCAACAATGAGCTCTTTTACAATAGGATTTCATCGTGGTAGCTCTGCGTGAGAGTCTTGTGAGGCAGCACGATACAGTTGCGAATGATGACCTCCGGGTTCGCAACGACAGACACACCGAAGATTGTAACGTCCCGCACCAGCGCCGTCTCGGCCGAGTGCACCTGGATCTGCGACGCGTTGGGCGGCTGTCCCTCGACGCGGGCCCACTGGCCGATGATAGAATTCCACCCGATGACGGAGAAGAGCACGCAGGCGTGGTCCTTGATGGTCACGCCCTCCAGGATGATCGAATGGGCGACTCGAGCTACTGGACACCATGGCTTTATGAATCCTTAACGACGTAGCACAATCAAGAGAGCAGATAATTCGGCAGTTAGTGATCGATTGTGACGGCATTAGTAGGATGAGCCTGAACTTAATTCTGCATTGGGTTCCTTTAAGGACCTGGTTGCGTCACTTTGACAGTAAGGACCTTCCTTAATATCACGGTAATGACGGATTACGACCTACCACTGTAAAAAGTATTAACTAGTAGTGGAGCATCTCAGTCGCGTTGCTTAGGGGGCCGACGTCCTGCAGTGGAATCTCCACTGCTTTTGATTTGATTTGTTGCGGTTTAGATGGCTAACTACTCCCAGCATCGCGCTCAGCTGCAATCCCGCCTATAGATGGCGTGCCCGTGCGGACACGCACCTACGGTAGAAGCCCCATGTGGAATCTCCACTGCAGGCCGACGTCCCCGCTCTCCCGATGGATCTAATGAATCTGTTTATTACACGCGCAGAGCGGCAAGGTATCAGTGCAGCTCCGAGTTCCGACATCGTATCCTCCATTGAAACACTAGTATCATAGAACTGCATGAAGAACTCGTCATTGCGTGCATCACAAGGTTTACATGTCAGAAAACTAACTCCGAGTTGGGGCAATGGGTCCGCTCGCTGGAATGCTCGTCGCTGGGCCCGCCAAGCAAATACCGCGCGGCCCTGCTTCGCGGGCACCCCGCGCGGGTTTGCTGCGGCTCACTACCGCTTTTAGTGATGACTGCACTCGAGCAGGTCAATGATACTCTGGTTGGTATGCACGAACTTGAAGTGAGAGTCTGTCCAATCTTATTTCCTTAAATAAACGGTAGGAGACTGAGTCTGACGCTCCCGTATATAAGCTTGCTGACCGTGTTCCTTCCTCTCTAAATCAGGGTACGAAAGTTTGACTAAATCTGCAACAGTCGTCCTGTTGCTGAGCCAAATTAGCATTTCTCTGTTTGGAAAGTGCCCTCTAAATCGTGTACGTCCGATTTAAGGACGAATGGTCACTAACTTCCGCTTCTCTGTGAGTGAAAACTCAAATCCTTTCCATGTCACAATTTGTCAAATTCAGTAAACACAGGATTATTTTTATCAAAAATGGCCCTGGGCGACATGTCAGGCCCTAACCCGTTCCTTCTAAACTGATATCAGGTAAGTAAATGCGGGTATGGACCTTGAAAAAGCTAAGTAAAAGTGAGTGCATCAATGTAAGGGCAGAGCGTATATACAGGAGACGTAAAAACTCCCTTTACCGACTTTCGTAAAAAAAAAATTTGGCGTCCCCTCGTACTTAATTGGGATGGTGTTCTCCATCAATCACTGAACCCACATCGAATCAGGGGAGGAATCGCCGTCTGCGGCGCTTGGCTCGTGGTCAGTAGCAGCAATGCAGCGGAGGAAGTACTTCCGGTTGGTCCGCGGAGCGTCTAGTCCAGACACTCAGGGCGATGTCGAATCTTTGAGACTTGGCGAGGGTGCTAATCTTGACGATTTCCGCGACGTGCTGCTCAGTAAACGTGCCGAGTTGCAGCTCTCACCAGTGCTTCGCGCTTCCGCCATCAAAGTGTTCGTGAACAACGAAGCTCGGACGCCTATCGATCGCAAGCAGACTTTTGATGACTACGGAGAGAATGACGATGATCCACTCATTGTGCGAGTGCCACGGATGGAGCGGAAGAAATACTTCCGGTTGGTCCGTGGAGCGTCTAGCCCAGCATCCCAGGGTGTTGTACGCTCTTTGAACCTTCCCGATGGGGTTGATGTTGATGATTTCTGCTTGGCGCTCCATGGTAGACGCGAAAGCTTGAAGCTCCCACCAAGCCTTGAGCCTTCAGATCTCAAAGTGTTCGTGAACAACGAAGCTCGGACGCCTATCGATCGCAAGCAGACTTTTGATGACTATGGAGAGAATGACGACGATCCGCTCATCGTGCGAGTGCCACGGATCTGGTTCCAGTTGAAAGGTTCCGACAGACGCGATCTCTCTTGTCCAGTTTCAGTTCCGCTCACCGAGGAGGAGGATGTCGAAGTTCTACTGGACGCAGTACAGAATTTATTCAAGGACAGCCAGCTTGCCGGGATCACTACGCCCAACCTTGTGGTCTACGCCCGCGATGATTTCACGGAGCTTCTGCCTCGTGGGGGGCAGATTGGATCGCGCGGTAGTTCAGAACAGACACCACTCATCGTGATGGTGGCCCCAACGAGAATCCCCATCATAATTGAAGAAGAGCAGAACGAGAGCGAACGACATGAACTCCAGCGCTACCAGAAGCAAGGAGAACTGATCCATAACAACTGCGAGGACTACTGCGGCCAAATTCTGGACAAGATTGACTACTACTACAAGCATGACGATGGCAAAACGCTCCCGTTCATCTGTGTGCAAGGGTCGTCGGGAATGGGGAAATCCCAACTAGCGTTTGCGTTGGGAGGACGTCGACCGTACTTCTACTGGCTTGGGGTTAGCGGTGGTGTCGGCGCTCAAGTGCTGTACGGTAATTTTACGTCGATATCGAATGCTTTTCTTCAGTACGTGCGTCTGGATCAACCAAACAATGCGACAACGAACGATGTACTTGACACCTCGTCGAGCTTCTACGTTCAAGACTTGTGGACTTTCGGCTTCCTTCGTGCGCTGCTGGAGCATTGCGACTTGAGTACCACAAAAATGATCCGATTTGAAAAGCGCATTACACTTCAGGTGGAAAAGTGTGGTCGGAAAGCTGTGCGTGCTGTGATTGACAAAGTCAAAAAAGAAGGTAAACGTGTGCCCTTCTTCATCTTGGATGAGATAGCGCCCGATTCGAAGGGGGGTACGAATGAGGCTGCATTTCAGCGTAACGTCTTCCGTGTTTGTGGTCTCCTGGTGATGGTCATGGGAACGGACTCCAAAATCACCAATCTGGTCAACCATTCTCGTGGTAGCTCTGGGTCGTCGCACCGGTGGATGTCGGTCGTTCCACGATTTCCGAGTTATCAAACCATGCTATTTACTCCGATGGAGATGGAACTTTGGCCGGAAATTTCGGCGCGGTATCCTGTCGTGGATACCATTGTGCAGCGGTCGCGTGGTAGATTTTCGAGGTCGTTCATCGTCGGTGCGGTGGAGTGTTTCCAACGAGACTCCAGCATCGAGCTGTGTGATTTGCTTGACGCGGCATTCTCCCGTGTTTGCAGCGATGCGCACAAGACGAAATTTTTTTTGAATTCACCGGACGGTCTCGTTTCTCAGGTTGTCGCGATCTCTTACACGAACGCAATGAGTGACGTGGAAGAGTCAGTGGCGATACCTTCCGTGAATACAATGGGCGCAAGTGGACCAGCGTTGAAGAAACGGCGTGTACAAGTGAAGGCCTCCGGTATGCACAACCATTTTGCAAACCTGGTCGACGAAGAGATTACAGACGTGGAGGTATCGGCACAGCGATTGATGCTGGTCGACGAGAAGCTATCGGCACAGCGATTGATGGTAAGAGCCGCTGCTTGGAAGCCTCAATGCAGTTTCGCCTCAATAGTCGACGACATGCTGCTGTATCTTGCAATATTGGGTGGCAAGACCTACCCGAGCTACTACGACCGAGTTAGTGGCACTTATCACTCAACCAAGCAGATTTTCTCGATTGTAAACCCCGACGAGCATATCATCCATGAAAATACGCAAGCACCGACCCTCGATTTCAAGAGATATGAGAACATGGTGGCTCACGCGATTTTCAGTTCGTCGCGAAGAAATGGAGTGCGAGGGATACCGTTCAGCGACTTTTTGCCCTGCTTCCTTGGTGAGTTTGAGGATAAAATCTGGATGAAAGAGGTCTTGGTGCTGGTGGAAGCAGAATCCGGTGCAAATGGGCGACAGATTAACGCGAGTAACTTGTTGGAAGGCTACGACGCCGGCGGTCTAGCAGAGAGAACGATTCCGTTTCTCGCTCCCCCCAACACTAAGTGGCCGCAGCCCATTCTCGACGCCAATACTGATGTTGGCTGCAAGTTTGGCCATTTGATTCGCGCCGTCAACGAGGAAAGGTGCGATGTGTACGTGCAGGATTTGGCGAAGAAAGAGAAGGCCATGTTTGTTTGCGAGTGCAAGTATCGGGAGGAGAAAATAGATGTCGGTGTGGTGACAGGTATCCTTGATGGCCTAGAGAAAAGGTGGGGCGAAGAGTGGCAGGTTGTGGTGGTGATCTGCACAACGCTTACCAATTTTCGCGCGTGGAAACATGAGAACATTGGCTGTGTGAAACTCAAGCGGGCGGAGCGCGCTGGAACCATGATCGCCAACTGGGTTTTTCAGCCGAAGCCGAAGGAGCGAGAGAAGCTGGCGATCATAATCGAGACGGGGTTGATAACGTGAACTTCATGGTACTTATGGACAGCGCGACGTCGTAGCCTCCGACGCATAGCTTCAGAGCATAATGATATATTTCTTCCTTACATAGATGGTTGCGGTCCTCCGCTTTCCGCTTTCGAAGCGATAGAGTACAGAGAAGAGCATAAACTGTTAACAGCCTTCGTAATGAAGACTTCGCCAAACCAGCGTAGTTCATACGGCTTGAACTCTTTTAAACTTGTATACACAGCAAATTGGCGCAAAGGTCTGGGCCAATACGATGTCGCTGATTTTTTCGTTCACCCGCGCAAAAGTTACTTGACTGTCGCCTTGGGTAGTGCCATTTCTTGCCTCCTGGTTCGATTTTCTCAAGTAGACTTGGGGATTATGGATCAAGCTCATGTGAGGACTTGTACGAGGCCCCATTGGAGGGATGCATATTTTCATGTAGGGGCGGAAGCAGACGCTGAGTAAAGCGGAGGTCGTATAGAAGGACTATCAAGGTCGGCCCATTTCGAGCGATGATACGAAGGCAATACTGGCCCGAGCTCAAGAGCAAGAGCAATCCGGTGTTGACGATTAAATTTGACGTGGTCGGAACTGGATGAAGCGTTCTTGAAGGCTGAGAGCTGGTGCCACACATCTTTCTATCGCATTGGCTATCATGACGGTGCTAAGACGACTGATGGCATGGGCAATTCGTGGCGACATGACTTGGTACCTGTTGAGGGTGTGGAAAATAAGTGCCGCAGCAGAAATTGCAGTGATTCAAACGCGTGCACGCACACGCGTGGTGGATAAGGTGATAATCTTTATGGAGGCATGCAAGATGGATGAGGGCCCGCGTAGATACAGGTATAATGCTTTGTATTGTGTCGTGGCGATGCGTTAGAGATTATGCCTAAATTGTCGAGCGAATTGATGACGATTCTTACTTCACCATTCATTAACCCAAAACTCGATAGATTAAGGCAACACTGAAAAAAAGAGCAGAGCCAACAATGAGCTCTTTTACAATAGGATTTCATCGTGGTAGCTCTGCGTGAGAGTCTTGTGAGGCAGCACGATACAGTTGCGAATGATGACCTCCGGGTTCGCAACGACAGACACACCGAAGATTGTAACGTCCCGCACCAGCGCCGTCTCGGCCGAGTGCACCTGGATCTGCGACGCGTTGGGCGGCTGTCCCTCGACGCGGGCCCACTGGCCGATGATAGAATTCCACCCGATGACGGAGAAGAGCACGCAGGCGTGGTCCTTGATGGTCACGCCCTCCAGGATGATCGAATGGGCGACTCGAGCTCCTGGGCCGATAGTCACGCCCGCTGCGATCGTCACGTTCGGGCCCAGCTTGGCCGTCGGGTGCACGTTGGCCGAAGAGTCCACCACCACGTTGCCTTCAATGATCGGAGAGAGCTTCCCGCCCGTTGTGCTCAACGCGCTGGGGTTTGTAAAGCGGAACCGCTGCATGTAGAGCTCCGAGCACGTAATGGCCATGCCCGGCGTCTTGATCTGGCACCAAAAGTCTCCCAACTCGTACAGGTACAGGCAATGTTGATCAGCCAGCGGCAACAACACGTCCTGCTCCAATCTAGCCCCAAAAGCCACAAAAAAATAATGTTAAAACACCACAATCAAGTAAAAAAAACTATAATTTCCACGCACCGGAGGTTGTCGAGGTTGCTGAACTCCGGGAAGAGCTTCTTGAGGTCGTGCTGCGTGTTGGCCTCGCTGCTGGACTCGCTGCGCAGCCTCTGGCGACTGATCTTGTCGCCGACGCTGACGATCGTGTCCATGAGCGACACGTCGAAGAGGTAGACCCCGCAGTTGATGATGTCGCTGACGAACGTCTCTGGCTTCTCGGCCCAGTGCAGGATCTCCTTGCTCATGGGGTCGGCCACGAGGCAGCCGTACTTCTTGGCCTCGTCGTGGAACACGCGCTTGCCCAGCACGGTGCACGAGCCGCCGTGCTTGAGGTGGAAGTGCATCATCTCGTTGAGCGGGAAGGCGCAGCACACGTCGCAGTGCAGCACGAAGAGGCTGGCCGGGTCCCCCTCGAGGATCTCGTCCCGGAAGAAGCGGATGCCGCCCGCCGTGCCCAGCGCCTTCTCCTCTCGCAGGTAGCGGATGGGCACGTTGAAGCGGCGCCAGACCGAGTCGAAGAAGCGCGAGAATAGGCCCTCGTCGTACGAGCCGATCATCAAAATCTCCTGCAGATTGGGCACGCGCGCGCACGCCTCGACGTGGAAGTAGAGCATCTCGCGGCCTGCGAGCTGGAAGAGCGGCTTAGGCAGGTCCAGCGACAGCGGCCGGAAGTGGTTGCCCTGCTGGTTGGGCCCACCGATGAGGATCACGGCCTTGGACGCAGGGAACGTCGCGTCCTCCGCGCCGCCCGTCGCGGCCGCCCCCGTCGACGACATGGATGCGATGGATGCGGGTGTGTGTGTGAGACGATGGGGATCAGGCGGGCAGTGGCTTCCTTTGGATCGGGGAACGGATGGCTACACAATCGTAAATCAGGTGAATCTAAGCGGCTAGATACGTAGATAGTTTCAGATTGTGTATGGGACATAAAAGTGGGTACCTTGTAGAGAGGGAAGGCGGTACCGTAGAGTAGAGTACCGTGAGCGTCCTTCCTCGCGTGTACTTATTAGCGCACTGGGGCGAACTGTAGTGGCCATGCAGTTCACGGAGCTGAGCGAGCTGAACCACGTGGTGGGGCTCATGCGTCTGGCGGCGTGCAACAGCCCGACGTTCCACGACCGGCAGGACTCGGAGGTGGACCGCATCTACAACTCTTCGCCCAAGATGGAGTCACAGCTGCGCAACTCGTGGATCGACAAGATGACGGCCTTCAAGCCGCTGGCGTCCACCTCCGGCTCGTCCTCCTCGGCCGGAAAGAAGTCGTCCAAGGGTCTGCGCAAGGGCAGCAGCGCCAGCATCTCGACGGCCAACGGAGGCGCCAAGACGGGGGACGATGCCGTCAAGACGCGCGACACGAGGGAGAAGAGCGTGGCCTCCAGCGCCGCTGCGTCACGGCGCCGCACGTCGACTCAAGCAGGGCGTGACAAGAAGAGCAGCGCTGCAGCGAGTGTCAAGAATGGGGACAAGGAGGACAGTGCAGCTGCAGCTGGAGAGAAGAAGCAGCCGGGAGATGGCTTCACCTTCGAGAAGGAGGAAGTGGGGCCCATCTCGTTCCACGAGTCGTCGCTGCTGGACAAGGCCCTCAAGGGCCCGGCGGCTGCGGCCATGGGCGCCAGGCCGCAGATGATGGGGGCGGACGGAGGAGCCGTCCTGCACCTGACCATCTACTTGCCCACGAGGGACGAGATGAAGATCGATCTGTATGACGTGTCGACGGTGGACGAAGCGATCCAGGAGCTGCTGAGGGTGCACCAGACGGAGACGCGTCAGCCGCCGCTGTACTATGGGCATCCAGAGTGCTACGAGCTTCGACTGCACGACTCGGACGGCATTCCGGACGAGGACTTCCCAGGTAGAGTGTGTTGTTTATGAGAGGGGGGGTTATGCTTGTGCTGATGGTGTGTGTGTGCTGCTGCTGCTGCTGCTGCTGGCGGCTGGCGGCTGGCTGTTGTGTGTTGCAGCTCTTGACCGGTCTCGGAAGATTAAAAACTTTGGTGATGCTGGAGGTCACGAGTACTGTCTGTGTGAGCGGCCGGATGCGTGCCCGCCGTCAGGCGATGCGCCTGCTGGTATGCTGCAGCTTTATTTTAGCATGGTGATAGTTGGTATGGTGGTGGTGTGACTGATCATCCGTGTGTTGTGCTTTGTAGATGTTGCTGCACCTGCCGCAGCGGCGAAGCCGAGCGCTGCAGCCGCCAAGGCGCCACTGCCCAACGACAAGGCTTTCCTCAAAATCTTCATGTGCGGATTGCAACATACTGCTGGATTGGTCGAATGATCTATCGTCGCTAACCTTGTCGTTTTATTGCTATGTTGTAGGCCGAAGAGCGACGACTACACTGTGGTGGCTATCGACGGCACCACGGTTGGACAAGATCTGCTCCCGACTCTCAACAAAAAGCACAGACTGCAGCTCTTCCAGGAGCTTTATGTGCTTAAGATCAGCGAGGCAGACCGCGAACGTCTGGACCTCGCGAGCGATGAGATCGACATGCATACCAAGCTGCGGCCGCTGAATCTCCACGAAGTGACGCTCGCAACAAGTAAGCTTGTGTTTGTGCCCGCATCTAATGTGCCGATGCTGACACGCCGTTATGTTCTTGATTGCTGCAGAAATCTTCGCCGATGCACCTCAAATTTCAGCCCCAGCACCGTCAGCGGTGGAGGAGACCGCGAATGTGGACAGTCGTTCCCGTCCTCCTCCAGAGACGTTTATGTTCAACGATGTTACTGCCGCAATGTTCAAGGAGTGGCACGTTATCAAGAAGAACAAGTATGGTAAGAAGCAGCAGCGTATGCTGGGCATCGATCTCAACAAGATCTACAACCGCAAAGTGGGAGAGCGCGTCATCACATCGAGCAAGTCCACGAAGATTGTACGTGCCGGTGTTGCTGTTGCAAGGTTATTGTACGGTGCGGCAAGCGTGCTAATGCGTTGTCCATCGTCATCTTTCGTGTTGACTGCAGGCGGAGCGGCCTATGTCTGGTGTCGTCTGGGTGCGGTTCAACCAGGATCCGTCCGAGTTCCAGATCTACTTCAAGGACAGCATCGAGGAGATCATCACCGACTACACAGCCGACTCGCCGTATGAATGTGGTACGTACTGAATTGGCTTCATTGTCACCCGCTCAATGGTGGACTCATGCAATGCACATCTGGTCATACGCCGTCGACTTGAACAGCCGAGATCGTTGCCAAGCTCAAGTACATTCTCTCGCGTAGGAAATGAGTTAGCCAACCTAACATGCACCTGGTTGCTTGCGTTCACTATTGTCGTCTTGAGCCTCCTCATCAATCAGATAACATACCCTGCGTTGCGCATGTTGAAGTGCTCTGACGCTTCACCTCATGGCGATGCCACTCAATAGAATACGAATAAAGTCGAATTGGTGCGCGTCTCAATTTTATTCCCTGGGTTTGTTTATTCCAACCGCTGATAAGCAAGTAGCCGACTCCACGACTGCAGCAGTGGCGCCACACAGCAAGACAAGCTCGCCGCCAGCACGCAGCAGCTCCTAGCCAAACTGCCGCTAGCACCGCCACACCCGCCACTTGAAGACGACCGCTTGAGAAATCCACGTCCGGAAGGCACAAGACAGAGAAAGCCTGGTTTCAGAGTGTTCGTGGCTAGGCCGCTTACACCTTGAAGCCACGCGATTTCCTGCGGCCACGGGCGCGCTCGAACTTGCGGCCCTTGCTGCGGACGTACGGCTTGACGTGGTCGTGCGTGTGCACCGACTCGAGCGTCGACTTGTGGCCGAAGTGGGCGTACACGCCACGGGCCTTGCGGGCACCACGGAGCAGCACCGTGTTGGAGCCCTTGGGGGCACGCAGGGCCAGCTGGTCGAAGCTCAGGCACTCACCGCCAGCCTTGACGATGCGAGCGCGGGCCGTCTCGGTGAAGTTGAGGGCCACAACCGAGAGCTTGGGGACGTTCAGAAGACGGATGTCGTCCGTGACGGTGCCCACCACGACGGCGATCTTGCCCTCGTGCTTCTTCATGAAGCGAGCGACCTTGCCCAGGGACAGAGGAGCCTGGTTGGTGTTGCTCTGGTAGAGACGACGCAGCACGATGTCGTTGAACTTGGCGTCCGTGCGACGAGCCAGGAAACGGTACAGGCGAACGAGCAGGTTCAGGTACACATTGTCCGACTTGGGGTTCGTGCGGTTCTTCTTGCCGACGACCTTGCCACCAGCGACAAGATCAATACCCTGCAATAGCGATCACAGCACAAGTGCAGTCCGTTCGTTAGCAACCTGTTCGACCTGTGTGTGTATCTGTTGCATTGGCAGGTTAAGTGTCCGGCGTCTGTAAGCTGCTGTAGCTGCTGCTGCTCGCAATATTTCGAAGCTGGTGTATCTGTCTCCGCGTTCTCGCTCTCCATCCGACATCGTATCCATTGCTCGTTGACCTGTTTATCCTTTCTGCTTCGTAGCGTAGTCCCGCAATCCTTTCGTCCATGCGCTCCTATTGAACTGCTATCCATTCGCTGCTTGAAGGTCGGAAGAGAGCGGAGCGCGAGAGACAGACATCCATCCATCGATTGATACTGTTTGTTCGCTGCAAGATTGCGAGCCAGCCGCAGCAGCTCCAGCGCCGCTTGTTGCGCGGATCCCGGCTAGACGCGCCGGACATTCACCTGCGCATGCTCATTGGCTCGGCGCATTGCGCGCCGGCCTCATCTCAATCGCCAGAGGCAACGTACCATATTGCTAGTCTTAAAATTGAAACTTGATGAAGACGGCGCCGCAAAAAGACTGCCCGAGGCTCTGGGCTCGGCCCGTGAGCGCTGGGAACCAACCACACCGGCCGGCCCAACCAAGCGCGCTTAAACGTCCAACCCCGGCTACTATCGGAACGCGGCTAAGCGCGCTTAAACAGTGGGTCTGCCAGCCAATCGCTCATCTCTCACTCCCCTAAACCACGCTGTACCAGCGACGAGGTACACTTGACGTCGGGACCAGTCGCACGCGTTAAGTGCGTATTGGTGTGCAGCACACTACGTAGTTATCGTGTGCGCGTGGTGTGGCGCATCGACTGACGTTGCATGGAGACGTCGCTGATCTGCTGGCCTGCATCCACCGCCTCGACACCCGCGCTGCTGGCCCTACAGAGCCCGCCTTGACCACCTGAACGCAGCCCCCGCCGCTCTTTACCGCCACCACAGCAAGCATGACCGCCATCCCCCAGGTGCCCCTAGAGTAAGGAGCGACAATGTGTAACAAACGTTGATGCGCATCAAAATAATTTTATAATTGCAATGCACTAACACACTGCAACGATCTATCGCACTCCAGACACAAGAAGGTCCCGATGCAGGAGCTCCCTGAAGAGGTGGCCAAGGACTTTGCCATGGTGGTGCCCGTGCAGGAGAACATCGACATCTCACTGCTGCAGAAGCGGATCCTGGCCGGCGGCCGCGAGCTCTGGGACCCGACCAACCAGAAGGACAACGTGCCCGTGCGTCGCGCCGGCCACGACACGTGGGGCATCGGCAAGGTCGTGTTCGTCTTCTGCGACGACTACCTGAAGAACGTCTTCACGTTCCCATGGTACCATTCGTGGCAGAAGGAACTCGCCCCGATCTTCGAGCAGATCAACATCCCCGTGAACCGCATCGTGCGCTGCATCTTGGCGTCCATGCCGCCTGGAGCCGACATCCCCGTGCACCACGACACCGGCTCGTGGGTGCACTTCACGCACCGCATGCACATCCCCGTGTTCACGAGCCCCGACATCGACTTCATGGTGGGGCCCAACGACCAGAACATGCAGCGTTACGAGTTCAAGCAGGGCAACCTCTACGAGCTCAACAACATCAGCCGCCACCGCGTCAAGAACAACTGGGACCAGCACCGCGTGCACATGATCTTCGACTACGTCGACGAGGGCTTCCCGCTCAACCGCATGGATCTCAAGCAGGGCACGACGGTGTGGCAGACGCGTCGCTCGGTGGACCTGTCTACGGACTACGGCAAGCGCGTGCCGCCCTCGTTCGTCGTCATCGGCGCGCAGAAGGCCGGCACCACGTCGCTCTACGACTACATCCTGCAGCACGACCTCGTGTGGCCTGCCAAGCGCAAGGAGACCCACTACTTCGACTGGCGATGGAACAAGGAGCTGCCCGACGCCTCGACTCCTGAAGGCGCTAAGCAGCACCTCCGGTACTTTGAGGACACGTACCTGGAGCGCAAAATCCTGTACCGATTCCCGTCGCTCATGTCGGGTGAGGCTACGCCCAGCTACATGCTCGGTGGCAAGACAGTGATCAACCGCATGAAGCAGGTGATCCCGCATTGCCGCAAGATCATGGCTATCATGCGCAACCCGGTGGAGCGCGCGTACTCGCACTACTCGATGACCGCAGACACGGAGGGCTCCGAGAAGCAGCTGCGCAACCGCGGCCACCACCACCTCAAGGGCCGCAGCTTCGAGCAGATCGTCGACGACGAGATCGAGGAGCTCTCGAAACTCGGCGTGCACCCGGACATGGACTTCGAGGAGTTTGACGAGAAGGTGATGCGCAAGCAGCTCGAGTTTGACCACGGCGCGCACTCGTTTGTTGCGCGCGGACTGTACGCGCTGCAGCTGGCGGGCTGGATCGAGGCGTACGGAAAGGAGAACGTGCTGCTGCTCACTCTGGACGAGTTCAAGAGCACGGAGAAGCTTCACGTACGTAGTCAACTGCTTGTACCTTACTCCTAACTGCTGCTAACTTGCTTTTGATTGTTGTATTGTACAGGCCACGATGGACAAGGTGTTCAACTTCCTGGACCTGCCGTACCATCGCATCAAGGACACTTCCGCCAAGAACACGCGCAAGTACGACCCCATCGACGATGCAGTCCGCGCGAAGCTGGCTGCTTTCTACGCTCCGTACAACCAGAAGCTGTACGCGATTCTCGGCCGGGACATGGCTTGGTAAGCGGTACGATCGCACCCTTGGCTTGGCTTAGTTCATGTGTAGATTGCATTATTCCATTTACTGCTTATGAGGTCTCTTCAATACAATCTCTGTTTCAGTTTGCTCGTTGAACATGCGTCGCTGGAACTCCATATCCACTTGCTCGCTTTTGCGCTGTGCAATCCGCTCCGCCTTCTTGACGTGAGTAGCTTGCGTCTTGCAGAGGAAGACGAGCTTCTGCAGCTCTTGAACGCGCCTTCGTAGACTTTCGTTGCCGCCACTAGCGATTATAGCATGGTAGTCACTGCGTCGTCGCTCTACTTCAGCTTGAAGCTGCTGTAGTTTGGTCTTCTGCTTGTCAATCTTCTTCGTGAGGTAGTCACAGACCGCGGTGGAAGAGGAACTTGACGCTCTTGTAGCAGCCAAACGACGAGGCTCTTCACCGCGCTGGTCTTTGAGTATCTGAATAGCGATTTGGAGCTGTGTGAGTTCTTGATGAGCCTGGTAACACGCCCACTGCTCCTCTTCCTCTCGCGACAGCTCGAGGGCTTTCTGTCTCCTCTTCATCTCTTGAATCGCCTTCTGCGCTTGGATTGCGTTGTTCTTCTCCATTTGACGGTGGAAGAGCTGCGTCGCTACTGCACGTTCCCACTTGGCCTGTTGGTCGTTGATCTCGGTATCAAGATCGAGGTCCTGTTGGCTGAGAGCCTTCAACTCTTGACTAAGCTTGACCTTGTCCGCTTGAAGACGATCTCGGTGTTGCGTTAGTAGCTCCCATTCTTCCTCTTTGCGGTGCTTCCCAGAAGTCTCGCCATCTTCTTGGTTGTTGTTGTTGTTGCTACTACTCTCGGTTTTAACCGTTTTGATACTCGGTTGACGAGGTGACGCCTTCACCGGCTTGGTGCCTGACGTTACGGCAGCCCGCAGAAGACAGTCACGAACGTGTTGGTCCTTCTTGTTCAGGATATCGAGGCGAAGCACGCTCTTGTTGAGCGTATCCACTTGGGTTTTCAATGATGCAACCGCCTCTTGGAGCTCCATGACTTCCTCCACCATTTGATTTTGCTGTTGGTACTTGGTTTGGGCCTTTTCCATGAGGAAATCGAGCTCCACCTGTCGCTGCCAGCGCTTGTCCTGTGCAAGCAGCTTGTCTCGGTCCATGTAGTCGCAGTCCGCGCTGTCTTTCGGCTCCGCCGCTGCCCAACTCGAAAACTTCTCTGGATTTCGAGCACCTTCGTCACTATTGAGGATATTCTGTAGTCGTTTACCTATCGCCTTGTTCTCCTCTGCGACTTGTTGTACGTACTTGGTCCGGTTGATCCCAGACGAGGCTTTGTGTCCATGTTTCCTCGCTCCGTGCTGCGGTGGAGTGACCTTGCTCTTCTCCTGGGCTTTGGCTTGCGCTGATCGACGAGTGCGTCGAGCCTCTTTCCACTCCAGTCTTTTAGCAAAAGATCGATTGTCTTTCGCGACCTGCTTCTCAAATCGGCGGCGATTAATGGAACTGCTGCTCGTTTGAGCTGGT
Source organism: Phytophthora vignae f. sp. vignae (assembly GCA_016169955.1). NCBI lineage: Eukaryota > Oomycota > Peronosporomycetes > Peronosporales > Peronosporaceae > Phytophthora > Phytophthora vignae. Next base: position 334,178 of record JABJUM010000020.1, read on the forward strand.
TTCGTTCGCTTTGCAGTGTGAGTCTTCTCCTGTCGCGCAGTAGCGCGGGATGACGTTTTTGCGGGGGCTATCCGGGTATTTAACCTTGGTACACTCGGTATGCTACGCAAGGAACGCGGTACCGTTTGCTTAGTTTTGGTCTCGTACGTTGGGATGAAGCGGAATGACGCGACTATCGTCGGAGCTTCAGGTCTGCCATCGTCGAAGAGGCTCCGTGTTGAAGCATTCCCGTACCCGAGACGCTTCCCACTGCGAGATCGAAGTTCAAGGACGCGTACTGTGTAGGGAGAGGTGGTTAACAAGTCTTGCATTAGAGCTCGTAAGGACACGGTTGCTTGGCCAATGTGCTCGTTTGATCCGGTGCGAGAGCTGTTGTCGGACCTCGAAGCGGAGAAGACGGTGAACAGGACGTCGCCTGGAAGTTGGTGCCATGCGGGTTTCGTTGCAGGAGGGATGAGCTTTGGGAGCAGTTCGAGCTTAAAGTCGCCATTAGAGCTATCACTTAGCGGGTCATCACTCCATACAGGACTGACGGATCCTCGAATGATATTCGTGGTGGAAAGTGTCTCCTTGCAACGAAGCATGGCACTCGCGTGGGTTGTGTCGCCAGACTCGACAAAAGACACCCGTACAAACGCGTTGGGAGCGAGCGCTCTGTCTGTTTGAAGACCGGTTGCGCGTAGTACTCTCCCCTCCAGAAGCCCTTTCACTGGAACAGGAACCGTCGATAGTACAGCAGAGGTAGAACGAGATCGCCCTGTACTGCCCGCGGATAACTTGGATGCAGTTTTGGCAAAAGTCTGAGGCATCTCTGATTCTGCGACTGACACTTCGCCTTCGCTGTTGTCACCATCGCTGTCAACCTGGTCATCAAGGCCTGCGCGGTCATCGTTGCTCTGCTGCGCACCATTATCCTGGTCGTGCAGGGTCATTTCCTTCTCGTCTTGGAAGCAACTATCGATGTCGTTTTCGTTCTCGGCCAAGTCATTTTCCTGTGCCGTGTCATGGTCGCCAGGGGTACCATTATTAACATTGGCTGTAACATCGTCGTCCTGCTCAAGCTGTTGGTGACTCGCTTCTTGCCCATAATCATCATCATAGTCGCTTCCAGGTGAAGCTGGCGGCTCCATCATCTCCGGCGTTCGATCTGGTTCCCGTTCAATAGTCAACGCCTGGTAGTTCTCATTCGTCTGCGCTTCCTCTTCGCCTTCCACCAACATCGGCTGTCCATCGGGTTCCCACCGTTCGTCTCCGTCGTCATACACGACGTAGTACCCTTGGGTCTCATCGTAGTCCTGGATGGTGCCTTCAAACCACTCCTCCTCGTCAGACCAGTACACCCGCACGCGCTTCCCCACTCGCTCATGGGTCATCGTTGCCCCGCCCCCGACCTATATCCGTTCGTTCACTCGCTGCTTTGCCTCCAAACCTCATGCCGATATACGAAACGACCGACGGTTTGCCTCCAGAGCTTCAACACCTCTATACAGGCTATGCCCATTGTTGCCATCCTGCTATTCCTGCGCCTCGAAGGCTCGCATGACTAAGAGGACAAGAAGGCAGTGAACCATGTCGCCATTGACTCGGTATTCTTAGCTGGTTTCTTGTCGGACACGACACGGCCCGTGCTTCCTTATCGGGCAGTGCTTCCGGTGTCTCCACGTGCTTGATGATGTCGATCACTTTCGCTTTCGCCTTCAAGCAAGTCAGCCCCCGCCGCCCCCCAGCGCCCACCCCCGTCCTTCGGAAGACCGCCCAAGTCGCCTAGCACGCGAGCAAGCAGTTGAACCATGGACTTCTCCAAGCGCATGAAGGACTTGATCCTGCCGCCGTCGCCCCCGACCATCAAGCCGAGCGCCAATTCGTCAGCTGCTGCGACGACCACGACGGTGCAGTTGGGTGGCAATGCCAGTGCTAACGCTGCTCCTCCGGCCATGAACGTGCTCGACCTGAACGAGCACAAGGGCGTGCGTCGTGCCCCCATCAAAGAGGACGCGGTGGAACCCGGCGACCTGGACAGCACGCAGCACGTGCGCGTGCCCAAGAACAACCAGACCCGGGCCATGATCACCAAGGCGCTCAAGGCGCACTACCTCTTCAGCTCGCTGGACCAGGGCGAGATCGACGAGATGATCGACGTCATGGCCATGGTCACCATCCAGGCGGGCGAGGCGGTGATCGCCCAGGGCACGTCGGGCAAGTGCTTCTACGTGCTGGAGAGCGGCAACTGCGACATCGTGATCGATGGCAAGCTCGTGGGCACCTACACGAACGGAGACGCCTTTGGGGAGCTGGCGCTGCTCTACAATTGCCCGCGCGCGGCCACGATCCGCGCCACCACGGGCTGCATCCTGTGGACGGTAGAGCGCACTACCTTCCGCAAGATCATGGCCACCACCGCATCAGCCACGCAGCTCGCGCGCGTCAACTTCCTCAAGAACGTCGAGCTGCTGCAGCGTCTGAGCAACAACCAGCTGCAGAAGGTGGCGGCGGCGCTCAAGCTGCAGCGCTTCAACGACGGCGACTACATCATCCGACAGGGCGAGGACGGCAACACGTTCTACATCATCGTGGAGGGCACGGTGCGCTGCACGAGTCGAACCGGAAGCGGCGACGAGGCCGAGAAGGAGCTCATGACGCTCCAGCGCGGCAGCTACTTCGGCGAGATGGCTCTCGTGCTCAACGAGCCGCGTCAGGCCAACTGCATCGCGGTGGGTTCCGTGGACTGCTACGTCATGGACCGCGCCGAGTTCACCAAGCTGCTGGGTCCGCTGCGCTCGCTGATCGACCGTCAGATGCGCATCCGCGTGCTGCGTAGCGTGCCGCTGCTGTCTTCATTGACCGACGACGAGCTCGACATCCTCGCGCACGCATTGAACGTCGTCTCGTTTGAGGACAAGAGCACCATTATCAAGGAAGGCGACGCCGCGGACACGTTCTACATGATCTCGGACGGCAAGGTGAGCGTGCGCAAGTCGGGCTTCGAGATCATGCAGCTCCGTTCGGGCGAGTTCTTCGGAGAACGCGCTCTACTGGCGAACGAGCCCCGCGCTGCCGACTGTGTCGCCGTCGGTCGAGTGGAATGCCTCACGCTTCAACGCGCCGCGTTCGAGCAGCTCCTGGGCAAGCTCGACCACATCATGCAGCGTGAGATCCAGCGTCAACAGCTCGTGCAGCAGTCGGTTCTCGGTGGACGCAGCGACGTCCGCCCCGGATCCGCTACCCCCGCAGCTCCGGCGGCCAAGAAGTTCCTGTACAAGGACCTCGAGAAGATCCGCACCATCGGCACGGGCACCTTCGGCCGCGTGATCATCGTACGCCACCGCCCCACGAACCAGGCGTTCGCGCTCAAGTGCATGTCCAAGGCGCTGATCGTCGAGACCCACCAGCAGAAGAACGTCATGTACGAGAAGGGCATCATCGCCGAGTGCGACCACCCGTTCATCCTCAAGCTGCACGAGACGTACCAGGACGCCAACCAGCTCTACATGCTCTTCGAGCTCGTGCAGGGCGGTGAGCTGTGGAGTCTGCTCTACGAGAAGGCCTTCAAGGTGGCCAAGGGCGTCTGCGGCGCGTTCGACGTCTCGGCTGCGAGGTTCTACACGGCCAACTTGGTCGAGGCCCTCCGCTACCTGCAGAAGATGACGGTGGCCTACCGCGACCTCAAGCCCGAGAACCTCGTCATCGACAGCGCCGGGTACCTCAAGATGGTCGACTTCGGCTTCGCCAAGCACGTGCCGTACTACCGCAATGGTGCGCTCTACGAACGCTCCTTCACGCTGTGTGGAACTCCCGAGTATCTCGCTCCGGAGCTGGTGCTCAACAAGGGCCACGGCAAGGCGGTGGACCACTGGGCGCTCGGCTGCCTGCTCTACGAGCTCATCGCCGGCCGCACGCCGTTCCAGCACAACGACCAGAACAAGATCTTCGAGAAGATCCTCCAGGGCCGCGCCATGGTCAAGTTCCCGCCCAAGTTCGACCCGGACGCCAGGGATCTGGTCATGAAGCTGCTGGAGACCAACCCGGCGCTGCGCATCGGCTCGCTGGCTGGCGGCATGCAGGACGTGGTGAACCACCCCTTCTTCGCGAACGCCAAGTTCGACTGGGCTGCGATGGTCAAGAAGACGATGAAGGCGCCATACACTCCCGCGATCAAGGACGCGTTCGACGCCGGCAACTTCGACGCGTACCCGGAGGACACCAAGATCCGGCAGTTCACGGGCAGCGACACGTTCGAAGGCTTCTAAAGGAGAGAGGACTATCTAAGATCAAGATCAAGACCAAGACCAGACCAACTCAATTAATAACCCGCGCGCACCTCGGAAGAGAGGAGCCTTTGACTATGAAGCAGAAAGCTGTGTAACAATATACTTACTTGGAGGTCGATTCATTTGAAGTTTGGTGATCTGGCGATACGGAGGTCTTGTTGCTGTTTGAGGAAGTCACGGTACTCCGTTGGGTAGATTTTGTCGCGGTATCCCGTCATCTCGAATGGGGATTTTCCCTGCTTGTTTTCAATTTCCTGACACAAAAATGCGATTTCGTGAGTAAACATTGTCAATTTTTCTGAGTAGGAGGTTTACTCACCACATCATCCATCTGGTCTTCCAGCATTGTTGAGACTTTAGCCTATCATAGACAGTGTGAGTATTCGTCGGTCTACTCAATGATCATCTACGTAGTGTACCTGACAGAATGCGTAGCTGTAATGCAAGGCGGTGTTGCCGTCTGCATCAACAGCTAAGAGATCGTCTTCGTCGGAGATTCGCTCGACGAGGGTTTCCATGAAGACAGCATCTTTCAAGGTAGCAGCGAGCATAAGAGGGGTAACCCCCCACTTGTCGGCAGCACGTAACTCAGCTCCAGCTTGAAGCAGCAGGATCACAACCTGCAAGAATCGACTTGGCGCGGTTCGCTTCAATTCCGATGATTTCTGGTGCTTGAGACGCTCTTCACGTGACGAATTGGGGGCAGTCGTAGTCTCTGAAGACTTCAGAGCGTCCATATACCCCAGAACCTACAGAAAAAATAATGGTCAGTTTGCTTATTTACTCAGTCAATAGTGAGGTGGAATTGAGCCCGTACCGCTAGATGGAGTGGAGTTCTTGCAGCTTGCGCTGTGTTGTCCTTCACTGATACGAATCTGACCCGTTCGGACGGCTTTGAGCCTCTTGTTGAACGAGCTAACAGCAAACGCCGCACTTGATCGACATTGCCACTGTAACATTCCGTCCAAAGGTTCTATTTACAAGCAAGTTCGTCAGTTAATCATTCACAGAGAGATAGTACTTAGAGGTGAGATCTTACCACTAGCATTTGCCGGACGTTATCGTTCTTTGCGACGTCAATAGGTTTTCTGCCCTGAATTCCAGGCGAGTCGCTCCACAGCCGCGAGTCAGCATCCCACGACTGGAGGAAGGACAGTACGCTGGGATTCCCTCGAATTGCTGGCAACAAAACAACAACAAGGGAAATTAATGCGATTCTCGCTGAGCGGTGACTATCTATCATACCGGCAAAATGAAGCGCGTTCCACTTGTTGTCGCCCGTCGCAGTTGGATCACACCCAGCGCGTAAAAGAAACTCAATCACAGTCACGTCATCGCCACGACAAGCCAAAAGTAATGGCGTCGCCCCAGTCGCATCCCCGAGGTCCAGATTTGCCTTGCACTCGTGAAGATACTTCACAAACGCCAAGCGATCGCCATCTCTTGAACTACCGTCGCCGTGCAGCAACTTGCGTTTTCTTGAATGAACGGCAACATGGAGCGGTGATCGGCCTTTCAGTGATCTCGCATTTACGTCGACGGATTGGGGCGTCTCCATGAGGAGGTGAGCGATGGCTAAGTGGTTATCTGTGGCTTCTTGAGCGCAATACTTCACCAACAGAGGGTTCAGCAATCACGGTTCAGAGCTGGAATCACAATACCTCCACGTACATGCAATGGGGTCCACTGGTTTGCGTCGCGAGCTCTTGGATCAGCTCCTTCGTCGAGAAGAAGTTCCACGGCACGGACGTTCCCAAACATTGCAGCGCGGTGCAGCGGTAGCTGGTGCAAACGTCCAGCACTGTCGTCTGTTATCCGCTGCAACTTGGCCAGCACGAAGGTACTAACTCCGGGGTCGCAGTGGCTGGCGTTTTCTTCACTGTCACCTCTTGATGTTGGTAGGTAGTAGTTTTGAACGTCGATCGACTCGAGTTGACGCAGGAGAACGTTCTCCATAACTCGGGACACGTTGAATGAAAACAGCAAGTCGACATCCGCTTGGCTCAGACTGACGCCCATTTGAAAGTAACACTTGACTTGCTGAAGGTTCCCGCTTTCGACTGCGTAGTGGAGTGCGAGCTTTTTGAAGTTATCTAACAAACAACGCGTAATAATTGGTGAGGTACAAACTTGTGGTTTCTAATGCAAATGTTGACTACCTCGAGTGGACAAAATGCTGGGCTTGGAACGAAGAACACTACAGAACTCGTAGTCATCTTCGATAGGGACCAGAGATGCTGTAGTCGCAAGCTGAGCAGCAAAACAGTGTCCATTAGTAGTGTCTATGGTGTTTTCCATGAATGAAACCTCTCCCAAACTCACATAGTGGAAAAAAGAGCGCCCATTTTCGTCAACACTGCCGCATATTTGCGTCCAGTCGGCGCATTTTTGCTTTGTCGCCTCGCGTTGCAGTTCTTTCACTCGAGGTGGCACCCACGCGCTCCCATTCGACTTTTTCTCTTGCATCCACCTAGCCACAAGCATGTAGAAGTTAGGAGAAGAAGGTAAAGCAGACACATTCGTTCTCCGTACCCATTCATCTGGTCCTTCTTTCGCATCAGAGCTTTCAACTCGATCTCAAACTCTGTGTCACGATACGAGTTGACGTGCTGGAAGATCTGATCCTGCACCAGTTTATCTCTTGAAAGAGCAGCGTAGTGATAGAGGTTGCGACCGGAACCGTCAACAACTTCGAGCAGTTCGGGAGGGGATATCTTCGCCAGAAACTGCTCCAATCGATCCGTATCCTCGGTGAGGACTACGTGGAACAATTCGATGTCGCTTGCCCGGGGTAAAAACATCTTCGGCTGCCTACGAAGAGCACTGCAGCAAGGTTAGATACGTTGTTGTTCACCAACTTTAACCAAAGAGGACGTACTTCTCTTGCTGTGAGTGAGAGGCTTCGTCGGTCAAGTCAGGAGGACAATCATAGAGTTCCTCCACGTCAACAGCAGCAGGCTTCGCTACAGTCGCCGGAGTCGAACTGCTTCCTTGCTCTGCTGGTTCAGCGTTAGCTGTAGTGCCCTCCTCTTCTTCACCATCATCCTCATCAAAATTGAAGTCATCATCGTCGCTGTTGGCGTCTCCAGACGAAGCTTTGGTACCGGTCGCTGCACTTTCGTCTTGACCAGAAGAGGTTTCCGCATTGGGCTGAGCACCTTCATCCACGGCTTTGGTCTTCGGTTTGTCCGGTTCCTTTCGACCTTCATCTGCTTTTGGCGGGGTCTCTGCTTCAGCCTTTCCCCCTTGGTTGTCGCTGCTCACCGACGCCAGGGGCTTCAGACTGGATAAACGCCGCGATGGAGTCTCTACCGGCTCGGAGTTACTAGTGTTATCGACCTTGTTGGTCTCCGGTGACTTCATCGGTGCCAATGCCGCTGCAGTCCCTACCAGCTTGTGAGGAGAAGATCCTTGACTGTCGCCGATTGGTCGCAGCTCATTTAACACTTTCAAGGGAGTTCCCAAGCCATTGCTACCACCATTACCTCCTCCATCGCCTAGCGGCTTCAACGACGGAACCTTCACTTGTGCGAGGCTCTTACCCAGTGCATTTCCCTCTACCGTCTTGCTAAGACCATCGGCCAATTCAACCCGTTGCTGCTTGGCTGCAAAGGCCGCTAACGCCGTCGGCTTCAACATGTCAAACGCTCTTTTCGACAGTTGAAAGGAATTCCGACCCTTCACTACGAAAGAAGATCCGTGTCCATATCCTCACTCGACGTCGAATCCTTCAAGCGCAGCGGGGGTGTTGAGGAACGGTGACAGACTCGAGCTATTCCATGACGAAGACCGTCGAGACACGGAACCGAATTGAGTCGGGGGATGTCCCGAAAGCTTCAGCACCTGAAGACGGAGCAGATGCCGACGCTAACGCAGATGTAGTGGTGGAGCAGTTCACGCGCGAGTTCACAGCAATACTGCAGCTCACTCGCGAGAAACAGTACAAGGAACTCACCTCCGAAAGCTTCGGCGGTTCTCCGGAAGACGTCGTCAACGCACGTCAAGAAGTGGCCTTCTACGGTGACATCGCTCAGAAGCTGACTCCTCTTGTGGATAGGCTGATGCAAGCTACCAATGATCAGATCAACGCGACCAAGAAGACCGAGCTGCTGCTTGAATTCGGAGACAAGTTTTACCACATTCAGGAATTTCGAGCCGCCTCCATGTTTTTCTACGAAAAAGTGCTCGTTCTGGACGAAATGAAGGAGGAAACAGCGGGCGAAGTCGCTGGTAGTAAAGCCCAAGGCGTTCTCGAGCGTATTCTCGCCTCTACGTCGTCGCCAACGGCTAAACGCAGTCGACTTGAGGGCCAAGCCTACGTTCGGTCGCTCTTTGGTGTAGCCATGAGCTGCTTCCACGTCCAAAAGCGGTGTGATGGATTCGTGAAACATCCCGGGAGACTGGAGAAAATGATCGAGGCCTTGACATTCCTGCGACTCGGGATGGAGACGGCGGTGGCGATGGAGCGTCAGTACGCGGGCCAGTTCACGTGGCTGACGTTGAACGGGTCTGTGTTCATCTACTCCATCGCGAAGCCTCTACAAGCGTTGGGCTTTTCCCGAGAAGTAGTCGCGTATCTAAAGTGGAGTCTGCTGGCCATGGAATCCGCGGTGGCGTTGTCCACGACCAAGTACATTATGTGGCGGCTGCAACTTGGCTCGGCGATCTGCGACTGCTATGAGGATCTGGCATTGAAAGAGACGATGAGAAGTGATCAACACCTTAAATCGGCAGTGGCGTGTGCCGCGTACCTGCAACAAATCGTCCAGCGGCTGCGTAAGGAGGAGGAGCTTGATATGCCGTTGCCGGCGGAAGTGCAGCGCATCCTAACCCAAGCGGAGACGACGTCAGCTATGCTAGCGGCAAGAGTCAAAGCTGCAGCAGGACGTCAACCGGTCACTAGAAGTTCAATTGAGGCGTCATTTCCAGAGGTTCCTGACCAGATGCGCGCTGCGATTGATGCCTTGGAGAGTTTATCACGCGAGCTCAAGCAGAAGTGTGGAGGCCAAGGGACGTTCGTATTGATACCATCCACCACGCAGCTCCCCAAGAGCGAGACCATGTCAGAGCTGCCTGCATTCATTATGGAGATTGTGACCCCCATGCTGAAGCCTTTGATTGGAGAAGAAGAGGAAGAAAACCCGTCGCAGTCTGCACTGGACAACACGATTTTCCCAGTGTCATTCCACTTGAGCGCAATTCGACACAGCTTCCTAGTAGGGAAACCCGGTGATGAGATGCTTCTGCTCCTTAAAAGTGCCCACGCACGACTAAACTGCAAGTCGTCGGAGGGTTTACTGAAGAGGGATGCGTCGATCATCAGCTGCTTGCTTGAGCTGTTCGAGGCGCTTCACGAGATCAAATCGTCCTGGTTGTCGTGGGAGTCCCTCTCTGAAGACGAGCGCCTGGAAATGAAGCTAAAGCCACGACAGCAGTTGCCAGTATCTGGGGGTGAACTTCCAGCGTCCGAGCTCCTCTTACGATTGTCGAAAGCCATGCAGGACTGCGTCTTCCACGGCGACGGCTCTATCTCTCGTACGAACGCTGAATTACTGACATCCGTGGCGCTACAAATGTGGCGGGAGCTTGCGGTCCCGATGCTGAAGGAGCTGGACGCCACGGAGCCGCCTCAGATGTCAAGACGATTCGTACGTCTCGCGTGTGAGCTGCTGTTGACGATCCACTTCACCTTCACCGCCGTAAAATTTGAAGATTTACTGCTCCACGGTCGCGTTTGTGTGCGTCTGGCTACGCTTCTGTCGATCCGAGGCAAAGCGCGCAGAGGCAGCCAAGTGGTGCGTCAATGTCTCGAGCGAATAAACTCGCGCCGGAGCGAGTTAGTGAACTTTAATTCGCACTTCCACTCGGTGGTTGACAGAGAATCGGACCCGGGGATTACGACGCCGATCTCCAAATACTCATTCACTTGCACAATTAGGGACTCAAGTCCGCTGACCGAAGGCGAAAATCCTCGAGATCGCGTGGGTGTGCGAGGAACAGGCTCTCAATTAGGGGGTGTTCATCAGGATTTGTGCTGCGTTCAAGTGGACTTGACGCTGCTTTTGTACCGACTGGAGCTCCAGGCAGCCTCGATGGTGGATGTTCTCCCCCAAACCAACTCGAAACCTTCAATCGTCACGCCAGGGGCTTCTCTCCAAGCAAGCAGCGTGCTATCTACCGCCGAGCTCAAACTCATCGAAGAGTGCGATCGAAATGGCTACGCACGAGTATTACTGAACATCCAGCGGCTTGTCCATCCACAGAAGTCGTTGAAAGAGCGACTGGCAATCGCAGACGAGAGCATTCAACTGCTGCAGCAAGTGGAGCAGCAAGAGGAGAAGCTCTGTCGCCAATTAGCTTCAATGAAGACGGAAGTCGCAGAGTCTGCTGTCCCCCTGGCGCCTATCGTCATATCTCGATCAAGCGCAGCGATCACGCTGCAAATTGTGGAGTATCGTCCTTCAGTACCATCGCTTCGGAGGCGGAGGGTGGAATATTACATGGTATTCGCCAAGGCGACGGGGGTGGGGACTGCTGTCTCACTCAACAGCAACCACCTCACCGGAACTGCCACCCCCGTGTACCCTCCACACTTGGACGTGACGATCTCCGGCTTGCTGCCCAACGAGAGCTACGTCTTCGCTGTTGCCGCGTATGACAACAAACATGAAGTGATTAACTCCATCGGCGAAACTTCAGAGCCGGTGGTAGCGCTCAACCCGCTGCCGTTACCGATGTGCTACGGGTATCTCGCCAAGGCGTGCTACGACATCCAGCTTGCAACGCGAGCCAACAAAGGTGCTCATTACCTGTACAACGCCGTCATCTCGCACGTGTGCGCTGGGAGGCCGTCGTGGATGGCCAACCCGTTCTACAGACAAGCACTGAAGCGAGACTTTGTGGCCCAATTCCCCGTGCCGATACTGAACCTCTGCATCACGGCACTACTGATCTTGTGTCACAACGAGCCTGGCGACTTGGAGAGGGATGGAAAGCTCGTCACGACTTCCGACTTGGAAGCCCAATCGTTGACCACGACTCAGACCAAAGCGCTTGAAGACAGTCGCAAAATCTCCATGGCCATTGAAATCGCCTGCGCCACCGACAACATCGAAGCGATCCGCGTCTTGTGCTTCAAAGGGTATCGGCTGTTGCTGCCGTTGCTGCACTTGAAAGGCAGTTGCGACGGATTGGCATTTGCCGCACTCTTGACGTTCTATCAGGTAAGTTTAGGCGATGTAGCTCTGGCGGAGGAGTGTCTGGGGGCTGAGTTCCTTGTACCTTGCTGCTAATGTAGGCGCTTCATATCATTCCAAGCGAGAAATGGGACGACGACACGCGAAACATTCGCGCTCGTATAGGCTTCGAGCTGTTTCGAATCGCTCAAGAAGCCCACAGCGACATCTCTCGGGTCACCATTCCACTCATCGTTCAAAACCACGAGCAGGTTCATTCCGGTAACAACGGTGAAGAGAACGACAGCTTGCGCGAAGTTGTGGCTCTTTTCAAGTTGGCCAGCAACTCTCAAGAAACTCCAGAAGTTTCTACTCCTGCGCCGCCAACGACAGCAGCAGCAGCAGCTACCCCTCGAGGGGCGAAAGGAGCTCCAGCAGCCGCGACCAAAGACAAAAGCCAGGGCAATACGCCACAAGCCACACCGAGGAGCGCGAGCGAGACGGAGAAGGGGGAAGCGGGGACGATGCAGAGCTTGACAGAGCTCCTCCAAGCTGCTGGGAACGATCTCTCGAAGGTTTTCGCCATCCTGGAGCGGCACACTTCTTCTGATCGTCGAACAATCGAGTTCGCAAGCAAAGTCTGCGGGGCGGTCCTCGGATCTGGAGGCAATGACGTCTCTCAATTGGACAGATTCCTCGCGTCTCTGAAGGTGGCAGGAGAGATCAGCCACCAGTTTCGAGCTACCCTTCAATCGCTTGGCGGTGGAGAGCTGCTGCCTCAGCCGAAGGATGTTGTCGCTCCGGATGAAGCGAACCCGCTCAGCTCTCGCCCTGAAGAAGAGAGCAAAACCAATGAGATCCCTGAGACCGAAGGCGTCGTTGCTGATGCAGTAGCTGGAGCTGATGACGAGTACCTGTATCGGTGGTGCGGGGAGCTGTTCTACATTCAGTCCGTGCTGCTGGTACGTCGGCCATCGAATGTAGCTTGCGCAGGCACGTACGATATGACTAACCCTGGTTTTCGTCTGTCAACAGTTCCGGAAGATCGTGAAACTACGCAACACAGTTGAGGAAGTCGACACAACGAATGGTCCAGGTACGGAGAACTGCGCGTACGAGCTTCTTCACCCTGACAACAACAGTAAAGACGACACAAAGGGCGCAAATGAAGTCAACAACGCAGTAGAAGCAGATACGACACAGGAGAATGTGCCAGCAGAAGACCAAGACCTGTCCGCACCCCACGCAGAGCCAAGTGACACACCAGAAGTTAACCAAGTCGATCAGCTCTTTGGTGAGCTCTTGGAGAAGACTGCGGGATGCTGCAAACTGTTTCGGCTTGCCAACTGCTGGCAAGGGCTTCAAGCTGCAGCTCAACAGCTTTGGAACGCCATTTGGCTGGCGTGGATCGCTCCCAGTCGGATCGGAACGTCCCCTACGAGGCTTGGACACCTCTCAACTTGCGTCGACGCGTTGCTGGACATGATGGACATCGCGATGAACGGGTCACAAGATCAAACTACAGCACTCCAAACAACTCCAGTCCCTGCCTCAGGGGAACAATCGATGGCTCTGTCGACCGTGGTGTACGCCGCCACTAGCGCTCTGAATGTTGACCAAACGTGGCTCGCACAGCTGATGGCGTACTCGTTGCGAGTGTTTTGTTCATTCAAAGTCTGGAAGAGCATCGTGCAGAACGGAAGCAGGTATCACGCCTTGTGTGGTAGCAGCACCGAGGGCAGTCGGTTCTCCGAGCAGAACTTTCCCATCTTGATCTACGCACAGCAGCAGATCTTGGACCACCAGGAAACGCTCTTGAAAGCAGCACAGGACGAGTTGGCCGCCTACGTCACCGCATTCCAGGAGCAGGAGGCGAAGAAGAAGAAGAAAAAGTCGCGCCTTGTAGTGGAAGAGGTGCTATCCCCCGAGGAGATCGCGTTCCGCACCAACAAGCAGGTAATGGAGCAGCATATCCAAGAACTCGTCGCTGATCGAGACCTTGAACGGGCCAAACTGGCGGATCTCTCGGAGATTCGCGACGAGCTATCGAACGCCATCAACAAGAGCCACCAAGCGTTAAACACGTGCCACGAACTCGTCGAAAGGTACCGTCGTCTTAGCGAAGACATCAATGCGCACCGCTATCAAGACGAACTGGTCCCTCTTCGCCGCCAGATCGTCGCTGCATACAACCGCTGTGTGGTTCTGTCTCGACAAAAGCGCCAAAAGCGAATAGTCTGCCTGGCGCTGCAAGAAGCTGGCGACTTCCACCTCGCCAGTGGAGACGTAAAGTCCGCTACCAAGAGTTGGCTCGAGTCACTGGACAACGCCTTCAGCACACTGAACGTCGGGATTTCGTGGCGTGAAGTACTTACTCCACCTGCAGACCAGTTCCTTGAGAGTGCCAATAAAGACGACATCGCTGGGGACGAACTCTGGGTGGGCATGCAGTGCTGCAGCGCTCTCTCGAAGCTGATCATGCTCTCATCGGGCGACAAACTGCACAAGGCGGTCGACTACGCGTTGATGGCAGCGACGATCTTCACTCGATTCTACGGCTGCTCGCTGCCACACCCGACCAAGTGCTTCCTATTTGGCTCGTACCGGATGCTTGGACAGTTCTGGCCAGGTCGAAAACTGCTCACAGACCCGGATCGAGTCTCTCCGTTCTCTCTCTGCATCATGCTGGTGCTGGTTCCTGAGGTTTTACTCCAGTACGAACACCAACACGCAACCACTGCGATGCCTGTCATCACTGGATACGAGTACGTGGCGGAATACTGTCTCGAAGACGCAAACCACGTAGCAAACGCCCGCAAGTTCCGCGTTGAGGCGCTTGTTCAGTGTGGCCGCTTCCAGGAAGCATTCCAGGTCGTCATGACGCTGTTGCGAGGTGGATCTTCCCCGCGCAGTAGCAGTGGCGTCCCGGAACCCGACGCTGTCACGTTCGACGATAGCAAAACAATTCTGGACGAGAGCAATCAAGCCGCCTTGAACTGGTTGGCTTCGCTTAACGCAGAGCAAACACAGTCGGAGCTGTACAAGTTTTACCCCGAAGTGCTGGTGAGGCACATCTTGGTGACGATTTTGCACCTCGCCGTTGCACTAGCTCGCCATGAAAGCCGATACGACCGTGACGCAGCGATCGCTCGCTCAGCGGCCAAGAAATTGGCACAAGCGATGCTATTGATCGTCAAGCCCAGTGAGGCGCCGACTTCTCCTGCTCAAACTTCCAGAGATGCTGCAGATGGAGATGTGGCTGCAGAACCACAGTCGGTCTCGTGGGAGCTGCTCCAGATCCATCGCATTCGAGCCGATATTCATCTGCAGGTGAGCTATCTTGCGTTTTACGAGGGTGAGTGGAGTACGTCCAGATCGAGTGCCATGGATGCAATCAGCGAATACAACACCATCCCTACCGGTCCGGAGCTCCACTTGCACTTGGAACTGGATCAGAAACTGAAATACTCGCTGGTGCTTGGGCGAGGTACGTTTGTGGCCAAGTGTCGAGCTCAAGCCGTCGCTTGCTTACTTGCTCAAACACACTATCGCTCTGCATTTGAGGCTGCCGAGGCTGCGATTGAAGAAGCCAGGACCACAGGCGAAGAGCACCTCCGGCAGCACCTCGAGTCGTTGCGTTTGCAGGCCGAAGTGTTCCTCGGGGAGCGTGAAAAAGCCGAAAGAGATCTCGGTATCCTGCGGGAAGAAGCGTTGGCATCCCATACCTCCGCTTCGCTCACCTTCGTCCACTCGATCCAAGCCTTGAGCTCGTTGCTCCGATCCAAAGCGCTCTTGTCATCCCAGCCAGTTGCACTGAATGCAGTCAGTGAGCGATTAAGTGAAGCCGAGCGCGTGCTGGACGCTTTGTTGGAACACGATGGCTGGATCGGCGTTAGAGCTGATCACCAGCAGGCTGCAAAGAGACTCAACATCTACCGGCCTGGAATTCCCGAGTTCATTCAGGTCCACGCCGAGTTAGCGCAGGTGCGACTTGAGTGTCCTCTAAACCCTGGCAGTGAAAGCGAAAACGTACAAATTCGTCAGGAGAGAGCGCTGCAATCCGTTGAGAGCGGGATTCGAGCTCTTGGCCACACCACGCAGCGTATGGCAACTACCAGAGCACGGCTTCTACTGTTAAAGGGGGTGATCCTCTCGAAGCAGTTGCACCGAACGACGACCCAGACCCAGATCGGTTCAGCGACTGAATTACCTGTACAGCAAAACTTGGTTCAGCGATTTGAAGAGTGCGTCGAGGCCTTCACAGGGTCTATCCAGGCTTCAATTGAAGGCGGGTATGATCGCCAGTTGGCACGGTTGGCCTTGATCGAGCTGGTTAACCTGTTTGGCCAGAAGCTGGTCCCGGGTAGCGAGGACGCGCACGTTCAGGCTGCATTCCACTATCTGAATCTGGCGCTGGAGGTTCAAGCGCACGAGGCAGTGCTCTTCGACACGCTTGAACTGCAGAACGGTACCGTCACATCCGTCGAAAAGCTGCCGCCTTCAGTTTCTGCTTCCATCAACGCTCAGTCCGAACCAAAGGAATACATCTCTGTTCCAAACAGCAAAGCACCTGACGTCGCCGCAATCGTCAACCACTTCGTGCGCTTGCAGCGTATGCAGAACATTCTTCCGGTCAGTACCGCAGCGCTCCAGGACACGTGCGCTCTTCTTCACTCCTTTTTGGCGCAGTATCACTCGACGTACTCGCGCACGGCTTGCTTGACGGATTTTCCCCCTGTTCCTTCCTCCGACCCTGAAATCCGCGCTGGGATGATTTGTGCTCTCTGGGGACAAGACCTCGCCCCCGCGCTTGCTTCTGAAGTCGGTGACACTGTACACAACGACAAGATAACGTTTTACTTCACGCTTGGTACGACCAAAGTATCGATTGCAGAAGACTCACCCGCTGCAAGCAACAGCGACGCAATCGCCCGGATGGAGAAGTTTGCATCATCCCCCTTGCTCAGCAAGAGAAGCAACGTGGATCGGCAGGCAGTTCAGCAGTTGAAAGCAGCACTAAGCAAACTGCGAGCTCAGATGGAGGACGAAGACTCACTCTTGATTGACCGCAACGTTTTCCCAGAAATGTTGCGCTTGGTTTTACGTGACATTCAACAGCTTTTCCGTGAAGCTCAACATCCGGGCAGTGATAACAGCCAAGGCAACGTCAACGATACGCTAGTGACAGGTGATGTCTCCAGCCACAACTTGCAAGACACGTTCGGCAACTCAGTATCTGTCGAATGCACGTTGGATACTGTTCGGCGCCTGGAAGATCTGTTTTCCATCAACAAGGGCGCCAACATTGCCGACAACGAGCTCTGCTACTTTTTACGAGATCTCCTGGATTAGCACAAAATTGAAAGACAAAAGCTAAACAGACGAGCTTGAGAGAACTATCCATTTTGTCGTTCATAAAGTACCCAATACTTCGTAACAAGCTGTTGCTCTCACCTTAGCTGTTTATTCATCTGCGTCCATGGGAGGGGTGACCTTCTTGAGGTAAAACTCGTTGAAATCGAAACGGGACATCAAGAATGACAGGCTTTGTGAACCTCTGCATGTCACCAAATGACGTTGAAGGTAAGTATAAGCGCGGAAATGAGCCAAACAACACGCAGCGTTGCGTACCGAGTGGAGTTCTGCTTCACAATGTCCAGGAGCTCCAGGAATTGGTTGCTGTACTCCTCCGAAATCTCTTCAATTTGGCGCAAGATCTTCGAGTTGGCTCCGAACGTATCGTGCTCTGCTTGCACACTGTACTCGTCTTCCTCAGGTATACCCCACGAGCCCTATCAAACATACGTTAGTATCTAGCAAAATAAGTTGCACAACAGGATATATACAATCGCATACATCAAGCTCTCGCCGTCCAATTAGTTGCTGGCGCATTCCCTCCACTTGCTTTGCATGCATCGCAGTCGTGTATAAATTCTCCTGCGCCTTGCAAAACCTAATGATCGTGGCAAAAATGAGCTTCAGCTGCTTCAGTAGCTCTCTCGACTCCTTCATCATGAATCCCTACGGTAACACATAAATTCACCCGTTAGTTGTTAGCGCCAGCAACTTAGGATGGAGCCATCCCTGTCGTACATTTTTCTTGATGGAAAGGATGTACGCTGCGTGACTTTCGATCAGCTCGTCCAAGTCCTTTGCTGCGTTCAAGTCTTTCACCAGCTTGTGCCAGGCAATTTCGAGAACCTATAGAAGCCAAGCGTTAAAGTAAGTAACAGCTTGATCTCCATAGAATTGCAAGAAATGACCGCATTACCTCAAACATCATGTAGTTTAGAAGGTTGGTGCTAAAGTGGATCATCTCCGATCGCACAAGCTGACTTCTGTGCAAGACGGGTCGGATCCCCGGTATACAGCCCTGCAGTTATAAGCAAGAGAAGCACCCAGGTTAACGCTCAGTCGCAATGTAGCAACTGCATCCATACTTACCTGAACCTCGTGCCCGAGATTCATGTCCTTTGTCCATGACGAAGAGAGCGAATGCTCTACTCGCTTGAGTCGCCACAAGAAGTCGAAGATTTGCTGATACTGGAGCATCGAGGAGGCAGGAATAACGCTATTCACCGGCGCTTGCAAGTTATAGTGCAAACTAAAGATGTCCCATCCAGTGTCCGCTGCGCAACATTTTGTAAGCAACAGGCTCTGTTAGACTGCATCTTGAAACGGTGCAACACACGCATTGCTCACCCGATGACCCCTGTAGCAGCTCAACGTCAAGACGCCCAAGGATATCCGCCGACTAATAATGAAAAGCGTGTTAGGTGCAAGATCGATTTACACAAGTGTTGGTAAGGCTCCGAACCTCGAACTTCGCATTGGAAGCATTCAAAGCGGTTTCCAACACGTTCGTAAGCGTATGACGATACACTTGTGAGCCTCTCTTCGACAACTCGGGCCCCAAGAGGTCCATCAGGTATTGAATAAAGTCGCCCTGCAAGTACCAAACAGTTAACAGCGTTAAAACCGTCCGAAAAGACCATTATACAGCCATATCGTACCTGTCCGAGCAATAGATACCGCTTCAATGCCTGGCAATGATCCAGAAGTCGGTATTTCTCCGTCAATGTGCGAATCAGGTACTCGTTTGTAGAGTTCGAAACATTCTCGATCATCGTTTCTAGGCGCTTCAGCTCTGCGAAATTTGCTGCTTCGTCTTCGGTATCCATTCCAAGCACAGTGCCTTCTTGCGCAGCATCCATTACCCACTGCATTCACGTTCAACAGTTTGTCAGCAAATAAAAAAAAAACTCTAGACAACGCATAACCCCCACGTACATCAGCGTTGCCACAGCATTGGCGAATGAAGTTGATACTCTTTCCAATGACCAGAATTTTCCTCGCGAGCTCACTACCACGCGAATGAAATAACATCAAAAACAGATAGTTATGCACTATGCCTGCCACAAGCACACTCAACAATAATTCACGTACATGGAGATGAAGGTTGGTAGCATCTTCCGATTCAGTGTGTATTTCTTGGCCCAGAATTGGTCATCACTCACTGTTGAATCTGCCACCACGAAAAACTCACCCTATCGAATCGAAAGGATAAGCATGGTAAGATTCATACCAAATAAAAAAAGATGTACACAAGCAGCTTACATGCACGTCTTCAAGCTCTCCTTCGAAAACCCAGCGTTTGATCATACGGAGAATTGGAGCAGCAATTCGTTTCATCACGGTTTGGACAGACTGTGACACGTCTGGATCACCATGCAGCACATGCGAATGAATACCGGATGCAAGGGCGCCACCCCGAAGACCTTCAACGCTGTGGCAACACACGAGTGCTGTTAGCCGTCAAACATTTTCTTGGTACCTCTCAGCAGTGCGTACCTGTCGATTAGACGAGCCATCAAGCGCATTTTGTCGAGAGGGTCCTGGATCCATACGATCAAAGTCCGCAAGGTAAGACTACTCATTGATCGTTCGTGTGGCTGCCTCGTTTCGGCATCTTCGTCGATCTGAGACGTCAGGACCGCTATGAGGCGGAAGTAGTCTGTCAGCACAGTGTTGAGAACATGGCAAAAGCTTTGGCCCACCTGCATGTACGACAAAGAATGCGAAGGGTAAGTTGCCTTTATTATCAGCCACCATGATAAGCATACAGGAACCAACCAGGCCAAACGCTAATTCTTCGCGATGCTGCTTGATGTACTCCGAGATCTTGCGATATAACCAGCCCAGGTCACACAGCATGTGGATCAGCTCGCGCATCGCTGTCGAAAGGGGCATCACAGGAGCGTTAAGCGTTAAGCGAAAAAAATCTATCCTCATCATGGCGGAAAGTGCAAGTCTGTAATACGTACGCGTCGGGACGCCCACACTCCTCGTGATCTGGAAGCGATCCGCTGCGTCGTCAAAGTACAAATACCGCGACTCGACAGCTTGCAACGCATACAGAACATCGCGCAGCAGAACCTCCTCCGGTACGTCAAAAGACGAGCGTCCTCCTCCTCCCCCTCCGCCGCTGGGTGAACGCATGAGACCTGGAGCGATTGTCCCGGGGTGTCCACCACTATGTGTGCGAGGGCTGGTGCCTGTACGCGGGCTGCCTTTCCCTCTGCTCGTTTTGTGAACCGGAGCGATGCCAACAGCAAACTTGAACGAGTCCTCCAGCGAGTCCAGATCCGTTTTCGACTGGTCCATCGTTGAAACAGGTGATGCTGCGTCTTGCGCTCCAAAGGTGAAAGCCGCCGCGCCAGGCATCGACTGCGACCGATGGTGCGCGCCCAAGTCTCCATTCCTCTCCGAGACAGAGCTGCCCAGGCTCCCTGGCAACGACCCGCGCATCCCAAAAGTGTCGACGTTCATCGGCTCCACGTCCTGATGACTGTTGCCGCTCTCACTTTGAAGCGGCGGCGGGGGCGCTGAATCCATCAGCCCATACAGCAACAGCAACGCCTCGCTACCAATAGCAAGATCAACAAACCAAGTAAACATCAGTACAAGAACCATAAAAACTGCAGCATAACGCCACGCCACACGTACGTCTTTTTGTCAAGGTTCTTGAACTTGACGAAGCGCGAGTAGACCTCGTTGAGTCTCGTGACCGTCTCCTGCGAGTTGGCGTAGAACTGCGGCGCGTCCGTCGCGATCTTTCGCTTGATCTTCTCCAGCACCGAAAACTATGCAGCAAATTGTGTCATTAGTACAGCACTAGGAGCAGTAAGATACTGCAGCACGCACCGAGTCGGTCTGCGGCGTGACGGACACGGCGTCGTGCAGGCGCACGACGGTACGGCGCGTAGTGATGGCGGACGGCGCACCGTGCACCTTGGCCAGCAGTTTGTCCACCAGCACGTTGATGTCCCGCGGACTGCGCGCGCTGTTGCTACCGCGTCGAGTGCTCATGGCCACAGCGTTGGCGGAGGTGGACGAGTGGGCAGAGGCGGTGGGTACGGGTGGCGGCCGGCGCAGGCTGTCGCTGTTGCTGCTGTTGCTGTTGCTGCTGCTGTTGCTGTTGCTGTTGCTGTTGCTGTTGCTGTTGCTGTTGCTGATGTTGCTGTGGGTCGGGAGGCTGGAGCCTCGCGATCGAGACGAGAAGGCGGCGGACGACGCGTCCCGGGAGCCCATGACACCGCTGTGTCTGCTACTGCTGGTGCTGCTGGTGCCGCCGACGGAGCTGCTGTGGGCTCGTGAGGGTGGACCGAGGCGCTCGGCGCGGCGCTTCAAGCGCGCAGCTTGCCGGTCCGCACTCGAGCTCATCAGCGTCAGAATGGCGGATACATGATCGGGTAACCGGGTTACCATTTGTGTGGGTCACACGGTGAACATACTCACCCGAATAGAAGTCCCATTCCCAATTAGAAGGTCGTTCCTCACTATACCGATAATTACCGGTTATTTCTAACAAGCTTTTCGTAAAATACCGTAGTACATTTGTTTCTAACGTGGTTTACCAATCCATGAACCTCCAGCCTGGAGTCCAGGAGGACCTCATGCGAAATCGCGCTATTGTCATCAATATTTGAAGCAATTGGCCGGACCCCGGGGTCCCGCATCAGATACCGAGGGTGACCAGAAATATTTATTTTTATCGGCGGGTCAGTGCTAAAAACATCTATAGATTGTGATAATTTTTAGAGTCGAGTTGGAGATCACTTCAGCTTCAAGCATTTAGCAGCTAGGATGAAGTCGAGGCGTGGTGGAGGTTCACAATCGATGGTTCCTGCGCGCAAACGTGGTCGTGCTCGTGACCGTAAAGCTGCAGCATACTCCCGTGCTGTAGAGCGTCTCGGCGAAGATGCGGTAAAGCAGATTCAAGCTGACTGGAGCTCATGGGACACTAGTTACGGGGGCAAGGAGTGGCATCAATCTGAAGGGCTCGTGATGAATTTGTTGCAGCAAGGCCTGTCTGAGCGAGAAATTCGGGCTGTGATTACTGTTGGTGGTTCCCGTCTCGCACGACTACGTAAGATCCGCGCACAGCTACACCGGCGCCTACGACTACAGCAGCAGCGGCGCCAAGCACGTAAAATGGCTAAGTCTGCAGCTTTGTGCGACTCGAGAGTCGATAGTTCGAGAGATGCATAGCATACATAGCACTTAAATTTACCGAATATACCGGTTGCTTATGACAGCTGGCGGGGCAAGCGGGGACCCCGGGGTCCCGCCAAACGCTTCATTTGAGTAATGAATACAAACAAGCTATCCATCCAATCAAAAGCCAGATTTCTTATTTTTGAAAGTCTTCCCGCCCTTCTTGAATTAAATTTGAACGAGCTATGCACCAGGCAATCGGACCGTAATCTATTTTTTTCTTTCTCTCTGACACCCCCTCCTCCCTATACAAATTTCCATATAAAGCACAAGCCCTCACACTGCAGTACCAGCTGTAGCGCTTGGTAGGCGCTATCGCTTACCAGTTTAGCAGGAAGAAGTGAGTAGTGGTTCTCAAAGCTTAAAGTGCATGGTGGGGCAAGCAATACGTTCTCGACGGCTCCTTTTGTGGCGTTGCATCGTAGCGCAGATAGTGACGCAACGCTAGAATGGGATTGACCCTTTATGGGGCTTCCATTTCTATGTAGAAGCTCTGTCACAAATTGTCTTTCAGTGAGGCCCGGTATCTTACCTAGGCTAGGTAGCTGAATGCACGGAATCCATGAATAAAGGAGCGAGCCAATCAAAGCCTATTTCCAAAAAGTAGAAGGATATGACTGGACAAAACACCGATGTAAACGTCCATGAATTGGTAATTTATCCGTAGAAGTTCCACGGTAATCTCCCCGCCTGAAGATCCGAGGTCAACAGCAGAACGACACACCGTCAAGAACATGATTCGCATTACACGAAAAAGGTTTCATTTGCGCAAACACTACGGGTTATTTTTTATGGCTGCGGCCACCTTTGCCTGTGAAAACCCAAAATACCATAATACCGGTACCACAACAGTAAATTATCCATTCATCGGACGCCGGACGCTCATCCTGCCATACAGCCTAACCGACATTTGTGGCCGTACTACTCTCCCTATCGGACACCGGCCCCTGACGTCGCCCAGCATAATTTTCCCACACAATCTTTCAGTGGCCCGCAAAGCCCCGCCGAAGGACTTTAGCCAGCGATGGAGAACGTGACGGTCAAGATGGAGGACGTGCAGCTCGAGGAGGGCGCCGCCGCGCCCGTGAAGAAGATGGCGCGCCGCGACCACCTGATCGACATCGAGCACGAGATCATCGCCAAGTGGGACGCCGTGAAGCTCTTCGAGTCGGACCCGGACCCGAGCAAGCCCAAGTACATGGTGACGTTCCCGTACCCGTACATGAACGGCTACCTGCACGTGGGCCACCTGTTCACGCTCATGAAGGTGGAGTTCGCGTCGCGCTACCACCGCCTCAAGGGCGAGAACGTCATCTTCCCCTTCGGCTTCCACTGCACGGGCATGCCCATCCAGGCCGCCGCCAACAAGCTCAAGCGCGAGCTCGAGACGTACGGCAACCCGCCTGACTTCTCGCGCGACCTGGACGACAACAAGCCCCAGGCCGCCAAGAAGACCGCCGAGGGCTCGCTCGACAAGGCTCACGGCAAGAAGTCCAAGGCCGCCGCCAAGACGGGCGGCGTCGTGCACCAGTACGACATCCTCAAGATCTCCAACATCCCCGAGGAGGAGATCGCCAAGTTCCACGACCCGCTCTACTGGCTGCAGTACTTCCCGCCGCACGCCATCGCCGACCTCAAGCGCTTCGGCATGAACATCGACTGGCGCCGCTCCTTCATCACGACGGACGTCAACCCGTTCTACGACGCGTTCGTCACGTGGCAGCTCAACAAGCTTAACGAGCAGGGCCGCGTCGTGCGCGGCAAGCGCCCCAACGTCTACTCGATCCTGGACGGACAGAGCTGCGCCGACCACGACCGCGCCTCGGGTGAAGGTGTGGGCCCGCAGGAGTACACGCTCGCCAAGCTGCGCGTGCAGGAGCCCTTCCCGGAGAAGCTGGCCGCGCTCGCCGGCAAGAAGGTGTACCTGGCCGCCGCCACGCTGCGTCCCGAGACGCTCTACGGCCAGACGAACTGCTTCGTGCTGCCCGAGGGCGACTACGGCGCCTTCCTCATCAACGACGACAACGACGTGTTCGTCATGAGCCGCCGCGCCGCGCGCAACCTGGCCCACCAGGAGTACTCGCGCGTCTGGGGCAAGGAGGAGTGCCTGCTGGAGATGAAGGGCTGGGACCTGCTCGGCCTGCCGCTCTCGTCGCCCAACGCGCCGTACGACACGATCTACACGCTGCCCCTGCTGACCATCTCCATGGGCAAGGGTACGGGTGTGGTCATGAGCGTGCCGTCCGACTCGCCCGATGACTTCGCCGCGTTCCGCGACCTCAAGCAGAAGCCCGCTCTGCGCGAGAAGTACGGCATTGAGGACCACATGGTGCTGCCGTTCGAGCCCGTGCCGATTATCGAGATCCCGGGCTTCGGCGACATGGCTGCCGAGAAGGTGTGCAACGACCTGAAGATTGTGTCGCAGAACGACAAGGACAAGCTCGCCAAGGCCAAGGAGCTTGTGTACCTCAAGGGTTTCTATGAGGGTGTCCTCATCGTCGGCTCCCAGAAGGGCCAGAAGGTGTGCGACGCCAAGGCGGTCATGCGCCAGGAGCTGCTGGACGCTGGCAACGCCATTCCGTACTGGGAGACGGAGTCGCTGGTGATGTCGCGCAGCGGCGACGAGTGCGTCGTTGCTCACCTGGACCAGTGGTACCTGACGTACGGCGCTGAGGACTGGAAGAAGCGCGTGATGGACCACATCAGCAACCCGGAGACCTTCGACGCCTACAACCCGGTGGCGCTTGGCGAGTACAAGTCGACGCTTGGATGGCTGAAGGAGTGGGCCCCGTGCCGTCAGTCCGGCCTGGGCACGCGTCTTCCGTGGGACCCCGAGTTCGTGGTGGAGTCCCTCACGGACTCGACCATCTACATGGCGTACTACACCATCGCGCACCACCTCCAGGCCAACCTGGACGGCTCCAAGCTGGGCCCGCACGGCATTAAGCCCGAGCAGATGACCAAGGAGGTGTTCGACTACATTTTCCTGAAGGCGTCGCCGCCCACGGAGTCGACGATCCCGCTGGCTGTGCTCAAGCAGATCCGTGACGAGTTCGAGTACTGGTACCCCGTTGACGTGCGCGCGTCCGGCAAGGACCTGATCCGCAACCACTTGACGATGTGCCTGTACAACCACGCCGAGATCTGGCGTGACGACCCGTCCAAGTGGCCGCGTGGCTTCTTCACCAACGGTCACGTGCAGGTGGACGGCAAGAAGATGTCCAAGTCCATGGGCAACTTCCTTACGCTCAAGGACTGTGCCGTTGAGTTCGGTGCCGACGCCACTCGTTTCGCTTGCGCTGACGCCGGTGATGGCATGGACGACGCTAACTACGCGCTTGACACGTGCCGCATGGCCATTCTGCGTCTCACCACGGAGGAGGAGTGGATCAAGCGCACGGTGGAGGACAAGGCCTCGCTGCGCACTGGTGAGCTGAACTTCAACGACAAGGTGTTCCTGAACCAGATGAACAACCTCATCAACACGACGGCGTCGTTCTACGAGCGTCTCCAGTGGCGTGAGGGTCTTCACACGGGCTTCTTCGAGTACCAGATTGCTCGTGACTCGTACCGTGACATCTGCGCGCGCAGCGAGGTGCCGATGCACCACGACGTCATCATGCGCTTCATCGAGTCGCAGCTCGTCATTTTCTCCCCCATCTGCCCGCACTTCTGCGAGTACATGTGGACGGCTATTGGCAAGGAGGGCTTCGTCTCGGTCGCCGCCTGGCCCAAGACCGAGGAGGTCGACCACGCGCTGCTGCGTGCGGGTGACTTCCTGAACAAGGTCACCCGCAGCTTCCGTGAGGCGCTCGCCAAGAGCGGCAACAAGAAGAAGGGCAAGAAGGGCGCTGCTCCGGCTGAACCGGCCAAGAAGCCGACGCACGCTCAGGTGTACCTGACCACGGAGTTCCCGGAGTGGCAGCAGAAGGTGCTCGTGTTCATGGACGGTCTGTTCGATGATGCGACCAAGCAGTTCCCTGCTGACTTCATGAAGCAGCTCAAGGCCGAGATCTCGAAGGAGGACTCGCTGAAGAAGCTGACCAAGAACGTGATGCAGTTCGCTGCCTTCGTCAAGGCGGAGGCCGAGCTGCGTGGCCGTGAGGCTCTGGAACTGAGGTATGTAGTTGCCCCCCCCCCCCCCCTCTGTATCTGTCACAATGGTTTGCTCACTCAATGATTTCGCTTTGTTTGTTCATAGGATGCCGTACGACCAGAAGAGCGTGCTTGCCTCTAACAAGCTGTACCTCTGCCGGTCGCTGGACCTCCAGGACATTGACGTAAGATGGCGTTGCTCTACATCGAGCTAAACTCTTGCTTGGAATTTATTGCTGACATAACTTTTGGTTGTCTTTCATGCATGCAGTTCTTCTACGTGGGCGAGGAGATCCCCAACGCGGATGAGAAGAAGATGGAGACGGCGTCGCCCGGCAAGCCCGCCATCTACGTCTACGCCCAGTAAGGTCGTTGCTGTTGGTCAGCGGTGCTACCGCATTTGCATTAGATCGATGAAGTCGAGATTCAATGTACTTGGCTGTTTCTCGATGTTTTTAATTCTCACGTCGTCCTAGATAGAAGACAACGTGATGTCGCGCTAATGCGACGGCGTGCTGTTGGAGTGCCCCCCGCCCCAGACACACACACACACAAGAACCTTAGACGTTGACTCCGCTCCACACACCTAGATTATTGTCACTGATGGCAAAGTGACTAGAGTGACTAGTGCACCCTCGTTCGTTTCTGTCTGCGCAACGGCGCTCGACGTTGAGATAGCGGAGGCTGTGGCATCGGCAGTGAAGAAACGTCTCCACGACATGATCAACCCACCGGAGTCGTTTCAGTGCAAATTTTGACGATATTGTGAGTCAGTTGTCCGTAGCGCTGTGGCTGGTGGTCTAGCTACATGTATAGTGCTTTTGGTGGTTCTTCTCATCCAGCTCTTCTTTCACGCAAGATTACGCGAGCGGTTCAACAAGTAGTTCGGCGAGTGGCGCAGCGAGTGAGGAGGACGAGTCAGATACAACCTTGTCGACGGATCTCTTTCTTTCTACTCGCTGCTGTCGGTTTAGCGAGCTGGGCGTAGAGCTATGTAGTCTAAGAGACGTAGCGGGTGTAACATTCTTCTCAATTACATGCTGACTTGAACGGCGAGTTGCCATTTTCAACCAAACGCTTGTACAGTCACACTCGCTACAGTGCGCACTTGCCCGACGTGGATCTTCCAGGTAGCAATCTGCCTTTCGGCGAGAGTGCTGATCATCGGCGGTGGGTTGGCAGACTGAGGACGAATCGCTCTGAAAAGCACCATCAACAAGTTTCCGTACTCTCCGAGATGAAAAGCTGCTTATTACCAGACAGACAGAAGAAATGGATTCTTCGCTGTTGTGAATAAAGCTTGCAGTTGCGCAGATTGATATCTAGTGACAAATTTGTGCGAGAAAGAGAAACGAAATGCATGAGACTGGAATTACCATACTACACGAGCTGCAGACTCCGCATTCTCTCTTCCATCTCCATCTGACCCTTTCCTGGCTTCCTATCCTCTGGCGCGCTCGATAACTTGCTTTTCTCCGCAGCGACACGAGGTAAGCAGGACGGGATATGTATCTATTCCGAGTCGGCGATCTCGATCCGGCTGCCACGGCGGATTTGTCCCCAGCCGATGAGGCGCCAGTGCTTGTCAATACGACGACTGATAGCGATCTTCTCTCCCTCCTGCGTGCACACGGGGACCGTGAGCAGAATCTTGGCCAGATCCTGCTTGACAGCCAGCACCTTGCCACCCGTAGCCGTGGAACCGATGTTGACCATGAGCACCTCGGCCTTCGACAGCTTCTGCACCTTGGAGGCCTTGCTGCCCTCCTGGGTCTTGACACCGAGCAGACGCTTGAGCAGGTAAAAGTTAATTTCCAGCTCCGTGAACACGTGCGGCAGGCTGCCCTTGAGACCCAGGACCTGGCCCACGAGACGGTCCGAACGCGTGAGCGTCGGGTCAATGTGCGTTCCTACACCGATCAGGCCACCGGGGACGGCAAACTGCAGGTCGTTCTTCTCAGCGTACAGCGACACAATGCGCGAGAAGATGGGCACGCACGTCATCTTGCCCTCCTCGTCCTTGCTGACGATACCGGGGCGCACCTCGATCTCGTCGCCGACGCGCAGCACACCCTCGAGGATGGAGCCACCAGCGACACCGCCCTTGAGGTTCTCCACGTCCTCGCCGGGCTTGTTGACGTCGAACGAACGGATGACGATGAGCTTGGGCTTGGACGTGAAGTCGCGCTTCGGGATGGGGATGTTGCGGCAGATGTACTCGCACACCACGTCCACGTTGTACTTGAGCACGGCCGAGATGGGGATGATGGGGGCGTCGTGGGCGACCGTGCCGGCCACGAACTTCTTGATCTGCTCGTGCTGGGCCACAGCTGCGTCCTCCTTGATCAGGTCCACCTTGTTCTGCAGGATGATGATGTTCTGAAGACGCATGATCTCGATAGCGGCCAGGTGCTCGGACGTCTGGGGCTGCGGGCACACCTCGTTACCGGCGACCAGCAGCAGGGCGGCGTCCATGACGGCGGCGCCGTTAAGCATCGTAGCCATGAGAATGTCGTGACCGGGGCAGTCAACGAACGAGACGTGGCGCTGCAGCACCCAGACCGTCTTGTCGTCGTTCTCGTCCGTGAAGCGGTCGGGCTTGGAGCTGCCGAACGCGCGGTAGCAGCCGATGCCCGTGCCGTTCTCGGCGCGGTAGATCTTGGCGTTGGCGTAGCCCAGCTTGATGGTGATGTTGCGCTCCAGCTCGTTCTTGAAGCGCACCGTCTGCACACCCGAGATGGCCTTGACCACCGTCGACTTGCCGTGGGCGACGTGGCCGATGGTGCCGATGTTGATCGTGGCCTGGCGACTGATGACCTCGGGCGTCAGCGGGGTCAGCTCCTCCAGCTTGAGCTTGCTCAGGTCCTGCACCGCCAGGTGCTTCTGCACGAGTTCCGGCATGTTTTGCTCTACTGCCCAATGGCCCAATAGATCAATCAATGCGTAGTTAGCTTTCCGTTCATTAACCTTAGTATCAAGGAGGGAGCAGCCGACGGACGACGCATTGCGAACGGCAGCTTGCGCGCCGCCGCTCCGCGTGAGTTGTGAGACGGTCGGCGGGTCACGCGGAGGCCGCGCGGATCCCGCCGTCCGTCTCGCCCCCGGTTGCCTGCCTACGCGGGCCTCACCTTGGTCGACGCGGTCGAAGATTCTGCCTCCAGCAAGCCACTGGACGCCAAAGGGGAAGCGATGAATCACGTGGTGGAGCGCAGCGGAAAATTCTGCTGGCGGGCAAGACGGACGAATGTACCATTGCGGGTGGTACATATGGAGTGTGTGCACCACATCACAATATATTGCAATATATTGTGGCGGTTTTTGTGTGCACGAACCGACGTCGAGCACTTCAACATCGGAGGGGCCCAACTATCAGAGCCCCATGCCGTGCACTGGCGGCAACACCAGCAGCAGCGCGCCGGGCCTGATCCATCGGTAATGAAGCTCTTAATTGTATGTATTATTTAATGTGTGTGTGCTGACTGGGGGGGGTTGCGGGTGTAGCCACTTCTTCGGGCTCAAGGGCAGTGTGCACAATAACATCGCGTTCGCGGAGGAGGGCGTGCTCGTGTATCCATGCGGCCACAACGTCATCATCTACAACCTCGAGTCCAAGGAGCAGCAGTTCCTGCATGGCGTCGAGACCGCGGGCAAAGGCATCACCGCCCTCGCTGTGGCGCCGAACAAGCGCTACGTAGCGGTGGCGGAGCAGGCGGAGCGCGCGGTGGTGCACATCCACGACCTCAACACGCTACGGCGCCGCAAGACGCTGACGCTGAGCGACGCGCAGGCAGACACTTGTGTCTGGGTGGCCTTCTCTGGAGACAGCAAGTACTGCATCACGCAGGGCGGCGCGCCCGACTGGGTGCTGTCGCTCTGGCTGTGGGAGAAGACCAAGCTGCTGGCCAGCGTCAAGGCGTCGACGCCACAGGGCAACGCTGTGCACCAGGCAGACTTTAGCCCGAACGACCCTCTCACGATCTGTGCCAGTGGCAATGGACTGCTCAAGTTCTTCCGATTTACAGACGGCCAACTGCGGCTGCAGTCGACGCCGCTGAAGCGCGAGCCGGCGCATTTCTTACGGCACGCGTGGGTCAGCGACGATCGTGTTGTGGCCTCGGCCGACTCTGGAGAGTTGTGGCTGTTTGAACAGTTTGAGTTTCGGCAGATTTTGACGCCTCCAACGACGGGGACGACAGGAGACGGAAGCTTCGTGAACTCGTTACTGGGCTACTCGAAGGGGTTTGTGTGCGGCGGATCGGGAGGCTGCGTAAGGATTTACGACCGCAGCGATGATGGGGGATCGCGTGAATATTACAAGAAGGCGAAAACTTTCCGAATTGAAGGCGATACGAGCACGATCAAGGACCTGGCCATCAGTCCGAGCGAGGATTTACTCGTGTGCTCGCTGGAGAATAACCAGTTGTATGCACTCACACTCTCCAGCACCGATATCCTCAAGGAGGACGCTATGAATTTCGAGCTGGTGTCCACTGCTTTCCATGCTCCGAGTGGTAACGGAAGCTGCCACATCACTGGACTGGATACGTGTATCCGCAAGCCACTCGTGGTCACCTGTGCGTTGGATCGATCCGTACGAGTGTGGAATTACTTGGACAAGTCGACGGATATCCTCAAGTTTTTCCGTGAAGACGCGCTCTGTGTTGCCTTCCACCCTTCGGGCTTGCACGTTGTCGTGGGATTTACCGACAAGCTTCGCATGCTCAACGTGCTTATGGACGACATCCGATCGTGCCGGGAGTTCGCTATCAAGGGCTGCCGTGAAGTTCGGTTCTCTCATGGGGGCCAAATCTTTGCAGCGGCAAATAATAATGTCGTCCATGTGTACGCTACGTACACTGGTGAATTGATAGCTGTACTGCGGGGCCATTCGAATCGTGTGACGGCGATTTCGTGGAAACCTGACGATCGGAAGCTACTTACATGCGGCGCTGATGGTACAGTGCTATTGTGGAGCCTTCGCGCAGCATCAAAAGTTGGTGAAGGTCACTCGCAAGCGAGATGTTCGTATATCGATGCTGCCTTGGCACCAGAAGGAGATATCGCTTACGTCACAGGTTCCGACAATATGCTGAAGGAGATTGATATGGCGTCTGGAGTTGCACGCACAGAACACTGGACTGGTGGCAATGGGGCTACTCTTGGGCCATTAACACTGGCAAACTCTCAACAGGTACTGTTTGTTGGCTCAGCGGAGCCTGGCCGTCCTGGTATGGTACGGTTATATCGTCTTCCGCTGGAAAGAGATCGTCCGCCGCCTACACCTGCAGTGGGTAGTGCTGCGGGGCAGTCTCTAACTTCACCAGGCTCAATCATAGCTTCAGGTCAGACTGGGTCAACACAAGCAAACTCAAGTGCGGCCGCAGGTTCAACAAACCAAGCGTACACTGAGTACCATTGTCACGATTTGCCAGTGTCACGTCTTCGGCTGTCGTTCGATAACCAGTTTCTCTTCTCGGCCGGTGAAGATGGTTCGCTGTGTATTTTCGAGACGGTGAATGTGATCGGAAAAGGGAGTGGCAGTGGAGCTAGTAGCGGTCAAGGTGGTGGTGTTATCGGATCAAGAGAAACCCGAAGCGACAGCGCGATGGTTGGAGGTGGCGGTAATGGCGCGAATGGTTCTGGCTTGCCGTTCGCAGAGGAGATTCTGGTAACCAAGTCGGATTTGGAGGAGAAGAACCGTCTTATGAACGAGCTGAAATCCAAGGTGGATGAGCTGACACTGCACAACGAGTATCAACTTCGACTAAAAGACCTCAACTATAAGGAGAAGATTAAGGAAGTATCTGACAAGTTTACAGCCGAGCTGACGCAAGACAGACAACGCTGTGGAGACTTGAAAAACGACAAGACCGAGATGGAGAACGAGTACCAGAAGAAGATGCGCGAAATGGCATCGACGCACCGCAGTGAAGTTCAAGAGCTGAAAACGACCTACGAATCAAAAGTGGAAGCTGAAAAGGCTCGATATGCAGCACTGGAACAAGCGCGGGGTGAGCAGAACACGCGGTTCGAGGAGGAGAACCATCTACTTGTTGAAAGTCATACACAATTCCTGGCGGAGATGACTACGGAATATGATCAAAAGGTAGCTCGCGAGCAGGAGTTGCAAGCTGTGTGTGCTCGAGCCAAGGAGGAGCTCATCGCGACGAATGAATCACTAAAGCGGGCGCTTGAAGAGGACTCAGAACTTGAAGTTGAAGAGTTGAAGACCAAGTATGAGCTGAAGCTGTCAGACGAACGCGAGGCAACTCTGCGCTTGAAAGGAGAAAATGGCATCATGAAGAAGAAGTTCTCCGCTCTGCAGAAGGACATTGAGGACCAACGCGAAGAGATCCGATCTCTCGAAGAGAAGGGCAAAGAGCTGGCAGAAAATATTCGCGGTCTTGAAAAGGACATTCAAGGCCACAAGAAGGAGATTCGCGAGCGCGAGGAGACGATTCAAGACAAGGAGAAGCGCATCTACGATCTGAAGAAGAAGAACCAGGAGCTGGAGAAGTTCAAGTTCGTGCTGGATTACAAGATCAAGGAGCTGAAGCGACAGATTGAGCCTCGAGAACAGGAAATCACCGATATGAAGACGCAGATTGAAGAGATGGATGCTGAGCTGGAGCAGTACCACAAGAGTAACGCAGCTCTGGACCTCATGATTGGAGAGCTGCGACTCAAGATGGACGGTATGCAGAAGGAACTCAACCTGCAGGCTGCCCAAGTAGCCCTCGGTAAAGCGTTAGTGCGTCAGGTGCAGACAGATCTACTGGGTTGTGCGCAGCTCTTAGACAGCAAGAAGGCCCTGAAGGTTGCCGTGATGGCTCTCAACAAGAAGTACGAAGATGGCGTCACCCCCGACGCCAAAGAGCCAAACTCGCAGGCCGAGTACAACCGCCAGCGCGAGTACTTGGAGAAGGAGGTGGAGTCGCTCAAGCGAAAGATCATGAAAGGCATGGTCATCAGCGAGAGTGAGCTGCACCGCTTGCAGCGCGAGAACGCAATTCTCACAACGCAGGTGAACGAGCTACGTCGCGAGTTCCACAACGTGCGAATGCAGACGCAAGAAGTGCGTGAGGCCAAGTACAAGTCCACGATCACAACTTCCACAAACAAGAAGCTTTCAGTCAGTAGCGAGGTGCTGCGCGAGCGGAAGGAGAAGATGCGCGAGGCCGAGTTCCAGAAAGACCTCATCCTGCAGCTCAAAGATCGGCTCACGGAGCTACAGAAGACGCTCGGCGGAGGTCTCAAGTTCGCGCTGACCGGATCCAGCAATTCTCCGCAGCACCGACAGCAGCAGTACACAAGGAAGCCCGTTCCACCGACAACGCAGCGTCTCCCACCTGTATAATACGCCAATGTATCTTTCACCATGACATGATTCTATCTAATACGGTAGTATTTTATCTCGACGACGGAGCCGTGCGCTTCGCTCTCGTATACATCGTTGCACTCTGCCGTAGCATACGCGTCTACAAGAAAACATCAACAAGGTATATCAGCAAATAACCCGACAGGCACGAGTGAGTACTGCCACGACGCACGTATTGCTGGAGGTGTTGCGAGATGTTGATGCGGTCGGGTATGTGCACGAACAGCACCGTCTTGCCCATGACGAACACTTCGTCCAGCCTCAATGTAGTACCCTAAAGCAAAGCACCAAGGGTGAGTACGGTATGCGCCTCCTTGCTTCTTTACTACGACTAACATACGTTGGGCTTCGTCTCGCAGGCGTCCAGCAGCGTGAAGTCCATGTCCTGCACGACCTCCTGCACCACGCCCTCCAGCACCGAGTCGTTCTTCAGGTCAATACGCACGCGCAGCCCCACGAAGCTCTTGAGCAGCAGCAGCAGCGAGCGCGGCTTGCGGCGCTTCCTCCGCGGCGGCGGCGTCGGCTGCTCCGTCGGCTTCATGACACAATCAAGACCCAAAATTGGCAACCTGTACACAACCTACACATTAAACTACGTATACCACACCACGTTCTCTGGGCCATTGGTTTCGTACTTAGAGAGGAAGCCAGACTCAGAACAAGTCCTTTTGTACTTTGAGGATCGGCGACGGTGCTGGTCGAGCGCGTGCGTCCAAAGGCATCAAGCTCGACGGTTCCCCGCCCCACCGGCAGTAGCAGCAGCAGCAGAGCCATGGGTCGTCGCGGCGCCGGACGCCGCCTGAACGACCAGGAGCGCATGGAGATCCTGGAGATCGTGCAGCGCGAGGCCAAGGTGAAGAACGTGGACCTGGCCAAGCAGTACGGCGTGTCGGAGGGCGCCATCCGCAAGCTGCGGCAGATGAAGGACACGGTGCGCAACCGCTACTACATGGGCAACGAGCAGAACCGCGACAAGCGCAAGCGCGGCGGCTTCAAGCGCAACGCGCCCTTCGAGCAGGAGCTGTACCAGTGGATCGTGCGCATGCGCGAGTCGCAGCCCTACCAGCTCGTGCCGCTCACGCAGACGGCCGTGCGCCAGCAAGCTATCATCCTGTCCAAGAACTACGAGAAGATGGCCAACTTCAAGGCCTCGCCCGGCTGGTTCGCGCGCTTCTGCTCGCGGCACAGGCTCGACCCGGTCGTCGTGGACAACGCGGGCGCCGCGCCCACTGGCGAAGACGCTGCTGCTGCTGCTGTTGCTGCAGCTGACGCAGCGGCGCTGGCCGCGGCGGGCGTGCCGCAGTCGGTGTCGGTGCCGCCGGCCGTGTCCCTGCCCACCACCGCCACGGCGGACGAGACGGCCTTCCTCATGGACACACTCACAGCGGCGCCCGTGACGACGTCGCAGGCCATGGAGATGGTGGACGCTGCGGCGGCGGCCATGGCGCCCGACGCCGAAGAGGAGGGCAAGACCGACACGCCCTCCATCAACGAGCAGGCGCAACTGGCGGCGCGCGAGCACAACGAGGCGGCTCTGCGCGCGGCCGCCGCCAAGATCGGAGAGGCCCAGGCCGCTGCAGCAGCGGCGGAAGCTAGAGAAGCTGCGGAGGCGGTCGAGGCCGACGCGGACATCAAGGCCGAGGCGCCCGCAGTAGCAGAGCAGGAGGAGGAAGACGAAGGCAAGAAGCACGACCAAGCCGCAGCCGACGCCGCCGCTGTCGCGGTCGGCGAAGATGAGATCTTCAGCCTCGGACTATAGTTTAACTGTCATTCAATACCCACCCACCCACCCCATTCACACACCGCCCACGATGCAGCTCAAGTAAGGTCAAGTGAGGTCAAGTATCCGAGCAACCTCGACCCGCCATTCCCTGCGTATGCCGATCGCTCGCAGCCCTTCGCGATCTTGCAAATCTAGAAGGCCGACCACGTGGGCGTCCGACGGTCTCAGCCAGATTCGCACCGGACCCGCAGCGCGCAACGCAAGCTCTCGCTCGACCCGACAATGCTGGCGCACGAGGCCGTCAAGACCGCCAACATGTTCAGCTCGCTGACCAAGGCCAGCAGCGTGGGCGGCAGCAGCGCCAGCACAGCCAGCACGCCGACGAGCTCCGGCGGCGCCGCCAAGAAGAAGAGCAAGAGCAAGAGCAAGAAGAAGGCCAAGGCCGACCAGAGCGAGAACCGCGCGGCCGCCGCCAACCGATCCGCCGAGCCCCAAGAAGACGCATCGCAGCTGCCGCTCACGCGCCGGCTGGAGGTGGCGGCGGCCATCCCGGACACGCACGCGGCGCTCGTGGGGCTGCTAGGATGGAGCAGGCTCTACGTGCACACGGAGACGATCCTCACCTTCTTCCAGAGCGACGCGCTGTCGCTGCTGCTCGGCAATGTGCTGCGCTCGCGGCCGGCAACCGCAGTGCTGGACAACTTGGAGGCGCTGCTGGCCAACTGCCTGTCGGTGGAGAGCAGCAACGTCGAGGCCGCTGAAGGGTCCGCGGGGCCCGCGCCGCATCGGCAGATGGCTGGAGAGGTCGTGGCGGCCGTG
The DNA here is from genome assembly GCA_016169955.1 of Phytophthora vignae f. sp. vignae. Classification (NCBI taxonomy): domain Eukaryota; phylum Oomycota; class Peronosporomycetes; order Peronosporales; family Peronosporaceae; genus Phytophthora; species Phytophthora vignae. The sequence continues at coordinate 370,193 of JABJUM010000020.1, forward strand.
AGGGCCATTGCAGACCAGCTGCAGGGCGCTGCGGAGGACGCGGAGGACGTCAATGCAGAGGCGGAGCGTGCCGCGAGGAGTCTCAGTCGTCTGGTGTGCGCGCACGCGCTGTCGCTGCATGGCGTGGACCAGGACTCGCCTTTGACGAAGGACGTGCAGGACCTGGAGGCCAAGATCGCGGCGGTGACGAGCGCGGACGAAGCTGTGCGGGGCCAGACCATCCGCGAGTCCTTCCAGCGCCGGGATCTGAGGAGCGACGCGTTGAAGCTGCACGAGACGCGGCTGAAGAAGCTCACCAAGCTGGTGGACGAGCGCGTGCAGAGCTCTGAGCAGCAGCATGAAGCGGAGGAGGAAGTTGAAGAAAAGGAGAACGAGGGCCCGGAAGACGAGTCACAGATCGCACAGGACGAGACGGCGATGCAGGAGGTGACCAAGGCGCTGCAGGACATGCAGGACCGTAAAGATGCCGAGCTGGCCCCGCTCCGCGAGAAGAAGAAGGCCGCGAGCTCGGAGGCGCAGACTTTGCGTCAGAAGCAGGAGGAGCTTGAGGCCCAGCTGCGCGCAGTGAAGAGCGAGCTGGAGCGCGTGGTTGGCGAGCAGTACCAGGCTGACGAGGGGATGCGCGCAGTGGAGGAGCGCTTCATCGCAGACACGGTGCGATTCCGAGCCGAGCACCAGCACGTGGCGCGGCGGTTCTCCCGAGCGCAGCGTCGGCGCGTCATCACGACGGAAGTTAGCCGCGTGGAGAATGAAGTGCGTCAGGCGCGACTTGCCCACAGCCAGGTGCACGCCCTGCGCTCGAAGCAGACGTCTTGTATTACTCAGCAGCTCGACGCCTCGCTCAACTACTTTGAAAGCGAGCTGCCCTGTGTGAAGTTTATGATGTCGCGTGTGGAGGAGAACGAAGCTCAGTTGACTGCAGCGCGCAGCGAGGCAGCATCGTACCGAGCTCTAGGCGTCTCGGCCGTCGCAGCAGAATTCGAAGAGAAGGCTGCAGGTCTCGAAGCGCATGTGGAGGAGGACAACAAGTGCTTATCGGCGCTGCGTAAGCGCGACGAGGAGCTGCTGAAGAGTATGCGCCGCATTGTCACAGATCCGTCGTTGCGTGAAGCTCTGGCTGGGGTTGAGGACAAGATCAAGCACGAGGCACAACGCATGATCGACTACGTTAGCAAGCTGTACGAGGAGAGTGCAAGCCAATCCACAGAAAGCGCTGGTGGCAGTTCTCAGAGCAATGGGACCAAGAAGAAATAACTGGGCAAGATGGACGGGCTTCTTCATTCCAGTAAGCCGTCGGTATCATCCTGCTCTCAATCTAGCACATGTGTCAAATATTCCCAGCTTAGGCCGTCATGTTGGTGATCTCCCGCTCTAGGTTCTGCGTGGCCATCGTTTCCTGTTGCAGTCGCTGCTGTAGCTCGCGGTTCCGGCTCATGAGCTTCCGCAATCGCTCGTGGTCATCTCTGACGGAGGACGAAGACGCACTCGGAGTTATCGAAGTAGGCGACGAGCACGCGGACGATATCGATGTCGTCGACATCTTTCGGCGGGGTGAGCGCGGTGTCGCCTTGGTCCGGTCCAGGTTGCGGGTGCGTGTTACCACTCCGCGAGGACTCAGAGGGTTAGCTGACTGCCACTTCCTCGACGGCGATTGCCGTGGCGATGCGGGAGTACTCGGACGAGAGCGCACGCTCGTTTTCGAGTATATGTAGTGCGAGTCATCGTCGTCTTCATTCCTAGCACTTGTTCGTGGGGAAGCTGCCCGACGTCCGCGTAGGTTGGTGCTCGTGGTGTCACGGTACGCATACGTGCTGCTGCTACTGCTGTCGGCGTCGTAGTCTTGCTCCAAATGCCATGAAGAACTCTTGCGTCTAGCTGTTGGTGATGCAGCCCGAGCTTGTGATTGTCGAGGCTCTTGCGGGTACTCAGTTGGGTCTTGAGGCATATCACGCTGCGCAGCTATTGCGTTTTCATTGCGAACCAGCATCCACTCTGAGAAGAGCGAGTTCTGCGCCTGGAGCGACGCGAGATCCTCTTGCAGCTCACGCACTTGCTGCTCCACTTGAGCCTTCTCTTCCTTGGCGCTCTCTAACCTCATTTTCCAGTCTTTTTCACGGCCGAACTGTTCGTCCTTTAGGTTGCGTATCTGACGAAACAACGCTAGTTAGTTCACATGACCAAGAACTATGAGGGGCGGGACTTCACTTACAGTTTGAACCAGTGTTTCATTGTCCACCTCGGCATCTCGCAGCTGAAGCTTGAGGTCTTGACATTCCTGAGTCACAGCCGCTGATACCTCCAACCGGCGAACAAGTGCTCGACTCCGTTGTTCCAGAGCAGCGTTCACTTCGCCTAGGGTGACCAACTGCTGCTCCAGTGTATCTCGCAACGCGCGGTCTTCCTGAGCTTGATCGTGGATACGCTGCATGTTTTCTAGTTCGTTGGTGATGTCGTTCTGCGCCTGTCGTAAATCTGCTTCAAGCTGTCGTCGAGCTTCTTGAGCTGCGCGCTGTGCATCGTCCTTGGCGCGGATCTCGTCCTCAAGCGCTTTAATCCGAACGCGATCGCGCTGAGACCGCTCTCGATACGTTTGGACTTCCTCCTCTTTCCGCGACAGCTCCTCTTCGAGTTCTTCAATCGTGAGCTTGAGTGTTGACTGAATTTTATACACCTGCTCCTTATCCCAAGCGGACTGGTGCTTCGAGCTGCCAGAACTCGCGTCCTGCTGCGATCGAGTGGTCGGTTGCGTCTGCTGTTGCGATTGAGTAGCTAGAAGTGCGCTCTTTTCGCGCTCGAGCTCCAGCGCTTTGGCCACGATACGCTCGTTCTTCTCTTTCTCAAGTCGCAACTCTCGCTTGAGCTTTTCTTGACTCTCTTTGAGCTCGCGAACGTACGCTTGAGTTTCGGCGCGGCAGGACGCGACAACGGGTGATGAATCTTTGTCTAGCAGCGCTTTAAGTCGACGAACTTCTCGTTCCGCAGCTTCACGAACTCTTGTCTCCTCCTAACGAAAAGAACACGAACTTTCAGTGGGGTGAAGATCTCTACTTGGTCTCAGAGATGCTTCGTACCTTCACTTTCTCTGTGAGGGCGGCGAACTTCCGGCACAACACACGCAACTGGGCTGTTGCCTCCGCTGGGGACAAGTTGGTCTTCAATCCAGCTTTCAGCAGAGCGGCGTTTGATGGCGACTTGCTCTTTACGACAGCTCCACGATTCTCCAAAAACGCGACCTGTGTGAGCAAATTAGTAGAGTAGATCAGCTTCGATCTTCCAATGTGGCCAAGGGCGTCCGCGACAGTACCGCTCCATCTACAAGTGAGCATGGTGTGTGAACATTAGTGCAACAGCGCAACATAGTCTTCATCTGCCACATTCCAGCGTACCTCGGGTCGAAACTTCGCTCTCTTTTTCCAGCTCAGATGCCGGATCCACGTGGCCAAGCTCTTGCTGCTTGTTCTCCATCGCTGAACACCAAGATCGCAATTTGCGTAGGTAGAATGGATCGCTATGCTTGCAGCGTGGCCTCGTCGCGGTGTGGTCGAGTGAACAGATCGTCGAGATAAATTCACAACGGATAACCCCCGCGAATGCGAACCGGTAGCGGTCCGAGTGCCATGAGCTAGTGCGGAGAAAGTCTCGAAGGGATCCCAAAAAAAAAGGTAAGGGGTAACAGCCCGATATGTAGTCAGCAGCAATATGAGAGTACATTTGTTGTCAGCAACACGATGAGAGGACATTGGACGACACTCGGTGAGCTATTGCCTATATCAGAGCTGGTTCCTGTAGACTAATGTCAAATTTGAAAAAAATGATGTGCACATCGGAGATCATGGCGTCAGCGAAGGTATCTGCGTGTTGATGCATCTACAGTAGCCTTCAGGGATGGCGGACGATAGCACTCGCATAGATGTTGCACAGTACGTATGCAGCAGCAACCCCGGAGAAGGTTTGCACGCTGTCCACCTGCACCAGTATCTTTTGAAGAGCACTTTAACATGCACCAAGATGACAAGAGTGAACGAACCAGTATGTAAAACAGTTGAAATCGAAAGCTTTGTTCGAGCGATACATACACGTCTACTACCCTGCTACCCTCCTATCAGTTAATGCACAATTTAGTTGGGGGTGTCCATGCCGGCGCGAACGCCACCGCGAGCAATGAGGTCGGCGATGTCGTCCTTGTTCGCCAGCTGCGAAGAGCGCACGTCCTGCACGAGGCGCTGCACCTTCTTCTCCTGCTTGAGGTACTGCAGAGCCATCTCGCCCAGGTTGCCCTCCGGCAGCGCCTCCGTGAACTGCAGGCCCTCGCGGTACACAATCTTGCTGGCCAGGCTCGAGGCCACGATCGAGCGGATGTAGGCGAGCGGCACGTTCTGGTGCACGCGGTGCAGCGCCAGCTCGCGGAGCTTGGGCGGCAGGTGCTCCTCGATGAGCGTGAAGAGGATCTGCTGGTCCTCCTCGCACACGTTGTCGAAGTGGGCCAGGACGGCGTCGTGCACGCGGGTGATGGCGCGACTGATGCGCTCACTGGCAGGCGGCAGGGCCGACGACGGGTCCTTCTTGTACTCGCGGAAGAGCAGCTGGGCTTCCACGCGGGCCAGCGCGCGCAGCTTGTCGACGACCTCAACAACGAGCTCGTCCTTGACGTCGAGGAACTCGTCGGTCTCGAGCAGCATGCTGGCCACGATCTCGTACGACGAGCACACGACACCGCACTTGTTGGCCGAACTGTCCTTGACGATGACCACACCGGCGTTGTCGAACAGCAGCTGACGCGCCTCGGGCGTGATGAACAAGTTGGCGCCCTCCACGATCAGGCTCGACGACGGCTTTCCGTCCGCGTCGAGGTAGTCGCGCCAGTTGTGCTCGTTGATGGTGTTGGGACGGCCACCAGCGGGGATGAACAGGTCGCTCTTGACGCGGTTGTGCATCGAGTTACGAGCGCGGATGCCCTCGGCCGTGTTGATGTCGTGCTTGAGGCCCGTCGCCGCCGAGATCTTGGAGGCGTCGAAGCTGGACAGCGGCAGCGACTCGTCCACAAGACGCAGCAGCTCGCCCATGTCGAGACCCTGCGGGTCCTCGACGACACCCGTGCCGTCGCAAATGCCGACAACGCGCAGGTTCGTGCCGTACTCGCGGTGCAGGATCTTGATCACGTTGCCGGCAACGTCACCGTCAGTGCCACCCGTGATCTTGACCGTGAAGGGCTGCTTGGTGGGGTCGATGTTCTGCGAGCGCAGGGCGACGTCGGCGAAGACGGCCACACCCTCACTGGTGACACCGTACACCTTGTGGTTGAAACCGGCGTCGGGCTTGGAGCTGATGAAGGCGCGCGGCACCGGGTAGCCACGGTCCGCGGCACGGTTCGTCATCCACGTGATGTCCTCGGGGATGATGTTCTCATCCGGGCCAAGGTAGATCAGCTCGTCCTGGCCGTAGTAGTCCACGACCTTCTCCTTCACAGCCTCGTCGGTGGTGTTGAGGTCGAGCAGCGCATCCGAGAAGGCCTTGACGCTCTTGCGGATAATGAAGTCACGCGGGGCGACATCGCCAACCGGACCCACAATGGGGTCGCACAGAACGACAGCCTTGGAGCCGCCCTCGGGGATGTCCTTGTTCTTGAGCTGCTGGGCGAACGCGAGGTTGTACGCCTCGTTGTACTGGCGAGCGCTCTCAAGGGCGTGAGCGTCCGTGGAGCTGGGGTAAACCATGCGGAGACCACCGCGAGCAATGTCACGGAAGCGGACGTGAAAGCCCTTGAAGCGACGGCCGTAGATGAAGAAGACGCCGAACGGAGTGTCCTTGCCCACGGTGCCGTAGCCCATGACCTTGGGGTCCATGCGGAGCGACAGAGCGTAGCGCTCGCGCACGAACTTGTTGGTGCGGAGCGTGCCGCGGACGGCGTCGGCCATGCTGTTGAGCAGCACGATGGCGTCCTCCTGCTCCACGTTGCGGCGGACGTCGGCCTTGATCTCGTCCACAATGGCGTCCTGCTCGGCGTCGGTCAGAGCCTGCTGCTGCGGGTCGAACTTCCTCAGGAAGAAGTCCGAGATTCGCGAAGCGAACGGCAGGTGCTGCTCGTGCTCGAGCGTCTCCATGATGCGGGTCAGCGAGTACGCGAACGGATCCTTCTTTGCCAGGACACCGTGCAGCATGTTGCCGTAGGCGTAGATGAGCTCGGCGCGCGAGATGCCAAGGTCGGGGTGCTGCAGCGTCAGGTGCACGGGTCGGTCGTCCACCCACTTGAGGTACTTGAGGTTGCCCGAGATCTTGGACCATTCGAACTCGAAGTTGTCGGCCAGGGCCTGCTCGCTGGGCTGCACCAGGATGCGGATCATGGCCACGTGGCCGTCACCGTTGTTGCTCTCGGGGTCCTTAACCACGTCAAGGTGAGCGCGCACCACGTTGAGGTTGCACAGACCTAGGTAGGTTGCGGCCTTCTGCATGAAGCTCTTGGGGATGACGTTGGCGGCCGCAATGGTCAGCATGGTCTGCGGGACGCCGGTCGCGGCGTACTTGTTCTCCTCGTTGCGGTTCTCCCAGTTGTGCTCGACGTCGACGGACACGCCCTCGGTGCCGCGCACGCGCTGGAACAGCTCGATCTGCTTGGCGAGACGGCGGGGGTTGCTGAACTGCACGTAGTTGGTGTTGCTCTGGTTGAGGAAGGCATCGACGGCCTCGGGCTCGAAGTGCGGGCCGGCCTCCGGGTAGCACGCGTTGCCGGCGTACTTGCCGGCCTGGATGTCGGCGCAGAACTGCTGGATGGCGGCGCGAGCCTGCTTCTCGTCCTCGGTCTTGTTCAGGAAGGGCTCCTGCTGGCCGAAGCGGAAGATGTCGAGGCCGAGCGAGTCGTCCAGGGCTGTGAAGATCTTGACACGGGCCAGCGTGGCGCCGTCCACCGTCTGCGGGAGCTGGTCCAGCACGTTGGCCAGACGTCCGGGGAAGTTGGCACCCGAACGGAAGTGCGAGAAGACGGTCTGGTCGGGCGAGCGCAGCAGCACCTCGGGCTGCTCAGCGCCGAGCAGCGCCGTGATGGCGTTCAGGTGCTGCATGCGGTCCTCCTCGTGCACGGAGCGGAAGTACGAGGGCGGCATGTTCTCGAGGAACCACGGCACCGTGTTGCTGGCCGCGTCCTTCTGGAACTTGTCGAGCGCGCGCAGCATCTCCTCCTCGCAGACCTCGACGTCCACGTCGCTCTGCGCCGAGAAGGCTCGGGCCAGCGCCGACTGCACCGGGCGGGTGTGTGCGGCCGACTGTGCGCGGCGCAGAGCTCGGAGCTGGGAAACTTGCATCATATTATCGACGACGGGGCCGGCTTCCTTCTGCTTGGACTGGGGCAGGCGCTTGTGGCGGACGGAGCGGAATGTGGAATGAGCGGTTTAACGCGCGCGGGCGTCTGTAGCTCCTTGGAGCAGCTTGGCCCCCCCTCCCCTCCGCCCTCTGATACATGTACGGCTCGCCTGCAAGAACTGCAAGTTCGGCGGTCCCAAGCCAAATCGCGCGCACCTGTGACGTGGCAGGCAGATCGGGTCTTTGTCCACCAGAGACAGACGAAAATGCACCGGAAATCCGCTGACAACTTGAACACGAAACCTGTGCTGCACATCCGGCGGCGGCGACCAAGTCCGCCCGCCGTGGGCCTTGAAGACGCTGGGCACGCGTGCGTGTACACCTGTACATGTGCGTGGTTGACGCGGGGCTGGTGGCACTCGTGGGTGAGTGTATTGCAATCGGCGTTCGACATGGGGCAGACTCTCGAGCCACGCGCGACTCGCTAATCGCAACACAACGAAGACTGAAGGCCCCACCTCACAATCGCGCTCGGCGTGCTTTAACACACGCGCCTGCGGTTGAACTAGGCTTGAACCTGCGCGCGCTTCAACCACGTGTTGTGTTGCGCAAAAGCTGCTTGGTGCCGGCGAGCGTCGCTTCGCCAGCAAAACCATGCGAAGCGGCGAGGATTCGCGGTCGAGTGCCCCCCGCTTGAACGCGGCGCCTGCACGTCAGTACAGATGGCAGAGCGCAGCGACGCCGCCGCTCTGCGAGCTCTCGGCCAGGCTGCGTCAGGAGCTCTGCCTGCAGACCAGTCCCTGCGCGCGCCGGCGGCAACTGCAACTGCAAGTGGAGGCTCGGGATCTGCGGAGCCGCCGGCAAGTGGCGTGTTGAAGCTGGCGCCCAGAGATTCGATCGCCGGCGCTGTTGATGCTGTTGCCGTTCCTGTTGTTGTTGCTGCCGGCGCGGCTGCCGAAGCGGAACCAAATCCGTCGGGCAGGTTGAGTATCCGCGATCCAGACGCGTTCCCGTCCGCGTACGGCGAAGTAGGACTGACCGCGCTGCGTCTGGAACTCGACCGAGTCCGTCGGACGCTCGAGGAGGACGACAATGAGCTGGAAGTCGATGGTGCAACTACCGCAGACGACGTTCATGAAGCTGCGTCTACTGACGCTGCACCTTCGGACGACAGCAATTTCTCATACGACACCGAGTTCCGCGCCTTTGCATTCGGCGGCGGGATCTACCGGGGACAGGCTCGACTGCAAGGCCGGTCGGAGCAAAGCGAATGGGAGCCGCATGGCCTCGGCGTGCTGACAACTTCGTCGGGTCACATGTACTGCGGGCAATGGCTCAACGGAAATCAAGTGGGTCTCGGAACGCGCTACGACCCCGCTCTGCACTATGAAGGCGACGTCGGTGCGGCGGGAAGCTCTGGGACGCTATCGGTGGCTGCCACAACATGTAGAACTCGCCATGGGGTGGGGCTCTACACTTTCGGGGCTCTCTTCATCGGTTGCTGGGGGTCAGCAACGACCTTATCATTGCCTGGCACCCTCCGTCCACGGGGTCTCGGTAGCCTCCAATCTTCAGCGGATACTCTCGCTGTAGACGGATGGTGCCACGGTCTCCGATGTGCGCATCAATGCCCATCCGAGATGGACCCTTCCAGCTTCAGATTATCCGCGGGTATCCATCTTCTCGATCAACCGCTGCGTGGTCTGCTGGTTGCGGACGAGAAGCTGCAGTTCTGGCGAAGGCGATCTCTAACTCGAGCACTGAGTGCGTGGTCTCGGCTGTGCTGCGAGTTCAACATCACCCAAGCGAGACGCAGTCGTTTGACCGCTTTGAAAACACAAGCACAAGCTCGAGCGGCCGAGCAGCGAGCGATCAACGACGAAATTGACCGGCAGAAAGCTACGAACAGTGAAAGCGCAAAGGAGCTGTTGGCTCTGCTAGCCAAGTCTCGAGAAGCTCAGGAGCAGCGTAGCCAGCGACGACAGCTGTATGCGCAGCGACTTGCCAGCACCATCAAGCAGCGCGATCTCGCTCAAGCCTGTGTGGCCAAGCAGCAGAGTGCGGTGGAGACGTTGGAGCGCGAGCTGCAAGAGATCGAGGAGCTGTTGACAGAAGCTCGGCAGGCTCAAGAAGACTGCGCGCAATACGCTCGCGAGCTGCATGTGCTCAAACGGCAGGTCCAGAACGCGTCCGTCAAGATTAATGCTGTTCGGTTCAATCAGCAGCGCAATGCGGAGTCTCTTGGAAGCACGAGGCAAGACCAGGCGCTTCAACCGACCTTGTCCCAGCGCAGTGTGCCCCCGACACCAATGAAGAAGACCCCTCGACTGCGCGAAGACGCCGCAGACAACAACGCGATGCCGCGTAGCCGAAATGAGAGCAGCGTTGCACTGGGTCCGCAGTTTGTGTGTGACGTTCCGGGTTGCACGTGTGGCATCCCGCGCGACGTGTTCCTCCGCGTTGGTGCTGCGCTGAATGACGAGTAAATCTCAACCCAAATTATAGGGAGGGGCATGGGGTAAGCTAGGGGTCAAGGCTACGGGTCTGGTAAAGTTTAGGGGGTTGTAGCAAACTTTTAATGTAAATTTCGATATTCGTACCCCCATTCTACGCACAATAATGCCATCAGCTGTTGCTGCGATGGAGGCGGTGGATTGCCGCCGCTTCCTCGCGGCCTGGACGCGATACCAAGCCAGCAAGGAGCACCCTGTAGATGCCGACATCATAGATCAGGTACCCACGCATCCTGCCACGTTCTCACTCTCTCCTCTCCGCCTATAACACTCTCAACGTTCGTGCTTACGTGTCCAAACAGTATCAGCACTTGGGGCTGCACTTCCAGCAGCTCATCCAGAACAGCGACGACTTGAAGGCCCTGGGACCGGAGCTTGCCCCCGTGTTGGACGCCATCGCCACACTTAAGAGAGAGTTGGAGGAGGACGATGCCAAACCCGTGCGAATTCCACGAGCTGCCGAGATCGTCAAGATGAGGGAGGAACGCGCCCGTGCTGCCAAGGTGCAGACTGACCCCGAGGCTCCCGTGGATGTCCAAGAGAGACTGTCACCCCTCAGTGAGGAGGTCAAGGAGGCAGCTGTGGGTGCGACGCCGGAGCTGCGCTCAGACCTGACGGCGGACGACTTCAAGGCGATGCTCGAGATGGCCACCCCACAGGAGGAGAAGCTGTCCACCAAGGCCATCAGGAAGAGGCTGGGCCTTGTGGATCGCGCTGGGGCGCAGGCAAGCGCGTCTGAGACTGTGGCGCGTGAAGAGCAGGAGTCGATTCAGTCGGAGATGATGTCCCTGGCCAAGCAACTCAAGGACCGGACGCAGACGATCAACCAGTCGCTGGCCGAAGATGTGAAGATCCTGGACGCCGTGGGGCAGAGCGCCGAGTCGAACACGGCTTTGCTTGACCGTGAGAACGCCAAGCTGAAGGAGCAACTGGCGTCCAGTATTGGCTTCTGGACATCGCTGTGGCTGGTGGCTATGCTGGTTATCGTGTTTATCGTCACGTATTTTTACATGAAGCTCTTCTCGCGGAGATGGTAGAGCTGTCGGAAGTTGAAACGAGAGCGATCTGCTAAGCTTAACACAAAATGCAGTGGATTGCTTGGCTCTATTCGATATGCTTTACCTCAGCTTTCGTAATGAACTAAGGGAGTATACGCAGCATCGTACCAATCGCGGGTGGTGTGTAGGCCGCGCCAACCGCGCAGTGGCCGCTCGCTGGCGTATTGTGCAATGCAACGCAGCGCCACCTCCTTCTCCAGATACTTGATCAGCACACCACCGACCGCCACCAAGAGGATTTCGTCGTGAATGTACGCCAAGAATGCCAGCCCACAGATAAAGGCTACAACTTGGTTCACGATCGAACTGGTATTCCACACGGCGAACAGCTTGCCGCAAAAAATACTCTTCCTCGTGACAAATACCAAGCCAAGTAGTGGTGAACCAGCGATCGCTGCAGGTAAAATACCTAAAACAGACCACAGCGCTGTCTGTACTCGACAAAAAGACATACCAAAAACACAATTACAAACGCACACACAACATTAGAATAATCAAAAGGGTGTATCTTCGATTGCTTCGGAGCGCGTACCCGAGAGCAGCCCGAGTCCTTAGCAGTTGGATCGCGAATTTGAACACAATAATACTCCACCATGATCCAAAAGGCAACACCCATGTCGGCAATTAGCAGCAGTACCATAGTCACAGACAGCAACCAGCGAGCAGGAAGCCTCGGCCGCGGCAGATTTCGCAAGCGGAAAAGAGGGTATACAGGCTGCCAAAGCACCATCAGCCACCGTTTTGCCGTATCATTTGTGCACACAAACTCTAGCAGTGCCCTTGCGCGGCGTGCGTTGGAGCCACTCAACGGTTTCTTGAGTGGCGTCAGACTGTCGCTGTCGTCGCTCAAGTCGTCACCGTAGTTTCCAAGCGATTGACGCTCAGGCTGTGCAAAAAGCGCCTCCATTCTAATCTGCGAGTATCGGAAGTCGGCGGATCTAGGATCAGTTTCAGCCTTTACCTTGTCATTCGCTTCAGATGCCAACTCCGCTGGTGTAGCTGACGCACTGTCACGCACATCACTCATTGTTGCTGGTGAAGCTTCTGGTGAGTTCAATCGGGATACCAGGAAAGCCAGCTTGAATGCTTCTTGCGGGTACAGTGCGAATGTCGTATCCACATTTTCGACCGTGAATGGCTCAAAGCAACTCTCATTTCCGTCAGCAGCAACAGCGTCACCAATTGAAAACGTCCCAAACGCCACAGCAAATCCGTCTTTTACGTGCTTCTCGTTGAAAGTATCTACCAGCGCAATAATGTCACGAGAAACCTCGGCCGCCTCGTGTACACGGCGAACAGTCGACGAAGACTGAGGTAGAACGCGCAGCTTTTGGTTGATGTCAGCCACAAAATCGATCCAGAAGTTGTGCTCCAGTAGTTCCAATCGCGAAGGTATAGCTCGCACGATGATGTCGTTCGTGTCAAGATGATATGGTCTGAAAAACGATCCACTCCCGCCAACCACGAGCACCAAGTCCTCGTGACTCACTGCTTGCATTGCAACCAAGTTTGAGGACGATGAAGAATTGGACTGCGATATCAGCACGTCAAAGTATCCAAGAGAAAAGTCAGAGCTGAAGCCGACTTTTAACTGTGTACCGTGCACCCGAAAGTTCATATCACGAAAGAAACGCCCGCCGTAGTGCACGATATACTTGGAAAGCTTCACCACACGGTGCAATTGGCGACGGCGCATGAAAAGGGTGCTCACAGGAGGCATGGTGACAAGCAGCAAGCGGTAGATCCATGCTTCCCAGCCTGCCGGGTCCCACTCCACCAATTTGTTGCATGTCGAAGCAAAACTTGCGTACGTGCCTTCCTCGACGATGTCGCGCAAACTCGCCGGCAGGAAATACGGGTTCAGTCGCCACGCACTCTTTAGATGGTTGTCTCCGGCCAGATATAATCGCGCAACATGAGCAATTAAATCTTGGTCGGTGAGCCGAGGAGTTAGTGTCCGCGTTAACGTTTCCAGTGAGAGCTCGTCGCGAAGCCTTTGTGCCTTGTACTCAGCGTAACGACGCAGCTCGGACCTAGAGCTTCGATAGGAAAGGAACCCCCAGCCACCGAAGATAAGCCCCATAGCGCTAAATACCAAAATCACAAAGCCTATTGGCCCACCAATGGGCTTCACCAAGCGCTCGAAGGGTGTCAAGCAATCCAGTCCGTTGCGGCCTTTGAAGCAGGCGTAAGAACAGTTCCCGCGCATATTGAACTCCGAGTGAACTGGCTTAGTCTTGCAGACAGCGCACACGGTAGCACCAGCTTTACCTGTGGTCTCTCCGATACCACAAATGGTGCAATTGCTACTACCAGATGACGTTGAAATAGTTCCCACCGGGCAAGCAGAACATGCACTGCTGCCTGCCAAGGCAGCAAATGACCCTGGTGGACATAGCTCACACTTCTTCAGCCCCGTCTTCGCGCTAAATGATCCTAGCGGACATGGTTGGCACTCTTTCTTACCAAAATCCGGGTTAAAGTGACCGATTGGACAGGCATCGCAGGTTGCAGCGCCAGCATGGCTCGAACAAGTTCCGGGGTCACAAGGTGAACACTTCGAAAAGCGACCTGGGCTGTGACTGCCCTCCGGGCACGGCAAGCAAAACACACCTCCACGACCTGGACTACAATTCGCCCCAACCATCACACCAGCGCCTCCATTCTCGCCCCCTGTGCTTTCACCGCCATCCACGGAAATGCGGCCTCCGTCTTTAATAAATTGTTCACCATTTCCTCCAGCTTTCTTGTCGAGATATGTGATTCGGATTATTCCTCCCCCGCCGCCTCCCCCGATTTTCCCCGCCTCTCCAGGAAGCAAGTTCGGATCCCAAATTGATGTTTGGTTCGCTGTTTCGTCGACATTCGGGAGCAGAGCAGGTGTCGATGCTGCTCCTCCGGATAAATCAATCGCACCACCGCCTGAGATGTTAGCGATGAAAAGTGTTAATGCTCCACCTGATCCACCACCGCCACCCATCGAGCCAACCCCTCCTTGTGCTAATATTGACGCCGTCTTAGCTACAACGAGATTCTTGGATCCGATGTAGATAATTCCGCCCCCATTCCCCCCAATGATTTTATTAGGTGTATCCCCACTCGCTGCACCGCTTCCAGGCCAAATTGGCCACCCTATATCGACAGACGATGGTGCGGTCCAACTTGCTGATTGTTGAAGTCCAAGCTCTTTCGAAATGTCGTAGATGGCACCACCTCCAATGCTTCCAGGCAAAACGTTGCCTCCTCTTCCACCATGACCAGCCCCACCGCTAGCTTCTCCCGATACTTCACTCTTTCCTGGACCCACACCAGACCCGCATCCCAGCCACGAGCTGGAAATTGAACCCTCGATGGTCATATTGCTCCCGCTGCACAAAATAATAGATCCTGCGGAAATGTTCCCAATCGTTGCAACCTCGGAGGCGAATACGCTGACAGAATACGGCTTGGTATCATCAGTTATTCCATGTAGCGATTTGCAAGCAGTTGCATCAGCTTGATGCTTGATATCTTTGCACTCAAACACAGGGCCACTGTTCACGTTGGCGACGGACACATTTGCTGCCGATATCGACAGCCTCAAAAAGGGGGTGTCAAACGGCATATCTAGGATACCTGTACCATTGGCATTGATGCGGAACTCGACCTGGCCCATTTCAACGGTTTGCGGTCGAAACTCGATGTCTTTCTTGCTCGTAAAGCTGATCACAGGAATATCATCGGGGCCGCCACCACCCGTTCGTTGATAGGGCTTAGCCAAAGGCTGCAGAAACCCTTCCACCTTAGTTGAAGCACCTGTTTCGACTTTCACTTGCGCCCGAAACTTGAGCTCAGAAAACTTATCAATGGACAGCGCACCGCGGGCAGCCACTCCAAGCTCATGCACCATAGCCAACGCATTTGAAAACGATACGTCAGCGGCCACAAGATTTAAACCAAACAAGTCGCGCTCTTGTAGTGAAGATGGACCCACGTATCCCTGCTCAAATACAACATTCAGCACATCATGAACTATAATCAGGAGCAAAGTTCTCCCCGCATCTTGCGCCTACCTGAATAGTGATCTGCGATGCCGATAGCTGAACAACCCGTTCATGACCCAAAATATTGAGTTCTGAGCCAGAGTCGATCTGGCATACAGTACGCAAATCATGATAGTATTAGCTTTACCGAGCTTAGGATGATTAGTTGGTAGTGCCTCCACAACATTACCACAATCGAACTCTCGATACCTTCGACGCGATCCTGCAAAGCCCAACAGTAAAAATCAACTCACCGTATTTTGCTTTCCGAAAGTCGCCCACGCTAAGCACATAATGTACGTACCTTCAGCTGGATTACTGATGCGCAAACTGTTGCTCCCCCGCTTACGAAAACATGCGCCAGGGATTCTGGAAGAAATCGAGCACCTCTTGACGTTTGCTCGAATATGGGAGTGCATCCGTAGATCTGGATTCGCTTCACCGGACCAGAGTGTGCTAGACGACCCCCCTTTATTAACAACGTGCTTAGGAGCGTTTTGCCGTCACCACCGCGGTCCTGTTCTTCGCTGCCGTCAAGCCCACCGTCTTCCTTGGTCGTATGCTGCAGCTTTAATATCGTCCCGTCACCTCCCAATTGACACCATCCAATCGCCGCGTTACTGTCTGGGCTAAGCCCACCACCGTACGCCTCAACTCGAGACGGTCCCAGCTCCTCCGCATTCTTCGAATCAAACACAATTCGTCCGCCTCCTCCTCCGCCTCCTCCCCCACCATCACTAAGTCCATCTCCATTGCGGACACTCGGCTGCCCACCATTCGCTTGCACCGTTGCATTGCCGTGAATGCGTTTAGACGCAACAATAAGAATGCTTCCGCCAGCACCAGCACTATCATAACAATCTGTGCACGCATCTCCTCCATTTGCCAGCAGCGATCCATTGACCTCCACATTCTGTGCCGCCACCAACCTAATCCGCCCTCCTCCTCGGCTTTTGTCGTTGCCTCCGCCACTTCCATAACCCCTAAAGTTCGCCATATCCCCCGACACATCCCCCACAACTCTGAAAAAGTCATTAGGCGGCATGTCGTCGCACTTCGAGCGGCCTTCCGTGAGCGACGCGCCCCCTATGCCTCCGTAGCTGCCCCCCATCGAGTTCCATGAGTTGTAGCCGGGCCCGAATTTGAGCCCGTGCGCCGTGACATTTACAGCAGAGTGCTCATCTAATGTTACATTTGCTGCGTGGATCTCCACGGCGCTGGCCTGCAGCTGACTGTTGCGCATGGACACGGTGGCGATGCTCGCGTTGAGCTGGAACGTCAGCTCTGCGTGGATGCCAGGCAGCGGCGACAGCTTGGAGCCGTCCAGTGCCACGTCCACGATCTCAAGCAGCTGAATCGTCTCCTGGGCGGGCACAGTCAGCTCGCAGGCCACGTAGTACTCGTTGAAGGAGCCGATGAAGTGGATGCCCGAGCACTCGAAGATGTCCTTGATGTTGGTCTTGCTGTCGATTCGATACGTCGTAGACGGTGCCGTTCTATCCGCAAGACACACGATGTTATCGTGGTAGGCACATAGCAAGATGAAGACCAGCGCAAGCCACGTGACGGGGGCCTTGAGTCTCGAGGAGATCCGCAGCTTCATCATCTTCCTCTGTTGGTTCAAGCCGATCTGATGCGATGAGTGCGCCACACCATTTGGGAGTGATGGTCATTCATCCACTTAAATACGACAGCTTTCGGCGCCATTCCCCCCACAGCCCCCACAAGCCAACGGACTCCAATTGTGACCATGAGCGAGAGCCTGTCGCTCGCGGACGCGCCGGCGCTGCGCTTCCGGCAGCTCCATCAGGACCTGCTGGCCTTCGCGGGACAGAGCATGACGGACGACGATGCGCCGCAGTTTATGGCGCAGCTGGTGGCAGCGGCGCCTGAGCTGCTGAAGCCGCTGACGCTCGCACCGCCCAGCGCCGCAGAGCGCGCGGCACTGCAGGCCAACACGGTGACCGTGGCCGGCAAGCACGTGGACGTGTCGCCGCTCATCCAGCAGGAGATTTGCAAGCTCAGCGACGAGTTCCGCGCCAGCGAGAAGACGTGCTTCGAGTTCTGGCTGCTGGCCAGCGAGCAGCAGCAGCGCGAGTGGGTGGAGCGCGCCGACCAGCTGCCGCCTGCCACTATCGCCGACTCTGTGCAGAGCGCGGCGCGCTACTTCCTCACGTCCGAGACGGAGTACAAGCTGCACCTGCTCAAGGAGCTGCTGCGGCTCCGGCTCGAGACGCGGCTGGACAAGCAACGCGCGCAGTTCATCGTGACGTTCACAAACAAGCTGCTGACAGAGGAGTTGCTGGCTAATCTGGTGGCGGCTTTTGATGGAGAGCTCACCCAGCTAGCGCAGGTGCCTAGGATGGAGCAGAGCGTGAGCTACTGGCATACGCTCGTGGCGGACTGCCTGGTGTTCATTGTGTCGAGCACCTTGACGCTGGCACACGAAGTACAGAAGCTTGCAGAGCTGTTGAAGTCGCTGTGCGGACGGCTGAAAAATGTGGTGGCGAAGGTGTCGCCGCACATTGTGAACCTGTCGTCGTTCTCGCAGTTGTTCGAAGGTGGATCACTCGCTGGAACGTCGCCCGAGGGAGCAGTGAGACAGGTGTCGTGCATGCTGCAGACAATTACTGCGGTTCAGGTCGCGCTGCTCGTCGTGTTGCTGCAGAAAACGAGGAAGATGGATCGCGAAACAGGTGATATGGAGGTTGGAATCGCGCTTTGCCGACGGGAGCACGCCTCTGTGGTGAAGGAGCTCCACCGCATTTTTTTCGAGGAGGAGTGGGAGCAAAAGAGCTTTCAGAGTGTTGGGATGCTGGCTTGGGCCGGGTTTCTTGCTGGTAACGGAGATGGTAACGACAACTGCAATGTCACTTTCGCGGAGGCGGATGAATCGACTCGTGTGGTCAAAAAGGCTATTGAAAACCGCGTCTTTCACACGCTGGTCGAGGTGCAGCTTAAATATCTGCCGGACCGGAAGCGCGATCTTCGGCTGTACAACATTTACGAACGAAATTTCGAGCTGCTGTTCCGTACCTATTCATCCAAGATGATGATCGATGTGCCAACCGTCGCGGACAAGGCAGCCATTGCTGCCATGCAATCGGAAAGTGACGGCGAAGTGGCAGCCTGGACTGGAGATTGTCTCGAAAATATTATTGAGTTCGCAACGTCGCTGTGTGCCCGCAACGCGACGTTCTGTTGCTCGTTCTGGCGTGGTACGAACGAGGAGTATGACTTTCACGGCAGCAATGGCAGTAGTACGGGAAGCAACGCGGGAGATGATCTTCAACAGCCCGAGTCGATTTCTAGCAGCGTTGATGGTGGCAGCTGTCACGACTTTTTGATCGCATGCCGCGACGCAGCTTTCAAAAACCCTGGGTGCCTCGCTGCTTACATGCGTCTAGTTGCAGCTGCTGCCAGCGGACCAGAGTGCGCTCAGCAGGCCTTTCACCACATCAAGCAGAACCCCCAGCAGCTTAGTTGGGATCAATTCTTTGCCGTGATGGCAAAGTACCAGCGACTTCTTACGGATGCTGAAAAGCCTGTTGGTTACTCCCCGCTCATGCCTGGAGGCGTCGCGCAAGGAGTTGGTATCGATGGCAGCACTTTTAACAGTGTGAGCAGCGCATCTAATCCTGGCCCCCGATTTATCCGCCCGAAGGAGTTGGAGGCTCTCGAGACGATCCAGAAACTTATCCAGGAAGTGATTTCGGACCCTCAGCTGGCACTGATTTTCTTTCACAACCATGATTGGTCTCCGATCCCGACTTTTGTGGCTTTCCTGCAGTGTCGTATCCCGAGCTCACTGAAGGGTGCTCTTATGAAGACGCTAGCAGTATTCGCGCGGGTTCCGGATATTGCACCATTCGTGTGGCGTCAGGTGGATGCGCTGCAGATTTTACGTACTACAGGAGACACGTCGGTCTACGGCAACCAGGATATCAGTTATGAACTTGAGCACTACGAATCATTGAGTAGAACGTACCCGGCAACACGTGGGTTCGTCACGCTGCTTTATGAGGTGTTTGAGAACCCTCACGCCTGGAAATCGTTCGAGGGTGATGGTCGTGTTGCGGCTATCCAGTTCTACTTCGAGTTCTTGTTGGAGCACGTTTTCCTGAAGTTTGACCTGCGGAAGTACGAGCGCGAGGAAGAAAAGTGGGCGCTTGTGAATGGCACGTTTGCCATTTTCAAGAAGATTCTTCGGAATGCGGATACTTCGACTACGGAGGGAAGTTTGTCGTATCAACTGCTGGCTCGGTTCTTGTCAAGCAACCCATTGTTGACAAAGGTGCTGTCTATTATCTCTGGAGATGGAGGGGTTGAGAATCTGGAGAGTACGTCGACGGACATGCACCTGGAACACTCATTCTTTTACTGTCTGGACATTGTTAAGCGCGAGACGGAAGCCAAACACGGCTCACTGAACTTTGTCATTGACGTGTCGAAAAAGCCTAGTGAGACGTATCTTACCAAGACGACGGCGGTTGCTGCCTTGCGTGAGCGGTGTGTGCAGCACGCACTTGAGATCGTCGTTTTGGTGTTGGAGAAAGACGTCCAATTCGTGAACATTGACCTTAACCGCCAGCTTTCCCACCGATTGCAAGTCGAGATGATGCACACGATTCTGTGTCGCCACCGCGCTGATTTCGTGAACATCGTGAAGTATATCAAGTATTCGAAGTCGGCGCACATCCCGCACCTTTCTGCGGTTATTTTGCGACTGATTAGCGCGCGCATGAGCGGGACGGATCTTGTAGACCTGCTTATTGACAGCGGGGCGAGTGCAGACGTTATGATTGGATACATGAACCGTTTGCTGAACGTGTATGACGACGATGAGAATGAAGAAGGAGATAATGAGACTGAAGCCAGCGATGATCATGAAGAGGCCAGATCGGATTCTGCCAGGAGGCAAAAGCGCCAGGACAGTCGAATGCTCTCGTCTCCGTTTGAGTTGTTTGCTCAAGATACGTCTCCGCCTTCTATTCGAGCTGCCATCCTCGATTTGCTGCTCGAGAATCTGAGCAAGCCGGCGCCTAATCTGGCGCATTTGCTGCTCGGCAATGTTAATCAGCATGGTGATTCGAAGACCGCGGCTGCTCCAACTTCATACATGAAGACTGGTCTTGCTGCAGTAATTACCCTGGTGTCGAACGCAGACTTTGGCTTGGAGACGCCAGAACTAGCTGAACGTTGCTACCACGTTCTTCACTGCCTGATCACCCAGGAATTCTCATCGCCGAACACTATTGCGGCGCTTGAAAGTGTTCCGAGCGACTACTTTGCTTCTCAGATCCAGTTGTTCAGCCGCGTCTATCATGTATCGAGGAGAAGGACTGCTGCTGCAACCATTGCCGAGCTGAACATGCGTGGGTGGTTCTTTAAGACGCTGGCGGTGTACTTGCATGTGGGGCTGCACAAGGAACCCCCGCACATGAAGCAGATTAACAAGCTGATGGGGTACTTGCTTTCCATCTCGGTGGGCAACCGAAATGAGCACCGTGCTATCGCGAGACAAGAGCAGATGCTGCTGTTGCAGCTACTGGATGAATGCTCATTCCACATTTCACCACCACCGGTGCCAACGAACCAGCAGGTGGTGGCTTTGGCTGAGCAAGTGACCGTGGCAGTTGAGCAGGGATACTACAAGTGGCTTAAAATCGACATTGAGCAATTCTGCCAGGCTCTCCAGACGCTCGACTTGACGGCAACTGAGGATGGAATGGGTGACTACTACTCTTCATCGACCAAGAGGTTCCGTGTAAACGGAGACGGCGCAAGCAGTACCAGCAGTCAGAACAGTGCTGAAGCAGCAGCGGAAAGGTTCATCCAGTGGGCTGTGCAGTGGAACATTTATTCGGAGCGAATCGCCGCTGAGAGTCACGCATTGAACTCGCTGCGGGAACTGATGGAGGTGATTGTGCTGGACTACCTAGCGCTTCCTCGTGAACAAGAAGGACTCGAGACGCCGGCTATGTGGCAGGGACTTGATTCTGTTGCATCCGCTGAAGTACGACTGGAGCTGATGAGCGGTATCGTCACAGCCGTGCTGAGCAAACTGACCGAGAAGGCTAGTGCCTCGGCTCAGCTGTTTGAAATTGTGTCGCGGATTGCACTGATGCTCTTCTCACAGCTCAGCTACACTGATGATGGAAGCCAACCGCTTGTGCTGCCGGAGAGTCGCCATCGCCAAAACTTGGGCTTCCTCGAGCTACTGTTCCGTTCCATCTACAGCAGCGCTGCGGCAACAGGAAACCCGTCGGCCGCGCGCAACTCTCGCACCCTGCTGTACTCATGCATTGTCCATGTGCTGCATGTGCTGCCCAGTCGCACTTCACAGGACTCAGCCTCCGCGAAGTTCGGCTTGGCTGGATCTGCACTCAGTCAGGAACAGCGTGTTCGGCATCTTCTTACTAACCAGGTTGTTGATCTGGTCTGCCGGGATGCAAGTGATGGCGAAGACACTTTGGGTATGGCACTGGCGGTGTCTGCGCTCGAGTCTCTGGTTGCATTTGAAGACCACTCGTCGCTTGTATCAACTTTCCGCGAACGTGGCTACCTGCTGCACTTCATTGACATCTTCAAGAAGCTGAGCGAGATGGATGCAGCGGCATTCGAACGAAGCAACGGGAACGCATCTATGGTGAAAAGCAGCGTGCTTCCACCAGGAATGGATTCCACGACCATTGGCACAATGTATGAGTGCTTCTTGTCGCTTTTCGCCCGAGTTGCTGAGACGCAGGACGGAGCGGTTGCTTTGCTGGAAGGTGGACTGGTTCGTGTGCTTTCCGATGCGCGCAACCTGCCCACACACCGACCACAATATTTTGTTCCGCAAAACAGCGCACCGTCCTCTCTCGCATCTGTGGCAGCATTCCAGCGTGTCGAGGCTGTGTATTATCGCAAGTGGCTTCCAGTGGCTCGACTGTTGAGCGCATGCTGCGCTGCACTTCCCAAGAACCGCGCACTTACGAGCCAAATTCTGTATTTCGTGAACAAGAACCGGAAGCTTTTCACGTCAGCTTTGAAGCTATGTGCTGGTGGCAAGCAGTCACAGCCTTCCTCAGTGAACCTGCTGCGCGAGTTGTCCTACGTGACGTTCGTCTTCCGCTACGTTATCCAATTCCCTGACCTGTGCGAGCAGACGCTGGCAACCGCAAAGTGGGAGAAAATTTCGCAGTTGATTCTTCAGGTCTTCCTGTACTATAGCGCCGAGTTGGTGCCTCCCAGCGACGATGTCGATGGGATGAGCGACAATAATGGAGCATCATGGTGGAGCAATAACCTGGCGGAGGAGCAGCGCAACGCGGCCATCCAGCGGTTTTCGTGTGTGGATTGTGAAGATAAAATCCTGGAAAAGTGTGATGCTGCGGCGGTGAAGTCCAGTGGCAGCGCAAACTTGCTGCACATGTCCCTCCTGGATGAGGAGAAACTATACGCCTCTCGTATGATCCTGTGTAATGCGGTGGCTTTCTGCGCAAGCCGTATGACGCTTGCGGTTGGTGGGAGCAAGGAAGGCCGCGCCGCCCCGCTGTTGTCCATCACGAACAAGGCTCAACTACAGACCAGGAACCAGTTTCCGTCCATGTCGTCGGTGGACCCGCGCGCATTTGCAGCAGCTACTGACCCGCTGTGGACGCTTGCGCCGTCGATGAACGAGTTTACTACTCGTTTCGATTCGGCAGTCTTCGCTCTCGAGACGAGCAAGCAGCTTGCGGACGCACTTGCAGCTGTCAAGAATGAAGCTGCCTCGGCTCGCTCAATTTCAGTTTCCTCCGTGTCATCCTCGCAGCAGCGCGCTTTTCGTCGGCGCGAGCACCAGTGCGAGACCACGCCTCTGGAGAGTGTACTGGAGTACCACGCCGACAGTGTGTCCTTCGTAGTGGAGAATATGCTCGTGGTGCTGTTGCTGCACTTCGCGCACTACCTGGGGCACCCCGAAGCGGCATCAAGCACGGGCGCCGTCCAGCACACACTCGGCAAAGTGCTTTCCATCGTCAGTGACATCGAGGTGCGTGCTTCATTATGTTGTAGTGTCTGTTTATGGTGCTTCTCTGCTAACTTCTTACGTTGTTGTTCTTGCAGAGCAACCCATTCATCCACGCTATCGCTAGAAGACTGCGCGAGTTGGCGTCCAGCAGTTAGGTGCCGACCAATATCCATTTTCAGGGCCACATCAGAGTCAACACACAAACTTTTGACGTATATACACTAACCGCTTCCGATGTACGAATCATCGTAAGCATTTCCGCCCCTCTGTGTCCCCCCCCCTTTCTCCACATGCTGTCCTCGAGTACATGGCGATAATGGCTTGCTACGCTACACCTCGTACCTCCCAATTTACACATCCAAGTTCAGTGATAGGATCCTGGCGGTGGTGCGATTGAAAGTACAGTAGCGTGCTTGCACGTTGCAAACGCGTCGCGGTGATGTATAATGATGATGATGACAATGAAACTCACATTATTGATGTGGGCTGTAATGGTGGAGTTGAACAAATACACTCAGCTACAAACTAAACTAAGCTCGCACTAAGCGTTGCGACTCAAATTTCAGAGATTCTTAGGGACTTTGTTTCTTTGGATGATGCATGTGAGCAGACCAAGCTCGCAAGAAATAAAATGCGGCTAACCGAGAAAACAATGCAGATAACTACATGCACGTACAAATTTCATTCACACTTTTCTCCATATCGATAGCGACGGCATTTTAACAAGCAATGCTCAACATGCGTGAGTCGGCCAAGCCAAGCACTCGGAGCTAAGCCTTGAAGTGGACTTCGTGCTTTGTTCGCAGTGCTAGCAGATCGCTGCTGTCCCTGGCGAGCGGTACACCGAAGAACGATGTCGTGGCTAGTGCTGGTATCGTTAATGCGAGAGCTGGGTACTGGCTCATGGTCATGCGCATGCTATCCCTGCTGCATCTCCTGTTAATGTAGCTACTGATACTACCGGCGCCACCACCCGGAGCGACAACGACCCATGGACGTCGCGGCGGTCTCCATGCCATGCCATGCAGCCCGGGGCCATTCATCTCGCCGATTGATGATGCAAACCAGTGGTGCCATTGATCGGCTTGAACAGGTATAAATCTGTTCAAGTTGCCCTGAGCAAGGGCAGATTGGGCAGAAATAAAGGCCTCTGATTGGCCCAGAGAGTTACTTAACCTGCCCCCGAATGAAACATCCCCTTTGCGGATACCTTGACCGCGTGGCGGTCACAATCGAGCTGCCACCTCATCGAGCGGATAAAGACACGCAGGGGCAAAATGTGGCGCAAGGTCGGCGTTCTGGCGCTGCTGGCAATGGCGCTGGCATTTGTGCACGGTGAGGAACCTGCCCCCTTGCAGCGGCATCCAGTGCAGCGCTGTGTAGAGTGCTAACGGCGTGTGTTTTGTGTGCCATCAGCCCAAGAGCAGGACGAGTTCGACGTCGTGGAAGTGAGTGAATCGACAGGCAGCAATGACAGCGGGGGTTCTCTATTGGTGCGACTTGCTGACGTGTTGCGGTGTCGTTTAGACGCAGGAGACTGCGGCCCCGACGCCTGCGCGCGCGATGCCGCCCCGGGACTTCGCTACGCTGGCCAAGCAGTTCATCCCGTTCCAGAACCGTGCGTCTACAATGGCGATTAGCAATGGGGGAGTTGATTTCTGGTTTAGTGACATTGCGGTGCCATTTTCGGATGTTTTTCCCGGTTGCAGCGGACTACTTTGCGATTGAGGCGGCCAGCTGGAGCTTCGGCATCCTGTTCCTGGTGTTGTACTTCGTTGGCAAGGCGCAGAACCGCCGCATTGCTGACAAGTGGTACGGGCAGGTTTTGAGCTGACGAGGAGACTGTCTTGCTGGATGAGATGCTGATGGGTGTTGCGACGATGATCAGGCTGGAGGAAGCGGAGCCAGTGCTGCGCACCCAGTTCTCGTACACGGGGTCGTCTGTGCAGAACGGCATGGGCCTCATTGAGGAGAGCCGCAGCAACTTCAAGTACTTCTGCACGGGTCGCCGCTTCCTGACGCGCTTTGTCGCTGATCTGGAGGTACTGTATTGACTAGCGTGCGATTGAGCGCGAATGTGTTGCATGCTGACTTAGTTTGCTTGGTGTTGCGATTGCAGTTGAAGTCTCGTCACGACCTCATCTCGCGCATTTACCGCACTATTGTGCCGACGTCAGACTACTTGGTACAGTTTTGCTTTATGCAAAGATGAATGCGATGACATGATACTCACTTGCGACGTGCTGAACGCACTATTCTGGTTAGACGATCGATGTCGGACTGCACGGCGAGGACGTGGACCCGTTCATTCTTGGAATCAGCAAGAAGCTGGGATTCACGGCGCTGACCAAGCTTTTTCCTGAGCTGGTAAGCTGCAGTCTTTTCGTTTGTCGAACAACCTCAGTCCTAACCACTCAAATCCCTTTGCTATGCCATTAGCTTGAGCACGCCAAGCAAGTCCCGGTGAAGGAGGTGCCCGAGTCGATGTGGGTTGCTACAGATTGCACGGAGATTCCCAAGACTGCGCTGACGCACTCCCTTCAGGCGGTACGATTCTCAGTTTCTTGCTTCCTGAACATCCTGTACTCGATGAACATCACTTAATGTATCGGGTGCAATTCCTCCGTGCCGCAGTCTATCAACGAGCTGGAGGACTTCCTCGAGTACATCGTGATCACGGACATGAACAAGCAGTTGATTGTGTAAGTATTACTAATTAATAAACCATTCCAAGTGGTCCTGGGCTAAGCAACTTACGGCTAATGCTTTCGTGCATCGTAGGGGCATGCCCAAGACACAGAAGCACGTGCTGCGTATCCGTTTCAAGCTCTCAGTTGGCTCGAAGAAGCTGGACGTGCCGAAGGCGCTTCAGCTCGTCTTCGCCCTGGTTGATGGTGCCGGAGCCACCATCAAGCTGTCGCCGAATGTACGTTTTTCAGTTATCTGCGTCGAGGTCCGTAACAGGTTAGTTACTAAGTATGTGTATCGTGACAACCAGGCTAAGCACAGCGCTATCAAACGCCGTCTGAAGATCAAGCAGGCCGCCGACGCGCTTGCCTCCGCCAAGGAAGACGTAAGTGCCTAGATTTCGCTCT
This sequence comes from Phytophthora vignae f. sp. vignae, assembly GCA_016169955.1. Classification (NCBI taxonomy): domain Eukaryota; phylum Oomycota; class Peronosporomycetes; order Peronosporales; family Peronosporaceae; genus Phytophthora; species Phytophthora vignae. The sequence continues at coordinate 396,170 of JABJUM010000020.1, forward strand.
TGCTTCTAGATTGCGTTCCTAATGTGGCTCATCCTTTCCTCTTCCCCGTGCGCAGGAGATCGCACGTCGCCAGGCTGAGCTGAACGAGAAGAAGCACAAGGAGTACTCATCCCTTTCGTACGAAGAGCAGCAGAAGATTGATGCGAAGAACGAGAAGAGGGCCACTCGCAAACGCTTCAACCGCAAGGCAAGTCTTGTGCTGTGCTTGTCATTTTGGCTACGGGATCGGGGGTAAAGTACTAACTGCATTTTGTTGTTTGATGGTGTAGAAGTAAGCGCTTCGCGATAGGATCGCGCGCGCAGAAAGTGAGAGATGTGCAGCTTAGTGAACGACTCTGTCAGCTTGGCTTTAGACGTTTTGTCAGGTATCAATGGCGAAGGGAATGCAAAAGAGGTACTTCGTTACTACGTTCTTCCTCTTTTGAACTCAATTTGGCGCTAACTCATACAGTAAGGCAACAACAGAACACCACCAGACCATCTTGTCTCGGATCACATGGCCTGACAACTTCAACTAGTTGACAATCACTCTTGTTCGAATCCACGCACTTCGTTTAAAGTGCCTGGAAGTCGAGCTTATCTAGTGGTGGAGATGCGCTGGCACATATTACATGTACGAGCACAGGACTTTCAAACTACGCGGTGTACGATGCACCCTTGTTCACGATACGGTTTGCGACCAGGGCGACGCTCGCCATGTATTCGCGTTTGCGCACTAGATCGAGAGATACGTCCAGTGCACTACTGTGTAGAATCAACCGAGCAGCGCCCACGGCTTACCGGGTAAACACAACGGAGAGTGAACTGAAGGAAGGAGCGAAGCACCAACTATTCAACAACTCAAGCGTTGCGCCCCGGCGCTACGTCAGGCAAGTAGTAAGAGCCGTCTGAAGAGCCCCTCACGGCAAGTTGAGACAGAGGCCTGAAGTAGGAGCAAGTCTCCGCCGCAGCTTCATGATGATGGAGGACCGTGCGTAGCAAGCAGCAGTTTGAAGTTCTTTCCCAAATTGTATCTCTCGTCCAATCAGAACTCGCTATTTCCCCTAATTATCAGAAAAACATGGCAACTTCGACCCGGGTCTGCTGGGTCAAAAGTGCAACAAAAACCGAGCGAAGAAGCATGGGCTCCGTCATTCCGCAAGAAGCCTCGGCCGCATCAAGCAGCGGGACCCCCCCCTTCCCAGCCTCCAGCAGCTACCAGCCAGCAGCCAGCGCCTCGTCGCCTGCGCGTGTGGCTCTCTATCTGCCTCTACTTGCCTCTCCTTCTCTCTCTTTCTCTGTAGGTCTCCCTATCTGTCCATGGTACATGCAGCTTTGAACCAGGAGAAGAGTCTTCTCCTGACGGCTTTTCTCTGCTGTGTGTTGTCGTTGTCTGTGCTTGCCTCGCTGCTCCGTTCGCTCCGCCCGCTCATCAACCAGCCAGCAGCATCCGCCCGTTACCTTTGACCCCCCCCCCCCCCCCGCACCTAGTGAGACCGTAGAGACGCGTCCAAGATGGAGCTGAGTCTACCTCTCGTGCGCGTGCCTTTCGAGGGGGCCAGCAGGAGCTTCCGTCTGTATCACAAGCAGCTGACGCGCGAGCTGGCACAGGCCACGGCGCAGATCGAGGCGCTCGATGACGGCGACGCGCAGCAGCCAGGTCACCGCATGGACGTGGAGGCCGCCATCGGCAAGCTCGCCGAGCTAGCCGCGAAGCTCAAGCAACTCAAGCAAAGCGCCAAGAGCAGTGCGCTCGAGCAGCAGCGTGACCTCGAGAGTTGCGCTTCGCGAGCGCAGTACCTGGAGACGTTGGAGACGGCAAAGATCGGAGGTGACCCCTCAATGCCGAGCCACCAGGAGCGGACGAATCGAGAACGGTCGATCAATGATAGACTCATCGCTGACTATTTGCTTCGGCAAGGGTTCGTGGAAAGCGCCAAGATTGTGGAAGATACCAAAGGTAAGACGGCTGAGAGGGTGAGAAGTACTGGTGATGATAACTTCGTTGTTTAACTGTTTTGAATACCTCTTTGTTGTCGTGCTGCTGTATAGATGTCAGCCATTTGGTGGATCATGAGCTGCACGTGGAATGCCGAGCAGTGTTAAAGAACCTTCGGGCGCAGCAAACGGCCAAGGCGATCTTGTGGTGCTCGCAGAATGGTTCGCGGCTTCGACGGCTGCAGTCTCAGCTGGAATTTCACCTTCGGCTGCAAGATTTCGTTGAGTTTGTTCGTGCGCGCAAGCCGCTAGAGGCTGTGCAGTACGCGCGCACGCACTTGACGCCGCTAGCTATGCAGCCGGAAAAGCAGGCTCTTCGTGATGCTGCGATCGGCGAGGTTCAGATTGCCATGGCTACGCTGGCGTTTGAGTCGCCGGAAACGTGCGGCATTGAGGCGTATGAAAAGGTGTTTTCGATGGATCGATGGCTCGCGCTGGAAGAGATGTTCATCAAGACTTTCAACGACGTCTACGGGATGCACGACCCGCCGTCACTCTGTATCGCGCTGCATGCCGGACTGTCGACGCTGAATACACGAGCGTGCCATCTCACACGCGACGCTAACTTGAAGGCAAAGCTTGCTCGCAGTGGAACCCGAGGCAAGCGGCCGCGTCGAGAAGGTGATGGTGCAGCTGCTGATGATGACGAAGACAGCGGTAACGAAAGCGACGAGATGTGGTTCAAACCCAGCGGCAATGACGATGGCGCCGACAGCTCCAGCCAACGGAACACCAGTTCTGCCGGTGGCAAGAAGCGAAAGCACAGCCACACCGACTCAGCGGTACCACCAATTTGTCCTGCATGCAGCGAGGTTGGTAGCCAATTGTGCTCGGGTCTTCCGTTTGCGTACCATCCACACTCGCGACTGGTATGCCGGGTAACACAGAGCGTCATGGATGAGCACAACCCGCCCCTGGTACTTCCGAATGGCCGTGTGTATAGCAAGCGAGGCATCGAGCTCCTTACACAACGCAGCACCGACGGCACAATCAAATGCTTGGACACCCACGACGTGTTCTCACCAACCGAGGCCAAGCCTGTCTACATTCTTTAGGACCAGACCAGCCCCCAGATCCAGCGGGTGTGTACTGTATACTCGTTCATGTGACTAATAAATTCGTGAAGCAAAACATTGCGTTGATCGTTCGCTATGTACAAAATGCTTTCGATACGCTCCTCCGGGCTTCTATGCTGAGGTGGACGAAGCTGTCCCCAAAACTCTAGGGGCAAACGCGCCCGAGTGCTGCAAGTTCTCCGTAACAGTTTGCATGAAGTCCTACAACATTCATCACCACCACGCAGCATTGTTTGTCAGAGTCTTGCTAACACAGAACCTTTGAAGTGCATCAGATCTACGTATAGTTCGTACCTGAGCCACCTTTTCGTTCGACTTCTTCACTCCTTCAGCGAGTAGCACGAGATACATGGCCTCGTCCACTCGCGAGATGTGATACGTCGTTTTCTGCCGCCGCTCCGCGTGCATGAACCTACACTCAGCAAGCAATGAGTACGCAGTCGCAACACTATCCTCGCATCGATGAAAACTTACACTGGGCGAACGGAGTCGAGGGACGAACGGTTATCCATGATGAGACTGACGATATTCGGCCAGTGATCCAGCGGAAGTGTCGAGCCTTCGGGATAGCAAAACACTGCTGGCCAGCTGCGAAGTCCCCATAGCTCTGAGAAGTCATTCTGCTCCTCGTTCTCCTCACGGTCGACACGCATGAACAACGCGTGATTCGCCTGCTGATCCAGCGAACGCCGACGTCCATTTGCCGGCGACGCGCCTCCTCCTCTAGAAGATGCAGGCGAATGAGTCCGGCTGCTTCTCCCAGACGTATCAGCTGAACCTGCGGAGGCGATGGCCTTCTGTTTGGCTTCCTGCTCCTCCTTCTCGTCTTGCTTCTCTTGATCTGTGCACGTGTACAGTGCGTTGCTTGAGCCTGGACACCGGTATCCGTTCTCATAGTAGTGAGCGCCCTTATTCTCGAGTGCCTGCGTTTCAAGGATAAGCATGACACGAAGTTTGCTCCCATCTCCTCGACTCGCTACAAAACAACAGACGACACCAGCCAGTTAGCTAAAAGATCTTCATCATGAAACCAAATACACGTCACAACTTGCAACCTTTTGACAGAAGAACATCCATCAGTTGAAGGTATGATATCCCCAGCGGCGTTTTGATAAAGCGCGAGAGTTCGAGCGACAGGTAATCCGTCTTCTTCTCAAAAGGCTCGAGCCAGCGGTGGAAGTAGAGCGTGAACTTGGCCACAAGCGAGCGGTAAAACCGCTTGGACCACTGGAAAACGGGCAGTGCGAAACCATCATCGCGTTCTTGTTTCTTCATCGAAGACGCCATCATTTCGGCTGCCACTGGGTTAGTGCTTCCAGCAATCATGCCTCCACCGCTTGTGTTACCTTGGCTTGTCCCCAAGGAGCAAGCACCAACACCCCCGCTCCCTCCAGTGCCATTTTCTCCTCCAGCTAAGATGGCTTGCTCCAGCGTGTTGGTCGGTACGGAGGAGTTCACTCCACCTGAGCTGATGTAGGGATCCCCTGGCTTCTGAACAAGCCCACGTCGAATTGGCAGCGCCGATGTTAGTCCGCTCCGCAGCAAACTACTGTGAGAGAATAGTCGCCTGAAGGTACTGTGCGTCTCCGACGCTGGACTGGAGCTGCTGTTCAACGATACACCCGACTGGTGCCTTTCAAGCAAGGACATCTCGTCGGCGATGTCGTAAGAGGTGTCACCCATGTTTGCAAAGCGCCCGCCACGATACGAAACCAACGACTCAACCAGCGACGAAGGAGCAGCACCTGGGATGGCACTGGTTGGACCGAAAGAGTCTCCACTCAGACTTGAATTCAACAGGGGGCCACGTGCATAGGACGCCGTGGACTGGTGACTCGCGTTGGAATAGATCGACTCCGAAGTGACGCCGTAGTTATCGTCCGATTCGTCCAGGAGTAAGCCCTCTTCTTCACCACCAGCGCCGAAGTCGACACCAGTGCCTTCAAAAAGCGGGTAGTCCGACACAGCATCGATATGGTCACTCCAAGAGCGAAGCTGAATCTTGAGCCGGTGCAGTGCCACGATTGAGCGGGTGAAGTCGTATTCTGCCACGCGAATTTCACACTGGATAGCTGCATGCACCGTACTAAGCTCCTCGATGGCTGATTGCTTTAACGTCTCCAGTAATGGGTGGTCAAAAGTGTCGAATCGTAGTAGCAAGGTTTCCAGTCGTTTCAGAATCTACATGTTGTCAAGGATGAGTAAACCACCCCAACGCCGCAGGCATGCATCTTTGTAGGGCTTTCACGTACACTGTGATAGTCACGAGGAACTGCCGAAAGCGCGAGACCACGGTAAATCTGTATCATTGGAACACGAAGCTGCATTGGACGCCAACAGCGAAATAATTAGTCACACCATCAGCAAGGCTCACAGACAGACCTCGGTCAACACACCGAAAAGAACTCGGCGCCCTGCTCCAGTAGCTCCACGTAGTAGCTCATATCGCCGCACATCGCAATCTCCATCATAAGCATGGGGTCAGAGGCATAATCGCCACTGTCACCGCTTTCATCCTCTCCACGATGAGTCCCGATAACGCCTGCATTGCCATTTCCAGTACCACTCGGGGTCGGCGTATGCACGGAAAAGTGTCTGCTCTGCCGCTCTATAATCGGTTTAAGCTCATCCGCCAAGTGATTCATGAGCACAACCAGCTTCCCATACAACTGCTCGATCGTGTCGGTCTGCACCAGCTCCGCCTCCACGTACTTCATTAAATGATACCTATACAAGACCAAACACAAAAAGAAGGTAAAACAAGCTTCACTAACACACTTTTATCCCCCGTTACCCAACGTACGTGCTCTCACAGGATGCGGCGAGTTTCAGCATGACTTTGAAGGCCTCCCAGCTCTTCCATTGCGTCTCTTCCTCATCCTCCAGTATCAGCAGTGCCTTCAACACAATAACAACAACAACATCACCGTCAATAACCTCATCACTCACTAGCACCGTATTTCCCACCATTATACGTCTAGAAAGTTTACTTTCTGGTACTGATATTTCTCCAGCAAGTCGAAGAACGTGGGCAGGTAGCGCGTGAAGAGGCGGCCGATGGCGTCGTCCAGTGTGGTAGAGGAGGCGGAGGAGACCACCGAGTGCGGGGACGCGGCCAGCGGGTACAGCGGCGAGAGGCTCGAGAAGCTGGGCGTCAGCGCCACGGGACTCGCCCCAGCAGACATGTACCGCCGCGGGGGCTGGGCCTGCACCCGGAACGGCTGCTCGCTGCGCACCGCCTTCAGCCGGTCCGCAGCTCGTGCACTGCGCATTGACTCCGTTGTATCAATGAGCAACGGTGATGCGCACGAGGTTCGAATGTACCGTTACTATCCATTTAAGTTTCGATACTTAACACGAAACTTAACCGAGTATATTCTGCAGCATGTCATTTTCGATTCCTCGAAAAGGCGCCGACGTAGATGGCGTCTTCTCCGTTCGCGCTGGGCGACGTCGTGCGCTTCAACCGCGGGCAGTACAGCCACCTGGCGCTGTATGTGGGGGGAAACCGTGTGGTGCACCTGTGGTCACCCTCGGAGCGCGACTTCCAGGTGCGCGTGGACTCGATCCGCTTCGTGCAGCGCTCAAACGCCGCTGAGGCGTCCGAGCCGCCCGAGAAGTTCACGGACGAGATGGACGAGCGGATGCTGGAGGACCACAACTTGCAGCCGCTGGAAGCGGACGAGGTGGTGCGCCGTGCCATGTCGCGGCTCGGAGAGGCGCAGTACAGCTGCTTGGCGCACAACTGCGAGCACTTCGTGACCTGGGCTCGCTACGGCTTCGGCGCGTCGCCGCAAGTGGCATCCAACGCGAACCAGGTGCTGGCAGGCGCCATGGTAGGCGCTGTGGTCGGCGGAATGGCAGGATTCGTGGTGGGAGGACTCATCTCGCTGTTCACCAAGGCGGACGCACTCACGACGTCCGCTGGTGTGGGGGTTTCCATGGCTTCAGCGTCGGCTGGGGTGCCAGCAGAGTTCTCTGATGGGGAAGCTGGATCGGAGGAAGGGAGCAGCCGCCAGAATGAGACGGAGGAGCAGGTGCGTCGGGCTGCGAGGGAGATACTGTGGAACACTCTCCCGGCAGGTAGTGCTCCGGCAGCTATGGATGCGATGACGCAGATGGAGAACTGGGTCGAGACACGACGACGCCGCGCGGCGGCAGCCTCGGCGAGGAAGTACTCGGACGATCGCCACAATACTCTGGCGAACCGACTGGTGGAGGAGGAGCTGCAGTGCAGTATCTGTTACTCGGACTTGCTGCGCGTGCGTGCGGTGGCCTTCCCGTGCGACCACTTCACGTGCGCCGTGTGCTACGCTGCGGTCCAGGCCAACATGGAAGGGGAGAAGTGCTGCCCGTATTGCCGTCTGCCGATCGTGGATGTGGAGGAAATCCACAAGTCCACGAAGCTGCGAGCGAAAAACCTCCTCCACAGGGACGACGAGTGATAGCTGGGATGGTTCGGCGTCTGCCTCGAGTGTGCGTTTCTTGGAATGAGTGGATTTACTGCTTGTATATTACATAGTTAAGCTAGTTTGTGGGTAACTTGACTACACGAAACAACTTCCTTCATGCTTGAATTTGATTTTTATCAGCTTGGCTAGTATGTCAGCAGCGTGGTCTCCAGAAACTCGTCCAGGGTCTGCCGCAAGATCCTCAGCGGGTCCAAACTCTACTGCTCGGCCCTGCTGCATGACTAGAATGTTATCAAACTGGAGCACGTCGTCTAAGCGATGTGCGATGAGGAACAGCGTCGAGTCGCGGAAAGCCGTATCGAGCACATTTAGCAGTGGATTGGTTGGCATGGTCCACAGCAGAAAACGACTCATCCACGATACAAACTGGTAGTTCGAGCGTGGGTCGTTTGGCCTGTGAAGGCACAAAGTGCTGGAGGTTTTCCCACGTGGTTGGGGCTGTCCTATGAAAGAGGTTGACCACCACATCCGGCAGTTAGGAAGAAGGACTACCAGAGAGCAGGAAAGAACTAACGGGAGCTTTGAGCTCATTACACAAAACACCGACTGCCTCACAGGTAGCCTTTGCTGCCTGCTCGTAACTACTCGTTTCTTGAGCTTCCTACTCTGCGAGCAACACAAGGTCGCTTCTGGTTATGAGCCCAACCCTAACGCGGGGAAGTTCAGTGTTCACCTTTCGAGCGCGGATAGTGGAGCCAGAGGACCCCGAGGAAGGTTCCCGTTGGAGCAACAGTTTTCAACAACCCAGTGGCTTCGTGTGAACGGTGCCGTTGCATCTGTGGTGATGTCTTCGGTTGCCTTTATTTTGGTTCTTATGCAGATCAGGTCTAAGATTTGAACATGCTGATTATGAGACCAAATCGGAAGACCTGAACCAAACAACCACAGCAGTGGAACATGACACGACAATTCTTCTCCATGCTCCTTTCATCTATCTGTCCTACTAAGCATTGGCCAGGTTTGTTGCAGATGAAGGTGTTCCATGTGAGTGGCTACTCCGGATGAGCAGACGTTGTGCAGTGGCAATCCCCGATGTCTCACTATCGCTGCTACTGTAGCTGCAAGTTACCGGTAGTCCATGTAATACCTAGTTGCAATGTTGTGCTGCTCTTCTGAGATTCTAGCCACAGCAAAACGTATTGACGGTAACTTCACATCTCTACGTTGGTAAGAATGTAAAAATAATCGTGGGAAACAACACGAAGTCTACAGTACAGGGCACCAATACGTCTAAGTACAGTAGCTAGGATGTCCAATTGTTTTAGTAAGGAGTAGTAAAGTACAACCTCGTTCCCGAAGTGCACAGCGCGGCTCTCCCGTTGAAACCCCAAAGGTGACAGAACGGAGCTAATTTAACTTCAGGTTTGTATCGACCCAGGTTGAGGCCTATTTCTGTACTGTGATCGGTGCCCCTTCGGCCGTATTGATCCAAGTTTGCTTCGACCTGCCGCGGCTAAAGCTAGACCCCTTATCGCGAAAATTGCACCCCTAAAATCCTGGTTACCTTCACTTTTGTGGTTGCCAATTTGTTGCCCTCAACATGGTGTATTCATCTTGCCAGGCGGTCTTAACTTGGGCCACTTTTTTGTGGGGTTAAAACGACCCTTCGGAGGCTGTTTAGACCCTTCTAACACGCTTATGGGGGACCCGCTCATACTGAGTACAAGTTTAATTCCGTTCTGATATAAGTGTCACCCTTCTAAACGTGGGGGGGGGGGGGTCTACGGGAGAGCCCGCAACGCTGCTGAAGAAGAAGCTGTCAATGACACATAAATTTGTAGTGTTTGAACTTCGAAGCAATTGTATTTCGTGTCAATATGAAAAAAACTACGTAGTTTGCAGACTTTACTTCCTTCTACTTGGATCAAAAGTGCGGCGAAACTTGATCTTTACTGCAATGTCGCTCTTTGCCCTCGCTTATTATAAACAGATCGAACGTCTGTGCAAGCTGCGCCTTGCCCACCAACGCTTCGCTGTTCGTATCTTCGCCGAAGAGCTTACACATATGTCGAGCAGCACGAAGCGTGGAGTGGGTTTGAGTCTGCTGTCGTCGTTATCCCGAGGCTGGTGCGGGCGTAGGAACTCTTGATCACAGGGTCGGGCGCGATGCACGGTGGGCGTGCCTGCATCCTCCTCCTCCTTGAAATGCATCCGTTGTCTCGTGTCTAGCGGCGACTTCTCCGGTGACGAGCCCGCGCGCGCTTCCCGTAGGTGCACCACCAGCTGTTGCTGCTGCTGCACCTGCATCTCTCACCTCACGTCGTGGTTGCTGTGAAGTATTGTGACCCGGCCGTGGGTTCGGTCGTGTTCCTGTTGCCTCCTGTTGCAGTTGAAGCTCCAGTGTAGTTCACTTGAGTTAAGTATTGCATACTATAGCCTACTGATAACGGAGACTGCACTCCGGTGCAGTTCTCTCGCAATCCCAAATACGCTGAGTGGGCGAGCAGTGCATCGTGGTCTTCTGCGCTTATCGTCACATGTACTGAGCCCAAGCGCGAGAAGCTTGGAGGGCCAACGCTCTTAAGCTTCAGTTGCCAGTCTCCCGATGGCAACGTCACAATCGACGAGTGCCGCGGCTACGTCAGCTGCGGGTTCGACTGCAACTATGACTACGACGAAAGCTACGGCAACTACGGTTGGAAGTGGTTTGACGAGCACCAGTATGGCTACGGTGACTAGTGGCGTGGTGAATACGTCTACAGTCCCTGCTGGAGTGGTTACGTCGGCCGTTAGCAGTACGATTGGCGGTTTCACGTTTCCTAATGTGACGAACAGTGAAGTTCCATGCACGACACCAGCGATGGCTGGCATGAACACCACGACGCTGTCTGGAGCACCGGCTGTTTACGGGCTTACGCCTTCAGGGGTACCTGCGATGTATGGATATGGTTATCCTGCTGCTGTGTGTGCAGCGCCAGCAGTAAGTGCTCCTGTTGTACGTCACGTTGGAGGTGGAGTGCCTGGAATCGAGGACATATCGAACAAGCCGCCTGTTATGAAGAGCAGGTTCGATCTTTATGCAGTGCAGCTGCAGACATATCTCACTCGCTTGGGTTTGTGGAGTCAGAAATCTCACGGAGCCGGTCTCGCACAAACTCGGCGCGTCTGGATAGCGGGCGCGCCGAGCAATCTATTTCCCGGTTGTTGGAGTAGCGTATCTTCGAATATAGGGCCCAAGTCTTTGCAGGCTTCAGAGTTGGGGGGGTTCTTGGTTGACGCTTGTTCCTTGCCGTAGGGCGTCGAGCCTCGGGCGTGCGGCGTTATCGGGCCGGCGTTTCCTTGGCGTTCTCGTCGGGCGTGCGGCGTTATCAGGCCGGCGTTTCCTGGGGCTTGTGTGGCGTTATCGGGCCTACACGGGGGTCTTGCGCACGGCGGTTATCAGGCCAGTGCGGCCCTTCGCCTAGGCAGCGCGTTATCGGGCGCCCACCTAAACGGTATACGTTTAACGTGCCTTTATCTCAGCACGGGTCTGTGGGGGGGGGGGGGGGGGTTGAGCACCCAAACCAGCAGGCGACGGGGGGCCGCGATATCGAGGCGGCTCTGCTTGCCGACGCTTGGTGGTTCCCCTGGAACCGGAGGGAAGACTGGAGGTCTTTGTGGTTCAGAGAAATTTCGGGACTGAGTCCTTACCCTATCCTATCTCCTTGCTACTGGCTACTCCCTACTTCGTGCTTGCTAAGCCTACCACCCTACGCCTTTCCTTGCGTCTGTCGTGCTTGCACTACCGTTCTGCAACCTGATTTGCGTAACGTAATCCAGATCTTACCTCGACGCGTTTTGCTCGGCGGGGTCTGGGCTCGGCGCGTTTTGCTCGGCGCGTTTTGGCTCGGCGGGTTTTGCTCGGCGGGGGTTAGGGTCGGCGCGTTTCACAGAGACGTGGCTCTGGTCGGTGACAACGCGTCGCACTGGATTCTGCCGCCGTGTCCCATAGCCCATCACCCTCGTCGGCTTTCCCGTCCATCTCCGGCGCGTCGCGCCCCATCAGCCGCGTCGAGTTCCATACGTCGCGTCGAGTTCTATCACCGCGGCGCCTTCTCCCCGCCGCCTAGTTCGCTCTCTTCGCGCTATACCACATCCGTCCCGCTGCCACGCACGCGCACTCCCCAGGTGGGTGTGTCGTCGCAGGACGTGCCCCGCGCTCTTCGCCGTTACCGTCTGCTATCATGGCTCACCGCCACGACGTCGACGCCCAAGACATCGACATGGAGGAGGAAGAGCTCGACACGGACGACCTCGAAGTTGCTGGCTGCGTGATCTGCGCCCTCGGCGCGCGTCGGCCTCGCCTGCCCGCTCCATCTCCAGTCCAGCTTCCGGCTCCAGGTGCCCCTGTCCACTCCGTGTCAGCTCTCGTCGCCGACGCGCACACTCCCCGGCGCGAGAATAGAGCGTTGCGCGCCCAGTGCGAGTTCGTCTCCGTGCACAACGCGGGCCTGGCTGTTCACGCGTCCGTGTTACACGAGCGGAACCTCGCGATCCCACGTCGCGCTACGAGGGTTACCGTGCCGGCATGATTCGGCTAGAGCAGGCGCTCCTCGCTAGGGAGCGTGCCGAACAAGACTACGTTGCCATGGAGGACCGGGTGGCCAACTTCCGTGAGCGCGCCGAGCACACTGATGCCGCCGAGTCGAGGCTCCGGGCCCAGGAGGCTGCCTCGATAGAGCAATACCGGGATCTTCAGGCCGAGCTCCAGACGGCGCGGGGTCAAGTCGCCGACTTGACTGCCCGGCTCGCGCAGGCCCCTGCTGCCTCGTCAACTTCTGCGGTCCCGTTGGTGCAACTCTTTGCTGCGCAGGGTGAACGTGACGACGCGCGCGCCGTGCGCGACGATTTGCGCGTCGAGCCCGACGGCTTGCGTGTCGAGCTCGCAGCTGCCCAAGCTGCCCTTGCCCCCGTCCAAACGCGTGCGAATGCTGCCGAAGCTGAGCGGGATCAAGCTCAGGGGCAGGTGACTACCCTCGAGCGGCAGCGCGACGCGGCTCTCCATGAGCGCGATCGTCTGAGTCGAACTCTCGCAGTCGTCGAGCAAGAGCGTGATGGGGCTCGCGACATGCGAGATCAAGCGCTTCGAACCTCGGCGGCCCTGAAGCGTGCACGAGACTCGGTCATCACCGAGAGAGACCAAGCTCGTCAGGCCCTGACCACCCTCGAGCAGCAGCGTGCCCCGGTCGACGAAGAGCTACGGGTAGCCCGTGCGTCGCTCTCTCAGAGCCGTACGGAGGCTGAGCGGCCCAGAACTTGAATGCTCCCTTGCAAGACGACCTTCGGCGCGCCAACGCTCTCCTGGTGGCTCACGCTGAGGAGCGCCGGCGACGCGCATCCGCGAGTTGGAGGAGTCGGTGAGTAACGCTACGACCCTCCGTGTGGCGGCCGAGTCCGAGCTGGCGCGTGCTCAGGCGGGCGAGCTTCGAGCCACGTCCCGCGCGGCACTGTACCGAGCGGGGTGTCTGCCCTGCGACCGTCTTCCCAGCGGCGCCAAGGGACCGTCGACTCTCAGACGCATCGCCTCAGCGTCCGGGTCGTCGAGCTGGAGGAGGAGCGCGACCTGGCCATCCGAGAGCGCGACGAACGCGCCATGGCTTGGCGTCGGATGATCCGAGACGCGCGTCGGGGTCGAGAGGTGGTCCAAAGAGTGCGCGACGAGCTTGCCGGTCGACTCGCCGGGATCGTCCGTCGCGTCGGTCGGCGGGCAGATTGACACCGCTGACTTGGTCCGCCGGCTGGAGGCCACGTTCACCGCGGAGGTGAACGCCGCCGTTCCTCTACCTCCTGCTGTTCCCCATCCAGTGACGCCTCGGGGCGTTCCTTCTGTCTCCGTTCCCGGAACGCGCACGACTGCCCCCGGAGGAGCTTCCGCGTCCAGCCAGAGGTTAGGATAATCGACCAAATCACGGTATTAGTAATACTGGCCCTACTGGAGGTCTAGTATAAATATCGGTTATACAATACTTTCGTATGGAAAACAAGTATTGTATTAATACTTCGGGTTATACTTTATACTAGTACAAATCTATGTGGCCCACATTAGTTTGGCTTCGCGGGCCTGCCGACCAAGACGCGCGTGCACCTCGTGCACCTCGTGGCGTTCCGCTACGAGTTCAAGCGCTTCAGTCCGAGCCACACGGCGGGCGGAGCCTGGTCGCACCTCTTCTGGCCGGCCTTCCACCTGCATCACACGATGATCGTGACGGTGCTGAACACCAAGGACTTGAACCTGGGCAACCTCACGCCAACCAACGGGGATGAACTTCAGCACAGCTTTACCAGTGCTACGAGCACCTTCCGACAGCACGACGACCGTCCCCGAAGCACGCTTCACCACGTCCGCGGTCTTCCTCGTGGACTTGAGGCGCTGCGCGCTCACGGGCAGCTCCAGCGACCGGTAGCGAGCCCCCACGAGTCCACAGACGTGCACGAGCCAGGTACAGAACCTCCAAGAAGCTCTTGTAGTTGCACACCACAACATCCCCCGACCCGACGCGGGACGAGCGGTTGGAGCTCTTGGCTTTGGCTGTAGCGAGTTCAAGACGCCGCGTATTCGCAGCCTCTTCCGAGGAGAAGACTCCGAAAATCAGTTGCAGGAGGGATCACAGCAGCCACTCGGTCACGCGCTCCAGGAGCCGCCCCAGCAAGGGGCCCACGGACAGGATTGACACAATCAGTTTCATCGGAATGATCGCCACGGAGCCCATGAGTACGAGCGGGAAGCGCACCAGCGCCAGGCACGAGGGCTGTACTTCTCCCTCCTCGATCGATTAGTGACCCAAACTTTGGGCCATATGACTATTTGTTTTCAAAGTACGTCAGTCTGAGACCGTCACATTGCGACTTGTGTCAACCGCCGTCATGCCTCGCCGCGTGTCCAACCGAGCTGCCGAACGGGAAACCGCTGTCGGAGGAGCAGCCCGAGCAAGTGGACGAGGGCGTGGAGGAGTTCCTGCGCCAGGAGGAGGAGTACCGCAAGCAGTTCGAGCCCGTGGCGCTGTTGAAGCGCGACAACATCCCGCTTCTGGAAGTATAACCGCAAATATTATTGGTATTACCAATTCTGAGGAGTAGTATTACTTCAGTTATCCTTATACATTCGCCCAAAACACGAGTATAAGTATTAATACAATCTGTATTAATACCGAAATTGTATTACTCAGTAATACAATACTTTGAATTATCCTAACCTCTGCGTCCAGCCCCCCGTCTTCAACAGGGAACTCTTCAGCTCCGGCGTCTCGCTCCCCTCTTCGACGGCGAAGCCGACGGCCGTCTACTGTGGCCAGCACAGCGGCTACGGACAGCGCGGTCGCCCAGGCGTCGCCGGTTGTGCCATCGCCGTCAACCACTACCGCGGCCGCCCAAGCGCTCTCGGACGCGGCGCTATTCGGGTCGGAGTCATCGGACAGCGATGTTCAAACACGACAGCCGAGAACCAAGAGGCAGCGACTTCGACAGCACGGATCGCGTTCTCGTCCATCGTCGCGCTCCTCCACCCTTTCGCGTTCGCGTTCCCGCTCGCCTTCTTCGGCGTCGACGCGTTCGGCGGGGTCTGCGCGCTCGGCGGGGTCGGCGGCTTCGCGTCATTCGCCCCCTGTGCGCTCGACGCGCTCGTCACAGGGAGGTCGTGCTGCAGCCGGCACTGGGTCCGCCCTCGGTCCAGGTGACTCTGGCGACTCCAGCGGCGACGACTCGTCCGCCTCGTCGTCGTCCCGCGCCTCGTCCTCAAGCACCGCCTCCAGTAGCCCGGCGGGGAATGCTCCGGTGGTGCCCTTCTTCGGCCCCGGGATTCCGCCTGCCGGAACTCCGTCTGGCTGGGGGCATTCTCGCTACGCTCCCTGGCCTAAGCGTGTGCGACGCCTCCGCCTCCACCTGATCACCGTGCAGGAGCTGCGGACACTCTTCCTTCCGCCACTCGGCTGGGTCCGCGCCGTGCCCCCGCCCCGCCTGCGAACTGGAACCGGGCCCTCGTGACTCCGGCCAACGTCGAGGCGCTGTATGCGACTCGGCCGTGGCGGTACCTCGCCCAGATGGCTGAAGCGCTCCTCTTCGCATCCGGCGACGCAGCGTTCCGCCCGTTCCGGCACCACGTCGAGCATTGGGCTTACTGGGAGTCCACCCATGAGCTGCCTGTGCAGGGCGCGGCGTGGAAGAGGTGGCGTACAGCTCGCAACTCGCGTCGCTCTCACGCGGGCAACCACCTCAACAGCCTGCTGCAGCTGGTGGTCGAGTTGTTCCGTCAGGGACTTGCCGACATGAATCTCTTGTTGGATCCGGCGATGCTCCACTTCCCGCCTGCGCACACGTCGGTCGGACGCTGGTATCCCGGCGTCCAGCACGCGACGTTACAAGCCGCGCTCGACGACGTCGACGCGCAGGAGCCCTGGCGTCGGTTTCACCGGACGCCGCTCACCGTAGCGGAGATGGACGCCCACGTGCGCTGCCAGGTGACACGCGATCACCCTGCCTTCCATGTGCCGCGCCTTGCCGGTAAGTTCGTCCAGCAGATTTAAGGCTAGCCCGTCGTCGCAGCCCGAGGCGGCCGTAGCACCTAGTTGTCGTAGCCATAACACCAACACGTAGCCTTGATTCTTTCCTCCGTTTCCTTCCACTTTGTCACATCCTTTTTATGAGACGACCCCCCGTCGTCCCATCTTCAGCAACAGGCTGGTCCTCCTCACTTCCCTCATCCAATCCTCCCGTTCCGGCCATTCACAGAGTAGGGGCTCTCCACCAATCCGTCCGTCGGCAGCCTCCCTGCCGACTTCCACCGCGCCACTAAAGGTGCTCACCCACCAGGGCTTGGTTCAGCCGCCCCTCGTCGTCGCGCGAATAGATCGCTCCAAGACGATAACGGCCGATTCGCTGACGTGAGAAGTCGCGTCGCCACTTTCCGCGGCTGAGATACTGTTCGTCAGTACAGCCTCTCCCGGTCACGTCGAACTCGCGGCGCGTGCCCCCATATCGGGAAGATCGATCGGCATACAGCTTCAGGGTCGTCTCCCCATCGTCCTTAGCGCGTGTCGAAGGGAGCTCCGGTAAACTCGTCTTGGCGCAGTCAAACGGTCCGTTTGTCGACGCCCCCAAACACGTTACGGTGTACGACGGAAACTCCTTGACGGGGTTTCGCTCGGAGGTACAGACGTCGAAAGCCAGCGGGTGAAGCCAGCTACTCGTCTCGCGACGCGACTCGTTCGTGTTGCCCTCCGCTTCGGCGCACAACATGAAGCATCGCATCTGCGTGATCTGTAGCACCTGTCGCTCGGACTCGGCGCACTGGTCCAGCATTTTTCCGACGGCGACTAGCGCTACACCGCAGATCTCGGTCGCGCGCGAGCCGAAACGAGGGCTCCAAGTCCACCACGACGCCAACCGGCTTGGCGTGCTTGTCCCTGAACTTCGAGCACGCAACACCGTCACACTTCACAGCGCATACGTCCCGGCTCACTTTCGGAGGCACCTCGTCGCGGACGTCGACGTGCTCGTTCGACGGGGTCGTCCCATTGATCGAAGCGCGGACGCGGTTCAGCTCGGAAACGTCCTCGGCCGAATACTGACGAGGCGTGCCACCCGTCTCAAGACGTACGACGTGCGTGCTCACCAACGTGGCGCCCCGAGACACAACATCGATCCTGAGCTCTAGATCGCATGCAGCCCCATTGCGCCGCGATTCAAGCAATACCACATCGCCGAATTCACTTCCGCCGTGTTCGTCGCCGCGACTTCGCCCCGGGACCGAACTGCGTCGTCCCCAGCTTGGCCACCTTCTAGTGTGTTGACCTGCGCGAGTCGACGGCGCTGAATGATGCATGTCCCTCGGCGCGTTGATTCGGCTCCGTCGCGTAACGTGCTTCTCGTCGCGACCCATGTGTCACCCAAAAACTTGAATACACCACCAGGTCCGATGCCAGACGCGACTTCGCTTAGCGCGCCGTACCGGGGCATGACTCTCTGCGCATTTAGCCGCTCTGGGAGGGGCCTTGGCCAGACTCGACGGGTTCTGAGCAGCCAGCTCTTGTAGGACAACTGGAGCTCTGCCTCTGGTGTTCGTCGCGCGTGAAGAAGCCGAGTGCATCATCACCGCAAAGACGTATGCCGTCCCGCACCCCGAATCTACGTTCTCTGGCGTCGGCGGGTCTCGTTCCGGCTCGCTGGCGACAGGGTTGGCCTCGTCGCAGTTTCCCTCGTCGCGATTTTCCGCGTCGAGATTTTCCACGTCGAGTTTTTCCGCGTCGCATTCTTCGACAATGAGGTTGTCCAGTGACGCCGTTTCTGGATCTAACGGCCGGGGCCGGATGCCTTCTCCCGAGCGGTCCGCCGGCGGTATGACCACCACCTGCGCCTTAGTTGCATTGGCGTCACCATCGCTCGTCCCGCGTCTCGCGTCGGCGCGACTGCCCATCGGGCAGCATGCAACTTCTGGCGTCCTCGTCGTGCTGGGGCTCGGCGCGTCCTGCACTTCAGTAGGCTGGATGACCTCCACCTGAGTCTTAGCCGAGCCAGCACCGTCCATTGCCCTCCGCATCGCGTCAGCGCAATCGGCCGTCGCGCGACATACACCGCGTTCCCCGGCGACCTCCTCTCGGTGGCGCTGTGTCGTCGCGTACCGGGTTTGCGACGAGTTTCCCGTCGCGTCGCCGTCTTGAGTACGCGTCCAACCAGCACGTCGAGCCCCACAGCCCTGCCTCCACGTATGTCGTAACAGCGTGGGGCTTGTAGTGCGTCTCGGGTCTGAAGTCAATATAGCTACCGACCCCTCGTCCACCGCCTCTCGGGTGGTAGGTTCATCGGTCCCACTGCGCATCGGTCGAGTGGCGCCTGGTATCTCGACCAGCAACCCTTCGGCTGGCGCGCCGTGGCATTCGCTCTTGTCGGCGGTGAATCGCGCCGCTTGCCTCGACGCATCGCACACGTCGCCTCGGTAGATCAAAGCTGGCGTCTTCATGCCTCTTGAGGTCAGGTAATAGCTCGAGGTTAATGGTGTGATGCCCTTCATCCGCTGCATCTTGCGCCGGTTGTCCAGTCCAGCAACTGTCAGGCTCCTCATCGATCCCGTCGAAGATCGCATTCGACTTGTCCTTCACGATTTCGGGGGCGGAATTACTCCAACGATGAATTTCTCCACCTTTCTCCGCAGGTCGCATACCGTCGCACTTCTGGGACTTCGCATCTGGCCGTCTCATAGTGTCACATTCGGTCAGTCTCACATCGTCGTGTCCCCGCGACGCTTCGCTCCGCTGTCGCACGGTGTCACATTCCGTCCGTCTCATGGGCGACCCTTGGCCCAACTGTCGCACGGTGTCACGCTCGGTCCGTCTCACGGTGTCGCACTTCTGGGACTGCTCCTGGGACGGTTCTGAGATGTTCCATCCCTCACGTCTCACACTGTCGCACTTATGTGACTCGTCGCCACTCGATTTCTCAACGTGCGACCCTTCGTCCGGCTGTCGCGCTGCGTCGCATCGCCGTGATCTTCCATAGAATTGCACGCCTCGCGCCTCGTTGCCCGACGAATCTTCGACGAATTGTTCGGTTCCAGGCGCTTCGGCTGGGCGTCCCGCATAGTCGCTTCTCTGCGAGCCTTGGTCCGACTGTGCGCACGTCGTCCCCACGACGGCTATTTCCGACATCATCTCGCACAACCGCACCGAGGGGCCATACTTCGGCGACTTGTCGGCCGGCGACGCATCCGCATTCGGCGCACACGTCGGTCCTTCTAGCAGTGAGTTCGCGGCAGCAACTGGGTACGGTCTCGACTCACTACCCGCGCGATCTTCCTCCTCTTGCTCACCCCGACACGCGTCGCATTTCAGATCTTCGTCCGTCGGCCATCCATACATGGGCCAGACGAGTTCGTCATCCCGCGAGGTCTCGTTATCGTCCCAGCTCACTTCATACGCCAAGTTCTGCCAATCTTGGTATCGTCGATTAGTTGCCAGCACGAAGCGGGGCGCAGGCGGAAACACATCGGAGGGTGTCCACCAACCCACGTTCGTGCCTGCGTCGAGCGTTATTGTCTTGTCCGTGATGTTGATTACCCGCAGGTATGTTTGTCGCTCAGTCTTCGTCTTGAACATGGTTGTAGCCCACGTTT
This sequence comes from Phytophthora vignae f. sp. vignae, assembly GCA_016169955.1. Classification (NCBI taxonomy): domain Eukaryota; phylum Oomycota; class Peronosporomycetes; order Peronosporales; family Peronosporaceae; genus Phytophthora; species Phytophthora vignae. The sequence continues at coordinate 415,774 of JABJUM010000020.1, forward strand.
TGCTGCGCGTGACCCACAGGCTGGAGCGCAGGCGGACGTCGAGTGTCTGCCGCGGTTCGAGTTGCTGGAGCGCGTCGAGTGAGACTGGTCGCACTCGTGCGTCGTAACGCGATTGCTCGGGAGTCGTCGAGGCCTGCGCCGTACCCAACGGTTGCTTAGATGTCCTCGCAACCGGCGCGGTGACGGACATCACGGTGTGCCTAGCAAGTCCTTGCTGGCGCCTCTCCTTCGACGCGTCCCGCGTCGACATTTCTTGCGTCGAGTTTTTTCGCGTCGAGTTTCTTGGCTCGACATGAACTGCAGAGACATGGGTATTCGACGCCTGAGCTGTCGTAGACTGCGTGTTCGCCTCTTCCATCGTCTTAAGAGTTGCTCCCTTCAGATCCGGCAGAACCTTGATGCGCGCTGGCGCGACCTCACGGAGCGTAGCGCGCGGCGGCTCGCTCGGATGGATGGGAACCTCGTCCAGTTCCGGTGAAGCCGTGGTTGAGATCTCGACCGTGATCTTCGGCATCCCGAAGTCCTCGTCAAACAAGTCGGCGGGTTCTTCATCTAGGTCGCGTCGGGTCCTGGACCTCGACGTGGAATGCACACTCGACTCAGCCTGAAATGAAGTTATCATCTGCGTCGAGATTAGGTTCGTCCCAGGCAGAGTTACCTTGCGTTGGATGGATCCGACCAGGGCAGTCAACGGTACCAAGACGCCGCGGATCGTACGTGTCCACGACTCGAGGTCCCAGTCATACACTCCCGTCCTCTCGGTGATGCCCAAGCTGAAGCCTGATTCGTGCAACATCGCGAAGAGTGTCCACGCGGCTCGCGTGACGTTCGTGAGCCTGTCAAAGTCCGGCATCCGGAAAGGGCCTGTAAACTTGATCACGTTGGGCTTGATGAAGCGCAGTATCGGAACGTGCTCCAGCAGCCGCATCAGCTCCACTCCAGCAAGCATATACGTCATCTCTGTCGCGGTGAACTGACTCCCCGTGTCATCGCCTCTCGCATTGACCGGCGGTCCATCCGCCGAATCCGGCGCGCAGAGCATCTCCGGAGACTTGCGCTTGCACGACACGAAGCTGCTGTTGAAGTCCACGCCTGATTGGTATCGAGGTGGCGGTGAGGGCGTGGTCGTCGAGGTCTGGGCTGAGCCCGTCGAGGAACTCGGCGCGTCTTGGCCCACCGAGGAACTCGTCGCGTCTTGCCCGACGGATCCGGCGAGAATTGCCAAGGGCTCCTGCACGACGCGAATCGCGCGTAACCGGGACTTGAGATCCCAGTCACATAGCCTCTCAATCTCGAAAGCCCCCAGCACGAAGCCCGAGTCAAGCAGCATCTGGAAGAGGGCCGGCGCGGCGTAGGCGACGCTGGTGAGACTGTCGAAGTCCGGCGCCACGAAGGGGCCCGTGAAGTCGCTCACCAGCCTGGGCTTGAGGAAGACCAGGATGGGGTCCTGCTCTAGCAGACGTAAGAGCTCCGTGCGCGCCACGACGTACCGCACCTCCTCGACGGTGTACTACCGTCCCGCGTCCTTGCCATGCCGCTTAGACATCGACTCCTCCGCCGAGTCCGGCACGTAAAGCTTCTTCTTCCTCTTCTTGGACGACTTGCGCTTGGTGGAGGCCTTGGTGCTGGGTTGTTGTTGGTCGTCGTCCTTTGCAGGCTTTCGACCGATAGGACCGCGACTTGCGTCGCGGCCCCTCGCGGGCCCTCGTCGGGAGCCACATCGGGAACGGCAAACTGTTCTTCGTAGCCCTCCTGGTCGTCGCTGGCCCCATGGCCTGTCGTGAAGGTTCCCTCAGAGATCCACCACGCGACAGGTCCTTCTCCGTGCTCTCTTGTCGTCGGCGACCTTCCAACCGACGGCGCACCTGCCTCCGATGCCTCTTGGATCGACGGCCTGTCATTCGAAGTAGTACTCCCGGGTCGCGGCACCATTGTGGAGTAGCGGCCCCGCAGAAATCTCACGGAGCCGGTCTCGCACAAACTCGGCGCGTCTGGATAGCGGGCGCGCCGAGCAATCTATTTCCCGGTTGTTGGAGTAGCGTATCTTCGAATATAGGGCCCAAGTCTTTGCAGGCTTCAGAGTTGGGGGGTTCTTGGTTGACGCTTGTTCCTTGTCGTAGGGCGTCGAGCCTCGGGCGTGCGGCGTTATCGGGCCGGCGTTTCCTTGGCGTTCTCGTCGGGCGTGCGGCGTTATCAGGCCGGCGTTTCCTGGGGCTTGTGTGGCGTTATCGGGCCTACACGGGGGTCTTGCGCACGGCGGTTATCAGGCCAGTGCGGCCCTTCGCCTAGGCAGCGCGTTATCGGGCGCCCACCTAAACGGTATACGTTTAACGTGCCTTTATCTCAGCACGGGTCTGTGGGGGGGGGGGGGGGGGGGGGGGTTGAGCACCCAAACCAGCAGGCGACGGGGGGCCGCGATATCGAGGCGGCTCTGCTTGCCGACGCTTGGTGGTTCCCCTGGAACCGGAGGGAAGACTGGAGGTCTTTGTGGTTCAGAGAAATTTCGGGACTGAGTCCTTACCCTATCCTATCTCCTTGCTACTGGCTACTCCCTACTTCGTGCTTGCTAAGCCTACCACCCTACGCCTTTCCTTGCGTCTGTCGTGCTTGCACTACCGTTCTGCAACCTGATTTGCGTAACGTAATCCAGATCTTACCTCGACGCGTTTTGCTCGGCAGGGTCTGGGCTCGGCGCGTTTTGCTCGGCGCGTTTTGGCTCGGCGGGTTTTGCTCGGCGGGTTTTGCTCGACGGGGGTTAGGGTCGGCGCGTTTCACAGAGACGTGGCTCTGGTCGGTGACAACGCGTCGCACTGGATTCTGCCGCCGTGTCCCATAGCCCATCACCCTCGTCGGCTTTCCCGTCCATCTCCGGCGCGTCGCGCCCCATCAGCCGCGTCGAGTTCTATCACCGCGGCGCCTTCTCCCCGCCGCCTAGTTCGCTCTCTTCGCGCTATACCACAGGTTTGTGGGGCATCATCGATGGCAGTGATGTCCGCCCGCTCTTTGATGTGAACCGGCAAGCAGAGTTTGACGCTCGTGACAATGCGACGAGGGAAGCCATCCTGCGTGGAGTTCCGGAAGGTGATGCAGAGATGATTTGTCATGAGAAGTCAGCAAGAGAGATGTGGATAAGGTTCGAGAATAAACAGACGAAACGTGAGTTCGCCAACTACATCTTTGCGCGTGAACAGCTTTACTCGAACAAGTACACTCGTGATATGGATATGAGTGGCTGGTTGAGAGAGATGCAGCTACAGCGCCGAGAGCTGTCCCACTACGGCAAGGTTATTAGTGATGAGGAGTTCGCTGAAATTCTGCTCGCCAATGTGACTCGGACGCACCGTGAAGTTGTTCGCCAGTTCTCTCGCCACTATGATGCACTTGCTTTGCCTGGAGCACAGCAGATGACACCTAATGCTGCGCAAGTGATGAATGCTTTGCTTGCTGAGGAGGATCTGGACGAGAAAGTGGGGGAGGAAATGCCTCGCAGTATTAGTTCGGTCAAAAAGGCCGTAACTAATCCAGGCAAGCAGAACAATGGAAATTCTGGCACTGGCAATGCTGGAAAAGGCAAGAAGCAGCGAGGTCGGGGGAGATACAAAGCAAAGGGCAAGGACCACCCTAGCAAATCCGGTAGTGGTAAGACGAATGACGGCTGCTGGAATTGTGGTGAGCTGGATCACATCCGCGCACACTGTCCAAACCCGAAGAAGACTGACGGCCCGCCGAACCAGAAGCCGTACGCTGGCATGGAAGCCAAGCGTTTCCAAAACAAGAAGGGTGGAGATGGTGGCGGGGCTGTGAGGACCATTGATGCGTTGACACAGCGCAAGATTGGAGCGACTGTGGTTGGTCCTCGACGCCGAAAGCCTCGGGTTATGGAGTGGGTGTTGGATACGGCGACCGATGTACACGTGTGCACTGATTTAAAGTTGCTGGTCAATTCACAGACGGACCGAGAGCACCTCTTCCTAGATTTTGATGGGCAGCCAAAAGGCGAACGGATGATTCGGGATGTAAGTCTTCAAGTAATGAACGTGACCTCTCAAAAGGACGAACTGTTGACATTGGCTGGAGTTGTTCACACACCGACTGGCCCCGATAATCTGCTGAGTTCACACCTACTTGAAGAGAGTGGATGGGGGCTGGAGTTTACGCAGATGAATGGCAATCGGGTTTGCACTTTGACGAAAAATGGTTCGAAGGTGCAACTGATGAAGACCCGAGGCCGGTATCGCCTTGAAGCGAGGCCAGCAGAAGCCCGAGAGGTGCAAGCTGTGACAACTGCGGCCGCTACAAATCGGAGTGCAGCCGGAGCAGCGAGGGCAAAAGAGTTTGAGCGCTTTTGCTCACCTCAACTATCCCGCCTTGCGTCAAATGGTAACGCAAGGAGCTGCGGTTGGCTTCGAAGGACTTGGTAGCTCTGCAGACTGTGCCAGTGATCAGAATGAAAAGTGCTGGACTTGTATCGCTTCTAAGCAGAAGCGTATGTCGTACAAGAAGACTCTAACTCGACGCGCAACGGACCTATACCAGAAGCTGATGTCAGACTTCGGTCGCGTTGGCGTGAGTACATACGATGGGTATCAGCATTTCCAACTGGTTCAGGACGAGGCTACACGCTATGTATGGGGCTTCCTCGTGCGAGCGAAGGAAGAATCACGAGCAGTGGTTACTTCGCACCTGGAATGGCTGCTAGCGCAGGGTCATCGCATCGAGGTATTTTCTACGGACCAAGGCAAAGAGGTGGTCAACAACAAGATGAAAGCATTCCTCCGGGGGAGAGGGATAGAGTTCTTGTGGACGAATGCTTATAGTCCAGAGGAGAACGGCCTTGTCGAGAAAATGAATGGCGTCATGATGGCGAGGGTCCGGAGTCTGTTGACGGCGCCGGTTAAAACGTCCCTAAAAAGTGTTCTAATACTGCTCTAAACGCACTAATACAGCTACAATCTTTTCAGGAAACTTGCAGTTATTAGATCGGTAATTAGAACAGAAGAAACACTGTGAAGACAATTAGAGCAGCCGCATCCGATCAATTAGGGCAGTTCCAATTAGGACAATTAGAGCAGAGCTAATTAGGACAATCCGGGCGGGGTGAGCGTGGTATCACTCAAACTGTTCAAACTCAGCAGGGATGTGGGGCTCCACGTACTGAGCATGCTGAGGTGGTTCACGGCGGTTCTGCTTCACGTCCTCAATCAGCTGCACGAAGCGACGCCCTTCTTCCTTGGCGGTCTCGACGAAGGACAGCAGGCTCGGGTGCTTGACCGAGAAGCGGTCGCCAAAAGCTCTATTGTAGCTTTCTAGCGGGTTGTTCGTACGATTCTGCAGGTCGACGCCAGATGCGACCATGCTGTCGACGTTCCAGAGATCAGCTCCGTAAGATTGCATCCAAGTGTTACGGAAGTAACGCCAGAACGAATCCCACTTCGTCTTGGCGCTGGTCTCAACAATCCGGCTGCGCACGAATCTGATACCCTAAACAAAAAATAAAATTTAGAACTCCAAAAACTAAATCCCAAATCATGTAACAGGAAATCAGTACCTTGTCAGCGATTTGGTCCACAGGAATGATGGTCAGGATATCGAGGACATTCGGGGCGAGGGCAGCGGCGATCTGGGACTGAGGGATCCGAAGCTCGATCATCTTCCGACGAAGTGCCTGCTTCCAGTGGAAGAGGCACCCGACGATCTTGACAAGCGGGAACTGGTCCGTCACCGCGTTCATAAGACCGCGTTCAAAGTCGCAGGTGACAGTCGCTGGCTCCAACAGGCGACCTGTCTGGATGATCACGTAGTTGAGAGCGTTCCAGTACACCTCCTGCTGTTTGGAATCGAGCAGTACATACATAGCGGGTACGTACACGTCCACACCTGGGTCCTTGACCATCACAATCAAGCACTGCGTGAAGGGCCGAGGCACCATCTTGAACGTGCCGTCGATGTAGAGCGCGGAGCTAGAGTAGCGCAGCAATCGGACGAGGTCTGGGTGACCAAATCCGAGGTATCGGTGTTGTCCACACCCAACGGTGTGGACCACACTGAACTGCAGGAAAGGCCGAGTGTCATCTTCAGCAACGTTCCTGGTCGGAACGCTCTCAATGGCGCGGAACGCGTCGCTTCCCGTAGCTTGCACCCTCGTGTACTTGATGATGGAGATGCTGGGCAGCCTCGGGATCGTGTTCAGCGTTTCTCTTGGGTAGGCATCGCGAAAGGAGCGCATGACGCGCTCCCAAATCAGGCTGGGCGGAAGGGAAAGATTGGCGAGGCTTGCTTCTTGGAGAGCGGTCCTCATCTCAGCCCGCACATCGGTGATAGCAGAGTCTTCTTGAGTCACCTTTACCACCTCGTCGCAGGTGTGGTCGTTGCGTGCCCTCACAGCATTGTCCCGGACAATAAGACGAGCCTTACAACCAGCCCGGTAACGGGAGCAAATGTAGTAGGTAGTGCCGGTCTCTTCGACGACGCGCTGGCGGTAGAAGCTGTAGCCTTCGTGCTCCATGGTGAAACTGGGACTGTGGTGGCAGGGATAGCTTCGATTTGGCTGCGCACCAAGTTTCTAATTGACTGGCGCAGCAGTGCTAGAGCTAATGACTTGATTTCAGTATATTTGTAAATTTCACTGGCTCCGGTAATTTATTGCAATTTTAGATCAATTTCTCGGAAACGCTTGTAATTTCGTATTTTACTTTAGAACTTTTAGATCAGTTTAGATCAGTATTAAGTACGTTTTTTCAGGCCCCCTGTTGACGACCGCCAACATGCCCTCCAGCCTGTGGGGTGAGGCCTTCAAGTATGCTCTGGAGGTTGTGAATGTGAGTCCGTCAAGTGCTCTTGGTGGAGAGACTCCCTACGCACGGATATTCGGAGAGCGTCCAGATGTTGAAGTGCTTAAAGTGTGGGGATGCATTGCGCATGTGTTCACTCCCAAGAAGCTGCGAGCCAACAAGTTGGAGAACCCTGGAAAACTGGGTATGTTTGTGGGTTTCGCTACGAATTCGGATAGCTTTCGAGTGCTGAATTTAAGGACTGGAAATATCGAAGAGCGTCGTTCGGTGGAGTTTGACGAGGGCTGGACTGTTGAGCGCTCTTATGTAGAGCTCCTGATTGCGAATCGGTATCAACGTGGTCGCAATGTCCTTCCTGATGTTATCCCGCTAGTACGTCTCCCGGTTATGGCTGCAGTGACTCATGATCAACTGACTGCCCCTCCTGCAAAGCGTCAACGTCTGACGCCGTTGGTTGATGGTCATGACTCGAATACGGTGGTGGAGCAGACTCCGGTCAGCATGTGATTGCCTGTGTCTGAACCTAGGGGTGAGCCTCCGGCGGAAACGGCCCCTGCTGCTGTCCAGCTGTCACCTGTGAGTGCACCGCAGCAAACGAGTGAAGCCTTGGCGGCTGTCGATCAAGATCAGCACGAAAGCGACTCTGAGGAAGTTGAGGGCGTACTTAACCGTCGTCGCTCAGTTTCTTTAAGAGAGTTGCCGTTTGTTGCTGACAACCAAGGCGTAGGCGGAGATGATGTTGCAGATAGTGATGAAGTTGTAGCTTCCGGTGAACCGGTGGAGAGGAGCGAGAGCTCAGTGGGAAAAGCGTTGTCGGCGCTCAGCAGCGATGATGGCGAAGAAGAGGAGGAGGACACTGGTGCAGGCGCATCATTTCGGCGATCGACACGCATTCGCAGGCCAAATGTCCGCTACTGTGACTATGATATTGAGCTTCCAGAGAGTCTGGTCATCCAAGCAGTCAACTCGATGCTGGAGCCGACCTCCACAGATACTGCATTAAATGCTCCGGATGCAGAGAAGTGGGTGGAAGCGTTGTATAATAAGTTCGGTGAACTCATCCGCAACAACACCTGGGAGCTAGTGGAGAGGCCAAAGGGAGCCAAGGTGCTGAAGAGCAAGTGGGTGTTTGTTCGCAAGAAAAATGCCCGAGGTGAGGTGGTCCGACACCGTGCTCGTATCACAATAAAGGGGTGCCAACAACAATATGGGCTGGACTACTGGGAAACCTACGCTCCGGTGGTGCGTGCAGAGGCAGTGAAGCTGGTGCTTCTGCTTGCATTGGACTACGGGTTGCTAGTCCACCACGTTGATTTTGTCACGGCATTTTTGAATGCCCCATTGACTGTGAGATTTACATGGAGCAACCCGACTTCTTTGATGATGGGCCTGGGCGCGTGTGGTGTCGGCTGCTGAGAAGCCTGTATGGTTTAAAGCAGGCCCCGCGTATATGGTATCAAATGCTGGACAAGTATTTGCGTGAGTGCGGGTTTCAACGTTCAAAGATGGATACTGGGATTTATTTCCGATGGGTGAAGGGCAGTCCTATCTTTTTGACAGTCTACGTTGATGACATTGTGATTGCTGCTTGGAAGGAGAACACGGAGGTGGTACTCAGTGAGCTCGAGAAGAAGTTCAAGATCAAAGACCTTGGTGAGGTCAGTCACTTGTTGTCCATGGAGATCAAGTATGTTCCGGGGAAGATGCTGTCGATCTCGCAGCGTGGTTATATTGACCAGCTGCTCGAGCGTTTTAAGATGGACAAGTGCAAGGCGGTGCCAACTCCGCAGACCAAGGGCAACTTCCCGCTTCCGGGAGATCCAGACAAGGAGCCTGTATGTGTGAACATGGATCCAGATGTTAACTATCAAAGTACTGTGGGTTCATTGCAGTACTTGGTTTGCTGTTCGCGGCCGGATATCGCGAACGCCGTGCGGACGCTCGGCAAGTTTCTCAACTGCTACACGAAGGAGCACTTCGTGTTGGCCAAGCGCGTCCTCCGGTACCTGCAAGGTACACGTGAATTTGGCCTGGTCTGGTACAAGCCAGAGTCGCCTGGGATGCAATTGGTCGCTTATGCAGATGCAGACTTGGGAAATGAAAAGGATGACCGTCGGTCGATCACAGGATTTGTACTGCAGTTGAATGGTTGCACCTTTGCGTACAAGAGCAAGAAATAGTCAATCATGACGGATGACACATGCTGTGCCGAGTTCGTGGCTGCTAGTGAGTGTTCCAACATGGTGATGTGGTCAACTTGTTCAAAGAGTTGAAGGTCCGGACGACGCAGCCGACGGTTCTCTACGACGACAATCAAGCTGCAATTCAGGTCATTGGTCAAGTGAGCAGTAGCTACAAGGTCAAGAGCGTGGATCTCAAGTTTCACAAGATCCGAGACTTTGTGGAGCGGGATGTGTTCGTGGTGGAGTACTGTCCGAGCGAGGACAACATCGCGGATATCTTTACGAAGCCGCTTGGACCGCAGCAGTTTTTCAAGCTGCGTCAGCGTCTGAATGTGTTGCCAGTGCCAGACAACGAGTAGTTGCGCGCGGCCAGCACTAATTTGGCTCACAAGGAGTCAAGCAACACGAAGTGGGAGTGTGAAGTATTGTGACCCGACCGTGGGTTCGGTCGTGTTCCTGTTGCCTCCAGTCGCAGTTGAAGCTCCAGTGCAGTTCACTTGAGTTAAGTATTGCATACTATAGCCTACTGATAACGGAGACTGCACTCTGGTGCAGTTCTCTCGCAATCCCAAATACGCTGAGTGGGCGAGCAGTGCATCGTGGTCTTCTGCGCTTATCGCCACAGTTGCTGGTAGGTGGAGCTCACTCCATGACATGCTGGACGGTTAGGGTTGGAAGGGTCGACATCACCGAGGAGCTGGCATGTCGAGGATGCTTGCCCGGCCACTGCGCTGAGGCTCGGCAACTTTCGTAGTGTCGGCTCTTGCGATCAAAACATGGCGAATGTGAGCCAATCACGAGGTCATGAAAAAAGTACCCTCTGATCAAATCGAAGACCTGTTCTGCATAAGACCCATTTAAAAATCTTCCGACGTCTTCGACTCTGCGAGAACGTCGACGTCGTTTTCCCTGCTGATCGCAAGTAAAGGCGGACGTGATTGTTACCTGTAGAAGGCAACGAGTACAACGAAAGGAAAAGAAACAAAGGAGTCTAAGTGCGGACGAACGCAAGTCCATCCCGCCTTTCGATGGGAAAGACTTCGAAGTGTGGTTAGAACGAGTGAAATTGAGACTGCAGAGGAAGCAGTTGTGGCAGTATTGCGAACGCGATCTCTCCGAGCCCGAGGAGAGTCGGATCATGATGATTGGGTGAAGGAGACTTCGCGCACGAAGGAAATTCTGTATGAGGCAATGGCAAACCAAATTCTGAAGACAGTGAAGTATGAGCCAACGCCGTATAGAGTTATTGAGCTTTTGAAGAGATAATTTATGGGGAAAACTTACCTGAAATATGCCGAGGAAAGAACAAAGTTGAGCCGGCTTCGTCTTCAACCTAAACGCAATATGGCTGATCACTTGAGTGAAATGCGCAGAATCATGGAAACAATTTCTGTGGTTGGCCGACCTGTTGACGAATATGCAAAGCCCGCTATTCTGATCGGCTCACTTCCTCGTGAATATGACAACGTAGTCCAGACATTTCTTGCGAGTCATACTCTTCATAACCCCGATGACCCTCCGAACTATGAGCAATTAGAGCAAGCCCTTGAGATGGCCTACGATCACACACAAGACCGAAGAGCAGAAGTAAGCAAGGGTGATGATGATGAAGAAAAAGCCCTCTACACTGGAGGAGGCCGAGGTCGAGGCCGAGATGGTGGCCGAGGACGTGGACGCGGTCGAGGTGGCAGAGGCCGGGGTCGAGGAGGATCGCATGCTGGTGGCGGCCGCGGTGGTGGACGCGGTGAAGGTGGACAACGGCGTGGCGGGTGTTTCCACTATCACGAGCAAGACCATCAAGTACGAGACTGTCCGCATCCTGGAAAGCGTCCTCCGGCAGATGGGCAAAGTGATGGCCCTTCTCCAAAGCGCGCCAAGCACACCAGTGGAGGCAAAAGTGCAAAGTTTAGCGCGAAGGATGATGACAGCGATGATAATGCGTACGTCATTTCGCAAGTCATGATGATGATAAGAGAGATTGCAGACATGGCGCACGATCACTGGTATTTGGATTCCGGTGCTTCCAGTCACATCACAAACCAAATGATAGACTATGTAGAGTTTACACCTTTGAGTGCTCGAGTACGTGTTGGCGGAAACAAATATCTGGGTGTTGACGGCATCGGGACTGTGAAGAAGGAGCTAAATACCTCTCGTGGTAGACGATTATGCTGCGAGGTGTAAGGTACTCGCCCGAGTTACAGTGCAGTTTGTACTCGGTACGAAGACAATTGAATGGATCGGTGCCGGAATTTGAGCGTGTGAAAGTTCACTTCGACGAAAGCGAGTATACTGATGTGAAGTTGCAGTCTGGTTCGACCAGAGCTTACGTCGACGACACGAATCTGTACCGTTTGGAGCTGCTAAGTCCCCGAGAATCGGCAATGGTTGCTCTGCCGGTTCAAGTGCGCAGCGTGGATCTGTGGCACATGAGGTTGGGGCACCCAGGGAAGAATGCGTTCAACGCACTGTCAAGTCATGATCAATTGCCTCTGACGCACAAGAACCTGCGCATCTCCGACAAGTTCAACTGTGAAACCTGTATCAAAGGGAAACTGACAAGACGCAGCTTCAAATCGCCGCGCCCGACCACACGAGAGTATTTGGTTGGTGAAAAGTGTCATGTTGATGTCTGGGGACCCTACGCATAGCACTCATGTGGCGGCAAGCGCTACTTTGTAGTCTTTGTGGATGACGCAAGTCGTTTTGTCACGCTGTACTTGGTCGAGCATCGCTCCGAAGTGTATGAAAAGTTTGAAGACTACTACGAACGGGTCAAAACGCAGTTGCATGTGAGAATGAAGGCGCTGCGGTCTGACAATGCGAAGGAGTTCAAACGCCTTCAAAGCACGTGTGAGTCACAGTATGGAATGGAGTTCGATAGCAGCATCAAACACACGCCGGAGCAAAATGGAGTAGCCGAACATATGATTCGCAATATCACTGAGAAAATGCGGTGCATGTTGGTGCATTTCGATCTGCCAGAAGCAATGTGGGGCGAAGATGCGTCGACAGTCGCCTACTGCGTGAATGTTCTTCCGAGTTCCTCTAGAGGTATGGAGGTGCCGTACTCTGTATGGTATCGGCAGATGCCAGCATACGAGCGATTGAGGACTTTTGGCTGCGCCGTGCTTGCATACGTGGACAAAGTCGAGCGGCGGAAGATGCAGGCCAAGGCTAAGGAGGCCGTATTTGTTGGATATTCTCGAGAGAAACGTGGTTATCGCTTGTTGGATAGCAAAACCTTTTTCAGCCACACTGTTATTTTCTACGAGACGAAAGCTGGTCGTATCTTGGTTAATTCACCTTCGCCAGGGATAGCGAGTGAAGTTTCGACCAGTGACTTCCTAGGTGGCGCTGGTTCTGACCAAGATGATGTTGAACCTATACTGGATGACATGTGTGAGGGTGACGCTGGTGGCGCCGACTCCAGTGATGTTGAAGGAGATGCGCGTGGTTGTCGGAGTGAAGTGACCGTCCAGGTGGGGCAACATCTATCAATCGAGAAGTGTACGGTCAGGTGGTGCTTCCAAACGAAGTCGAACAATGAGTGAAGCTGCCGACACTGATGCACCTCGGCAGAAGCGCGTGCGATTTGTTCGGACAAGTGATCCGTCTGAAAATATGAGTGGGGACCGAGCTGCGAGCAGCTTGGGTAAATCTACGCAGGCACGAGGTACAAAGAGCAAAACGCAAAGACGAAAAGACAGTGGGCGGCGCAAGGCGCCGGCTGTCATGACGAAACTCAACAGTGGGAGTGAACAAACACCAACTACGATGGAGCAGTCCTCTTCGGAGCCCAGTGAGTTTGAGACCACGGGACCGGAGACATCGACGCCATTGCCAACCGAAACCGCAGATGCGGAGAGTCTACCAATCCCTGACTGCAGGCCTTTGCGAGAGTACGTGGCATCGGATGGAGCTCGCGCTGAGGATCACCCAGTAACACGGAGTGGTCGTGTGAGCAATCCTCCGTCGTGGTTTGGTGACTACGTTTACATTGCGTATGAGAACACAAATGTCGATATCGCTGTGGATTCGTCCTCAGTGGAATGGACGAAAGCTCGTGAAGAGCTGCAGAGAGCGATGGCAAAAGAACTAACACTTTTATGGTGGCAGGACTACTTCGGCCTGACCATGGGTGTCATCACCGAGCCCGACACGATGGAAGAGGCCATGGAAAGGGAACAGTTTATGCAGTGGCGATCTGCGGCTGACGTAGACTATAAAGCATTGATGCGGAACGGCACGTGGGAACTTGTCCTTCGGAAGAAGCACATGAAGGTGTTGAAGAACCGGTGCATGTTTCGTATCAAATATCTGGCATCTGGAGAGATAGACTGATTCAAAGCAAGACTCGTGATAAAAGGGTTCATGCAGATATATGAAGTCGATTATCTAGAAGTCTACTGCGTCTCGAGACACTGCGTGTTCTGTTGACACTGACCGCAGTATGGAACTATGAACTGCACCAAATGGATGTGATGACCGCCTTTTTGAACGGAAAGATCGATGTTGAGGTCTTCATGGAGCGGCGCGAGGGCTATGCTGTACCGGGCAAAGAAGAATGGGTTTGCCACTTGTTGAAAAGCCTGTATGGCTTGAAACAGGCCCCACAAGTGTGGTTCCAGCTTCTGAAGTCATTTTTGGAGGAGCAAGGATTTACTATGTTGAAGTCGGAGGCTTGCGTTGCAGTCAAAGTGATTGATTATCAACTAGTGTTTATTCCTCTCTATGTGGACGATCTGATCCTGTTTGCTCCCACGATGGATCTCACCACCCAGATGAAGCAAATGTTTCACTCGCACTTCGAGATAAAAGATCTTGGAGAGCTTCATTACATTTTGGGCTGGGAGGTCACCCGACACCGTGAAGATAGGACAATGTTCATTGAACAACAAAAAGTATGGTGAATCTGTGTTGCAGAGATTTGGTATTGCCGAGTGCAATGGATGCAAGACACCAGGCACTCCAGGCTTGAAGTTGACGAAAGCCATGTGTCCAACGGAGCAAGACGAACGAAAGCTGATGGAGAACCGTACCGCTCCGTAGTCGGAAGCCCGATGTATTTAATGTTGGGGACTAGTCTTGACTTGGCGTATCTAGTCCGTGAGTACAGCCAGTTCTTGGAGAATCCTGGATTGACGCACTGGCGAGCCGCAAAGAGTGGCCTATGCTACCTACGAGAGACAGTTGACTATGGATTACGTCTTGGAGGTCTCAAATGGACTGAGCAAGTGTTGGATCGACACTTGCAGGCATACACTGCGCGACAAAAGGTTTGGGACAGCGACACTTTGTACAATATCTCAGCTTCTAGAAGGAGAGGTCGGATGAGACTTAGATATGTTCCTCCAATCAGATTGCTTTAAATGCGAAGCGAGCTCGGATTCCCATTGGATAGGGTGGCTCCCATACAAATATGTCGCATTGGCACCGCGACAAAACTTTGGGACAACTGTTTATCTTGATTAAAGTATAGGTGCCTGTGATGGTGAGGTCCACCAAGGCCACCTATTTGCAGTTTTGGGCATAAGAAGCACCATGAAGCGCGCATTACGGGCGTCAAGCAACACTAGAGGATCCGCCGTGGTTACACAGGTGAAGTATAAAATGACATACAGAAAGATGAGCTGTCTCGAGTCCCAAGGTTTTGTCGCGGTGCCAATACGACATATTTGTATGGAAGCCACCCTACCCAATGGGAAATCAGAGCTCGCTTCGTATGTCGCATTTAAAGCAATCTGATTGGAGGAACATATCCAAGTCTCATCCGACAACTCATTCTAGAAGCTGAGATATTGTACAAAGTGTCGCTGTCCCAAACCTTTTGCCGCGCAGTGTATGCTGATGCCGACTTTGCCAATCGAGTGGATGACCGCAAATCGGTAGCAGGGTCCTTGAAAAAGTTCTGTGGAAGCACTATTTCGTGGAGTGGCCAGACCGAAAAGACAGTGGCCCTTCACACTACCGAAGCCGAGTACATGGCTTTGAGCCTACTTGTACAAGAAGTGATTCATCTACGACAAATGCTGAAATAATTGACGATGGTGCAAAAAGCCCCTACAGAAGTATTTGTTGACAATGAGAGCGCCAAGAAGTTGGCGGTGAATCCTGCGTTTCACAATCGCACGAAGCATATCGATGTGCGACATCACTTCGTGCGAGAACGTGTGGATCTGAAAGAGATTGAAGTCAAGCGTGTACCTGAGTGGATAATGTTGTAGACGCGTTCACGAAGGCCCTGTCAAGAAGCACGTTTGAGAAACACAGAGATGCAATGGGGGGGGGGGTACTGCCGAGAGCAGCTTTTGACGCGTCGTAATGCAACGATAGAGACCACTAGGTGGGGCTGTTGAGGATTGATGTATAGTGATCCCGACGTTGGGGTGCGAGCGTGGGTCGTTTGTCCTGTGAAGGGACAAAGTGCTGGAGGGTTTCCCACGTGGTTGGGGCTGTCCTATGAAAGAGGTTGACCACCACATCCGGCAGTTAGGAAGAAGGACTACCAGAGAGCAGGAAAGAACTAACGGGAGCTTTGAGCTCATTACACAAAACACCGACTGCCTCCCAGGTAGCCTTTGCTGCCTGCTCGTTTCTCGAGCTTCCTACTCTGTGAGCAACACAAGGTCGCTTCTTAGTTCAATAACGAATATCGGTTGTACTACGTCAAGACCAATCGATTCTAGTTTTGTGCTCTCGCTGGACGAAATATCGGTTCTACTACTTCGCCACTCATCATCCTGAGTTATTGTCAATTTCGTCTACCGGCATCCTCCGCTCTTTACAGACGTTCACTTATTACTGACAATCAATTATAGCCAATCAAACTACCTTATCATGGTCCTCCACTTCTTACTGACAACACAAAAGTGGGCAAGAGTCAGTCATTTTCCAATCCCCAAGATGCCACCTGCCCGCAGACGCACAGCAATTGCGGCGACAGAGAAGCTCGCGGTGCTCGATGCCTGGTCACAGTGCGGCGACATCACCACCGTTATCAACGCCTTCTACAGCGGCCTAGATGAGTTTGCGCATGAGCAGCGGCGCAAGCTCATCTACCAATGGCGAAAACAGCGCGCGAGCATCGAGTTGTCTTGCAAGACAGCTCGCGGACGTGCAAAGAAAAAGGCTCGGACGAGCGGCACAGGTACGGCCCTTCCCCCCTGAAGCGGAGCGGGAGCTCGTGGTGTGGGTCAACGAGCTGAGGGGGGGGGGGCGTACCAAGCGAGAAGACAGTGAAGGCTGGGTACAAGAAGTCAGGGCTCGCAGTACATGAAGTAGATGTTGTAGCTAGTGAGATGATAGCGGAGCTTTTTAGCCTGAGCCTGGTAGATCATCGCATTGGAGCTGTGGCCGATGAGCATGATATCATCGAGAGCAGCTCGGTCTGCGACGAGCTTCTAGAGTAAACAATGAGCTTTTTTTGTTTCACAATGCGCGGCAGACATCACTTTTTTTTACCCATATGCTGTAGCCAAAATGTAGCCAAACATGACTTTCAGTAAAGAGCGGAGGATGCCGGTATATTTACATATCTGGGTCGATTCGTCGAATCGCCCGAGCAATCCACAGACGTCTGTCATTGGCTAAAAATAAGCTGGGCGACTTCCTTCGCGCTCTCGCTCGGGCACTCCTGTATCGCTGCCAAGGTTTCTCTCTCGTGGACTCCAGCTCGTTGCTGACGTGGCTTCTCGCTCGTGAACTCCAGCTCGGCCTTCTCGCTCGTGGTTGTCAGCTTGTCCATCTCGTTCGTGAACTCCAGCTCGACCTTCTCGCTCGTGAACGCCAGCTCGGTCTTCTCGCTCGTGGACCGCAGCTCGTCCTCCTCGCTCGTGGACTGCAGCTTGTCCTTCTCGTTCGTGGACGCTAGATCGTTGCTGCCGTGGCTTCGCGTTCGTGGCCCCAGCTCGTCGCTCCGGTAGAGCCCTCTTGCCGCGGGTTCGGCTGCCCCAAGGCGGTCTTGTGGTTCTGCAAGCCATTGTTGCCCTTTACTGGAGCAACAGTGGTGCTCGCTGGCTGCTGTCGTTATTTTCTCGAGCTGCTGCTGTCGATCCCTGAAAACTTACGCGCCTACGGTGCTCCAGAAGAGATGGCATCGTGCTAATTGGTGTGATTGTGGTGTTCTGGTTTTCGTGGCTTGTATGAGTTGTTGCAGCAGCCTGCGATTGTAAAGGTGTGGAATCATACAGATGGAGCAAGCGGTAACGAAACAACACGCCCACCCCAATATGGTATTTCATTGCTTGTATGGTTACTACTATCTCGGCTACTCAACAACAATACTACCAAAACCATTGGTAACTGGATTCGTGTGTATGAAGAAACTGGAACCTACGAACGAGCTACCGCGCCGTCGGCGATAAGGTTCCGTGTGGAGCAACGGGAGTGGCTTCGCCGCTTTTTTGAGCTGAGACCGCTGTCATATATGGATGAAGCAAAGGAAGCGTTCAAGCAGCACTATCAGCTCACAATTTCAAAGACTACTGTGTGGAGAATCATCCATGATTATGGACTGACTTGGAAAGTTCTGGAGCGAAGAGCTATTCACATTAAGGAGCGTGATATTTTTCGCTTTGTGGATGAGCTCAGCCATATCAATTGGAGTCATGACAACATCGTGTTTCTGGACGAAGTCTCCTTCAATAACCGAGACGTGATGCGTAAGCGTGGTTACGCTGTTCGGGGCCAAAAGGTTGTTGTTCGTGGCGAGTTCCAACGCAAGCCTAGATTGTCACTGCTGGCGTTTGTTGGTGTCAATGGAATTATTGACTACTACGACACTATCGGGACGTTTGATCGGGCGGAGTTCGTGAGATGTTGTTAAGACTTCGCGTACTCTAAAAGGGCTGGCGTTCGACCCTACCCGAGATCCAACTCAGTATGGATATTAGATGGAGCAACAATTCACCGCCACCCTGAAATCGGCCACTACCTGAGAAGCATCGGCATTATACCGATCTTTCTACCGGCCTATTGCCCATTTTTAATCCGATTGAATTTGTCTTCGGCTACGTGAAAGGTGCTTTTCAGCGATTTTACGTGGAGTCTGGTGACCGCGACTTACGGTCGTTTGTAGTGGAGACGTTCAGTCGATTTGAAAACCGCAACATGCGTCGAGTATTTGAGCATTGCGGTTGATCGGTGCAAGGCACGTTCAATCCTGCCGGGCCGGTATCGTCGGAGCAAGGAACTGTTACAGAAGATTGGGGAAACGAAGCAGAGCTTAATGATACATGGGCCGATTCCTTCGGGTTTCACGCGCTCGATTTGCCTGCAGGAGGTGAGTAGGGAGAAGGCGAAACCAAAATAAAATTGTAGTGGCTTTCTTACTCATTTCACACCAACTTCAGAATCGCTTACTAAGTCGTGACGTATTCTGGTATACTCACCCATTGTCATCATAGCCCACTATTGATGCTCGAGATCCTCGACGTTCTCGATAGTTTCCATAGGATCACCCACCTCACTCGGGTCAGGTAGGTTGATATCGTCGAGGCTGGCCTCGATGATTTCCCTGCGCGACCGTAGACTCTGCTCGTAATCCTCCAGGCGCGGTCCATAGGCTTCCCAGGCCCCACGCAGTATGCTGATCTCTGCAATACATCCGTTCGCAGAGGTAAGCGCCATCCGCGTTGAGTGCCTCATTCGGCTGAGGTGGGCCTCCACGCGTGAATCACTTGCTCTCAAAAGCTGCAGGATGCGCGTAGGTGGTGGCGCGCTTATCCGATCGTCCCACGTGGAGCGATCGAGGTTACGCGTAACCTCGTTCGCCCACACGCGCCACACGACAGCCGAACCGTCGTAACTCACCCCCCATTGCTTCTGTAGACGCCCCACTACCTCTCGAAGTGTAACCTCCGCTGCTGCACCAGCGCGGTCGGTCTCACTCGGACGGATACAAGCCTTCAAGAACGCTTGACGGTCCAGCTTTTTCCCAATACCACTTCCGTAGTCGTAGATCACGAAAGTCACAGTCTTGTCGCGCATCAGGTGTAGTCAGGTGTTCCTGACTTAGCGCTATCGATGGTGGGCTTCTTGACCTTGAAGATCATGAATTTAGCCCACTGCCCCCCTCGAAGCTGCCTCAATAGTCCACGATTCATTCGCCTTCACCGCCCGCCCCTTGACGTGAGAGCTGAACTGCTTCCATAGCTTCTCCAGAATGTCCTGAAATGATGCTCCAGCTCCAATGAAAGGGTCCAAGCTGTACCAGAGGTGTCACGTTCGGTGACGTTTCCTTTCACTATCGGCTGGACGATCAGGCGGTAGATGTGTGAGGTTACAGGCGTGTAAACCTCGTTTGAAACAGGACTGCGACGGCGCTCCGGGTACGGGAGCTCCTGCGATGCTGGGGCTGATGGCGCCATCTTTGGATCTTTGAGGACTGACAGGCTTCTTTAGGAAAACCTTTGATATTGCATATGATTTTTAGCGGTCGATCGATTGGTCGCGCGATTCGGCTCGGGCGATTGTTCAATCGCCCGAGGAAATTTTGAGTAGAACCCGCAATAATAGTAGGGTCATCACTTTGCCACCCACTTCTTGTCTTGGGGCGGATGCAGCCAATGCTGTCAGCAGTGATCACAGCCAGCTCACAGCCTAGTCTTGGGTTTCGGCGTTCTCTCAACTTCCTCTCACGAGCACATTGACACCTCCTCCACCTCGCTCTACACGACTTCTTCGTCCGAAAAAAATGAAACATCTTTTAAATTAATTATAGTATAATCATGTCTACTACCATATATAAATGGTAATCTTTCTTTATTTGTATAAGTTAATGATTCTCCATCCCACAATATTATATAAAACTATAATCATAATATTAGAAATATTATATTAAAACGGAAGGTAGCATAGTCTGGCTAATGCATCTGTTTTGTAAAATTCAAGCTGGTGAAATGGTTGAATTTAATAACGGTAATATTAAAGGTATGTCTTTAAACTTAGAACCTGATGTTGTTGGTACAAATTTCTGATAATAATTTAAATTGACAAATTGTGTGATTTTTAAAAAAAAACCGCTGCCTCGTTTCCTCTTCCCAACTGCGGCAGGCGAAGAGTGTGGCCGGTCGAGAACGCAACCAAGCTGCCGCGAAGAAGCGCAAGACGTCGTCGGGGGCTGTCACCACGAAGCGCACGCCGAAGACAACACCGCGCAAGCGCAATACCCCGGTGAAGCCCAAGCCGGCGTGGACGTTCACGACTGTCAAGATGAAACTGCGGACGTTCTGCAAGGACGAGGGTCTATCGCTCGCTTGGGACTCGGTGCTGAAGGACATGAACAAGATGGTGGCGGAGGCTTACATGCTGGCCGCCATCCCACATGGTCCGCTGTTGTTAGAAAGGTTTCGACATCCCCATCCTGGGGCGTTCCTTCTACCAGCAGTGCTTCTCTGCCGTGAGCCGGGGGGGGGGGGGCTGCACGATCGACGGACGACCATGACGAAAGAGTTCCGCGACTCGGTGGCAATCTACAACGCGTGGCGAGGCGAGAGCCCGATCACCAACAGGGACGCCATCAATCGTGGCTGGGCACAGGTGGCAGCCGAGCGCATGGCCCATGAAACCCAGAACCATCTCAAGCTCAACTTTTACCGGCACTTCAAACAATACATCACGCTCCGCTACGGGCTGGATGGCCGCGATCGTTACCGTGTGCTCAAGGACATCCTCGACTCCGAGTACGACGGAGACAACGAGATCGTGCTGGAGAACAGAGAATTGATCCCCCGCAATGACGAAGGCTGTCTTGATCAGCGAGCTAGCGAGTTGCTCCCGCTTGTGCACATGCTTCTCTTTTTCGTGGAGGACCACAACACGAGCACGAAGGAGAACCAGGCTTCGAGATGGCAAGGACGTACTCGCTGCTACCAACGAAACGGGGCTTCGTCTGCTCTCACTTCACCATGTCCGGTCGCGGCTTGCAGCTCCTCAGAGGCGCAGCCCGGCGACCTCAAGAACCCGTACCAGCGCTAAGAGTGCCGAGACGGCGTCGTTCGCAATCGCAAGATTCACAGTGTACTGTAGTGGGTTGAAGTGGATAGCCCCAATTCAGCCCGTGCAGTGGGCGACATGCTGATCCTTAGATTGGCAGTGGTGGGTTGCCACTGCCAACCATCGAGATCGATCGTAGGCTTGAAGCCCGAGCTGGCAGTAGGATACACAGGCATAGCAAGACACAGTCTAAGTTTTGCCGACAAATACACCAGGCATAAAGCTTTAGGGAGTGCCAGCTCGGCCAGCTGGTGTTCTAGTGCGAACCCACCACAACGTTAACTTGAGCCTGGTACAACAGCAAACACATTTCTGGCCAACAACAAACACTTTTTGACCACTAGCAAACACAAACTGACACGACTAAACACTTGTCGCGGAAAGTGGCCATTGGCAAACACATTACTGACCACTAGCAAACAAACAACTCACTTCTATGAGCATGCACAGAAATAGACTCTGGAGAGAATGCTATGCGAATGTTCTAATATTACCAGTTGTTTAGTGGTACCCTGTACCTTGGGAGCAACATCAAGTAAGTGACCACAAAATCCGACGGGATACAGCACGGGTAGTGTACTGTAATAGAGTATGGTGTCTCAAGTTATTCTGAACGCGTTCCAAATAACTTGACCTGGTCAGATTATTTGCAACACGTGCGCAAAATAATCTAACCAAGTCAAGTTTGGCAAACGCGGCGTTTCCAATAATCTGACAAGGTCAAGTTATTTATAACGCGGCGCTCCAAATAACTTGACCTGGTCAGATTATTTGCAACACGTGCGCAAAATAATTTGACTTAGAAAGAAAATTAAACCGCACAGTCTGATTGTATTTTGTGTTGTCCACATAGTTGCCGTGGATTGTACGCTCCATTCATTTTTGTTATGCCACAGCCACTAACGCTCTTTCTGCCCAAACAGCACGATGCCGCCGAAGAAAAAGTGGTCCAAGCGCGCCGAGCTTCACCTGGAGCCTGAATTCGTCAAGTATAGGTGGGAAAATTTCTGCTGCTCTGCTGTATTATCAGTGAGGACGAAGGAGTGCAATCTGTGCCCAGGAGACCACAATATGATTGAACGTCGGCTACACTGCAAGAGTCCAACTTGTAAAGAACGCGCAAGTGTGGAGTTCAATGGAAGGTGCATCATTGCGAAACAGCATCGACCTCGGTGATTTTGCAGAATGAACAAGCTCACGCGCGCGGGGAAATGGCGTGCGCCCTCCTCCCTCGGCCCAAAGTGACGCCAGAGATTCGAAACTACATCCAGCGCATGGACGAAAATGCCGTCCCCCCCCCCCCCCCCCGGTTGATATGGAGCAACATGCTGAGAGCACTGGAGATTACGACTCCTGTTCTAGGGTTCCCAACGTGTGCTCAAGTTCAGCGCAGCGTGCGATACAACCGATGGTTGCAAGGTGCGAAGAATTCGATTGCCAAAACGCGAGAGTTGGTGATTGCAAAAGCATTTAAGGCGGATTTAGACCCTGGTGAAGCATTCGTGTTCGGGAATCGCGAAGACGATCAGGGGTTCCCATTTGTGGGAAACGGCGAGGATGACCAGCCACTGGTTTTGGGGATGACAAGCGTCAAATTAATGGGAAGTGTTTTAGTGCTGCAGCGGAAGGAATCCTTCTTGATTTTTCATCTCGATGCTACATTTAAGCTCAGCGATCTCGGATACCCTGTGATTACCTGTAGATTCACGGATAAGCGTCGGGTATACCATCTTGCATCACTATTCATTGTGAGTCAAAGAACGGAAGCCGAGTACTACGAAGCTATTGGTAGCTTTGGACGCATTTTTTACGAGCGCATGGGTGTACGACTACGCGTTGACGCTGTGATGGGGGATGCAGAAATTGCGCAACTGAATGGTCTCATGAGAATTCCAGAGTTTCAAAACAGCACCTTTCTCATGTGCTTTTTTCACGTGCTGTACAATGTCCGGAAGCGCATTCGACATTTGCCTGAATTGGTTCCCGCTGCTGTCTATCGTGGAATTTTAGATATGCACTACACTCTCAGCTGGGAACAGCTTGTCATGGAATGGAACCGTGCTTCCGTGGAGTGGCAGAAGGATACACGGTTGGGCGATTTTACCAGTTACTTTTACACTCAGTGGATGGCGAGTTCTTTCTGGAGATGACAAATTTATCACTCGCCTGGAGCATATGCAACGACAAATAATCCATGCGAAGTTTCAATGCGAGTATTAAGCGGTATACGCAGCGTAAAGCTTCTGACACGCGACGGCTCATCCTGAAACTTCTCACGATTGCTGAAGACTACTCAATTGGTTTGCCTCCTCCAATCACTACTAGTCACATCCCTCCTACCAAAGAGGTGAAACAGCTCGCTAAGGTTCTAGTGTCAACGAATCGGGTTCTTGTGAGTTCGACGGTGGAACGCTCCGTCGCGAGAGTGTTATATCTTGGTGACACCGCTCGCGAAACGGAACAAGTGCAAAATGTCTCTGAACTTTCCGATACACGACAAGTGCATACAGAACGGGTATCTGTCATTCTCTCTCCTGAGGGCTTGACAGATGAGGAAAAGTCTACCGCAGCAAAATTTTACCGGTCGGCGGTGAAGTGGTGCGTGCGTAGGGCTCATCATGTTGGAATGCCGCGCAACGGCTGGGTTGTTCGTCTGGATACGTACGAGTGTGCCTGCTCCTACTACAAGAAGTTTTTGTCGTGTGCTCATATTGTCTGTGGGCGGGCCGCCTATGGAATGAGTGTACCCGGGGTTAACGGCTACCATCTAAAATTTAAGGATCGTCGTGTTCGCCAGAAGAAGAGATCGCAAACCCGCAACGGATACCCGACCGTAAACCGAGCTCCATTTGAATTGTTAGGCGTTATGACGCGACTTCCTCAACCCGCACAACAGGATGTGGTGCCCCCCCAAAGAATTGAAGATACAACCGTCGGTGCAACGTGGAACAGTTACACGAGCGAAACTATGGGCTATCATCCGAGTGCTGTTGATACAAGTTATGTTGGTTACGACTTCATTCCGATGACACACTACCCAGTGATGCCGCCAGACCCATCGCCCTTCACGAGCGTCGGAATACCGCCCAGCAATGCTAACTCGTTACTACTGATGCCAGATCCGCTGCCATACGATGCACACCAGGACGCGATGCCACTGACAGCACAGTTATGGCAGCAACAAGCCCCAGTGCCATCTTTTGAAGAACAGTATGCACCTGTTCAGCACGTTCCATTTAGGCGTCAAAACGGTCGCCCCGCTCTAGCGTTGCCAGCGTTAGCTATAGATTATTTGCAGCAGTAGAAGCATAACGTAAATATATCTTTGGGCTCCCACTAAGTCATCGAGCTCCTGTTATCAGTATGAATTATCCTGAGTGCATCAAATGATGATCACTGTATCACGTCACCCACACCTGCCCTGTTGAGAAGCAACAAACAACCAGGGTAACATAGAACAATGTTTATTAGCTGGTCGTTAGAGGGGTAGTCCGTCTAGCCGGCCAGAACATCAAACCAGAAGCTCATATACGATGTCATACAGAATACGTAGTATTAGCCTAAACGGGAAAGATACCCAAGAATTTTAGCTCAGCTTGTAGCGCCGCTGGACCCCATGTACGGCACGATGATTAGTTTTTAAAGACCAGTTTCTCGCGTGTATATTTTGGACTGCAGGTGCTACTAGAATTACTGAGCGCCGAAACTACGTCAAACTATCTGCCTGTCATCTGTTTCCTGTCAACACCTCAAACATGTGCCCAACATCATCATATTCCACACATGTAGCGTAAACTATGTAGCCCATCTACTCGAAGCCGCAGAGCACCTAACATCACATTTTACTTTTAACAGAACCCATTGCGACACATGACTGTGTTAAAAGGTATTACTGCGACATCGTAGGTACAAAGTACTTTTGTGCTGGTCATGGAGCCCACTTCAGGAGTCCGAAGGTGTATACGCCGTTCCCATGCCTGACAATGGCAGATGAATACCATAACAGATACCCACTTCTAACTACTGATCCACTCATTTGAGGCAAATGTCAACATTTGCTAAAACCGCAATACAACAGCGTTAATGATGTTGCCTGCTTTCGCTTACAACAGGCCAGTACATCAAACCTAGAATTTGTAGTACTAGCCTAAACGGAGAAAATGCCTAAGTTTTTTAGTTCAACTTGTAACGCCGCTGGACTCCATGTACCAGTAGGTAACTTTATTGTGCATGAAGTCCAACGATACTCGTGTTTTGACCTCCTTTCGCTTAAAATAATCGGAACAGTCGGTCAGTTTATTGTGAACGAACTTATCCAACAGGACCGGTCCATGCTTAACCGCGGTTCCACCAATCAGATTTGGGGTGCAAAATGAGTGGCTCGGTTGACTTTTACCTCGAGGACTTTGCATCCCCCCTCCCTCCCCGCAAATCCCCCCCCCCCACTACGCCCGACGAACACTATGGGCGCGAAAACACCGGTCATCGAGCAATGGGAGAAGATACAACGCTGGAAGCGCCATCCTGAATGGAAGATTAAGGACGCAGTGTGTATTCTTAAAGTGCTTAAGCCTACCCTGCTCAATTGGAAGAAGAAGAAGTACTGGAACATGGACGCGCCGCCGCCTGGGTGTGGACGCCGATGCCGCATGCCTGGAGGTGGGCGTAGAATGCGGCCTTTGGCTCCTTACGAGAAAGAGAGCTTGGTGTATTACGAGGCGCGCATGCGGAACGCAGTCCTATGTCTTTTAAAGCGCTACTAACTTACTCCCGTACCAAACCTGCGTTCAAGATGCTGAACAGGAATACTCAGCGCACGCGCGCTAAGGGCTACATCAAGCGGGTTATGGAAGCCAGAGCAGCCTCAGCAGAGAGTGGCAGGGCTCGATCGATCGCTGAAGCGAACCGCCAAACCGCTGTGGAGGAGACCACCCCGTCGCAGCAGGAGGAGGCCACCCCGTCGCTGGAGGAGGAGGCCACCCCGTCGCTGGAGGAGGAGAACAGCCAATCAGCGGTGGAGGAGAACAGCCAATTGGCGCTGATTGAGGAGGTGGCGGACGGCCAATCGGTGGAGGTGGGGGTTGGCCAATCAGCATCGGGGGAGAAGGACCAGTCGGCCGTGGTGGTGGATGACGAAGAAGACGAAGACGACAATGAAGAAGAAGACGAAGAAGAAGAAGAAGAAGAAGAAGAAGAAGAAGAAGAAGAAGAAGAGGAAGAAGACGACGAAGAAGAAGTTGAAGAAGAAGAATGGACAGCAGCGGAAGAAGAAGAAGTCAACGAGACGTCGAGTGTGGACGACATGGCTGTGGAGGAGTCTAGCGACGATTGTCGGGGGTATCCCGCCTTGACGCTTAAGGCGATGGAGGTGGTGCTGACAAGCTCGCCCACGTATGCGGCAGATGGCGTTATCAGAAGTTTTCGCCGCTTTCCTTTAGTATTAAAACCAAAGGTTAAGGCGCATGTGATGGATCGCTTGCCGCATGGAGCTGTCAAGACTCCTGACCACATCTCCGCAAGTTTGCCATGGCCTGTCATCCGACTCTGTGAGTCTACAGAGCCGGGTGACAGGTTTACGGGAGCAAAATGTGGCTCTGGAGATTGCAGGTGTTGGAATTATTGCGGCGACTTCGCTTGTCGTGATGAAGCGGTGGCATAGGGCTGTCGAAGCCCTGGACACAGTGAAGAACACACTTTCGTGGATCTCAAGCATCAACTTCGCAGCAAGGGTGCATCCTAGTTTCAAAGTTGCGCGCGATCCAAGGCTCGAGAGGCGGCTGGAGGCACTTCCTCTCTTCTCTCCGCAGGTACGTTGTCATATTCATTCTTGGGTTTAAATTGATGCTAACACAGTGTTTTTTTTTACTTTCTAGATGGAGCACCTCGACCTAGCCGGCAAGGGTTTGATTAGCGATGCTACCGTAAATCTGCTGCTGGGAAAATTGGTTGGCCAGCGGACTGATGTTGTGTATGTTAATCCGACCAGCCTCAACGTCGTGGTGACCGGGGCAGCTATTACGATACACGCACCTGGAAACCTTTTTCTACGGGCTGTCCACAGAAACCATCCTCCTCCCAGTCAACTGCGACGGAAATCATTGGTGTGGCATCGCGATCAAGCTCTAGGAAGCAGCCGTGCTGATCTACGACCCCATGGGCTCAAGCTGCTTACAGGTGGTTCGCGACCTTGCGAAGGACGCCTTGCCCTATCTCCCTCCGCCACCAGAGTCGAAGCGAAGGTACCATATCCGCTCATATGAGTTGGGTATTGGCCATCAAACCGATAGCTACAACTGTGGTGTTTTCGTGCTTACCATGTTTGAAGATGCATGTGGCTTAGGATCGCCCGGTAAGTGTAGCAAAGGAGACCTACAATAGTTGCGATACCGATATATTCTTAAATGCTTGTAATACAAGTCTACTTCTTTCAGTCTTATAGCATTTGTCTGTACTTGTGAGCTGAACGTCCGGGAGCTCCGAGCTATTACCCCTATCAAACTTACTGCAAAGGCATAGCCTCTATCTCGCAGTACTTAGAGAAGAAGTTTGAGATAGGTATGACAGCTACACCATAATGTGACTTGATGTGATGGTCACATTATTTCCAACGAAGGTCAGATTATTTTGAATTATGCACTACTGCTGTACTAATATCCGGACTTCAGCTTAAAGCATGTGATGTGTGCTGCCCTTCCTATGTGTTAAAAGTGTTTGCTAGTGGTCACTTGTAAGTGTTTGCTGGTGTCGTTTTCGTGTTTGTTGTTGGCTTTTACACCGTTAACTTTAGTATCTCGACAAGCATGGATACCAAGGACAAGGCAAGGTCATTGACAGCAGTGCCGCTGCTCGTCCCGCTCGTCGCGCCGGTGATTGAGAGCACCTCGCATGCTGCGCTGGTGGAATGGAAGCGGCGACGTAAGGAGTACGAGCAGGAGGTGGTAGTGCGCTGCTGCCACGACCCAGACAAGATTGCAACGATGACGACGGACATCCGCAGCTCCTTCGAGCCGAGCCTGCTAGAGGTTCTGTGTGATCTGGAGCGGGGAATCGACAAGGCGGAGCTGACCAACGACCTATTGTTGGGCAAGATTGACGCGATTCTTGCGACGGTGAAGAACAACACGGTTCCCAACGTGGCGGTGGAGTTCGATGCGGCTATCTGGATGCACCTGCAGGAAAGCGATGTGCGTGAGCGAGTGATACAGTTCTTCAGGTCAGGCAGCCAGGTGATAGAAGAACACGGTTGGTATGATTTCTTTTTAGATCAAGAAGGCTTCAAGTTGAAGTGCAAGTTGTTCGTAGCTTCCATCGAGCCGCAGGCGCTGCGTGAAGAGATCGAGGCCATTCTAGCGTACCAAAATCGCGCTGCGCGCTCTGACGAAACGGTGCTTTTCAAGATCATACTGGGGAAGGCCCTCGAGCATGAGAGGGATTTTCAGAGACGAAAGCGACAGCGGGACTCGACTCGTGCTGGAGGAAAAGGTGAAAATGCGCGAGAGTCTGACCGACCGAAGAAAAAGTTGAGAGTGAAAGAAGCTTACGTTGCGAAGACCGGACCAACCCCCAATGCCGAGACCGGAGGAAAACCTAGCAAGCCGTCCTAACCAGAGAAACAACGGCTAGTGTCGGGTAAGCCGGAGGGTGGATGCCTGAAATGCAAGGCGACCACTGGCTTGTGAGATGCCCAGTTGTAACACACGAGGAGAAGGCGAACCTGCTCCGACAGCAGCACGAGCGCCGCAATCGTGAGAAGGATGAAAGAAAGAAGACCGTGCAAGCGTGAAGGCTGAAACGCATCAAAGAGTGCTTACCTGGACCTGTGAAGCGAGTCGAGCTAAACGGAGTGCCCTCAATGCCCTATTCCGCTGATTCGGGGGCTGATATTAGCGCCATCAGTATGGCAAAGCTTGCTGAGCTGATGGCGAAGGATTTCGTAGTGAGCCCGGTGGAATTGAATGAGGAGGTGGACGTGCAGGTGGGCATTTTCCCTGCGCTAAAACTTACGTTGAAGTGAAGTTGCAGAGTAATACAGTGACAGGACGTGTTTGCGTCTAGACGTCGGTGAAGTGTTTGATTATTGACGACGAAGAAGAAGAAGAGTTCATCATTGGTAAGGATGTATTAGCTACGCTCGGAATTGACGTGAATCGCCAACTCGAGCAGCTTGTGATGCATGGGTTCATCGATGACGAAGACCCTATTGACTGCGACGATGATGCCGAGATTGGTGTGGAGTGTGATGCCGATGTGTGAGCAGCAGTAGAGGAGTTATTTGATAAGGCGATCGAGAATGGTTTTCCGCGTGGTGAACTACTGGCGATTGCGCTGATGTACGACATTTGGAAGCTGCGGCTTGGGGGTTACCCACCTGCCAAGGTGCCGCCGCTGCTTATTAAGCTGGGGGATGGTGCTAAACCCCAGAAGTGTAAAGCGCGGCAGTATCCACCGCACCTGAGAGAGTTCTTGCGGGATTTCAATGCTGAGCCGGAGCGCATGGGTTGGGTTTTTGAGAACCCACATAGTCAGTGGGCCAGCCCTGCATTACCTGTACGCAAGCCGGGCTCAGATGTATACCGTCAGACAAGCGACTGTCGCGCAGTGAACGCGGAGACTGAGGCCGCGGCTGGTGCAATGCCGATCCAACGCGTCGTCACTAAGCATGTGCGTGGCATGGCGCATTTCGGACTGTTTGATTTTCTGAAGGGGTTCTGGCAGCTCCCATTGGCGAAGGAGTGCCAAGAATTCTTGTCCTACATGACGGATAGCAAAGTGTACACACCCACTGGCGTGTCCCAAGGTTGCAGCGACACAGCTATACATTTCCAATGTACAATGGAGACGTGTTTTAAGGAGCTGTTGTACACGCATTTGCTAGTGTGGGTGGATGATCTCCTACTCTACGCCAGCAATATTGACGAGTACCTTGAGAAGCTGCAAAGACTTTTCTGTGAATGAATTCGGCTTGAAGCTCAGTGTGAAGGAGTCAAGTTTGTATCAGAAGAGTGTCAAGTGGTGCGGAAAGATTATCGATGGTAATGGAGTAACGCATGATCCCGAGCGCATTAAGTCCTTGCGCGAGATGCCGTGCCCCAAGACAGCGACGGACCTTCAGCAGTTTCTTTGTGCGACCAATTGGCTACGCGAGAGTATAGTGGGCTATACCAAGGCAGGGAAGCCATTGCAGGAGTGTCTTGAAAACGCACTGCGGAACAAGAGAAAGTCGAAGCGAGCCGCGGCGGCTGTTCCAATTGTTTTTACCTGAGAGTTGAAGAAAAATTTCGATCGCGTGCGCGATCTGCTGGCAACGTCAGCCACCTTGCACCATCCCAGCCCAGATGGAGACATGGTATTAGTGACGGATGCCTCTGACAAGGGTTGGAGCTTTTAGTTACTGAAGTCGAGAACTGGGATCCTTGAAAATCGGTTGGAGAACAGTCTCACCGACTTTTGACCTGCTTAAGTGGAACGCTCACGGGTGCGCAGTTGAATTGGAGCGTGATAGAGAAGGGAGCATTTCCTCTTGTCACTGCCTGTGAGAAGCTTTCGTATCTGCTTATGCGACCAAGGGGTTTTCGCATGTTCTGCGACCATCAGAATCTAATTCATGTATTTGCACCTGTGGAAAGTGTAAAGAAGCATATTAGAGGAAAATTGCTTCAGTGGGCATTGAAGCTGAGCGAATGTTTGGGCTGATATGCTGAGCCGGTGGGCCTGTCAGCCCGCGCAACCGGTTCACATCCGCCGTGTTGTTACACGACGTGCCCAACAGCAACAGCAGGCTGTGCTGCGCCCGCTGGACGACGAAAATTTTCTGTGGCCGACACTGGAAGAGGTATCAAGGTCCCAGAAGCGGCACATGCCAAGGCAACTGCCACCTTGGCTGGCTGAACGAGATGATGGCATGCTAGTCAAGGGCGAGCGACTATGGATTCCTACAGAGGAGCAGTCGTTACTGCGCAGACTGATTATCATCTCGCATTGTGGACGTGTTCACGTGGACCGCTGGGTAAGTGCCTTTTATGTACGCACGTAAAAGGAAGGAAAATTATTCCGAGGCTATGGGGCGAGACGTATAGGAGCCAAACGCGGAACGAAGCCCTCCATTTTGGCTATTTGTATTTGCGTGAATCTTTTGGAGACAACTAATATCTTCTAGCTCTAAAAGATGACGCAAGTCATTTTTGTGAACTTGTCGTTTGCGAGACGCAGACCAGTGCTGTGGTCGCTGAGGCCATTCGGCAGTGGCATTCGCGTTTCGGTGTACCTAAACTATGGATTAGTGACCAGGGTAGTCATTTAACGAGCGAAGTTATTGATACTTTGCGAAGCAAGTTGAAGTGTGATCACGATTTTCGGCGGCATATTGTCCGTGGATAAACGGGTCTATCGAACGGATAAACAGAGATATTCTAAAGTTTTTCGAACCATGATTCTGGAGTATAAACTAGATTTTCGCGGCTGGGTGTCGCTGGTCTCAGTTGTTCAGTCTAGCTTGAACCATACACCCGTTCCCTCTCTAGCCTACAAGTCTCCTTTGGAATTATTTACGGGACTGCCGCCACCATCACCATTTGCCCACGCGTTTGTGCGGCGACATGGGCAAGGGGAGTTGATTGAAGCGGGCAGTTCTGCCAAGATTGAGCGTTCGTTCGCTCAATTTCGTGCCAGTGTTCCAAACATGCATCGTGCGGTCAGTAGCGCAGGGGAGAAGCAAACTTTGCTGAACAAAAAGAAGCAACGCGGGGAAAACTTGGTTAATTTCTCGGTTGGCGACTTCATACTTTTAGTTACTTGGGTGGGTCCGTACATGGTGACGGAGACTCATCCTCGTCACTTTGTGGTAAGAAATTTAGTGACGGGCATGTCGAGCGACGTGCACGCATCCAGGCTGAAGTTGTTTGCCGATAGTGATCTACAAGTGACTGAAAAATTGCTCGAACATGTTTCAAACCAAGGTATTCTATTGGATGTTAAGGAGATCAAGCAGCATCGTTGGAGCTCTGTACGAAGCGATTTCGAACTTCGCATTAGTTGGCGCGGTCTTGAAGATATCGAGGACCCCTGGGAGCCCTTTGCGTCAAAGGCGCGCGATGTGCGGGTGCTAGTGGAGAAATATGTGTTGGCTGCGGAGGACACGCAGCTATCCGAGCATTGGACCCAATTACAGAGCCGGTCCCATCGTGGTGGCACGTACTTTGCTGAATGTATCGTTGCATGGGCCAGTTTTATTTTGTGCAGTCGCTGGGTGACCATGACGAGTCGTTTAGACGTGATTTACACGACTTCAACGAAGTCAAGTTGAAGTGCCATGCGACGGGACATTTTAACTAGCGAAATTTTCGGGTAGGAGTATACTACAATATTTTGCTACTCAGTTTCTGGCTGTGGACGAGGAGACATGGCCACGCTCGCTTGGCAGTGTTGGCGATTATCAATGTTGCGTGACTGTGGACGAGGTGACACGGTCCGCAGCGTTGGCGAGTAGCAATGTTGCGTGAGATGAAGCTAGTTCACGGGGCTGTATGAGGCTTTGAGAGAGGGGACTGAAGTGGGTTGAATGGATAGCCCCATTCAGCCCGTGCAGTGGGCGACAGACTGATCTTCAGATTGGCAGTGGTGGGTTGTCACTGCGAACCATCGAGGTCGATTGTAGGCTTGTAGCCCGAGCTGGCAGTAGGATACACAGCCATAGTAAGACACAGTTTAAGTTTTGCCGACAAATACACCAGGCATAAAGCTTTAGGGAGTGCCAGCTCCGCCAGTTGGTGTTCTAGTGCAAAACCCAGCACATGTACTCCATAGTCTTCGCAACAATGGCGGATGTGGTATTACTGTGAACCGCGATGTGAACGCCTCTCGCAACATTCTGCGCGCCTTCGAGCTGCGTCTGAGCGGACAGCCACGCCCGCCAGAGCAAAGTTGGAGCTCGCAATAAAGGTCGACCTAGTGTCGCAGTGCTAGATCGTTCGCTGGAAACCTCGTACGTACGATTTTTGTTTCCCAGTACTGATATTCGGTACTTCTCCGGTCCGCTAAAGAATTAACAGTTCTCTAATCAGACTGTAACTTGCGTTCTACTGCTCCAACAGAGCTGTGGATGCCCTTAACTTAAAGCGCTTGATCCGCGGTATCACCCAGTATTGTTCATGACTGCATATTCCCGCCATTTAAGGCTGTTATCAGTCGGTTTAAACAATCGGTTTTCACAGGTGTGAGGTTTAAATTCGCTGCACCATCAAAAATGATCAGATTAAAATTTGGAGATATACTACAGAAAGCGGAAAGAGAGCTTATCTATGGGATATAATGCTGTTAACCAACGAGTATTCAAACGCCAGAAAAACAGCCAATCGTGTTTCATACAAATCACTGATGTTGGAGTTTGTCCAATGAAATGTGGCATAGTCGGGTAATTCGACCAATCAAACATCGAGGTTTTTCATGAAAAACCTAACTGTTAATTCTTTTCCGGACCGGAGAAGTATTTCCATCAAGCGAAGCGAGGTGGAAATTAAGTTTTCCTGCACAAGAGGAGAAAACTACGTTGCCGCAACTGGAGCCCAACCATGGTTTGAGCTCAGCTGCATCAAGTCCAGCGACTCGCTCACGCTGGAGAACCCCATGGCTATGATTAGAATAGACTGTCCGATAAGCGGTTTTCATCCGGGGGTCCGAGGAACCTTCGGTTCTAAGGGCCCAACGGTTTTTGCTCCGCCACATCGCACAGAGCAGTTAGTTATAGATAGGCAGTCGTTCCTGATCGTCTCGGCCGGCCAGTCGTACTTTAACCTGTTCGGACACAAGCGGCATTCCAACGGCCAAGACACCAGCGCTGCGGCTCGACCAAACGCCCGCGCTTCGATTCGACACCCACCACACCACTCTCTAGGCTGCCTCATCTCGGCTCATTACATGACCCTCCCCGAGGCTCGCCTCATTGATCAAGAACGACCACCTTTGCCCCCAACGTGCTTTCGTATCGCAGGAAGGAAATGCTTGTAATATCATTGCCACAGCCACTTTAAGGGCTTCAAGGTTAATAACACTTCACCCAGAGCCGTCACATATAATAACCCCAACAACGCGTAGATCTGCGTCTGTGTGTACTCCCTCGAGATGGCCGTGGCCAGCAGCATGTACAGCAGCACAGGCGTGCATGCGTCGCAGAGCAGATTGGCGAGCTGCAGCACCCAGCATGCCGCAAGTCTCCACCTGTGTGCGCGAATGATCGCGCTCTTGATCCTGCACCTGCTGCGGCACTGGCGGCTCTGCGCGTAGACCTGTCGGAAGGCCGTCGCGGCCTCGACGCTCGTGTGCTCCGCCATGAGCTCCCACACTTGGCTCGCGTCCAGCTCGCTCTCCAGCTGCTTCTTGTCGAAGAACTCGAAGAAGAGTTTGCACCACCAGGCGGTGGCCGGCGACTCAGGATACAGCCACTTCTCTGTTGCATCGGCGGATGCTGGGTTGGGGCGCTTCTGAGAGCCACTAGCGGCGGTTTTCCCCGTGTCTTTGGGCTCGCTCGAGGCGGAGAAGGTGCCGTACTCTGTTATGCGCTCTTGCGGGGAGCCTTTGGCTCCCTTGTCACCGCCGTCAGGAGGCGCGCACCGGCATGAGACTTGCTACTACTGGGCGGATTTTGAAGTGACGAAGTGTCATAGTGATGCGAACCGGACCGGCAGAAAAGTTAGTAAGAACCTGGCCTTGTTCACTACGCGCAAACGAGGGCCTTTTGCAAAAAGCGGAGTGATCCAGAAACGTTTAGCGTTGGAACCTTTTGTTACAAAAAGCGGAGTTCGCGGGAACTTTTTCTACAAAGAACGGTGTTCGGACCCAGGGACCAGCGTGTTGCTTTCTCGAGTTTACCACCCGCGAACTCGGTCAACCCACGGCCTCCGTCTACCCAGCGACGTGCAAGGGTCTCGCGGCGTGTGTAAGCATCTTGCATGAAGTGCAAAAACTGAAAAGGAAGCATACGGCAGGGCTCTGTTGCAGCTGCTTTTTGAGACTCCACGAAGTTGGTACATCTCCTGCCATACAAACTACTCGAACGTAGCGCTGGGTACAGCACCCAGTGTTCGGGGCCGATGTCGCGAATGTACACAGTAATGCCAGTATGTGTCGTTGCCAAAGTGTTCAACTCAAGTGTTCAACTCTCTTTCATACTCAATTCGTTTCCGAGCCGCTTGAATTCGGTAGGTTGTCCCGAATATTTTGAAGAATATGGCGCGAATGGTGCTGATGTTTACTCTCTCCAGAGCATCAGAGCTCTGGAGCCCCGATCCGAGAAAAGCGGCATGGCCTTGAGATCAACACCGGCCTGAAAACAGCACCGAAAAAAACATCCACAATTCTCCTCACTCTCTGTAGCACACACTGCAATGGCCAAAACAATGTTCGTGTTGTTGTCATCTCTTCCTACGAGTACCAGGTGAAGTTGGTAAAGTGAAGAGAGTGGGTACATGCAAAAACTGCGGTGAAAGTGGGCATCACAAGAGAAGCTGTCCATCGGGGTAGTGCGCGTGCTGCGCCTGCACGGTGTATTATCGTAATGGGTGTCCCGTGGCAGTGAGTTCGTCTTGGGAGTGGCAGGTAATAAACCTGGCTGTGATCTTATAAAAAAAAACGGCCCCCGCTCGTGACGGAGATCAAGACGTACAACTTCCCGTCCCTGCAAGAGAGCGGCTGGTGTTACAGCAGCATGATAATTCATAATACATGTAGTTAGTGGTGGCAGCAAATTTCTTGTAAGTTTGATGGTGCTGCGGGGCCGAACTACGCTCTTAGTAATAAAGTTGCCGCGAACTCCGCTTTTTGTAACAAAAAGTTCCAAATGCAAAAGAGTTTCCGGATCACCCCGCTTTTTGCAAAAAAAAACAACAAAATTCGATGCCGGTTTTACGAATAGGCGTGACCCAGCTTATCAAACAGATCCTTCGAGTGCTTTCCTGGCTCGGGTTTTCACAGGAAAACGTACAATTCACTCTAGCACGCCAATTCTCACAGTACACCGTAAATTTCACTCGATCAAACCCAACAGTTGCAGGTAAACTCCAAATGTTACAATACAACAGAAAACAATTTTTTGTAAATTTAATTGAAGAAAATCAAGTTCACAGCACAACCTAACAATTACAAACACAACTTCAAAATGTACTTTAAGTTTTATGATTTTAAATTATGAACATTTCTGCTCAATTTTAACCCCAACAAAATTGGTCCTAATAACGAGGGCTCGACTTTTGAAGGATTACGTCCTTATTGGGCTGGTTAACAGAGGCGGAGCCAGCCTTAAAAAAATGGGGGGCATGTTTTTTAAAGTAAAATCTACAACCTATATTTCGATTCTTCTTTTTGTCATCCCTTTAAACTTGTCGAGGACCGAGTCTTTGTCGATGCTGTTTGTAAGATCACGCTCGATAGCCAAACCATCAGGTTTGACATCCAAAGATCTCCCATTGTTGTTCTGAGGCGCGTCTTGATTCGTTTCATGGCTGAGAAAGACCTCTCAGTAGTAGCAGTTGTTACAGGCAGCACACACACCAAGTTAATAATCCGATGCAAGGTCGGGAACAGCTCATTGTTATCGGTCCCGACGAGTTGGATGCATAGTTGTTGCGTTGTCTTTAAGGTTTGGAACCTTTTGTCAATCGTTGCCAAATTGCGAAAACGAGTGGCCTCTTCTCGAAGGTCGTCCAGCTCATCGGTGGATAAAATGTTTCAGCCAGCTCAAAAATTTTAGTCCCGCTCCAATTCTTGAAATTATCACGTGGGCTGAGCGATCCGCACAATTCCATGAGACTAAGAACTTCTCCACTAAATCGTGAATCCATTTCAGAAATCAGGTCACGAAGGATACATGTATATACTTCGTCACGATAGTGAGCTTCTTGTGTAGGCTGGACACCATCCCTGGAGGAGTCCGCTCCTGGAATTCCAGCCCTGCCACACCCCCGACTTCTCATTCCGCGTCGTTTCCACGCGTCATTTTTGGCAGGAATGACAGGGGAGTCGTCAACTTGTATTGATTTGCAAAAATTGACCGATGAGTTCCAAATCGATTCGAAACTTGGCGAGCTCCCAGTCGTAGAACTATTATCGAGCATTTCTTTTAGTTCTTTGGATACCTGCTTCATCATATTCACCGCTGACACGACATCGACGTCATATTTCTGCAAAAATTGGGACAGCCGATTAGTTTTTCCCAAAACTGCAGTGAGAATCTCCATATGAAATACGAAATCGAAAGTCCACATCTTCTCTAAAATTCCTGACGCCTCAGCACGCTTGTAGGGGCTCACACCATCGACCACTACACGCTCTAATACACTTGTAATTGGGGCCCAAAGCATCTTGACTTTTCTTAACGCGCGAATGTGGCAATTCCACCTTGTTTTGCTGAGACCCTCGGTAGAAGTTGGCTGATTTAAACCTCTACCAGATTCTAGCTGCCCTTGATCAAGCATTTTTTCCAATTCCACAGCGGCTTCGTCAAGAAGTTGATCTTTCCTCATACACGAAGCATCGACAGTAGTGTGAATCCCTTGCACAGTGTCGAAGCATTGTACCACCGAGACCGTGTTCATTGTCACTGCAACTAGGACGAGATTAAGTCGATGCGCGAAACAGTGAACATAGTAGGCGTAAGGACACTGGGAGCGTAGACGTCGCTGAAGACCAGTAAAATCACCCGACATGTTGTTACGCTCCATCATATCCCTGGCCTCTACAGTTCGCCAAAAGCAATACCCACTTCTCTAACTGCGTTATTAAACCATCGTACAGTGTCCCCGCATTCGTGTCGCGAACATGGACAGTTCCAAAAAATCTTTCTCTAATAGTCCCCGTTGCAGCGCACACAAAACGAATTACGATAGCCATGTGTTCTTTCTTCGCCATGCAGCTTGCTTCATCCACCAGAACAGAAAAATATCCATCTGCAATCTCGACCTCCATAATATGCTTTCGCACAACATCAGCCGCACATTTGATCAGTTCACGTTGAATCTGTGGTGATGTGTACACAGCGTTTTCCCCAGCTAAGGACATTGCGCGAGAAAAACTTGGCGCGTGCTGTGCCATGAACTGAACAATCTCAAGAAAATTGCCTTTGTTTTGTGACGTATCCTGTGCATATTTAAAAAAAAAAGTCAGTCCAGTGTTTTAATTTCTTACATAAAACTTTAACCGATCGTATACTTTTTCGTCGCTGCCTCGAAATGCAATTTCCTGTTTTGCTAGGAGAAGGTAGTGTTGGAAGGAGCCGATACCGCTGGCTCAACTGGGCGACAACGCTGCATCGTGCTGTCTGTGCCTCACAGCGCCGCATCGCTCTTTGGTTACTACGCACAAACGACACTGCAGCGACGACACGCTAGCTATACAACATACTACAAGATGGACGCACAGGAGAGAAGAGATAGCAGTAGCTAGCGCACTAAAGCAGAATAAACTCACTTCACATTCTTCTCCTTGCAGCGCAAGTGAACCTTCCGACAGGTAGATCTCCAGAATAAAGGTCAGGCGCTCCCGGTTTTGTTGTCGTTCACCAATCTTTT
Organism: Phytophthora vignae f. sp. vignae; assembly: GCA_016169955.1. NCBI lineage: Eukaryota > Oomycota > Peronosporomycetes > Peronosporales > Peronosporaceae > Phytophthora > Phytophthora vignae. Next base: position 454,300 of record JABJUM010000020.1, read on the forward strand.
GAGAATTCAGAGCCACACCAATGTCATTCTGACAGGATCTTCGATTGTCGAAATCGATCAGAGCTGAGTGGTGCTTCGAGCTGATTTTGTCCCAACATGCTTTGCAAATCCGTCTTTTGTAGTGGCCTTTTTCCAGTTCCTATAACCCGCGGTAGGTTGTGCATACACTGTGAGCTCGCTTTGCTGCGTCATTACTTCTCAACTGAGGTAGCAGCATAAGCAATACACCGCATCCGTCGAAGGAGAGTATTCGAGCCACGATTTTTTTTTTTCAAACCACTGGGACCGAAAAGCACGCATGCATCCACCAATGTCACGGGCCGGATATTGCTTGAGCTGCGGTTGGTATGGACCGAGGCGAACGTAGGATTGGATAACGTCACGCAGTAGCTGAGGATCGAAAATCAGTTGCTTAACGAAAAATAAATTTGGTGGTCTGTGGGCAGGTTCCGCCTAACAAAGTCACCAGCTGAACATTCTTCGGCTCTATCAGGAATTTTGTTTAGCGAACACCATTCCAACGCTGCTTGCTCTTGTTTTTCGCGTAGCGTTACAGGTTGGGGTCGCGGCCCAGGATCTGATTCAATACTGCGGGCCTTGTCGAAGTCGTCGAGCTCTTGACGGTTTTTTTTTTTTCACAAAGAAGATCGTAATTGCCGGCTGCTTCCTCTTTCCCTCCATGTTATTGTCAACTAAGCGGAGGAACAGTGTGAACTTCATGCATGTGCCGTCTAAATAAAAAATCTAAAAAAAATCGAAGCGCCTTCTCCCCAAAATGGGGGGGGGGCGCATGCGCCCCCCCCCCCCCCCCCATTTTGGCCCTGGCTCCGCCCCTGCTGGTTAGCACATAAAATGTCTTGGTATTTGTATTGACTCCGTTAGGTGCGATCTTATTGGGCAGGCGTTTTGTAGCCATAACGGCTGTAGCGAGGTTTGCCTTGATTCTATTATTAGATGGATATTTTTTGCCCTAAAGCTAAAGACAAACTGCATATTTCGTGATGTCTCGAGTGAGACTTTAGCGCGAAAACAACACACTTCCAGCGCACACCACCACTTCCAGTGCAAAGACCAAACACTACTCATTAGCAGCTTTAGCGCTGCGAGTTAGTGGTGAGGACTGGGAGGAAGACACTTGTGCAATGTAGAGTAAAACGCAATGTGATATTAACCAACATGCCTGTTACGCATGACCCCTAGTACGTGCCGTGCACGAGAAGGAAAGCATCAGTCTAATCCCCCCCCTTGATCATACAACCCATAAATCGAGCTTGTAGGTTGCCTTCTAACATCTAAGCTAAGCCAGGAACATGATGGACTCGGAGAGAGCGAGAGGACTCGTTCCGGTCCCATACTAACATACTCATTCAATCTATACCCAATGATGCTGTATATGTTAAAATGAGGTGAAGCGAAAGCCGTCAAAATGGGCCTTCTTTTTGTCCTTAAAAAAGCTTGTTAGGGTTAATGATCGGCAATGGACTCCGCGGACGATATTAGGGGAATCGAGATCGGTTAAATGAACTATCATTGTGCAAATCTATCAAGAAAAATACAAAATCCACCCGAAATCGATATATATTTTTTTAAATATTTCTAGCTTTTTTTAAAAAGGTCTAACGACCTTCGTGGGGAATACTTAAAAAACTGAAATGTATTCCGAACGTTGATTGAGACCCTCCATAACCAAGATTTACGACGTTAAATATTTCCAGAGAAAATATCGTTGTGTACCGGATGCTTTTATTATTAAATGTTTGAATCATAAATTACGTATAAAATGCTCTGGACTACAAGCTACAAATACTTTCTTAAAATATGCTGTTTCTTGGAAGCTTGATTTCAGTAATTACTAAGCGACATTAAACTATATATACCGTACCGATTACTTTTGGTCTTTCTCATCTGGCACTCAAATTACGGTTAAAAAGCTCTCATGCTCTTCAATAAGCGTTCCTTCTTGTTAATATTTAGTTTTGACTGGCTAAAACTACGTTTCATAAGAATTGACTGAGGTTTTTAAATGCAATCTAACTGTTAACCATTTTTCTGTGAGGTACGATATAATTCTTTTATTAGCATCATAGCTACCGTTAGAATTGTTTTACCTGACGTTTGTGCCGAATTTAATTATTACAACTATTTGAACAACATCCATAAAATGTCTTATGTACTTAAATATGTCATGTCGAAGTCCTCAAAATGACTGCTTATTGTGTCATCATGAATCTGTTAACTGAAGACTTGTCAATTTAAATCATCATGGATCTGTTAACTGGAGACTTGTCAATTTAAATCAGTCAAACTGTCTGGTTATGTCATTTTTTGTGAAAAAGCCTAAAATACCGACTTCTGTTGTGTGACACTCAAACAAGTACTTCATAAAAATTGCTATACTGGACTTTTTAAATAGTATGGCCACAAGTGGCTGAAATTACGGAATAACGTCCCATACTTAATTATAAGTACCGTCCTACGTCTTAAGCAAATATAACCAATCATGCATTTTTCACAGTACTTAATGCATACAAATGTTTTCAGTCAAAACTTATCAAAATTGAAAGGTTATTGTTTAAGAGTAACAGGTAATCCAAAGATACGTTCTGGGTTACATTTCAGAGGGTACTATGGGTAGTATGTACTGTTCTGGATTTTTGTCAGATTTATGCGTATCTTGCGTACGATGGGCTAAAACAAATTATATTCGCTGTAACTTCACGGAAACAAATCGTTAAAAATTTAAACGCAAGTAGTATTTTCTTGGTAAAACGCAAATCTATGTTTCCACTTTTGCACAAGTATCATGTTTTAATCGGTGCACGATCTGGGCGATCCGCTGGCGCTGCAGCATGAAGCCAGTTTTATTCGTGGGTGTCGCTCTCCGACTCGGACAAGACCGTCTTTGCAAGCCGATTAACGATGGTGTATCCTATAATGAGATTATGAAAGAGTTCGACATCACCGTGAGCTAGATCGGCCGAATCAAGAAGAATACGTCAGCTTGATATTTAGGGCGTCGAGGATATTCTTACTTCAGTTTGTCGTTTTCGTGTCGTTACCTTTTCATCTAGTAGTTAAATCAGCATCTCCCGCTACGAAATCAAAGCATCTTCTTTTTCTTCTTTTGCTTGCTTGCATGATCGATAAGATGGATATCATCAAGCCTTTGGACACTTGCGACCGTGTTCAGGATGTCATAGACGACTATGGTGTCTCGATAACTCATGTCGCCAGCGTGATGAAAAAGAAGACACGTATCCTGGAGTATGTATCGGGAGCGGAGGATGCGGCAGCGCTAATGAATAAGAACCTCCTCGTTGTCAGTGTGTCCTCTGACGTCAGTAATGGTGCCGAGGATAAGCAAGCTCCCCCCAAGCGCTAGCACCTGACGGCCACAATCCGCCAGAAGTTCCAGATACTTCAGCAATTGGGCATGGAGAAATGCCGAGCGAGGTTGCAGCGGCCTTTGACATCGGCAGGCAGCAAGCCCTGGATATCCAGACATCATCTTGAAGCTTTGTGCCAAAGCCAAGGATGACGCCGACCTGGAAAGAAAGACCCTGACGACGAACTTCATGGCGAACTCGTGGGACAATACCAACGTCAAGAAGTGAAAGATGATTCCTTTGGTCGACAAGGTGGGAATTCTAAAGTGGCTGGACAAGGGCGAGGTACAGACGAAGATTATGATGTTAGCGGGCTGCGTATCAAGCAGGACAGGAACCAGATTTTAACCGCGTGTGCGGGCGCTGCAGCGGAAACAGTTCCAGCCGTGGATGCCAGTGCGCGCTGTGGATTGCCACCACCGAAGATGCGAAGATGCACAAGCGCATGTCGCTCTCCGACTCGGTCAAGGCTGTGGTTTTCAAGCGCATTAACTACGGCGTGCCGTACAAGGAGATTGTGAAGGGGTTCGGCATCAGCGTGAATCAGATCGGCCGGATCAAGAAGACGATGTCGGCTTGATGCAGGGCCCTAGAGTCGAGAGTATTCGTCTTTATATTTTGGTATTCGTGATGTTACTCGTTTTGTAGCTAAATCAGTCCGCTACAAAATGAATATCATGATTTATCTTTTTTCCTTGAGTGCTTGCTTTATTGCACGTAATAAAAAACTTTATCGTTCTTGTTTGCTTGTTTGGTTTACTGCACGAAATAAATAACTTGTCATTTTGACGTAGGTAGCAAACGTCTGCTGTGATGGCTAACTTTTGCCGCGCATGCTGCTGGCGCACGCTCCGCCGTGCGCTTGCGGTCTTCCTCGACCATTTTCTTTGATCGAGCTTTGATGGCTTCAAAATTGATGGTAGCTGAGTTCGCGCGACTGGGTGGACTGGAATCGGGCCGTCACGTTTGACATGAACCCAATGTTGTTCCACGACAGTGGTCCAGCTGGTGGAGCCGGCAAAAATAACAGCTTGATAAGCCGGCGAAGGGTCTTGTCGATCTATCGATATCGGTTGTTGATGGGGTTTGGCAAGTAGCATGTGTATCTTCTTTTGATGGCGGTCAAGTCGGTTTCGTAAGCGCTCGGTAGATTTGAGTGACTTGACATCGTCGTCTTGTTGATCCATTCGATTGCGAAGCTGCTGGTTTTCCGGAATCATCGACTGTATAGAGGGGCTACGGTGTGCAACTTGCTCCACGTGGACGGGATCTTGAAGGTGGACCGTGTTACTCGCGACTTGGACTTGCGCACCTGTTGATGAGCTTGTAGTAGCCTTATCATGTTGATTAGTGTTGCTGAACTGGCCGAAGCAAAATGTCTGTATCTGATAGGCCAAAAGTTTGTGTTTTTCCCTTGCGGGGGCGGGCGGGCCTCATTATATGTCACAGTGCGGGGAATTCTTGGCGCGTACCTTTACTTACAGTTCTTCGTAAGCAAGTGGCTTTTTCAAGATGGCGGGTGTCCAATTATTCCTCCCCCTAACCCATCTGGGGCCTGTGGATACGGGCATTTCTCGTGCCGCCGATGTCCTTGCTGTTACTTTCTATAGTGAAACCGTTCCTTCCTATAAGCCAGCTGTTCTCTACGTCTTTTTACCCTTAGTGTCCGGGGTGCCCTAACCGACTGGGCCATGAGGGACGTCCCTCTTCGGGGGTTCTATGCGCTTCCCGCTCGGGGAAACCAATGTCCGCTGTGGGGATCGAACCCTCGGTCCACAGCGTAAGGGCCAGAAGCTTAACCCACTCGACCGCGCCACCGGCCTAGCAAAAATGTCTGTAGGCCATGAGTCATATTCGCCTGCGTCTGGGACTGCCCAACGAACTCTTTCTTGGCTTGATCAATTTACTTCTTAACAGCAGCCTCCGGCTTTATCTGCTGCTCTACGGGCTCGGCGTGATGATAATCCATTTGTTGAAGAAAAATTCTCTTAAGGTCGCCCCGAACCAGCTCGAACGTCTTGCGCTGTTGGTTGAGCTCTTTGACGATCACACGACCTGCGTCTTTGGGGAATCCATCTCTGACTTGAGTTCATTGTAATTTGGCTGGTGACGATAATTATAACACTTGCTGAAAACGCGAGCACCATCTGGAAATTTTATTCTTTTTTCCCATGAAGAAGCTCGCTTTAAAGCGTTTGATCCTCCAATACGTCCCGCATCCTTTGTTTTTGCTTTCTCGCCCTCAGGAGACAGTTAGTCCGCAGCTCTCCCACATAATGTTCACGTTCATCGAATCCATCAATCGCAACTCCCCGACGAAGACATGCCGGCTTCAGTTCGACTTGATCGAGGCGCTTCATTTGCTCCCGGAAAGCGTTCATTCCATGACCAGCCCCGAATGCGTCACTGACGTTAACTGCAGAGAGCGAAATGGTCTCCTCAACATTGTGCCAGCAGATCCTTCTCAAGCGATACAATTTACTTGATTGTATTGTGAGGTTGTAGTTTGCCCCTTGCGATTCATTTTACTTGATTTCACTACGAGGTCGCAGTTTGTACATAATATTTAAAGACCATTTGAGCACTTGCCTTGTTCGTACGATTTAGACATACAAAAACGCAATGCATGTTGCAGTGACATCCACATCTTGAGTAGACTAGAACACCATCCGCATTAAGATCGTTAGTTAACTAAATTTACTTTGTAGATATCATTCATCGATATTTTTGAAGACATCATTGCTTATAAAATCCAAATATACGTTTACCGACTATTTTCTTAAGCGCACAGCTTAAAAATATACAGATGTTAAAATAAAGAACCCACAATTCTAAGACATTCAAACATGTGGAGGCTACAAACTGGAGATGTTTGTCACATCTACCATTCTGTTTCAAAATGAAAGCACGAAGGCCGTTTCGAAAAGATAGCTGGAAACAAAAGTTGATTTGAGTAATGACGATTATCTTCAAATCACGAACGACTTGCGTTTCGAAGAGAAAAGGCTACTATAGTGTACATACATTAGACCACCAGCTAAAAACGTAAAATATTCGCAGGTTATTACTTTGCAATTACCTGCACAATTCTGGCTGGTGAGATACCTCGACGTAATTTGTCTAAGCAGAAATGTTATCGACTCTACCTCGGTATTTTTCAGTGGAACTTACATATCAGAAAAATGGAATATATATGAATCATTTTCGCATCATCTCTGTATATTTTTTCCATAAAACACACTAGTTTCAGTACATTTTAGTATAGCCACTCGTTACAATAGAGCCTGGAGTCGTTAAGTTTTTGTAGCTGTTCTATATTAGTTTTTTTCCTAGGGTTGATAGCGCCGCGCAGCTATCGACGCCCAGAAGAAGCAAAACGGCACACAGCCGATGTACAAATCGTCTATAATTATATATGAATAGAAGCCTTACTGCGTTTTCACAATTATTACAAGCCGACTGCAAGATTTGAAGCTGAGATTTGACCCGAGACGAACATTCATTCGAAACGACCCTCTCAATGCAGCATACCAACCACAAATTTTTATATAAAATAGAAATAAATAGAAAACTCGCTTTTTAAAGCAAGCATTTTACTTTAAAAAGTAGAATTCTTGCAAAACCGGGCACCATCCGCCAAGACAGACAGTTTTGTGACTGTTATCAATTGAATTTTATATATGGTAAACGTGAATTCTAAACTGTTGAAGTAAACTACTTGGCACATCAACTAAAAGCGGAGAATTTAGCAGCTTGAGTGGTAAGGGTAATGGCTAACCAGACTTTTTCGCATGTATAATGCATTAAGTAAGTAGTTTTTGAAAATTTAGACACAAAAGTGTATTATGCCTCGCACGGATTTTGCCACCCTGATTTAACCGTCAAATCGATGATCAAATAAAAATACTGTAAAAACAGGCCAGCAGGGGTTATCGCGGTTAGAAAGTAAGTATGTTTCAGGCGCCAATCAAGTCAAACCTTCAGCTTTCATCTGTGAGCGTCTAGTAGCGCGAGGAAGGTGCACATTCACAACCAACCAACCGTACTATGGTTGCAGGGCTCCGTCCGCCAATCACGTCAAACCTTGACTGAAATCTACCGATTTTTTCTGGTAGGTTTGAGTTGGAAAATCCGGGACACGTTGGTTTCACCTGATTGGCTGCTCAAACATACTTTCCAACCGTGATAACCCCTAGTATTTATTAATGAGAAGTGTCGATCTACACTACTTAAGTAAAGTAAAAGAGAGCAACGGAATTAACGAAAAGCTCATATTCCGGAGCTAAGAACGGAGCTAAATCGAAACTTGACACCCACTAATAGTGAGTCCACGCTCGGAGACAGCGGCAGACTGAAGTGAGATCGAAGAGAAGTGTCTATTCCCTGGCGTAATTCGAACTGACTGCAAAACGCGTGGCTCTGCTTGGCCACGGATCTACGATACTGCGAGTTCATGGTAAATCAGGATGATACCGGTCTCGTACCGGTTCACATCACTACACTGCCCCCTGATGAACGAGCTGGGTCGCTGATGAGCTGCTTCTTCTTGAGCGTCGTGCTTCATCCTCCGGGTCCTCGTGACCGACGTCCCCAGGCTGCCATCACGTGACTGGCTTGCGTGCTACGGCCGACACCGCGTCGAGCCGCACTCTGCTTGGGCATCTCGCTTGTTTCTTGCTTGTTCTCTTGTTGGTGGCACCGCACACTTGCTCGGCGTACGACGCCTTCTTCGTCTTCTCCCTCGTGCGGATAAAAACCTTCAGCCACGTCTTCTTCTTGGACGGGGGATTCTACTCCCCACGGCGCGCTCTGCACCGCTGGATAGGCACCATCTCAGGTAGTGCTGGACTTAACCCCCTGGTCGCACCAGCCAAAACAACCGCACACTTGATCACTCCGCCGGCCTTCTTGCACTCTGCCGCGCAGCCTTGGATCCCCATCTTCGCCCACCACTCGCCTCCTTTGCGGCGCCCCGGACAGCACTCTGCGTGCTTCCGGCACTAATAGTGGGTGTCAAGTTTCGATTTAGCTCCGTTCTTAGCTCCGGAATATGAGCTTTTCGTTTTTACACCCACTAATAGTGGGTGTCAAGTTTCGATTTAGCTCCGTTCTTAGCTCCGGAATATCTACCAATCCTGTCAATCTGGAAAATACGGCGCTTGAGACCCCGCGAGTTGGCACTTGAGTTGAGTTTCGAACCTCCGAGATCGTAGTTAAGTATGCCGTGTACTGCTGCATGGTGATAGTACCACGCTCACTAAGCTAACTATTGTTGTCTATCCTGTCTTGTTTAACTTATAGATTTCATCCAGCGGCTACCACTGCAGCCTCTAAAAGCTTCCTCTGCCGGACCAGCGCTGAGCCAGGTGCTGCTGCCCGTGTCGAGCCTAAAGCTGCTGCTCGTGCCGAACCTGGAGCTGCTTCCGCGCTGGCCAAGAAGCTCCCAGAGCTGAGCGCAGAAGTGCTGATTTTCTCGCGGATGTTGTCATTCTTGCGGTGCTTGATGCCTGCGTCAATCATCTGCCCCTTAATGAGCCCACACAGAGACTCCTTCGACACACCAGAGTGCTTCTTTCCCCCCTCCACTTGCGATAAATCCCCTCGCGCCACTCGAGGAGATCCTTACTTGCTTGCCTGCCATCGATAGCTCGACCTCCAAGGAAATTGTTGGAAGTTCGCAACCGTTTTTGAGGTTCGTTTTTATCCAATCAGATGCAATTAAACTTCCTAAATTTCGACCTAAAACGAAACTTGACACCCACTAATAGGTGAACTCAAGCTATTAGCTTGTACCAGTAATGCACGTACATGTATTAACAATGTACCGTATTTGAGATCTCCTACTTCAGACAGATCTCCTAATTCATAGCGTAGAACAGGTGCAAAATGACCAGAATATGGCCATAATTTGCACGAAAGAGACTGAAAATGAACAAAAACAATATACAACGCTACAACTTCAACAATCAGGTGTCTGAAGTAGGAGATCTCAAATACGGTAATGCGAAATGATCCTGGCCGACTGCAACAATTCGAGCTGCAAGAAAGCACCCCTGAAGTGAAACTTAATATCCGAATTGTATATTTTAGGAAAGTGGCGAGGTGTGTGTCGGAATGATCAGGGCTGCAGTCGGTGGCGTGTCAAACTTGCTGTCGGCTGCGAACTGCAGCTTCATCAGCACCAGCGGGGGAGCCGTATAACTACGCACGGCTGCCCCGCTCTAACATGTGACGCTACCTAATAGACGGCGGGGGACTTGGGGTCCTGCACCGAGAACTTCGCCGAGAGCATGGGCGCCGAGAGGCTGTCACCGTGGGTGGGAAGGCTCTGGCCGAGCAGGCGGTTCCAGTCGTTACGCGACTCGGCGTGGAAGTAGCCGTAGACGAAGTACGAGAGCACACCGGCGGCCATCCAGGCGACGCTGAGACCCAGCGCCAGGTGGCCGATCTGCGCGATCATGTACCAGTCGGCAAGGATGCTGATCATCGGAATGAACGGCACCAGTGGAGCGGCGAACAGGCCGGGCGAGTTGGCAGTCTGCGGGCACTTGATAAACAGCACCACCGTGATACCCACCGTGATGACAAGGAAGGCGATGGCGAGAACCAGGCACGCCGAGGACGAGTTGTTCTCATATCCCTCCTGGTACAGGAATGCCGTGCATCCAGACGTCACGAACATCGCAGCGACCAGAATCGGGGCGAGCTTGGGCGACTGCGGCTTCATGCGCGCCAGCGTCAGCGAAACGTTGGCGACGATGAACGACATCATGACACCGAAGTTCACAATGTCCCAGAGTGTGTCGAACGGCACCACAACGGCGATCACCGTGAAGAACAGACCCGTGATGAGCGTGTTCTTGAACAGGTTTCCCTTGGAGTCCACCTCGGCGAAAACACGAGGGAGGAGTCCGTCGCAGGCAAGAGCGTAGTTGAGACGCGGCTGAGCCAGGAAGCCGATGAGCGCCACAACGGGCATCGTCACCACCTCGCCGGCGCGCACAATGGTTCCAGCCCACTTCCAGCCGTGGCCTTCGAACCCATCACCGAAGCTGCCAGCATCGAGGTAGTTCACCATGCCGGCCAGCACGAGAGAGCACAGCGCACTGAGCACCATCGTGCCGACAACGACAGACATGACGGCAATGGGCATGATCTTCTTGGGGGTCTTGGTCTCTCCGGCGAGGCAGCATACCTCATCGAAGCCAACGTAGCCGAAAAACGCCTGCGAAGCGCCGGTGATGATACCCTGCGTTCCGAATGCCATCGCTCCATCCAACTCAACGCGCGCAGGGACGAACGGTGACAGGTTGTCGGGGTTCATGGCAGCGAATCCTGCGATGATGATAAAGGCCACGACGCACATCTTCACAATTGTGACGGTGTTCACGAAGGCTTTGCCGAATCGGACGCCCATCAGCAGCACCACCATGCTCAGGAACTGGATGAGACCGCCGCTCAGATTAGCCGACTGCAGGTTGAGCCAGTGGAAGCTCTTGTCCGGGTGCTCGATCAGCAGCCACTCCTCGACCTTGTCACCCCAGCTACGCGCCACACCCGCACCGGACACAGCGTACTCCAGCGTCAGCAACCACGCGGCGACGACGGCGGGAAGCTCTCCAATCGTGTGGTAGGCGTACGCGTACGTACTCCCCGAAGACGGCACGCGCGTAGACAGCTCCATGTACGCCAGCGCATTGAGACAGCAAATAACGCCACCAACGAGCCAGCTCAACACCGCAGCGGGACCAGCAGTCTCCGAGATGATAGATCCAGCGGTGGAGAAGATGCCGCTGCCAATTGTACCTCCAATTCCGATGCAGCAAAGGTCGAAGAGGTTGAGCGTACGGGGAATATCTTGCGATCGTTCTTCTGCGTCGATGACAGCAAGGGGCTTGGTCCGCCACAGCGCCGAGAAACCGGAGCGGCGAGTCTCGGGCATTGTCGATGGAGTGTCCTAGTCAACGGGAGCGGGGGGGGGGAGACCTTCGCGTTCTGCCACTTGCGCCGACAAAAGAAGAATGACCGGAGCGGAGCCGAAGCCGATGACCTGAGCCGTGGTGGAGGTGGTGTGAGCTTCGGCGACATGGACCTAGCGAAAGCACGGCACCACCCAATCCAGTCGCGCGCGGCACGCGTGTCATGCCCGGACTCGCAAACCTTCACCGCTTTCCTCGTCTTTGGCCGTTTAGCAGTGCATAGCGTCGGGCAGAATTCCGGATGTTGCGCGGTCGCAGTCCCTATGCGTTGAAATGCGACCTGATGGATCTTGTGGGGATGTCGGCTGCACGATGGGCCACGGGTCTCGACAACGCAGCGCATGGGGAATGGCTGGAGCTGAGCCCTTCATCGCCGATGAGAAAGCGTACAGTACGGTATTGCGCTTCCTGCAGTCGCGCAGACGTAATCATCGTCTACCGTCAGCGTTCCGGTGCTTTGGCGAAATGTGAAGCTGGAGACTGGCAGCGCTTGGCAGACGCTTCGCCGACGACGAAGGGCAGGCTGTCGGAGGGAACACGCCAAGTTCGACCTCGACGAGAGGACGGACGGCTGCCACGTCCGGTGTCCGAGTCGAGAAGTCGACTGTGCAAATCATTTCGAGCCGATCCCGCCTTGCCAAGTCGCGTGTATCGAGTTGCCCCCAAGGTAATAATAACGTGCACCTTGTTGGAAGTTGTTTCAGCGATGCCCCTGCTGCCGCCTGGACCCGCGAGCTGTAGTCTCCACTGGAGTCTACAGACTACAGCTGGAGACTCTCCAGTGCACGGAGCGCAGGCTATGGATCTCCCACTTTGAGAATCTCCCTTTTCAATAGCTATGTGTCATTGGCTAAAATCATAATGAACTATAGTACATGATATCTGTGTTTTGAACCCAACTATTATGCATTAACGAAGGTAGTGAATTTCCACGAATGGCGCGCGAGCGGAGACCAAAGCAGCTCACTCAGCAACGCGACCAGCATGAGCACGTCGGCCAAGGAGCTGCCCCGCGGCTGGAAGGAGGTGCAGAGCAAGAGCCGCCCCGGGAAGGTGTACTTCCTGCACGTCAAGAGCGGCGAGAAGACCTGGAAGCTCTCGCACGTGCACGCGAAGGAGCGCGAGTTCCGCCACCGGGCGGCGGACAAGAAAAAACGCCGCTCGGCTGACGGCTCCTCCAGCTCAGAGACCGTTCAGGTGCTGCACCAAGCAGATAATGGTGTGGCTATGGTGTAGCAATGGTGCTGACCTTATTGCGCGTGCTGGGTATTGGTTGCAGGCGCTGCATATCCTCGTGAAGCACTCTGGATCCAGAAGGCCGTCATCATGGCGACAGGAGACCATCACCCGCAGTAAGGCGGTGGCGGAGGCCAAGGCGGGAGGCATCCGTGAGAAGCTGCTAGCCTGTGTGGAGGCCAACCCTGATGTACGTTAGCTGGGGTATCACGGTAGAAGGAAACCTTGACTCACATATCGTATCTCGATTCTAACAGAGATCATCCGAAGCTTTGCGCGAGCTTTTCGAGGAAATTGCCAAGGAGGAGAGCGACTGCAGCAGGTTTGTTGGCGGGAGAATGCCGATCTACTGTAGTTTATGGGCTGAGGCTGAAAACTAATACGAGTCTCGGTGATGCAGTGCCAAGCGTGGAGGTGATTTGGGCGCGTTCACCCGTGGAAAGATGACCCCGTCGTTTGAGAAAGCAGCGTTCGCACTCAAAGTGGGTGAACTGAGCGACTTGGTGGAAAGCGACAGCGGTATCCACGTCATTCTACGCATCGCATGAGTATGCTGGCCAGACATCAGAGTGGCCAGGTTTGTGGATACGCGGAAGCACCTCCAGCCCAGCCAGGTTTTGTTGATATTGTCCAACATACAGACTGAAGAAAATCTCACGTGAGTGTTAAGTTCATCTGCATTATACGACCACCCTGTGCACTGTGGAACTGAACGCGACGCAAGCAGATTAATGGACGCTTTGGTGCATGTATGCAGTCTATGACATGGATATATTAGCTGAGGAAAGCTGGGTACAAAATCTAAAGCTCGAAAACCTTGGCGAAGACGTTGTCCTCTTCCTTGACTTCGCTGTCGTCGGCGTTTTCAACGCCGTTCGAGAAGAGAGCCTTGCACGGATGGAATGCGAGAGGCACCTTGCCCTTCTCCTTACGCTTGAGCTGCTTGTCGAAAAGGCTCTTGTACGTGATCTCCATGCTTTCGTCCACGTCCACGAACTGGTGACGCAGCTTCTCCTCGAACATCCGCGCCTTCAGTGCGACATCGGCGTTGTAGTGGTGCTTCATCGTGTACAGCTCCCACAGCGAGCTCTGCAACGCATTGCACTTGATCGGGTCTAGCTCGTCGTTCACGAACGGGTCATGGCCGTCCTTCAGCACCAGCTCCGTCTTCTCCTTCGAAAGCTTCTTGGCCGCAGCGTCAACAGCCGTGCCGCTTGCCAACTCTTCTCGGCGCTTGGCGGCCTTCTCGGCTGCGGTGAATGCGCCGGTGCGGTGGATAAGCTGCAAGCACTCCTTGTGACGCAGAATCAGGTTGTACACCATCGGGATAATAAACAGGATAGCCCCCGGTTCGGCCGTGAGGGCACTGCGCGACAGCCGCTTAGCGAATGCCGCCACCGTGTACGCCGGCAAGTGCGTCGACGAGAGGAAGAGGCTCAACAGGCCGAAGAAGCGGTCGCGCTGCTTGGCAGAGTACAACGTCGGGTCGTCCAGTAGCGCATACAGCTTGTTGTAAAAGTCGGGCGAGTCGAAGTTGTAGTCCTTAATGAGGATGAACAGACTGTTCAGCGCCAGCAGACTTGTGACTCCACCGATGCTGTACGAGTCCGTGAGGAAGTCGGCGAGCAGCAGCGGGTTGGTAAGGTGCGGCATGATTTCGTCCGGCAGCTGCACCAGCACCTTCTTGTACGCGGTCTGCGGCAGCTTGTGGCGCAGCACAGCAATCCACGCCAAGCTGAACGCGTGGCGGTGCTGCTTCAAGTTGCGCAGTCCACGAGTCTTCTTGGTCTTCTTCGCCTTGGCGTCACCTGCCTTGCGCTTCAAACCAGCAGTGGCAAGCACCTCCTCCTCCTCTTCCACGTCGCTCTCGTCATCACTGCTCACCATCTCCTGCTCCGGCAGACTAGCGTCCTTCGGCTCCACCAGGAATGACGTGATTTCCTCGTCGTCGTACGGCATCTGCACCATGTTCAATATCCTCAGGGCGTTGGCCACCAGCTTCAGGTCCTCCTCCTCGGTCGTCTCCTCCTTCTCGTGCGCCTTGTCCAGAATCTGCGCCAGGTTCTTGAGCGTGTAGTACTGGACGTCCATGTAGGCGGCCACGTACTCGCCCTTGAAGACACTGGCCAGCTCGCCCTTGAGCTTGTCCGTGGTCGCCAGCTCCTGCACCACACGCGTGAAGGTCTCGTTGCCGAACAAAGGTCCGTTGCCGCCACGAATCTCGCCCTCGCGCGACACAAACTCCATCAGCGTGCGCAGCGCGCCCACACGCAGGTTGGCGTCGGCCTCGGCGTCCCCGATCCACTGCAGCATCTCCTTGATGAAGCCCACATAGACGTCCCAGAGCCAGCGACGAAACTTGTCGATGGCCTGCGAGTCTCCGCCCTTTGCCTTCTTGGCCGCCTCCTGCGTCGTGGGCTTGAGCTGCAGGTCGCCCTTGTCCAGGAAGAAGAGCAGCAGGCGGCGCGTGCTCTGCATGGCCGCCTGGGTCACGGCCTTGTCCTCGCTCTGCAGCGCCTTCACCACCTTGGGCAGCTCATTGATCTGCTTGACATCCTCCTTGATCTTGGCCTCCAGCTGCTTGATCTCCGCCGCGCTCGCCATGATCGTAGAGCTCTTCGGGATTGATGGAGTGGCGTTGTACTATGCATTGACTGGCACCAAGGTTGCCTCTCATTAAGCATACCATTCGATTGGGTAGTTTTCAAGTGTGCACTTATGATTGGTCAGATAACAGTTCTAATTTCCGCCAATGGAGTGACGGGTTAAACGGCGCCAATTGACGGCACGTCGTTACAGAAGAAGCTGTGCCTTGAACTCAACCTCAGCGCTGTAGGCGGCGTTCTCCATCGTTTTACACTGCGTATCACGTTATTAGGACCTTTTTCCATTGTTTGAGCTGTCTATTGAGGTCGCTCATCGACTGGATGGAGCCATGGACGCCTCGGACGAGCGAGAGAACGACTATCTGCGCTTCCTGCGCGGCATGAGGCCGGACGACGCCAACATCCAAGCTTCCATGCGTAAGTAGCTTCGCTTTATTACATTAGACAACACTCTACCGATGATTAAGATGCATTGTACTGAGATCTGTGGCTTTGGTGTTGATAATTGCCAGCTGATCTATCGACGGCTCAGTCGTCTGACCTGGACTTCCGCACGTCGTTCGTGGGGCCCGACGGATTGCCGGAGATCGACCATGACGGAGCTGAGTTCGCCAGGATGCTGCTGGCTCAGGCTGAGCAGGAGCAGAAGGATACTGACACGGAGGCAGAGGAAGCTGTTGCGGCCGCTCAAGCTGAAGCGGAGGAAGCTGCGGCGGCGGTGAACGGAGTGCTGCAGTTGGCGACAGCGCGAGTGCGACGAGAGTTTCGTGTCACCCGACGAGTAGAGACGCCACCAGCACCTATTCGGTCGAACGACACGTTTGTACTGTCCAAGAAAACTTGCAGATACTACAACAAAGAGCGCGAGAGGTGCAAGCGCGCTGCCACGGGCTTGGATGGACGTTGCGCTATCCACAAGCTGAGTCAATTCTGCAAGCACCCCAAGTGTAACAAGTTTAACCAGGGAAATGGATACTGCATCAAGCATGGCGGTGGCAAGAAATGTAAGCAAGCTGGATGCGACAAGCAGGTCCAAGGCTATGGATACTGTTCAGGACATGGTGGCAAGCCTTTGTGTCCCGTCGAAGGATGCGAGAACAAGAGGATGGAAGGAGGGTACGTAAGATTGCGTTAGCGTGTTGTTGATCCAGCAGGGCAAGGGTGCTAACTTTACGTGTAAAACAGATACTGCAAGGCCCACGGCGGCGGCAGGTTCTGCCAGGAAGAGGGCTGTAAGAGGCGTGACATTGGCGGTGGTCGCTGCATTTCGCACGGTGGCGGTAAAAAGTGTCAGGCGAAGGACTGCACAAAAGTGGATCGCGGTGGTGGGTTCTGCAAGGCTCATGGCGGCGGCAAGAAGTGCGAGGCTGACAACTGCAAGAACTGGGCTCTCGGTGGAGGCATTTGTCTGGAGCACAAGGGTCCTGGCAAACGCTGCAAGACGCTTGGATGCACGAAGTACGACCTCGGTGGCGGGCACTGCATCGCCCACGGTGGAGGACGTAAGTGCGTGGTGGAGGGCTGCGACAAGATCCGTCAGGTGAACAAGCGTTGCCGTGGTCATGGCGGCAAGGTCATGTGCAGCATTCCGAACTGCGACCGCGCGGCGCAGAACCGGAAGCTGTGCAAGGCTCACGGCGGTGGCAAGCTGTGTCAACACGAAGGCTGCACCAACAAGCAAAAGGGGAAGGGGCTGTGCATTCGCCACGGCGGTGGGACGAAGTGCAAGGAGGACGGTTGCAGCGCGATCGAGCGGGGCGGGGGCTATTGCAAGGGCCACGGCGGCGGCAAGAAGTGCTCGTACGCGCACTGCAAGAAGTGGGTCCTCGGTGGCGGCTTCTGCGACGACCACCTGGACATGGAGCTTTCCCACCAGCCCGAGGAGATGCCGCGCATGGCGGCCAATTCATATTTAACCAGCGAGTCCGTCGCGACAATCTAAGACCCGAATAAAACGCCTAGTCATATCACGAAGCCACAGTACACGTAATGCCAAGCCTCAACACTTGCTTTCAATATGTAGCCATGTGTCCAAAACTCAAATTTTAGCTCATTTTGGCTCTTTTTTCAGTGCACGACAAGCGCCACGTACCGCGACATTCGCCGACGTCGCGATGCTCGTCCGCAGCTTGTTGCTAGCACTGAGCTTGGGACTCATGGGCCCCATTGCCGCCGATGACTACCCGCCGTCTCCTCCGATCAACTACAGGACGTACGCCGAGATGGCTGCGTACCTTATGCAGCTCAACGCTTCGTTCCCAGACGTCGTGCATGTGTCTATCGCCCAGGAAACGTACGACTTGCCGTATCCCGAAGAGCTGCAGTGCGTCGTGGACGACGGCACGAAGGCCACGGAGCCGTGCAAGCAGTTTGTGGTGCACCTGACCAACCACTCGACGCTAGCGAGTGACCCGCAGCGCCCCGAAGTCTTCATCAGTGGAGCGCTGCACGGCAATGAACGCGTCGGTCCCAACGCGGCCATTGAACTCGTTGCACTGTTCGCACATGCGACGTCGAAGTACGCGAAGGACGACAGCTCGAAGCCCACAGTGGACACGCAGCGCTGGCTGAGAGAACTGGTGAACACGAGGAACGTGCTGGTGACGCCCATGACCAATGCGTACGGCTACTCGCACAACCACCGGGAGGAGCTGACGGTGGACCCGAACCGCGACTACAACTACATGAGATCAGGCGCCGAGTGCATGCAGACCATGACGTCCCGTGTAGTGAATGAGATCTGGAAAGATCATATCTTCCAGTTGGCCGTGACTTTCCACGGCGGCACGCGAGCGGTGGCGTACGAGTGGGGGTCCCCCGACCATTATCTGGATGGAGACGAGAACAAGCCGAGTGAAAAGTCCCCAGATCACATGGCTCAATTCCAGATTAGCCACACACTGTCCAACTTTGCAGGCGTCTTCCCTGATGGGAAGCTTTATCCGACGGGGACTATGAACGACGTTGTGTACGGTGTCACTGGTGGAATGGAGGACTGGGGCTACGCCGCGTCGTGGGAAAACCACTTTTACAAGGCGAACTCGCAGCCGTTCCGCCCGTGCAATCCGACTACGTTTGGTGGATACCCGGAGGAGAAGACTGTTTACAACAACATCACCCACCGCGCGTTCAACATGCTCGTGGAGACGTCTAATGTCAAGGAGCCGAGACCTGGCGACCTGGGAAACTTTCAAGAGTTGTACAAAGCCAACGTCGACTTCTACAGGACGGATAGTGTCAAGAAGGAGTTCGTGGGTCATGTACCTCGAAATGTCCGTCTGGCACTCATGATGATCGAGATGGTCCAGCCTCTGGTGCGTTGGGTGGATGCAGCAGAGGCATCGAGTCCCCAATCGCAAAACTTGTTGAGTACCTTCCCGGCAGCAAGTTTGTATATGACGAACTCGGAAGTGGGCCAAGTCACTGAAATGGGCTGTGGGGCTCTGGCGTGGGAGAACAACGAGGTCGCAACGTGCAATGGCCCGAACTGCGCTGTTACCGACGTAGCGTACTCCAAATTACAAGTTGCCTGGGAAGTACTTGGTGCACTCAACGTTGACAGCACACATATCCAAGTGTCGTCCAGCCCGAAGTTTGGAGCTGCAAACATTTTGCTGGAGACCGCAATCCAGAAGGGCACCACTCGCCGATTTTACGAGTTTGCGTCGGATTCGTCTGAAGCTACGGCTGCCAACGTCGATACGATGGGGACGTCGCTGTTTGTAACATGCCTCAACCTTCACAATGTCACCTCAGACAAGCTGTACGTTCGAGCTGTGGCAACTGTAGACCAGGTAAGCCACCCCATGATTTTTTTTTCTACGAGCCGCCTGCTAACGCAAAATGCTTGTATCATAGGACTGGAAAGAGCAAGGTACTGGCGATGATTCTCCGTCACCGCAGGTTCCGCCACAGTCGCACCTCGTGAATGCTCGCACGAACCCCGATTGGAACTTCGAGTGGAATGGTCACCACGTGAAGGGTACTCTTGACTGGACGTCACCGGTACGTAAAATACGTTGGCAAAGCTTGTTTTGAATATGACTGTGCTGACATAAATTGAACCACAGGTTCTCATCGTCGATATCACAAACAAGCTGGCAGCTAGCCCCAGTAAGTCGCAAGAATCAGCAGCATCTGCGCAGAGTGCGTCAAGTCAGAGCGACAGCGAAGACAGCGTCGATACCGCAGATCCACCGACTATCGGTGAAGAGCGTGCAAAGGATGTTTCTGCATCGGACGAAGACGACACTGAGGATGAAAGTGACGACTCCAGCGAAGACGATTCCGACACTGACACGGCCTCGGATTCCAAGCCTTCAGCAACGAAGGATACGGATAAGGATGATTCCGAGTCCGAGTCCGACGACAAGGAAAGCGAAGAAAGTGAAGATGACAAGGAGACTACGCTGGACGACGAGATCAAGGCCCCCTCTGATGGCCCACACCAACCTTCTTCCAACGTAACGACTCAAGATGCCACCGCTCTGGCAGCGAATGGTTCCAGCGTGGACGACACCACTCCGTCGTCGCTGCTTCAGTTCGGATACCTCATCATGAGCTCCTGCGCAATGATCATCGTGCTCACCCTGGCGTATCTCTACCGTCGCGTCTTCCGTCGTGCTCGGCAGCCGTACATGAACATCAGCAGCCTGGAGCAGGCAACGCGCGTCACAATCAACAACTTCGACGACGAGGACTACGACGTGGACGACAACGAAAGCGGCGACGAAGACGTCAGCCAAGGCCCGCACATCCCTCGCCACGCCCAGTCGTCCAGGAGCGTCATGTAGATGTCATCGCAAAAACTGCAAAGCGCGTCACACGTCGCAGATTTTCGTCAATCAAACTTTATGTTCACTACACCAAACAATTCTCCAAACTCGAATCGGGCTGAATAAGCAATGGAGAACTTGCCTCAATGCATGACCACCGTGCGTTTCCACCAGGTACTCTCCACGGTTGCAACCTCTATTTGCATCTTCACATGCTTCGCTTCTGCCCCCTCCCGATTTGTCAACCCCAAACTCCCATTAGAAGCGTTATAATGACACTACTCCCGATCTAACTACTTCCTCTTGTTCAAACCAAAGGCGCTGCATGACGGACTATTCAAGGAGGAAGACGTGATTGCACTGGAGACCAACCGGCGCCTCAGTGGCAAGTACCGCGGCCTGCGTGCCTGCGAAGGACGGTTCGACGCCATGCTCAAGAGGGGTAAACCTGAAGAAGAAGGTGCTGACCCAGCCACGCTACCAGCCTCCGAGGTGCTTTATGCCGAGTACATAACCTGTGCCAGCGGCGCGCTGTGCGAGCAGTCGATGCTAAGGTGGACGAGCTGCCTCGAGTCAGTGCAGGCTGAGAAGAGGAGTTACCGAGAGTGTGACCACGTCAAGACGCTACTGGAGCGCTGTATGCGCAGCAAGACCGAGGATCTCTTGAAGGCCGCGCAACCCAAGGTCTTCCGACCGAGCGCCGCCCCGTAGACGCCAAGACTGCAGCCTCACCACTTCACAAGAATACACTCACACACACATGTTCGCTTTTGATTTTTGTATCTGTTTCTGGTTTAAGGCCACGCGATGGGGACAAGCAACCCGCGATTTCGAGCCAAACTAACCTTCGCGCCTATGTGTTGATAGGGGGAAACCTGACAGATGGAGCAGGGGGCTACTCGCAACTCAATTCTTCGGCCAGATCTTGCTTGTCCTCGGCGGGGTATTTCTAAACAATCTGGTACGAGTCCGTGGAAAGCAGCTTCTCGAACCCAAACGCAATCGGCGAGCCGTCCTCGACCTTCTGAACAGCCTCCACCTGCACGTCGCTATACACGCTGCGCGAGAAGAACGAGACGGAGATGGGGAAGAACGCATCCATGTCGTTGCCGCGAACCGAAAACTCCAGCGTGCCCGAGTTGTTCCTGTACAAACCCAAACCAAAACGTTAAGAGTGGGTGAACAGAAAATAGTAGAGCAGAAGGGCGAGGTACGTACGCAGAGCTGATCTGGTCCTGATGCCAAAGGAGCGAGCCTTCGGCCGAATTGTGCTGGTACTGGCCGTCCACGTTGGCCACGCTCGGTGCGTCGTGGCCACCGAGCGGGATGACGACGTTCACGTTGTCCAGCACCATGTCGCGGTCCAACGAATACTCGACGCTCACGTTCATCTTTCCGTTGCCTTCCTCCTCGGGCCAGCACGTGATGTTCAGCGGCAGCATCGACTCGTCCTGTGTCTTCAAGCTCCATCGCAAGAAAGCCACGCGGGAAGTCGGGAACGGCTTCGTGGGATCCCGCAGGGCAAGTACTGATTCACTGTCATAAAGCCTCTTGTCCACCTTGGGGTGCGTCTGGAATGAGATACCGTCCACGCCACCAGTGCGCAACTTCAGGCGGCAGCAGCCGGCGCTCGGGTCGTTCACAGACACGTACATGCTGCCCTTCACCTCGAGCTGCTCTAGTGCACCGTCGCGGGTGAGCACGACCGTCATCTTCTCCTCCACCACCGCGCCGATCGGGTCGTGGCTGACCGCAGCAGCCACCTCAGGCTTCTGCACCGTCTCGACAGCTGCGCTCATAGGCGGGATCTCCTTTAGTCCGTCCTCCGCCGCCATGGCGTCCATGAACGACTTGCCGCCGCTGCCAAGACCCATGCCCTTGCCACTGCTGGAGCTGCCCAGCTTCATACCAGCAGCCTTCGACACTACGGGCTCCGGACGCGTGTTGTACGAGGTCGGCGACGTCGCGGCCGGCGAGCTGGGGCTGTTCATGAAGCTGTCACTGCTACCGCCGCTGCGCGGAGACTTAAACGCGTTGCTAAAGGAGCTGCCGAACGAGTTCTGCGATCCGAATCCGCTGCCGCCCATGCCTGCACGCTCCAGCCGCGCTCGCTCGCGCTGCTCCTCCTTAATGCGCGCCGTGTGACGCTTCATGTCGTCCTTGGCGGCCGCGCGCTTGCTCTCGAGGATCATGTTGTGCAACTTCTCCTCGTGGCTCTCCATCTCCATGTTGACGCGGATCTGCGAGACGTTGATGTTCTCCGAGTGGCCCCCGGCCGTCATGAGCTCGTCGAAGCCGAAGACCAGCTCGAACTGCTTGTCGCGGATGGACGCCTCACTCAGCGGCGCGCAGATGTCGGGCACGAGCTTGGCCAGCACCTGGATGGTGTGCAGGTCCTCCACGATGTTGCTCGTCTTGTTGGTGATGATGAGCACGAAGAAGCTCTCGAGCGGCTGGTACACGTAGCGCACGCTCTCCGTGTCAATGAACGTGTGCTCGCGCGAGCCGCTGGACAGCAGCTTGGGGAACGCGGCTAGCAGACCCTGCTCAAGAAACAGGCAATAAAACCCATTAATTAGCGCAATAGTGCGCAACAAGACCAGCGTTTCCACCCACCTCGAGGCGGATCCGGGTGATCTCCACGAACTGGCGCGCCACGAGCACTGCGCGCACAATACAAAGACACTGTCAGTATAAGGATCTCTCTAGCATACACTGTCAGATGGTCGCAGTAGTCGCACCTTTGCCATTTCGGGTCAACAAGGCGGCTGAGAGCACCACCTACGTCAAGCGTTCAATGAGACACAGCGACGTCCCCAGGGAGAGTTAGCGCACGGGTCCAACGGTTACAGAGAGACAAGACACGGAAGTGTGTCGGAGAGCTGGGAACAGGGCTGGAAGGCTGCGTGGGAGATGGATACACAGCCAGTAGGCAAGCGCACGAGACTCACCATTTTGCACGAGGAATCCTTTCCTTCTTACAACAAACAACGCGGCCCCCTCTATACGTGGAGCTTCGAGGGGGGCAGTCACCATTTTGACCAATGAGGTGATGGATGGATCCTGATTGGTGGAAATGATGTTTCAGCCAATGGCAGATCAGGATAAAGTTGAAGTGACCCCCATCTTATTTGCAGCAGCATTTGCAGCAGCATTGTTCTTGTAAAACTTCTCGTTTATTCACCTCAGCTCCAAAGCCCTAACAACTTAGCTTGACTTTGGAACTCCTCGATCGTAGTCGCCGGCGAAAGCGTGTGGATCGATTTGGGCTGTGCCGCAAGCCACTCCGAGTCTGGGTCAAAAGGAGGAGAATCTTTCTCCTTTTTTCGTCGATTCATTGCGGCTTTCTTCTTCTGCTGCGTTGCGTTGAGCGAGGTGGACCGGTGCTTAGCATCGTCGTGACGGTGCTTGTAGTCGTGGGCCCGAGGTGGTGCAGCGCCGTACAGTCCCGCCGCTGATACAGCAGCCAGCAGAGCGGCTTGGCTGTTGATGACACTCTCAGCGGCGCCAAATGACGGGGGAAGCGACGACGTTGACGAGGAAGTCGCGAGACTCGACAACTGAGCTGGAGGTTTGGACGCGGTTATCAACGCTGCCGCCTTCCGCTCACTCGGTGTGTGGTCGATACTCCTGACCGATTCCTGGGCGTCATGATGCGGATGCTCCGGCGTCGTCTTCACCAAGCAGGGCATGGATTGCGACCCAAGCATCGCGAGCTTCTGGATCTCTCCATCCTTCCGCATCTTCCGAGTGGCCGCGTCCTTGAACTTCCGTGCTGCATGAACAGCGTGGGTCTTACGCACCACCACGCGAGACAGCGGCGACAGCGTGTAGTTCGGCGTCATGAAAGCTCCCGACGCCCCCAGACGCTTCCCAGAGCCGCCATGCAACTGCTCTGGAGATCGCACTCCGTCCATTTGGTTGTGACTGCCCTTGCTGTCCTCGTGTGGTTCACGCTCCTGGTTCCCCTCGTGCTCTACCGTCCGAGCATCAGCCCACGTGCCTTCTTCTTCGCTCTCTCGCTCCTCCGTCTCCGTCATGACCGCGAGACTTACTTCAGGATCCAGTTTGCCAAAGAACCGCGTCTCCATATACTCACTCGTGCCTTCTTCTCGTTGACTCACTGTCGACTCGTTCTTCCTCACCACTACGTCATTATTGTCTCCACTGGTAGAACAGTTCCCCTTCGTCTCAGAAGTGCCAAGCAGGTCAGCCGCGATCGTGGGTAAGTGCGGAGGCGGCGGCGTGCTCGCGGCAAGCTCAGCCTCGAACTTTTCTTCATCCAGGGAAGAATCCTGCGAGATCTCGATAGCGTAACTCGGTAGAACAGCGAACTGTTTGTGCCTTTCCCCAGACACGAGTGGTGGGCGGATGAGCCCCGTCGGTAGCTGTACACTACCCCGCCGAGACGCCGGAGTGGAGGCCGATAGCCCCCCGTTCGATGCAAAGTCCAGGGACAAATGCAACAAGGCGGAGACGGCACCCGATTCGACCTTAGGCGAAGGACCCGAGAGATTCGACAGCGCCAGAGTGCAGTGCTCGCGGATTGTCTCGTTCTCCAGTTTGGCGAGCTGGATGAGCGCCGGCATGGCCCCTTCGCCCACCATTTTGGCCGAGTTCTTCTCTTCCGGGACAATGGTGAGGTTGCACAGAGCTCCAGCGCAGCATTGAAGCGTGTTCAGCGAAGAGAGTCTGGCCGCGCGATACGATTCGTTGACCAACATTGGGGTGACGCCCAACTCGACTAACTGCAGTCGATACTCCAACACTGACGACAGCGCCCACAAGCTGGCAGCACAACGCCAACGGGTCTCGGGTAGCTGCTCGTCACTCATAAGCGACTCGATGGCTCTGAGAACGCTGCTATCCACAAGGAACGGCGAGGGTCTCGGAGTCGGAGTCGGAGCTGGTGATCGCCCCTTCCCAGGTGTATGGATGTCTGCTGAGTGCGGTGGCTCTCTTGCAGGCGCAAACACTATGCTGCACAGCGCATCTGCGCAGTCCAGACTTGAGTTAACGTCGTGCTTGGCCGCTACGTGACGGACGAGGTTGCAGAACAGCTCGAGGATTGGACCAGGCTGTTCACTCATCGCGAAAGCGAACCCGGGAATGTGACTGAGCTGTCGGAACAGGATGCACACCAGTGCGACGAACTCTTCGTCAGTCGAGAGGTGCGATTCGTCGTTTCTGGCGGTAGTTGCCGTGAGAATCCCGTTCAAATGCATCACAACGTTCTCCCTCAGCATGACTTCCAGCAACTCCGTGTTGTGAGTCAAGCAGCAGAGCGTGAGGACGCAGGTCTTAATGGCTTGTGAGGAATACGTTAACAGATCGTCTTTGTCCTCACTCGCGTTCCCACCACTTCTGCTGGCGTGAATTTGCAACATTTGCGTTAATGCACACGGAATATCTGCGCTCTGCAAGAACCGCCGCGTATCCTCGTGCCACCCGAGCCAACACAACGCCGCAGCAGCGTATAGAGCACACTCGGATGCATCACAGTCGTCTTTAGCAGTGTGGAGGTCCAGGAATTTCAACAAAGTTGCCAAATTGGCCGACG
Organism: Phytophthora vignae f. sp. vignae; assembly: GCA_016169955.1. Lineage (NCBI taxonomy): Eukaryota > Oomycota > Peronosporomycetes > Peronosporales > Peronosporaceae > Phytophthora > Phytophthora vignae. Next base: position 479,842 of record JABJUM010000020.1, read on the forward strand.
ACGCCACCGCCATGCGGCTATCCTCATTTTTGGCGAGCGTGAAGAACACCAGTGCGAGTGTCTTCTCTGCGCAGTGGCTACTGCAGTGGTTGTGGGCGTGACTGTGCTCGTCCACTTCCGCGTAATGGTCTTCGTACATTGAAATCCGGTGGAGCGCGTCCAAAATTCCCGTTTGGACACTTAGCACTCGTGAATTTTCGTAATACACGAGCTCACTCAGCAAAATCTCGTGTAGCGACGCCAGTCGCCTCTCGTCAGCGTCCGAATGGGGCAGCGCTGGATCGTACGTCATTAACTGGAAGAGCGCGTGGAGTGACGAACGCTCCGTGCAAAGCGCATTCCTTCCCACCGGGTGAGCCAGCAATTTCCCAAAGATAATGGTGACGAGAGTTGCGACTTGCTTCGAGGCCAAGCCAGCGTACACTGACAAGATCTTGACCAGCCCCTCCTTGACCATGTTCTTCATCGTCTCGGCATTCAACAGGTTCAACAAGGCTCGGATGCACGTCTCTTTCGTCGAGACACTGACGGCTCGAACCATACTGATCATCATCAACACCCCCACTGCACCTTCGCCAACCAGCACGGCTTCATTGCCGCGAATGCACGATAAGTTGCAGAGCACCTTGGCGCAGTCGCGTTGGCTGTCTTCACTGTACGAGTTGCTGAGCACCGCTACGATCGCCACAATACCCGCGGACGCCAAAGTTCCCCGAATTTCGGGTTCTACGGATAAGTTTGCGAGTGTGATGGCACAGCAGCGTTGGATGGTGGCGTCCTCTTTGATCTTGGCGAGTGTCGCCAGCACGGAGATGACGCCCATTCGCACGAGGGCGATGCAGCAGCTCGGATGACACGAGACGCTGGCGAGCACGTGGCAACAGGACGCTTTGCTCACCTGGTCGTGCGACTCCACACAAGTCGCTAGCACCATCTCGATCGCGCCCACTTCGACCATAATGAGCGAGCACTGCTCGTCCCGACACAGCAGACTCAAGCACGAGCAGCAGAAGCGCTCAATCGCAACATTCGAGTGCTCCAGCGTCAAAATCCGCGTCACGCATTGCACCACCGCCGCATTACAGACATGAGCTGCTGTATGCGAGTCGGCCGCAAGGCTGGCAAACGCTGCGGTGCATCGCGCGCGTATCTCGCTCAACAGACCAGCAGATTCCGAGCAAATGGAGGTCGACTCAGCGTCTAGCTCATCGATACTGGGGAGGAAGAGCAGCGCAGGAATCACGCCCGCCTCCGTCACAGCCGCTCGAGTAGCCGCTTTCTCGCAGAGTCCATGAAGGGCCTTGGAGAACAAGTTTCGTCTCTCGTACGACTGCCCCGGCGCCATGCTGAGCTGGATCAGAGAGGTAATCGCCCCGGCAGTGACAATGTCCGCTGCTGCCTTCTGCACACTGAGCAAATTGCAGAGCGCCAGTGTGCACATTTGCTTGGCGTCGTCTCCAGTAGCGCGTCGGGATAAAGACGATAGAGTATTCACAGCATCGCGCTCGACCAGTTTGACGCGGGAGTCTTCACAGCACGACACGTTGTAGAGGGTTCGAGCACAGACCTGAAGCAGATCCTCCTCCTTGCTTTCGGGGCTGCCTTCAAAGCTAAAGTCCTGGTTGAGAACGTCATCGCTATGCACTCGCCCACACAGTTCATTGACAAGCGGCAGCAGACCTTCCGATACCATCCGAATCGCGTTGCCGGGGTCTTTGCTCAGATTCCAGAGCGTGATTCCGATTAAACACTTGGTAGTGATAGCGGTTGACGCCCCCGAGAGCGCCACTAAGGTGCCCATGCAGCCTTTGGCGACCATCTCGTTCCGGCAGGCTGGGAGTCTCGACAGGTTGAGCAAAATGTGCGCTAACAGCTCTTGAATCAACGGGATATTCGGGTGGAGCAGTGAAGTAATAGCGCTGACGATGCCCTCCTCCATGAGACGCAGTCGAATGCGCTTGAGATTGGAGAGATTGCACAACGCCTTAGCGGTGATGTCGTCGTATTCCTCCTCCGTTTTACCAGCAAAGCCGCTCATGTTAATACCCCCATTCCGTGTGGAAGTGAGAGCGATGAAGGCTTTGAGCACGCTCTCGATCTTGTGGTACGACTGCGAGACGCACGTGAGGTTGAAGAGCGCACAGCGGCAGATGTGAGAGACCTTCTCGTGCTCATTGATGAGCGTCGAGAGCGCACCCACAGCCCCGTCCTCCACCAAGAGCCCCTCCTCGCCTTGCAGCGAGCACAAGTTGCACAGTGTGATGGCACACGCCGTTCGAATGGTCTTGTCTTCCATGTCGTTCACGATCTCCGCTACCGTCTTGACCGCGCCTTGCTGCACGATCACTCGGCGCAGTTCGCAGAGATGCGATAGGTTCATGAACGTCGTGACGCAGTTGAGTCGAGTGGTTTTGTCTCCGTCTTTGCAGAGTCGAATGAGAGCCTCCACGACGTTCTCCTCCACCATGAGCCGAGCGTTCTCCGGGTTGAAGCTCCAGTTGCTGAGCGTTAAGGAACAGCGTTGCTGCTGTCTGCGCTGCACACTCGTGAGGGTGGATCCAGGCTCGCCCTCTTCTTCGCTCGGACTGGCAAGTATTACCGTGGAGGCGCTACGACGCGGTCCACTTTGCTTGCCACTTCCCCCCGCTACAGCGAAGGCATCGGACACGCCGTCTTTCAGTACATTGCGCCCCTCAGTGCGAGCGAGTTCGCCCGAGAAGCCGAAGTCGAGCTTCTTGCCGCCGCTGGAGGCCATGGCCTGGAAGCTCCGCTTCATGCGGGACATGTAGAGCATGCCGTCGATATAGTCGCCACGGGTACTGAACATGTCGCCGACGTAAGGCTTCAGAGTCTGCGAGGAGTACTCAATGCCTGCCCGCTTCCGTCCGTTCTTTCGCAATATTTGAGCCGTCTTGGTCATGGCCGGGAACGCTGCTGCTGCCGACTGAGAGACCGGTCCTGGAACTGGAGACGTCTGGACGATGGAGTTGACGCGGATGGACGAGTTCCTATTTGTCTGGATTCGAGCAGCAGAGGCAGCATTGGTGCCGGTGGTAGTCGGGATGAGAGGATCGATGGAGAGCTGTGGTTGAGCTGGCTGAGGGATGAACTGACGAACTGCACGGTCCGCGTACTCCATTGCAAACTCGTTGTTGCCGCTGTAATGTGTGGCGATCGTCTTGGTGGGGGTTGGAGCGACGCTGGTCTCTAGTAGCAGTCGGAACACTCGATCTCGGTCCCGTAGGTAAGCGGTTGCGGTGCTGGAATGTGCCGTAGACTTCTTTTTCGTGACAGCCGAGGGCTTCGGACTGGCAGCAACAGCGGGGGCTTTGGCGCGGTTGACTCCGCTGTCGCTCTCATCTCTGGCAACCGACACGCTTGCACGGCGCTCCCCATTTGTTGGCCCAACGCTCACGACATTCAGTTCCGCTGCAACGCGAGCCTTTTCACGGTTCCAGAGCGCTGCCAGGTCCATGGAGGGCTCGTTCGGCCCTTGATCAAACACACCGCAGCTTCAGACAGATTGCAGACGACCACTACAGAGCAATTTTAGACATCTATCGCACCAGGAAACCGTTCTAGCACACACACACGCAGCGAGGCAAAACGGCACAAAAGCGTAATAATGCTCAAATAACCGGCTTCGAGTTGTGAGGTCCGTTCAATGCGCTAGATAAATATTACTTGAAGTATCTATTTAGTTGTGATTATCGGACAGGACCACCGATCCTCCGACGTCAACGCCACAACTCCGTTCCGGCCAACACGTGAATGCGCTCGTGGTTTCCTCCCTCGTTGCGTGCTGTTGTCTTGTCACCTATTTTTACGGACAAGGCGCTATCTATTCGCGTTCGTGACCCTGGTGCATGGAGTTTGCCGTCGCACACTATACAAATGGTCTCCACCTAAGGCAGCTGCATCACTTGCCTCCTCCGTTACATCGGAATGGGTGAACGGGCCTCCTCCCCCACAGTGGCGCCGCCATCGAGAATGTCATCAACTGGAGCTATTCGAGAGACCAGGAATTCGTTCGAGTCCTTCGCGAACACCAGCAGCAGTTGCACAGTGCTACCGGTCCCAGCTCACCGCCAATCGTCCACAAGGTCGATGCTGCTCAGTTCCTCGACGCCGATGCCCCCACAGTCTCGCTCGGGTGGCCGTATCACTCCACCCGTGAAGGTCGAGATGAGCGTCACGGAGCAGATTGCGAGGCAAACGCGTAAGTCCACGGTGCTCGACCCGAAGAACGCGCTTCTGATCATGGCCATCCCAGACTACGACGACTACAAGATCATGCAGCCGTACAGCTGCAGGTCCCTCTCCAACAAGAGCAAGTTCGTGGGTGGTCGGGACTTCATCACTCGCCACAACCCGCAAGAGGTCAACGACTTCAAGAAGCAGTACTCGCGCGACTTCGGCAACTTGAATCGACATCGGTCCATCCTGGCACCTCCGACCTCAAATCTCTCGACTACCGGCCTGTTTTCCTCTTCATCCGGGTCCATTGGTCTCCAGAACTCACCGTCTAGGAACGGCAGTAGTAACAACAATCTGCTGGTGAAGGACGGAGGTTTATGGCGGAAGACGTTCACGTCCACTATGAAAGCCTGTTGGGTGCTCACGGACACGGGCATCCAAGCACTTATCGGTCCAGAGTACAGACTAACCACAAGGACTCCAGTTCTACCTGCGCTACCGTCCCCACGACCTCAGAAACCACCGATCCTTCCTCTGTCATGCCGGTCACCTGCGACGTCGTTGAGACCCGAGACGCCGTCTTCCTTGTCGGCATTTTCGGCGCGTGAGTCAGCTCGGAAGGGGATTGGAGTGAACTTGGCGGACGAGAAGACGTTGGCAGCGCTCTCACGACTTGCAGCGAGCACTGCGAAGCCTCGTACGCCTCCCTGCTCACCTTTGAAGAGAACCTCCAGTTTGTCAACTAAGTCGTCCACTCCATCAACCTGTACGGATGGGGCAGAGCTGCTGTCTCTAGCCCCCTACGCGGACATTTCGTGGGAGCGGAAGGATGACTGTGATCGGGACCAAAGCCCAGCAGCATCACTTGAGTTAAACCCTACAACGCAGCAGAAGAATGTCGGGGTTTCAACGCAATCCCCTACAAAGCAACGCCTGCCCGCTGTGTCACCCATGACTCAGCATTTCGCTATGGAGGTGTCACCTCCCATGCTCGCATTGGGCACTTTACAGACTGGACAAGTGTACCTGTTCCCCATTCGAGTGCGGAACGTGGGCTCTCGACAAGAGCGCTTCCGTGTGAACCGAGTGACCGCCACTTGTGCTGGGTTCCAGGCCGGCATTGCTGAAGCCAGCTACCAGCGCGAGTCTGCACGGCTAGCTCCAGGCTTGGCAGCGATTGTCACTGTTGCGCTCAGCTTTCATCATCCTGGTCGAGCGGCGGGCTCACTGCGAGTAGAAGCAGAAGGCCTCGGAGCGTGCGATATTGACATCAAATGCATCGTGCGATAGGCATGACAATCTTAGAAAATACACAGCGCCCCGAAGTCACCTTCCATACATCAAAATGCAGGCTTTCTCGCTTCAAACGGTTTGAATTTTGTTTTGGTGAGAAAGACCGTCACTTCACATTTGAGCTGTTGGCCGAAGAGCTCTCAGTTCCAGAACTTCCTGGTGAGGCGTACACAGAGAGCTACACAAGCGGCAACAATGCAGGTTGGTCAAGACCCCGTCCAAGCTGCCGCAGGTGAGGAAGGAGCTGTCGGTGTGCCTACCAGTGACCAGGATGACGAAGAGAGACGCTGGGGGTTTGCCGTGGGCGACGTCGTCCAAATAACGCAAGGGCGTTCTCGGAAGCGGTCGTACGCGCTGTACTGCGGCCAAGGGCGCGTTATTCACGCGTGGACCCCGTCTCGCCAGAGCTTCCGCGTTCGAGTGGACTCACTGCGCGGACTGCAGCGCTCCGGGTACAAAGCGGCGGTGAGCTCGAAGGAGTTTGATGCGTTCTTTCTCCAGCTGCTCGATCTCTCTCCGTTGGCACCTGAGGAGGTGGTTCAGCGTGCCAAAACTGCGCTGCACGCTTCGACGGCGTCTCGCGTCTCGAACCTGTCGTTCATTCTGTTCGCCCGGTACGGGGACAGCATCTTCGTGCTGCTCCAGTCTCTCAAGACGGCGTACGGCACCGCCCTCCACAGGTGGGCGTTTGGATCAGCTCCAGCTTTCGAGTGCCCGGAAAGTCCACGAAGCCGCGGATCTCCGCTGGATGACCCCGTTCGCATCCACAGACGCAGTGATGACGGTGATGATGGCAACGCAGCGTCCACGGAGCCAACGAAGTCTGCGATTGAAACTTTCCTCGGATCGAATGGCGAGCACCTGATCAGCGAATGGCTCGGGAGATCGCTTGGCGAGTTTACTGGAGCTTTAAGCAGGAAAAGCCCGTGGTTTGCGGTTCTCATGCCGGCAGCTACCAACTGCCTGAGTAAGTTTTTTCATCTGCACGAAGCGCATCGATGAACACCGTAGCTGACACGTGACCCAATGTCCCCAACGTATCGTAGCGCCGCTATTCCTGCTCTACGACCAGCCTTCAGCGGAGTTCCGAGTCCGGTTCACGGCAGCCGGAGGTCTATCGGAGCGGCTGGCCGGAGATCGCATGGAGTGCGGGTACGCCCGTTGGTCCTGGTTGTCGTTGGCTTGCGGTGAAAAATTCGTTTTAACCTCCTTGAGTGTTTTGCCCGCAGCGTTTGCTGGATGGACTTCACGCAGCTCAAGGTCATGGTTCTGAAGTGCTCGCACTACATGTGCGCCCCGTGCCTCGGTCTGTTGCCGCGCAGAGAGTGTCCGTACTGTCGGTGAGTCCTACCATAGAAAACAGCGTACTCGAGCGGTCTTCAAATGCTAACAGTTAACCTCCATCGCTTGTCACTGACCAGTGCACCGATTCGATTCGCGTATGAAGTCAACGAACACGTGAAGCAGGAGGCGTGTCGACTCATGCTGGAGGCCATGGCTCTCGAAGACAAGGCTCCCGCTCCAGATGCCCAAGGAGATGAACCAGCCCACACTGAGGACAATAACCACGCTGGAAACCCTCCCAACGACGATGAAGAGTCCGGCACGAGCACTTGAAACCCGATCCCACGACCCAATCGAAGGCAGCATGCTGCCAAGCTAACGATAGTTCCAGCACCGACAACAACGAATGAAGTAAGCCACCGATTCACCATTGCACAAGACACCAGCACTAAAAGCCTACAAAATAATGATGGCCACGCCCGACACTATGTTACCTCATATTTTTTTATCCCGAAAACATTATTTTCATTCCTGAAAATCAAGATGGAGCAGATCCGGGAGCTTCCAGGCGGCAAGTGCATCCGAAAGTACTCGCCCGAGCACCCGTTGTTCGACGCTGGCACGCGTCTGTGGGCGGCCAAGTACTACCAAGCGCCAGAGTGCGAGAGCAGCAGGTTGTTGGGAAGACGTTCCCGAATATTGGCTCATGCGTTTTGTGAGTTTTGATGAACAGGTCAATGGTGCAGCTGGAGGAAGCTACCAGTGAAGACATCAACGAAACCCCTGCTATTACATGTCGACTGGGCAACTGCAATGTCAGCTTTCAGTCCGTCGCGGCGTATGAAGAGCACTATGACATGTACGGCCATTTTCTTCTCGATCATTTCTGGTTGAAAACCTAATTTTTGTGGCTGGTTGTGTGTACGCAGGCTGCACCGCAACATTTGCCGGGAATGCTCGAGGTCGTTTCTGAGTCTTCGTCTACTGGACATCCACATTAGGTGAGGTTCATTGCCACGTTATACTTGAATTGTAAAATATTCTAACTTTGATGTGTTTTATGGTTCTTCGTGGTAGTGAAACCCATGATGCTTTCTTCAAGATCCTGTCGAAGAAGAAACCAATGTACGTGTGCTTGGTCGATGGCTGTCCGGAGACGTTCCAGCACGACGACAAACGGACTCGACACCTGATCCAAGTGCACCAGTACCCGGAGTCGTTTTCGTTCCACCAGCGGCGTAGTCAGAAGAAGAAAGGAAAACCAGGCAAAGAGAACTCGGGTGCCAAGCAGGATCAGCCTGAAGAACCTGGCATGGATGCCGAAACGTTGAAGAAACGCGAGGCGCGAAAGCGGAGACGACAACAGAAGAAGAAGAAAAAGCTCTTGGAACAGGCAAAGCAAGAAGGTTCTGGCATGCAAGTAGACGAGGGAATTCCCATGGGTGATCCCCACCTCGAAGCTGCACAGAGTGAAGTCACCGACGTCGACATGGCTGAATTGGAGGAAAACATGCGCGAGCTTCGTATTCCCAAGAGTATTCACTTCGGTCGCAAGCGCAGAGTCTAACTCGACACATAGCTCTTGACCTTACAAGATCACTACCACCTATAGTCACGCTTTGAATATCTACAGTAGTCTTTCCACTACTTCAATTATACCTCGAAGTCAAGACTTCATCGTGCATTCGAGCAGCCACCGCTACACATCTTGGCCTTGGTTCACCCAACAGCTACTCATCGAACTTCACGGAGAACAGCGCCCCGTACTCTGACGGAAAATCCGAGAATAGCTGGCCGGAGTTCACCACCGTAGCAGCCAACGCTCGAATGTCCGCCGCCTTGACCACCTGCGAGTGATCCTGCTTGACCCATTCGTATTGTTCGCGCGAGGTGAAGCAGTTTCTGGTAGCTCACCGATGTACGGGGTGCAGTTGAGCGGCGTGTTCTGCTGGATCCGCCAACTCTCTGCGAGAGACCCACAGTCAACAGGGTCAAAGCCGATGGCGGTCATAAACGCACTCACTTCCTCCTTAGCGTTGGCGTTATCACCCGCAATGGGGAATGCGGGTCGTTCTCAGGTCGAGGACCGTAGTGGAAATGGAACTGGTCGAGGTTGTGGAAGGCCTTGACCACGCTGGAGCCTTCCAAGTGACGCTGAACCAGTTCGCTGGTCGTATAGAGACGCTTGTCGAGCTCCTCGACCTCTCTATGTAGTAGTTCATCGTATCGATGACAATCTTCCCAGCTAGCACCTTGACTGGAAGTTGGAAGACGTTCTTCAAAGGGATCGAGACCGACACGATGTCACTTCGTTCCACTGCATCTTCGACGGTTGCTGCACTTGCTTGGGGTCCCAGCTTCGTGACAGCCGTGGATAGAGAGGCTGGGCCTCTGGAGTTGCTCAACATGACACGGTAGCCTGCCTTGATAGCGTGCTCGGCCATGACGGAGTTCATGTTGCCAAAACCAACCAAGCCGATCGTTTTCGTCATGAGCAACCCCCAGTTGCTGGGTCTTGAGGAGGCAGAAGAGTGTGCTCTGGGTTGTTTGTTTTCAATTATGTGGAGATAAAGGACCATGACAGTGCAGGATTGCATCACTCCGAAGCACCACGCAACCACTACTCGGACTTGATGACGTCAGTGATAACCTCACGTAAACTGCCTTACCCTGAGGTAAGTTACTCCCGCTCCTGCTCTGACGTGGGTGGAAACAAGACGGCTCTCACCTCCTGGTGATAATCGCTTCGGAGTCGGAGCAGCAGTGCTCGCCACTGGCTAAAGCGGAAGTCCCGAATAGGCTCTCGAATGAGCTCGAGGAAAGGCGAGAGGCTTTGAGAGTTGTGGCTGGCCATCAGATCCCGCATCGTTGACTCTAAGTGCTTCAAAATCGCGACTATGATGTATACCTACAAGTAGTATGGCAACAATCAACACACCGTTAGCGCCTCCACTCCACAAACACACAAGCTTCAGGTCTTGTCTACCTGGAACTCAACTCCATACAAAACGCTGAAGTAGGTGTAGAGTACGATATTCTCCCAGTCGAAATAGTTCCAAAAGCTTTGGCTGTGCCAACGCAGTACGAGACTCAGAAGCGAACATTGGCATTGATCGATGGCTCGCAAAACCTGTCGCAATAGGGATCAGACAAAAGTAAGTAGAAGTATCCAGGGACATTCGATCCGGATTGATTGTGTAAGCATACCAGTGGAAACTCTCGCTCCAGTATGATCTCGACACCTTCAGCAATCAATATCGCTGGCGATACTTCATTCACTCCGTCAGCCTCATCGTCTCTCTGAGCAGAACGTCTTGGCCATAGAAAGCAACCTGACGGAGTCGTGAGGCAGTGCGATAGAAACCGCAGGATATCCGCTTCCCCGTAAGTCGGATACAATATTATCAGCATCGTAACCGGAAAACAGTCCATGGCCGTCTTGCCGAGCTTTTTCACGATACAGTGGAGCAAGGTGGGGGACGATTCTAGTGATAAACCACTTGCGTAGTTCTTGTAGATCCGATTCATGAGTTTTCGCTCCGAATCGGTCGGAAAGAACTCGGCAGCATCCTGTCCTGAGTAAACACCAGCATTTCCATCCAGCCCCCCGACGTTAGAAGCCTCTAAGCGACTGCGGTTGCTGGTCACGAGGCTGTATATCAGTTTTGCGAAGACCTCGGTGAACGAAGCCACTGATCTCGAAGTGCCAGAAGCTGTTGATACCGCGGATTTGCTTTCCAGCTCGTTAACCATCTCCCACGAAGCTTGCGAGATCAGCACAAAATCCATGGGCACTGACGAGCCGCTCTTGACGCCATCTCGAATCGCTTCGAGTATTTTATCTTGCAGCGTCACGATGAACTCAGACACGCGTTTAACTTCCGAACCTTCGACGCTAGCTGTCGTACTGCCATTCTGTCGGGAATGACCATCGAAGGCGTAAAGCTCACTCCGAGGGATTCTTTCACTCGCGCCTCCAATAAACTCGAACTCGTAGCTAAGTTGCTTCTCAAGCAGCGAACATGAGCCGATGATTTCACTATCACTACACAACACATCACGTTGCCGTGCATTCTTGGCATCAAGGTTCAATAGCTTGAGCTCTGCAAGCAGACCGCTATAGTCAAGCAACGCTGGGACGCTTGAAACCAGCGAAAGAACCAGCGAAAACGCCACGCAGCAGGTGTCTTCTGCATCGCACGACCTCGTGCACTCCCCTTCCACGTGGCGTGTAAGAGTCCTTGAAATGAATTCAACCAACGGGCCGCACTCAGTTAAGAGCAAGCACGACGAAGCGTATTGCGTACTCAAACAGCATTGCAATAGACGCAAGCGCCTAACCAGGTGGGTTAGCTGGGGAGGACATTCATGCTCGGGGCTGTTTATTGCCACTGTGAAGTCGGCACTCTCTCGAAATTGCGCGATAACCCGAGTTATGGTTGTTTGAACCCCATCGAGGCTGAAAAATGTCCTTGCAGACGCTTGAACGGATAAGCAGGCCAAAAGTTCTCGAAAACCCATCGTTGCAAACTCCCGCCATTTGTCCTTCATTTCGAGCAAGTAGGTGCTCAACATTGGTGTAGCGAGCGCGTAGCGAGTTCCAGGCACGGAATTACACAGCGCACGAACGTTATTGCCACCGAACTGCACATCGTGATCTTCTGTGGATATTACGTTGCGATCTTCCCAGAGTTCACTGACAAGCCCAACCTCTTGCGCAATTCTGAACGCCTGTGGAATTGAAATCAAATCAATGATCACCTGCGAGAATTTCTGGTGATACTTCTCACAAACCAGCCTTTCACTCGGCAACCACGTTTCCTTCTTCCAGAATTGCAAGACGCGTTTGCACAGCTCAAAAATGAGCTTTGTGTTGTCAAGGATTGGCTGTGAATTCTTGAAATCGGTCGCAGTCATGCTCTGCAGGATTATGTTTACCAGTAGCAGCCCAGTTAATCGAGTCGATAGTTTGTCTAGGGCACCACTTCGAATTCTTTTCGACACGCTGTCAACCACCAACTGGCAAACTTCGGTAGCACCTTTTGATCGTCTAAAGGGAAACCATGGGTTCTTCTCTTCAGGCTCTTTCATCGTGTGGTCACTGGATAAAGAGTCCATCCAAGCAGCACCAATGACCTGCAAGCAAGCATGCAAGAAATTTCAATTAATATATAGAACGCGCCAATGAACAAAAAAATCGGCTGCGTACCATTACAAGTCCTGCCGTTAAATCATCACTGCGAGCAGCATGAAGATACGAGGCAGCACTGTTAGAGATAGCCTTTGTCCACAGCTCGTCGTATGAATCGTAGACGATCTCTTGCGAATGTCTGGGTATCATCACGATCACCTACAGCAAGACCCACAAACAATCGAACAAACATACAAAAATCAGCGCCCCAATTGAATAACAATGTTGTGATATATCGCCCGCATCGAGAGAATGCGCCAGTACCGATGTGATTGATAGGATGAGTGCGTCCACAACGGCCGGTCCAAGGTGCTCGTAGTCAGCGTCCAATTCCTCGTGTTGTTCCTGATGCATCGCTTCAGGCTGCACTGAGCGAAATATTGAGTCATTTTCGGCCGCAGTGGTCTCCAGAGCTGGTCTCCCCCAGGAGGTATGTCGTTGCTTGATGTAGGTGTGTGCAGATACGCGCTTCCACCGACTTAACAGCTCTCGGCCCTCTTGGTACTCGCAGACGTATGATATGACAGCTAGCGCCTACAATGAGAAGCCCCCAAAAGAAAACAAATTAGCCGAAGGCGAAATATCTGGATACACAACATCAAAATCGCCTTACACTCTGAACAGCGCGTTTTTCAATGACATCGGTTGTGGACATCGTCGACTTTATCACACCCAAAGGCCGAACTCGAGACATGAACTGAAGTAAATCCGCGATGAAACCCGAGTCCTCCATCGCTACAAACAGTTGCCCTGTACTTGGGCAATTTAGTAGCCACAATCTTACCCATTGCATGGAACAACCATAATCAATCAAGACCATCATCAGAAGAGGATTGGCGCGCTTTGCTTCGACTTCACTCTCCGTCTTGGAGTACATCGTCAGGAGATAAAACGTCGAGTGCATCATTCGAGCGAGTGCATCAGCTGAAAAATACACCCAGTGCCGCGTAACTCGGCAAATCAGCGCGTGCAAGACACGAAAGCAATCCAAAACGGCAACAGAGCGCGCATCGGTACTTTCAAAAAGGCTCTGGCGATCCAGGTACAGCTTCCCATACTCCAATTGCAACCCCATAAACTCGAGAACAGCTCCATACAGTTCCAGAAATTGAGCAGCGTCCTCGACTTGGCTGATCAGGTCGAATATAACCCTCTTGGCTCGCCCGGCAGTATCGCACTTTTCTCCCCGGATATCATCGTCGAGGAATAATCCGACAATCGCAGAACACGCAGCAGGGAATATTGGTCCGGAGTGGATAATCTCCACAATGGGCATCTACACGTAACACATTCCACACACACAATATACCTGTGAAAACTCCAGTACACCTTAAACCAAAAGAGTCAAAAGAGTCCACATCTTCCCCTCTTACCTGCATCAACTCATCCAGTGCCGCCGCACGTTCCAGCGCATCTGTGCTCTGCATCCGTATAATTGTACCCGGAAAATCCTCCATACACGGGAAACTACACAACAATTCACAAATCTAAACCAGTTAATCGATACAAACCCTCATGTTCCTCTGTTGGCATCGCCCAAGTACTCGCCCACCTCATCGCGGACCTGGACACGTCGTCCAGGTCATCGTCGAACGTGAGCACCTCGAAGGAGCAGCTCTCCGACTCTTCAACCCCTTCAGCTTCTCGTTCCTCATCTGACTTTGGCTGCGTCTCCCTCGAGTCCGCCAACTCCTGCAACTTGTGCCAGAATTGATCCAGGAAGTGCTCGTCTGCATCTCCAAACCTCCTTTTGTTCTCCTTTCCAGCACTCAACAGACCCGTCAGCCTGGCCACCTCCTCCTCCACGTCACTCCTCAATTGTCTCATGGCTCCCTCCAGCTCGCTGCTCGTCTCCACATGAGCCTTGACACTTGCAATAAGTTGCTCAGGGTCTTGCGGCTCCTCAGAGACGGCAGATCTCACCGCGTCTCGCACGCAGCCGCCCACTTGCGTCTTGAGCACGGCCCGAATGAACTCCACCACTTGCAGCTGCCAAAAAGACGGCTCTTGGCTCTGCAGAGCCAGCAGCGTTGACTGGAAATGCTGCAGCAGGTCTCCGAGCTGCCACAGATCGAAAGAATGAGCCAAAAATCGTGTAAGCCAGAGCGCAGTTCACAACGTAGAAGACATAGAGCGCGTACCGGTGCGTCCTCTAGCAGCGGGTGCAGCGTCTGGTCCACAAGAGCGCGGTGCTGCCACAGTAGTTCCTCTAGCGCGCCGGTCGCTTCCAGCGTCGCCATCGTTGCCACAAATGACGCTTCAACTCTCCACATATCTTTTGAGCCTGGCCAGGTTTCCAAATCAACACAGAAAATACATTCTAACTCCAGATTACTTACCACAAATAAGTATTTTGCCACATTTGATAAATGGCGCGGTGGCAGCTTGCGCTCGTCGCGGTGGCGGTGTTGCTGTGCCAAGCAGGCTTCTTCTACCTGCAGGCGTGGCGCTGCGAGCTGCAGCTCCAGCGAATAGAGGGAGATGAGGACTCCCTTCGGGTGCTGGTCGTGACGGACGTGCATCTGCTGGGCAGGAGGCGGCGCTCGGCCGTCGAGCGGCTGTGGGTGGACTGGCAGGTGCGCGCGTCCGCCCGGGCGGCCGTGGACGTGCACAAGCCCGAGGTGGCGCTCGTGCTGGGCGACCAGTTCGACGAGGGCAGTCGCTGGACGCCCGACGCGCACTGGGACGAGTATGCGGAGAGGTTCTTCAATGCCTTCGCCAGCTTCCTGCCGCTCAAGACACTGTACCTGGTACGGGATTGAAGCGGGGACGAGGGTGCCGCCAATGGCGGTGACGCTGACGCTGTGTATGTATGTGTCTAGGTTGGCAACCACGACACGTCGTTCGGACGGGAGATGCGGATCGAGGATCTCAAGCGCTACGAAGTCACGTTCGGAGCTGCCAACCGCATCGACGAGATCGGAGGCCACGCCTTTGTGAGTCTCAACACGATGGCGCTGGACTCGGACGTAGCGAGCGAGGCGGTGAAGTCGGAGGCGAGAAGGTGCGGCGCTACATCACCCGTGTGCTTTGGGGGCGGAACGTTAATCTTAACTTGGCTGGTGTTGCTGGTTTTGTTGCTGCTGCAGCTTCCTGGAGAGCGCCAACTTTGCCGATCTGCGAGCGCGCACGCCTGGAAGTATCATCCTGCTCACCCATTTGCCGCTCTTCCGCGTGGACGACCTCCAGTGCGGGGAAGCGCGGCTGCGCGAGTCGGGCCACGTCACGTACGAGCACCCGGGCTTCAAGTACGAGACCCACCACCACGTGCTCTCACGCGCGCTGTCGGCGGAGCTGCTGGACAAGGTGCAGCCGAACCTGGTGCTCTCGGGCCACACGCACGCCTGGTGCGAACACCAGCACCCCGACTCAGCGGCCATGGAGTACACCGTCCCGGCGTTCTCGTGGGGTCAGCGTCCCGACCCAAGCTACGCGCTGCTGCGGCTGCCCCGGGCGGAACACACTGACATGAAGCGACTACCGGAAGTCACCGCGTGCCACCTGCCGAGCGAACCCCTCATCTTCGCGACGTACGCCGCGACAGTCGCGATCGTCGTGTTGACAAATGTCGTCGGGTTCGTGCTGGCGAGGCGAGAAGCGCCCAAGGCCAAGGACGCGTAAGAATTTGACGCAGCTGATCGTTTTCGCCCATGTCCGTCGCTGAGGTGAGAGCAGCACACGGCAACTGTAGCATCCGACTTCAACTTGAAGCGCTATCCAAAAACAAAAACCTGGGCCAAGTCTTGGACCGAGCGCCAAGCTGGACGAACAAGGAGGACGGTCTCAGCTACAGCATGGTGTTTTGGGTGTTGGTCATGGCAGTGCTGCGCGCGCAATCGGGGCTTGCCTGCTTGCGCGTTTAACAAGTGAAGACACGTTGAAGACCTTGCGTCGCGCTTGCTTTTTCGCCCACGACGCGACCACCTGGACTCGTTTGCACCGCACATTGGCGGGCCAAAAGTGATCGCTGACCTGCTTTAACACGTTGAAGCTGCCGCTGTTGCCTGGTCCGTAGCAGCCACAACTGCATCCACGCTCGACTTGCATTACACTGTACCGGGAGACTCGCACTCACTCACTACTGACAGTGGCGACTTGCCGGCCCAAAACTCCATCAGACCGGAGTTTCTGAGCTTTTGGTCGCCGCCCCACGTGGTTCAGAATTGACTGAAAGATTTTTGCAGCTCTCCGTTGATGAAATCCGAGCGTTTACATCGCCCGGTTTAACACCGCCCAATCACCGTCGGAATCGCCCGCGTTGCGGTCTCCGTGCCGGCGTTCGGCCCCACCGAGCAGCGACAAGCGCGAAGCGGGCAGAGCCGCAGCCAGCAGCACCCTTCAATGCAGGGGGGCGAGCGTGGAGCCGGAGATCCGCACATGTGCATGGGCCGCGCGCCATTTACACATTAGCGAAATGCCTTCTCGGCCGTGGTTGAACCCGCCAGCTCCGGATTCCGAACAACTTCAACTTGTCAAGGACTTTTGCACAGCACCGGGACAGTGGCCCGGCTTTGATGAGCTGACGTCTGAACATGATGCTTCCGCGCGCCAAGAGAGGATTGCTCGCACCCGCCAAGCGCGACTGGCTCGACGGGCTCCGCTGTGTTGGCGCTCCATTGCTGCTGCCGCCGCTGGCACTTTCAACCGGCAGCGGCGCTGCCGGTTGAAAGTCTCCCTGCTGGATGCCTTTGGGATTACGTGCTTCGCATTCATACAGCGAGGCAGAAAATGGGTCGCGTTCCCGCCTCGCACATCACTGCGGAGAGGGCCCTTCGAATTTCTTACTTTGGGCTCCAAGTTCAAATTTATACGGCCTTTCCGATAAGAGCATTTTTATCTAAACAGGATAATGTATATCTTAGATAGTGAATGCTATTAAAGACGACTTTATATCCAGCTGCCGCTACTACGCTCTCTAACCGTCGTATCTTCCCTCGAAACGACCAATTTTTACCTGCCCAAACTAAGGCCAATTGGGTCGCAACTTGCTTCGGACGGCAGCCGTGACGCTGGGGTGCCAAAGAGCTCCACAGTCCTCAAGAGACCAGCCGCTGCTCAGATCTCCTGCCGCCGTTGCTACATTCTCACTCGCTACCCCCCCCCCCCTGCCTGCCATGGAGACGCCGCTCGCGCATGCGTTCCACCCCGCGCCGCTGGACGACGAGCTGTACCCGTTCCTGGACGGGGAGAGTGTGGACTCGCCCGAGCACGAGTTCTTCATGAGCGCGTACCCCGCGACCATGGTCGACCTGGACTTCGTCGCCACGGTGCAGGCTCTGCCCGCGCACCAGAGCGACACCTCCGCCCCACAGCAGCAACAGCACCACCAGCTGCAGATCAAGACCTTCGACGACAGCCTCCTGCACCAGCCGCTGAACCTGCCGCAGCCGCAGGACAGCGCGCTGCTGTCCCCGTCCGCCTTCCGCGACATCAAGCAGCCCAAGGCCTTCTTCGGCGCCTCGCCAAGGAAGAACCCGAGGGCGGGCGCGCGCCAGCGTCCGCGGCCGCGCGTGGCATCGGCGCCCAGCTCCACGAGGTCGGACTCGCCCACGTGCTCGCCCCCGTCGAGCGTCAACGGCGACGGCGCGTGTTCGAGCTTGAAGGATTCAGAGGAGATTCTGAACGCCCCCGTCAAGAGCCTCACCGAGGAGGAGAAGAAGCTGCGCAGACGCGCGCAGGTGGCCAAGTCCGCCAGGAAGCACCGCAACCGCCAGAAGGAGGAGCTCGCCAGGCTCCGCGAGCAGGTCCAGATGCTGCAGGAGCAGATGGCCATCATGACCCACCACCAAGGCTCCAGCTCCCCAACGAGCATCAAGCGCGAGCAGGACGTGATCACGCAGCACCGCAAGCGCAAGAAAGTGGACGATGACGACGAGGACGTCGGAGGGGGCGTGCTCACCAATCCCAGCATTGGACTCATCAACATGCCCCCGCAGAAGCCGCACATCCAGCACTGGTACCACCGCCTGCCTGTCGACACACTCGAGCGGTCCACAATGCTCACTCGCATCGCGGACAAACGCATGGCGATTGGAGAGCAGTACATTCGCAGCGAATTCGGTCCGGGGACGTCGTATCCTCTGACGGACATTAAGTTGAACTCGAACGGACCCGATCTCGAGATCAAGCAAGTGCGTGGCCGTCTCGTCTCCGGATTCACCCACCACGAGGTGGGCGAAGCCTGCTGGAACTCGTTCTCGAACTTTGTGTTCGATGTGCCCGAGCGATTCCGACGTCACGTGACGTGTGAGCGGCTCATGGAGCTGGACGCCAATACCCGCTACGGACGCACGATCGTGCCCGTGCTGCGCGACCTCAAGGGCCGCATGGTGTATTTCCACTCGTACTTCTTGGTTCGTCGACATGTGCGGGACGATTATGTCATGATCACGTGGGAAACCATCACGGATGACGATCTGTACCCCCCGGCAGCAAACGAAGACCCTGAGACGACGCTACGCAACGACGAAGTTGGCTGGTACGTTAGCTCTTGTGTTTCTAAACCTCACATTGCTATAACCAGTCACTCACAAAACTTGTTTATGTTGTTACAGCATGATTTTGGAGTCGGAACGGCTGCCGGACCAAGGCGTGCGCACCACATTCCGGTCCATCACGCACAGCACGCCGCCCGTCGGAGTCATGACACATCCGCGAGGAAAAGTGAACGAGGCGTTTTTGACGGTGTTCTGCCGCAACGCTGACACTGTCGAGAACTCGGCATGGAACTTGTTGATCAAAACCCACCCGAATCGCATCCCCAAAGCCGAGATCGTGGTGTGATCGACAGTAGACAGACAAATCCGTGTGAGTATCCAAGCAGCACTCTAGCAAGTGATGAAGCTTTGGTCAGGGCTGTATAGCTTGTGTGTTAACAAAAATTAATAAGCCTTATGTATGATTTTATTTCGTGTTTCCTCTTACACCCTCGCTGTCGTAGTACAAGAATATTGTTCAATTCCGCCTTACGTTTGTCGTTCTTCTACGAGCTGCAAATTTACTTTTGCTACGTGGACTTCAATGGTGACGAAAATTCAAGGTCAAAATTGATTATCTCGGAGCAGGTTCAATGGAGAAATACAGCAGGTAGGCACTCATTAAACGGTTGCGCTGACGCTGCACCGCGTCCGATTAGGGCGTTGCAGACTCACTTCTGATGCTCTCGTACACCAGCGACCCGCAGATCTGCGCGCACAACTGCCTCCCTCTCGAGTACCGTTCCAGAGTTGGAGTTAGCGCCGACAAGTCCAGCAGATGCGTCTTCGTACAAATGTTGCGGCACACAATGCGCTCCACGCCGTCCATGCAAACCTCCGGTCGCACCAGCACACTACAGGGTACAGTAAAACAATGCATTAGTAGTTGATCAAACACAACAATACAACACAAGGCAACGCAAGAATACTCACGCTCCAATGGTAGCACGCATGGCTTTCGTATCCTTCTGCAGCGGGTTCATATCGTCGGCGTCCACGTAGTCCCACAGGAAGATGCCGCTGTTCTCACCCCAGCGACAGTACGAGATCTCCCGGGTCTCCACGGAAATGCGGTCACCCGTGGCATCGCTCTGGAAGGTATTGTGGGATACTCCATAGCGGATGCTGAGCTCCGTGGGGGGCAAGTCCACGGTCTGCAACGAGGAGTTCACGAGCGTGTAGTTGGGCCACACCGCTCCACAGTGCATGATTGAATTGCACGCGGCCTTGAAGGTCTTGCACGCGTTCCGTGTCTCCATCGCGTAGACCGCAACCGTGGTCATACCGAAGCCGTCACGTCCTAGATCAATCTGCTGGCAGGTAATGTTAGGCGTCGTCCACGGGTTGATGCCTTGAGTCTCCTGCAGAATGATCTTCGTGGCCATGTCCAGCTTCGCTTCAGTGCACACTCGCTCCAAATTGGCCACACGAGTGAGCGGGTCGGTTAGCAAACGCGTGGGCGTGTGCAAGAAGTTGCGCATGTTAAGCTCAGCGCTGCTGGGCATCGCCCCGAAGAACATCGACCTGAGGTTGCGCACGAAGCCGCTCTGCATGAAGAGCGCCTGGCGTAGCTGCTCGTTCATCTTCTCAGCGTGTCGTCGCTTGTGGCGCTGAGCGATCGCCTTCTCTTCCCAACACGCCACGGCGCTGCTCGCACGCATCTGTTTGTGCTTCGAGCGCAGCGTTTCCAGTTGTTGCTCGAGGAAGGTCGCCTCAGCTTTCAGTGTCGTCATCTCACACTTGAGTAGATGATCAAACACACACACACAGGCGGATACAGAGTAAGTCAAGAGTTAATAATCGTAGTTATGAAGGAGCAACACGTCAATTTACCTTCTTTCGGCTCCGCAGTCGGCGTGCACTGTCGGCAATCTGCGCACGACGTCTAGCCTTGCGGTCTACCGGTCGTCCTTCTTGTTCTGCATCCGGCTCGATTTCCACAGATGATGATGAGAGGGACGCCGACAACACCGGCGTTCTCTTCTGTCTCTCTGTTGCACTCTCGTCCGTGCTGCTGCTTTTGTTATCAGCTTTGTCACTGCTGACACTGTCTGCTGTCGGTGACGAATCCCCCGACTCATCACTTACAGGCACAGGCTCCACTCGGTCCTGCTGCAACAAGTCAGAGAAAAAGCTCATGTCCAGGCCGCCGTGCACTTCCAGTCCACAAGCGTTGAGCTGCAGCGGCGCCTCCTCCAGCGACCCAGGCAGTAGATCCATATCCTCCCCACCAGCAAGTCTACAAGTACTAAGTCTTGAGCAACCGTGTTGCGAAGAGCACAGTGAGATGACCACGAAGGCACTTCGGGCCCACTCAGCAAATTTGAGATTGCGGAAGCTCTGTGTTCAATTCAAGCACCGACTCCGTAGATATGAGCAATACGAGACACTAGTAAGTATTGGCCTAAGGTTCAAGCGGGGACAAGTAGAGTAGCCAACACGACAATACACTCAGTTGCCGTTGCTCCATGCTGGTGGAGAAGCCCCGATAGGTGAAGTCGCATTTTGGTTGATATTCTTAGTCACACTAACTAACTTTTATCTCGATCCTTTTCGTCTTGTATCTCAGTCTACACGTATCCCGTATCGGATCCTATTGTACGTTGTTGGACGAAAGTGAACACACGAGACGGGAATCACCTTTCGCAGTTGCACAGCCAACTCACATCTGCAATCGACAATCTGCCCGTGTGGACGGTAGAGTTCTGTCCGCTAACATTGGGTGGGCACTCGACTGAGATTGGTTCGTTTGACTGAGAGGGCTCCGTCATCGTGCTGCGTATTGATGCCTGTGGAGATGCAGCCTGTGACTCCAGCCGATACTGTTCAGTGTCCAAAGCGTGAAGGTTGTGAATATGGCGCACGTAGCGACGACGCACCCACAACTAACAGAAGCGCAAGAAGGTGGATGTCGACGAGGTTGTGGGCGGGGACGTGCTCAGCTACCCCAGCACTGGTCTCCTCCGCATGCCTCCACAGCAGCAGCATGTATCATTTGTCCTCCGTGTCGTGCTCTTACACGCTGATCATACATGTTCGGGCGTCTGAGGCGTGCTCACGAATCCGGTCGAACACAGTGACGCCGCAAACTCTGGCGCCTTCCTCGGCCACACCCAAGAAGTGTGCGAGTTCAGGTACTGTAGCAACCGGAGCGAACGATTGACGCTTTGTACAAATTGCGCGATAAACAAACAACGCGCTTCACGCCGTCATGGCACAGCTCGCGACGCACCATAGCTCTGTTGCATAAGTCAGCAAAACACAAAAACATACAACAAGTTAGTAAAACCCAGGCAACGTATCGTGGAAAGACTCCAACTTACGCTCCGACGATATCGCGCTTGACTTTTGTCTCGGGCTTGACAGGGTACAGATCGTCGTCGTCCGCAAAGTCCCAAACCAGAACGCCGTAGGTGTCACTCATGCGATAAAACACGAGCGAGCGAGATTCAACTGACACATCTGTAGGTTTATCCCTCTCCGCTGTGGCGGTGCTTCGGTAGCAAGTGTCGGTCTTGGCGTAGCTGATGTTTCCTTGAGGCTTGTCCAACACCTCGGCCACTTGCGATACTGCAGTGTACTCGGGCCACTCCGTGCCGCATCCCAGGATGGCACTGCAGGCCGAGATGAAGACGGATTTGAGGTCCAAAAAGTCGAAAGCGTACGTGGCGACGGTGGTCAAGGCTTGCTGCTGCGGGTTTGTAGTTGGCACGAAACGCGTCACCATGGAGGGTGGCCCCGCGTAGTTCATGCCTTCGGTCTCGCGGAGGAGGATCTGAACGGCAAGCTCCGCCTTGGAGTCCGTGCAGAGCGCCAAGTAGTCACGTCGTCGCGAATGCCACGTGCGTCCCAGTCGCGCAGCAGACGGCACATGTCGAGTTCCGTGTTGGATTCCGGGGAGTTCAAGACAAGGTTTCGCATGGACGAGAAGAAGGGGCGCTGCATCACCAGCGCGCGGCGCAGTTGCTCGTTCACCTTCTCCGCTTGGCGCCTTTTGTGCTGCTCGGCCATTGCACGC
Organism: Phytophthora vignae f. sp. vignae; assembly: GCA_016169955.1. Lineage (NCBI taxonomy): Eukaryota > Oomycota > Peronosporomycetes > Peronosporales > Peronosporaceae > Phytophthora > Phytophthora vignae. Next base: position 502,301 of record JABJUM010000020.1, read on the forward strand.
TCCTCGGACTCATCCACGGCGCCATCGGGACGCAGTAATTTGTGCTTGGCGCGCAAAGAATGAAGCTGGTCAGTGAGATCGACGACCTCCTGCCTTAGATCCAGCATCTCGTGCTTCTTCCGGTAGCGGTGACGTCGCGCGCTCACCGCCATCTGCGCTCTACGCTTCGCCTTGCGGTCCAGCACCTTGGCCCTCGCTGTCGACTGCGATAGAGGAGCAAACACCGGCGACCCGGGCGATGCACTCGCGTCGTCGCTGCTGGTTCCGTCCGTGCTGGCAATTGCCGCCTCTCCGGTCTCCTGAACGTCGCTGTCCTGTGTCAACGTGGGCATTCCGTCGGCTTGGAACAGGAACTCGGACAGCAGGTTCATGTCGAAGTCTGCATCGGCTTCCGCGTCGGCGGGGTCGCCGAGATAAGTCATGGTGGACGAGCAATGAGGGACGGGATCAGTTGGCAGTAGGTGACAAATTGGAGAGTGATCGCCGACCGCGCTGCTATTCCGCCGTCGATCGCGTCGACACATTTTGGTCCACGCAATCACTCGAGCCCAATGTTGATGTCCCGGGTTTGATTTGCAAGAGCTGCTCGCGATAAGGGCTCAGCTGGCTCTCACCGCACGATTGAGTGAGTCGCTGTACAGTACAGTACAGCGACTGCAATTTGCAAGTGTATCCCGTAATTGTGGACCAGATTCCAGACACAAAAGACATTTGACACTCATTACATTACATTAGCGGCGCGACAGTAGCGTTGACGCTGTGCCGCGTCCGATTTAGGGCGTTGCTGACTCGGTTTTGATGCTCTCGTACACCAACGACCCACAGATCTGTGCGCACAGCTGCCTCTCCCTCGAGAACTGTTCCAGTGTCGGCGTTAGCTCCGAGAATTCCAGCATGTGCGTCTTCGTGCAAATATTGCGGCACACAATGCGCTCCACTCCGTCCATGCAGATCTCCGGCCGCACCAACACACTAGAACACAAACACAGCAAGGCATTAGCAGTCGGTCAAGACCTCGAACAACACAAATACACTTACGCTCCGATGGTGCAGCGCATGGCTTTCGTATCCTTCTGCAGCGGGTTCATATCGTCGGCGTCCACGTAGTCCCACAGGAAGATGCCACTGTTCTCACCCCAGCGACAGTACGAGATCTCCCGGGTCTCCACAGAAATGCGGTCACCCGTGTCACTTTCAAAGGTATTGTGAGATATTCCGTAGCGGATGTTGAGCTTCGTCGGGGGCAAATCAACGGCCTTCAACGAGGAGTTCACGAGCGTATAGTTGGGCCACACCGCTCCACAGTGCATGATTGAATTGCACGCGGCCTTGAAGGTCTTGCACGCGTTCCGTGTCTCCATCGCGTAGACCGCAACCGTGGTCATACCGAAGCCGTCACGTCCTAGATCAATCTGCTGGCAGGTAATATGGGGTGTCGTCCACGGGTTGATGCCCCCGGTCTCCTGCAGAATGATCTTCGTGGCCATGTCCAGCTTCGCTTCAGTGCACACTCGCTCCAAATTGGCCACACGAGTGAGCGGGTCGTTCAGCAAACGCGTGGGCGTGTGCAAGAAGTTGCGCATATTGAGTTCGATACTGCAAGGCATCGCCTCAGAGAACATCGACCGCAGGTTGCGCACGAAGCCGCTCTGCATGAAGAGCGCCTGGCGTAGCTGCTCGTTCATCTTCTCAGCGTGTCGTCGCTTGTGGCGCTGAGCGATCGCCTTCTCTTCCCAACACGCCACCGCGCTACTCGCACGCATCTGTTTGTGCTTTAAGCGCAGCGTTTCCAATTGCTTCTCCAGGAAAGTCGCCTCAGTCTTCAGCGTCGCCATCTCATGCTGAATAGGTGGAACCAACCAATGCAACGAGTGCGGAGGCTATCGTTAGTCCAGCACCGATAACACCAGCTTCTGTAGGCAGTAAAAAAATCAACTCACCTTCTTTTTGCACCGTAGTCGACGTGCACTGCTGGCCACTTGTGCTCGACGTCTGGCCTTGCGGTCTACCAGTTGCCCTTCCGGCTCAGCGTCTGGCTCGGCGTCCACAACGTCCGGAGAAGTTGAGGAGGAGGAGGAGGCCGGCGATTCGGACGTCTTCGCTCTCTTCGGTCTCCGAGACCCAGTTCCTCTTGCCTCCGGGCTGCTGCCATTGCGGCTATTGTCAGCTGCGTCGCTACTGGTACTGTCCGCTGTCGGTGACGAGTCTCCCGAGTCGGGCAGCATCTCCACTCTGGCGCTGCCCTCCGGCTGCAACAAGTCCGAGAAGAAGTTCACGTCCAGGTCCTCCTCCATTTGACCGCACGCCCCACTCTCTCCACCTCGTGTCACTAGTCCACAGGCGTTCAGCTTCAGCGGCGCCTCTTCCAGTGGGCCGGCCTGTAGCTCCATATCCCCTGGCACCAAGAAGTCTACACAATTCATGAAGAGAAATTAGCGCCACAACTTTGAATGACCACAGATGGATATTATTTAGATTTACACGCACCGGCATCAAGCGCCGCAAAGCTTAAGGGCCCGGGGCTTGATGACAGACCTGACGAGTGTTCATTCCCGTCCTGCCTGTCAGCCATCGAGAGCAGCTCACATGGCGCGGTGCCGACGACGTCCTGGTCCATTTTGGTTCCGATATAGAAAAGTGACGAAAGTGACATGTGGTACAGGTACAGTGTACCATAAATGAATTAGGTAATCTACGATTTAGTCACGCTTTTGTACAGTAAGGATCACTCCGGTTGCCATGAAGGTCCTCGATTCGAGCCGCTGGCCACGTCCAATGCTGACCTGGGGACGTTCCCGAGGACTTTCATTTCGGTGCAGATACTCCTGCAGACCATTCGCTCCACGCCGTCTGGGCAAATTTCGGGGCGCATCACCAATCTGTGTTAATTCAACATCAATCACGAGTTATTTGGACTTCTAGGTCTGCAACCACACATACTTACGCTCCGACGGTATTGCGCTCAATGAACGTGCTGGCCTTCAAAGGATACAGGTCGTCCGAATCCGCAAAGTCCCATACCAGCACACCGCACGAGCCGATCATGCGCGAGTAGTAGCGATCCCTTGTCTCGATGCAAGCCTGCTCCTTCGTGGAGTTGTGCACGTAGCGATGCTGCACATAACGTTGAAGTCAGTCGGGGGCACGTCGATGAACTTGGTGGAGGCTTCTTGCATGCCACCTCGAACGCATTGCTAGCATTCCTCGTGTTGAACGCATACACAGCCGTGCTCGTCTTGCCGAGGCCCTCAGCACCGAGATTGAGCTCCTCGAACACGATCTCCGGAGATGTCGTTACTGGGATCGTCGACGTCTCACGCAGCACAACTTGCATCGCCCGATCTAGCTTCTCCGCCGTCCCGACAGCTTCCAGGTCGCGTGCACGAAGTTGGGGGTCTTTGGGTAAGTGCGTGTACTTGTGAAGAAAGAGCCGCATATGTAGCGCTGCGCTAGGCGGTGCCGACTCGGTGAAGATCGACCTGAGATTCTTAACGTAGCTGGTGTGGGTAAACAGCGCCTGCTGTAGCTGCTCATGGATCTGCTCCGCTTGACGACGCTTAAGACGCTGTGTGATCGCTTGTTCCTCCCACGCCGCCACGCTGTTACTCGCTCGCATCTGCTTGTGCTTCGACCGGAGGGCTTCCAATTGCTGCTCGAGTAAAGTCACCTCAGTCTTGAGTGACATCATCTGAGTATATGATCGTTCAAACACACACAATAGAGATAGTGACTCGAGTCGGCAATACACGTTGTAAAAGAATGGTCCACCTTCTTTTGCTGCGGACTCGGCGGGCGCTACTATAGCAATCTGCGCTCGGCGTCTTGCCTTCCGGTCTACCAGTAGTCCTTCTTGCTCGTCATCGACCTCACCACCTTCCGCAACCTCCTGAAAAGCTGACGACTCGAACGTCTTCGTTCTCTTCGGTATGCCAGCCCCCACTACAGCCTTCTCGGTGCTGCTGCTGTTGTCAGCTGCGTCGCTGCTGAGACTGTCTAGTGTGGGTGGCGAGTCTTCGGGCTCGTTGTTTGTGGGTAAAGGCTCCACTATCGCGCTGCTGGCTGCTGGCAGCAAGTCCGACAAGAAGCTCGTGTCCAGATCGTCCACCTGGCCACACCCTTCCCCAATATCTCCGCTGTGTGCCACCAATTCGCCGAGTTGCAGTGGCCTCTCATCCACCGTTCCGGCCTGCAGTCTCATACCTCGCGGCACCAGGAAGCATGGTTATCAAGGCAATCTAGTCAAGACTTGGTCACGCCTGACTGTCATGTCAGCGCCATGCCTTGACGAAGCAGGCACAGTATATGTACAGCAGCACTAATACCCAGTCTGTCTTCCCTTCCTCGATTGTGTGTGAAGTGAAGCATGTCCTTGACTTGTGCGAACTCAGCCACATTTATTGTGCCCAAAACACAATAAATTCCCAGATACTTCGGTAAACAGACGAGAGATTAGAACTTGCTGCGCTTGTACTTGGCTTGGGTTTCGACTTGTATGAAGTACATGCCGCAGTGACAACTGAGGCTTTCAGCTGGATATCGACGCAGCACCCTCAACGGCATTGAGTCAACGCGCTAGAGTATCTTGAAAATCGTTTGGTGTGGCTGAGAGAACTCGCTGTTGGCTAAGAAGGACTGCGACTCTCCATCTCGCCTCGTGCGATACAGCTCTGCAACGAGCGGGTGCATTATTTAGATCGGGGATGCAGCGGTTTCGTTCGAGTCGAGTCGCGTGTTGCGAGGGCGCCCAAGCCAACTAGTGGCGATGCCCGTTGTCAACTCTCGCAGTTCGAGCTCCAGTCCAGAGAGGGGCGATGCATTCACAGATGAGAGGGAGCTAGACGTCCGGCGCACCAATAACCCAGCGGGATTTCCGGCGGCGTCTTCGTTTTTCATTATCCACGAGTCGAGCAGCAGTGTCATTTTGCCAAATGGAGGCGGCAGGAGTCCTCCCAAATTACGACGAGGGGGTGGTGACGGAGATGCACCTCCGGGCGCAAATCGTAGTCGTCAGAGAGGCCCGTTCACAGGCTTAAGGAGGAAGAAATCCAGGTCGAAGATGCCTTCCAGCGCACCAGAGTCCCAGTCTACCAGCTCGCTCGATACATCGTCACCAGCTCTCCGAAATTCCTCCACTGCCCTGTCGCCCACTGTGTATGAAGGCCACGAGGACGAAGAAGAGGACGACACGAACCAAACCCGAACTGTTACTGTTGAGTCTACAGCGAACACGAAGCGCACCATCGAGCTCTCCATTCTGAACCGTTGCGGGTCTGCTCCAGATCTGCCGATGCACAGTCCGCTCAGTGCCAGTGTCTACAGCTCGTCGAAGAAGCGGACGCTTCAGAGCAGCAGCGGCGCTAGTCCACACCTAGCAACACTGCAGCGTAGCAGACTCACGCCGTTGCCTGCGAACACTCGAGCAAAAGTGGTGAAACCGGACACTTTACTGAATGTCGACGAGGTCACACCCAGCGACGGGTTTGACTCTGTGTCCTTGTTCCCGAAGGACCCGTTGCTGCAGGAGAAGATGCGGCAGGACGCGCAGACGATTGCGTCCTTGAAGCAGCGACTGGTGCTCTTGGAGCGCGAAGTCTCAGCCAGCACCAAGTATCGCCACCTGACGGAGAAACAGATAGCTCAGCTCAGCCTCGAGACCCAACGACTTCAAGGCGAGAAGACGCAGCAACAGGCCCGCATCGACGAGCTGGACAAGACCGTACTCAGACAACGGCACGAGTACGACAAACTCGCAGCACGGTATGCCGCTGTATACGCGAATCTCCAGAAGCTCGTGGACCAGCAGCAGAATCCATCCGACAACTCGGCCCAGCAGAGCGCACTGCAGGCGCTGGCCAGAGAGAATCAGGACTTCCTCCGCAAACTTCGCGTACGCACTCGAATCGAATCGAAGCTTAGCTTAGCTTAGGTGGTTCATAGGCAGCATTCTGATGGCGATTGTTGGTGTTCGTGTGAAATTCTGCAGGTCTTGGAAGCTCGACATGCCGAAGATAATACGCTCACGTCCAACCAGGAGAAGAAGATCAAGCGTCTCAAGGCTGAAATCGAGGCTCTGCAGCACATGCACGACGTCAAAAACCGCGAAGATGACGTCGACGAGTCTTCCAGCGACACCGATCAAGTATCTCGCTTGGCTAGGCCGAAGAAGCGCGCGGATAGTGACATCAGCCATGGCGGTCGGCCGAATAGCGCGTCGTCAACTGCGTCTATCGCATCGTCCACTCCGAGGAGGACGGGGGTCCCAGTACGCGTGCAATTTGTGCAAAATGCAGCACTGGGTACCGCCGGTCATCTCGTCACTGCAGAAGCGTACCAGTACATCGACCCCAACATCCTCAAGGTGCTGGAGAAAGTCGACTCGCAGTTCAGCATCACAAACGCCATCAACTTGTCGGTCGTGCTGAAGAAGTGGCTCAACAGTTGCGTCCACATCGTATGCTCCACTCATCTGCCGACCGTGCTGCAGACGTTGTTGAAGCGGATGTGCGAGTTGCTGCACTGCGAGCACGTAGCGCTCTTCACGGTGGACTATGCAGCTCGGAAACTGGTCGCGACGTCGTCGGAGCGCGGACCTGAGCGCTGGGAGCTGCCACTCGACAAGGGAATCTCTGGCTACGCTGCACGACACAATGTACTCTGCAACGTTCCCTGTGCCAACGACGACCCGCGCTTCTTCAGCTCCACCGACTCGATCACTGGTACGACTTCGCGCGAGGTCTTGGCCCTGCCGATTGTGCACGAGCTCCAGCTCTACCTCGAAGCACACTTAGGTGGGGCTGGAGACAGCAACCGGACGAAAGTAAACGGCCACGGGGTCTTCGCGGTGCTTCGTGCTTGGAACACAACCCACCAGAAACCTTTCTCGCCCAACGACCAGATCCTCGGTTCTCTGCTTGCCATTCAAGCAGGAATCATCCTCCGCCAGACGGCCGTGACTAAGACGCTGCAGAAAATCAACCACAAAACGCACCAGATCCTGCAGATGCCAAGCGAAATTATCGCCAAGGCCTCAGTGGGGCTACATACCATGCGATCTCCGCACTCGGAAGTGCCTGGTAGTCCGTCGGCTACGGGGTCGCTGTCTCCATTACCGTCAGAGTATCCAGGACCATCGTTGACCCCATCGGTAGTGCAGCTTGTTGCTGTCGCTCAGAAGGAACTGGGCGAGTGTTTGGGCATCAAGCAGCTACGAATCTTCGTCTTTGATGCTGCAGCGCACATGCTGTGGCATGCTGGCGAACAGTTACCTCATGACACGGGAGATGGCAGCACTCAAACCCTCGTCCGCCGCTACGTGAGCGCTCAAGCTTCTCTCTGTGCGGTTCTCCTTCGTAGTGACGCCACTTCGATGATTCTGACGGAGCCCTCGGCTCAAGCAGCCTTCAACGATACCGTGGACATCCCCGGCGGTGCTCGCGGATTGTATCTTGTGCCGATTCTCGCGCCATGGGGCAATGGGGCGCTTCCGTTTGGGGTGGTGCAGGTTGCACGCGTGGCTAAGGCTCGGCTGTCGGCGTCACCATTTGCACTCACTGCTTCGGAAGGAGCGGGGACAAGCATCATCGCAGGCTCGGTGGCTGAAGTTGTTGTCAACAGCGAGCGCGAGGCAGCACAACAAACTGAGGACCGACTAATGCTCGAGTTACTTGCGCTGTTCTGCCGGGTCTTCGCTGGGTTGCTCCACCACATAGCAGCCGAGCAGCTCTACGATGCTTGTCCACCGGAGATACTACAGGCTCAGCTTGCGACTTTGTCCGACCATCTTGACGATCTTGCCGCGAGACGAATGGCGGGAGACGATAGTGACGATGACACCGACCCTCCGCATGCAACCACTCCATCTTCCCACCGAGCCTCAAGCTCGCACCGTTCTGGGAGACACGCATCCATTGCTGCTGTGAGAGATTCCCCACCACCTTCTCGTAGTGCCCGGCGAGCAGCATCAGCTGACTCGAAGCACAGATCTGCACCCCTGGATCCCCAACGCGTATCTTCCCCGCCAACAAACAGTGCTCACCAATCTCGAGTTGGCAGTGGAGACTATATTCAGCGACAAAGCACTCATATCGGAGCGGTCGGCTATGAAGCCGTTTCTGCTGCTGCTGTTGACAAGACTTCAGCGGCAGAGTTCGACAACATCGGCACAATAGAAGACGTGAGCATAGCTTCCGATGACATCAAAGCAGACACGGAGCTGGATCCAGAGAGCGAGGCGCATGAGCTACGTGAGCCTGATCAAGTACAGCATGAAGCAGAAGAAACAGCAGTGGGAACAAACGAAGTCCCTGCTTCATTAGCTGAAGACAACATCGTCTACGCTACAACTTCTCATGAAGAGAGCGTTGCTAATGAGACCGACATCGGCTACAATTTGGGAGACAATGACGCCTATGACCCTACCTTGTGGCCTGCTGCAGACAACGTCGGCGTCTACGAGGAAGGTGCTGCGTGGGAATACGGCGCCGTGGAAGATGCCGCGCTGGCAAATGACGACGAAGACGCCAATAGCACCACCGTGGTGAGAGGAGGCAGTCACATCTCTACCAACTCGACCTACGCCATCGATCTGCACTTGTCGTCTAGAAACACGTCCAGCGCCGAAACAGATGAGCCAAGTGGCGCGCTTTGACAATAAGAAGACTCGGATTGACCTCAGGAGAAGCGAATGCTACCTGTTCTTGAATATAGAGAGGATTAATCAACACTGTCAAGATGCACAGAGGCCACCGGCTAAACCGCACTGCTACCTTCCATCCCCTCCCGCGAACCTACCTATACATGAAGCCAACCCTGGGCCGACTTCCATGGTCCTTGTGTCGTTCGAGGTGCGCTGCGCGTATGGGTGCCTTTTGGTGCTGGTCTTGTCAGGTGGGCCTACTGACGCTCGCAATCCTTCAACGATGTATTGCGAGAAGCGCACAGCTTACCGAAATGACGAACGGTACGGCGGAATGCGCGTTCGTTAGCAGCGCTGAACAGCTCGCTCTGGAACTCACGCGCCTCGTCGGGTGTGAGGAAGTTGACTGCTGCGGTTGCAAACGTTCCAGCCGTGGCTTGCTCGAACCACTCTGCGATCCACTGCTGAAGCTGAGGGCCGTTGACCTTGGCTAGTTGCACCATAACACCCGCCGCCGAGCCATAGTCTGAATCCACCCGTGTAGGTGACATGGCGCCAAGTACAACGCCTCGCAGCAGATAACTTACCAACATTTTGTTGCTATCTTCGTGTGCCGCGTTGCTAGATGTGCACAATGCAGCAAGCTTAACACGCGCGTTCTCGGTCTGAGACTGCACGTATACTTGTTCCAGAAAGCACAGCACCGCCTTGTTGGCATCATTGTGTGAAATGGCTAGTGCTGCCACTGCGCACGCGAACATACTCGTCATAAGCGGCCGACCTTGTCCAGAAGCGGTGCCTGGCACAGGAGCAGCTAGCACATGCGGCACGCAACGAACGGCGCGCTCCATCAAGAAGAAAAACTCTTCCACCACGTCTGGACGCGCTTCCATGTCCTTCACACTCGCGAAGATCGGCGTAGTCGTCTCGATCAGTGTAAACAACATGCGAGCGAAGAGAGCGTCCATCTCTGCCGAGTTGGTTTGTTCATGAGCGAAAAACTTGAGCACCATGCTGGCAGTGTAGAGATACGACGACTTGGGCTCTGCTTGGTAAAAAGCCAGCAAGTTGTCCACAAGCTGCGGCAGCAGTGGGGCGATCTCAGCACCACACATGCGAAGAATGCGCTTATAGCAACGACACACACGTTCCACGAGTTCATCGTGGCCGCGATACAGCGCCAGCATCTGGTTGATCAGCGGCCACAACTGCTCGGTAAGCATCACAAGCGGGTGCTTCTCGCCTTGCAGCTTTTTAATGTCTAGATACTCGTAAATGGCCATCAGTCGCAGCAACTCGTTAAGCGCGACCTGCACATGACTCTTGGCAGCACTCGACGCAAACAGCGTAGTGAGTCGCTGGCCAATGCCCTTCATGACTTGGTCCAGAAGCGACAAAATGCGCGCCATATCTCCAGAATTTGCCACACCTGCGCAAATGCCCTCCAAAATCAGAACCTGATCCTCCACGACCATAAGCTCGTGTTCCTCAATGTGCAGGTAGAAAGCGACGATATCTCCACCCAACATTGACCAGCAGTCCATGGCCAACGCGCGAACTGCCGATGCAGCGGCACGCGCTACCTCCCACTCTGCATATCGAGCGTCCCCTGCGCTCTTAGTCACGCAAGTATTCAGAAATCCCACCTGGGCTGACAGCGATGCTGGATGTGCGCGTAGCCACTCAGCGTACCGCGATACAATCAAACACGACGTGTAGCAGATCGCCGGGTGGTCGGCAAACTGCGGGAGGTGCTGGAAGATCAACGTAATAGGCGCGTCCAGCGCGTTGGTCTTGATTCTCTCCACCTCCCGCGCAATGGACCGGAAACAATACAAATGCGCCTCCACCGCTTCCCACCTACGTGACTCGGCAGGTGCTTGGAAAATCTGGTTCAATCCGTTCACGCAGTGCTGAAGAACAGCATCGACGCCCAGTAGCTGGCAGCAGTCACGCAGAATGTCTCCGAGTTCCTGACGGAAGCCCTTGAAGTCCTGCTGCTTGTCCAGCGGTAAACTCGGGAACTCCTCCCTGAACTGCAACTTCTGCATGCACAGATTTGCTAGCCGTTCCAGTCGGGGCTTGTACTGCGCTAACAGCGCGGGCGTGGCGCGGCGCTGGAGCTCCTCGAGCAGTCGGAACCAGAACGGAATGGTTACATCCGCTACCTCCGCGTCCGGGTAACCCATGCAGTCTAGTAGCAGATCCACCAGCGCCGCGTGGTCGTTCCCCACTGCATGTTGCTGCAGCAGGAGCTCTAGGTACGCCTCGCCCATCTCCGTGAAGATCCTGCAGAGTCCCAAGCACGCGTCCACGTCCTCCGCCTCCGCTGCGGCACCGAAAGCTCCTCTCAGTGAGATTAACCTCGGAGCCAGCCACTGCACCACCACGTTCTGGTGCGCGTACGAGTGCACAACTTCAACCGCCAAGTCAACGGACGCGTCGAACAGCTCGTCGCGAGCCAGGAAGCCCAGCAGAGAGTGTAGCAGCGGGTTACGCACCACCACCTCGGCGTCCACGCGGACGTAACGTAACCAGCTCGTGAGCGCTCGTAGTACCGTTTCCTGGGTATCCACTGAGTGGGTACTGCTGGCATCGTGCATCACTTGGGGCAGTAACTGGTCCAGCACAGCGGGCGCCCAGGCGTCCACCTCATCCTGCATCCTCTGTCTGAGTCCTCGTTCGGCCAATGAGTCCGCCTCCTCCACTAGCAGCAGCAGTAGCTCGGCGAGTATGGTGGAGGTTACGCCGTGCTGGGCCAAGTGTAACAGGGCGTACCCCAGCACACTTTGCCCATTGCACTGGGTGTAACTCTGCCGGATAACCGCGAGGAGCTGGCTGGTTGTGTCCTGAGCGTCCTGCAGCTTGAGATCTTGCGGCTGGAGACGCGGCAACGTCGCCACCAAGGCCAGCAACAGCTGCGTAACCACCATCTTGGGCAGCTTGGCGCTGCGGGATAACCAGGTTACGATCCGCGTACTCCATGCGCCAAAGTCGCAGGTTGAAGTGGAAGGCTGGCGCCGCAGCTTATTGGCCAGCGTTTGCGCCGAAAAAAAGACCGCGGGGACGGCGTCCGAATTTAGCGCTGCGTTGTTTTCGGAAGGCAACAGCTGGTCCAGCAGAGCCGCGCAGACGCCGAAGGCCGCCGGGGTGAGCTGGAAGCCACGCAGGAAAGCGTCCGCCGATCGCGTCGCCTCCGGGTTGGTTAGATGCGGCTGGTAGAGCGAGTTTAGCGCCGATAGCACCACCGCCTCCAGCTGCGCGCCGTCGTCCGCTGACGCTGACGTAGCCATGTCCGCCAGTGTCCGATCCTTTGTTATGGGGAATGGTTGATAAAACACTTGACTTTGAAATTGTATGGTTTTGTAGTTATGTGGACTACACTCATTGCTTAATTTCGGAAAACTATTGAGGTGCCCCTCGGAGGTTTACAAGGTGCCCCTCATGTGCAACTGATGTTGGTTATCGATGACAGCTTTCTCTCACCTGGTCGGTTTCATACAGCAGCAGTACATGCGTCTTGCCACTCAGTTGTGCCTTCCTTGATTGCCTCGAAGACCATCATATCCTCCAGACGTGCGAACTCGGCCACTTTGAGTGGCGGTTTTGGCCCGTTCACGAGAATTTGCATGTCCGTGCAGATGTTCCGGCAAACCATTCGCTCCACACCATCCGGGCAAACTTCGGGGCGTAGCACCAATCTGAGTTAACATCATACACGAGGTTAGCATCCACCAAACTGAAGGTTGCCAGGTTACAGCAAACTTACGCTCCGACGGTATTCCGCTTGACGTACGTGCTGCCCTTCAACGGGTACAGATCGTCTGCGTCAACGAAGTCCCATACAAGCACGCCGCACGAATCGATCATCCGAGAGTAGTAGAGATCTCTTGCCTCGATGCAAGTTTGCTGCTTTGTGAAATTGTGTTCGTAGCGATGCTTTGCCATGCCGTAACGAACATTGAACTCAGTTGGGGGCACGTCGACAAACTTGGTGGAGGTTTTCACGCGGGTGTGGTCGGGCCAAACTCCGCACGTGTTCAGGATAGCCTTGCATGCCACCTCGAACGCATTGTTTGCATTTCTCGTGTTGAACGCATACACAGCCGTGCTCGTCTTGCCGAGGCCCTCTGCTCCGAGGTTGAGCTCTTGGAACAAGATCTCCGGTGATGTCGTTGCTGGGATCGTCGAAGTCTCACGCAGCACAACTTGCATCGCTCGATCTATCTTGGCAGCAGTTCCGACAGCTTCCAGGTCGCGCGCACGGAGCTGGGAATCTTTCCGCAAGTGCGTGTACTTGTGAAGAAAGAGCTGCATGTTGAGCGCCGCGCTGGGAGGTGCCGACTCGGTGAAGATTGATTTTAAATTCTTCACGAACCCAGAATGAAGAAACAACGCTAGTTGCAACTGCTCATTGATCTCCTCCGCTTGACGACGTTTAAAGCGCTGTGCGATAGCCTTCTCTTCCCAACACGCCACGGCACCATCAGCTCTTAATGCGTTGTGCTTTAGACGCAGCGCCTTCAGTTGCTCCTCGAAACGATGCACTTGCTCCCTCAACGTCACCAGTTCGGTCTAACATCAGAGCAGCCACTTGCAGGGCCGCCGATTATGGCATTTTTATTTATGTAAGCCAAGCTGGCTCATAAATAATGGTCGGCCTGCCAGAAAGAAGAGGACATAAATAATGTCATGCAGAAAATGTGTCTCATAAATAATGTTGAAATATCATGATCCTGTATTACTTAAAGTGTGTATTGGTCTCTCTAAATTTCAAGATTTGTTTCTGATAATTTGCCCAATTACAATTATTGCTAGGACCTCTTGACATAAATAATGTTATGGCCAAGCGAAAACGGCCAACATACATTATCCATACTTATTTATGGTCATTATTTTTATGGCCATGCTATTTTCGGCGGCCCTGGCCACTTGCCAGGTAAAGCACGATTATACTGCACAGAAGAGTAAGACTAGCGGGTCGTACCTTCTTTCGAGAGCGATACGTGCGTGCGTTCTTAGCGCTTAGCAGTCGACGCCTCTCGTCTCGGTCGCCCACCTGAGCGGCATCAGAATCTGGGGAGGACACTAGTTTCCGCTTCCGCTGTGTATCGTGCGTACCGTGAAACTCTTCAGGGGACAGTGCGCTCTCGGCGCTGTTACTGCTGTCGACACTGTGCATCGAAGATGACGGAGACGGCGCTACATTCACCACGGGGGTGATGCTGAGAGCGTTCGGGTCGGGAGACAGCAGCTCTGACAAGAAACTGAGGTCGGCGTCATCCATTTGTCCGCCGCTAAATCGTCGCGCTTGGTTGTCTGCGGCGTCTCCGATTAGAGGGTCGAGAGCGGGTGAGTCTGGCAGATCAATCAAATGACGACACGTTTAGAGTGCTATTGGCTGTGTACAATGCACTATAGAGCGCACAAGGCCTACCGGCATCGGTCGAGGGGGCCGTAAAGCCACTGGGGACGCCCAGAGGCGCGTCCGTCGAGTTGCGTGCCTTCATGTCTGGCGAAGCGGCCAAGGCGCTCGACGTGTGCTTGCTTTTTGTTTTTGTGACTCACAAAAACCAAGTGTCATATTGGTCCCCTATTCCACGAGGTCAGTTCAGCCTCTCCAAGACCTGCTTGAAGTCCTGCTGAAGGCTTCAGCTTAAAAGCTAAAGCTTGTTGCTTGGTCTTCGTGCTACATGTATAACACTGCAGTACAACTTCAGAAATTCACCGAAAGATTTCCATTATCCTTTGTCAACAACACTACTGCAAGCTGGACTAAATATTCAATCAAACACGAGGACGCATGTCGGGCCTCTTATGCGGAAATTGGCCGGGCATCGGGGCAGTGGCCGACGATGGTCTGGTAGACCATCGAGCCACAGATCTGTGCACCCATCTTCTTCGACTCGGAGAACCGGCGAATGTCCGGAGGCAGTTGAGTCGTGCTCGCCGAGTGCACCTTGGTGCAAATGCTGCGGCACACGACGCGCTCAACGCCGTCTTCACAGACCTCGGGCCGGACCACCACACTGTGAGAACCAACAGTCAAGACAAGTATGTTAGCGCCACCCACAGTGAAGACAGAATAGACGGCGAGAAACTTACGTTCCGATGACGTCGCGCTTGACCAACGTGTTCTTGTTCATCGGGTACAGGTCATCGTCGTCGGCGTAGTCCCACACCAACACTGCGCAGCAATCCATGATCTTGAAGTATGAGAGCCCACGGCTCTCGACAGCCACTTCGTCCTGGCCGTCTTCGCTGCGGTAGCGGCACCCTGAAACGCCGTAGCGAATACTGTCCGAAGGCGAGTCCACCACCTTCCCGTACGAGTCCAGCTGCGTGTAGTTGGGCCACGCGCTACCACATCCCAGAATGGCACCACACGCAGCAAGGAAGATCTGCACCGTGTTCATCGTATCGAACGCGTACACTGCCACAGTGGACGCGCCGAACTCCGTTGAACTCGTGCTGATCTGTCGCGTGCTGATGTGCGGACGCAGAACTGGAATGCCCTCGGTCTCACGCAGAACCGTCTGCATGCCCAACTCCAGTTTGGCATCGGTGCAGACGGACACCAAGTCGCGCGTGCGAGACTGCGGATCTTTTCGCAGGTGAGTGTAAGTGTGCAGGAAGCGTCGCATGTTGAGCTCCATGCTGTGTGACGGCAGACCAAGCGAGAACATCGCCTTGAAGCTGTTGACATAGCCGCTCTGCTGAAAGAGCGCGTGGCGCAGCTGCATGTTGAGCTCCTCGGCCTGTCGGCGCTTGTGGCGCTGAGCGATAGCCTTCTCCTCCCACTCAGCCACAGCACCATCCGCGCGCATCAGCTTGTGCTTGGAGCGCAGGAAGTCCAGCTGGTAGTTCAGGTAGCTCGCCTCCTTCTTCAGGTTGATCATCTCGTTCTACAAGCACCAGGTAACACAACATATCAGCTCTTCCAATCTACCTCCTGTACCGCCCAGTCACAGACACAAAGACTTACTTTCTTGCGGGAACGATGGCGCCGCGCACTGATGGCCACCTGGGCTCTGCGCTTGGCCTTGCGGTCCTCCGCCTTCTTGTCCCCGGCAGTCTCCGTCGCAGCCTTCTGCACGACCACAGACGTGGTAGGCTGCGATACAGTTGCTGCATCATTATCATCGTCGCTGCTCTCCGTGGTCTCGCTCCTTCCGCTGGGAGACGACACCACCAGCTGCTTCGATGACGTCGTCGAGACTGGCGACGTCGGTTCGGGGACGAGCTCGTCGCCCTGGTGGAGCAGTTCCGACAGGAAGCTCAGGTCCAGGTCGTCCACAGACGCGCCGAGCATGGCGCCGCCGTCCACCGAGCCGACGTCCAGCAGCGTCAACGTATCGTCCAGTCCGTCCACCGAGGCGTGGAGATTCATGTCCGCCGCGTTAAGCAGGAAGTCTGCAGTCATTGGCACGGAAACAATGTGAGTTGGTTGAGCCTATTTAGCGGCAGCGCCATGGTACCAACGGCGGAGCTCACCTGGCTCGATCGATGCCTGGCTCATTGTTCTAGAAGGGTTCACTCGTCCGAATCACTATGGTCTTTCAGAGGCAAAAGGAAGAGTGCTGCTCCGCTGGCGTGGGCGATTGGCTTTCAGTATGGAGCGCAGCCCTAACCGCTGATGAGTGGTGTGTGCCACACCGGATCCTTTGATTGCGTATGGGATGAGACACAGCTCCCGGACAATCAGCGCCGTGGAAGGTCCCACCTAGTGAAATTCGGTTGCCTCCGTCCACCGTGCTTGGTTTTACCGCGCGTTGAAGTCCACCGCGGAATTCAGCCGGTTCGTCATGAGGCGCTGCCGAAGGCATCCTCAGAACAGCAGCATGGAGAGCTCGACTGCACTCGGATGCCTCGCGACGACCCATGTGGGCTGGGCGCTGCAGCCGTCGTCAATGGTCGAGTGCGGCAGCTGAGGCGGGGCCAGCCAGCGGTCCGCTTTCGCGTCTGGTGGCCGTACCACCTCGCGCTATGCTCGTCACCGCTCAACACTCGGCAGACCTTCCATAACGGTAAAGCGCAAGCCAAGCTTTCATCGACCACTGCCGTGCCTACTCAGCAGAACTGGCTGCCCTGTGTGTTTGCTATTGTTGCTGGTGCGCCTTTGGTGGTCGCGTGCGAGCAGTATCACCAAGTCGCACGTGATGTCCTTGGACACTATCGCTAGTCGAGGACGTCTGTTGCTTGGAGAACAGCACGGCATCTCGGATAGCCTCTGTGACCGAGACTGCCAGCGCGCAGCCAAGCACATTACGCGCCGCGGTTAGTGCCTGCTAATAAATTCCAACGTAGTTCATCAAGTTCGTATCACCCCCGCCGCTCAGCTCAACAGCACAGCGCAAGCAATGCGGTAGTGAATAATAATAGTGTATTGTACACCATCAAAAACAATTTCACTTTCGCACTATGAGCAGCGGACTTGAGAGCGAGGAGCTGCGTGTCCGCCAGAGCATCCTGTACACCGTCGGCCGAATCTGCGACGAAGAAGGTCTGCTGTAGTGCCGTCCGCTTCTCGTCCGTGTCCTCCTCCGCTCACCCGTAGCCGTGAATTCGCAGCCCAGAAGCAGCAGAACGAGCACCACGCGCGCTCCCGACCAGCCATGTCCAAGGAGGCCATGGCGCTGCTCGCGGACCTCGTCTACAAGCAGTCCGAGGGTGCGTGCAATTTGCTGCAGTTTAGCTACATACCTGGACTGCTACTAATCTGCTGGGTTTCTTTCTAGTGATGGCGACGGAGCTGCAGTTCTTCGCGCGCCACGCCAACCGGAAGATCATCAAGACCGAGGACGTCACGCTTTGCGCGCGGAAACACCCCAACCTGGTATGTAGACCCGCTTCAGAGTGACGACCTTCGGCGGAACGCTTGACGCTACTCCGTTGCTCCTCTTAGACAAACCTGCTGTTAAAGTACCAGCGAGAGGCTCTCAACTCGACTTCCTCCGGCTCGACAAACTCTAAGAAGCGGCGCAGGAACTTTGCAGACTCGGACTAACGAAGTTGATCTACTCTGTTGATCACATTTTCTACCAGTACGCTCTGAACTAAGCTGGATGTTTAGTGTCAATGGAAGAAGCCCATAGTGGAAGGGGAGGCTGACCTGCCACTGCCTTTGTTCTTCGAGTCGCTCTCTAGCTGACGGAACTCGTTCAATAGACGGAGAGACGCCGTTTTGCGTCGAATCGCCTCGGGGCTGAGAACGACGTGTCTTGGGGGGTTGATGGTGCTATTGGATGCTTGTTGGTACACCTGTTTGAGCAGGTTAAGCTGTTTCGCCTTGGCTTCCAGGTCGTCGAGCAGCGGGCCCAGGGCCTGTGACAGTTGAGCTGACGAGTTGTTGCCTTTAGCACTTTCAGATCCAGGAGCCCCTCGTCGATTGTTGGCTTCCATCTGGGCGACAAGATCTTTATACCGCTTGTTGAGGCTCTTAAACTCCTTCTCAGCAGCGTCAACGGCAGCAGCGAGATCCTCCATAATTTGAGACTGGAACACAAGGTTATAGACTGTCAGCTGGAATGTACATGGTGAAATAGGTCCGTATGGCTTAATCATGGATAGCAAAAGACTGCTTGCGTACCTGCATAGGGCTCGCGTACGATTTCGGCGAAGCAGTTGGCACTTTGATAGCTGGTGGCTTGTGTTTGGTGCTTCGCCGATGACCGCCCGTGTTCGCTTTTGGGGTCGTCGAAAGTGGTGGTTCATCCGATGGTGGAGAAGCTGAGCGTGGCAATTGCTGCGCGCTTTCTTCTTCTTCTCCTTCTTCCGGGTTAGTTGCCTCTACGTCAGTGTGTGTCGTGCTCTGAGTCTTCTTGGTCGTATTTCGGTGACTTGAAGTAGACCCTGGAGTTGTTGGAGCTCCACCTAGAAGCGTTGGCATCACATACGTCGTATCACACCGTCGTAGTGCATCTTGAACATTTCCAATGACTGAAAATGACGGTTGGACTGAGTGCCCCAGCAAGAAAGGAATCTCCCTGGACAATTCAAGGCAAGTAAAACATGTCAGTTCTCGGCAACGCCTTCACCAGTGTTCTAATCGTGACTGTGACGTACTTGCCGAGGTTTGCTTCACGTAGCAGAGTCATGTTGTTAACAGCCTTTGCTTTTTTCGTCTTTTTCGCGGCAGATTGGGTGCCTGACACGGTTCCTGACGACGTCTTCTTCTTCTTGAGCGTCCGCGCAGACGAATTACCCTGGGCTACTGCAGAGCTTCCTGCTCTTCTTGAAGCTGCTTCATTCACCGCAGCTGCACTTGCACGACTCGCAGCCGTCGGTTTGAGAAGTGTCGACGGTCGTATTTGTTGCTGGAGTTTTTTGTTTCTCTTGATGGCCTGGTTCGCGGTTTCCGTAGCCTCCATCACTTTGGCAACCAGCTTTTCGTTCAACTGAGAGATTGACGCCACGGTTTGCTGGTTTAAAGGTATCAACATAAAGAGACTTAGTGCAGCTCGTCCACGTCAATCTAGGAAAGTACCGTACCTCGGAATCCTTTAACCGCTCCCTGCTCTCGGCATGATTGCTGGATTCCCGTTCAACTTGGGTTTCAAGCAACTCAATCCGCTCAGCTGCGTCCTGTTGTTCCTGGCGAACCTGAGTCAGTTCTGTTTGAAGCTCGTTCACTAATCGCTTGTGCTCGCTTTCAGACTCTTTCATTTCTATAGAGATGCATCAACCACGAGTTAGTACTTCTCCCCTCAAAAGTCTCGGGACTTTGCAATGGTCTTACCAGCTTTTAGACGTGTTCGGTGCGACTCCGAGATCTGCAGTTGGGCCTGTAAATCATCTGCCTTTGCTGAAAAGGTCTTGGTGAGCTCTTGGAAGTGCTGGAGTTCGACTTGTGTAGCTTTCCTTCGCTCTTCAGATTTCACCAGCTGCAGCTTTAGCTCCTCACGATCACAACGAAGAGCATCGTACGCCGCTCTCGCAGACTCCTTTGTCTGTCCCAGTTCATACGCGAATTTCTTCTCCGATGAGGCAAGCTCAGCTTCTCGCTTTCGTGCACTGAGCTTGGCTTCCGAGAGTTCTTGTCTCAACGCCCCGCGCTCTTCCTCCAACCGACTGATCTTGTTTTGCAAGGCCTTCAGCGCAGATAACATAGCTCGACTGCCCTGAGCTCCGCCACCAACCCCACCACTACCAGCTCTGGAGTTGCTGCTCGCTGGAACCGGAAAAGCCAAACCAGGAACATACTTCCCAGGGCCTTCAAATGGCGGAGGTGGCTTGCCGAATAATTTCTTGTTGAAGCTAAGGCGATCGTTTCCAGCCTCCACAGGACTATCCAGCATACGGTTCAGCTTGTCAGCGGTAGATCCACGACGGATCCTCGGATCATCTGCAGTCTCATGCCTAGATTTTGATCTAGGTTTCGCTGATCCGGTCGAGATTGAGGGACTTTTACGAGGTGGGAGAAACGATGCATGCCTGGTCTTCAGCAACCCTGGGTATTCCACGGGACGAGTCTTCTCAAGTGCGTTGACTCCTCCTAGTGCAGTCGCTGCTGTCAGATATTCGTGCAGAGCTGTTGCTGACGAGATGTCGGGCACCTTCTGCGAAATGGGGTTCTCGCCGCTGTCATCATGACGGGCCAGCTTCTTCAGAGTGGCCTTCAGCTCCTCCATTTCCTTGCCTGGTGTCGTAGGTGAATCGAGAGACTGCATTGAATCGTTCAAAGACGTTGCTGCCGTATACTTGAACGCGCTCTTCGTGGTCTTATTGACCCCATGCTTCGTTCGCGGAACTCGTCGATGCACGGGTGACTCCGCGTCTTCCAAAGAGCCGCAACTGTCAGAACTTAAATCCTCTTCCTCTTGATCCGAAGCAATGTCACCATCGCTTTCACTACTTTCCGAGTGCTGCTTGTTGTTCGAAGTGGCTGGTTGATTGTCCGACGGGGTCGTCCGAGGACTGCCAGGCCAGTACGACTTCACTAGCCGTTTAGCGTGACCGGAATGACGACTGGTCTGGGAGTGGGGGCTACCGACCACGCTCGCATTCTGTAGCACTCGGGTCGATCTCTTTTTGCCGGTGCTCACACGTCTGCGACCGCTGCGCTGCGACTTCTCGCCCCATGCTGAGGACCGAGCCTTTCGTGGAGAAATGAGGATCCGGCTGTGCGATGAGATCTCTATCACCTGCTCCTCGCCTTCTGATGAGGACCAAACCTCGCTGTCGCTGGCATTTCCCGAGTCGTACACAGCGGTGGAATCCATTCCTGCAATGAACTCGTTGTGATAACGACCATCTTGGGCGACGTTTCCACAAAAAACAAGAAACGGCTGACGTAGGGGGCATAAGAGAATCATGAGCATCTGCGCGGCATGCAGTACATTGATCAGTTCACAGGCTATAACGTTTGAAGATACTAGTACTCTGTATGCCCCTGAAAAAATCTTGGGCGGCATTTGGACTCAAAGTCTGGAAGCCGCAGAGCCTGTCACGGAACAGATCAAATCATGAACTCCATTTAATGTTTCTTGCTTCTTGGAGGTTTGCTGCCATTCCTCGCAGGGGGAAGCAGGCGGAGCATGCAGCACAAATTCAAGGTACATGGTTACTGACGTAGCGTGCTGACGGCCTGCTGTGCGGACACGCGGCCGAAGACAACGCACTCCGCGAGCGAGTTGCCACCCAGGCGGTTGGCGCCGTGTAGGCCGCCCGAAACCTCGCCGGCCGCAAACAGACCTGGCACGATGTCGCCGTTCTTGTGAATCACCTCCGTGTTCGGGGTGACCTTGACACCGCCTGAAATCAATTCAACATCCAGCATGAGTTAGAAATCCTAAAAAAAAACATTTGAAGACCAAAGAGCGCATACATACCCATGGTGTAGTGAACCGTGGGTGCCACCTCCATGGCGTAAATCTGCATCGGCGTGTCGATGCTGGGGATGCGCTGAATCGGGTACGGGAACGTCTTCTTGCCGAAGGGGTCTTCCTTGTTGCCGGCGGCAATGTCAGCGTAGTCGTTCAGCTCCTTCAGCAACGACTGGGGGTCTTCGAAGTGGCAGAACTTAGCAGCATCTGCAACCGACTCCGTCATCGTCACAATGCCCATGTGCTTGTAGAACGGAAGCTCCGAGGCCATGGCCTTGGCGCCATCTTCGAACAGCAGCATGAAGGCTTCCTGTCCTGGCTGGGCAAGCATAGCAGCTGACGCCTTGTCGCGCGTGGTCAGCTCGTCCACGAAGCGCTTGCCGTTCTTGTTCAGCAGCACCGCGCCAGAACCACGAATGGCTTCGGGGGCTAGGAAGCGCGTGCCAGCATCACGGTCTTTCGGGTTGATAAAACCCGTCGGGTGGAGCTGAACCTTATCCATGAGCGTGAGGTCGACACCAATGGCTTCTGACATCAAAACACCCTCACCCTGAGCCCACACGCCGTTGGTGGTCGGGTATACCTCCATACCAGGCGCAAACCGCTTCAACATCGAGTGACTAGCCGAGAAGCCGCCCGTCGTCAAGATGACCGCCTTGCTGAGCACCGAGAGGGTCTGTCCATCCGCCAGCTTGAGCTCCACTCCGGTCACAGTCGGCGGCGACTGCGTCTCATCCTCCAGGAGCAGCTTCTTCGCAGCGGCTCCGGTAAGAATCTCAATGTTGGATCTGGTTGCGATCTCCTTCTGCAGCGTGCTGATGATGGCGAAGCCGATGTTGGGTCCGCTCTTGTTGCGGTGCGTGCGCTTGGCCGAGTGGCCTCCGAGCTGCGACAGCACCGACAAGTCCACGTTGTAGCCCTCCAGGAACTCCTTTGCGCCCGGAGTCTGCAGAAACGCACCGTACAACAGCAAAAACACACGCAGCCACCATGGATCAGCCCAAAAGTCATGCACCCTTAAGCATCAACCCAGCAACAATCCGCACCTTGGGGATGAACGTGTCGACGATCTTCTCAACCGCAAGACCGCCGCCCGACTTGAGCGTGTCCTGCGTGAACAGCGGCTCGTCCGCGGCGTCCAGCGCCGCGTTGATGCCAGACGAGGCCTTGGCCGAGTTGCCTCCGACCTTTTTCTCCTTCTCCACGAGCAGAATCTGAAGCGACGGGTCCAGGTTCGCCGCCTCCAGGCTGGCGGTCAAGCCTGTCGGTCAATCAGGAGCAGCTAAGGTATCAGATCACATCCCTCTTCAACATGTACCAGCTCCAATACAGGTATATCTATTGCAAGAACAATAACGCACCGGCCAGTCCGGCGCCGACGATCGCGAGGTCCACGCGCTTGGTTTCCATGCCCGAGGACTTTTGCTGTGACGTGGTGGTGACCTGTTGGTCAGGCGAGCTGCCGGCCATGGTGGGCAATTGGTACAGGTACAGATAGGACACGAGGCTGAGGCTGAGCAGCACCGGGAGCGCCACCAGCAGCACGAAGGCGGGCGAGCGGCGTTGCTGCCTGCCAGGGAAGATAGAGGAATAAACCATCATCACCTACCAGGTGACTCGAGCCTTGTTGAATGCCGTGCTGACTCCGCGCAAGGATCCTTGGTGCGCGCCACGAAATAGTCTTGAGTCACAAAGAACCGTTGCAGTCGCACATCTTTGCATCGCGTACCGGTTAACAGGGGTATACCTATGCAAAATTCAACGTTAAAAACGGTGGCTGCATTGGCGCCAGCAGCGGCGAGGAAGAGCGGACGTACGGGGCTGTAGCAGACAGCATCGCATGTGCCGCGGGCTGGCCAGCATGCTGGCTGAAGCGTGCTTGTGGTAATTGGGTGTGCGCGTGCCAGCAAGATGAAAAGTGATGAGTGACTCGATACGCGGCTTTTCGTGTTTTTGACGCGCAAACCGATTTATTACCGGTTGCCGAAAGAAGTATTGTTGATGATGCCTAACGTTACACGGTCATCATTTCCGTCTCCAGCACGTGAGCATCGCAGCTCATACTGTGGCACAGCGCCATGGCCCGGATACACATTGGCTTGGGCCTGGTACAACGGTAGTAATCTCGGAAGTAAACCCTTGGGAGCATAATTGGGAGCATAATTGGGAGCATAATTGGATCGATGAGTGTTAAAACCGGTATACCGGTTCAAACTTCAACTTGAAGTTGTTTGGCTCGAACCAGTGCTAACATTGTGTGCTAGTTCAGAAGATTTATCCTTCAGTGATCGCCTTGGACTGGAGCGCGTTCTTGAAGGCCTTCACAACGCGGAGCTGGGCCAGCACGCGGGCAATGGTAACGATCCAGAGCTCTCTTCCCCGCTGCGACTTGGCTCCCTCCAGTGGCTCCGTGCTGTCCTCACGGCAGGACGCCATCCAGTTCGGTGCCTTCTTGATGGAGACGCAGCGCAGCGCAAGGCCAAGCGGCAGCGAAATGAACCCCATACCGATGCAGGCGAACCACTGACCCGCAGTCAGAGGGCTGCACTTGAACCAGTCGCCAGTGTGCTGCACCATCACGTACTGCATGGCCACCTGCAGGACGCAGACGTACAAGAACACGCGGTTCTTAGTGATGCCCGAGAAGATGTTGATCTCGTCGTGGATCTTACGGCAGTTGAGCTCGTTGAACAGCTGCGCCCACACGAACGTGTTGAACACGATGGTCATGTGCACCGTCGGGTCGTCCTCCACGGCCTCGGGGAGGTCGGTAATGCGTCCCGATGGAATGTCGAACCACTTCTCGCCCGTGAAGACGATAGCCAGAAGGAGAATGAGCTGGTAGATCGACTGGCCGATGATGTGCTTCGTCATCTTCTTCGAGATCAGAGGCTGCGTCTTGGGGTAGGTGTCGCGACACCCGGGGTGTTTCCAAAGAGGAAAGTTTATTAATGAGGAAAAGCAAACCAAACAAATGCAGGGACCTGAACTAACTTTTCTCCTGTTGTCGTTCTTGCTCTCTTGTTCAGATCCAGTCTTCATGCAGTCGTGAGCGCGTGCCTTCGCCCACTTGCGGCTTGTACCCCGTGCACCAAGCCAGTAGAGTCGCCTGCCGTAATCCCCGCCGTAGCTCATAGGTGCCGCGCGTGTGCGCCGTTGCTCCTGTCTTTCTTACTAGTCTCCGCCACACAGCAGGCTGCAACTTGACGCTGCGGCCGACCCAAGTTTGATCTTAAGCCGTAATCGCGGCGACACTGGCCTCCAAAGCTTGGTCACGGCGAGTTGAGCACCAAGCTCGTCATCGCCACTTGAGTCGACGTAGTCTCGCACCTTTGCAGGCACATCCTGGAGAAGTGTTGCGAGAGGTTCCCAGGAATTCTCAATGGCTTGCAAGCCCAACCACGATACGAACAGCTCCCAGCGTCCGAGCTCCTGGTTGAAGCGATGATTAGTGAATTTCTCCACGCCGAGTAGCATACCTTGGCTGGAAACGAGCTCCAGCAGTTCCGATGTCGTGTCCAGCTCCGCGTCAGCGTAATACTTCAGTCGGGAAGCGTGCACCTCGTATTTCCGTCCCGTCACTAGATGTTCAATTTCAAACGAGTGTGGTACAGCGGCAGTCACCTTAAAGGGGCCAACCCAGTGACCTAACAGCTTGTGATTTGGTAGGCGCTGGTCGATTCTTGACCATAGAACAAAGTCGCCGACATCAAAGTTGGCAGGGATGCCATTGTGCGCTGCCATGTCACGCAGCCGCTGTCGCTCCTTCACGTCGACCACTTCTTGATGAATTTCGTGGTGCGATGCCCGAAGTCGGTCCACATGCTCACGAATATCACCCAGCTCAACCACTCGCTCGCCTTGCTTACTCGTGGCAGGAACCACTATCACATCGAGAGCCGACGAGGCTGGCAGCGCCGTGAACACTTCGACAGGGGCCCGGCCTGCAAGCGATTGAACCCGAGTGTGGTTCAGATTCGCCTGTACGGCTGGCAGCAGATACGGCCATTCGTGCTAGTCTAGACCATACTCCACCAGCAGCGCCCTGAACACCTGAAGTACGTCCTTATTCAGTCTCTCCACTGTTCCGTTGAGCCACGGCGAGTAGACCGGCGAAAAGCTGAGCTCCATTTTCAGCCGCGCAGCCAGATGGTTAATCATTTCGTTTCGGAAGTGCGTGCCTTGGTCCGACCGCAGTGTCTTCGGCATCCCGTATCGGGCGTACCAAAGTGTAAGAGCCTCCGCTGCGACGTAGGCCGTTGGCGTGGCACACGGAAAAAGCTCACAGAAATGTGAGAGGCCATCCTTCACCACTAGTAGATAGCTCGAGTCGCCGAAACCTTCGCCGAGCGACAGGAAATCCCAGTGAACTACCTCGTTTCGCTGATTCGCCTGTAGTAGCGGACCATACGGGCGCGGAATTTGGCGCGGGACCTTGAAATGTTTGCAGAGTAGGCACTGTCGGACAAATTTTGCCACTTTGTCTTCGAGCTTCGTGATGTAAAACCGTTCTTTCAGCGCCAACAGCATCGGTTTCTGGCCGCGGTGTCCTTGCGACCCGCAGTGGGCAACCACGAAAATGCGAGCGATCAGGTCCTTGGCGCTACTCGGGATCCACATGCGGTTCTTGATCAAGACCACACCAGCCACCTCCTCGAAGCAATCTACAGCCGCGAACGCTCACGAGAGGCGGCCTGCTGAGCAGCTTGAACGTCGTCACGAGTAGGAAAAACAAATTCGGCGTCTCCCAGAGGCCGAAGCCGAGACAGTTCGTCCACAGGAACAATTTGCGGCTGCGGGTGCGCACTGCGGCAACGCTGATGGTATCACGGGCATGCCAGCGAGAGATGATGTCTGCCCAGACATTTTTCTCTCCTGGAATGTGCTCAATAGTATAGTGAAGCCCGCACAGCTGCATGGCCCATCGCTGTAAGCGGTCCCGAACGTGCTTCTTCAGCTCGACACTCGGCGCGAAAATGTACGCCAGGTTCGCGTGATCGCAGTAAAGGCGGAATGCATTGGGGCGGAGAAGAAGGTAGTCGAGGTCGTGGCAGGCTTTGACAATGGGGAACGCCTCCTTCTCCACCACCGTCCAGTTGAGCTCTGAGTGCTTAAACATACCACCCTTACACACAATGAGCTCGTGCTTCTGCTCGTCCACGGGCAGCGATGCGTCCCACTGACGGACTTGCGTGACGATAATGCTGTATCCAGTGGCAGACGCGTCCGTGAAGAGAAGCAGCTCAGCATCTGGATCAGGGAACGACATCATCGCCGAGTCGGCAACCAAAGACACCACGGCTGCGTAGGCGGCTCGCTCAGCGGGGTCCCAGGTGGTAGCAACGTTCAACACATTGCGATTGCGGCGACCGATCCGAGCGCGCTCCGAGTTCAACTTGTCCTGCAGCGGGGCAATGACTCAAGCGTAGTCGGGTAGAGAGTCATGCAGCCAATTCGTAGCGCAGACAAAATACTGGAGATCGGCAACAGTAGCTGGTAGCGGAAGCTGGGCTAGCGCACTCACACGAGCTGGGTCGTGTCGGATGCCCTTGCTCGAGATTAGGCGCCCGCACCACAAGATCTCTAGCTCGAACAGCGAGGACTTGGCCATGTTGAGCTTGAAGTTGGCATCGCGAACGATCTCGAAAAAAGCGCGGAGAGCCACCAGGAACTCCTCCACAGTTGGTGCAAACAGAATAACGTCATCTACCCACACGAGCGCCGAGTGAGGTATTAGGGGAGCCAGCTTGGTCTGCACTTGGCCCTGGAAGTGTAAGGCCGAATCCATTGCTCCTTGAGGGACCCGATTCGGTGTAAATACACCGTCTGGCGTAACGAAGGAGAACATTTCTCGACTGGCCTCGTCC
The DNA here is from genome assembly GCA_016169955.1 of Phytophthora vignae f. sp. vignae. Classification (NCBI taxonomy): domain Eukaryota; phylum Oomycota; class Peronosporomycetes; order Peronosporales; family Peronosporaceae; genus Phytophthora; species Phytophthora vignae. The sequence goes on from JABJUM010000020.1 coordinate 529,627, forward strand.
AGCGGCAACTGCCAGAAACCCTGCGTGAAGTCGACTCGCCCGAAGACCTTCTTGTTCTGGAAACCATCGGTCGTCGTGGCGACAGAGGGCATCGTGCCGACTATGGGAACCGTCATACCGTTGACGGGTCTGTAGTCGATAGTCAGCCGGAACTGGTCCTGCGTACCAGGTTTGCGTACCGGCACGACAGCGCTCGCCCAGCGGGATGAATTGTTCTGCACAACCAGTCCGTTATCCACCAGTGTTTGCACATACTCGCGAATAAATTGGGCTTGTAGCGGCGCATAATTGCGCGGCGGGCTTCGGTACGGTACCGCATCCGCTCGTAGCGTGACCCGAAGAGGCTCGGCGTTAGCAGGCGGGCCCGAGCCCACGCCCTCGCCCCACACATCAGGATATGCTTCGAGTATCTCGCGCAGCGTGTCGAGGTGCTCTGGCGGCATGCCATTGGCGGCAGCTCGGTCGAGTAGCGGGGCAAACCCGTTGGCATGTCCAGCGGCGTCTTGGGGGTCTGGGATGGCGTCGCCTACGGGAAACTCGTCCGTTTCATCCTCCAGCAGGGAGTTGGGCAAGCTGCTGCTCAACATCAATACCGAGGCCTTTCAATACATCACGGCCTTGTAAAAGCTCGTCACCTGCTCCCGCCAAAATTAGACACGGCACCGCGTGCAGCGATACCCGACCCGCCAATGTGGTTAACTGCAAATCCAATAGGACTTCTTGATCACACAACTGGGTACGTCCATCGGCCATCACGGCTTCCACAGCTGGCAGGAGTGTCGCCGCCTGGAGACCGGGCTGCATGGCACGAAGCAAGTCGAATACATCACGGGGAACAACGCTCTTGTCAGCACCCGTGTCAGGCGAGTAGGGCATCTCCAAGAGCCCATTGATACGAACTGATCCCGAGGGGGTAGCGTACTGCGCAGCCTTCGACCTAACAGCGCCCGAGCGCTGTTCCTTGGCCTCACGGAACTTCTTCCGCGCTTCTTCCCGTTGCATCTCCGTCGCGGTAGGGCAGTCCTTGAGCCAGTGGGGTCCCTTGCAGACCAAGCAGCCGTCAGGTGGCGGAGGGCGAGCCGATTGCGCGGCCCGCGTGGGCTGCGAAGTTCGCGCTGGTGCTGGCGGTGTCGATGTTGAGCGCGTCGAGCCACTCTTGCTGGTGCTGGCCCGCTGTGATTTCTGTTCCGGTTTTGCCGACTTAGAATCCCCTCTTGCAGCATAGTCCTGCGACATCCGATGAAACCGCTGTTGCACCTTCGCATGCTCCAATATCAAATCAAAGAGGGCGACATCATCTGATTTACAGTCGCGCCTCTCTAAGTCGATAAGTCGGATGATCTGAGCCTTCAGCACAGGAGGCTGCAGATTCTCAACCAGTAGACGACAGCGAGCATGCTTCCTGCTCTTGTAGCCCACAGCGACTTCCTCGCCTGCCCCGATCAGTCCTTGGAGCCCATTGTCCTCCACGATGCCGTTGAAGTCTTCATAGTAACGGAAGATCCGAGCGTCACAATCGTCGATCGATAGGTCCATCTTCAGCTGTTGGAGGAACAGAGAGATGACATCGGGCACAAACTCATTCTTGAGCGTGCGACAGCGTGCCTGCACGGCCGCCATGATGTCGGCATCTGTCACCGAGGCCACTGGCTTCTTCAACACGTAGGTGGCCATGTTCTTTAGCGTCTTTGGTCTCACTGAGCCCTTGACAGTGGCAACAACGTTCTCGAACGTCTCGCCAGTGGTGGTGCAGCGGTGGCGCATCTTCTCCACGTAGCGCTCCCACTCGCGATGCCACTCAATCAGCGCAGCATGGTCCCAACAGGACAGCTCAGGAGCCCTGATGACCTCGAAGATGGGGTGCGGTAGCGACATCTCCACATCACCGTCGGAGTCCACCGCGTATCCCGGCATGGTTGAAGCCCACTTCAGTCGAACCTAAGGCGAACCTAGTAGAACCGCACTTAGACGAGTGACGAAGGCCCTTCAACTCGTACTTAGTCGACGTTGCTCAGTTGTCCTTGGCCAACGACGACAGGAAGCCCTTGGTCGCCGCGCGCACCGAAGAGACGAAGTTCCGGACGGTTGACGACTTCCAGGATCAACAAACTAAACGCTTCGAAGAGCGCAAAGCTAGCTTTGTCGCAAAACCCGGGGTGTTTCCAAAGAGGAAAGTTTTGTAATGAGGAAAAGCAAACCAAACAAATGCAGGGACCTTGTAACGGGGTTACATGGAATAGTGACCCTGTCACTATTCAGGGATGGCTACATCAGTCATGTAGCCATCGGTCACTCCTCGGGATAGTGACCAAGTGGCCTCAGAGGCAACAGATACATTTTGTATGGAACAAATTATAGGCAACTTAGGATTTGTATGCAGGCCAAATCTGTACCAACCTATAAATACATTCAGTCTTAGATCTACCTCTTTTGCAAGTCAAGTCGTCCCCTTCAGACCAGGGACACGTGAACGGCTGTTCACTTGGAGTTTGTATACTCCAGCTTCCTCTGTTAAGAAGTGCTGTGTGCCCCGTCACACTTGGTAGCACTTGTAGTCAATCTTACGCCTACGCGGGTAGATTGGACTACCTGAATCCTCTGTGGTCTCATCGAGTGAGCCAAGATGGATCGGACAGAGTTTCCTCATCTGAACGACTCGCAGTATGAGTCCGTTCGGAAGATGGCAGGCATCTTCGGGACAGATGCCCTGCGCAGCTTAGCGGCGGCGACGCCGGCTGAGCAGGTTGAGCGTATCAACGCGTTCGACACCTACGAGCGAGGGCTCATCGCCCACGTTCAGGGGCTGCAGGCCACTGCGGCCGTGCCGAAGCCGGTGCAACCGAAGCCTCTGCGGCTGAAGGTTCACCCCTTCGAAGGGAAGGAAGGAGAGAACCTCCACTTCTGGGTTCGAGAAGTTGAGCTCGCGATGGACGCGGCTCTTGTCTCGGACGAGCGACTCCGCGTCGCCTTTGCGCTCTCCAACCTTAGTGGTCGCGCTAAGAGTTGGGCGTACACGCGCGAAGCGACGGCGCCTGGATGCTTCGCATCATGGTCCCAGCTGTGCGAACAGCTGCGGGCCGCGTTCCTCCCGGCGAACTACGAGTACCGCCAGCGCTCGCGCTTCCTCGCCTGCAAACAAGGAAGGCGCGAGCTGCATGAGTACATCCAGGAGATGCGAGTGCTCACGGCCTCTCTGGTGGGGAACCCCCTGCCTGAACACATCAAGGTGACCGTGTTCATGGACGGTCTGCGTGTCGGCCCTGCCCGCACGCAACTGTTCCGTGTGCAAGCGAACACTATGGAGGAGGCGATTCAGATTGCCCTCCAGGAGGAGTACAGCCACAAGCAGGCTCGTACCCCCGCCACGGTATGGCAGAGCAACCCTGCCTCTGGTGGTGCGCCTAGTGGTAGCTCCGGTAGTGGAGCGACCAACGGGCCGGTTCCCATGGATCTGGGCATGGCCGAGCAGAGCGACATTCGCTGCTACGGCTGTGGCAAGCTTGGGCACATGAAGCGTGCCTGTCCCGCGGGAGGACTGAAGAAGAAGTTCTCTTCGAGGCCCTTTGGTTCTAGGGGTCGCTGGCAGAAGCCGCGCCCCAGGAACCAGGGGAACGCCGGACACCAGTAGGGGCGGGGCGCCCTACTGGGGAAACACTAAGTCTTCATGAGGGGCGTGCGGGGTGGCGCACGCCATGGGGACTTAGCCCCTGAGAGTCTGTGTACTCTCGAAGCGGAGAAGGGCAGCGGTGGGCTGCTTGTGGTATACGCGAGTGTACCACAAGCAGCCCACCGCTTTGTGGTATACGCGAGTGTACCGGGATACGATCATCCCTTGAGAATCTTGATCGACTCTGGGGCGTCAAAGAACTTTGCGCGCCGCCAGACTGTCGCATGTAATCGCGACAAGTACGCCGATGCGCTGCGAGGCAGCAAAGGCAACGGGCTGGTCTCAGTAAGACTGGCCGACGGTACAGTGGTAGAAGTACCTCGGGTCCACATGGACCTCGCTGTCAAGTTCGAGGACTTCGACAGCACGGAGCCGTTCTTGGTCCTAGACATGGACAAGTACGACTTGATCCTTGGCATGCCGTGGCTGGAGAAGCACGAGCCTTAGATAGACTGGCGCTGCAAAGCCATCGGGGCTAGCCGTCCCCCACGCTCTGACAGAGCTTTGGTGAGTCATGTTCCCACCTCTGGCAGCAGCTGGGGTGCCCGCGAGGGCCGCCAGGACGCAGCAGCGTCTAACGAGTTCTTGGGGTCCGTCGAGACTGACGTCGACTCCGACCGGGCCGGTCAAGGCCTAAGAGTGGAGGTGCTGGACAGCACCTACCAGGTGGGTAACGTAGGTCCACATGCGGGTAACGAAGTACCGCAGGCAGCGGACGCTGCTAGAGAAGGCGCCGCTGGCGCTGGCGTGGGTAACCAAGTTTCACGCGAGGTCACTCAGACCAAAACTGATGAGGAAGGCACTGCAGGCGCTTCCGATGTGGGTAACATAGTTCCACAGGAGGTCACTCAGACCATAACTGATGCGGGAGGCGCTGGAGGCGCTCCTGGTGTGGGTAACCAAGTTCCACACGGCGAGGTGGGTAACATAGTTCCACCCAGCAAGGCGGGTAACCAAGTTCCGCTCAAGAACAAGGCGGGTAACATAGTTCCGCACAAGATCAAGACGATCAGTGGTGCCGTCAAGGCGGTGCCACAAGACGAAGACACCCGAGGGTCACGTCGCAAGCCGGGCTTAGTCGTGAGGCCGACCACGCCAGTCGCCAGCGACTCCGAGCCTCCAGTGAGGACTCCAGCCGCCGAAGAATGCTATCACATCTTCGACGGCGTGACCGGTCGTCGGGTCAAGGCAGGGGCTGTCCAGCTCACAGCACTGCCCGAGGTTTCAGAATTACTGAACCTTGAAGAGCTCGCCATGGAGGACTTCCTGGCCGAGCTACAGGCCGGGGAGATCGCAGAGTTGGTTCTCCTTAGGCCGGAGCCTTCGACGGCCGAGTTGAACTCGTCCTCGGTCATGGACAAGGACGTCCTGGAAGAGTTCCGAAGACAGCGCGCGTCGCGCATGGGTTCTGAGATCCTCAAGAACCCGAAGGATCCGGTGTATCCCTTGGTGAAGGAGTTCGAGGACGTGGTGTCCAAGGACCCGCCGTCCAAACTCCCACCAGACAGGGGAATCAGGCACGAGATCGACCTCGTGCCGGGCACGAAGTACTGTGTCACGAGGCAATGGCCTCTTCCCCGGGAGCAGTGTGAAGTCATTGATGCCTTCTTTGCCGCCAGGGCGAAGGCAGGCATGGTGCGGGAGTCGAAGTCTCCGCACTCGACACCTACCTTCTGTGTTCGTAAACCGAACGGAAAGTGGCGTCTGGTTCATGCTTACAACAAGCTGAACAGCGCGACAGTGCCTGCGCAGACACCGATCCCGCGCAAGGACGTGTTGCTCAACAACATGGCCGGCTGCACGCTGTACAGCGCGCTGGACCTGGTGGACGGATACTACCAGATCCTGATGCGCGAGAGCGACATCCCTCTCACGGCTGTGAGTACACCGAGCGGCATGCTCTGGGAGTGGCTGGTCATGCCTCAGGGGCTTTCAAACGCCCCGGCAACGTTCAATCGCTTGGTCACACAACTGTTCCGACCTTTGCGTGCGTTCGCACAAACGTACTTTGACGACATATTCGTCCACAGCCGTGCCGAGGCAGGCCAGACGGCCATGGAGATGCATCTCCAGCACCTTCGACGTGTGTTCGAAGTCATGCGGGCGAACAAGCTATACGCCAACATCGACAAGTGCGTGTTCGCAGCTGAGGAGATCAAGGTCCTGGGCTGCTTCGTCAGCAGCGCCGGGGTCCGGGCGGACCCGGAGAAGGTGAAAGCCATCGCGGCTTGGCCGCCACCTCGGTCGCAGAAGGACCTACGACAGTGATTGGGCCTTGCCAACTACTTGCACAAGTACAGTGCTGGCTACGCCGGATTGGCACGGCCGCTGTCGGATCTCCTGAAGAAGGACGTCGACTGGCGCTGGGAACAGCGTCATCAAGATGCGTTTGACGACATCAAGGCGAGCTTACAGCGCGCGCCCGTCCTGGCCTTGCCGGACGAGACGAAGCCTTTCAGCGTTGTCTGTGATGCGTCAGACTACGCAATTGGCTGTGCGCTATTGCAGGCCGATGATGAAGGCCGCGAACGAGTCATCTCGTTCCAGTCCAGGCAGCTCAAGGCAGCCGAACGGAACTACCCAGTCCACGACAAGGAGCTACTTGCCATGAAGTACGCTCTTGTCAAGTTCCGAGTGCACCTCCTGGGCTCGACGCCCTTTGTCGTCTATACAGACCACGCGTCCTTGCGGACTGCCGTCAACTCGCCGCACCTCTCTCAGCGGATGGCGCGCTGGCTGTCATTCTTCGCGGAATACAACTTCCGCGTTGAGTACAAGCCGGGCAAGCTTAACGTGCTTGCCGATGCGCTGTCGCGCCGACCCGACTACGAGCTTGCTCACATTAGTCGAGTCACGACGGATCTGTATGATCGCATCCGGTTGGCATACCGAGACGATGCCAACCTTGGTTCTGTGGTGCGGTTCTTAGCCGCTGGCGCTGACGCCAAGGCTGAGTGGCTCACGCCCCGCCAGCGTGCACGGCTGCATCGCTATGAGTGGGCTGATGGCTTGCTCCACTATAGGGTGGAGCCCGAGGATCCTCCCCGTATTGTCGTGCCCAACGACGAGGATCTCAAGTACGACATCCTGATGAAAGCGCACGATGCGCCATCCAGTGGCCATCTCGGCCGTGAGAAGACGTACGCGTCCGTCTCTCAGATGTTCTGGTGGCCTCACATGTACAAGTGGGTCGCCACCTACGTCCGGACGTGCGAGACATGCCAGCGCGTGAAGCCTGCTGGTCACGCCTCGGCTCCTTTGCAGAGCCTGCCCGTCCCAGTGGACTGCTGGACGTCGATGAGTCTCGACTTTGTCTTCGGGCTTCCGGCCGATGACCGTGGCAACACCGGCGTTGTTGCCTTTGTGTGCCGCCTGAGCAAGATGGTACACTTTGCTCCGGTTCGTGACACAGTCACTGGCGCTGAGGTCGCTCGCCTGTTCATGGACTGTGTCTTCCGACACCACGGTCTGCCCGAGACCATCGTCTCTGACCGAGACCCGCGGTTCACCGCTGCGTTCTGGCAGACGCTGTTTAGCCTTCTGGGCACACGGCTGTCGATGTCGACGGCGGATCACCCGCAGACCGACGGCCAGACGGAGCGCGTCAATCGCGTGCTCGAGGACACGCTCCGCAGTATCTGCGCGGAGATGCCCCGCTCTTGGGCCGATCGCTTGCCCATGGTTGAGTTCGCACTCAACAATGCGGTGCATGCATCGACGGGCTTTACGCCCTTTTACCTCAACGGGTTACGCCACCCTCAGGTGCCGCTCACATTACGAGGCAGCACCGGGGCTTCGGTCGTAAGTGGGGGAGAGGCTCGGAAAACCCTTTCCTCCCAGGTCTCGGACGTGAGTCCAGCCGCCTTGCGGAAGCAATTGTCCTCGTTTGTCGAAGACAGGCTGAACATCATCAGCAGGGTGCGAAACACCATGGCTCAAGCCCAAGACAAACAGAAGGAGTACTCGGACAGAAATGGAAGAGGAAACATGAACGTGTTTAAGGTTGGGGATTTAGTTCTCCTAGATACTAGAAACCTACCGCTAAACACAGTTAGCTCGGTCGAGAGCAACAAGCTGAAGCACCGCTGCATTGGACCCTTCGCGGTCCTCAGCCGACACGGCGCGGCGTACACGATAGACTTGCCTAAGTCGATGACGACTCACCCGACGTTCTACGTGGGTCGTCTGAAGAGGTACCATGACCCTCAGGCTCAGGATACCCCGCAGGAAGCGGTGGGTAACCCGGCGGAGACGACCGCAACTCCTCGAAGCGCGGCGTCGGGTCGCGGTACGGCGCCTGGTACGCGCGCTGGTCGTAAGACGACGAAGACGAGGCGTACGTCGGAGCGGCGTACGCAGGGCTTGCGTAGCCATGGCCATACGGGGCCTGATAATGATGCGCCGGCTCCGGATACGACATGGGGCCACGGAGCTCGGCCCGAAGGCCAGCGATCTCGCTTCGCAGTGACTCCAAGGACGTCACGTCGGCCCGACGGTCCACTCGACCATGGAGCTCGCGAGTCTCCTGAAACAGCGCACGAACGTCCGCACGGAGCCGCTCCACGGCACCAGGCTGGCCAGCACGAGAGGCAGCCTCGCCACCAAGGCCGACGCCAAGCGCGATCTCAAGGGCGCACACGCGCTCCCGGAGAAGACGAATCTCCTCTTGTTGCAGGGTCACCACCTGACTCTGGGCCCCAGCATGCGGCTGCGTTGCCTCAGGCTCGTAGCCATGGTCGTGCGAGACCTCCGCCGGCCCTCCTTGACCGTAATGGGCAGATCCACTACCACGTGGAACGAGTCGTCCAGGAGCGGCGTCTCCATGGCAAGCGCCAGCTGCTCGTGAAGTGGCGAGGTTACCCGGAGTCGGATAACTCATGGGAGCCTGTTGAACAGCTCCAGGCAGACTGCCCGAAGGCAGTTGCGATCTGGGACGAGAAGCAGCGGCAGCTTCGTAAGTAGTCCTTGGCCTCTTGGCCGGTGCACGGGGCACGGTAGCAGACGTAGTCGCATCGCGCCCACGCTCGTCACGAGCTTTGGCTTTCGCCTCCTTCTTGAGCTCGTCCATCCTCCCGCGGAGCTTGCGCTTGCTCACGAGTTGAGCGAACTCGATACGGAGCTCGCGCAAGTCCAGGATGGCGGCCAGAGTGCGATCCTCACGGAGTTCCTTGAACTCTTGGTCGGAAAACCCCTTGCGCTCGACGTAGCGCCAGAAGAGGTCTTCCACCTCACCCCAGGTCATGCTGTCGTTTGGCTTGACCCAGTGGAAACCCCACACAGGATGGAGTCCACCCTTGTCCTCCGGCTTCTTGCGAAGCGTGGTGAACTCCTTCAGTGTGAGCTTGTGTGGTGCTAGTAGCACACACCGGGCGACTTCAACGTCGCCAAGGAAGAGTGGCTCCTTCTCGACGAGTGCACGCTCATAGGAACCCCTTGAGGTGTACCCGCCGACAAGGCCACGAGGAGCCGAGAGCTTCTCCAACAGCGCAGGCGCTCCGGTGCTAGGCTCGGGCGGGAAGTAGCCCGGCGGATGCGAGGCACTCCTGCCAGAAGATGACTCAACAGCAGTCGCGGCAGACGACTGCCTGGCTTGCGCGCCCGAGCGAGCAGTACGGTAGCTCTCCTGCTGCTCGTCGAGGTCATTGGAGAGCTCTCTGGGCTCATGGACGGCACCCTCCTCGTCCTCCGAGTCGCTGAACAAGTGGGTGCCTGGTCCGGGGCTGGGCGACCTGGAAGCGGAACGCTTCTGCGCCCTGGCATGTTTGGCCTTCACGGCGGCCGTCGCCTTCGACGCTTGGGCACGTTCACGAGCCTGTGCCAGCGTCAGACGCTTGAGTGGCGACGCCGCCTTGGGCTCGGAGCCCGCGTCGCTCAGCGACTTCTCGGCCATGTCTTCAGTGTCGGCCATGACGTCGTCGTCTTCCTCCGCCTGCTTTCCGTCGCCGGCGCCGGCGCTGGACTCGACGTCCTCGGCCTCCTTCTTCGACGGAGCCTTCGGGAATGGCGGAGAGCTGGGCGTGCTGCTTGCCGCCAGCGCTTCGTCTTTGGCGGCGTTCTCGCTGCCCTCGGGTGAGCTCTCACCGGAATGCACAAGCATCGTGCAGTTCTCGATGCTGGCCGACCAGTCGAAGGCCGACTTGGCCCGCCCCGACTGGGGCTGGGAGCTTCCCTCACCACTTGGCGCGGCCTCGGGAGTCTTGCTCCGACTCCGAGACCGGCGCCCGCCCTCCGGCGTGCTGCTACGAGAGCGCACCGCCTCCTTGGCCGTCTCCGTGGCCTCCCTCAGCGCGGACGACGCGTCCCTGGCCTTGGCCGACCTGGTCTTCGGCCCTGCGGCCCGTGATTTTGAAGGTGCTTTCGCACCACGCGCGCTGCGCTTTGGAGGCATGCTTCCGGTCGACGTGGAGACCCTGCGGCTTGCTCGGCGATGCGCCAGTTGCTCTTTGAGGCCCGAGAGCCGAGGCGCCAGAGCTCGCGCCGTTGTCGATGGATTTCGACTTTGCGAGTGAAATGTGAGTCGCCGGCGTTACCTCGCTCTGATTTGTCGATAAGATCGAATCTAAGTGGGGGAGGATGTAACGGGGTTACATGGAATAGTGACCCTGTCACTATTCAGGGATGGCTACATCAGTCATGTAGCCATCGGTCACTCCTCGGGATAGTGACCAAGTGGCCTCAGAGCCAACAGATACATTTTGTATGGAACAAATTATAGGCAACTTAGGATTTGTATGCAGGCCAAATCTGTACCAACCTATAAATACATTCAGTCTTAGATCTACCTCTTTTGCAAGTCAAGTCGTCCCCTTCAGACCAGGGACACGTGAACGGCTGTTCACTTGGAGTTTGTATACTCCAGCTTCCTCTGTTAAGAAGTGCTGTGTGCCCCGTCACAGACCTGAACTAACTTTTCTCCTGTTGTCGTTCTTGCTCTCTTGTTCAGATCCAGTCTTCATGCAGTCGTGAGCGCGTGCCTTCGCCCACTTGCGGCTTGTGCCCCGTGCACCAAGCCAGTAGAGTCGCCTGTCGTAATCCCCGCCGTAGCTCATAGGTGCCGCGCGTGTGCGCCGTTGCTCCTGTCCTTCTTACTGGTCTCCGCCACACAGCAGGCTGCAACTTGACGCTGCGGCCGAGCCCAAGCTTGATCTTAAGCCGTAATCGCGGCGACAGTAGGGCTTGCGCTCCAGCAGCTGCGGCGTCGGCTCCTCGGTAGCGAGAGCGAGCGAGGCGAAAAAGTCCATGATCAGGTTCACCCACAGCATCTGCACAGCCGGCAGTGGTGACTGCTCCAGCACAACGGCACCGATGAAGGCCAGCGAGATGGCAACAATGTTGACGGTCAGTTGGAACTGCAGGAACTTGGCGATCGAGTCGTACACGTTGCGGCCCCACTTGATAGCGTTCACGATCGAGTTGAAGTTGTCGTCCATCAGGATAATGTCGGACGCGTCCTTGGCCACAGCCGTGCCACTGATACCCATAGCAAAACCCACGTTCGCCTTTTTCGGAGCAGGCGCGTCGTTCGTGCCGTCACCAGTGACAGCAACCACCTGAGGACCGTGCGGAACCACATTGCTCTGCATCAGGCCAGACACCAGAGTGTACTTGTCCTTGGGCGACGAGCGAGCGAGCACACGGAGCATGGGCCAGATCTTGTCGAACTCCGACTGGATGATGTTGCCCTGGGCGTCCAGCACGCGGTTGCGGAACGTCTGGCCGTCCATGACAAGGGAGCCGTCGCCCGGCTTGGTGATGCCGCACTTACTGGCGATTGATCCCGCCCGTCACCATGCGCACCGTGATACCGGCGCGGTTGCACTGCTGGATGGCGCCAGGCACCTCTGGGCGCACAGGGTCCTCGATGCCGACGATGGCCACACAAGTCAAGTTCTTCTCCACGTCTTCGTCCGACCAGTTGATCGTCTCCTCGGCGGGCACATCCAGGTCACGGTAGGCCAGACACAGCGTACGGTACGCCTGCGACGCGTACTTCTCAATCACCTCGGCGCCGATCTTGGCCTTGCGAGCGTCGTCCAGACCCGTCCACGCGCTGCATGTTCTGGCACAGACCCGGCACCACCTCCGTCGCACCCTTCGTGTACACACGGCAAGTCGTGGCGCTGCGACGCACCACCACCGACATGGGCTTCTTCGCACTGCTGAACGTCAGCATGTGCACCACCTCATTGTTCTCGCAAGCTCAGGGTACTCGACGCCACCGTCGCGGATGAACTGCAGCAGGCGCAATTCGTCTTGTTGCCAGTGTGCTCGGGCAGACCATTCTCCACCTTGGGCGGCAAGATCTCGGCCGTCGAGTTCACGGCAATACCCATGCAGGACGCCTCCTTTGTCGCCTCCGACAGCGCGCCGATGCCAGCCGAAGCGGGCGATAACTCGTTGTCGCCGATCCACAGCTGTATCACCGTCGTGCGGTTGGTCGTGAGCGTGCCCGTCTTGTCCGAGCACACCAGGTTGTTGTCCACCAGCATCTTCTTCACCGAGTAGGCAAGCGAGATAGTAACGGCAAGAGGCAGACCCTCAGGGATGGCCACTGCAAGTACAGTGATCGCAATGATGAAGTAGTTCATGTTGTCGTTGATGTAGCCGCTCTTCCACCGCTTGCCCTCTCTTCGATCGAGAAGTGATCGACATGATCACGAACACCAAAAGTGCCACGAATACAGCAAACTTGCTGATCAAGATGGTCAAGTTGTACAGGTTGCCTTCAAGCGGGGAGTGGCTGCCAGAGATGTCATCAGCATCTTTAGCTTGCTCCTCCTTCACTTGCTCTTCCTTCATCTCCATATCGGTCTCGCTATGGTTTTTAGCGGGTCGCACAAGTCACAGATGATTATGATTGGTCTGTCTAAACGTTTTTGAGCATTCGGATTGGCTTTCAGCTAAAATCGGGGTCTATAAAAGAGACAGGCGCCTTGACTGCGTAGCGGACGCGTACTGTATATCCATGAATAGCGATGAGTCATCGCTATTCATGGATATCGCCGATGAGGGCCTCGATAAGCACGATGACTCACTAAGAAGGTGGCATATGTGTTTCCGCCGTTAGCTGACCAATCAGCACTCCCTATTATTTGGCGATAGCGGGTCACCGATAAAATTGCCCTTAGGGGTCGCAATCTCCACGTACACGTCATCCTCAATGTTGGCGTGGCTAGTCTTCTTCGCAACACCTCCTTCTTCTTACCGGAAGCAGCGTTGTTGATCAGGTTCTTGATGATACCGGCCCGTGATAGCAAGCGATGATGAAGAAGCTAACGGAGAGGCCGGAGTCGGAGAAGCGAGTCGAGGGCATCAGCATGCCACACTACACTGGCCACCTGAACGAGTCCCTGGAGCTGTTCCTCGACCAGGTGCGCCTAATTTTTGAAGCCGAGAATATCGACTACGAGAATCGCATTAATAAAAAAACGCGTCCAATCTGCGTGGCCAGGCAGCTGCGTGGTTTACGACGCAGCAAAAGACGATCAGCATATTACGGAGCTGGTCACGGCGCTGAGGAAGGAATTCATCCCCGCTGACCTGCAGGAGAGACTTCGAGACAAGTTGTACGCGCTGAAGCAGTGTGAGTGTGCGGATCTGGCCGACTACATTACCAAGTACCTCTCAAGATCCAGTTGCTGCTTTGAGCCTAAGGCACGACGGCATCCTCAACTTCAAGACGTGTTCCTGCCATCGATGCTGGCTGCTACCCAGCGTGCACACTGATCTCCATCTGTATGTTTACGAGCGGAGCTCTTAGCAAAGTCTCCGTTTAGCTTTTGCTTTGCTTCATTAGTTTTTGCTCATTCTGTATTTTGCTCAATACACCTCAGCTACCCCGAATACTCCGTGGTCCAACATTATAATTGGTAGCACTTGTTGGTCCACACCAACTTCGCCGATCTCTCCGTACCTCTCTGATCTGTTTAACCCGCTTCAGAGGCACGCTCAAGCTCGGAAGAACAAAACCCTGTGATGGCGCTCTCACCCAGGCCATTCACGAGCTCTCCCACCCGGTAGCTACGCAGAACAACGAGTTTCGGTCGTCGGTTATGGACCAGCTGCAGCACCAGCAGTCGAGCCGATAGTTCAAGATCGAGGGCGCTTCGATGTCAAAAAATTATATGGCAAGCCACAGGAGAGTGTGGATGAGTTCATTTTCGAGGCCAAGTTGTTCATGAACGGCAAGAACATTGACTATAACCATCCCGGTAATCAGGCACGCGAGGTGGCTATGCTGGCCAGTAACCTTCACGAAGGTGTCGCCTCGTGGTACTATAGCCGCATCATGATCGACAACGAGCCTATCAGCTCGATCGACGAGTTCGAGGTTGCGCTGCGCGACGAATTCCTGCCGCCCGACCAGCAGCATTGCCTGCGTGCGGCGTTACGCTCCTGCAGCAGACATCTGACGTTTGTCCGGCTGCACAGTATTTTCAACGTTGGACCTCGCCCAAGGCTATCACCAGATGCTGGTCGTGCCCAGCAGTAAGAAGTTCACGGTATTTCACACAGACAAGAAGGTGTACCAGTAGCGCGTGGCTCCGATGGGTTTGAGTGGCATGCCGGGAGTTTGGTCGCGCTTGATGCGCGTGCTCTTTGGTAAGTTCGCTTTTGTTGTCGTCTACCTGGATAATTTGTGCGTGTTCTCACGCAGCGAGAAAGAACACTGTCTCAATGTGCGCGCGGTGTTCGAGGATCTCGGGGTGAGCGGCTGTACATCCGCCTGGCGAAGTGTGCATTTGGACGGGAGTCGGTCAACTTCCAGGGTCATACAGTCGCCGCTGACGGGCTGCACATGGATCGCCTGAAGACGGCTGCGTTTGAGAAGTGGCTAAACCCCTCGTCCGTAAAGGAGCTACAGAGCTTTTAGGGGTTGGTGGGCTACTATCGGAAGTTCATTTGCGACTTCGCTGAGCTTGTGTTGCCCCTCAGTGACCTGGTACGGAGGTAAGTCGCGTGGACCTGGGAGGCAGAGCAGCAGCAGGCCTTCTTGCAACTGAAGACGGCTTTGCAGCAGGCGCCGGTACTGCGTCTGCCCGATTTCTCGCTGCTCTTAATCTTAACGACCGACGCCTCGGATACTTGCTACGGTGAAGTTCTTTCTCAGGTGTTCGACGGTGACGACCACGCTCTGGCTTTTTTCTCGAAGAAGCTGTCCACAACGGAGCGGAATTGGCTCGCACATAAAGAATTGTACGCGATTAAGTTTGGACTGGCCAAATGGCGCCACTAACTGTACGGCGCTGAGTTTGACATATTTACCGACAACATTGCCTGTAAGTGGTTCATTCACCATCCGAACGTGTCGCCGAAGATGGCCCGGTGGCTCAATTTTTTCGGGCAGTACAATGTCGTGCTTCATCACATCAAGGGCAGCACCAATGTGGTGGCCGACGCGCTGTATCGACCGCCTACATGCGATTCAGGTGACTCGGATTCTGATGCAGCAGCTGAATCTATGTCGATTGCGGCGATGTCTACTACGCCAGTCTCGATTTATTCGTATGAAGACACATGCCGTCCACGGAGCGTGTCTTCGCGTCGCCATCGCCGCGTGGTATTCAGACGCTGAACTCTCGTGATTTGAATCTGCTTCTCGACTCGCCGGTACCAGCGGCCACGGCGCCCCATGTTGGCGTGCCCCAGCGTCGCCTGTCTCGACAGATCAACACGATCCAGCTCAATGTCTCAAGCGTGGTTTTAGACGACGTGAAGGCTCAAATTGTGCGAGGTTATCGCAACGATTCGCTCTACCGATCTTTGGCAACTTCCCGCAGGCTGCGATCTGCAACTTTGGCGATAGGAGAGGTAGTGCGACACAAGGAGTTGCTGTACTTGAAAGACGCAGGCTCGCTTCTTCGACTTTGTGTTCCTGATGATCAGCAACTTCGGACCCAGTTGATCAGTCAATTTCATGACAGCGCTACCAGCACGCACCCTGGCTCGCGTCGCACTCAGCTGCGGCTAATCCAATGGTATTTCTGGCCTACCCTGCTAGCGGATGTTCACAATTATGTGCAAAGCTGCCGGACGTGCCAACAGTACAAGTCGTCAATTCTGAAGAAGAATGGTTCAATGATGCCGCTACCGATTCCTTCGGAGCCGTGGGAGTCAGTCTCTATTGATTTTATCACCGGTATTCCCGTTTCAAACGGGTACGATGCGATCATGAATTGCGTGTGTCGACTATCAATACGCGCGAAGTACACGCCGACCCACAGCACGGCAACCGCAGCCGAAACCGCCAACCTCTTCTTCAAACGCCGTCGTCCGCCATCACGGTCTCCCCGCTGAGTTAATCAGCGACCGCGACAGCAAGTTCATCTCGCACTTTTGGCAGGCGTTAATGAAGTTGCTGAGGATGGAATGACGGTCGCGCATCGTGCTCAAGGCGACGGGCAAGTCACGCGCCAGAATCGTGTACTTGAAGCTGCACTGTATGACGTCTTACCTCGGCGGAGTTGGGTCGATCACTTGGGGACAATCGAGTACCGACATGCTACACTGGTCAACGCCTCGACGCAGTTATCCCCTTTCCAAATCGACACGGGGCGCACCCCGCGGGCTGTCGGCGCCATGACGCTCGATGCTGACACTCGCAAATGACTTTGCGCAAGACTTTGTGGAGAGACGGCAGGAGATTGTGAAGCGGGCACGAGTCAACTTGCGCGAGGCTCAGCTACGCCAGATGAAGTATTACGACCAGAATTGCAGCTCGGTGACCTTCGCAGTGGGCGACATGGTGCTGGTTTTGACAAAGAACCTCCCACTCGCGCACACGGTGCGCGGAACCGAGCTGGACAAGGCTAAGCTCGCACCACGTTACATTGGATCGTACAAGATTACGCGCATGATTAACGATAACGTGGCTCGGTTCGAGTTGCCGCGCAACATGGCGACGCTACACAACTCCTTCAACGTGGATTTGCTGAAGCCATTCAAGGAGTCGCGGCCCCGATTCGCGGATCGATCAGTGTCGAAGACGGCCCCGGTGTTTGTAGCTGAGGACAGAGAACCACGGTACATTATCGAGAAACTCGTCAAATGCCGCATGTTCAACCGAAAGCCAGAGTATCTGGTTACGTGGGTGGGTCTGCCGGAGCACGAGAACTCCTGGGAGCACGAACGAGACATCCGCCACGTGGGTCACTGAAAGCAACTTCTGGATCAGCTTCGAGTCGTCCAGCGAAAGAACAAGACCGGAAGGATGTCAGGTTCTGCCGGAAACCTGGCGCTAGCCGCCTCTCAAACCAGGAGTCCGCGACAGCCTCACATTAGACCGGTTGACACGGCTGCGTGAGTGCAGCAAAGCTCAAGGTGCATTGCAGCCGCGATGCAGAACGGGATCAGACAGATCCTAAGCTGCGTAGGCCACTCGGGTGGCCCTCGTGGCCTTCAGGTCGTTGTAGGTCTTTGACGTAGCCGACAAGCCTCACAACTAATTCATTCTTACATTTACTCCAACAAGCACAAGTCGCCTCCTCCTCCTTCTACAACCGCTGTTCCCCCGCCCTTCACCGGCGCAGTCCCCACATGTCACGAGAATGACTACGACGACCGCAATAATGATGCACGCTCCTTCGAGCCAACCTGTGGTCGTCCACCGTGGACGCCAGTAGGATGGAGACGAACCCTGGGATGGTCAGGATGACGATGGTGATATCGTGGAAGGCAAGCCACATCAACTCCAAGACGCTCTTTGACCGCGGCGGTGGCACGTATTCTTGCCAAAAGCCTCCTCGCGGCGCTGCAGGTCGTCTGCATTACTTGAATCCAGACCTTGCTTTAGATCGGCATCGAGCGCCGCAGGTACCTCCTCGATCCCTTCGAGGTTGGACACCACTTCGTGCTGCTTCTCTTGAGGTGTCTCCACCAGTCGGACGAGGTCCCCCGTCACAAACTTAAAAAGGTGCCAATGGGTTGGGCTCAGTGTGGTCGGGCTGCGTTCGTTCTGAGCTGGGCTTGATCGGATGGGTCCGTGTGACCTTGAAGGCAAAAGTTAGTGAGGACTGGTGGTGCGCGCGTACGTACGGGCTGGAGCGTCCAGGGGCCACCGGCAGCGCGGGCGCGAAGATTGAGCACGGCCGGCTTCAAGGATTACCACTCGAATCGCAGCAACCTGCAGCGTATAGATTGCACACCGCGCACTTCAAACAGTCCACGCGAAATGCAGGCGCACGGTATCGCTATTGTCCCCGCTCAGTCTTTCGCGAAGGCCGAACTCTATAGCGCAACAACAAATACCAAAAATGGATAAACATCGGACGTCCTCCTGCCACAGGTACATATACATTCTAGCACTACGCTGCTCTAACAGTACATGCAGAGTACAGCCTAGTAAAGCTCTCTCAGCTCGGATTAATCGGTCGTGTTAATCGAGCAGACAAAAAATATTTTTGACGAATGCTGCTTAGGTGTTCGAGCTTTTACCGTAGAAGAAAGTGCCTGTCGTTCCAGGCTTTGCAACGAGGCCTCTCCTCGAAAGCTTACTCAATCTACAGTATTTTTGAAATATGAGGCGTTATCAGGTGATCGGTTTGTACATGTAGTAGAACTCTTATACTTATGACACGCTATGATCTAATCGCTTACAGTAGTTTAGTGTAGTACTGTGATACCGACATGCTCGGAAAGATCCAACCAGTTAGCCTATGATAAGCAAGTCAAGTGTGCAGAGACTTTCGCAGACAAAGAAGACGTCAGTCGACATGTTTTCAACCATATCACTTGGTTTCACTATGCAACACGGTGCTTGCGATTTTGCTGTTGATGAACAAAGGCCAAAACTGGTTACATCTTTTCGATGGTTGGATCTTTCCGAGTATGTCGGTATACTGTACAGGTATATATTCGCGTGGCATCTGGAGGCGCAACAATTTTATGAGAAGCACGTTTCATATTGGCTTGTGGCAAGCACAACAACTTTTGCCAGTATTACTCATATTTTAGCAACACTAATTACTACTATGTCTTACTGTTAGAATTCACCCGATATTAAATATTAAATTACTACTTCGGTATTATTTATTGCGCATTGCAATGATTTCGCGACAATTTAACATGCTAATTATGACAAAATCTGCTCCTAATATTGGCGAAAAAAAGATACACGACCTGCTAAACTTATGCATAAATCCACCTCCTCATATAATATATTATATACATGAATCGGCTTGGGAGAGCCTGTCAACGGCCATGCATTGACCAAGTGCACCGTCCACGATCCCTAGCACATCCACCCTCTTGTGCACAATTGCCGTGTGTCTAGGTGCTTGAGGATAAACGCCGACAGAATTGCAGCAGCACAGCCACAATTGCACTTTTTAAAGTGCAATTATGGCACTTTAGCGTTATTTCTAGGTCTCCACCCATTTATGCACGTCGATTTATCGTAAATATAGCAGGTGGTCGCTACTAGTTGTTGAGTCTGGGAGATAGATTAAGGGGACGTTCGTCAACTATAATTTCACTAAAGCATGCATTGGAATTCGTGCGCTTACCCCCAGTCCAAATTTGTCCTAGGAAAAAGGACCAAATTGGTTTTTGGTGTGGCGTACATAAGTCGATTTGTCCTACCTCGAGCCCTGTAGGACAAAAAGTAACTTGACATTTTTATGCCCGCCTTATGGCCCCAGAAGATTTGAGAGTGTCGCTTCTAACAAATCACGCATTTGTATCGGAGCTAAAATGTAGGATTGTCCATACTCAGATCCAGTCAAATCCTCAAATTTGTCCTAGCAGCTAGGACAAATTCGTCAAATTAATATGTGATTAGAGACACTTTTCAAATTGCCTTTATGTCTACAAGGATCATCGATAAAGTGAAGCTGATGCGTCCACAAAGAGAGTAAAGACAGGGTTTTCTGCCCATGCTAACAACACTTCATGTTCATGTGTCGTTTTATGACAGCAGGGGACGATGCGGCTAGTACGAAGCCGTCGAAGAGAGTCGAGGTCGACGCTGATGCGGTGGACTACGACGAGGACAGCGAAGACGACCCAAACTCCGACTCCGATGAGGATTCTGGCGACAACTCGGACACGTCTTCCAAGCGCAAGAAGCTGCCGGTGATCCGACCATTCAATCGCAGCCAAGCGCGCAAGGAACGCAAGCGTGGTGCGAAAGAGAAGCCCCAGCCTCTAAACCCGAGCGAGCGACGCCGGCAAGAAGCCAAGACCAAAGCGTTCTTGATGAAAACCATAGACAACATCCACGTTCGACTGGTTAAGAATTTACCTTGTTGAAGTTCGTAGATCAGCCGTGTCTTGCCTTGAACAGTTAGCACGAATCCATGGCCGATGAAGCTGTGGTTGACCCTGCAACGATGTAGATCCCATCGGCGAGCTTGATCTCCGCCAACACGCGTGCCCCACGACATCCTGGAACCACGTAGTTGTAATTCGCGATTGCGTTGTAGATGAAGTCACGACCGGCATCTCGGAGTCGACGTAGAAAACGGAGAACGATCTTCCACGTTGTACCCTTGGACAGGTCACGATGGTAGAGCACCAGCTCGTTATGGACGAACTGGTCAACGTCTTGTTGCGTGATGACATCGGGACGGCCTCCGAGCTCAGCTGCTTGGTTAAGCGCGTTGAACAGGCAGAGATCCGTGTCTGCACCGAGCAAGTATCTGCCAACATCATCCTTCTTCCAGAATGCCTCGAAATTCTCGCCATCAGATGATTCCCAGCGATCAACATGGCCATTTCATCCTCGAAGCCATCCTCAGCCAGCTTAGAGCGCGGCCCCCACGTGCGAAGATAGAGCTTTTTGCAACTGCGATCAGGATGCACCCAGAGTACATGGTACTGCAGTCCTAGAGGCGTCTGCCGCCGATCATTGATGTAAGCAGCTTTCCACGTCTCAGTGATGGTTGCATAGTCGACACCCATAGCGAGCTCACTCTCCTTGTAGTACTCGTCATAGATGGGATAGAACATTTGGTCGGTGCGAGTAGACTTGCGCAATGTGCGAGTAGCTTTTCGGTCTGTGGAACTAGTCTTTTTGTTGGTATCAGTAGCCTCCTCGGCTGTGACAGTAGTCATGTGTGTTAAGGCATACAATTGGCTAATCAAGCCAACGAATAAGTCAGTGATTGGTTAATTATTCATTTAAGGTAAAGTGCTATCCAATCAGATGAAAGGAACTGCACATCCGAAAACTATCTAGCCGAGGGATGTAATGACTGGAGGAGAGGCGGGAATCGGGACAGCCCGATGCCTGTGCCTCACTCAGTTCAAAACCGACGGCCAAACAACAAGTGCAACAATGTGGTCGGTGACATTAGCTATCTGCACCACTGCAATGGCGTCCCGAACGGTTTCTGGAGACACATCATCAGCTACAGCGGCGTGTCTGTCACGCTTGCAGTTTGAGCAGGTTGCCGAAGCCTCACAGTTCATGAAGGTGCAGATCTGGCACAACCAGTCGGGCGTCAGTTCTCCCCCTGACTGGCCTGTGCCAGGATCGGTCTGGTCGGTGGCACCACTGTGGCTGGTGGCAGCAGCTGATCAGTGTCACTAACGGTGACATTACATGACGGATGCAGCGGCCTCACGCTTTGCTGCTTCTCCACCGCGACGGCCCCCGCAGCTCTACTCATCCCGCCCCCCCCCCCCCCCCCCCGCGGCCTTACCCTTACACGTTCCTTGAGATGACTGACACTCGGCTCATCAGCCGCAGCGCGCCGCGTCGCCCTGGCCTTCTTCATTCTGCGCGACTTGGCTGCAGGTCGATTCTTGCGCTTCTTCTTGATCTTCTTGGGCACTTGATCTTCCGGCCTGCCCTGTAGCACAGTAGACTTGTAAATACCAGTCACCCTCAGGCGTGCCCAGCGTGACACTTCTTCACAGACAACAGAACTGCAAGCACTAAGTCACGTCAGCAGACGCGTGCGTCCTCGGTGGGGTATCGATGACTGAAGAGTCAACTCCGTCTGGATTTGGGGACGTGTGAAGGTCTATAATACTAACCTCGGAAAAGAGATCAAAACAGATAGGGAGGCTGTTGAAGTAGCCTCTTTTGCTCTGGTACACTATACCTCAAAGCTCATAGCCAGTGATCTTAGACCCTTTTATAGCTGTTATTCTCGTATTTAGTATGGTATACAGTTCTACACAGTAATATGTTCTGCACCAGCCAACAACTGCGCTCTGGTCGGTGCTCTCCTCGCTAATACACTCACTTCGTCTTTTGACGCCTTCAACACACTTGTATCCTCTTCCCTACGCTCCCTGCTGCATCTTCACGGGTTATGAGCTCCGACGAAGAGATCAAGCGCAAGGCCCCGACGAAGAGATCAAGAGAAAGAGTCTCCGCCAAAATCGGTGCTTACTACAAGAAGTTGACACCAATCTATCGGGGACCTCATCAGTTAGTTTTTCTTGCAGCGATAACCGATCTACCCTTACAGATGCAACCGCTCCATTCTTGCTCTGCGTTGTGCTTCGGACTGGCGGTTGATTAGCTTAACTTTAACTTAGAGTTTGGCTGTGAGATATGATCACCGGGGAGGATTTGCTCGTTGATTTAAAGCCCTTAATCGCGTGCCAAAGTTCGTGCACAGCACAATACATGTACGTAATATAACAGTAGCGCTGCTCGAGTCTCTACGAGCCACGATATCTCTCAGCTCACTAAAAGCAAAAAAAATCAATTAGCTTACTTAAGTACTTCTGGTTTTGCCAAATGCGCAGAAGTGTTAATACCCTTCCATAATTGATAATATGTACATTAATCGATTACACATACAACCATAAGATTGGTCGCATTGGTTTAGGTCCCCTAGAGTTAATATAAACTCAACACGAACGGGAACAAGTTCAGTTGGCGATGTTGACATAATGTTCAAAACGAATAGACGATTTTTGGCTATATATATTAATGTATATAGCCAAGCGCAAAATAATATGATGTACAAAGTTGACCGACCTTGGCTATTTCCATGCTTTACTACTTCTACTCCGAGCAATTCTGATGGAGCGGTATGGCATGTAGAATTGTTATTTAATCGAACGGGCACTTTCTTTGACTAGAGTTGACCCTTTTTACAAACCTTGTGTGCATTTCATACAAAAGTGCAGTTTGTCATTCCTCGTTATATTTTTTATTTACCTTTCAGTACGACTGACGCAATTAAATGTAGTTCAGATCTCTTGCACATTCACTCTGTCGGCTTCACTCATCCTTCATTCAAGTTTGTTTTCAGGGGTTCGAAGGCCTGCACCTTGGGGGTCTACTTCCGTTGTTTCTTTGGAGGCGCACCATCACCTTCGCCCTTGTGTGCCTTGCGCTTTGCCGTTTTCGGCGCTGGTGTTGCATTCACCACATCCTCGTTTGTTGCGCTTAACGCCCGCGGCGGCGTGTCGACAGCAGTGTCGACAGCAGTCCCGCTCGTTTGCTGAGAACCGTCTTCCGACTGCTCTTCTGTCTCGGATACGGCCTGAAGAACAGCATGATGAACCAGCTCGGCGTTAGAAGTTGGAGGGGCGGGTTCATGGCGTGCTTGGCCCACATTAGCAGGAAGCCCAATGCCTAGGCGCTGTGCGTGAATAGGAGTATGAAGCTGCATAGAGCCAACCGGGTTGCCGTACAGGAGACGTAGGGAGTGCACCATGCTGCTACTGCTGCAGGCGCTGCTGCTTTGCTTTCATTGGCTGAGTAAAAAACACCACCCGCGCATACTCAAACCAAGATGCGGCTGTTTTTTACTCGAAGAGACGCCCTGAAACTGTCACCCGGTGACAGCTCTGAGGGGTCGCCATAACAAAAGTCGAGAAACCTGCTGGCTTTCCGCGCAGTCGCATGCGTTTTATTTCTATTTGGATGGGTTCATCTTTCTAAAGCATAGTAAGCTCAAGTGAGCCCGGAATCCATATTTGCGCGACCCTCTCATTGGTTGCTGACGGGTCGGCGCTGCAACTTAAGTAAGGAAGTTTTCGTGACCGCACGTTGCCGCTCAAGTTACTTTTCGGTGGTGCGACGCTATCTTTACGTATAGTGTGCATGAACTTGAGCGGGAGAGTACCGTTGTTGCCTATTCAAGTAGGCAAAAGTATCGAGTACCTAACCTGGGAAATGTTGACACGAGTCTACGTTTCTAAATTCTGTCGCAGATTTTTTTTCGTTGTCCCATGCGAGTCGCCAAGTATAGCGGGGGCAAGTGAGCACGATGTGGTGTGCCTGCACACAGGTGTTTTTTACGTTAGAAATTGCGAAAAGCATAGTGAAGCTAAATGAAGCGCTCCGAGCGCGACCATAGTGAAACCCAGTGTTTCTTTCATAAAAAACATTCACAAATTTGGCGGACCGGCTCTGCGAACACCCTGTGCTCTCAGCTTAAGAGCTGAGAGAACAGTAGCGCTGCTCGAGCCTCTACGAGCCTCTTCGCGCACGATTTCTCTCAGCTCACTAAAAGCAAAAAAGCAATTAGCTTACTTAACCCCTTGGACGCGGATGGTTGGAAATTCACCTTATGCTGTTCTAAACAGCATAAGAAACACTTGATTTCACTATGCCTCTAAATCCGCAAAAAGGGATTATCGTCCTTTCCCATATGAGCTTAGATATCATTGGTCCACGTGTCTAAACGTGGCCATTTGATTGGACATCAAGAACATATGACTATCAGGGTAATTGAACTACCGCGCACAAGCACGATCCATTTTTCAGAAAAAATCAAACATCGGTTGCCCTCTTGCTGCTGCCACTCATTCTTCATTCGGCGCAGCAAGAGACGAAGTGGCATTTTGAGATGACATCGGCGCGGTGAGATTGCTTCCATGCAAGCCCAGACGGACGCGATGTTCGGTACGTGCGCTAAGTATCTTGGTATATATCCCAAACTAACTAGTGCGACTATCTCTTTGAAGCGCAGGCTACTTGAAGTCTGATTGTAAGCACCGCGGCGCAAGCACTTCCCCACTTCTGTGCTACTTGGTACGTGCGCGCACAACTTCTGCTGGCTCAAATACATGCTAACCCCTTGCGTTTTTACTATTTGTTATCAGAACTGCATGCGCCATCTGTACCACGAGGAATCGTCGTGGGTGTTGGTACGCTAGACGTATGCGTTGCATCAATGGGATGATTGCTGCGATAGGACTAACATTTGTTGCCTTCAGTAGGTGGTCGTGATAGGATGGGGACTCGATTATCTCCAACAGGCGTCGATTACCGTGAATGCCCATGGCTTGCTGACGTGGAAGGTATATCATATGTGCTTTATGCTGACGGAATGGCTTATACTGGTTGATATTGATTTTTGCTTATCGAAATGTTTTGCGAAGATGCACATGGCGCTGGCTGTTGGGACGACGACATGTCTACATGGACGACAGGTCAAGAGCAACATCGCCCCCGGTGGCAACGCGATAAATGTTTGAGCCGCCCAAGAACGGACGGTACTGACGACGAGCTGCTGAGAAACCCGCTGCGCATATTGAGGTATCGACCGCCGCTGAAGTAAGGAATGTTGCGGGCTTCAAGTTATACATTCGAGATGAGAGGACGCCGATTACGCGTCGAAGGTATGGGTGAAAGTTGTTTTGTACTTGAATGCTGACGCAGTCCGCTTACAATTTTGACTTTATGCAGACAGGATCAGGACAGGATGCTTTCTCGCTTCGAAACCAAGTCACATCCTCCACAACCGTAGCAACGCGAGTCACACTGCAGTGCAGGAAACTAGCAAGTGAATATAGTCCCTCTCGTACATTACATTGCAATATGCTTGTTCTCATGCTGCTCCTATCTTGCTCACACATAATTCATACTGTTTGACGGCTCGAACGTGTTGTGTAATCTATGTGGGCAATGTCGGCGTGCGAAGACAACATCAACTTACTCTTTAATTGCTTTTCTTCGTTTGTATTCTTTAGTACCGTTGGAGCGCGCTGTTTGTAGTGTAGTGGGGTCGTAGAGGACTTATCACTTGTAGCAACCATCAGCATCCATTGTTTACATGTAAGATAGAGCGGAATGTGCAGGCGCAACGTTTCTCTAAATATCAGTATTGCATGGAATGAACTGTGAACAGCTCATTGGATGATATTAATCCGCAGATCACACCAGTCCCTTCTAGCGGAATAATTACCAGGGAGCTTAGCAACAAACTGTGTGAAGAAAAGCCAATTTTATACTTTCGTTCACTATAGCATACTGAGTATCATACGATTTCTTATGCCGTCCGGGACGGTTTAAGCGTTTTTTAATGCCGTCCATGTCACCCCTCCGCGTCCAAGGGGTTAAGTACTTCTGGTTTTGCCAAATGCGCAGAAGTGTTAATACCCTTCCATAATTGATATATGTACATTAATCGATTACACATACAACCATAAGATTAGTCGCATTGGTTTAGGTCCCCTAGCGTTAATATAAACTCAACACGAACGGGAACGAGCTCATATGCATTCTGTTGGCGATATTGACATAATGCTCAAGTCGATTTAACCAGTTCAGGGATAAAGAGGAGGAAGTGGTAGAAAGTGATAGCTTGGATATATTTCGGAGAGGTCCCCTTGTAAGAGCATTTATGACTGGGCTTTCAGCGACACGTGACTGTGCGCGAGGTCGGAGGAACTAAAGAACGTTCAACTCAGTTTCGCTTGCCGTGCTACCAATACAGTATTCTGCGTCAATACTGGACGGGTGTAAAACAATTAAATCCATATAATGCATGGAACTGTCATAAACGATGTTCGACGGAGATGGGTCAAGGTACTGATTTAGATCAGTCCCGACAGCACGTCTTGCTTTTTGAAATGCCGCTTAGCATGAAAGAAGAAGCCGTATGATTCATACATTCAGGGATACACACTGAGTTTGTGATCACAATATTTTTATGCTCCAAACACGCATGGTAACTAAGGTTGTGTCATGGTTGATAGCTGTTCAACCAGCTAATAATCGATTACACATACAACCATAAGATCAGTCGCATTGGTTTAGGTCCCCCCCACCGTTAATATAAACTCAACACGAACGGGAACGAGTTGAGTTGGCGATGTTGACATACGAATAGACGAGTTTTGGCTCTATATATTTATGTATATAGCCAAGCGCAAAATAATATGATGTACAAAGTTGACCGACCTTGGCTATTTCCACGCTTTACTACTTCTACCCCGAACAATCTACAACATTGACAAGAGCAACGCGCTGTCCGTAGTAACGAAATCACCACACTTATTCACTAAGTACGAATTTCACTAAGTACGATTAGCTGCCGAGGGCAACGAAGGCGGCTCCGTCGCCGAAGGCGACCCCGCCATTGGATATAGCGGGGCCGCAGGACCCGCCCCGGCCTCTGTATTACAAACCTGGCACTGAGAGTAGTGCAGCGAGCCGACGAGGCGAGCGGAACGGGTCCACTACTGTCGTAGCGAAGCGTAGGCAGTCTGCTCCAACAGCGGAGCGAGTATAGCGTGCGCAGCGTCAACCAACTAAAATTTCCCGCCGCGTAGCTGCGGTGCTCGGCTAGTTCAAATGGAGTAGTATAGCATGTAGAATTGTTATTTAATCGAACGGGTACTTTCTTTGACTAAAGTTGGCCCTGTTTACAAACCTTGTGTGCATTTCATACAAAAGTGCAGTTTGTCATTCCTCGTTATATTTTTTATTTACCTTTCAGTACGACTGACGCAATTAAATGTAGTTCAGATCTCTTGCACATTCACTCTGTCGGCTTCACTCATCCTTCATTCAAGTTTGTTTTCAGGGGTTCGAAGGCCTGCACCTTGGGGGTCTACTTCCGTTGTTTCTTTGGAGGCGCACCATCACCTTCGCCCTTGTGTGCCTTGCGTTTTGCCGTTTTCGACGCTGGTGTTGCATTCACCACATCCTCGTTTGTTGCGCTTAACGCCCGCGGCGGCGTGTCGACAGCAGTGTCGACAGCAGTCCCGCTCGTTTGCTGAGAACCGTCTTCCGACTGCTCTTCTGTCTCGGATACGGCCTGAAGAACAGCATGATGAACCAGCTCGGCGTTAGAAGTTGGAGGGGCGGGTTCATGGCGTGCTTGGCCCACATTAGCAGGAAGCCCAATGCCTAGGCGCTGTGCGTGAATAGGAGTATGAAGCTGCATAGAGCCAACCGGGTTGCCGTACAGGAGACGTAGGGAGTGCACCATGCTGCTACTGCTGCAGGCGCTGCTGCTTTGCTTTCATTGGCTGAGTAAAAAACACCACCCGCGCATACTCAAACCAAGATGCGGCTGTTTTTTTACTCGAAGAGACGCCCTGAAACTGTCACCCGGTGACAGCTCTGAGGGGTCGCCGTAACAAAAGTCGATAAATCTGCTGGCTTTCCGCGCAGTCGCATGCGTTTTATTTCTATTTGGATGGGTTCATCTTTCTAGAGCATAGTAAGCTCAAGTGAGCCCGGAATCCATATTTGCGCGACCCTCTCATTGGCTGCTGACGGGTCGGCGCTGCAACTTAAGTAAGGAAGTTTTCGTGACCGCACGTTGCCGCTCAAGTTACTTTTCGGTGGTGCGACGCTATCTTTACGTATAGTGTGCATGAACTTGAGCGGGAGAGTACCGTTGTTGCCTATTCAAGTAGGCAAAAGTATCGAGTACCTAACCTGGGAAATGTTGACACGAGTCTACGTTTCTAAATTCTGTCGCAGATTTTTTTTCGTTGTCCCATGCGAGTCGCCAAGTATAGCGGGGGCAAGTGAGCGCCTTGTGGTGTGCCTGCACACAGGTGTTTTTTTACGTTAGAAATTGCGAAAAGCATAGTGAAGCTAAATGAAACGCTCCGATCGCGACCATAGTGAAACCCAGTGTTTCTTTCATAAAAAACATTCACAAATTTGGCGGACCGGCTCTGCGAACACCCTGTGCTCTCAGCTTAAGAGCTGAGAGAATACATGTATTGTGCTTTTAAGTTGTTTTGGCAAATCGGACGTGTAAAACAGCTACCTACTAAGATGGGGCTAGGTTATCGGAGCAGATTAGCAGGTTCCTCGTAGGGAATTAGGTCCAAGAACTGCTAGTCCGATGGAAGCACTTGCGCAGGTCCTACAAACAGGTGAAAGCCCGAATGTCGCCCATTTTCACGGCATTCGGGGTTTGAGGTCTTACGAAGGACTCCTGCCAAGTCTTGTAGATTCTTCGCCCAAACCTCCGGGGAGAAACCGGCATCATAACTCAAAGTTGCTACACTTAATGTTTGTATGGGCAGGATGATTTTGGGGGTGGTTTTCGAGATAGTCAAATTTGCCGGAGGTTTGGGCGAAGAATCTGAGGATATGTCCAGCAACTGCAAAAATGAGCTCTTAAGTTTGAAAAATTACACATTTGGTCAAAGTGCGTCTATAGTTTAGGACACCCCCGGTTTTGTCAAAATTTTCTACACTTCTTAATTTGCGGACTCGGCCACAGAGCGATAGTGGGTTCTAATCAGGTTGGTTTTAGCTCGTATTGGCCAGAACATCAGATTAAAAAAATAATATTCAGGTTGCTACAGCAAATTCGTGAGTGCGTCTATAGTTTGTAGCAGCACTGTACGTAGGACTCGGCAAAATGACCGAAAGGCACAATAGTAGACTTTGTTTTGTTAGCTAGAGTAGTTACCGTACCGAATAACCTATGTTGTGCCATATTGTGTGTTCTGTTCCAAATCTCGAGCCAAATCTCCGGCCAATCTCCGCGGCCACTGGGATTGGTTATAGGCACCCGTTTAAGTACGAATTGACCTTGACATGCGGGCACTTAGACCATATGGTTGGGCCCGGAGATTGGGCAAATGACTTGAGTTTTGTATTTGGCGATTGGAGCGGGGTCTCCAAACCGCCGCGATTTGGAAATTTTGACCGGAATTCACAATACACTTCAGCGAACTCTATAGAGTCGACGTTTTGATGCCCTGGGTGAGGGTTTTGGAAGGCGCCCATTTGTCTGCCACCGCCGGCAAAATTAACTGTAGGATACCAGCATTTTCCTGGTATCCTACAGTCAATAATTTGCCGGCGGTGGCAGACCTGCGCGAGATAAGGTGAACAGCGTTAGATACAGCCACGACTATTGCTGTACGAAGGGATAAGGTTTACATGTATTTTGAATCACTGGACAAACTAATTACGCTCGTTTAAACCGCATTGTGGGGGAGGTTGGACTGGGTGTGCGACCTAACAGCATCACGGACCTCCTGCGCTTCGCGCTCCAGTCGCTTTTTCTCCAGGAAGTTGTGCCACACCGCGCGGCCACCCTTCTTGGAGTACCAGAACATGATGCCCACCATTGCGACCACAACAATGGCAGCGATGATGTACCCGAACACCACCACCGCCGTGCTATCAGCGGTGCACATGTACACGAGTCCCAGCAAGATGCCCGGCGCGACCAAGAAGAGGATCACGAGGAAGAGCACCGCCGACATGGACCACGCAGCACTGAAGAAGGCCAGCGAGCGAGCCCAGCTCAGAATGGGCTTGCGGGTGAACGGGATCGGGTAGAAGAGCAGGATGCCGAACACGTTGAACCAGAAGTGCACGAGCGCGATGGCGACCGAGTCCGACTTGCCCGTCACCAGTGCAGCCAGCAACGCCGTGCCCGTCGTGCCCAGGTTGGCTCCGATCACCAGCGGGTAGACTTGCTCCAGCGTGATCACACCCAGACCTGCCAGCGGGGTAAGGGTGGACGTGACGACCGTCGACGAGTGCACGCAGAAGGTGATCATGGTGCCGACGATGATGTTGATGTAGCCGTTGTAGTTGAGCAGCTTGGAAATGAGGCGCTTCGTGGGGCCCATGAAGACCTTCGCCAGCATCTTCACCAGCGTCAGCAGCGAGCACACCAGGATACAGAAACCGATGACGACCGTGATGGCACCGATGCTGCCGTCGCTCAGGCTAGAGCCCTCGAAGGCGCCAGACTTGACGAACGACTGGCCAGGCTCGCAGACAACGTCACCGGTAGCAACTTCGTAGATGGCGCTCTTGTCCACGACCAGCAGCTCCTGCGTCAGCGGGTTCACGACGGCGTCAACGGGGCTACTGAACGAGCCGCTGTTGGTCTTGGCGTTCGACATGGCGATCGACAGCTCCTCGAGCGGGTGGAGCAGCACCTCCAGGGGGAACAGCACGAACACCGACCAGAGGTTGTACATGTCGTGCACGGTAGCGGCAGCCATGGCGCGCTGGAAACGGACTCGGTCTCCGACCTGGCCGAACGCCACCATGATGCACGTGATGCACGTGCCGATGTTGGCGCCCATGATCACGTACACGCCCTGGCGGATGGTCATGCCGCCGGAGCCCACAAGGGCCACGACGATGGACGTCACCGTGCCGGAGCTGTGCAGCAGCGCGGTGGCGATGGTTCCGATCATCAGACCAGCCACCGGGTTGTCGGCGAAGTCGAAGGCGCCCTTGGTGTCGCAGCCCAGCGCCAGCGTGAAGCCATCACCGATGAGCTTGACCGCCACCATGAAGAAGTACAGGGCAGCGAGCGACGCGAAGCCGTAGATGACGCCCCACACGAGCTTCTCCTGCAGAGACATCTTGGAGTACGAGTCCTCCTCTTCATCTTCCTCGGCGATGTTGTGCTTCTGGTGGCAGTCACTGACAACAGAGCTTGCTCGCGGGTCGAGGTTCGGCGTGGTGACCTTCTCGTAGTCGGTTGAAGTGTCGTGGATCATTGCTTCAACGGGTTTGCTTCGAGAGCTTGATGGACGAGTGTCAAATCGGGAACTGAGTTGAAATCGAGGCGATGAGGCGTAGCTTGGAGGAGGGAGCCTCACTTAGAACCAACCGCGTAGATCCCACAACAGACCACCTGGCAGGCAAGCTCAGTTGGCGTAGGTCTGGGCAGCGTGAGTTCGCTGAGGTTGGCTAGCTGATCTCCATAATCGCACACACGCTTCCGATCCGACGGGTTCCGATTCTATTTATTTGCAATAACTTGTCAGGAGTATGCAACACCACTGCAGGAATCTACAGCGCGCGCTGGAGCCCGGTCGTAGACTTCGAGCTCCGAACCGGAGAGGACAAGCAACGCATAAACGGCGCGGAAACGTCAAAGTCGCCATTCGTTTGGGCAAAGCTGCGGCAACACGAGGCTATCCCACTCGTGATTAATTAATCGCCCAACGTTGACAAGATTCGATTGCAAGATTCGCCCAGCTGGCTGCGACAGCTTTTCGCTCACGGGGTCATACGGTGGAGCTTACCGCGCGCACAAGGAATCTCGGGTCACGGGCTTCAAGTGATGGGTCCAGGCGCGAGTGCCTCCGAACCGAGCTATCGATGCTTCATTGGCCGAAACCAAGTATATACACCCTCGCTCAATGCATGGATCGTGTCGACCTGGAGCCACTTGTGTGTAAATGTATGACATTGAGCTAGAGCTGCAGCGTCCTCCGGTCGGTCCTCACACCGAAACGGCGACGCGTTTAACATCGATTAAAATCGAGCAGCGCTGATTAAAAATATTGTGCGATTTATGCACACCGATCAACTTCAGTTTAATCACGAGGGGACGCGCTTCATGTGTCTGTACGTGAGTTGAGTCTCAACCAACGCAACACTTCGTTCCACCTACAAGCGAACGCGGCCGAAGCCGATGCATGAGCTCAGCATGCTGAGCTAGTCGTCATGGGGGCCCACCTAGGGCCTGCATCATGGTAAACCCGCGTAAAGATCGCTGGTTGGCAGCGAGGCCCACCACACGCCAGAGCAGGATGCTACACATCATTTTATGACACCTCCCTCGAAGATACTTTTCTGTCAATCGCTAGCAAGATGCGAATCAGTAGATTCGAGGTACTTGCCAAGCTGAAACCGACTGTACGTGTATCTCAACGCGTGGTCAGACTGGTGGTGTGCGTAGAGCCATTTCTTTCGCGAAGAGGAGTGACATTGCAGCTGAAAACTACTCTTATACAAAAAGGAGGGAAATTCATCTTGCTCGGTGATTCCCTTCACCAAGCAGTCGAGCAAATGTGATTTATTGGTGATGTCCTTTAGTACGCGCGGCTCCTCAACCACGCTACACTGCATGTTACATGTCCGTCACATCGAAGCACATTGTGCTTATCGCTCAGGCTTCCAGATGGGATCATTCACTGTCATTTGCAGGAACACCATCGAAGCGAAGGGGTCCCGCGAAGATTCACCTGTATTAATTATTTTAAGTACATGTATTAAAATACACTGAACATGCATGGAGTTGCACCGTATATGCATGTATAAAAAGACTACTGTACATACTTATTAATAGGTATGTACTGTAGTACATATTTATGAAGTATCCATTTTAAATACCTATTTATGATGATCCCATTTGGCAGCCAAGCCGGCTCGGCGTCAGATACGTCGACATTTAATGTGATCATCTAGGTGATGGAGATAACTCGGTTGGCACGATCAAGCACATGAACCCTCAGACGGCGGAGGATATCGACTTGATCTTCCAGCTCGTATTCGTAGCTCGAGCAGTAGGCTTCTTGTTGATAGGAGGTAAAGCAAGCTTGTGGTTGTTGTTGCTGTTGTTACTGCTGGTGGTGGCGTGGCAAGGCGTTTCTGCTGTCGTCGCCGCCGCCGGTGTGGCATCTGGCTTGGCCGTCTTGGTTGGGTAGTTACACTGCTTAGCAATAACAACGTTCAAGCATTGAAGTATCAATTAAAGAGCTTACGTAACGTGTTCACGTAAGGGCACGAAGTCCCCCCCCCTCCCCCCATCATACTATTATGACCTTAGGTAACTACGTGTAAGTCGAATGGTTGAACTTTGATTGACGAAGAGTTACTGAGGCTTGTTGAGACGTTTGATGGACGCTGCTGCGACGCCGACCGTGCTCAGTTTTGTTCCTCCCGTGTGAGCACAATGTAGACGGCAGCAAGCTCCAAGTAGCGGCGGCATCGTCACCTTCACAAAACGGCTTCGCAAAAAAAAAAACTTGGATACTGAAATTTGTTGAGAGCGTACTTGATGGCCTGCCGTTCAATGATTCCGGTATTGATGAAATCTCTAGCATATTGGCGTAGGGATCCGGTCCAAGCATTGTGAGCGACCAAACTGTATTTGCTGGAGCATCGCCGTTCTGGCGAAACAAAGCACTACGAACCGTGGCTATCAGTGTGATCTAACGGGAGGCTCTCCTTGAAAGGTCCTGAGTACATGTATATTACTGCAAACATGTTGGCGACTTCACTTCACAACACGGCTAAGCGTTTTTCGCGTGTCTGTTTGCTGCGTTATTATATTAAGCGCCACTTCGGACCTATTAGCACGCTCAATGCTTCCTCAAGTAAACTCCTTTGCAACTGAATCCATTTCGGATCCATCTCCACGGGATGCAGTAACTTATCGTATCGGCAATTCGACTGAGCTTAAGAACAAAACGAAAGCCGTCTAACATGAATGCTATATTCGAAAATCTGCAAATGCTGAGTGTGTTACGAGTATCCAGTTAGCGCTTTACCTAGTGCAAGCACTAGGGTATAAGAATTTCCTATCACAATAATAAACATTCACTGCCCCTCAGAAATGTTCAGACGTATGTGAGCGCTACACTAGTCAGGAGGATCAATGTGATAACTCTTGACTAGCGTAAAGAACGAGAGAGCATGTTTACTACTCACAACGACTTACTTTCAATGCAAAAGTTGGCTGATTTGGCTTGTGAAGCAACGCTAAGTTTTTCTTTCAGGGCAACGATCAGACATAACTATAACGTAGAAAACATTAGTGTCACTCGAGCACGAGGCATAACGAGGCGAGGCGTTGAAAGGAAAGTAAGTCATCCACTTTAAGTAAGTACCATTCTGGTTATTGTACCTTGACTGGCGACAAAGTTCAAATTTGAATAATATCGCCATGCAACTCACAGAAATGCGTGTGCGTTGCGACGCTTCGTAGTGCAACCCTGGAACATATTTGCGAATTTAGTACTGTGTGTCGCTGCCCCCTACAACGAGCTTCTTACTCCAGCCTAATACGCCTATTCACGAAACATTCCCGTCGTGCGCACCACTGTAGCTAGACTTGTGTGACTCGATGATATCTGTGTGCTAGTAAAAAAAGAATCTACTTTGAGGATTGAGCTGCTTGTTTTGTTCTTAATTGAGGTTTGCATTTTGCCCGGACCTCACCTACGCCAAAAGCGTGACTACGTATGGGGGCTCTTTGGCCCAGAGTCTGGTCTGGTGAGAGAGCCTGGTAATTACCAGTAGTGCCCTGGAGGGCGTTCGGTGCATTAAAATAACACAAATTTAGATAACACTCACAATATCAACCTACTCATACTCATAACATTTAAGTGCATATTGATTTACGTACTCATAACAACGAATAAGCCTCAGTATGAAGCGATGCCCCCCCCCGCCCCAGCACTCAGTTTTAAACTGTTGCAACGTGTGTTGTGCTGTCTAAGGTACGACGGGTGCGAAAACTACCCTTAATTTACCGCCGATTTTGGCTATGGTGGTGCACAGGCGTGATAGTAGCTAGCGTAGGTTGTGGCAACCAATTGATATTTTTATTTGTATTATGTGCGGTTGATGTTGATCAATATTGATCACAGGCGGCAAAGGTACCATTTGATGATCACACCCATTTTAGCCAAAAAGATAGCAATTTTTTTTTCAAGATTCAACCGGCTGGTAAACGCATCGTGGTGCGATGATCTAAATACCATATGGTCGAATCTTTTAACGCGAGAGCTTTCGCACAAAACTAGGAGGAGAGAATTCACCGAGCTTCAGAGTGAACGGAGCGCTGCGCGCCAGTCATTAGCAGAGCTCTATTAATTTTAATCAATCGGTGGCTTCTGATTAAAATGACGAAGCACGATTGTTATTACACCCTGCGATCTTCCAGCAACCACTGCAGTACTGTAGACTACAATTTGTACTGTAGTAACAATGGTTAAACATGGAAGATCCCTGCGTACGTTCGTACCGGTGCGCTACAGTAACATTTACCATGGTCCATGGTGCTCGTAGTGAAGCCGCAGCTTACCGGCAAGCAAATCGCGACCAAAATATCGCCCTGTACTGTACATGTGGATCATCGGAACCGCACTGCCTTTAGATACGGTGAGCCCGGCGTTGTCACTTTTGGTCGCCTCGTTCATGCTTGCCCTTAGCAGTGACGGTCTCCAACACGAGCCTGTGACTCGCCAATTCCGTATCGCGTCACTCGCGTTAAGGACCGTCCAATCTTGCTCAGAGGCCAAAACCAGCTTTCCCCCGCAACGGGGCAACATGGCCGGCACAAAATAAACACATGTGATGGTTGGTGTGCGGCGCTGAAAGTGAGACTGCACTCTCAGAACAATGTGTACACATGCACTTTGCTGGATGCTTCACTATTACAGTAATACAACCGCAGCCTGCAGTACAGTACCGCAGCAGCGCGCTCGCCACAAATGTAACGAGGCAGTGGTAAAGAGCAGATGGCTTTGCGCTCCAGTCAAAGCCGCAAAAAGTGGAACGGGCGTTACTGCTCCCATAGAACGGGCAAGTCTCCGCTCAATCGATTTGGTGCTTCACTTGGTCGCGCAGGCCCATCACGAGCCACACCACTGCACCGCGTGTATGTCGCTCAGCACCGCCTAGCAATGCCAAAGCGTCGCAAGCTTACATGGGTTCCACCGTGCTCGAGCTGCTAATTGCACTACTACCTGGTTCTTTTAAGGTCTTTGCGGTCTTGTCAAGCCTTATCTGATGCCGATCGTGTGCTGCGCGTTGCTGCAGCGAGCACCGCAAGGCTACACATAGCAGGCAGGCACACGTGCCGCCCACGAGTCTGATCTCCGCTGGATTTTATGCCGGCTCGAGCGAAGCCGGAGAGTCTGCAACTGCCAACATATCACGCGGCCAGTGCCCCGGCACAGGCTTCACCGAATGAAACCTTCACGCTTGCTCAGGTTGCGTGCACTGCACTGCGCAATGCATGTGCCGACTGAAAGAAGGTCTGGCCATTTGATGCCCATTTGAGGCCGGTCGCAGCACAGAGAAGCGCTTTGGCCAGGTATTGTATTGGGGCACCCGTCTGAAAAACATCGGGCTCTGCGGCACGGACGTCGAGCACCGACACGCCGCCGTTGAATGGAGCAGGCAGCAGACTGCTGCAACGCTGGCGGGGTCCTGTGGCCCCGCATGTTGGTCCTCTGCCAGAGGATCACTCGACGATCGATCCCGCGGCGATCTTTTCCATTCGACTAAGCGAGCCCTAGCCCTGAGCAGAACCCTGCCTGTGATTGGCTGGCAGAATGATGCGGCATCGTGCAACGCTCGTGATGCGCTGCTGCACTCGAGCGTGCGGCCAACAACCCGCGGCAACCTGCGTCGATATCCTGTGAATCCGTGCCGGCAGCGCTACGAGTTCTTTTTCAACCTGGCGCGGAATACGATTAAATCGTGGCGAGCCGCTGCCTTTTCGGGGGGGGGGGGGGGGGGGGGAACTCTTGTCCACTTGGAGCCCGACCGGGGCGGTCTAAACCTCTACAAATATGTCCTCTGCGACATGTAGTGAAAAATCCACCCGTGGGACATAGTGATTGCGAGTCGATTCGATGAATCCTCCCTCCAATATCCAATTGTCGACGATAACAAATATTCAAGAAATGAAGCTCCTTATTTCGCCAGTGATATTATTGGACGCCAGTGTTATTGCAGGACGCCGCTCAAAAAGGTGAATGCTAGCCGCTACATGCAGCGGCCTCTCCACCGCTCGCGCGCTCGCTCACGCTCCATGGCCCACACCTGCTGTCCTGCCGCTTGCTCGCTCCGCCAGTTGTTGCCTTGTCCGCGTGGCGCCCGGTTCTCGCACCCTCGGCCCGTCCAAGTCACACACATCACCGCGCTGGCTCCCACCACACGAGCGGCACACCAACAACAACTGGACCCTCGCTTAGTCGAAAGCCTCGGAGCCGTGTCATTCCCGAACTTCCCACGGCCGAGGCAAGTCGCAGCCAGCCAGCTGCACCAGCACGAGCTCGCTGTACTGAGCCCCCACCACCACTCCGGTCTAAAAACAGCCGAGTTTGTCTGCTCTGATCCGGCTGCCACTCTCCCTTTTCCCCCGCCCCGAGAGAAGACCGACCGACCGACCGATCAGCCATGACCTCGTTCAAGCTGGTGACGGGAGACCTCATCCGCCTCGTGGAGACCCCCCATGAGAAGCAGCAGGAGGTGCTCGCCAACATGGGCGGCCTGCAGGGCGTCGCCGCCGCGCTCAACGTGGACCCGCGCCAGGGCCTGGACAACAACAACGCCGCCGACCTCGCGGCGCGCGAGGAGAGCTTCGGCAAGAACTACGTGGCGCCCCCCAAGCCCAAGAGCTTCCTGGAGCTCATGTGGGACGCTTACCAGGACATCACCATCATCGTGCTGACCATCTCGGGCTTCATCTCCATCATCCTGTCCGTGACCGTGGGCGACCACCCGGAGACGGGCTGGGTCGAGGGAGCCTGTATCATCCTGGCCGTCATCGTCGTGACAATCGTCACGGCCATGAACGACTACCAGAAGGAGGCGCAGTTCCGTGCCCTGAACGCCGTGAAGGAGGACGAGAAGATCAAGGTCATCCGCAACGGCCAGCCCGCCGAGGTCAGCAAGTGGAGCCTCGTGGTCGGCGACATTGTGCGCGTCGACCTGGGCGACATCATCCCCGCCGACGGCATCGTCTTCGACGAGAAGGAGATCAAGATGGACGAGAGCGCCATGACCGGCGAGTCCGACCTGCTTTCCAAGAACGCCGAGAACCCTTTCCTGCTCTCCGGCACCAAGGTCATGGAGGGCGTGGGCAAGATGCTCGTCGTCTGTGTCGGCGAGCACTCGCAGGCCGGTATCATCAAGAGCCTGATCAACGGCAACCGTCCGGGCGCTGCTGCTGCCGGTGGAAGCGACAGCAAGGCCGCCGCCGAGAACAAGAAGAACACGGCCGACGACCAGGTGTACGTCGAGATCGAGACCCCCAAGGACGTTGGCGCCCTTGAGGAGCCCAGCAAGGCTGCTGAGGAGGATGGCGAGAGCCAGTCGCCGCTTGAGGGCAAGCTCTACAACCTGACTGTGCTCATCGGCAAGCTCGGCACGCTCGTGGCTCTTCTCGTGTTCGTCATCATGTCAATCCGCTTCTCCATCGACACGTTCGGCAACGACAACAAGCCCTGGAAGAGTGGCTACATCAGCGACTACCTCAACTTCTTTATTATCGCCATTACGGTGCTCGTGGTGGCCATCCCCGAGGGTCTCCCGCTCGCTGTCACCATCGCTCTCGCCTACTCGGTGAAGAAGATGCTGGTGGACAACAACCTGGTGCGTCACCTCGACGCCTGTGAGACCATGGGAAGCGCCACGACGGTGTGCTCGGACAAGACGGGCACGCTCACGACCAACCGCATGACGGTGATGCAGCTGTGGATCGGCGACAACGAGTTCTCGTCCGCTTCGGCTGGCATCGGCGCGCTGTCAGAGGCGACCAAGGAGGCGTTCTGCATGGGTATCGCCGTGAACTCGACGGCCGAGATCTTGCCGCCCAAGGTGGAGAATGGTCTGCCCGAGCACACGGGTAACAAGACGGAGTGCGCGCTGCTGCAGTTCATCCGCGACGGTGGCGTCGAGTACCCTGAGCTTCGCGAGAACAACGAGGTGGTGCACATGCTGACGTTCAGCAGTGCCAAGAAGCGCATGTCGGTGGTGGTGCGTCGCAGCGCCACGACTTGCCGTGTGTACACGAAGGGTGCGACGGAGGTGGTGCTGGGTCTGTGCCAGAACATGCAGCGAGTGGACGGCTCCTTCGAGGGTCTGGACGACGCTCGCAAGGCCAAGATCGGCGCCGAGGTGATTGAGAAGTACGCGTCGCAGGCGTACCGTACGCTGTGTCTGGCCTACCGTGACCTGGATGTGCCCGCCGAGGAGACGATCAACTGGTCGGACGAAGACGTGGAGAAGAACTTGACTTGTGTGGCCATCGTCGGCATTGAGGACCCTGTGCGCCCGGAGGTGCCTGGCGCCATCCAGCAGTGCAACCGCGCCGGTATCACGGTGCGCATGGTGACGGGCGACAACATCACGACTGCGCGCTCAATCGCCAGTAAGTGCGGCATCACCAAGCCGGGCGACGGCTCCCTTGTCATGGACGGCCAGACGTTCCGCAACCGCGTGCTGGACGCCCAGGGCAACATCATCCAGTCGGAGTTCGACAAGATCTGGCCCATGCTCCGTGTGC
Organism: Phytophthora vignae f. sp. vignae; assembly: GCA_016169955.1. Classification (NCBI taxonomy): domain Eukaryota; phylum Oomycota; class Peronosporomycetes; order Peronosporales; family Peronosporaceae; genus Phytophthora; species Phytophthora vignae. Next base: position 569,476 of record JABJUM010000020.1, read on the forward strand.
TCGCTCGCTCGTCGCCCAAGGACAAGTACACTCTGGTGTCTGGCCTGATGCAGAGCAATGTGGTCCCACACGGTCCTCAGGTGGTTGCTGTCACTGGTGACGGCACGAACGACGCGCCTGCTCTGAAGAAGGCGAACGTGGGTTTTGCTATGGGTATCAGTGGCACGGCTGTGGCCAAGGACGCGTCGGACATTATCCTGATGGACGACAACTTCAACTCGATCGTGAACGCTATCAAGTGGGGCCGCAACGTGTACGACTCGATCGCCAAGTTCCTGCAGTTCCAACTGACCGTCAACATTGTTGCCATCTCACTGGCCTTCATCGGTGCCGTTGTGCTGGAGCAGTCACCACTGTCGGCTGTGCAGATGCTGTGGGTGAACCTGATCATGGACTCTTTCGCCTCGCTGGCTCTCGCTACCGAGGAGCCGACGCCGCAGCTGCTGGAGCGCAAGCCCTACCCGAAGACGCAGCCTCTGATCTCGAAGAAGATGACAAAGCACATCATCGGCCAGTCGATCTACCAGCTCATTCTCCTTCTGGCTATCGTCTTCACGGGCGAGAAGTGGTTCGACATTCCATCGGGACGCATTACCGACCTCCCCGAGGACGTGGAGGACGACCCGACGGTGCACATGACAATCGTGTTCAACACGTTCGTGTGGGCGCAGCTGTTCAACGAACTCAACTGCCGCAAGATCCACGACGAGATCAACATCTTCTCGGGCATCACTAAGAACCGCGTGTTCTTGTACGTCTGCGTCCTGCAGGTGGCCATGCAGTACGTGATGGTGCAGCACACTGGCGACTGGTTCAAGTGCAAGCCTCTCAACGTGAGCCAGTGGTTCGCCTGCATTGCCATGGGCTTCGTCTCGATGCCTCTGGGCCTGGTGCTCCGCTCCATTTCGATGAAGAACGCTCCGAGCTGGATGGCCCTCTGCCGCGAGGTCGATGAGGAGGAGGTCCGCAAGATTACTTCGGGCCGCGGCCAGGAGCTCTGGGTGCGCGGCTTCGCTCGCATTCGCGCGCAGATTCGCGTCATCAAGGCCTTCAAGAAGGGCCTGCAGTCGAAGGCTCTCATCAAGGGGTAGATTAGTATCGGTGTCCGGAAAATAATGGTCTCTTTGCTTTTGTAACTTTTGGCTTTCATGACCCTATGGTTCTTGTAATCGCCATGGAACCGCAACATCGAAAGATATTTTACTATGTAGTATCAACAACAACAACGCGCTGAAGGGGAGGTACATAGGGCTAATCGTTTGGTGTGTTGTGTAGCGGTTCATGAGTTTAATGTAAAATTCCATAGCGGTACAGTACAGTGTAAAACCTTGGTTTGGAGTTGTTCGAAAGGCTTCCACTTGTGGCAAGATTCTTGCCTTTCCCATTGCCTATCTCGATTAAAAATTGATTAAACGTTAAGTCACTTCAACGTCAAGTTTGCGTATAAGCGTGAATCCGAAGATTCACGATGCAAGAGGCAGATTCAGGATAAAATGCAAGACGTGTTGATTCAGTGTACACATGTCAAGGGACTCGAACTCCGGAGCTTCAGTTGTGTAACTTCAGTTTTCAATTCAACGCGCAGCGGCAAGATGATCAACAGTCCAGCCGACTATGAGAAGGCGGCCACGCCTTACCTCGCCCCTCGCCCCAGTTCAATCGTCAGCTCCGACTGCCACCACAAGCACGAAGATGAAGATGACGACTCGTACTCCAAGATGTCTCTGCAGGAGAAGCTCGTGTGGGGCGTCATCTACGGCTTCGCGTCGCTGGCCGCTCTGTACTTCTTCATGGTGGCCGTCAAGCTCATCGGCGAGGGCTTCACGCTGGCGCTGGGCTGCGACACCAAGGGCGCCTTCGACTTCGCCGACAACCCGGTGGCTGGTCTGATGATCGGAACCATCGCCACCGCGCTGCTGCACAGCTCCGGCACGGTGTCACGACGTCCATCGTCGTGGCCCTCGTGGGCTCCGGCGGCATGACCATCCGCCAGGGCGTGTACGTGATCATGGGCGCCAACATCGGCACGTGCATCACGTGCATCATGGTGGCGTTCGGCCAGGTCGGAGACCGAGTCCGTTTCCAGCGCGCCATGGCTGCCGCTACCGTGCACGACATGTACAACCTCTGGTCGGTGTTCGTGCTGTTCCCCCTGGAGGTGCTGCTCCACCCGCTCGAGGAGCTGTCGATCGCCATGTCGAACGCCAAGACCAACAGCGGCTCGTTCAGTAGCCCCGTTGACGCCGTCGTGAACCCGCTGACGCAGGAGCTGCTGGTCGTGGACAAGAGCGCCATCTACGAAGTCGCTACCGGTGACGTTGTCTGCGAGCCTGGTCAGTCGTTCGTCAAGTCTGGCGCCTTCGAGGGCTCTAGCCTGAGCGACGGCAGCATCGGTGCCATCACGGTCGTCATCGGTTTCTGTATCCTGGTGTGCTCGCTGCTGACCCTGGTGAAGATGCTGGCGAAGGTCTTCATGGGCCCCACGAAGCGCCTCATTTCCAAGCTGCTCAACTACAACGGCTACATCAACATCATCGTCGGCACCATGATCACCTTCTGCGTGCACTCGTCGACGGTCGTCACGTCCACCCTTACCCCGCTGGCAGGTCTGGGTGTGATCACGCTGGAGCAAGTCTACCCGCTGGTGATCGGAGCCAACCTGGGCACGACGGGCACGGCGTTGCTGGCTGCACTGGTGACGGGCAAGTCGGACTCGGTCGCCATCGCGCTCGTGCACTTCTGGTTCAATGTGTTCGGCATCCTGCTCTTCTACCCGATCCCGTTCACCCGCAAGCCCATTCTGAGCTGGGCTCGCTCGCTGGCCTTCTTCAGTGCTGCGTGGTCCATGTCGGCGGTGCTCTTCCTCGTGATCCTCTTCTTGGTCGCGCCGGGCATCTTGCTGGGACTCGTGTACATGTGCACCGCTGATAGCACGGCGGTACATCATCGCTGCCATTGTGGTGGTCGCGATGGTGGGCATCGTGTTCTGGTACTCTAAGAAGGGTGGCCGCGCGGTGTGGCTCGACTTCCTCGAGAAGAAGCGGTCGGAGCGCGACGCGCAGGAGGCACGCGAGGCCGCTATCTCTTTTACTCCCGTTTAATGGAGCGTAAAGAGCCAATACATAATACATGTAGTACATGCAAGTCTCACTTCAACATGCCGTGCACGGATTCCATACCGAACAAAATGAAAAGCAATCATCGCTTGAAGATCTCGTCTATATAATACGCCTCGGGGCGGACACGAACGAACTCGCTTCAAACCGTCGCAACCTCGCTCTCCGCCCAACAGCCAACCGCTGGTAGCGCTGGACCCGCTTCCAAACACGTTTTTCAACTCTGTGGTCTATGGTGGAAATCACGTCGTCGCGATACGATTGACCCCCACTCGAGCTCCACTTCCCAGCTATTTCTGCCATTCCGCGCCAAGACTTGGCAGCACAATTTGCAGAGGTCCGGAGCTCGGTTCGTTTCTCCATCTACTGTTTGGAGGCCTTGACGACGCCCACCTGGGCCGGGCGGATGACACGCTCGTTGAGCAGGTAGCCCGTCTTCATGAGCTGGCCGATGGAGCCGGCCTCCTTGGTGGCGTCCTCGTACTCGAAGAGCGCGTCGTGCACGTTGGGGTCGAACTTGTCACCGATGGCGCCCACCTGGTTGATCTTGAACTCGCGGAAGACCTTCTGCAGCTGCGTCTCCGTCATGACGACGCCCTCGTGCAGCACCTTGATGGCGTCCAGCTGCTTCTCCGGCTGCAGCGCCTCGATGTCGATGCTCTCGTGCGCGCGCTTGAGGTTGTCCGACACATCCAGCAGCGCCTTGGCGAACTTGGAGATGGCGAACTCGCGCGCGTTGTTCACGTCCACGCGCGAGATGCGGCGCACATTCTCGGCGTCGGCCAGCGCGCGCAGCAGGCGGTCGTTCATGTCCTTGTTCTTGGCCTCCAGGTCCTCTACCTGCTTCTGCAGCTTCTCCGTCTCGCTCAGCTCGGCCGCGGACTCCTCGGGCTTGGCGGCGGCCTCCGCCTCCGCGGGCTTCTCGTCGGCGAAGCGCGCGGCCGTCTGGCTCACGCAGCGCATCTGCTGGGACACGCGGGCCGCGCCACGGGCGGCGACGCTGGAGAGGACGACACGGCGGAGCATACTTGGCGTAAGGGGGGGCAATGGGAAGTTGCTGCTTTTGGTTTATGCGTGGCCACAGCTTTGCGGTTGAACCTCGTATCGGAATTAATCGGAGACAACTAACCTGCCTAATACGATCTAAATGGGCTATTTTATTTTGGAAGGGGAACCCATTTCCCTTTTGACGGCGGACCAAATCCACCCATTTTAGCACATCAAAACCTGATCGGATCGAGAGAAACATCATGGCGGCGACCAAGACGAGCGCGGGCCAGCGTGCCGAGCGCATGAAGCAGCAGGCGACGCAGCTCTCGGCCGAGGAGGCTGCCAACCAGAAGGTGCTACAGCACTACGCCAAGACCGTGTACTTCAACGATCTGTGGGTGTCCTTCCTCAGCAAGATGGCGGGGCTCGTGGCGCTCATGAGCTACATGGAGGTGCAGCGCATGCGCCACAGCCCGCGCGGCCTCGGCTTCATCGCCGGCTTCGAGGCGCTGTCCGTGCTCATCGGGGCCAGCACGGTGCTGTTCATCCGGCGGTGGCTCGACCCGCTGCTGGCGTTCAAGGTGGCCTTCGCCTTCTCGCTGCTGCAGGGCTTCTGGTTCGTGGCCAGCTTCTACTCGCGCTTCATGGAGCTGCCCCGCCAGGCGGGCGACCTTCTGGCCGAGCAGATCCCCTTCGGCCTCATCTACTTCGTCGTGTGCTGGGTCTCGGACCGCTTCATGATGCGCTCGCAGGACATCGCCAAGCAGACCGCCGACGACATGCGCGCTGTGCTCAAGGGCAAGACCGCATGACCTCAAGACCAGCTGCAGAACTCCATGCGGGGCGTAGTTACTAGGGGAAGAGGGGGAACTCGCAGCAAGTAGCTCTAGGCATACTACTAGTAGTATACAGGTGAATCGAGGAGGCCATCGATGTCAAAAAGGATGTCAAAAACATGATGTCAAAAATTGGGTTGTCGAAAATAAGTCACTTGCATTTCGACCGGAGACCATGAAGTACAGCGAGGACCCTGCTTGGGCCGACGTCGTCAAGATCCCGCAAGATGACGGCCCGGATCCCATCGTGAGCATCGCGTACCCCGCCGACTGTGCGTCTGCTCCTCTCTTCCCCTGTTATCTTGTATAAACTGACGTTGTGCGTCTCCCTCTCTTGCCAGTCACGGACGTCATGGACTGCTTCCGCGGCGTGCTCAAGATCAATGAGTACAGCGAGCGCACGCTGGCGCTGACGCTGGACGTGATCGAGGCCAACCCGGCCAACTACACGGTCTGGTACTTCCGGCGCCGCGTGCTGGAGGCGCTGGGCTCGGATCTCAAGCCGGAGCTGCAGTTCACGGCCGACATGGCGCTGCAGAACCCAAAGAACTACCAGATCTGGCACTACCGCCGCGAGATCTGCAACATGATGCGCGACGGCAGCGAGGAGAAGGCGCTGTGCGAGGCCTCCATCGACATCGACTCGAAGAACTACCACGCGTGGGCGCACCGCCAGTGGGCGGTCAAGACCTTCGGGCTCTGGGACGGCGAGCTCGAGTACGTCGACAAGCTGCTGCTCGAGGATGTGCGCAACAACTCGGCGTGGAACTACCGCTGGTTCGTGCTGAGCAACACGTCGGGGTTGGCTACAGCCGCGGACCGTCAGCGAGAGATCGACTACGCGCTGGAGAAGGTCTCCATCGCGGTGCACAACGAGAGTCCGTGGAATTACATTCGTGGACTGATCCGCGGCCATGAGGCTGCGTTTGCGGCTCAGCTCAAGGAGAAGGCGCAGGACATTTTGACGGTTGCACCGGACTGCATCTTCGCGGCCGGCTTGCTAGTGGACTTGTACGCGAAGGAAGGCACGGACGACGCGATCGCATCGGCCACCAAGCTGCTGGAGACCCTCATGAACGACACAGACCGCGTGAGGAAGGCCTACTGGCAATTCCGCCTCACCACGCTCAAGCGGCGTGTCTAGAGCTGCTGTTTGGCTCGTTAACCTCAGTCTTGCAGGTTGACGCTTATATCTGAACAAGTCTTGAGTAGTATGACGGCTTATCAACACGAAACAGGCACGGCTATATTGTTGTTTTGGTCTTGATCTCTTCCGAGTTGGCGTCCTCAAAAGGGGGCGAGAGGTGACTCAGCGTCATTCCGCTGCTGGGAGTTTTTGCCTCATTGTGCTGACACACCTGTCGTCCGGTGGCTTGTCAGCGCAGAACGATGCTGCGGTCATAAGCTCTAGCCAGGCTGCTCACGCACGAACACCCGCTTCGTCTCTAGTTGGACTGATTAAATGTTGGACGGGAAGTTGTTCACGGTCGCCATGTCCTCCACCTTGCTGCCATTCACAAAGAACTCGAGCTTGATTCGCATGAGCACGGGTTTCTACAATAACAATAACAAAGGTGAAGGTTAGGATCTGTGCAATGAGTTCGAACCAGCCAACACTCCAACAGCAAACTTACCTCGCCCTGCATACTGTTCTGGATCTTGACAACCTGTGTGACCACGCCGCTGTTGTTCGGCGGCACCACGTCGCCAGTCGGGGGCTCCATTTTCAACTTGATGTACTTGGGGAACGCAGCAAGGAACACGAACTTGTCGATCGACATCGCCGTCGAGTTACGCGTAGTCGCGGTAATGTACGTCACAGATTTGTCGTCTGGGTTGGGCTTCGTGATCTCCAGGTCCACAGTCAGACCGTTCTTCTCGTAAGCGCGGAGCGGAGGGTTTGCTACCGGAGGCGCCGGGGCAGGAGCAGGAGCGCCGAAGTCCATCAATCCAAGCAAGTCGTTAGCTCCCGATGCTGGCGCACCACCGTTGCTTGAGCCGAAGGAAGCAGTAGCCGGTGCCGGCGCCGCCGGGCCGCTCGAGAAAATGTCCGCGAGCAAATCAACCGCAGGGGGTGCGGCAGGAGCAGATGATGAGGCTGACATAGCCGTACCAGCGCTTGAAGTCGATCCACCACCACCAAAGATGTCGTCCAGGTCTAGCAGACTGGTACCAGCACTCGACTGAGCGGCCTGCACAGGCTTCGGGGCAGCAGCTGCAGTTCCACTGCTCGAGCTTGCACCAGCATCGTCGTCTCCAAGAAGGTCAGCCGAGCCCACAGCCGAGGACGCGAGGTTTTCATTGCGACTGCGCACCTTCGACGCATCGATAGCGGCCATACCAGCGAGAACGTCATTGCGCAGGGACGACCACTGCGGCTGGCCAAGGGTTGTGTACTCGGTAGCACGCTGCTGAAGTTCCAGTACCATGGATGTGTTGAAGGAAGAAATCATCGCGTTCAGCTTAGCGATCTCAGCCGGCGAGCTAAAGCGGGTCGTGAGCTTCACCATCGCATTCAACGAGTACGCGCGCGTGATGTCCGTGGATCCATGGTGGCGCAGAATAGTCTTGAAGAGCTCCACCACACTGCTCTCGTCGACTCGGCTCTTGTCGTTCAGTGTTTCCTCAGACGCAGGCGCATCCAACAGCAAGAGCTTGCTGTACTCACCGACACACCAGATACCGACGTGGACAAGAGACAACTGGGACACATCGTCGTGCAGCGCCCAGAAGAGCTTGTGGACCACGTATGCATGCAGGTCGGTGTTACGCTGGATAAGCGTGATGAGCGAGCTGCATATCCGCTCGTCAGGCAAGGTCGAACCAGCAATGGACAACATCGTAATCAGCGTGTCAATATGCCACCGACTGGAGGGTGCGTAGCGATCAACCGCATCTGCACCAAAACACAATACCGTAAATGCGTGGTTAGAATCACCGCCTTTGAGCAGTCAAATGATCATCACAGCCAATACCAGCAATGCGTGAGCACAGCTCAGCCTTCTGCTCGTTCGGAGCAATCACGAGGTAGTTCAGCATCTCACGCGCGAGCTGCAAAATACACCAAAAGTGAGCCACCAGTTCCCAGTCCAGTAGTAAATTCCATCTGCGCTCGGCTGCACAAACGTACCGATTGAATGTTGGAAGAATTGACAAGCGAGTAGATGAGCTCAAGCGCGCGTTGACGAATTGACGTGTCCGGGTCCTTCAGGCAGTCCACAATAGTGTTGGTGTGACGCTGCACTGCCGCGAGGTCGTCCGTCACAACCTTGGAGAGCGTGTTAAGCGCGACATAACGAATGTTGTTGTCGCGGTTCAGCAAGAAGCGTCCCAGGATGTTGATAGCCAACACACGAAGTCCGCTGTCGCTCTCAATCGTCATAATGGTCTGCACGCATTCGTAAAGGATGGCGTTGCCAGCAGTCTTGGCCGTCTCCGTGTTCGTAGCCACCTGCGCCAGCACATCGTTCATCGCCTCGCTGGCTTCCTCGTTGTCCTTGCCCAACAGACGTAGCAGCCGCAAAATCGCCACCTGCAAGAACGGATCGGCGATGCCGCTGACGTCGTACTCGCTCGAGTAGCCCATCGACAGCAAGTTGCGCAGCTGACGCACGAATTTCGGCACAAGGCTGCTGAAGCGCTTCAGGTTCTCCACATCCAGCAGCACCACTTCCGTAATCAGCTGCACGCCCGCCAGCAGCACGCCGTGGTGCTTGGAGCGCAGCAGTCCCAGGATGGACTCAGTGAAGTCCTCCACCAGATCCGGCACCTTAGTGAACACGCGAATTGCAGCCAGCGCCGCCTTCTTACGCAAATGGTCGTTGTCACTGCGCAGGTGACGGTCCACGTCCATCACCAGATCGCGCGCCATGTCCGCCTGCAACATGCAATACAATCAAGTCTATCAGCATTCCACCACCTCTCTGTATCATCATCAGCATCGCATATCTCACCGACGCCACGTTGCCCACACACGTAAGCGACAGCGCCACGATGAAGTGGTTCTGGTTGTTCAGGTCACTGGAAAATAGCAACAAATAATGCACGAATTAGTGTAAACCAAGCACTAAAAATGAAGTATCGACAGACACTCACTTCTTGACCGAGTTGGTGACAAGCGTGAGCACGTCTTCCTGGTCTGTGAGCAGCAGGATGAGACCCAGGTAGCCCATGCGCTTCTCCGCGAAGTAGGGGCTGGCGATGAGCTTGACGCACTCCATCTGACCGAAGTGCGACGGGTAGCCGAGCATGTGGATGAAGAGCAGCTTGGCCACGTTGCGGTGGCGGTACTGCTTGTCCTGGTCCTTGAAGGCCGTGCGGATGAGCGCGCTCTCCTTGGCGATGACGGCGCGCTCCTCGGCCGCCGTCTTGCAGGCGCGCACGCCGCGGATCAGGTCGCGCAGCTTCTGGCTCATGGCTCACAAGATCTCTCTCTGTCTCTCTATCGGTGGACTGGTTGCTGCTGCTGCTGCTGCTGCTGTGGCCGGCAATGAGAAGGTGGGCGACTACGCTTGCGGACTGCTGCGGAAAGGGGGGAAGAGGCCCGGAGCAGAAGGGGGCGCGGCGAGCAGCTCGAGCTTTGGCAGAGTTTCCCCACGTGTGCAGCTCTGCGTGCGAGCTTGCAAGGGGGCGATCAAGGATATTGACCAATGGGAGACGGGATCATGGTGGAGACGCCGGATTGGATGAAATGGAAAAATATGTGACGTGTGGCGCTTCAAGTTGCCTTCTTGCAACAGTAACTCACAGCTTATTATTAATACTGTTAGTGCACAGCAGCCTGCTTCAAGCTAAATTACTTGACAGTCTCCATGTTGCCAAGGCATACCGCGCTCTCATAGTCGCCATTGCCATATTCATAACAGCATCAACGTAAAAGGTGTCGAGGGAATCTCCCGAAAGGATATGTACAACGCACACGCGGTGCAGTGGCGCTCAACGATAACCATGACCTTTGCATGACCAACCGGTCGCTCCTCGCAATTATCTTAAGATTGTTAAGGCTTTATGACCACCTGAAAGCACTCGAGCGGTAACAGATGCCTTGTGTAGGATCTCTCACGATGGATACCGAGGCTAGCACGAACAAGTACTGTAGAATGGGAATGTACACAACAGGTGGACAGCACCACTGATCCTACCTAGAGCTGCACGCGTCGAAACACGCCCAAGACGCCGCATAGTGTCCACGCGAACCGTCCACTTCAACTTCCCTCCGATTGGCTCCGCTCACAACGCCCTCCCATTGGTAGAAACCCTTTCACAAAATCATCCTCTCCCTTCGCAGGGTAGGCATCACCGGCGGAAGCGCAAGCAAGCATCCACCTCCGCCATGCTGAGTCTCGCGGCCAAGACGCCGCGGCTGGTCGTGCCGGGGCTGCAGAACCTCGGCAACACCTGCTTCTTCAACGCCATCCTGCAGGCGCTGGCCTCGCTGCCGAGCGTGCACGATTTCCTCGAGGAGATCGAGCAGCGTGCGCGGGTCACGCGCCGCAACATCGCGTTCACGGGCGCCCTGCGCGACTGTATCGAAGGTGCGTGCGTGCTGGCAATACAACAGACTCGATGCATCGTCTAATGTTGGTGTGTGTACCTATCGCTCAACAGCTCTAGCGCCGAGGGAGGAGCACGAGCCATGCGGCATCGTGGCGCCCAGGACGCTCAACGCGGAGCTCACCAGCAAGCTGAGGGCCTTCCGGGGCAACAAGCAGCAGGTGAGTAGTCGATACAAGGCCTTAAGTTGCTGGTGTTGATTGTTGCTGACTTGCTGCTGACTGGAATGATAGGATTCGCAAGAGTTGCTGCAGTTTCTGTTCAAGTTGGTGAACAGCGAGCAGCGCCGCTGCTCCGTGCAGGACCGAGGACTTGTGGATCTGTACGCCGGCAGTCTGATGGAGCCGGCGACGGCCAGATCGATCAGCGACCTGCGGCTATCCCAAGCGGTGGACGAACGGAATTGGAATCCGCTGCAGGGCCTGCAGGTGAACTTGCTGCAGTGCACGCGCTGTCGCCGCTTCCGACCTCTGAACAACCAGCCGTTCCTGGACGTCTCGTTGCCTTTGGTTGCCCCGGGGGACCGGAAGGTGTCGAGACTGACGGACGCACTCCATCTGTACACGGAGCCGGAGGTGATCAAGGACGTGGAGTGCAGCTACTGCAGTGTCGTTGACGAACTCGAAGTCACTCGGAAGGAATATGCAGAGGCGATGAAGCAGCAGCCCAAGGCAAGTAGTGGGAGCTCAAACTTTGATGAAGTAATGGACCTGGAGATTGTGCAGCACGAGCGGAAGGACTGGATTCACACGCTGGAGCAGCTGGCGAGCTCTTCAACAAGCTTTGACTTGGAGCAGCTCGAGCGGCCGATCCCGCGCAGCCGGGGTGATTGCCACAAGCGCCTTCAGTTCTCTCGCAGTCCCGACGTCTTCTGCTTCCACCTGAACCGCAAGGTATATAGGAGGACTGGCGGCGCTTACAAGCTGGAGAACTACGTGGAGTTCCCTCTCGAGCTCGACATGAGCGTCTATTGCCAATACGAACTGGACTCCGTCACCGAGCAAAAGCCGGTGAATGGCATCACGCGATCAGCAAGCGGCATCATGCGGCGGGCAGTGGCGTCGCCACCACCGTTCAGCGAGGCATCAAAGCAGCAGTACTTGCTGTACGATCTGACCGCTGTTATTCTGCACCATGGCAACGAGCGGTGTGGCCATTTCACAGCGTACCGTCGGGCCAGTCCCTCGCAGTGGTTCTTCGTCTCCGACGAGAGCGTACGCGAGGCTTCAGTAGCTGAGGTGCTGAGCAGTTGCGCCTATATGTTGTTCTACGAGCGCAAGCTCCGAACAAAAAGAACAACACGCAGCTCAGAGACGGAAGAGACCACGGACGACGACGATAGTCTGCCGGACGTCCCCTTCGAGCCGCATTTGCTGCTATGAAATACTGTAGCCGCTATTGAGAAAAAAAAACCGAGTGATTCCAGGGCAACAACTACGTAAATATATTGGTTAGTAACATGCGTTCAATGAGCGAGATATCGATGCAAACTAAAGGAACATTGGAGAAGATGGAGAAAGCGTGCTGTTCCAGGTTGATTGCGTTTAGTTGCTGCTACTTAGTTGAAGCCGTACTCCTGGCGAGCTCGCTTGACGACTCCCACAAGGAACCCGCTCTTGTTGCGAACGTTGGAGAGGTTGGCGCCTGCGAATCGAGTGAGCACCTGGTTTGCCAGGGGCTCTGAGAGCTGGCCAAGCACCTCGTAGCACTTGCCACCCAGCTCTTCCAGAGACGACAGTGTACGGTTGGCCACCAACGAGTGAACGTGGTTCTGCACAGACATGGGCAGCGCAGCGAACGACGGGATCCCCATTCCAGGGCCACCGCGTCCAGCCCCAGCCGCAGGGGGTCCTCGAACTGCCCCACCGTACTGCTGAGGGGGGCCCTGAACTCCCTGTGGTGCTGCTGGTTGTCGACGTCGAGGATCACGCGAGTCTTGCGGAGCTTCGTAGGGGCGTTCATACAGCGCTGGACCAGGACCAGCAGCCATGGGGGCTCCTTGACCACGGTACGCACCACCATTTGCACCGTTGGCACCATTCAAACGTCCACCTTGGGGAGGTCCACCCAGAACGGACCCACCTTGAGGAGCTGCCGCGTAGCCACCACCGCCGCGAGGAAGAGCTGCCTGAGGATGTCCACGAGGAGAGGGGGCCTGGGGTCGGTTCTGCTGTTTCTCCGAGGCAATCGCCTTCTCATTGACGCGGTTGATGATTCCCACCAGGAATCCCTGCAGGTTCTCCACCTGCGATAGATCCACGTTGCTGAAGTTCTCCACAGCCTGCAACGCCACACGCTCAGGTAGATGCAACAACCGGGTGACCACGTTGTCGTTCAGCGGTTCTTGCAATCTTCCTTCCCGACGCATGCTGTCCACTACGGTCTTCACGGCAACCGGCAGACGATCGTACAGGTCTGTTGAGCCTGCGGGGCGAGAGGGGCCGGGTTGGCCTCCTCGTGGGGACTGCTGCTGGTTTGTCGACGAGCCTCGACGACGAGGATCACGAACAGAGCCACTAGGACCCTGAGCATGCAGCTGCTCACGCCGACGCGGGTCTTCAGCTCTCGCGCCCGTTGCTGACCGCGGCATTGCTTGACTAACTGGAGAAGGAGGACCCTGACGGCTTCGAGAGGCTAGGCGGGGATCTGAAGCTGCTGGTCGCTGGCTAGGTGGGTTGGCAGGTGCATTGGAGGTCTGAGCACTTGCCTTGCCGTTGTGAGCAACCCGACCGAACTCATCCACGCTCTTTTGCTGATTCTGCGGGGGCTCAGTTCGCGCAGATGCAGCTCTTGCTTGCCGAGGAGAATGTCTAACTGGAGCATCATCTTCCGGCTGATCGCGTTGGTAAGGCAATTGAACACTGGACACACCCGTAGCAGGCTGCGGCGGTGCGTATCCGAAGCGGAAGAGGCCCGGATCGCTCTTGTAGTCCGAGATGAAGGCGTCGACGGGCTGCAGCGCCGCCACCTGTGGGTTCTCCTTCTGGTACTCACGGTAGATGCGCATCAGCTGACCATTCTTGTCACGCACGTCACGCATCGGAGTGCGTACAAACCGAGCGATGATAGCGATCTGGGCAAACTCCGGCATGGCTCCAACGGACGCAAACGCAGCACGACTCACTTGAGTCACTTTGAACTCGCCGCTCGTCTGGAAATCCATAAGCCGGTCCCAGGCCGCCGCTGAGAGACCCTTGTGGTCTTCTTCGAGGCGCTTGTGCTTGCTAGTGCTAGGGGATGCAGCAGCGTCGCTGCTTCCGCGACGACGGCGGCCGTGCTTGTGGTCATCCTCATGGTGGCTGCTTTCACTGCTACCAAGGCGAGGTCGTTTAGGCTCGGTATCTCCGCTAACAGGTGCATCGGAGGAAGCGTTAGGCGCTTCGTCGGCCTTCCTCTTTGCCGGGATCGCAGTGGATTGCTCGCCGCTTGCAGTCGCCGACGAAGACTGGTCCACATCCATCGCAGCAGGCTCGTCAGTTGCTGCTGACGACGTCATAGACGGATGGTCCGGATCGTACTCTTCCTGCTCAGTGACCGAGCGATGGTCACCAAAGCCCGATGCAACAGGCGTCCCGGCAGGAGACGGGTTGGCTGGATCATACTCGTCCTCGCCGTGATGGACAGCAGACGTGTCAAGTGCTGGTGCGGACGGATCGTATTCGCTCTCATCATGCGCGGGCGGGGGCGATGCACTCGCTCCAGCATCAGCAGCATCAGCGGCAGTACCATCAATCAGGGCTTCAGCTTCTCCTGTTGTAGCATCGGCAGAGGGTTGAACCGTTGAAGCGGGCTCGGCATTCTCCGCCTCCTGCGTGGAAGCATCCTCAGGCGCTGCTGCTTCCTCTGACAAATTCGCCGAGTTCTCCTCGGTAGCCTGGACAGACGCAGAAAAAGCTTCATCGTTGGCGCTAGAGCCCAACGTATCGTTCTCTGCTACAGTCTCGCTCTCCTGTTGCGCAGTCGCGGCATCGACCTCATCTGCAGCAGCGGGATCTGATGCAGGAGGAGCCGCGTCCTCCAAGGCCTCCTCCATTTCAACATCTAATTGCTGTGCGTTCGCTGCGTCTTGCTCCTCAGCTGCAGCGGGAGCCTCACTCTGCTCTGCCCCGTCACTCTGCACTGGCTGGTTGGACGCGTCGTCGTTGAGCTGTTGGTCGGGGGCCCCCGCCGTCTCCTGCGTCTCGCTCTGCGTATCCTCGTGCGCTGTAATTGCAGTGTCATTGGCAGTAGTGGTCAATGCAGCATCAGATGCAGGTGCTTGCACGCTCGGCACATGCACAGACACGGCGTCGGCGGCACTCGCCGCAGGTCCCTCGGGCTCCATACTGCTGATCCCAAAGCAATAGTGAGGGAGCAACGTTGGCTTCCAAACACAATATTGTGTGCACCACGTCAAGGGAAGCTGATTGGAGGAAAAGTGATGTAGCCATGTTCGACGAAACGGCGCGACCACGTTGAAGAGAGCGCGCATTGCTGCCTGGCAGCATGGAGCGTCCGTCGCGGCCCCCCGGTGATATCGACGTCTCCAGGACGGTAAAGGAGAAGAATGCGACATCTAGTATCCCCCGCTTCTTCTTCCCACGCAAGCGGACGCCGTTCACATGCGGTGAGCGCATCCGGCGCGGCAGGGTGGCTGCTCGTCTGGATGCTGTCATTCTCTCCAGTGCCGAGTTCACCCAACTTGTCGAGTATATCTGCTCGTTTACGAGTACGTGTGGTTTAATTGTATTATTAGGGTCATTGCTGGAGTGGTTTACCCGTTGTCGCGGGCTGGCGAAGCAGGCGAGTCGAGGTTATCACTGGATCTGAGGAGAGAGATGAAGCAAAGGGCGAAGAAGACCGGGATCGTGGAAGTGGACCGCATGATGGATACTCAGATGACGCTCATGCTATCGTATGAAAACTGCTGCTCCGTCTCGAAAGGTTGTTGGTGTGATTCAGCGGTTTTGAGGGCGAAGCTGGGCGTATTGCTATCTGCGCAACGTTTTCTCATGGTAAATGTCAGCTGAGCGTACTCGACACGACGCATTTGTTTTTGCATGTTAATCTCATTGATGCTGTCAATACATGTTGCTATTATAGTTTCCTCAAGATACACAGGGGAGGATAAGCGGGTATAGCATTCTGGAGTATCTCCACCAATTGCAGTTGTCGCTGAGGGTAGCTCGATTCGTACTCGAGCGAGTTGCCCAGGAAGGAGCCGACAAGGACGATGATACTCTATCGGAAAAGATGTACGTGTCCCTCATCACGGAGACTATTCAAGCCTCAACCCATGAACTCGCCCTGAACGAGGACAAGGAATTCCAGCAGTATTACGAGCTGATCTGCGCACGGATGCTGCTGCTACCCCATGGCATTCAGCAAGTTCGAACGCGCGGGCTGTCGATTCACCAAATCGTGATATGCGACCGCTTTGCAGAATTCTTTCGCCTGATGGACACCTCGCTACGCGACAGATACGACCAACAAGCGAATGGTTTTCACCCCACGCGGATTCGACTGGTGCATCGCCAATATCTCCAACTCGATCGCGACGGCAATGGCATGCTCAGCACGAGCGAGCTTCAGGATTACGGGAAGAAACGCGCCTTCAACCCCACAGGAAATGAACCTACGCACGACCTAACAGAAGCCTTCATAACGCACGTGTTCGCTGAGGTGCCCACGTTCAATGGCGAAATGGATTATCATGCGTATCTCGACTTCACTCTGCTTATGAACGACAAGGTTTCCACTGCGTCACTGCGGGTAAGCCTAGATCAATGCTTCATTTCGCGTTTCCTATTTTCGGTGCAAACAAAGTATTAACGCAATGTTCAGTTCTTCTGGAGAGTCCTCGACTTTCACAAGCAAGGGTTCTTGGACGCCTTCACGTTGGACTTTTTCCTTCGGAGTCTGCTTGAAAAAATCTATGTTCATGAAGGCAAGGACGACGCACCCTCCATTCATCGTCTACGGGTATGGCCATGACTCGGGGTGTGCTGAGAAACTTAACCAGAACTCACGCGCGTCTTGGTATCGGTGTCTGCTTAGACCCAGGTATTTGATGCTGTAGCGCCGGCACATCCAGACCGCATCACATGGCAGGATCTTCAGCGGTGCAAGCTTGGCCCCGACGTCGTTCGGTAAGCTAGCGACTCGAGTACAGACTGTACCATCCGCTCACGTGCGCGTTCATCAATGCACTGCAGGCTTGTCACCGACTACGTGGCCTATCGCGCATACGAAGACAGTGGAGGCCGCTTTTCCACGTCGTGAGCCTCCAGCCTCCTTACTACAGTTTGGACTGCACAATGAAAGACAAGAGGAATGAGAGTGAGGCCAAACACCTGTTGATATCTATTAGTAAAGACGACTGCAGCTCAGCTCGATGTATGCGTAGCTTCGCGTCACTAGCGTGCTGGATTGCGAGCATCGTCGTCTTACGCTGGCCCAGCACCAACAAAAAAAACAAGAGCGCAGTGAGCGTAGAGAATAGCAAAAAGCATCCTAGGCTCCGCGCTTAAGCCAGCAGGTTCTCGCCGTTGGTGTGGAAGAGGAACACGCTGCCGGCGAACATGCCGACGCTAATGAGAACCTGCTGGTGCTTCGTGATGAAGGCGTTTGCACGCTCGCGAGAGCTCTGGAACCACGACTTGCGCTGCACAGGAACACCGGCACCGAAGCGGCCGCCAAGGAGGTTGGACTTGGGCTTAGAAACGCCAGCGTTCAGCTGACGCTGGCTCGCGTTCAGACGCTCGTACTTGGTGCGCAGGCTAGCAGCCTCACGCTCCAGCACCTGCAGGGCGGCCTCGGCCTCCTGCTTCTTCTTGGATAGAGCCACCACCGAAATGCTCAGCTTCTCGGCCTCGGACAGGACGAAGTTCGCCTTCACGTGGAAACGGCTGACCACCGGCTTGGGCTCCTCCTGCACCTGCTCGGCTTCCTCAACCTGCTCAGTCTCCTCGGTCTTCTCGGCCTCCTCAGTCTTTTCATCCTTCTCAGCCTTCTCGGCCTCCTCGGACTTTTCGGTCTCCTCAGTCTTCTCAGTCTCTTCAGTCTTCTCAACCTCCTCGGACTTTTCAGCCTCCTCAGTCTTCTCGGCGTCCTCGGTCTTTTCAGCCTTCTCGACCTCCTCAGCATCCTCAGGCTTCTCGGCCTCCTCAGTCTTCTCGGCCTCCTCGGTCTTCTCAGCCTCCTCGGCGGCCTCAGGCTTCTCGGCCTCCTCGACCTTCTCAGCCTCCTCAGCAGCAACTTCCTCCTGAATCGCCTCCAGCACAGCCTCCTGCACCAGCTCCGTGATGGTCGTGGGCTCCTCCTCCTCTTCCTCGTCCGTGGTGGCGTACCACTTGTCCAGCGCGTTGCCCTGGAACAGCGACGAGATCGGGAACTCGATCTCCTTGATCGGCTCCGGCTCCTCCTCCTCGTCCTCCTCGTTCGACGAGGCCGCAGCGGCAGGGGCGACAGTGATCGTCACAACCGCCTCGCGCGACTGCACGGGGTCAAAGACGAACGTGGCTGGGAACGTCAGCGCCGCAGCGTCCGACTCCTCCTTGCCCTCCTCGCTCTTGGCAGCGGCCTTCCAGGCCACAGTGCGCACCACCGGCTCCTTCTCCTTCTTGACGCGCTTCTTGATGATCGTGCGCGTGATCTTGGTTGTGGTCTTCAGCTTGCGCGGCGTGCTCTCGCCGTCCTCCTCGGGCACCTGGCCGTCCTCCACCACGTGGCCGTGCTCGTCCGTCACCACGACGTCCTTCTTCTCCACGACCTCCTCCACGGTCTCGTACTCGTCGGCCTCGTACTCCGGGTCCAGAGCGACGGTGATGGTGGTGTTGGCCACAGGCTCCTCGCCCTCCACGCCGGCGAGCGTGACCTCCAGGCGGCCCACGCTCTTGGCGGCGGCCTTGGCCTCCTCAGAGAACTCCTCCTCGCCCTCGGGGGCCTCGGACAGCGCCGAGATCTGCTGGAAAACGGCGGCGATCTGCTCATCCAGCAACTTCACCTCGTCCACCTTGGCCGTGACGCTGCGGCGGCACTCGAGGTACGCCTGCGACACGCGCTGCACCATGGCGGACACTGCGGCCGAGGAAGATGCGGAAGCCATCGCGACGGGGGCTACAGACACAGGGACACAGGAGCCGCGGGATCTGCGGCTGCGGGGCGTGCTGGGGGTCTCGGCGTAATGCGTGGCGAGGAGCGTCGCCGCAGAGAATGGTGTATAATACACCAAATAGTACTTATAGGTAGTGATAGGGTACACCAATTAGTACACAAATCAGGTTGCCGTTGCTGTCAGTGCGCTGCTGACAGTGTCAGCACTCCTCTCGATTGCACGCGCAGCACTTGCATCCAACGTTTGGGCGGACATCCGTTGCCGTCATGTAATCTCGAACGGGTCCGTCATCACCGTCCTGAACATTCGGTCTACCGAGCCACTGTAGCGCGGTCGTGTTGAAGTGCGAGATTGCAGCAGGAAAAGCGAGCAAGTTTTGCGAACGGTGCTGCTCTAGCTGACGACGAAGAATTGTGGGTAGCTGTTGTGCTTGCTGCTCTTCTTCTCGGTGAGAGAGCGAAATAAAATTCGCTTCGCGACGCTGGATGACCCTTGCGTGTTTTTTACCCTGTAAAGGTGTTGACAACTTGATGGCGAGTGTCCCGATGAGACCGTCGCCCTCGAGCCACCAAATGGCGATGGTATCCATAGAGCGCCATGGCATGCGCGCTAAGATTCCTTCAACATCCCGCCGGCGGAATTCTCTAGCTGAAGGACAGGCGACTGCAGCTAAGCAAGGTTTCCTCCATGCATCGAGAAGTCCTCATGCTGTTCGTGTGGCTTCATCACGCACTTTAATATTTAAGTTAATATGGCCCGGCATG
Organism: Phytophthora vignae f. sp. vignae; assembly: GCA_016169955.1. Classification (NCBI taxonomy): domain Eukaryota; phylum Oomycota; class Peronosporomycetes; order Peronosporales; family Peronosporaceae; genus Phytophthora; species Phytophthora vignae. Next base: position 588,830 of record JABJUM010000020.1, read on the forward strand.
CACGGGGTATTCTTCCAAACAATCAATTCGCTGTCTAGCTGCCGAGGAAGGAGGAGGGCTGTCCAGTTATCTCCATCTTGTTCCATCCAAAATGGGCTGCCTTTTCCTCCTCCTTTGGGCACTTCTCACGAGCACACACTCACCGCGACAACATGAAGGAGCCCTGCGTGGACACGGACGACGCATGGAGCCAGCCGTTGAGCTGCTCCAGCACCTGCGCCTCGTCGTCCTCCTGGATACTCGGGGCGTACCCGCTCTCGATGAGGCGGCCCGTGTTGCCCAGCGCCGTCGGAGGGTTGAACGAGCCGAAGTTGGTCTCAAGGCTCACGCGGTCCGAGTACTGCGACGCGCGCGTGGACGACATGGAGCTCGAGCCCATGATGAACGAGTCGTTGGTGCTGCTGCTGCTGCGCATGCTCGCGCTTCTGTTCGACGACATGAGTGACGGAACAGGGGCGGGGGGAGCGGGGGCGTGCCCGTTTCCGCTGCGTCCGTAGAACTGGAACGAGACGCCAGGCTCCTCCTTGTACTGTGGGCGCGTTCCCATCGTGACGCTCTTGGTCTGGGAGCGCGAGCGCCGCCGGTTGTGCGGCACGAGCTGCTGGTGCTGCTGACGGTGCGGCAGCGACACGGGGATGTTCTCCTCCGTGTACAGAATGTACTCGCCCGTCACGATCTCCTTAATGGGCGGCTGCACGTTCTTATCGCCTGTGTGTCGTGCCTTGGATAGCATGCGGCCCGACTGCTTCCTGATGAGCGCGGCGGGGGCGACGTCCGCCGAAGCCGATGCTGAGACCTTGGAGTTCCTGTGGCTAGTACTGCGTTGCCTCGTCTTCCGACTACGGCGCTCGGCGCGGAGCTGCATGTCCGTCTTCTTGCCCATGCGGGGCGTCAAGACCTCGTTTCCATTCTCGTCGGAGGTGGTCGAGGCCGCATTCGGGTAGTAGTAGTCGGTCGGGTTCACGTCGCTGTCGGCGAAGGATCCGGCGCCGCGCATGACGACTGTGGAGCCGCTGAGGTTACTGGGCGGGCCGGCGCCCCCCGTGTTGACCGTGCTGTTGGTGAACATGGTGCTGTTGGACGTCATCATGGTGTCGCTCACGTGGCTGAAGTTGCGCGCGCCGAACTTGTTCTTGCGCTCCTCGAGGAAGAAAATATGCTCGAGCGCGAGCGACGGCCGCCGGCAGAGGCACTTGGAGCCGCGCACGCCGCACGTCTTACATCTCCGCAGCCAGCTGAACTTGAAGAGGCTGAACCACGCGATGAGCCCCATGGACCGCGCGCGCTCCGTGGCTCGGGGCTGCTTGGAGTTTGCTGCTTCACTGGTGGAAAAGCGACAATGAGCGCGGCGTCGGGCTGAGACCGCGTCGTGGGCGGGTCGATCCTGTCTCGCTCTCCGACTCCTGTGCTGCTTTCCCGTGGTAAGCTGCGCCTCTCCGCCTCAACCTCTTCTTCGGATGGGGTGGGGTGGCTGCGAGTGGGGAAATCGCCGACTGAGGGAGCCAGCATAGAGTCGGCAAGTCAGTGACTCGGCTTTGGCGATCGTCCATCGCCCATCTCCCCGTGCCTGCGAGCAAGCGACGGGCGAGCGGGCACGACTGAAAGAAACATCAGCGGAACCTTGTGTGCCAGGCAGGCAACTTGCCCCGCGCGATGAAGCTGGCGAGGTAGCAGGTCGGGCTGAGCCCTTCATGTGCATGTACATGTAGGTAAGGCCCTTGCTTGTTGCTGCTGCTGGTTGCAGTCTCCAGCCAGGAGAAGCTCATTTTGGTCGTCATCGCACGTGCTTCCCGCCGCGCACTCGATTGAGAGATCGGGCAAACAGCTTGAAGCCGCATGAGCAGATGCACATACATGTACAGTATTCATACTGTACAAACGGCGAGTGTGGAGTAGGGGTGTCAACGTTTGGACCTTGGGGTCCCTCCAACTCGCCTCAACTCGAACGTTTGGAGTTGGAGTTCGAGTATGGCGCAACTCCGCCCAACTCTTCGAAATCTTTCCCAATACTCAAAGCAGTATGTTTTTCCCTCCAAGCTGTTGGATTTTCCCGCTGCTCTGTTCCAAAAAGATTAGAACTATTCCATACTACCAGAAGTATAAGGTCTAGCAAACAAAACAAAATGGATCAGTGCGGGCGGAGCAGAGGTCGATGAAGCGGCCGCGGGCCATTCCGCAACAAGGCCCCAACCGCATACTCGGACAAGACTCACGGACACCATGGCCATCTCTGAGGCGCCCTCCTCATCTGCAGGCAACATTGTAAACTGTAAGCGGGACCAAGCTGGACCCTTCACTTGTCCGGGATTTACTTTTCATCCACGATAACTTCGAGTTTCCAGAGTGGGAGATGGATGAAGAAGCAACGAGCGATCCGAGTCACGTAGAAGACCTTCAAAGCAAGTAGTTCAACAATACATGTGATGGTATCGGCAATTCCTCTATTCATTTTTTCCTAGATGGTATTCCTTACGCTACATCAGCACCAGTCGGACCAGCAGCAGATAAACCACCGCTCCACCACTAGCGATTTCGCCATCAGCACCGATCGCGCCCCCCCCCCCGGGAACGAGTAATAGTCCATAGAGTACGAATTCCTCTCCTTCGCCGACTGCTGCCATCACCGAATTCGCCCCATGCAACACCAGACTCTTCCCCTCGCCTTCGATGTTGAACACCAGCCGCTGTCTCCGTCGGCTAGCACCACGATCTTGTGGCCGATCACGGGTACGTAGCCACAAAGGCCACGCCGTTGACAGTGCCGTACGTCGATGACAAGGCGTGCACTTGTGCAGTCGGCCACGCCCAGCGCTCCATCAGGCAGGACCAGCACGCCGACGTCGTTCTTGTGGTCGCGCAGCAAGGCGAAGTGCTGGCCCTGTGCGTCAAAGAGCCGAATAAACTTGTCCTTGCTGATTGTGGTCGCCCAGCGCCACCCTGACCATATCCGGTGCTCGTGATCGAAGCTAGCCGCGCACGCCATGCCGACGAAGCCACCGATGGCGGAACCGCATAGCCTCACACGCACCACGAAGCCATGACGCCGTTCAGCAGGAAGTTGTTGGGACTTAGAGGCGGCTTACACAAAGCAATGCGGGGGATGCGTAGCGCCTTGTCAAGCGCCACTGCATCAGCGTCCGTTGGACCAGCGACTACAGCGTGCCTTGTCAGCCCTGAGCGCACTTGTACCGACCTTGAGATGGCAGCAAACGGCCCGTTAATTGACGAGTCCTCATGTGGACCACAATTTTTTTAACGAATTTGAAGGGGATAGAGAAGAGTTTGGAGGGAGTTCGCGGTAGTTCGCAGCCCAACTCCAACTACCGCGGGATGGCTTGCTGAGTTTCGAGTTGGGGCCAAACGTTGACACCCCTAGTGTGGAGACCTGCCGCCAGAGTACTGTACGCCTCACTGTCCGACGGGATCCGCTGCTGCGCCACGAACTTGATTGCCAGCCGGCTGGAACAAGCAGACCGCTGCATGGGTGCAGAATGCACTCATTTCGAAGGCGAAGCCTCGGCACTTGGGATTTCCGACGGAAAGCGAGGGATCCAGCGCGATAGCGGTGCTTGCTTGTGCGCAAGATTGATCAAAAGTTTTGACTCAAAACTGTCTCGGAGACGCTGCTGGCAAAACTGGCAAAGCCGAGGAGCGCTGCGAATGAAAGCGGGAGGGCAAGCAGCGCTTGCACAGAAGTGACGTGGCCAGTCCTGGCACTCGTCGTGCACCGCGCGCTCGATGTGCAGGCGTTCCAAGCTGAGACTTCAACGACGTGGGCAATGGCCGCCGGCCATTGGCCGGCCGGCCGGCACTTCCGGTTCACGGAGCAAGCCAGAGCGGACCAACGCCGCTGATAACGACAAACGCGCTTGGCGGGTGGTGATACCGAATACACATACACTGTCCAGGCTGGACTCCAGCGGCCTTCAACCTCCTCACGAGTCAAGCCACCAAGCGGGCAAACGTGGGCGCTGACCGGAGGGTCCACCCCAGCAGAAATTGACTGTGTCCTCTGACAAAGGGACCACCTTGCCTGCCACGCTGCTGCAAGCATGCAACGTTACCTGAACAGTGCACTGTAGCTCAAGGTTGCACATCCGGTCAAACTGGTACAGTAAGGTCTCGCCATCTTATTCACGCAGTGCATGTACGGTAGCTCACATGAGCTCAACGGCGCTGCTGCTTCAAAACTTGCTGGCGTGTGAGACAACGGCGTCGGGATTGAGGAGTCTGTGGCTGAGCTGTTGCCAACGGACACCAACGCTGCTGCTGTGCTCGCGGAGGCAATCGCAAGAGACCATCTTGTGTCTCACTTGCCCCGCGGGCCCTTCCTTGTGAACGCACAACTCCACGCCGGCTGCCCAGCGTCCTGTCGTTCCGACGGTGACGACCCCAGAGCCACATCATGGCCAAGTTACCAACGCACCGGAGCTGCCCGCTCGATTTCGGTGGAGTGCGCGAGCCTGCAACGCGCGACTTGCAAAGTTGAACAAGTTTTTTTTTTTTGTTTTTTTTCCTCCACCCCAGCCGAGAACCAAAGAACCCAAACGACCGGCAAATGATCGGGCCATGTTTACCGCCTTACCACGATCGGCCGGGTTGTAGTCTCCACAACATAGCGGCTTTCCAGTTTCGTCACTACCACAGCCTCCACTCGCCGCTTCGAAAATTCGAGCTCTTGCTGCCGCTTATGTCGCTGCTTCTCTTCAACAGCAGTCTGCTCGTCCAGCTTGGCCGCGTTCAAACGCTCTGCTCCTGACACTGCTTCCATGAACGTCCTCAACGCAACCTCCGAGTCTTCAGCGGCAGTCTCCTCGGATGTCTTCATTGCTTCCCACTCGCCGTTCAGCACGTCCAGCAGCTTCTCAATGCTCGAAGGGAAGCAAAAGCCCAACACCTCCGTCCGGAACAGTGTAGCTGTTCGAGATGGCTGGTCTTCTGAGGATGGTCCAGCTGCAAGGCCACTAACACGCCCGTACGACGTTACTTGCAAGCTTTGAATCGTGGCGTTCGCGAACGGGAGCAAAGCGTAGAGTTCAGGAACATCCTGGTTTGACATGGCTGCAAAACCAGTAGCAACAGTAGCAACAGTAGCAACGGTGAGTTGACCGATCGCGACCAAGCAGCGGACAATGAAAAGCTACTTACGCGCTCGGTTGATGAGAAACTCGAAGAGCCCGTGTACAGCGTCGTGGCCATGGAAGAGAAGCAGCGAGTCGGCACCGTGCATATTCTCCTGAGAGGGTGCTGCGCGAGTCACAGGCGCGGCAAGACCACCGCCACTTGCACTCTTGCTCCTCGATCTGCTCGCTTCCTGCTCCTCCTCCAAAAGGTGGAACTCCCCAGTTTCGCGCTCAGTCTGATTCGCGTTGACGTAGGGCATCGTGTACTCCACGTTAAGATGGTGCAACACCTTGCGGATTCTTGAGTTGGATTGAGACATCACTGCGTAGAGCTTGCACTTCTTCACTTTCTTGGTGGCGTTGGCTTCTTCCTCCGCTTCATCGGAAGACTCTGTGTCCATGTCGTGCTGCCGGCAAAGACTGATTATCGATGAAGAAGCCTCTTTCTGCCTGGCTGCACCAGCATCATACGCAAAGCAAACCACGTAATCGCTTGATCGGAGGTAGAATGACCCGTGAGCACTGGAACCTGTCGACTGCCGGCGAAAGTTCATGTACAGGTCACGAAATGCCTCTTGCCATGTGTTCCAACGTGCCGTGAAAAATGCCTTCTCTTCCCGCTTGCGCTCGCCTTTAGGTCCTCCCAACAAAGGTTCGCTAGTACTTGCAGCAGTAGCGCGGTTGATTAAGATTGACGTCGGCACTGAGGCTGCGGGGTGCACAAAATAATGCAAGGCTTCATGCCATCGGACTGCCGCACTTTGCGAGGCAGAGTAGAGGGCACTGTCTTCTCCGCTGGTGATGAAACGTTGGAGAGCTTGCTTTTTAATTTTTGAGCTGGTGATCATGCACATTATTCACACTTGAGGTTAGCTGGCAGAGGTTCACATACAAAGTACACTTAGGTCCACTTACTTGGAGCGCTGAAACGGATACGGGAATGCTGTAAGGATGGAAAGCATCGCCTTGGGCACGATGTCTAGCGGTAGGTCGGACACCTGGCGATCATAGTTATACCGTCAGCACAATGAAACAGTGCTTTCACAATATCAGGTCCACTAACATGGAAGGTATTTGGCACGTTTGCCCCCGCCGGACGGCGCTTTCTCTGCTGGTTCAGCAAGGACGGCGCATAAAGGGACTGTAACCGATTCAAAGTGGTGGGGATCGCAGCCGCCTCAAGAAGCGAGCTTCTTTTTGTCTGCGCTGATGGCGACGTTTTCTTCGTTGCGGACGCAGGCGACGACAGTTGCTCCTCTTGAGCAAATTTATGGCTGACAGGATTTTGAGGAGCATCAACCTTGCCTTCGTCCGCTGGTGTACTAGAATGTCAAAACCAAAGCAACAAGTCAGACATTCACCCGGTGTCCGATGATATCTCTCTGCTCAGCTGGGAGTCTACCTGGTAGGTTTCTGAGGAGTCTGCGGTGGCGTTGCTACTCCCAGTGCCACCTTTCTCTTTTTGTCAGCGGATAGTTGCAGCTTGGCGGCCCGACGGCGTTTCTAAGGCAGACAAATAATGGTGCACATCCATCAGTCGATCTCCAACGCACGACCAGCAAAGCACCGTTACGCACCCGCAGCTCCATGGGCAGCAACCTCTTTGCCTTGTTCACATTGCGGTTGCCCGGACTGGGCGTCCCATTCGTCGTGGGCTCCTGGTTGGGCTCGGGCGCGGCGCCATCTCCTTCGACCGCCATGATATCTACATGTATGTGTGGAGCTCTTCGCGCGGAATGTGGTACACACGAAAACAAATAGGACCTTGATAAGGATAACAAAGTCACCCCCTATTAAGGTGCAAGTACTAAACGGGGTGCGCGAATCGATTCGTACCCATTCGTCAAGCGCGACACAAGGAACACAAGGAAGCAATGGTGACAACGGAGTCGGAGCCTGTGGGCCACGCCGTGATCCTCTTCTACAAGTATGTGGAGGTGACTGCGCCGCTGGAGCTCAAGCAGGAGCAGGAGCAGCTGTGCGAGCGTCTCGGGCTGGTGGGCCGCATCCTCATCAGCGAGGAAGGCATCAACGCCACGCTCTCCAGCTCGTCGCGGGCCAAGATCGACGAGTACATCGCCTTCCTGTGCGCCCACGAGGTCTTTGCCATGCGCGCCGGGGACTTCAAGCACAGCTTCCACGCGCACGCGAATCCGCCGTTCGTGGGCCTCATCGTCAAGCACGTCAAGGAGATCGTGTCCACGGGCGGTGTCGTTGCTCGCCCAGACATGACGGCGTCAGATGAGGAGCGGGGCTACCTGACGCCGCAGCAGTTCCACGAGGCCATGCGCCAGGCTGTTAAGGACAAGGAGGGCACGGTTGTCTTGGATGTTAGAGCGCACAAGGAGTACTTGATCGGCCATTTCGAAGACGCGGTGGATCCCAAGGTCAAGAACTTCTCCGAGTACTACACGTTCCTGCAGAACCGCGTGGACGAGATGAAGGACAAGAAGGTCCTGATGTACTGCACTGGTGGCATCCGTTGTGAGAAGGCGTCGAACTTCTTGCGTAGTCAGGGCGTGAACGACGTGCACCACCTCAAGGGCGGCATCCACAAGTACCTCGAGGCATACCAGGACGGCGGCTTTTTCCGTGGCAAGAACTTTGTCTTCGACAAGCGGTGAGTTGATTTTTGGGTTGACCTTTTACTATTGGAGTCTCAGCAACTGACCGGCTGTGATTCTGTTTTTCCAGAGTTTTGATGGGGGCGCAAAACAGCAACGAAGTCGTGGGCAAGTGCATCGAATGCAAGACGCCGCACGACGAGTTCAGCGGTCGTAAGGTGTGCACTGTGTGCCGAGACCTGGTGCTGGTGTGCGATAGTTGCTACTACGCTCGTCACGGCGAGGTGCACTGCACGGACCACCAGTACCTCAAGAACTGCTACGTCACGTTCCTGCAATGCCTGCCGCGCGCGGACTTGCTGGAGCACCAGAAGGCACTGGAGGAGATCCTGGCCGCACTACTGGAGGACAAGAACAGCAGCAAGAACAAGCGCCGCTCCATCCGCAACCAGCTGAACAAAATCGCAGCTCGCCTGGAGGCTATCGACGCCGACCCGGAGGCTGCAGCAGCGATGTTGGCGCTAGACCCCCGCCCCATTCATTGCCGTACGTGCGGTCTGGACACGTGCATGGGCAACTGCTGGGGCTTCTGGAGCGACGAGGTGCTTCCTCCTCCGCAGAACTAAGCACGTAGGTGGTGAGTGCCGTAGATCATGGCATTAGATCGCTGTAAAACAAATGTAGCCATCTGATTAGCTAGAACTCCAATGCTGTCCATTTTGAGTAAGCACAAAACTTGTGGCATTTTTGCAACTTCAACTTCGGTCTGCTGAGTGCGGAATCGCCATGCCGTCTACGAAGAAGACCGCGCCGAAGCGGAAGCGCGCGGCTCCAGCGCCCTCGGGGCCGAAGAAGAAGCAGACGGTGGCGGCGAAGCAGAAGCACGTGCGAGAGTTGGTGAAGGCAGGGCGGTGGGCCGAGGTGCGTCGCGGTTGGCAGCGAGGCGAGGGAACCCATACAGCTAAGGGGAAATGTGTTGCTGCAGATTGAGCGTCTATATGGGAAGAAAATGGTGGCCAAAGCCAAGATCTGTATGCAACCAGGACATCCGCATGCCTTGAGGTTCTGCATGGTTGTGTTCACTAACAGAAAGTGGCTCAGACGCGGAGAAACATGGCGTCACGAAGACACCACAGGAGATTGCTCGTGAGATATTGCTCAAGAATGGCTACACTCCGGTAGCCCCACAAGCAGTAGCGAAACCTACACGTACTTTGAAAGCAAAGTCAAGACCAGAGCCAAGAACTCGCGTGAACACGCCAGTGGTTGCTCTCACTGATCACGCAGAGGCCACTAGCTCACCGGAGACGTTGACTAAGGAGCAGCAAGAGCTTATTGAGCAAAGAAGGCGGGACGCCCTGGAACGACGCAGACGTGCTCAGAAACCTGCTCAGCCTCCAAGTGTCAGTAAACTCCATCCAGTTGAGAACGTGCGCAGTCATTTTACTCCGTCAGTCGTTCCTGTACCGGAGCTTCCGCATCGGCACTGCTACCCTCCTCCCGAGGTCAGCTTGAGCTCAAGCAGACAGCCCGATCAGCCACCCAGCACAACTCATCGAGTCGTTACCCCTGATAACCTTCAAACGGCGAATCCAGCAGTCGAGACAGACCAAGTGCGGCCAGAATACTTTTGGGATGACTTGGAGGCCGCAGCAGAGATTGTCCAGTGGGAAAATGAGCACATGGCTGAAGTGGCTCTAGAGCAGTCTTCAACTGGCGTTGCCATTAAGAGTTTTCGAAGGGAGTTTGATACTCCACGCGGACAGGAACCACTTAAAGCCCCACAAGTCCCGTCAATTTCCCAGGAGCTAGCCGCTGCTGCAGAAATCATTCAGTGGGAAAATGAGCACGAATACTGTCCTGAGGTTCCAGGTAACCGATTGTCTTTATCGATAGCTAAGAAGCCATGAAGCAATGAAACTAACACTTCTTGCTTGCAGAGATCCACGGCAACGCTCCTGCCGATACTCTAGGTGGCGACATTTCGGTCAGCGATCAAGACGCCCCACAATTCCAGCTGCTACCGATAGATGCTGGTGAAGCGGCCAAGCAACCAGCCACCAGAGCGCGAAATCAAGCAAGTCAAAAGCAAACGGCAAAGCCCAACGCAAGACACAAACGCCTGCTGGAGGCAACATCGCTGCCAGGTTTGCTTCATTCCGCGCGCAGATCATCGTCGTACTTCTACACAACTAACATGCTATCCTATCTTACCTCACTTGCTAACCTACTCTACCTAATTATTTTTTTCCAGGGTTGTTGGAAACAGTGTCGCTCCCGGACGTCGCGGCAAATGCCCATGGCCGTACTACGTTGTCTCCGCCTCGTATGTTGCCTCCACCTCGTAATCAACGCGACCCAACGGCCGAATTCATGTACGTCAACCATGAGCAGATCGAGCTACCTTGTGGCGACTGACAAATCAATGCCTCGGGCGTGTTCTTCTTCAGCGACAAGCACCTCTTGGACGACAAACTGGAGCTGCCGGTACTTGAATTTCTTGACATGATGCTCGCATAAAACAAGCGCATCCATGGCTCGAACGGCGCGCGCGGGACAACACTTGATCTGCATGGTACCTGCTCACCCTCTCCGCTCAAGGCGACTCTTAACAACATTCTGGAGCGCGACACTAGTCGCGTGATCGTGGCACCTCTCAGTCGTATTTCCGGCAGACAGGATCCGCATACACCAAGTGGTTCGCCCACATGACCAAATCGTTTTCCTCCGAAGAAAAGGGAAGGATTAAGCCAATGCTGTTGAAGTTCTTGGCGCTGTCGTACTCCACGTTGACATACTTCTCCATTTGCTCCAAAAGCACGAACCACAGAGAGCGCGTGGGGGCGTCTGCCTCTTCTTGCTTGCGCTGCCGCTCGTTGTTGTAAAGGAAGTTGCCATACAGCCCCGAAAAAATGTGCTCGTAGAGCGCCGAGAGCAGCGCTTCGTTGAACTCGAACGCCCAAGGCTGTTGACGCCAAATCTGCCACAGAGCATCGAGCCACTGGATGAACACGGGGGACTGCTCCTCGAGTTCCTGCTGACCTGGTCCTTCGCCTTGGCCATAGCGGTACCTGAACATGTGTCCAAATGAGCACCATTCCTTTTCAATTAGGCACAGCAGGCCTCGGACTGTCCTGTAGTACGGATCCAATAGGAGCTGAACCATGGCTGTGAGCTGAGGAGTACGGTCCCATCCGTCACTGCAGTGAATCATAACGGAGTCGCTCTGGCACAGATACCGGCAAATTTCCTGCGACGTGGAGAGGATGTTCGACAGGTGCAGGAACCAAAAGGTGTTTCGTAACTGGAACAGCCACCCACTGCTTTCGCGCTCCTGACCCGGCTGGCAAACCGACGCTAGCGAGGCGAACGACGAGCGAACGGCATGGATGTTTGCGATATCGCAGAAGTGCAGCTCAGAGTTCGGGTAGTTCCGGGGATCTTCCGTTCCTTTGCCTTGTGCTGAGTTCGCTGCAGCTGCCATTTGGCTTCTTGCATCGAAGAAGTGAAACTTGGCGTCGCCATAAGCACTCGTCGCGTGTTGAAGTGCCGATACCATTTTCTGATCGGCCTCCACGACGTATCCACTTAACCCTGTACAGGGCTGTGCGCATCGGCATACGAGCGCGCCCGTGTGTGGGTGGCGCCACACTACCGCAGGAATACGGCTTGCGCTGCGGTACGCGCTCAGCTCGCGGAGATCATCTTCATCCAGCACGGACGGAATCACAAAAGTCTCCGGGTATGACGGGAACATGGTGTAGTCCGAGTTGTCGTATAGCCGCATCCAGCTATCTCCATCCAGCAATTTTAGTCTCCGATAGTCGTCCTCTGCATCATAGAACTGGTCATTCGGCGTCTCCAATCCTGTTCCAGTCAGTGACTTCACCTCTTCCTTATGCCGCAGCGCCTGATAGTGCAAATGCGCAAAAAGAAAATGAGGTGGAGAACCACCCGTCGAGTAAGGCTCCCAAATGCAGCTCAGGAACTCGGAGCACGTGTTTTCGTCTTGGAAGGCCAAGGAGGCTCGCAATAGATGCTTGCCTTCGATGTTGGCGACGTGAGGCGCTGTTGTCGAGCTCTCAGCGGATAGGATGGACGCCAGAGGGATCTCCATCGCATCCTTGGTGCTGAGCGCTTGCCATATGATACGGTAGTTGGTAAGTATCAGCGTGCCATCAATGCTGAAGTGCGGTGCGGTCCCCAACACCATTTCTCCAACAAGGTGCGTTACCTGCCCGACTCCCCGGACTGCGCCTTTCACAGTGTGTGTCCCCAAACCCAGCATCCCCATGCCTAATCCTTTCGCGAATCCAAATACACCGCCACTTGCCCCGCCTTGGTATGTTTTGTTTACCAAGCCGGCCGCACCCTTGAGGAATGCACTACCAACGCTTGTAGATGCACGAAAAAGCCCTCGGCCCAGCGATCGTGTTGGATGGTTGTAATCTCGCGTGAAGCAGTTGTCGGTTTGCACTTTGTGACCCGCAGCACCAAGCGACGCGTACGAGCGAGGCGGGGCTATTCTTCCAGAGCCTTCTTCACTCCACTCAGCGCCATCGATATCATCCTCCGACGAAGAGGATAAGCCGAGAATATCCTGTTTCGAGCTCTGCTCCTCGCCGCTGTCGTCGCCCTTGTAAAAGATAATATAAGCAGCATGGTCGACTCGCTGCCGTACCACCTCTCCAGAAACTGGATAAATATCTCCGATCAAGGGCTGAGACTCATCCGCAGGTTGTGTCAACTGAAAGGTAGGCGTAATGCGGCCTCCAGTGTAGCCATAGTTGTCGAGGCGCAGCACTGTGGGTGAGTTAGCACTACGTGCACTTCTCGCGGGGCTGTTCATGAACGCACCAGGAATCTTGTCAATCGTGTCGTAGCTGCCATATCCACAGCTGCTCACACTGCCGTGCGTGAACCGAAAGGCATCATTCTCGTAGATCGGGTAGAACGTGGTTGGCGTGCCCGCACTACTGCCGCCTTCCACACTACCAGCGCCTGCTCCACTTACTGTAATCGCATCTGAGAATGAAAAGTCATCGTAGTCCCCCAGATCGGAGAAGCTGCTGGACGTCTGCCGCGTGACACTGGGTGGGCCAATGCTCATCGCGCCATTGGTATCTGTCTCAAAGTCCAGGGCAATGGCGAGTTTAAACCGGTCTTGGTCCTTCTCCTCAGCACCTCCGAGCCCTTTGCACTCCTCGTCGTCTGTAACTTCCGCATCATCAGCCCCTCTCTTGTCCTCCGCGGCGCTTGTGGCGCGCACTACGTGCTCCTTCTCCTTGTCTGCGTCACTGCGACTCTCTTCCAGGTCCGAGTCGGTTTCCGTCGCCGAAGTGGACGTTGGCGCGGCTGCAGTCGACGCCCTCAAGACCTCAGCATTGTGCTTCATCTGGTGCCTGGCAACCGTCGGGTAGAACTCGGCCCCAGCGGAGCCGTTGCTGCTGGAGGACGTGGGCGACATGACGTCCATCGACGGCCTCGGGTACAGCACGCTGGTGTAGTCTGCGTCGTCCTGCTCCATCAAGTGCCGCGCGCTGGCGGTGCTCAGTCGCTCCTCCACGGCGTCGAAGCCGTCGCGACTGGCGTTCTTGGTCACGTTGACGTACAAGTCGCCGTCTCGCTCGCTGCTGGCCATCTCGCGCTTGAGTCTCTCTAACTTGATATAGTCCGGCAACGCTGCAAGAGGCAATGCAGACAGACACCCAACCCGCAAGTTAGCGACTCTCTCTTCTGATTAGCGACAGCCAGCCGGCTGATCATTCTTGACTGCACGTACGTACGCACGCGAGGCCTCGACAGACTCAGCTACAGTGTCGCAGTGGGGAAGAGCGAGTAGAGGGTTCTCTGTGGTCTATATCTAGCTGTCGCGCGCTTGGCTCTTGGTGCTTGGCGGAGGGCGGCGGCCGGGAGCTCTCGAGCGGCGGAACCAACGACGCTCCTTCTGAACGAAGTCGTGAAGGGGAAAAATGGCCAATAATATGCGACGTCGCCTATTTTTTGGTTTCAGAATGTGACGTGGATGCGTGATGGGTACACACTGGTACAAGTTGAAGTGACTTTTGAGTGACAAACATTCTCTTTTTCATTCTTCCTGCTCCTGCTCCTCTGCGTCGTCGGCCTGCTGCAGCGAGGCCGGCACCTTGCTGAGCACCTCGTTCTGCATCTCGTAGGGCGTGAGCACGAGGCGGCTGCAGCGCAGCGTGTACTTCTGCTCCCAGTCGCCGTCGGGCTCCGGGATGACGAAGTAGTAGGCCATCAGCCGCTTCGGGTCAAGGTACCAGCCCGAGCGGCCCTGGATCGTGCCGGGCATGGCCCCCAGCACGCCGCAGCTCAGCGCGTCCTCATACAGCGCGAGGCGGAACGCGATGCGCGCACGATACCCGCGATACAAAGACTGGATGCGCAGCACGTGCTTGGTCGTTCGGCCCTGGGGGTCATCAACATACAAACAACCGCAAGCAAGAGTGAGGAAGGGAGAAGGTCTGCAAGTGATATGTTTATCCGTACCATGGAGGACCGCGGTCGGGGTGACACGGTGCGTGGACTTGGCAACGCCTTCTGTCGCTCTTCCTCTGCGGCATCAGCTTCCACCATGTCGACCAAGTCGAAGAGCGTTTCAGCCACATCCGTCTCCAGCTCGTCGTCTTCGTCCACGTCGGGGTTCGAATCGGGATCGACGTCAGCGCTTACATCAAGAAGGCCGTCTTCAGCGGCGTGGTCGCCGTCCTCGCTGTACTCCGGTTCGGTGGTGGCACTGTCGTCGGTGGGGTCAAGCGCGTCTGCGGTATCTCCAGGCTGCTCTTCGTCACTCGTTTCTGCGTTGGCTTCCCCTTCAGCAAGAGCTTGCTGGTCGGGTGTAGCTTCGGCTCCAGAATCAACTACAATAGCACCATCAACACTCTGGGTGGTTGGCTCTTCATCTCTTGAGAGTGCCTTTGGCTCCGTCGCTAGACTGTCAAGGAAAGCTTCCCGTGTCGATCGTGTGACTCGAGTCGAGTGCGGGCGACGCGGCAAGGTGACCAATGCATCTTGACTCAATTCGCTAGTCAATGCAGGCGGATTCATTGGAGGTAGCTCCGGTCGACTCGGCGTTTTATTGAACCTTTCCTCTTTGGGATCAGTGCCCTGCAAGCGTGGCGTCGTCTGCGTTGCAATTTCAGCGAGAACCTTATCGCACCTCGCGATCAGCTGATTGAATTCGCCTCCCATCGCCATTCGCTGCGCTTCTGAAAAACTGAGCGCTCCTTCAAAAGCCACGGACGAGTTCGTAGGTTGTTGGTCGCCGTCGTTTATCATCGACTCCACGTTAGCTGGAGTTTCTGTATCTGTGGGTTTGGTCGGCAAGGTGGAGAGCTGCGGGGCTCGTCGGGGTAGCGAATTCTTACGTGACTGTGTCTTTCTATTAGGAGAAGGCTGTGTGATCCCCATCGCGTTAGCTGTGACGTCGTCCTTGGTGGACTTGGGCGATCCGTGCTGCTTTGGAGATCGCACACTGCTTTTGAAACCTGCTGACCGTGATGGACTTCGTTTCTTCCGAGTTAGCGATTCGCTAGTTTCTGTTTGAGCTTCTTGTACACTTGGAGGGGCTTTTCGACTGGAAGAGGACAGCTTAATCGATGCTTCCATCTGTGCCTTTACGTCAGATTTCTTGCCAGGTGAGCCGTTGCACTCCGGGAGTTTAAATTTCTTGTGCGCGTGAGGCTTGGCCTTCGTATAACCTCCACTGACATCAGCCTTGCGGAACACGCGATCTGGTGTAGGAACCCTGGCGCTAAGACCAGTAGTTTCTTGATTGAGTTGTTGTCGAGGCGTGGTAGCAGCATTCTCCTCCGTCGCAAGCAGTTTGATATCATGCTGTCGTTCAGAGTAGTTCCCCAGCATCAACGCCTGGATCAACTCCCTCTCACGGTCGCGTTGCGCTTGAAACTTCTTGGTCAGAATTCGTCGATCCTTGATCGTCGCGCACCTTGCCAATCGTTCCTCGCGTTTATTCTCCGCCATAATACACTGCTCAATCACCTTCAGATGCTTGAGCGACGCTGTCGACTTTGACAGCTTCTTTTGCTGCGAATCGATGGCCGGGAGGAAGACATTGCCCACAAGGTGCGTGTTGAGCTCAGCGCTGCGCTTCAAGTGCTCTCGAGACGCGTTGGCGAGCAGCGACTTGTACGGATCGTAAGCCATCTAACCTGCCTATCTGGGCTCGGTGTCCACACTCAAGTGCATGCACAAACTTCGCCGGATTGGAACACCAAGACAACATTCAGCCAAAATAGATAAGGGTATGAAAAATAGACGAGAGAGCGAAGAATATGAAGTACCTTGTAAGGGGTGCTCGATGACGATCCACTGCCATGGGATTGGGGCCAAGTCTGGAAATGGTTGATGAAAGTCCGTCTATCAAGTCGTTTTACTGTCGGTTGTCAAAACTCATTCCGACGCCTTGACACTGCTGCCAAACAGGGTCGACGGGAGTTCCCGCTCTTCAATGTCAGGTTCTCCACCTGCCGCTTCCTGTTCCCCTTCATCGTCCTCATCTTCGTCGTCTAGATCAATCTCCTCCTCGTTCGCCACCTCGACGATCTGCTTTTGACGCACATTCCGCTCTGTTTCAGACTCCATCGTCTCGCTCTTCCTCTTCTTTGCTGCGTCCCCGTCGCTGGCTGGCGGTACATCGAGTTGCGCCTCCAAAGCAGCCATCGCGTCACCGGGGACAGTCGGAGCTGGCGTAGATGCTGCAACCATTCCGGGGATCTTCGCGGTTTCTTCACCCTGGGGGGCAATCTCGGATGCAACATAGTTCACCTGCGAGTACTGGGCCACCACGGAGCGCTTGATGCGCAGCATCTCGAGGAAGGTGTGCTCGGAGCCGTGGGAAACCTCGAACTCGTGCCACACCTTCCAGAATGACTTCTCATGCTGCCGAGGATCGCAGAACTGCGAAGCGTGCGCGTAAATTGCCCGCGCACGGTCAAATTCTCCCAGCTTCGTTTCCATTTGTGCGAACTTGAGGCACAAGTGCGGCACGCACTTGTCTGGCAGCTTGGTAATGCCGCGCTGGTACACATCTCGCACCTTTGCCACGCCGAAGAACTTCTGCGCCTTCTTGATGTACTTGTCGTAAATTGCTAGCTTGTCCTCGTCGGGCACGGCGTCGGACGCGCGCTCATAAATAGTCATTACATTGCGCAGCATTCCGTGCTGCTCTTCAAACTCGGCGAACTTTTCGTAGAAGGCACGAACAGACTTTGTCGGGGCAGCTCGAATAGCCTGTTCATAGAGATCGCGGGTGCGCTCCATCTTGGTGCCAGCATACCGCTGAACAAACTTGGCCAGATAGACTTGCCACAACTCCCCGGCGTGAGGAAACTTCGGGAAGAGGGCCAAACCACGCTCGTACACGCGGAAGGACTCTTCGAAGTATTTGTTCTCTTCCAGGTACGCGGCAAAGTTTAGCACCATCTGCGGCGTGATGATCTTCAGCTCAAACACCTCGTCATACGCAGCACGCGTTGATTCGAGGTCGCCCAAACTTTCCTCAAAGTCAAGGCGCAGTGTCCAAAGCTTGACACTGAGGTGAACATTGTCCTTTGCAGTCAGCGACTGCTGTTTGCGAAGACGAATCGTGCGGGAAGCCGGGATCGAGCAAGCACCCCGCACGATTTCGAGAGCCTCATCGAAGTTCTCGTGACGAAGCTCCAGTTCCGCCCATTCACAATACACAGCTGCGAGTTCCTGCGGGTTGCGGTATTCGACCTCCACAGCCTTCTTGAAGATTGCGCGCGCGTTGTTGAGGTCGCCATGTTCACTGTAAAACTTCGCAAAATGAATCCAGAGTGTGGGCAATCGGCCGCCCGACTTGACTGGGTCCACTGTTTTCACAGCCTCGGCGTATGTACGGATGACCTTTTGCAGGTCGGACTTCACCAGCTCCACGCGCTTTTCCCACTCCCGCACATTGTGGGGGTTCTGTCGAAGCAACACCGAGTTCAGTAGCAGAGGACGCCGCTCCGCTACATCCTCGTACACCTTCAGCAGGCGATCGACCTGCGCCTGGTGGTCAATCTCATCTTCTTCTTCGTCGTCGTCATCCTCCTCCTCGTCTCCACCAGCTGCCAAATCCATCTCGGCCGTCAGCATCGCCTCGATAAACTTCACGTACGCGTCGAAGATCATACTAAAGTCGCGCACTGTGACCACTGTGCGAATACCCTCCTCGTACACATCGCGCGCGGACTCGAACATGCCGAGACGCACAAAATACGTCGCGAGCGAGCACCACAGCCGTCCCACCTCGTCGCTGAACCTGGTCATGCCGCTCCGCAGGATCACTTCCACGTCCAGGGACTTGACCACCTTGGTGGGGTGCTGCGAAACCATATCGCACAGCTGCATCCACATGCTGTGCGGCGTGCGGTCCGAGCTGCTCTGCTTGTCCTCAGCGGCCTCGATGAGTTTCACCAGCTGCACACTCGCCTCTTCGTAGTGCTCCACGGACACCAAATAGTCCACGAACTCGCCTCGCTTCGACGGCTCCAGCATCAGGTAGCGCCTGTACACGCGCACGGCTGTGAGCGGCACGCCGATCTGCTTGACGAAGGCCAAGTACGGCGTCCAGATGCGGTGGTGCTGGGTAATGGGCAGCGCCCGCAGCGCACGGTCGAACACGTGACGCTGCGTAGTCACCACGCGCATCTCGCGCAGCACATTGAGGTAGTCCAGCCACAGCCTCGGCATCGTGGACAGCTGCGCCAGCGCGCGCTCGTACAGCGCCACGAGCTGCGTGAAGGCGGGCGAGTCCACGCGCTTCCCGCGCGCGTTGCTCTCGTACACGTCGTCCAGGTACATTTTCCAGAGCTTGTAGCTGCGCGGGAGGGCGCGCAACCCGCGCTCGTAGACAGCGTAGCGCGTGGCACTGGGGGCGTCGGACAGCGCGCGGATATAATTCGTCCATGTCTGCACGGCGTATGGCTGGCGCGTCGCCTCCTCCTCGAACTCGAATAGGGCGCCGTCGGCCTGTGGAGATGCGCGCGTATAGAGAGTTAATGAGCAGGGAGTTGAGAGGCGCGGGGAGGGGCATGCGGGCCTTACCATGGTCACGTCGGCGGCAGTCGGCGGCAGCGTCGCCATCATATCGGAGCTTTTTGGCTTGGGTGGGGGACACGAGTGGCGCGTAACCTGCGTAACCCGGTTATTGTTGTGTGTCGAACGCTAGATGTACGTAATGTGTACACAATATTGATGCTGCAAATGGCTTGCCTTTTGTATGGGGCAACTTGAAGTGCACTTCGTCGACGCCCTTATGAAGTGCTTGCGTCGTTGTAGACAACACCAGCATGAACGCCTCGTAAGCAGGACCAGGCTATGAATGCACTTGCTAAAGTTACAACACGTCCAAGTCCACACTGCCCGCCCAAAATAACCCTCTCGCCATTTGGCTACGAATAGCGATCGAGACGGTGACGACGAAACCCCTCCACCACATTCCGTGCGCCTCTCCACCGCGGTCAAGCTCAATTACGGCAACTGCAGCGCGGCAGATCGCAGTCTTCCGCTCGACTCTCGCAACCAGAACAGAACGTTATGGCAACCGCAGCTGGGAGCTTCCGCAAAGTTCACCTCAATAACGACGCCGAAAATGAGCAGCTGCGGCGTGATGGCAAGTACACGGACAACTACGTGACGACGTCCAAGTACACGATCGTGAGCTTCGTGCCCAAGATGCTCTTTGAGTTTTTCAGGGTAATCGCCAACTGCTATTTCCTGGTGATATCAATCCTCCAAGTGGCGACGACGTGGTCCCCGACCAACAAGTACACGACCGCCGGCCCTTTGGTGATCGTGTTGCTGGTCTCCATGATCAAGCAGGGCATCGAGGACAAAAAGCGCCACGATGCCGACAATGTACAGAACTCGAGACATTGCAAGGTGCTGGGTCCACACGGAGAAATCGTGACCAAGGAATGGCAGGCGGTGCTGGTCGGGGACATTTTACGTCTCGGTGACCGCGACGAAGCCCCCGCAGACGTGTTCATCCTCGCTACGTCCGAAGAGGAAGGTCGTTGCTTCGTCGAGACGTGCAACCTGGACGGCGAAACAAACCTCAAGCGACGATCCGCTATTGAGCAGGTGGCGCAGCACATCGGCTACAGGAAGCTGAACGACCCCGCGCTGCCAGAAGCCGAACACAGCAAGCAGATGACGCAGTTCAGTGCCACGATGGAGTACGAACAGCCCAACAACCGGCTGTACAATTTCACAGGCAGGATTGAATTCGGGCCCAACAACGAGGCTGCCCCCATCGGGCCGTCCAACATTATCCTGCGAGGCTGCAGCGTTCGCGGATGTGCTTACATTTACGGCGTCGTCATCTTCACGGGCGCCGAGACAAAGCTGATGCAGAACGCCCGCGCAACGGCATCGAAGCAGAGCAACGTGTACAAAGTGGTCAACCGCTGCATTCTGCTGATCTTTATCACGCAATTCGTGCTGTGCATCATCAGCACCATTTGCAATACTATCTGGATGGACAAGTACGAGGAGAATCTGTGGTACTTTAGCTCGGCCATTACGCGGACGTCGTCCGGTTCCAACCTGGTGAGCTTCTTCACCTTTCTCATCCTGTACAACAACCTCGTTCCCATCTCGTTGTACGTCTCTCTGGACATGGTCAAAGTCGTCCAGGCGAAGAACATCTCCAGTGACCCGGAAATGTGCCACGAAGGCACCTACGCCAATGCGCGGACGTCCGATTTGAACGAAGAGCTGGGCCAGGTACATCACATCTTCAGCGACAAGACGGGCACGCTCACGTGCAACATCATGGAGTTTCGCAAGTGTTTCATTGCTGGTGTATCTTACGGCTTCGGTACAACCGAAATTGGCCGTGCAGTGGCAGAGTTGGCAAAGAAAACTGCAAGCGCTAAGGGCGAGTCCAGCAGTTCAATCGACAAAGGAGACGACGACAAACACCACGATCCTCGAGACGCGCAAGTGGAGTTTAACCCGCTCATTCATTTTGACGACCCGCGCTTAGTCAACGCGCTAGCTGCCAATGCTCCAGAGGCTGCAGCAATTGACGAGTTCCTCACCGTGCTTTCTGTTTGCCACACGGTGATCCCCGAGACGAACGCGAAAACTGGTCAGATCGACTACCGTGCCTCCTCTCCGGATGAAGAAGCGCTGGTGAAAGCTGCAAAGTGCTTGGGGTACAACTTCATCACTCCCGCCCCGCTCCTGGAAGTGAAGGTGACCACGAAGCGGGGAAGCTCAGCTGTCCGCAAGTACACAATTCTCAACGTGAATGAGTTCAACAGCACCAGAAAGCGGATGTCGGTGACGCTCCGAACCGAAGATGGTCGCTACTTTTTGTACTGCAAGGGCGCGGACAATGTCATGATGCCTCGCAGCAAGATTGACGAACACACGGCGAAAATGGACGAGGAGCTCAAGCGGTTTGCCAGTGAAGGGCTTCGGACCTTGGTCATTTGCAGCAAAGAGCTGACAGAGGAAGAGTACTTGGCATGGGACGTCAAGTACCAGGAAGCTGTGACGTCTCTCACGAATCGTGATGAACTTCTGGAGGAAGTTGCCGAGCTGATCGAGACGGAGATGAAAATTGTTGGGGCTACTGCAATTGAAGACAAACTGCAGAAAGGTGTTCCAACTGCAATTGCGAACCTTGCTCAAGCAGGGATCAAGATCTGGATGCTTACAGGCGATAAAGAGGAAACGGCGATCAACATCGGACACGCCTGTCAGTTGATCAACGATGGCATGCGGCTTCTCATTGTTAACTGTGAAGATCTCGATGATCTGGGCAGACAAGTTGACAAGATCTACAAACTCGATGACGTGCAGTCTCATATCACCGCCAACAAGGTGTCCAGCCATCTCGCGCTTGTTTGTGACGGGAAAGCCATGGTGCACGTCTTCCCACCGAAGAACACCTCGTCGGAGCGAGCTCTACACGCGGCAAAGGTGCTGTCTCAAATGCTTTTGGAAATCTCCAGCGTCTGCCAAGCTGTTATCGCGTGTCGAGTGTCTCCCGCCCAGAAGGCAGACATCGTCAACCTCATTCGGTTCAACTCGCCGCAAAAGCCGATCACGCTGGCCATTGGAGATGGAGCAAATGATGTGAACATGATTCAGTCGGCCCATGTGGGGGTCGGCGTGTCGGGCCAGGAGGGCGTCCAAGCTGTGAACGCCAGTGACTATGCGATCGCGCAGTTCCGCTTCCTGGAGCGGCTTCTCCTCGTCCACGGCCGCTACAACTACCAGCGGATCTCCAAAGTCATTCTGTATTCCTTCTACAAAAACGTCGCTCTTGTCATTGCGCTCTTCCTCTTTAACTTTTACAACGGGCAGTCCGGCACGAGTGTGTTCGAGAGTTTCATCATGGCGGGCTGGAACTTCTTCCTGGCGTTGCCGATCATCGCGATTGGCATTTTTGACGAGGATGTCGCGCCCGAGCAAGTCCTGCGCAACCCAGTGCTCTATGTGCCTGGGCAACGGAACGAGGGGATCAACATGAGGCGCTTCTCGACGTGGCTTCTCAACGCTATTATCCAGGCGTTCATTTGTTTTATGTTGGCCATGTACGGGACGATCAACGTCAGCGGCTTCAGCGCGGGGCTCTATCTCCAGGGCAGCGTCATCTACTCGGTGCTACTCATGTCCGCCAACCTGAAAGTCATCCTGGAGACCTTGTCGTGGACGAAATTCAATCGGCTCGTGCTCGCGTTCAGTCTGTGGCTATTCTTTTTCTTCCTGCTCGTGTTCCCCTTCATGGGGTCGCTGGGACGCGATCTGTACGGAGTCTCGCTTCGATTGCTTTCAAGGTTTGTGTTCAATCTTCTGCTGCTTTCTGTTCCGAGTGAAGGTGGTGACTGGTTTGTTGTGGATAATGTGTGATTGCAGCGGCGTATACTGGTTGTATCTGCTGCTGGTGCCGCTCACTGCCAACCTCATCGACATTTGCATCAAGTAGTACGTTTTGAAGACCCAGGATTTTGATGTTGGGGACGCTCACAGCTTAACTTTGTGTGTCTTTTGTGATGTTGTGTAGTATTCAGAACATTTACTTCCCCACACTCGCCAACGTCCTGAGGGAGAAGTGTGTGCTATCAGCGAACTCGGCCCAAGTGGCTTGCGACCCCCTTGGTGAGCAGAAATCTGCGTCGCTTACAGTCCCATTCTATGAGCTGTGTAAGAAAGAAAGCGCTTACAAAGTCGCCTGCTCGGAGACTGGCGACTGACGTTCGGCGCCAGGCCCCGAGCAGTGACCGACAAGCCATGATCAATATCAAGAAATGCAGATTATTCACACACATCCGTGTTGTTGTCTCTGCCTTTGCTTCGCCATGTAGACAAAGGCTTCGTGTTCAGCTCCGCTGAGACGGACGGGGGCGACAAGGACGACCGCGACTCACGGGAGCTCGCGTCGCTCAAGGTCCTCGAGTTCCACCGGGAAGCGGTAGCATCCTTCACCAAAGACAGACCCGCGTCCTTCAGCACTTCAGGTGGGATCGTTCCTGGGCCGTCCACCACTTCTAGTGGCCACCTTAGCGGCCATCTCAGTGCTCGCCACTCGCAGCGCGGCACGTGAGCCAAAGAGACCAGCGCATCCACGCTGGAAGTACTGGCTTCCAAAGCTGCGGCTCGCTATCAAGATAGAGCACTGCTTCCAGTGTCGAACCGATCGTCTCTGCTATCTACATGCTCGCTCGCATGTAAGTCTCGACTTGGTATCTTACCGACGCGTCCTAGAGTGAACTTGGCGGACAGATCGAAAGCGGGTGATACCATTCACTACACACCAACCTGAGCACTATGATGTCCACACGTGTGAATCGCAGATCAACTCAGTAATTTACACTTTGTTGTTCTGGTGTGTGCGGTGCATTTGGTTGCCAGGGTTGAAGTGCCTCGAGTGTGTAGACCAGCGGATGCAATCGATGATGCATGGGTGTGGGCGGAAACTGCACTGGTGCAGCGTGCCATCGTGCCATTAGCGTCGCAGCATTTCCGAGCACAGTTGCAGCGCGAGCGTCGCGTTGCCGGCATTGCAAACGCCTCCGCATCCAGTCGCTTGACATGCATGGCGATCCCCGTGCACTGACGTCAGCGCTCAGCGCTACGTTGTCAATGTTCCGACCCTGCATTGAAGACGTCGTCCTATCCACCGATTTCATTCCGGCGCGACGACAGGACATTGCCACGTCGTGTTTATTTGACGAGCAATTCGGTGCGCGATGCACTGAGCAAGTCCGCACTTCGTAAGCGAACAAGTCAACGCATGCACACAGGCTTTGCTGGTCTAAAGCAAGTGAAGGAATGGTTGGCTCAAATTGATAGTGTTGATAATTGAGTTATGTACAGCGCTACAGCGACGAGGAATTCACGGCGATATCGGCGCGCTACATGAGCCGCGCGCCTCTTGGCAAAGGCGCCTGCTTCGTCGCTGAGAGAAGTAGGAACAAACACGAATATGTGCACAATACAGAAGTGGTCGGGTCTGGGCGAGCTTAAATATGGACGTCCGAGTAGGTCTCAGCGGCCACGGGCGCCTCCGCCTTAGACAGGTGGTCGGCACCGCTGCTGCCAGTTGGGGACTGGGTCGACGCCGTGGACTTGGTGGCGCCAATGGCGTCGTTCTTGTCCAGTCCGAACGAGTCGCGCGACTCGAACATGCTTGCTGGGGTCTGTGCGGCGTACAGGAGCTTGGGTGGCAGCGGCGTCTCGAGCTCCGAGGCGCTCTGAGCCACGATCTTCTCCAGCTCCTTGGAGTTACGGAGCTGCAGTTGCGCGAACTCGAGAAAGAGCTTCTTGAGCTCCACGGCCTTCTGGCCACGGAAGCGCTCCACCTCGCGCATCACGCGCGCGTGCACGCGCTCGAACTCGTCCTTGGCCGCGACGAGGGCGTTGCTGAGCCTGGTGGCGGACGGCGAATCCGGGCCGTCGCCGTTCACAGCCTTGCGGTGCGCCGCGAGCTGCGCCTGGTACAGGTAGCGGCGGTCCTCGCGGACGTCGAGCGCGTTCTGCACGGCCTTGACCCAGCGCGCGATGTCGTCCACGCTGGCGGAGAAAGCCTCGAGCTCGGCGTCCATCTGGCGCGCGCGCGTGTCCAGCATGGCCAGCAGCGCGCTGTAGTAGGACGTGGGCATCTCGGCGTTTTCCTCCTCGGCGTCGGCCACCCAGTTGAGGCACTCGATGAGGTCGCAGTGGGCGCCGGCCGCCAGCTTGTTCTGGTGGCTGGCGGCGCGCACCTTGGTCTTGAGCGACTGGATCTGCGCGTGCAGCTTGGCCACGTACTTGGCCACCTTGGTGAACTCGGGGTCCTCGATCACGCCGTTGTTCTCGCCGTCCTCGGCGTTGCCGCGCGAGCCGAAGATGTTGAGCGTGTCGTTCTCCACCATGCGCTGGTAGGTCTTGCCCCACCAGTTGTTGAGCATCTGCGTGCGCTGCACGACGGACGACATGGACGTGGCGTTGACCGAGTTGGCGCGCTGGGCCTCGGCCTTGAGCGCCGTGAGCTCGACGATGGAGCACTCGAGGAAGCTGCGGAAGAAGTTGGAGTTGCGCAGCTCGTCGTGGTTCACCACCTTGCGCAGGAAGCGCTCGAGGCCCGCGCGACGGTGCTCGAGGAACTCGGGGCCCTGCAGCAGGCCCACGACCTTGGCCGGCAGCGGCGGGATCACGTAGCCGGCGCACTGCTTGGAGAGCTGGTGGTGCAGCCACAGGAAGTCCGAGTAGCGGCGCTCCACCACCACGTCCTCGGCCGACGTGACCTTGTACACGTAGTACGAGTTGACGCCCTCGCCGACCTTGCCGGCGGCGCCCACGGTGATGTCGACCGCGCGGCTGCTGGTGCTCAGGTCCGACTCGCTCATGCTCGAACTGAAGGCTGCTCGAAGGAGGAGGCTGAAGGAGCGGCTGCTGCTCTCGCGGCGGATTCGGGAATGAAAGAGCGAGCAGCTGGGCGACGGCGACGGGGTCAGAAACGGACGGCGGCCCGGACGACGCGAAAGGCCGCGCACAACAACCAGACAATCAACGACGACGGACGGACGGCACGAAGTCGAAGACTTTTTGCTGGATCTCCTTCCGACTCGGAGGTCGCCTCGGCAGGTTTTGCCAATGCGCGGCGCGGCGGTGAATGCAGCAGCATTTGGCGTAGACACTTACCATCGAAGCGGTTGTGATAGCCTCCACTCGTTCGCCACCAAACCGACGTTTGCATTTGTTTATTTGCACTGTTTACAAGCGTTTCTCGCGGTGATGAAGGATAGCGTCAGCGCCATTCAATTGCATTTGAATCATCGGGCTAACGGAGCCGCTCGCGCTTCACTACAGTACGATACACGCACCAAGAGGAAACCGCGGGCGCAGTTTGTGTTGGGCCTGGTACACGCTCACTACGGTGCTGGCTGGCTTTGGGGCTCAAGGTACACATGCAGTTGGATACCTTTTTCTCAGGGTCGTTTCGGGCGGTTGCTGCCGTTCGTGTTCATGTGGCGGAGCTTTGGAAATCAGGGCAACAAACACATCTTGGCGAAATTCATTGCCCGCAGCCTGATCCCCCCACAGCTGCGTTGATCAATCTAGAACTTGCGGTCTCGGACTCGGAGTGGAGACCAAGGCGCTTGGGGTATTTCTTGGTCGCCTCCGAACGCCACGGCCGCTTGAGGCAGGCTGCTCGTGTGCAACGCGGCGCAGCGTGGCGCCACCAACATTGCACACACGTGGGGAGGGGAGCTGCTGCCGGAGCTGCCGCCACGCTGGCCACCGGCGCAGCCCTACCCGGTCGGCCTGTCTATTGCGGCCAAGTGGGTGGGTTTGCTCGAGCCCTTGACCTGCTTGTGTTGGCCCGTCTTGTTGAAGCAGGACTCCTGCTTGCTCGGGCGCGACAAGAGCAGCGCGCAGCCTCGCCCGCCTTTCATTCGGCGACGCCCGTTGCCAGTGGCTTCGAGCCTGTCTTGGTGGCATCCGTTTTCATATCAGGCCGATCTCCGTTCCAGGATCCGTTCCGCCGCGGCCTTCGTCGTCTTCGCCGCTGCAGCAAGCCAAATTCTGGCGTGAGCTCAGCCAGCAGCACTTCGCCGGCCAATTACGACGGGGGCCCCGTGCGGCCACTCGAAGGGGAGGACGCTTTGGCTTGCCGGATCAAGCAGTCGAGCTTGAGTCGATCGGTGTACCGAAACAAGCTCTTAACGAAACAAACAAGCACTGCAGTTACGTGCTCCACACGCTGCAGCTACGGATTGCCGCAGTGATGGCAATTGCAAGCACTCGAATCGACACACGCTACTTTATTAGAACTACACGTATCCTACATACAACAGCACACTGCTACTGCGGCCTCGCTACATCATCGACTGTAGGGAAGAGGCCTTATGCGCAGACTTCCTCCTCCGCGTCAGCGAAGTCGAGCACCCAGTAGTGCTTGTACCGCTTGGATGCGTCGTACTTGTAGCCCGGGCCGACAAACGGAAGGTCACTGTAGATGAAGGAGTCCGGGTCCTCAGACCACATTGCGACCACCCTCTCGACGGAGCTGTAGCCCGCAGCCACGACCTCAGCCGACGCAGACACGTTCATGCTCTGCGCTGCTGCCCGGTCGGCGAGCTTGGATCCGTCGGAGCCAGTGGTGTCGACGAAGTTGTTCTGGGCCATGTCGTCGGCCAGCACTTGCGCCGCTCTCATGAGCTTCTCGTTGATACAGACAGCGAGGAGGCCTTTTTCGGCGCGCTTGGTGTTGACGGCCTCGAGCATCTTCGCGCTGAAATCGGCCACCTGCAGCTCACGCTCGACGGGGGCGGCGGCGTTGGCATTTGCAAGTCCGACGAATGCGAAAGCGAGAAGGGTCTTGACACTGCGGATCGTCATATTGCTGCGTGTGTGTGGGGGGGGGGGGGGTTGTTTGGCGAGCGCTTGGTGATCTGAGAAGGCAAATTGCAAGTGAGCCGTCATGAGCTCGGCGATCAGGCTCCATGGTCTCTATAGACGTCCGCCCAAGCAGGCTGCACATATCGCTAGCGGCACCGAGATCGGCTGTGGGCTGTGGCCGTAAGTGGTATCTGTGTGGCTCTAGGATCGCTGAGCCATGTAGAGTTGATCTTATGCATGGGCCGATCTGTTGGAATATGCAATCAGACAGTGTCAAGTCCCAGCCCGAAGAGACGACGACCGGGGCGCCTGTATGGTGTAACGGTCTAACGAGCTATGTTCTCCAGGTATGTCATGAGTTCAATCCCCGCGGCGCCCTACCTTTTCCAACACGATCCACAAAGCCGGCAGCATTTGCTAGCGCCTTTTACCGCGGCACGCACACACGGCGAGTGTATCCGGTCCGTGATTGGCTGGCGAAGTTGAAGTGGACAGTAAGGACTTCGTTGTTACCCAAGCCTTTATTAATACCCTGTACGCACCAAAGAGGGCTCGTGATTAGCCGTAATTCGGATCGGTGTCGTATGATAGCTTCATGGACGCTTGATTCAAGCCTTGAACGCCAAAATTTGACAACGGCAAAGAGGGTTGCCAGCAGATGCTTGGGTCCATGCAGCTCATCCGCCCCAATATATACGAAGTGAAGTGAAATATGATTCAAGATATGACCCAGCATGGCCTTCAAAGAGCTTGTCGATAACGTGCTTGCGAAGCGATGCAGGTAAGGATCGTTCCGAGCATGCTGCGCCACAAATCGGCGATGTACAGTACATCGAACTCGCGGCCCTTCGACTTCAACTTCGCCAGCCAATCACGGACCGGATACGCTCGCCGTGTGTATGTGCCGCGGTAAAAGGCGCTAGCAAATGCTGCCGGCTTTGTGGATCGGCCCATGCATAAGATCAATTCTACATGGCTCAGCGATCCTAGAGCCACACAGATACCACCTACGGCCACAGCCCACAGCCGATCTCGGTGCCGCTAGCGATATGTGCAGCCTGCTTGGGCGGACGTCTATAGAGACCATGGAGCCTGATCGCCGAGCTCATGACGGCTCACTTGCAATTTGCCTTCTCAGATCACCAAGCGCTCGCCAAACAACCCCCCCCCCCACACACACACGCAGCAATATGACGATCCGCAGTGTCAAGACCCTTCTCGCTTTCGCATTCGTCGGACTTGCAAATGCCAACGCCGCCGCCCCCGTCGAGCGTGAGCTGCAGGTGGCCGATTTCAGCGCGAAGATGCTCGAGGCCGTCAACACCAAGCGCGCCGAAAAAGGCCTCCTCGCTGTCTGTATCAACGAGAAGCTCATGAGAGCGGCGCAAGTGCTGGCCGACGACATGGCCCAGAACAACTTCGTCGACACCACTGGCTCCGACGGATCCAAGCTCGCCGACCGGGCCGCAACGCAGAGCATGAACGTGTCTACGTCGGCCGAGGTCGTGGCTGCGGGCTACAGCTCCGTCGAGAGGGTGGTCGCAATGTGGTCTGAGGACCCGGACTCCTTCATCTACAGTGACCTTCCGTTTGTCGGCCCGGGCTACAAGTACGACGCATCCAAGCGGTACAAGCACTACTGGGTGCTCGACTTCGCTGACGCGGAGGAGGAAGTCTGCGCATAAGGTCTCTTCCCTGCAGTCGATGATGTAGTGGGGTAACAGCAGTGTGCTGTTGTATGTAGGATGCGTGTAAGTCCAATATCATAGCGTGCTTGCATCGACCCGAATGTCTGTTTCTCTCACATGATACGCTTTGTTTGTGGTCAAGGCAGGCAATGGCCCATAGCAGTAAAAATGCCATATTGCGGCAGAAGCGCAGAACGAATACGCAATAAGTTGCACATCATCACACTTTGTACTCGACAGTTCCAACAGACCCAGCACAACAAGGCTCAGTCTGCGTTAATCAATGCCAAGCTCATGAAAGCTATGAACACGAGCACATCAGATGCAAACAGCCAGCCGAGCTGAGAGCCGTTAATCTACTCGTCGACATCAGCAGAAAATAAAAAAAAAATAGTTGCGAGCGCTTTCAATTTCCCACATCCAACGTGTTGGGAACCCCAACACACATCAAACCAACGTACCGCATCAACTCGGTACAGGATGGACGGAATGGCGAACGCAGTGATCCAGAGGAAGGCCTCAAAGAAGCATCCAAAGCTAGTCCAGGCACTGCGTAGGTATGCATACACACCCAGCAGCTAAGCTCCTCCCCAATATCCTCACCACAGTCGCAGTTGGCGCCCACCTGAGGTCGTCTCCTCCCGACAACGTTGAGAAAATCGCCGCCGTCATCGGCAGCAATACGTACGGAAACACTACTCATCCATGCCAATACCACACAGCATTAGATCCCCACATCACCCAATGCCCAAGCAACACAAGCTTTAGGTATCCAGGTCAACTCACGAACAAATAGCCCCCATGGCGTCGAGTACGCGGCCGACGCCACAATCACGCCCACGAGCGCCAGCAGTAGCAGCAAGCCCGCCACAGTCAACTGAACTTCTGCAGTAGCACAACCACAGCAGTTCGTTAGCAGAAGCACAAGCGACCGCCTTCGTCTTCTCTACTTACTTCGCTTCATGTCGAGACGCGATCTGAGTCCGAAGTAGATCGATCGATTGAGTGAGTAACAAATATGAGGTTCCAAAATCGAAGAGGTGATTGGTGCAATTTATTGGTCTATTACGTGTTTTCATTGGTCAATAAATAAACTAGAGCCACTCACTCTTTCTGGCCCATCTTGCAACGACCATCCGAAGTCCGCGCCAATTTCGCTCTCGTCCCGCCTTATCCAATACGAAAATGGCCGACGCCTCCGAGCACCCCGAGACCGCTGCTGCTGCTGCTGCTGCGCCCGCCCCCACCACGGCAGTGGACA
Source organism: Phytophthora vignae f. sp. vignae (assembly GCA_016169955.1). Lineage (NCBI taxonomy): Eukaryota > Oomycota > Peronosporomycetes > Peronosporales > Peronosporaceae > Phytophthora > Phytophthora vignae. Next base: position 619,359 of record JABJUM010000020.1, read on the forward strand.
CCGCGGCCGCCAATGACGCCGCCATGCAGGAGAAGCTCATCAACGAGGAGTACAAGATCTGGAAGAAGAACACGCCTTTCCTGTACGACCTGGTGATGACGCACGCACTCGAGTGGCCGTCGCTCAGCGTGCAGTGGCTGCCCAACTCGCACACGTAAGAAACAGTTGCTCCGTGTTGTTTGCAACATTTTGGTGGTTGTTCGAGTCATTTTGGCCAAGAGATTGACGATGTTATGGCGCTTTTTAACCTTTTGTACAGCTCGGCTGGCGACGACTTCTCCGTGCACAAGCTGCTGCTGGGCACGCACACGTCGGGCGCCGAGCAGAACCACCTGATGGTGGCGGAGGTGCGTCTGCCTCTGGAGGACACGGAGATCGACGCGCGCAAGTACGACGAGGAGAGCCAGGAGCTCGGCGGCTTCGGCGGCGTCTCCGGCAAGGTGGACATCAAGATCCGCATCAACCACGACGGCGAGGTGAACCGCGCGCGCTACATGCCGTCGGACGAGATGATTGTGGCCACCAAGACGCCGCACGCCGAGGTGCACGTGTTCGACATCTCGAAGCGGCCGTCGCTACCCCAGGAGAACTCGGGATCGGACCCGGACTTCCGTCTGCTGGGCCACACCAAGGAGGGCTACGGCCTGTGCTGGGACCCGCATGAGGCCTTCCACCTCATCTCGGGCTCGGACGACGCCATCATCTGCGAGTGGGACATCCGCAACGCCGGCAAGACGGTGCAGCCGCTGCACAAGTACAGTGGCCACAGCGACGTGATCGAGGACGTGGCGTGGCACATGCACCACACCAAGATCTTCGGCTCTGTCGGCGACGACAAGAAGTTGCTCATGTACGTTGTCAAGGTGTGTCTGATGGTGTTGTCTGTGTGCGTGTGCTGATTGGCGTTGTTCTGTTGGTTGTAGCTGGGATATGCGCACGGAGAGCTACGACAAGCCCGCGACGACGGTGTACGCCCACACGGCCGAGGTCAACTGCCTCGCCTTCAGCCCGTTCAGCGAGTACCTCCTGGCTACGGGCTCGGCCGACAAGCACGTGAACCTGTGGGATATGCGAAACATGAAGGCGAAGCTGCACTCGTTCGAGGGCCACAACGACGAGGTCTACCAGATCCAGTGGTCTCCCCACAACGAGACCATTCTGGGCTCGTGCTCAGCTGACCGCCGCATGCACGTGTGGGACCTCAGCAAGGTAAGACGCGCGCCTTAGCATTGATGCGGATGTTAGACTTCTTGCTAACTGCTTGCTGTCTGAACAGATCGGAGACGAGCAATCGCCCGAAGACGCCGAGGACGGTCCTCCGGAGCTGCTGTTCATCCACGGCGGGCACACGTCCAAGATCTCGGACTTCTCGTGGAACCCGAACGACGCGTGGGTCGTGGCCTCCGTGGCCGAGGACAACGTGCTGCAGATCTGGCAGATGGCCGAGAACATTTACAACGAGGAGGACGAGGAGACGGAGCAGGCCGAGGTCGCCGAGGAAGACCTCGAGTAAGCTGGCCACCTAGGGCCGCGCAGCTATTGATACAGCACAGCCGCAATTGTTTAATGCGGCTCGACACTGATTAATGAATTTACCACTAGACCAAACCTTTGTTCGCTCTACTGTAGTTGTGTCCAAAGGAGAAGAGTTCAACTTCCACGCCGTGGTAAACTCCACAATCGACAACCAGTTGCCAATCACCGAGTCAATTTAGCCAACGAATAGCCGTGTCCAGCGTATCCCGCAGCCATCCAAACGCCATGTCCCGCTCGCCCGCCTCCTCTCCGACGGAGATGACCGACGTCGCAGAGCACGCGATCCCCGTTCCGATGGAGGAGGACGAGACGCCCGCCGCCCCGACCGACGCAGAGAACGCTGAAGGCGAGGAAGAGGAGGAGCCCGATACGCGGCTGGAGAGCGACGAGTACCGGGCCTGGAAGAAAAACACGCCCTTCCTGTACGACGTCGTGATAACTCACTCGCTCGACTGGCCGTCGCTCACTGTGCAGTGGCTGTCCTCAACGTACGTTGCCGTTACCTACCTGGTTGAATTGCTGTCATTCCTACAGTTCTGGGATTTTTAACTGGTGTTGTGCATTGGACAGCACGACGGTGTCCGACTTCTCCGTGTATGAGCTGCTGTTGGGCACGAACACGTCGGGGGCTGAGCAGAACCAACTCTTGAAGGCGGAAGTGGGGTTACCGCTTGATAAGAAGCGCGATACACCCAAGTTGAACGAGGATACCCAAGGTGACTGTCGAGGGGCAAATGTAGCTGGCTGTTTTAGTTGCTGACTGTATTTTTGTGGCGTTGATCAGAGCTTGGTGACTACAATAATGCCGCTAAACGCAAGATCAAGACTTCCCTGCGCATTAACCACGACGGGGAGGTGAATCGAGCTCGCTGCATGCCCTCGGACGAGTTTATCGTAGCCACCAAGACGCCCCAAGCTGAGGTGCACGTGTTCGACATTTCCAAGCGAAAGTCCGAGCCCGAAGATTCGAGCTGTGACCCAGACTTTTGTCTGCTGGGTCACGACAAGGAAGGGTACGGTCTCTGCTGGGACCCACACGAGGCCTTCCACCTCGTGTCGGGATCGGACGACGCTATCATCTGCGAGTGGGATGTTGGCAACGCCGGCAAGAACGTGCAGCCGCTGCACAAGTACACTGGCCACACCGATGTGATTGGGGATGTGGCGTGGCACAGACATCACCCCAAGATCTTCGGATCCGTTGGCGACGACAAGAAAATGTTGCTGTACGTTGTCTGCTTAGCTTGGATCTTGGAAGTATGTACATACCTGTGCTAAGTGTGTGTGTCTGTTTTGATCGGCCCTACAGTTGGGATACGCGATCGGAGAGCTACGACAAGCCCGCCGCGACCGTGCAGGCCCACTCGGCTGAAGTCAACTGCCTCGCCTTCAGCCCATCCAGTGAATACCTTGTTGCGACGGGCTCGTCGGATAAAAAGGTGAATCTGTGGGACTTGCGCAGCCTGAAGACCAAGCTTCACTCTCTGGAAGGCCACGGAGACGAGATCTACCAGCTCCAGTGGTCTCCTCACCACGACGGCGTCCTGGGTTCGTGCTCCGCCGACCGCCGACTGCACATCTGGGACCTCGCCAAGGTAAGCTAAGCGTGTACTTCAGCTGACTGCCTGCATAAGGCAACTAAAACTGTTGTTATGCATTGCTGTAGATTGGGGAGGAGCAGACCCCCGATGACTCGCAGGACGGCCCTCCAGAGCTGCTGTTCATCCACGCCGGCCACACCTCCAATGTCTTGGACTTCTCGTGGCACCCGACGGAGCCGTGGGTCGTGGCCTCCGTTGCTCAAGACAACATCCTGCATGTCTGGCAGATGGCTGAGCACATTTACAACGGAGAAGAGGAGACCGAGCGGCAGGAGGTCGCCGACGACGAGCTCGAGTAATCTCGCTTTCTTGCGTCGCAAGTCTCAGCTAACAATGCAGAGCGAATCTTGTCCGTCCACCAAAATGGCGACAAAACCTAAATGCAACAATCATTCCTTCCTTACACTTGGTTTTTGTATGGATGCGTAATCGCGACTTGCGCATCGACAACTTCAGAAACGGTCAAGAGTACGTCACTCCGCGTTTTGCAGTCTCAGAAGCACACACATCTGCAGCCATGACCAGCGCCAGCGCCGCAGCGCCCAAGCCCGCCGTGCGCGGCGCCATCTTCGACATGGACGGCACGCTGCTGGACACGGAGGAGCTCAGCCGCGTGGCCATCGACGGCGTCGTGCGCCAGTTCGGCAAGGAGTTCACCATGGCCATGCACAAGACCATCCTGGGCCGCCCCGCCGTCGAGTGGACCAGCATGGCCATCGCCGCCGCCGGCCTCACCGAGGCCGACATCACGCCCAACGAGATGTTCGAGCAGTGGGCCAAGCGCATGCGGGACATGTCGGACCGCGTCGAGGAGCTCCCGGGCGGCGTCGAGGTGCTCAGCGCTCTGCACGCTCGGGGCGTCCCCATCGCACTGGCCACGTCCAACAGCCGCAGCGTCGTGGACGCCAAGATCAAGCACCACCCGAAGCTCTTCTCGTACTTCTCCACCATCGTGTGCGGCGACGACCCGGCGGTCAAGCGCGGCAAGCCCGCGCCCGATATTTTCCGCACCGCCAGTCAGCGCCTCTTTGGCCTCAAGGAGGGCGAGGACGGCGACCAGGCGCCGCACTGCATCGTGTTCGAGGACTCAGTGAACGGCTACACGGCTGCGAACGCGGCGGGCATGCACAGCATCGCGATCCCGGACGTGCGCATCCACACGGACGAGGCGCAGAGGGCCGAGCTGTTTGGTAAGGCGGACGAGGTCATCACGTCGCTCACGCAGTTCCAGATCGACAACTACGACTGGCAGCTGTGAACAATATACAGTAGAGCTACGTAGCTACTGTAGATGGAGGTGGTGGGGCCATGACTGCCGAGGGCTCTCATCAATAGGAACGCTCGGCTTGGATTTCCATCCAGACTTTACCACCAGCATCGCATGCGTCGTGTAAAAATAGGGTGTTTATAGTGACGGCCATCACTGGAGATAGCAAGAGTGTCTTCACCATGGCGGCGGCTACCAGAGCGAGCGCCAAACTTCAGACTGAGGAGCTGAAGGACGCGTACCGGGTGTGGCTCAAGGATCTGTACGATGATAAACCTGACAAGTTGTTGCGAAAACTCGGCAACAAGAAGAAAACTGGCGGCGCACGACGAGCGCGACGAGCTCAACGATTGCAACACGCCCAGCAACATACCGCAGCGAGTGCTCTCAAAGACGTGGCGCTGAAAAAGGTGACGGAAATGCAACTACCTGGCAGACTTTATGTATCGAAGACGCTAATTATTGGTTCTGTAGGCTGAGCGAGCTACACTTCCTGCGTTATCGTCACAGCGATACATTCCAGTTGATAAGCAAGCTCTTCATGACTCGCAGAGTCGGCGACACCAAGCGCTTGTGGATGAAGCCAATTACTCTTCGTTTCAGTACGCACACCACCCCTCATGGCGACCTGGTCTTGCTTTCTTCCAGCAACTTGTGCGCTTCGTTCTCCAGAAAGCATCATCAAGCACGAACAGCTCCGACGAAGTTGTTTCAGCCGAGTTAGCGGGATTTCCCTCACACGTGGCCCCAATTCTGCTTCGTGTTCCCGTCCGACGCAATCGTTTGGGTGTCGCTCTGATGTTTTGCAAGGAGCAAAACCAAAATCAGGATCAGCAAGGACTCGAAGTCGTGGAGGAAACTGCGTCATTCGTCTTGCATTGTCGGTTGTACTCAAGAGTCTCAGACTGGCGGGAGCATCGAGACACGCTGCTTGATATCGTATCGAACTCATCAGCTGAAGTTTGTGCAGTGACGAAATGTGCAGAGGACTTCGAGTCTCGAAGCAATGAGATCAAAGTTTTACGTTCTCGAGAGGAAGTCGGGCAGGCAATGGACGAACTTTGGGTAAATTACTCCGATACCGACGACACCAGACCGAATGTAGACACGGATTTATTCGCCATCCAGAAGTACATTCCGTTCAAAGGGGCTCCAAGTAGCGCATTCGCCGCAAACTCCACCCCTCCGGTTGAACGGAAAGCTTGGATAGCACGCTGTGATACTCGCAAGCGCGATAAAAACTCGTCTACTGTTTGGATCATTACAGGCGGAGACTCAACTGGTTGTTCTTCAGCGATCACGAATTCAGGTAGTACAAACTGTCAGCTTGTCAAGTGCAACATCGATCAGGCGTGGCCTGAGCCCCGACTTCTGGCTTCAATGTGTGCGATATCGCTGGAGAAGGCGGTGCGCCTTCGGTTCAATGAACTGGTGCTAGATCTGCTTCAAGATACGACTGGCAATTGGTGGTTACTACAGGTGAAGGCCTTCACACTTGCTTCTATTCGGCCTGCATCTGCCACATTGTTGCCGTCCAAAGCTACCCCGAGAGGTCTTTCGCGGACTTTATCAGCACCAACTCAGTTCGGAGCGGGCATGGTTCATACTCCACACTGGAGGAAATGGCGCTGTGCTGGACGCTACTGCACCAAGAACTGTGGAAAAGACGTGTCAGAGCTTGTGAATCAGTTAGATGATGAAGACATCGATGACGACAAGGAACCGAGTGGATACCTCACTAAGAAGGTCTTGCGGAGCTGCGAGTTCTACGACGACTTTGTTCGCCAGCAGGATATGAGCTTGGCAGGAGGCTTCACGGAGTTCCACTCCGCCCTGTCCTTCCACTTGCAGCACCGCCTTCCGAAAAGGGATCGCAGTCAACTGTACGAGTCTCAACCACTTTGTAATGCCTGCATTCGGCGATATCATACACTTCGGCAGCAATGGATCGAGACAGTGGAAGCACCGAAAGCAACGCCAACTCCTGTACGGCATTTGAGGAAGCCTACGCTTCCCAAGGCTTCGAGTCACGAGCATACCGACCAAATCCTGCTACATCCTCGAAAGCTCCCTTCTCTCAACCGCGACTTTGGGAAATCGTCGGTATCGAACCTAACTACGTCCACTTCTCGCTATCAAGCTTCAACTCTTGATGCTCCAGAGAAGAGTTCGCACGCAGAGGGCCATGCATCGATCACGAAAACACCAAGTTACGTCAACGAGATCGCAGAGATGGAAGAAATGCTGGCCGAGCACGCTCCACCCCCCTTTTTGACCAAAACAAAAGGCGAAGTCCAATCTCCTGAACGCTACCAGACAGCGACGGTGTCATCGTTCGGCTCAAAACACCATGATATTTTCCCTAACTGGAATGGGGTGAACCGAATCGAAGCAATGTGGCAAAACTTGACTCTCAAGCCTCTTGAACGCCAGCTTAACGACCCCACCCTCGAACAAAACGGGACCACCAACCAAGGTTACAACTCGATTTCACTTCAGCTGGTCGAGCGGGGCGACAGCAACGATGAAAGTACACAACAATCTCCCCCTGAACCGCAAGTTGAAAGGCCTTCACCTGTCGTAAAAGCTCACGTAAAGTCGGTGGATCTTCCTCACACAGTTCATGTTGAGTACTGCCGTCGGGTATTCGAGGATGAAATCTACCGGGAAGGGCTTGTGAACGATGCAATAAGTGCCCTACGCTCGGGAACTTCAAACATTTGCTTCGTCGTGACAGCGCACAGTGGGAAGAAAGGTCTCACTGGAGGAGATGAAGACGAACTGGCTGAGATGGCACTGCGATCACTCTACATTGACGTCAAACAAGCTGTGGCAGCTTCGTCCGAGGAATTTGTATTCGGCTTGTCGCTCGCTTCATGGCCGATGCGTCCAAAACTGTGCCGAGAAGACAGCGGGAGCATCATGGTAAAACTCGGTCCAGCGTAGTGCAATCGCCTTGAAATCAAGTGTACGGGATAGTGTTTGGGTAGTACAAATGTGTGGAACGTTCTTGCGAACGGATGATGGTACGAAGCTGCTTGTGTTTTCATCGGTCTAGTGTGCTTCTGTGTAGTAGTCGGGGTACTTGGCGACGTGCTCCAGCATCTCGCGCTCTTGCTCCTGTTGGAATGACAAACAATTTCAATGAGATCCTCGATCTACAACACCGTCGACAAGTGAGCCAGTTGAAACGTAACGTACCAGAAGATGCGGCGTCTTGACATCGTACACGTCTTCGAACATCGTCTCGAGCGGTGGTCGCTCCTTGGTCTCGGCCTGCTGCAAGGCAGCAAGCACGTTTGTCCGCTCGTTGTCTTGCATGTGCCGGTCCTGCTCCTCACTCAGCCATCCGCGTTTCTGTAAAGTTATTCAAATGTTTCGTTAGAAGTCGGAACTTCAGCCCGTACAATATAACACAACAACGTACCAGCAGATAGCGCTTGGTGCGTTCAATCGGGTCGCAGGTCTCCTTCCAGTGCTTGATCTCAGCCACCGGACGGTATTGCGTGGAGTCGTCCGACGTCGAGTGGTGGCCTTGGCGGTACGACATGGCCTCAATCAGCACGGGTCGGTTCTCCCTCAGAATGAACTCGCGCGCACGACGAGTGGCTTCGTGCACAGCGAGGAAGTCGTTGCCGTCCACGCGCATGATCGGAATGCCGTATCCGCTGCCTCGAGACGCGATGCCGTCTCCGCGGAACTGCTCAGCAGTGGGGGTACTGATGGCGAAGCCGTTGTTGCGCACGAAAAAGAGGATGGGGCAGTCCTTCGTAGCCGCAAAGTTCAACGCCGCGTGGAAGTCGCCCTCGCTAGCTGCGCCCTCGCCGAAGTAGCAGACGGAGATACGGTCCTCCTTGGCCAGCTTGAAGGCGTATGCAGCACCCGCGGCCTGCACAAAATTCCAGATGAACTGTCAGCATTAATCCGGCAACTGTGCATTTGAAAGTCATTTACCTGCGGCAGCTGCGTCGCCAATGGGGACGAGATGGTCTGGTGGTTGAGGTTCTTGGAGCCGTAGTGGACGGGCATCTGCCGACCCTTGCCGTGGCCATCGACGTTGCTGAAGCACTGGTCGGCGAAGTTCTGCAGCGTGAAGCCGCGCCACATGAGCACGCCGGGCTCACGGTACTGCGCGAAGACCATGTCGCTGAGCCGCAGCGCCGACGCACTGCCGAACGAGATGGCCTCCTCGCCGTACGACGTCATGTAGAAGGAGATGCGGCCCTGGCGCTGCGCGTCGTAGAAAATGTTGTCCATGGTCTGCATCGAACAACAACATCGTCACTATGAGCATCTAGAGCTTGGGCACCTCTCTACAACCCCAGGCAATTCGTACGTTGAGGCGGATCATTTGGCTGTAGATCTGCGTGCAGAGGCTCTGGCTCAGCTGCGGGTCCGTGGCCCCCTCCACGACGTCTCCGTCCTCGTTCAGGACTGCAGATAATAGCAGAGACTTAGCGTTAGTATTGTGAGGAAATGAAGCGGTATTCTACGGGGGTTCTGCCTCTCTGACGTACTGCGGAAGCACGGGATCGGGTCGTTGTCGCGAGGGTCGCGGAAGACGACGTCGGGCACGAAGGGCATCTCGGTGCCCGGGAAGCAGCCGAGCGAGGACGAGAGGCGGCGCGTGCTGCTCTTGGCGCTGCTGGTGGCCACGCGGCGGGCGAGCGAGAACATGGCGGAGAGGAGGAAGCTTGGGGAATGGCAACAAAGGTGCTGGTGTTGAACTTTGAGCGGCGCCTCGAAGCAGCCGTTTTGCATCTAATCATTTTTATTTGATGCAGCAACATAAGTGATATGACGTTTCGTAGGTGGCAGAGGTTATTGCTGCTGGGCTACGAGCTCATGAAGCACACGCATCGTGCAGGATTCATTATCCGTCAATACGTTATCTTTACCTGGGCGAGACAAGAGAAAGATCCCAGACAAGGCTGGCAGTGCCGGGCACTTATTTGAAGTGCCAGGCTGGCACTTCAATTCAATATGATCCTCCTACCGTCAGCTTCAAAGGCAAATATTAATACAGCAATTCGTGTCAGACTTCCAACTCAAGATCATTCTAAACTTACTGCTCGAAGCTGCTACGACGAAGTGCCCATGGTGCACCACACTCGATACCTGCACAGTGCTCGAAGTCGATTCTCACACGTCGCAGACGGTTTATTTTCACCCAATCCCTTAACCCAATTACCATCAATATCGTCCAATCCGATTCTGCAACGGGTTGATTGGCCACTGGCACCAAAGCGCTTGGGCTCTGCTGACGCTGCACTCACCGTCGAAGTTGCCCCGAGTTGCCGTCACCCCCGTCGTCTCTAGCCCAACCCAAAGCAAGGATGGCCAAGAGTCTGCGCTCCAAGATCAAGCGAAAGTTCCGCACGGAGCTGCGCAAGCGCATCGGCGTGCCGCACCAGGCCGTGCAGGAGGCCAAGATCCAGGAGAACCTCAAGAAGGCCATCGCCGCGCAGACGGGCAAGTCGGTGGCCAGTCTCAAGAAGCTTATGGGCGCATCGGTGCCCGTGGCCAGCAGCGAGATCACGGGCGTGGTCAAGGAGCAGACGCCCGCTGAGGCCGAGGCCGCGCTGCTGAACCAGGAGGCGGACGCCACCATGGCCGACGCCGCCAAGAAGGCCAAGAAGGACAAGAAGAAGACCAAGAAGCGGAAGTCCAAGTTCGTGCACTTCCACCAGCTGCGCAAGAAGGGCGTGTAAGCCCCATGCAACAGCCTGGAGAACGAAGCGCGACCGAATGGCGGCCGATGGACAGCGCAGTGTGGGCGAGGAGGCGTGTCCTGACCGCTGTTACTCTGTAATCTGCTATTATCCAGTTTATTTTAATGACTGTTATGCACGACGCGTGGTTTGCGTGTTTATTTTGTCTGTCAGTCATCCCAGTCGGAGGCTTCTGTCGCTGCCTGGAAATCGACCTGCTTGTCGTATTGATAGCCCTCCTGGTCGGGACGGACGATGTTCTGCTCGAAAACCAGGTCCATCTTCTGCTTCACCTGCTTGAGTTGTGTCTCGGAGACGCGGTTGTAGTCGGCCTGTGGTAATATCGTTTGGGCTGACGAAGGCGCCGACTCGGACGCTGAGTGTTGATGGTCGACGAGCTTTCGCACCAAGCGGGCAAGCTGCGGCAAGAAGGGATTAGGCGACGTGATCGAGCTAGGGGACTGCAGTATATTCCATACCTGCGTCGACGAAACCTTGCTGCCCCCTACGACCTCTTCGTGCTGTTTGATGATGTCGTGGACAAGTCCTTCGATGCGATATTCCTAGATAGCATGGTGAAGGTATTCATGCAGACAAAGTTACAACAGGAGCGATAGATTTGTTGTAGTGGTGAGGTGGACACTTACACTAAACCTGCCAGAGCCTAACGACAGTTCTGCTTTCAGGTCAATTTCATGGTGGTAGAGCTGCCTTCCCCTGTTGCTCTGGTAGACGTACTCCACAATAATTCCTGGCGGCTCGTATCGCAGCGCTAGTCGACGAGGCTCGACCCCACGGACAGCTCCCATTGTGACCAGTCGCTCGGCACAAGATGCCGCCTTCAACCGCTAAATTTAGTGGGCATCTATCGTCGATGCATCCATCTCAACTTGACATCATTTATCGTCGACTGGGACCATGACGCGTTTGCTCGCGCAGCAACTGGACCTTGCGGCAGCTCCATCTTTCCACTCAACGTTCTCCTTCCACACTCTCGTGTCTCCTTCGTACTGTTCACTCTTCCAAATGGGGACCGTGGCCTTGAGCGTATCAATCGCAAAGGCGCAAGCTTCCAGCGCCTCTCGTCGATGCGGCGAGCTCACGGCCACGATGACGCTGGCCTCCGCCACCTCCACGACGCCCAGCCGATGGAACAGAGCGACCCCAACAACTTCTGGCCACTTCTCGCGGATCGTGACGCAGATCTTGCGCAGCTCCGACACCGCCATCGGCGTGTAGCCCTCGTACTCCAGTCGCACCACCTTCTTCCCTGCCACATTAACCACATTAGCTCTTTGTATTATGGTAATACATTGCACGCGCAGTGCAATATACCACAAACCTTGGAAGTTGTCGCGCGTAGTGCCCACGAACGTCGAGATGGCGCCAGCACTCGGGTGCGTCACCAGCTCCACAGCTCTCTGGTTGTCCAGCGGCGCATAACCGACCTCCACAAAGTCACCGCGCCCGGGTTCCTCACTGTGATGGGACGTCACCGTCTTCGAGTCCGCCATAATGCAACGGGGAAGGGGGTCAACTCGGGGTCAACTCCTTGAGTAACAGTGTGTAGCCATGTCTCTGATAACGTACCACTTTACGCTTTCATTCGCCAAAATTACCTCCTGTTTCATCCAATCACATCACCCCAATCACGACCAGCTCGGCAGCTCCGAGACCAGCGCACCATGGTGACGCCGGATGCCGAGCGCTGGCTGTACCTGGACGCCGCCACAGGCCAGCAGAAGGGCCCCGTGGCGGCGCCGATCCTCAAGCGACTGCTGCGCAAGGGCATCGTGCAGCCACAACAGCTGGCGTGGACCCAGCGGCTCCCGGAGTGGATGGCGCTGGCCAGCGTCGAGCCGTTCGCCGCCTACTGCCGCGTCTGGACGGCCGCGTGGTTCTACATGGCCGAGAACGTGGCAGACCCGAGCCAGCCAGCGACCAGGACGGGCCCAGTGACCACGCAGCAGCTCGTGGCGCTCTTCGTGGACGGAGAAGTGGACGGCATGACGCTCGTCTGGAGCCAGGAGCTGGACGGATGGAAGCCCATCGGTCCGTTGTCAATGCAATTCATTTTGCAATATAATTTCTAGTAATTGTGTTGTTCTTGTGCATTTTTTGCAGGTGAGGTGCCGTCGTTAAAGGAGTTCTTGCAGGAAGCCAACGACGATATGGATCGGGAGGCGGAGCTGCAAGAGCAAACGACGGAGGTCCCTATTGAGCAGCAAGTTTTTGAGAAAGAGTACGTGGAATGTGGTCATTGTGTGGGGATTTGTCATGAAAAATAATGATTGGTATGCTTTTTTGTGGTATTTCTTAGGGCTACGGAGGCGTTGGTCGCGGAGGATGGCAAGCAGTACGTGTTTGACGCCGAGTCGAAGACGTACGTGACGCCCGAGGACAAAATTGAGGAAGAGCTGGCGTCGCTGCAGGAAGCTGCGATGGCGGAAAACGAGAAGACAGCAGGAGACGACCCCCCAGTTGGCAGAGAGAATAGTACGAAGGATCAGAATGGTGATGAAGGTGCTGGCAAATACGAAGTACCGACTACAGCGTCGGAAACGAAGCCTGCTGGCCAGACAGAAGCAGATACAGACGCTGCTAAGAAGCGGAAGAAGAAGAAAAAGAAGAAGAGCGACAAGTGGAAGAAGAACAAAGTGAATACGTGGGTCTACGTGAACGGCCTACCGCTGGATATCACGGTGCAGGAAGTTCACGACCACTTTGCCAAGTGTGGCGTGATCCAGTCTGATATTGCAACCGGCGAGCCTCGCATCAAGATGTACCAGAACAAGGAAAGCGGCGGCCTCAATGTAAGACCCTGCACTGTCGACATAACCTTTCCTCATCGTTTGCAGTGCTGACTTATCGATCGTTTATCCACTTTTTGTCAACCTAGGGTGATTGTTCAGTGTGCTACATGAAGGAGGCTTCCGTGGAGCTGGCCGTTCAACTACTTGACAAGTCACAGATCCGACCAGAGTAAGCGCCTCAGCTTGTGCTTGTTTTGTATCTCGCCGTGGCTGACGTGTGTTGTTGAATGCCGATATTCTGTAGGTGGCCAATCGATGTATCGCCTGCTGAGTTCAAACAAAAAGGACAAGACTTTGTGAAGAGGAAGAAGCCGAAGATTGACACACGTGCCAAGATCAAAATGTTCGAGAAGGAAAAGGTATGCAACTGTATGGAGCTGGTGTGAGACGTGGATGCTCTAACTTTTCTTTGTTCTTTTTGTCAGGCGTTATCTTGGAATGAAGGCGAAGTCAGCGAGCCTGCTGGCCTGCGTATTGTGGTGATCAAGCACATGTTTACCCCTGCGGAAATCGAAGGTATGCATTGTATCCATCTCTATCAATGACAATTGAACCCCACCGTTAAACGAGTTTGTTTCCTTTACAGACAAAGAGTACGAAAAGGAATTGCAGGAAGACATCCACGACGAGTGCTCGAAGATCGGAGAGGTTTCGAAGATTACTCTGTTCGCCAAGCACGTGGATGGCGTGGTTGTGATCAAGTTCGCTTCAAGTGGCAGCGCTGCTCGGTGTGTTGAGGTCATGAACGGACGATTCTTCGCTGGACGCAAACTCGAGTGCGGATTCTGGGACGGCACGGACTACACTCATCGTGAAAGCAAGACGGAGGAGAAAGAGCGCGCTGAGAAGTTCCAAGAGTGGCTGGAAGAGGGATCATCCTCTTCAGAGAGCGAAGCCGAGGAGAAGGAGGAGGAGAAAAAGGCTGATGAGAGTGCACAAGTCACCACAGGCCAGGAAGTCCACGCTGGACGTGAGTTGCCCCCTCTTGGGGAGGACAGTGACGACAGTGACGTGGAAAGCAATGGTGAGGAGGATGCTGGCTCCGTGGTCCCCGGTAATGAGGTGCATGCTGGTCGAGTTATGCCCGATCTTGACGATCTCGATGATGAGGACGGGGACAAGTAATACCATCGATCTATACCGGTTGTTGTTTCAACGGATCCGCGGCAGTTCGTAATGTGAGATTGTTCCCGTTGAATCCTCGCGCTCGAGTTCTGATCTTGACGTGGAAAGCCTATCAAATCGCCGGTCAACAGCTATTTTCAATGCGATAGGCCCGGTCAGTTTCCTCGGCAAGTTTGGATGTGTTTTTGTTTGTGCTTTGTTTGAGTTGGCCCCCCAACGCAGCGTGATTTCCGGACAAGTCTATAATGTGAGTGACTAAGCTTCTTGCCCTTATCGCCGAGACTGCCGTCAATGAGCTTTTCTTGGTGTGCTTTGCCTCGTTCTTTCTTTAGTGGCAGCGATATAGCTTGCTGAAAGCTTTGACAAGGTATGCTTTGCTATCTTTGATCGTTTGGTTTGGTTGGGCTCGCTTGCATTCCCCTTGCCATTGCTGCTAATAGCCCTGTTGTTGAATCTTTTTGTAGCTCGTTGGACTTGGCCACTTGGTGGGAGCTAGCTAGCCTCTTTTCTCGCTATTATTGTTGTTGCGGCCTGCTGCTCTCGGCAGGTGCTTCCAGCTCCTTCCTTCGTCAGCGGAAGGCCCTAGTTTGCCCAGCACTTGAAGCCAGGCAGCTTCAAAACCTCGACAGCATGCCTGACATCATGGACGGATGGACGCAAAAGCCCTGGAGCGTGACGGAAGAAATGTGGAAGCGGAAGGCCAAGGGCCTGGAGGACCAGTACCAACGTCTATTATCCGACCACCAGGACTTGCGCTTAGAAAAGGCCAAGATGATGGGGGAGCTGCGAGTTCTTCAACGCTACAAGGAGACTGCCGAAGACACTATCAGCCGCGAAGTCACCAGTCGAAAGTACGTCCAATCCTCTAACCAGGAAGCCAACGCTGTATTGGGATGGTCGCTAACTTACTCTTCATCGCCAGGATTGAGCACAAAGACAAAGTGTCAGCCACTACGAAGCTGGAGCAGTACATCAAGAAGTACGAGCGCGAATGTGAACGAGCTTTTGCGCTTGAACGCGAGAACGCCTTCCTCATGGAGCAGGTCTCCAACATCAAAGGGGAAACCGAGAAGCGCTTGGACTTGCTCAAGGAGTTGGAGGACTCGCAAAAGCGCAACGCTCGGCAGAAGGAAAAGCTTCGAGAGTGAGTCGGCGGCAAGGTATTGATTGATTCACGCGCGTGTATTACTAACTACCTCTGCGTGGTTTCTGCAGGATGGAAGTTGTGGGCATCGAGCACGAAAACACCATCCTTGAGCTCAAGGAGAAGAACCAGAAGCTCAAGCGCAAGCTGGCTGCTGCTGAGGAAGATGCCGCTGACAAAGCAGAAGAGGCGAAGAACCTTGCTGTCCGACTCGCGGTACGTCTCATTAATTTTTTTACCCTCAAAATCTTCGTAATAGTTACTAACAATCGAATTGGTCATTTTAGGCTGTTGAATCCGCGTGGGAAGCAGCTCGTGGCCAAAACAAGACTGCGCTGCACGAGCTCAAGAAAAAGTAAGCTGTTTAGTTTTTTTTCCATGATTTGTATTTGTCGTACTGATTGATTGTCAACTTCACTATAGGGAGTCGCTTTCAAAGGAACTGGAAAATGTCAAGTCCGAGACCAAGGTACGCAGCGAACATATAGGCATTGATCAAGTGAACCTTCAGACTCACTTCACCCTTTGCCCTTGTTGTTACCATGACAGCAAGCAAGCTATCGCATCCACGCTCTGGATGTGGAAGTTGAGAACGCTCAGAGCAAGCTCCGACAAAAGGACCGCACAATCGAGGAGCTTCGCGAGAAGAACGCTCTGCTCAAGAAGGAGGTCGCGCGGCTCAGTGCTCGAATGGAGGATCTCTCTGCAAGTCTCGCCGCTACTCGTGAAGTCATCGAGGAGAAGGACTCGGAGATCGAGCGCAAGACTGAGCAGCTCCGCAACAAGAAGACCGAAGTCAAGACACTTGAACGTATCGACGACTCCTCGAAGGAGCGCATTGAAGACCTCGTGTGCCAAGTGAGCGAGCTGCAGCAGCAGCTGCTTGACACGCAGAAGGAGTATCTCCGCAAGGTGAAGAAGGACGAGCTCACGCGAGAGAAGCAGCGCGCGCGTGACCGAGCCGAGATCTCCAAGGAGCTGGAGACGATGCACAAGCCGCGCAGGTGCAAGAACTGCAACGAGACGTTCACCAACAAGTCCAACACGTCGCTCTCGTGCTCGTTCCACCCGGGCCGCTTCGTGGCGCGCAAGTACCCCCTCGAGGGCTACCAGTGGAGTTGCTGCCAGAAGCGCGAGCTGTCTTCAAGGCCCTGCAAATTCGCGGGCCGACACATCGAGTCCAAGATACTGGACTAAAACCCAACGAACCCTCAGACGAATGCGATGAAGGTGCGCAATCAATAACAAGAATAAACTCATCGGTCGTTAGGTACTCCTTTCCTTGCGGCGGTTCACAGTCACATCAGACAAGGTGGTGAGTATGCGCGTTAATGTCAAGGTGCATGGGTTGCAGTTCGTGGTTCCCTGTGGTGAAGGCTCGCAGACTTGTCGATGGCTCGGACTTGCTGTTGCCCAGCGATATGCACTAGCAGCCCCCCACGGACGCTGCCGTACGCGGGAAGACGCCCACATCAAGCAGGGATTTTTCCTCCCTGCTGCGGTCATCAAGTCGAATGGCCAAGTGCTTCGTCCCGAGAAGCGAATCGCCGAGACTTGCAAGGACAATGAGACGCTGACCGTCCAGCTCCAGGTACGGAATCGTGCCAACTCGCGAGGCTGAGAGGTTTCCTCATTGTTTATTGTGATACATACCAGCAAGAAGTTCCGGTGAACGAGATCGGAACGCCTCAATTCACGGCGTGGACAGCGAGTGCGTTCTTCCCGTCGCAGAAGCGTGTTGCCATCCCCGACCATGCCTCTGATGCTGATGCTAAGGCGGACTCGAAGTCGCCCGCAGTCTCAAACGGATCAGCAAAACAGTCGCAGCAGCAACAACCAGCTACGGCTGAAGATCAGGTCGGTGATGCGGAGGCCAAGGGAGACTCGTCCGTGGAGGAGCTGAAGCAATACGCTCACGCTGAGATGCTGCAGCAAGTCAACTCAGGCCAGTTCTTGACCGACATGGAGGTCGAGGCCGCCTTCCTGTACGACTGGAGCCGCATCCGTGCCGAGGACATTGAAAAGGACCCGCGCGAGCGCGACCTCCTTCAAGAACTGCTGCTGTCTCGCTTCTCGGAGCTGAATGCTGGATACATGCACTACGCATCAGGCAGCAGTGAACTCACCTACGGCATGAACGGTGTCGAGTTTTCTCACTTTTTACACGAATGTGAGCTCGTGAGATTCCACGACGCCAACGACCAGAAAGTCGTGGAGAAGGTCGTATCGCAGACGCTGCGCCACGACGGGCTGGTTGCGATGAGTGATCGAGGTACGCTGTCCCGAGTCGGGTTCCTGCATGCCTTGCTGCGGGTGGTGCAGGCTGTGTCGACCTCCAAGGCCCCATTCAGCGAGACTTTCGACGGCGAACTCAAAGAGCAGATCCTGCCAACCATCACTCGACTAACCAGTGGCCCATTCCGAGACCACTCGCACCACGATGTACGCTTGTGTTGTTTCATCGTTAGTTGTGATAGGCTTCTAATGCGAGTGTGATGCAGAAAATGGTGGCGATCTTCCAGGAAGCCAAGCCGAAGCTTCTCAAGCTGTACGCCAAGTACGCTCAGGATCATGCACCGAAGCCGTCGATCCGCAAGAAGAGCGACAACCCCGAGGCTGAGGATGGATCAGCCTCGGCTCCATCGACGTGTCCGCCGGTATCGTCCACCTGGCCGCTGTTGCTGTCTGCAGTGGGGTTGAGGAGCATGCTGTACGACTGCGGCATGTTCTGCTCCGGCACGCCGGAGGAGCAGGAAGTGATGTTCGACCGCGCGGTGGACCAGAGCTTCTCCGGTATGCGTGAGATTGAGCGTGCCGAGGACCGGATGCTCGTCTTCAGTGAGTTTCTCGAGGTCACCGCTCGGGTGGCATTGGCTGTACTGGAGAACGAGAACGAGCTGCCCCCTCGAGACGCGATCAAGCTCGCGCTGGAGGCGGTGCGGAGCCTGCCGCTCAAACAGGAACCACCCAAAGCGCGCAAGTAGGCTGCAGATATCATGTGCATGTCTATTGAACCTCGCCAATGGTGCAACCTGTTCCAGTAAGATGAGGCATACAGTGTATTGCTTGGCTGACCACCTGCATGGCAGGTATCCGTATAACTTCAAGATCACTTGATATCAGGTCGGCAAGCGTTGTGCACCTGTGCAGTGCCCACGACAGCGCTGTTGCCACAGCAGAACTCCAAGAACACGAGAAACAACACCAGATCAACTTTAAAACAACTAAATATTTTCCTCCATCACTATGAACCGCGAAAGCAAAGCTCTTCGGCCGGACCTTGACTCCGTGGTCCTCATACCCTACGACTGACTGACGCCACAGCCACAATTTTGTACAAAATTCACTGCTTGAACGAGAAGTTGAGGCACTCGTACCAGCACCTCGAGTCGGCCAGCGAGTCGCAGTTCACCTTCAGCTTGTTACCATTGGCAAGCGTGAACACCATGCCGCACTCCAGGTCGCGCGTCGAGCCCACGTCCACAACCGTGCCGAGACGCTCGAGCTGGTTGTCAACATCGTTGGCTACGCCCAGCGTCGAGCCGTCGATCACGTAGAATCGACGCAGACGAGAGCCCTTGTTCACCTCCGTCAACCACCCGCCGAACACGGGCCGTAGTTTCTTGCGCCGCCGGCTGTTCAGGTACTTCTTCAGGTTGAATGTCTCTGCGTGTCGGCAAGCGCTGCTGATCACGGAGCGCCATCGCTTGGCTGTCTCGTACGACTCGGCGTGGACCTTCCAGATGCGGCCGCTTATCAGCCGAATCAGCAGCCCGTTTGCGTGGCCCTCCCATTCCTCCACTGAATGCGCCTTATCGCAAAGCACGGTCTCCGAGTTTGTGTCCTTCGCGTATGCCAACTCCACGCCATGGAGCGTGAAGTACAGGCGCTTCCAGCCCTTAAATAATCCAGCCTGCTTATAGAGCCACCCAGCGTGGTTCGACAGCGCTGTTTGAACGTAGCAGCTCTTGACCGACGTCTTGGGCTGCGCTGTCTTGCCGTTCGCGCTGGCAGCGGCGGAGATCGCGCCGTACCAAAGCATCTGCTCGTCGTACGAGTCAGCGTAGCACACCATCGACGTATCTGTGCTGAGCTGGATCGCAAGACCATTCGCGTGGCAGTCCGCAAACGACACGGCCTTGATGTATCCTGAATACTTGCGGTCGGCCGGTCCATGCTCGTGATCGCGGCACTCAATGTAGCCGTCGATACGCACAACGAAGAAGCATCGCTTCCACGCCTTGTTCTTCTCCTGCTTGAACAAATATCCTTCGTGCTGCTCCGATGCCGTCAGCGTGTACGACGTCTTGGACTGCGTGTTAATCGTCTGGTTGCGCTCAATGGTCTTTTCCATGAACTCCAGCCACTGTTCGTACTCGGTATCGCTGGGGCAGCGGATCTGCAACGTACCGCCATCACCAAACTCGAGCAAGATTCCATATCGCAGATCCCCCATCCGCTTCACCGCGCTCAGCAAACCAAATCCCTTCGGCGACTGGCCCACGCCCTTGCTGTACTTGAACTCGGTCCCGGACAGCACCGCGTAGTAGCGCTTCCACGTCTTAAATGCGCCATGCCGAATAAACACCCAACCAGCGTGAGGGACGAACGCCGCATTCGATGCGCGGCGGTTGTCGAAGCAGGACGGGAGCCGGTCGTCGTTCTTGCTGTTGTTGTTGTTGCTAGGAGCCGTCGTGAACGAGTCCGGAGGGGACCTTCCACGCCGAGAGGACGACAGATACGGGTCGCTAACACGCGGCTCCTTCTCCGGCGCCAAGTTGCTGTATCCTCGGTTGCGGTGGCCCGCCTGCTTGAGTCCAGAGCCCTGTTCTCCTGCCAGATATGCCACATAGTTCCCTGTACTTATGGGAAGCCCCATCACGGCGTCATCCTCTCCGACATCGTCCGCCACAGCCACGGGCTGACTCTGCAAAGACCTCAGCTCCTCCTCGTCCTCCTTGGCACGCTGAGAGATGGGCATCTGGGGCATCGTCGCGACCGTCGCGCGTCTATTCAGCAGATTAAAGGTGCCGGGGTCCGAGCGAATGGGTCGGCTGCCGCTCACAATGGCCTCGTAGTTCCTCGTGTCCACGGGGAGTCCCACGACCGTGCGGTCGTCCACTGCCTCTGCTGCTGCTGCCTCCTGCTCCCGCTCCTGCTCTCGCTGCTCTTCCCGGTCGTCAGCCACCGTCTGCGCGAGCTTCTCGTCCCTCAAGGCGCTCTCCAGCTGCTGGTTGTCAACGTGCTGCTGGTACACTGTGCCCATGGCGAGTGTTTGTCGGCGGTACCCGCCGCCGCCGCTCGAGACGCTCGACACGCCCGAGCCCGTCCGCCGCCTGCGCGCCAGGTTGTCGATCAGCGCCTGGTAGTTGCGCGTGTTCACGGCGAGCCCGAGCGGCGCCGCGTCGTCGCCTAGGTCCTCGTCGTCCATCAGCGCCTCAGCCTGCTCCACGGCGAGCGGGGAACCGGCGAGCGCCGCCTTGCCAGCGTGGTACGCACCGCCGCCGGCGTCGGGTCGTATGGGCGCCACGCGCTGGGTGACCATTGCGAAGCTAAGCTCTTGGGGGTTGCGGTCGGGAGTGTTGGTCCTTGCTGCGTCGGGTATTATTAGGGAAGTGCTGGGTACACTGTCTGCGGCCGGCCACTCGCCAATCACGCCACACTTCCTCGCCGCAGCCCGCGTTTCCAGAAATGAAAGAGTGAGTGTTGGACAGAAGGCGGCCGGCAATTTCTCAGCGACCTGCGGTAATTGATTCCCCTGAGGCCCGGCTCTGGCCGCGACACTGAAGTGAAAGGGAGCGCCACCTGTGAAATCCAGTGATTCGAGATCAGGACCGGGAGTGCGCAATGCGCGCCGGTCCAGAGTCTGCAGTGCAGACTCGCCAGCCTTCGGCAGGGCGAGTCGAGCGTGAAGCTTGAAGCTTGAAGCCTTCGCAGTGAATTGAAGCGCCTCTTGCAGCTTTTGGAGGCGGCAGGTTTGGGTGCAGCAATATCAATCGCTGAGCTAAGGTGAGATGAGATTCCAGTCGCCGCTCTCGACTCTGCCGGGTAAGGGTACTTACTGTACACTATCGCTCGATTCCCGCCGCCCTCGGCTCGCGGCAGGATTCTTCAGGGCCGATGACGTTCCTCTGATCTTCGATCTCCGGAGCGGAGATGCCTGTCTTGTAGCTCGTACAGTAGTGCAATGGTAGCTGCTAGACAAGCACGAACGCGTACGCAATAGGATGCTGCAGTGTTGTCGCCAGGCTGCTCGAAGTAGCGGTGGCATCCATTCTTAGCCATGCATGTCAGAGCTAAGTACCGTACGTAACGGAGACCTGGTGGCCGAGAGCACATGTCGGCGCGAAAGCGAGCCACCTGGACGCCCTTGACAAGGTGTCCGTGCGGATCTGAGCGTACACGTTGCGTCGCCGGCCACGCCACTGCAGTTGTGTGTGCTGCGCGAAGCAGCTGCAACGAGGTGCAGGTGTCCGGCAACATGTGTGCATGTGCTAACAGTCACCTTAGCATGTTCATCTTCGCTTCACCTTGGCATCGGATCTACAGATTCGATCCGTCCGCCGCCGCTGCGAGGACGACCACACAACCAGCGCAATGGTGGACACGTTGAAGTGCTAATCGCTGTTCATTCTCAAAAAATCCTGAGCACGAACACATCGTTTCGTGGTTCCTGCTGCTGGCACCTCACTATCATGTACAATTTTTGCTTCCGACACAATAACCAGCCAGCGCACTCACTGGTTGGCAGCGCCTCCCGGTTGCAGACAGTATCCTGGGAGCCTAGCCCCCGCCTCCCTTCATCGCTCGCGCTTGACTGTGGCTGCCGCGCTGTGGTGCAGGAACTTGCCCCGCCGCTTGCTTCTGGGCTTCGCGAGCATGAGCTCCACAGAGCCGTCGCAAGTACGCCGTCTTCTTGCAGCCTTCCGCGCGACACACGTACTTGCCTCCGTGTGCTGAGCAGCGTCCTCGCACTCGCGCACTCTTGGCGCACCCGTCCACTAGACATTCCTTCCTGGTGTGGCGGCAGCAGAAGCCCTGAGTGCGCTTGCCTGCCAAGTTCCCACAACCATCTTCCTTACACCGTTTCCGCTTTGCGTGCTTCTCACAGAACCCGTCCGAAAGCACAGGCTGCTTGCAGCCTCTGACCGTGCACACAGTTTCTTCGGACTCGATAGCAGGCGAGCGGGGCGCCTTCCGAGCTGCAACTTCAGCTCTTTTATCGTGCTCGACGACGCCCACTCCAACCTTCTCCCGCTTCAAGATCGCCACGCCCTCCTCGGCTTCACGTACACGCTTGTGGCCTGCGTTGCGAAAGAGACTCGGTAAATCGGACGAGTGCCAGGCATCACTGTTGGAAGACTTGGAGGGCTTCTTCGTCGTCTGCAATTTCGGGCGCTTCTTGGTTGTTTTGATCGAACGCTCCTTGGTTTTGGGAGCAGCACTATCGGAGATTGCGGCCGACTTGTTGAGCTCCGACTTCGTGCGCTTAGTCACTACATGTTCGGCTTTGGCCCTAGTAGACTTGACGTCCCCAACACTCATCCCTAGTTTACCGCCACCGTGGGCCTGACATAAGCCTTGGATGTACGAGTAGTTCTTGCAATCTTCCACCCGGCACTTGTCTCGACCTCCGTGCGCTGGACACAACCCTCGCTTGTACGCTGCCCTGTAGCAGCCTTCCACCCTGCATTTCTTCTGCCCATTGCAGAGCATTGGGATTCCGTCCAATGCCGTTGCTGCGTCTTTCGCGGGTCTTTTCTCTTCGACTCCCGCTTCCTTCTTCGTATCCAAGGGACCACTTTCAGATTTTGACAGCGCAGCAGTGGTTGCCTTTCCCCCAGGAACTTCGGATCGCGTTTCATTTTTTGGGACTGGTGAAGTGTCATCCCTTCCGCTGGCTGCGGTGTTGCTGGAAAACGAGGACTTATTGTTTAAGACCAGTACGCGCCCTTGAGTCTTCGACATACTTTTTACTTTGGTGGGCTTCACTTCAGCGTATTCTTTCTTCACATGGGGCTTAGCGTCACCGGTGCGACTCTGTCGTGTTGCAATGTTAGCGCGTGGAGAGGAACACATCTTGCGTTGTTGATCTCCACCATTTGGAGGACGGTTGCCATGGTGGGGAGTAGCAGGTTTCGCTTTAAGAACCCCCCAGTCAAGTTATTGCTCATTCGAGCTGGATGACCTGTAGATTTTGTCTGGTTGCGATTTCCTCCAGTGTCACCTCTCCCTGCAAACGTGCTGCTCAAGTGCTTCCTTGGATCCCCCCTTAAGCATTTAGCCGATCGCGATAGCTGTGCCCGATCATGCTTTTTCTTGGGCACCAGCTTCCACTCGCCATCTTCACCTTTGACAAGCCAGCGCCCAACCATGATCGAGAACGCACTTTCAATTTCGGTGTTGGTTGTTCTGCCACAGCGCCTTCCATGCGTGTTCTCCTCCATCCCGGATTCTCACTGCCAAGCTACCGAGTGTTGCAGCCCCTTTGTGCGACGAGGCACTACCGGTAGCGGTGGCATCCTTTTCTCAAAAACAAATCTTCAGACCCACAACGCGCTACCAATACGCTAAACGCTGAAATGATATTAGTCACTTGAATTGAAAATTGGACACTTGCGGACACTCTACTCCACGGCGACGCTAGTCTGCGAGCTGGTAAGTTTTTGATTTTGCTGCTGCTGTCGCTGACGCAGCTGCTGTTCCTGCTGGGTCAGCGACAGGATACGCAAACGCTGCAGCTCTTCCTCAAGCATGAAGCTCTGTTTGCGCTCATCGATGTAGCGCGATTCGAGCTGCCCGCAGCGGTGACGCAGTTCGTCGTTCTCCTCCGACAAACACTCTATTTCCAAGGTGCGGTGGCGCGCTTCACGTTCCGCCGCATTCAGCAACGAATGCAGAGATTCGTTGGACTGGGTCAACTTGTCCACCTGCATGTATAACTCTCTCTGTATTGACAAAAAGAGGCACAAACAGTAACAGTGGTTAGTGCATGATGTTGCTTCTGCCCACGTATACAACATGTTAACGCACCAATTCTTCTTCTCGAGTCTCCCCATTGCTGCTGAGTTCAGGATAAGCAGACCACAAAGAAATTAATAAACACTGCAGCTTCAACGGATTGAAAGGATCACAATATACGTACAGTCCTGCTCGTTGACGCTTGAGCTCATTGATCTGCGATGGGATCGTCATGAGCTGCTGCTGCTGCTCCTGAAGCACGCTGATAATCTGCTTCAGATCGTGCTGCTGTCGGATAAGCGATGCAATCGTCTGCTGCTGCTGCAGAAACTGAGCGGCCGAGATGGTGACCGAAGTTTGCGGGAGAGTGACAGCATTACCGGTAGTTTCTCCAACTTGCATGAGCTGTGTAGGCGGCGTGACGGGTCTTACGGCACTTGGGGCAATTGAGACAGTACTTGGAGCGATAGTACCAGTGACGGTACTAGGAGCGATAGCACCAGTAGATCTACTATCGGGAATGGCTACACTTCCCATCGAGGCGGCCAAACTGGTACTCGCCGTTACCACAGCCGCAGTAGAGGCCGTCATCGCGGTTGTCAGGGCAACATTGGCAATAACATCCGCGCTCTCCATAACGGGGAGAGTCTGGAGTTTAGCGTACGCTGCAGCTTCTTGCTGCTGTTGCTGATTTCCACTGGGGTCGACCATGTCAGTGGATTCGATAAACTCGCGGTCCGGGCTCGCACTGCGTCGCCGTGATCGCCGAATGGCCGAAGTTTGTCGAAGTCGAGGCATGGATCGAGTGGCACGCTTCGGTTTGGGGCGACGCTCCATGCTGTCGAAGCTGCGGCTGAGCTGGCCGCCCAGCTGAGGGGCGCTTTCAACTGAGCTCCCTCCGATCGACGTCGTGGTCACGAAGCGATGGTCGTACAACTAAATCAACACCAACGAGACAAACACAAGAAAGTTAGAATCGACCTCTCCTCCGTATCCTAGTAGCACCTCTTTGTCGTACGTCGTCAGCGTTCTTTCTCGATGTGGGGGAGTCCGAGGCGAGTTCAATAATGGTGAAGCGGCCTCTGCGCTTAACCCTTTGAAAAATCAGGGGGCGAGCAAAGCCACACGGAGATCATATGAGCCAAAAAATCTGCAAGGAGCGTTCCGCGCGTTGACGCGAAGCGACCACACAAGTCAGCGAGGAAACGCACCGGCGAGCGCGCTGCGTGCTTTTCTTGGGCGACGAGTACTTCCTCGACGGCGAGCTGGGCGCCGAAGTGCCAGTAATGATCGCGTTAGCTGCCCTGGGCGTCGACACCTCGCAGATCGTGTCCACAACAACCGAGGAAGGTTCCGTCTGCGCATATTCCATGTCAGTATCATAGCCCCCTTCGACGACACCCTCTCTACCATACAGCGAGCAAGTACAATAGGCAGAATGCTACGTACTGGGGGCATAATTGTGAGCGTGGCCTCTATCGGTGCAGGAGGCACCGAGACAGCTTCGGGCGGCTGGGTGTGGGTCTCGGGCGGCTCCTCCAACTTCAGCAGCGGGGGCTGCACAGCCCCGATCGAGGCGGGCTTCTCCAGTTCATCGAGCTGGCGTGCGGTGACCTGCACCGGTTGGGGCTTGATGGTGGCCACCTCGCTGCAGCTTCCGTTGGACGCAGGCGCGTCGTCCACGGCGGCGGCGGCGGGGAAGTCCGCGACCGACACTTCGTCGTCCTGGAACGTGGGCGACGATAGCCGCGGCGAGTAGGGCGAGCCGGGGATGATCTCGGTGATGGTAAAGCGGCCCTTTTGCTCCACCCGCGTGCGCCGCGACTCCATCGCTGGCCTCTGCCTGCCCTGGGGCTCGCTTGCCTGGCTGCCTTCGTCCAGAATCCCAACTGCTCGAGGTCCGTGACGCTGGCCGGAGCAGAAACGGGTATTAATGGTACATGGTACCACATCGTCTGTTCGCTTGCGATGGTACACTGTACCTCGATGCAAGTTGCGCGCAAAGAGTTGGAAGACAACAGAGGCACTCTCCGTAAAGCTCACAAACTTCTCGTAGAAAATCATTAATCTTGTCGGGCACTTATGGAGATCAAGCGACCTAAACGACGAACACAGCTCGCAGTTTCCTTGGAGTCGTCTGCAGAACTTATTTCAATGTTCACACTACTTGAGGACAGAGTTTGAAAAAAATCTTTGGCCCTATCCGACGTACAATTTTTTTTCTTGCAATGCTCAACTGCGGACGGCGCCGCAATACCAATTCTCAATTGCAGAGACGCCAATGATTGCAATCTTAACTGCAACCGCGACACTTACTGCAATCTCGTATTGCCTGCTAAACGCATGCTGCTGTCTACCGGTACCAACAAAGTGTACCGCCTAGACGACTCAACGGTACAGCGTACCACAACGGTACAACGTACCATAACGGTACAGCGTACCACAACGGTAAATGCGTGAGTTGGCGTCCGGCAGTCTTGACGCGGAATGTCCGAGGACAAGTCTGACGCCGCTGTTGCTGCTGCTACGGCGACCACGATCGTCGCGGAGGCGCCCGCCGCTCCGCCGACTGCTGGCTCTCAGCGCAAGTTCGGGCCAAAGTGGGAGATCAAGTATGCGGTGGCCGTCACGGAACGCGACGCGCTGACGCAGCTGCCCACGAAGGCCGTGTGCCTGTTGTGCCAGGCCTTCGAGCGGGAGGAGATCGTCGGTGCCAAGCGGAAGAAGAGCAGTCGCGTACGCACCTTCACGGAGCCGTGGCGACCCGACAACATGAAGCGTCACATGGAACAGCAGCACCCGCAGCGCTGGGAGGAGTACCAGAACCTCGGGGACGGCGAGAAGCGAGCCTACTTCTCCAGCGGCCGGGCGGCCCGCGAAGACCTGGTGATGCCAGTGGCTAGCGGAGACGTGGCTGTGGCTTCGATGGTCAGTGACCCGATCCCGAGCGTCGAGGCTCATGCAGCCGCTGCTCAATCTCGCACGTATCTTATTGACAGGGACATCGTGGAGGAGCTTATCGCTGGCGTCCTGTTTCAAACCACAAACAACGAGTATCGTAATGCATGGAATGTGCCGGTGATGTTCTCGCTGCTGGAAGGATCGGATGCAGGGTCTGGAGAGATCGACATGAACGAGTCGCGCTATGTGGCGCGGGTGGACTCGCTGCTGAAGTTTAACACGTGCTTGAAGTACGTGGGTATGGGGATATCGTTCAGCCAGGTTGTGCCACTTTTTCAGAAGACGGCGGAGGAAACGGGAATGGATACGAGTCTTGGAGGATCGAGCTTTACGGAGCAGCAGTTGGTGTGCTTGTGTCGTGTGGCATGTGCCGTCAACTTGCAGACACTGAAGGACGCGCTGCGCACGGTATGGGCTTTTGCGGTTGCAATTGAAGCGGGGAAGAATGCTGGCTCGCCATATTTGGATGTTCGTGTGCGGTTTGAACGTAATGGGCAGCTGCACGATTTTCACTTGGTCTCGGTCCCTGTTCGAGAGGACTCATCCCAGATCATCGCCCACCAGTGCGATGCGATGATCAAATGTTTCGATGTAGCGACACCAGAGTGGAAGACGCAACTGATAGGGGTCTCTACCAGTGAGCCGTTAGCAAAAATGCCTTCGAGCACACGAGCTTTGGTTGGCCGCTTGTCCCGAGAGTGTGTCGCCCCCTTTTATTGTGAGTGGGAAGTCGTACAGCAGCTCGAGCGAGTTATTCAGGAAACGTTCGACGGCCTCTGCAATGAGCGCTTCATGGCTGCTCTGGCAGTGTTGAATGGTCATTTTCGACGGCAGCGCGCTCTTATTCGCGAAATGAATGGAGAAATGTGCCCCAAGTTTGAGGAGGGTCGGTGGCGATCGATAGCGAAGGTATTGAAATGGTTCACGGAGCATCGTGTGCGTTTAACCAAGTTTGTCCAAGACGCTCAGTTACCAGGGGCTCCTGGGAAAGAATGGTGGGTCACAATCTTGGCTGTGAGCAGTGTTGTGGACCGTGTCGATGTGGCTTTGAAATCATTGTGCGAGCCGGCTACTGTGTTGAGTTTCTCCCGATCCGAGTGTCTGGGTAAGCTTGTGACAGATGTCGCTTTGATGAGCGGCGCTTTAGGGCCATTATCTGCTCCACAGCGGCTTTCGATGGCTCAAAGTAACAATTTTGAAGTGGGCGATTTTGTGCTGAGTCGAGAGGCAACCCTCTCATTTCTGAAAGAGCAAGGCAGCTTCGCGATAGACGCGGTTGATGAGCTGGAGGAAAGCTTTCCAACGTGCTGTCAGGCTGCTGTGGAGTCTACTGCCATTTTCGTGCTTACTCTTATTAGTAAAGTGCACCAAATGGCCCCACATTGTAGTCAGAACGGAAGCCTAACAGCGATCTCCAGTGCTAGCGTCCCCCCGTTCCTCCCAGCGACTTTGTGTAAGTCGCGGAGTCAAGATTTTGTGGCCCAGCTGCAGATTCAACGTGTGCGTCTGCAGCAGCATTTTTCAGCGGATCAGATTGAGAAGATTGAAGACCAACATCGTGTGCTGCGAACAGCCTTCCGACTGGACGAGAGCGTGAGCCAGCAAATAAGTGTGCTGTCTAAAGCCAGTTCTTTCAAAGAGGCGTGGAGCGACGGCCGTTTTGGAGGGAACGATTGCCGCCTTCTTCGCAAGTTTTGCGGGGCGATTGCGTGTGCTGCTACAGACCCCATCGTGGTGAAAAGTTCGACCGAGTTATCCCTGATCAATTGGCGAAGAAGCCCCTTTGGCCTCTCGCTTGTGGACTTTTTGCTGGAAGCTGCATTACATGCCCAGCAGTATAGTGATCTCTCGCGCTTGCGTGGATGAGTAATGCTAAAGTATACTTGGCGCGGCTTCGAAAAGTAAGTGACCAGGTTACAAAAAGATTTACCATTGTTGATGATTGTTCGCTCTCTTACTAGCTAGCTGGTGCAGACAATAAGAAGCGTGATAACAGTGGCAAGGAAGCTAATCGAGCATATCGTGGCGAAGACTGGGAACTTGTGTCTGCGGTCGGTCACCTTGACGAGCTGCTCCGGCGGCTCTGCTCCATTGGTGGGCACTCGAGGGTCAACTTCGAAGAGTACGCTAAGGTGCGGTTCCTGTCAGTTAGCAAGCAGCAACTTGTCAAGCGGCCACTCCAACCACGTCTTATTAGCTGTGAGCGAGTCGTACCCAGTAGTCAGGCAGAATATCTGCATCGATCGCTGTTAGGCCTTCTTCATCATGCGTCTGGCCCCAGCCTAACGACTTGGCCACTTCAACATGGGTATCTTTTCGACGGGCCAGTGGCTTCTGGTAGGTAAATCCTGCAGTCTCCACCGCAAGCAACACGCACGAAACCAATACTAGCATCGACACCAGCACGAATCGCCTCCCCATTGTCGTCTCCAACTCTGCAGCGCAAAAGCAGCATCAACACAAAACACCCGTAACGGCCGATATATGGCTACACTCTTGTCCCATTTGCAAAAAGCGCCACATTTTGGTCCAATGGATGCCTTTGGCGCGCTTTTGCGCCACAGCCGTTGGCGACCAATGGTTTCATTCGGCATTGTGACGTCAGGGAGCAACAACGGGTTCAAGAGTGATGGTCGCCAGTGCCTTTCCGGACGACGCGGCGGCCCAGCGCGCCATGCCCGACCTGGCGGCGATGGAGGCGATCGAGGAGCAGGCACGCAAGGAGCGCGAGGCCTCTGCTGCCAAGCGAGCCCCCGCCCCGACGGAGACCGCCGAGGTGACGGGTGAGAAGATTGCCAAGCTGGACTCGCTGCTGGAGAAGGCCAGTCTCTACTCGAGCTTCCTGTTCTCCAACATGGAGAGCGCGGCCACCGTCAACGACAACGCTGTGACCCAGGATGCAGATGAAGAAGAAGAGGCGGAGGAGCAATCGGCGAAGGGCAAGCGCAAGCGCGGCAAGAAAGCGTCGGCCAACGCCAGCAAGAAGACCAAGAAAGGCGTGGAAAAGCTGCGCGAGGTGCAGGGGGACACATCCCTGGACACGCGTCAGCAACCGAAGAAGGTGGAGTTTAAGCAGCCTAAGCTCATGTTTGGCGGCACGCTGCGCGACTATCAGCTGGAGGGCATCCGATGGCTTTGCAACTTGTTTGAGAACGGCCTTAACGGCATTCTGGCAGACGAGATGGGTCTGGGTAAGACCATCCAGGTGATCGGCCTACTGGCCCACCTCAAGGCGCTCGGAGTGCGAGGACCGCACCTTATCGTGGCCCCGCTGTCGACGCTTATGAACTGGGCCACCGAGTTCCGCAAGTGGGCTCCTAGCATGCCGGTGATTATCTACCACGGCACCAAGGCTGAGCGCAGCAAAATGAGGAAGAACGAGCTCAACCGCAAGAAGAAAAACGACGCTGACTTCCCGGTAATCATTTCGTCGTATGAGATGATGCTTCAAGACTCAAGGGCTTTTGCGAACTCGGGCTTCGTGTGGAAGTACATGGTGATCGATGAAGGTCACCGACTAAAGAACATGGATTGCTTGCTGGTGCGTGAACTCAAGCGCGGTCGATCGGAGAACCGACTGCTGCTGACAGGCACACCGCTGCAGAACAACTTGACAGAGCTGTGGTCTCTGCTCAACTTTATCTTGCCTGATGTATTTGACGACCTGGAGCTTTTCGAGAGCTGGTTCTCATTCACGCCGGACGCCATTGCCACAGCTGCTGCGGCGAATGAGTCTGTGGCTGCGCAAGATGTTCTGCACGGTGAAAAGAAGGTCGAAGTGATCACAAAACTACACGAAATCCTGCGACCGTTCCTGCTTCGTCGCTTGAAGGTGGACGTGGTGGAGGAGATGGTTTCGAAGACAGAGATTTTCGTCTACTGTGCCATGACCTTGAGGCAGCGCGAGTACTACCAGATGATTCGCGATGGTACGCTCGCAAAGGCAATGGAGCAAAAGTACGGCAAGTATCAAGCCCAGAACGCGTTCAAGACGACCACCCTGAGAAACAAGATGATGCAATGTCGCAAGTGCTGCCTACATCCTTACTTGTTTGACGAGCCGTTGACGGCAAGTGGGGGTGTCATCACGGACGAAAATCTGGTTCAGACATCCGGGAAGCTGCGTGTATTGGATCAGATGCTGCCAGAACTCAAGCGTAAGGGACACAAGGTGCTACTCTTCAGTCAAATGACACGGATGCTGGATATCTTGGAGGACTATTTCATCATGCGAGATTACAGCTACTGCCGTCTCGATGGCAGTACAAAACTGATGGATCGTGTCGACCAGATGGAGAAATTCAACAAGGTGTCTGCAGGGGCGAAGTCCACATCAAATGACGACAACGTGTTCATTTTCATGCTGTCGACGCGCGCTGGTGGCCTGGGCATTAACCTAATTGCAGCTGATACGGTCATCTTCTACGACTCGGACTGGAACCCTCAGCAGGACAATCAGGCAATGGACCGTTGCCACAGAATCGGCCAGAAGAACGAAATCATCGTGTACCGTCTTGTGACGGAGAACTCTTTTGAGGACCGCATGACCCAGCGCGCGTTTGAGAAGCGTAAGCTTGAGCGCGTTGTAATCCAGCGAGGTGGATTCAAAGAGAGGGAGACTCCAACAGAAAACGCTAAGCTCACAAATAGCGAACTGGAGCTTCTTCTCAAGGACGACGTGGAGATTCGCGCGGGTGTCGAAAGCGGAGGTATTAGAGAGCAGGAGCTACGGCAGATCCTGGATCGCGAATTGGTCGTCAACAGTTTCGTGAAGCACACGAGGGAGGAAAACGAAGCGAAGCTCGCGTCGGGGAAAAGCGTGATCCCATTCAAGGGCAAAGGTTACGAAGTGGTAGAGAATGCGCCTTCATCCGCCATGGAGAGCTTCGCATAGAACTTGGTTCGTGATGCCTTCCACCATGTCAATACTATTTTTCCAGACTACTTAGTACTTGCGGAGTATTTTTTGTCGCAAGTGTTGTTGGATTTCTTTCTCACTCACACCTCAATGCGGTCTGGCTCATGCCTGCCACTGCCACGGTGCAGTTGTGAGCGTTGGGAATTTTTTTAAGTGATCGTGGAACAGTAGCTGTAGTGATCCCCGGTCGACTTCGGGGCCATAGATCGTCGTGAGCTCACTATAGGTACTTGAAATATAATGCCGGACAACCACGGGTGCAATGATTGATTCTTGTTTGATAAGAAGAAAAGACAAATTGTGCACGGATGAAAACCCTGCCGCTGTATCTTCGTCTGTATCCTGCCTTCCTGGGTTGCAGTGCACTTGTGAGATACCTTTATTACTGAGAGGCTTCCCCTTTTTCCATAGCTCTAGGTCTCATATCAACGGTGATCTTGTTTCGATAGGGCGGCGCTGGCTTGTGTCAATGGTATCATGCTACCGACGTACGTGGAGCTCTGTGTTGCTGCTGATGACCCCTGAATCACCGGATGCATGCTGCTTCCACAGCTCCAGAACCGCGAGCAGTACCACGAAATGTCGCTCAAGTTCCTACTCACGGCTGTCCCTCAGCTACTAGCAGCGCTGCTGCTGCTCTACTACGCGTGCACGTTCCCACGAGCGTCCAGTGCTTTTGTGCACCGCATGCTGGCAGATTCGTGCTTGCATGAGGGGGCCGTGGGTCTCATGATTGCTTCGCTCCTGCACTCGGTATTCCACCTGGCGCTGAGTGTGTGCTGCTCCTTCCCCGCTTTCTGGTACGATACTCTCGGTTCAACCGCTTTTATTCACTACACACTAACCGAGCTTCACTTGCGTGTTGCAGCCCTGTCGATCCGATACTCTGCCAGCTCGGTCGAATCGTGGCGTGTCCAGAATCGGTAGCACACCTCCTGCACTACAACTTGTACCCTCGACTAGCCCACATCTGCGCAACTTTCACAATGCTGTTCGCTGTGTCCAGCATTGAGGCAGCACACACCATCAAGGACCAACATTCTCGTGTACGTCGTGCCAACTTTGTCACCTTCTCCAGACGCGAACCCGTCTACGAAGCGTCCGCCGCAGTCGTTTTCTGAAGTCTACAGCAAGCAAGACCTGCATCAACAGCAGAGACAATGACCACGACAAACCAAATCTATCACAATACCTCCTTGTTCACACTTCATTTGATACCTTACCATGCCCGCACCCGGCAGAAAATCAAGCAATTACCTCACCAACTGCGCCCACGGATCCTCGAGGAATGATGGCTGGAAGAACACTCGTCCAGGTCCGTTCTCGGTCCGATACTGCTGCACTAGCTGCACTTGACGCGGTCGCATCTCTTCTCTCTGTTGGTGGCCATCGCTGCGCTGAGGAGCATCTGACGCTCCATTGCCTTGCTCCAGCTGCTTCCACGGGTCCTCCAGGAACGACGGCATGAAGAATCTCGAGCCGTCGCGTATGTCGTCACTAGGACCTCTCTTGCGGTTGTATTGGGGCTGGTTATAGTTGCGGTTCTGCCTAAACTGTTGGTTCTGGTTCTGCTGAAAGCCACCGCGCCCACGTCCTCCTCGCCCTCGTCCTCTTCCGCGGCCTCCACGGCCGCCACGGAACCCTTGACCTCCTTGCTGCTGCTGGTAGGGAGCTGGAGGCTGCTGCTGCTGCTGCTGCTGGAACTTGGGCTGGCGCTTCTGCATCTGGCGCATCATGGCCTGCAGCTGCGGAGGCATTGGCGGCGGCGGGCCTGAAGCGGGGCCGGTCCCAGGAGGAGGCGGCGGCGGAGGTGGCGGAGGCGGAGGTGGCGGAGGCGGAGGCGGCATTGGAGTCATCCTTGGCCAATACGATACTGTAGCCATGTCCGTCATTTTCACGTGGCGCACACGAAAACGATGTTATCGAAGATACGCGGTTACTTTGTCACAGGCGTACCAATTTATACATAGATTGTAAACATATAGGCTCCATTATTTTTAAGGTCATATATATAACCAGGCTAAAACCTTGATCCCCCATAAAAGCATAAGATGATCTAAACGGATTGGACAGAGAATAATATATATTGGGGTAAAAATTAAAGGGTATCTCTTACACGCCAGTCTTATTCGTGGTGATCGCAGCCAGCAGAGCCAAGCAAGTGAGGACCAGGCCCCGCCCCGAGTGAGTACTAGCCAACGGTCTGGAGAGGCAAGGAGAGCAGCCCCAGTCCAGCCCCCCAGCCAGCAGCGCCCGCACTCCCTCAAGCGCAGGCGACAGACTTCTGAAGGCGTGTGTCTGTCTCTCTGTGCCTGTTAGTGAACACTCCGCCATGAGCCACTACGGCCCGTCGTCCAACGGCAACGGCGGCGCGTACCCGCGCGGCGGCCCGCCGCCATTTCGAGGATACCCACAACAGCCCTCCAACTTCCCGCGCGGCGGGCCGCCCCCCTTCCGTCCGCCGTTCGCTGCGCGCGGACCCCCGCCCCCGTTCGCGTTCCGAGGGCCCCCTCCCGCCTTCCGGGGGCCTCCGCCCGCCGGACTGCTGCCGCCTATGGGGCTCAATATCCCGCCGCCGATGGCGTTCCAAGCTCCACCGTCGCCTGCCAATGCCGGAACCATGCTGCCGCCTGGATGGAGCGAACACAGGACCCCACAGGGAGCCACGTACTACTTCAACGCCGCTACGGGGGTGAGCACGTACGACGTGCCGACCGTCGTAGCAGAGCCCAGCACGCCCAAGTGGGTGGAGTACAAGGACGACGCCACGGGCGCGTTCTATTACTTCAACACAGTGACGAAGACGACGGTGTGGGACCAGCCGGAGGAGTTCCGCATGCAGAAGGCCAGGGAACAAGTGGCCAAGATGACGAGCGACGCGCTGCACGCCGCGTCGACGGCGTCGCCTATGGCGGCGCAAGTGCCGCATCATTATCAGAGCCAGAGTCAGGTGCAGGCGCCCGAGCACGGCAGCTCCGCGTCGACGGAGAAGGAGGACGAGGACGATGAAGAGGAAGTGAAGCGACAGGAGGCACAGGAACAGGCGCGCAAGAAGCGCAAGGAGGAGCAGGAACGGGAACAGGCCGCGCAGTTCACGGACATGCCGCGCGCGGAGCGGTTAGCCGCGTTCAAACAGTTTCTGGAGGACAAACAAATCACGCCTACGCTCAAATGGGGCGACGCCCAGCGGACAATCAGCAAGGACGCCTCGATGCACAACGACCCGCGCTGGAAGTTCGCGTTGAGCACGGTTGGAGAGAAGAAGCAGGCGTACGCCGAGTACTGCACGCAGGCGAAGAACCGCGCGACTATTGAAAAGCGTCGACTGGTGAAGAAGACGAGAGAGGAGTTCATCGAGCTGCTCGGACTCTTCGAGTCGACTTTGGCCCCAGCTTCGCGCCGCCGCCCGGTCTCGTGGGAGGAAGTGACGGAGAGCAACAATTTTTACGCACTGCGCAAGGATGCACGGTGGTGTGCTATTGAGGAGACTCGCGAGAAGCAGCAGCTTTTCGCTACGTTCATGCAGGATCTGGAGCGTAACCAGAAGGCTCGCCTGGCAAAGCGGCGGGAAGGATTGCAGACTGCGTTCATGGACTTGATGCGGAAGCGTGTCGAAGCCAAGGAGTTGGAGTTGAACGGTGGTCGCTCTGGCAAGCGTCTGGATAGCGATTCCAAGCGAAAAGCCCTGGATTTGCTGGAAGAGGTGGAACTTCCTGATGGCGGAGGCAAAATTGGCGAAGAAGCGCTCCGGATCGTGGATAAGCATGACGTTTATGATTGGGTAGAGGGATTCCTGCGTGAGCAGCGCGAGCTGGAGCATGCGAAGCGCAAGCGTGAACGTGCCGAACGTGCTGAGAGAGAAGAGAAGTTGGGGCGCGAGCTTAATGAGCAGTTGAAGGAACTCGCCGCTAGCGGAAAACTGACTGTGGGAAGCACGTGGAACGAATTTTCGGCTGAGCACCTCAAGCATGCTAGCGAGCAACAGGCTAAAGAATCCAAGAGCGAAGCAGAGGAAGATGCTGATGAAAACGAAGAGGACGACGAACATGAAGATGGAGATGGCGAGCATTTACACTGGAAGAACCAGCGCCGTATTTTTGACAAGTTTGTGCGTAGGCTTCGTCGTGATCTGGAGCCTGCAGCCACAGCGATTCGAGAGCACCTGGATCGCAGTGGGGAACCACCGTTACGAGTGACCGAAGCCACGACGTATCCAGTGTTTGTGGATGCACTTGAAAGCGGTGTTGGCGTTGCTTTGGATAACAATGCCCCCGAAGAAGGCGAGGAAGAGGTTGTGGAAGAGATGGATGTTGCGACGACGCCTGGGGAGCCTGAAAAGAATGTCGGTGAGACGGCTGACAGCGAGGGCGCGGACACTAAAAAGCTGACAGCCGAAGAGGCTAATACTGCGCTGGAGGCTGTAGTAAAAGCGCAGCGCGAGAAGCAGGGCGATGCCACACCCATCGAGTTCCCTGCGTTCGTGCGTCAGGTGTACGATATGTGGGTGGCGGTGGCTAAGGAGGACAGCAGGCGCGAAGAGAAGAACACTAAGCATCGCAAGCGGGGTCGCAAGGAAAGTGGGGATCTAGGGCCCGAGGACGAAGATGACGAAGACCGACCTCGCCGTTCACGCCGTCGGTCCTCTGCTGCAGACGAGCTCGAAGACGATAAAACTCACAGGAAGCGCCGCCACAGAGGATCTCGGAAGCGTCGTCGCAGCCATGGCTCGCCGTCCGTCTCACGTTCCAAGTCTCGCTCTCGCTCCGAGTCTCGGCGTGAGTCAAGACGCAGTCGTCCGAACCGCAGTCGCAGCCGTAGTCGCAACCGTTCGCGCTCGCGCTCCCGAGACCGCGTTGGCGCGTTGCCTCCTAGCTTAGCCGCTGTCGGTGTGAATCCTGCGGTCGAAACGGTATCGACAGAGCCGTACTCACCTATCAGGAACCCGACCAAGGTGCTGACAGAGGCTGAAGAAGCCGCGAAGGCGGAGGAGATCATTCGTCAGGCTCGGTTAAAGCTGCAGGCAAAGGGTAAGGGCAATTCCGACGACAGTGAACTTGAAGAGGGCGAGGAGCTGGAGGAAGGTGAAGAGGCCGAGGGCTAAATAGATAAGTAGACAAGGTGTCCGCGTTAAGCTAAGTCAATGCACCCACGAGACTTTGAGATTCGTAGGCCAGCACTGAATTTACACGCAAGGAATGGGATTTACTCGGCACCAATACACGGCAGGCCTTCTTGACCTCTCGCACCTCTTTCTTGTTCTTCAGGCGATCGTCGCTCAACGTTGCAGAACTTTGGTGACCGCCTCCTGTTCTTGGAGGAACGTCGTAATGAACGCTGGGGGAATGCGCATGGTCGACATCAAGAAGACGAGGTGTCGCGCAGCCTCGAGGTACCGAGGCTGATGACGCTGCCTTTTGCTCTCCTCGTGGAGCACCTTCAGTAGCATCTCTTCGATGAGGCTGCAACATCAGATAGGCACATTGATGTCAATTAACATACTTGAAGTACAACGCAAGTTCGGAATGCGATACTACCAAGTAAGCAAAAAACTTACGTGGCGTCGACGCGCCGAGATGTCCCTGCAATCGGCACACGATGGTACATCCACTGCCAAAGCTGGGCTCTTGAGATTTCTGCCGTTGCTGAGTCCTCAATGCATCCATTCACGACGACTGTACCATGACCATACAGCCAGTGAACGACGTACAAAAGTGCCACTCGTACGTTCATCTCCACAGACTTCAACGTCACATCTCCGCGTGGCAGGGTAAGCAGCTTGTCGGTCAATAGGGCTTCATCGAAGGCAAGTGAAGAGCGATCAGCTTTCTTAGTCTTTTCGCGTGTCTCCGTGAACACTTTGGCCACCGGATCAACGAGTGCCAGGTCGTACACAAGCGCTCCGTCGGACCCAGCCAGAGCTTCCATGCCCTTGCCCGACGTAGCCTTTTCAATTGCTTCCGCTTGTGACATCCCCGACGGCAGTTCCGATAAAACAAACGGCACCATGCCGGTAGTGGCCGGGGCGTGACGACGCTTGCAAGTGAGAATCAGCAGGTCCATGTAGTATCTGCAAAAAGAAATAGTGTGTTGAGCCATGGCACTTTAGGAAGGAAGTAAAACGTCAACTCACCTGAGAAAGTCAGACTTCATCGACACATATTGCTGACGATCGGGCAGCAAACATTCGGGCTTCAGGCGAAAATTGACCACGATAGACGCTGTATAGTCCCACATGCCACAGTTCAGACCAGAGGAGTGGTGACGGAGTTCGTAGAGAATCTCGTCCATCTCAAACGCTGCAAAAATGTTCTCGATAAGCACCGTCGCCTTGATGCATCCCTGGAGCAAAATCGTAAGAGGGTTCGTTAAAACTTCAGTCGATCCAACTACAACATGTCACTAGCGAGCGACTTACATGCGGAAGGCCGAGCTTCTTTTCACTGTATTCAAAGATATGTCTCCACAGTGCAGCTTCAGTGTATCCTTCGAGCTATATCGTGCACGAGACACAAGTTCATAAGCCTACACTGGAGGTTTAGTGTCAAGCAGAAAGTAGAGCTCACCTTTGGGAGATACAGAAATGGCCCCCTTTCAGTCTTCAAAAGATGCTTGCCGCTGCAGAAAATGACTGACAATTCAGTACACTTGCTCGTGGAAAGGATTGCAAATCGAAGCCCCAACTTACTTGTGGAACAAGTGCAGCGCAAAGTCAAACAGTGCGCCTGGAACCACACGTCCATTCACAAGCATGTGCTACAAATACAAGCCCGTCAGTAATACTGCAATAACACCCCGCGGCAGCATCCAACTAATGATGCAAGTGACATTTACCGATTCATCCATATTCCATGCTCGTGGACGGATGACAAGAAGTGCTGGGTTCTCCACGACCCGTTGGCCCGAAACCTCCAGTAGCCCTCTAGCAGCTTGCAGCACGTTGAAGTGACCCTGGATCGTGTTGTTCCACGTGGGGCAATGTCCATCGTCGAAGTCCACTTGCACACCCTGCACCGCAGAACAAACCCACCGTCGGTTAAACCTCAAACCACTGGAAATACGGCCCCGCTTCAGTTCGTCGGTACCTGAGCCCCCGAGTTCAATGCACGCAGCAAGAGCTCACGATTCGCAGGAGAAACGTCTCCAATATCGACGCGTCGATCTTCCAGCGCGCGCGGCTGGGGGTCAACTCTCCACGTCGGATCTTCACGGATCGCCCGCGTCTCCTCCAAGAAGTGCGGCATCGCGCCTTGCTGCTCCGTCGCCAGGCGACGGGCTTGGCGCCGCGCGTGCAGCTGAAGACGCAGTCCCATAAGTTAAGGTTATAATGGCTATATGGTTTGATGCTGCGGTGCTAACCTGCTCCACTTGCGGTTGGAACGCAGCGGCCAACTCCGCCACAAACTCGAGCGCTGCAGGCGAAAGCACCGCGTCGTAGACGTGCTGGGGGCAGGAGGCGTCTCTGGGCGACACGAACACGTCCAGATCCCCGTCTGTAGGAGGCGCAGACACCGTCGAAGCGCCGATCTGCGCGCGCAAGCGGTTGATGCGCTCCATGAGTTCTTAGTACGACGGAGGAGGTCTTGGAATGGAGAGGTCTCTGATACAGGTCGACTTGCATTCAACTTCATCTTGGGCGCGCGTTTAACGTCATTTGATTGGCGGAAATACGTTCTGTCCAATGAAGATATTTACTCCATCAATTGCAGCCGATCATAGAGATGGACGTCCGAGTGCGGCTGGTGTTCGCGGACGAGCTGGGGCGCCACGTGCTGCGCCGGCGCGGGTTCTCGTCGTGCTGGTACCTGGTGCCGACGGACGCGAAGCTCGTGGGCGACTTGGCGCACGCGCTGCTGCGGGAGTTCGAGCTGCGCCGGAGATGCCCCAAGGGGTTGGAGCTGCGGCTGCAAGAGCTGCCGCTGCTGGCCACGCAGAGCATCCGCCTCGTGCGGGACGACGACACCATTGTCGTCCAATGTCCGCCTCTAGAGTACGGTGCTAGCGATAGTGAGAGGGCGTCGTCATCTGAGAGCGAAGAAGAGACTGTTGCGAAGCTCAAACCCACACAACGGAAGAGAAAGCTGAAGCTGGAGCAGAAGAAGAAGCCCGAGAGAAAGATCAAGAGAGCTCGGCCCGCCTTAAAGGAGACTAAGCGGCGAATTAATGTAGACAGCAAGCCGCGGGAGAACGGTGCGGGGAAAGGTGCTGCTGCTGCGAAAAAGGAGGAAAGCTCGAGCTCGAGTTCGCGCTCGAGCTCCAGCTCCAGCTCTAGCAGTGAGAGTGACAGCTCCAGCTCCAGTGAGAGCGAGAGTAGCAGCAGGGCGGAGGATGAGTCTTCCGCACAACAAAACCGGAAACGCGCGACAACGGCTGCCACCGCTCGCCCTGCTAAGGCAAGGGTAGCGGCGTCTGCTAAGAGTTCAGCATCTAATGGAGTCGTAGGCAATGCAGACGCACCAGCCAAGGAACCGCGAAGAAGACGACGTCGATTGAGACAACGGAATGGGAGACGTCAAAGAAACGGCGACCAAGTTAACGAGGTGGCAAGCCAAGCCTCGCCGTCCGGTAGCAACGCTGCGATTTCCAAAGTGCCTGGACGCGCGGAAGATCAACCGACGGAGGCATCAGCAACCCGCGTGAGTAACAGCAATGCGGGGCTTCGTGGGTTTCCTCGTGCGAAGGCGCATGTCCTCTTCGATGAAGTCACGGGAGATCAGGTGGCAGTTCAGCACGACGACAACTTGCCTCACGAAAACACTCGGGCTACCCGACACCCGCAAGCACCGGAGCTGGCGAAGTATGGTCCATCGCGTGCGGAAAATCTTCTGTCTTCGCGGGACAGTCAAGTTCGATCTTCTACTTTGTCCAATGGGCTTCAAAATGGCGAGAGCAACGGCAACTCCGATGCTCCGAAGCGAAAAGGAAAGGGAAAATATGAAGAAATGTGGAAGAGACCATACGAAATTGTCGCGACTGTACTCGATGGCAACGCCGGTAAATCAGACTCGTCGACTGAGGTACGTCTACGTTCTTGGGTGGTGCATGAATAAAATGTGATACTAACTGTGTTTGGGTGTGAACAGGATCTAACCAAGTCGTTGGATTCGTATCCAACTACGACAACTGGTTCTTGTGGTTTCAAGCCGACGGATGTTCTTGCTTACAAGACGTTGACGTTGTGCCTTGAAACGTGGCAGCCTGTTCTCAGCGAGTGGCAGTGTGGACAAGTGCTGTCTGTCGAAGCTTCAGGTAACAGCGTCGAGCTTTTGAAGTGGGCTTTCGAGATCGATGGCGATTCTGTGAGCTTCAACGAGGCCCCAGGCGGTGAACAGTGCACCGTTCAGACAAGTGAGATCAGTGAGCTGCGGTTCTTGAGCGGGCCTAGCTATTTGTCACTTACAGCAAATAGATAGACTTAAACTGCCGAATTTCCCTGTGGTACGTACACCAGCCAAAAGGATACATACACCACTTGGTTGGTATCCATTTCGGAGAAATGATGATCAATCAACGCCTCAACATTTGCTCACTTTTACTTGTCAAAGCATAGCTCTCCTGGATGATTATGTTTCAGCTGTTTCTCTTTATTTTGATTTGAGTTTGATGAAAAGAGTACATGAACGATAAACTACTGCGACGCTTAGTAAGCATCGCTTACACGCTCGGTCCGTAGACCGACAGGTCGTTGCCCGGCAGGATGAACTGCTTGAAGTTCTCCTTGAACGACTTGGCCAGCTTGAGCGCCGTCTCGTCGAACGCCGCCTTGTCCGTCCACGAGTCCTTGGGGTTTAGGATCTCGGACGGCACGCCCGCCACCGCCGTCGGGATCTCGAAGCCGAACAGCGGGTCCTTGACGAACGTCGCGTCGTTGATGCTGCCGTCCAGCACCGCGTCCACGCACTTGCGCGTGAACGGCAGCTTCATGCGCTTGCCCACGCCGTACACGCCGCCCGTCCAGCCCGTGTTGATCAGGTACACGTGCGTGTTGTGCTCCTGCAGCTTCTTCTTCAAGAGGTCCGCGTACTTGGTCGGGTGCAGCGTCATGAACGCCGCGCCGAAGCACGTCGAGAACGTCGCCTGCGGCTCCGTGATGCCGCGCTCCGTGCCCGCCACCTTGGCCGTGTAGCCAGACAGGAAGTGGTACTGCGCCTGGCCCGCAGACAGCTTCGACACCGGAGGCAGCACGCCGTACGCGTCGCACGTCAGGAAGATCACGGCGTTCGGGTGGTTGCCGCGCGAGTTGGGCTGGTGGTGCGGGATGTGGTAGATCGGGTACGACACGCGGCCGTTCTCCGTCTTGCTCGAGTTGAAGTAGTCGGGCTCGTTGTTGGCGTCGATCCAGACGTTCTCCAGCATGGCGTTCGGGCGGATGGCGTTGAAAATGTCCGGCTCGTTCTCCTTGCTCAGGTCGATGGTCTTGGCGTAGCAGCCGCCCTCGAAGTTGAACACGCCCTCGTCGTCCCAGCCGTGCTCGTCGTCGCCGATCAGCTCGCGCTTCGGGTCGGCCGACAGCGTCGTCTTGCCCGTGCCCGACAGCCCGAAGAAGATGGCCGTGTCGCCCGCCTTGCCGATGTTGGCCGACGCGTGCATGGCCATCACGCCGTTCAGCGGCAGGTAGTAGTTCATCATGCTGAAGATGCCCTTCTTCATCTCGCCGCCGTAGAACGTGCCGCCGATGACGGCCATGTGCTTCTCGATGTTGAAGATCACGAACACCTCCGAGTGCAGGCCGTGCGCCTCCCAGTCCTCGTCCACGACGTTGCACGCGTTGATGACCGTGAAGTCGGCGTTGAAGTGCTCGGCCACGCTCGAGAACTCGGGGCGGATGAACATGTTGGTCACGAAGTGGTGCTGCCACGCCAGCTCCGTGATGATGCGCACGTTGAGGCGGGACTTCTCGTTCACGCCGCAGTGGCCGTCGAACACGTACATGCGGTCCACGCCGCTGAAGTGCTTGGCGGCCTTGGCGTACAGCGCGTCGAACACCTCGGGCGTCGTGGGCTGGTTGATCGAGCCCCACCAGACGTTGTCCTGCGACGGCGCCTGCTTGACGATGAACTTGTCCTTGGGCGAGCGGCCCGTGAACTTGCCCGTGTCCACGGCGAACGTGCCGTTGGCCACGAACGTGCCCTCGTTGAACTTCTTCTCGTGGTCCGCGAGCTGCTCGTACGTCAGGTTGTGGAACACCTTGCAGTCGTTCTGGATGCCCAGCTCGCCCAGGCCGAGCGCCGCGGTCGTGGTCTCGTGCTGCGCCATGGCTTCGGTTGTGTGTGGTGCGAAAATGTGTTGCGCTTGGTTGCTGGAGCTGCTAGTGCTCAGGCCAGTTCCAATTGGGAAGTGAGCTCCTGAGATCAACGGGTGGCCGACAGTGCTTTGTTGCGAGGGCTGCGTGAAGCCTGTGAGCACTTTGACGTTGAGTCCCGATGTGAAGCACGGACTGCCGGCTACGCACGTTGCATTTCGACCGGAGCCCCACCGGTTTTTGGTGCAACAAAGAGGCGCCGCCGACACGCCCTCGTCGACGCAGGAGTGTGCTCCTTTTCGGCCAATCAGAATCATGTTGGCTTTGGCCTCGTCTCTGGCGCCACCTAGGGCATACGAAGCGCAAGTGGGTCAGCCCTCTCGGCAAAGTTGCCATATCGACACGTCGCTGTACATAAACGAGGTATCTGATAATCTCAGCTAACCACCGATACCGGTATGCTACCTCTCAACTATACCGAATATACTGAAT
Organism: Phytophthora vignae f. sp. vignae; assembly: GCA_016169955.1. Lineage (NCBI taxonomy): Eukaryota > Oomycota > Peronosporomycetes > Peronosporales > Peronosporaceae > Phytophthora > Phytophthora vignae. The sequence continues at coordinate 663,127 of JABJUM010000020.1, forward strand.
CAAGTTGATTCTCTGCAGTATCGGCGATCCTCCAATGCTGCTCCTGGAGGCTTCGCTTTTTGTGCTTGGGCTGCGTTGCTCGTCGTACTTCGTTCACTCACTCATTTCTAGACTCGAGACAAATATGAAAAGTGTCAAAACTTCAAAACCACAGTGGCGTCTATTTCTGGGCGATTGCGTCGAAGGAGCATTAACTTGAGCCTTCGGAGTCCAAGGGTGCGTAGATTGCTACGCAACGCATCCAGGATGAGCGGCTACGACGGGCGGACGAAGGGCAAGCGCATCCGCAAGCCCCAGGCCGGCATATCCAACTCCAAGGCCCGATGGAAGTACCTGAGCGCGGACGTCTCGGACGTCGTCGACAAGCCAGCGGCCAAGCTCCGCGCGAAGGCCCGTAGGAAGTCCAGCGTCAAAACAGGACCGACGGAAAAGGGGGCGCTCAAACTCGGCTACGACATCGACGGCGACGGGTTCGTGGACGTCCGCGAGATGCGCCTCGCGAAGTTCCTGGACGCGATGCTGCTCGATCGACGAAAAGACCCCCTCGATGAAGGCCCCGAGCCAGCTGAAGCCGATTTGTTAGCAATGCGTCAGGGTGCTGGCCGACTACTTATCGCAAAGGAATTCGTGGAGCGCAACCACGAGCGACTTTGGAGATACGGCTCCATCTTCACGGGCATGAACGACGAGCAGGCCGCTCAGTTCATCGCGACCCACAAAAACTTCAAGAAGCTCATTCCATTCCTCGAGAGCACCGAGCGCAACCGCACTGTGCGCTCGTCGCACCAAATGCGCTCGTGTATTCATGGCGACGTTGCCGCCGACGAGTTGTCGGCCCCCACCTCGTCGGCCGAGCGGCAGACGTGGGTGGAGACGACTCGAAAGCTGCGCAGTTCGTCGTTCACCAAGCACCCGCTACCAGATTTGCAACCCAAGAAGAAGTTCGTGTCACCGGCGCTCGACCCCAACCAGCTCGATGACGTCGAGCCCAATCTGGCAGCTAGCGGGAGCAGCCCCGAGGTATTCTCCAACGCCTACGGGGCCATTGACATCGACGGAGACGGCATCGTGGACGACGACGAAATGAAGATGCACCTGCGTCTGCAGGAGGCCACAGGCAGCAGCAACAACCGCGACGAGGTGAAGGCGCGCCACCTCCAGCAGATCGAGGGGCGAAAGATGATGGTGGCGGACTTCGTGCAGCGCAACGCAGGCCAGATGTGGCTCTACGACGAGAGCTTCCGCTACAAGTCCACGGACCAGATCGTGGACGAGATAGCAAGTGGCGCCGGATTTGCGGCGGAATTCAACCGGCTGCGCGCCAAGGAGCGGCTCGTGAAGCTCAAGTCCTCGCTGGGCGTGTCCGGCTGCATCGTACAGCTGCCGCCCGCGGAACTGCCCGTGGACCCGACCAACGCGCTCGAGTTCCGCCGGGTGAAGGACCGCTCCGAGCTGCTCATGGCGCGCAAGGAGCTGCTGAAGCCGCTGCAGCAGCGTCGAGGGCTCGCCATGCCCGGCGGCGATTCCGCCGGGCCGCTACGCCACCGTCCACGAGGCATCCGCGAGGAACAGGGCGACATGGGGCGCTCCAAGAGCGACGGCAGCTTACTCATCGGCCTGCCGCGGATCTACGACACCCCCGTGAAAATCGAGCCCGTCGGTACATTTTCCGTTACCAAGTGGCGCCTAGATGCCAATTAACCTAAAACTTCAACATCACCGTAGAAACGCGATAACGCGCATGGTCCCATCGACTTGTAGTAAACCGAACGCGTTTGCGTTGTTCGCTGAAATGCAACGAGGTACGTCGCCAATCTTTCTCCGAGAGGGGTCGCTTGCTCGGCCACGTACCCGCGCGCTGCTCTGCTCCGCCTGACAATGCTCAAACTCAACCAGCACCTTGGTCATCCGGCCTCACTTTCCAATTGGCATTGGGACCAAGCACAAGCTCCAACAACAAGTCAAGAAACCAAGCGCTGCAAGTCAAGCGCAACACACTCCCGCACCACACACAACCGAAGCCATGGCGCAGCACGAGACCACGACCGCGGCGCTCGGCCTGGGCGAGCTGGGCATCCAGAACGACTGCAAGGTGTTCCACAACCTGACGTACGAGCAGCTCGCGGACCACGAGAAGAAGTTCAACGAGGGCACGTTCGTGGCCAACGGCACGTTCGCCGTGGACACGGGCAAGTTCACGGGCCGCTCGCCCAAGGACAAGTTCATCGTCAAGCAGGCGCCGTCGCAGGACAACGTCTGGTGGGGCTCGATCAACCAGCCCACGACGCCCGAGGTGTTCGACGCGCTGTACGCCAAGGCCGCCAAGCACTTCAGCGGCGTGGACCGCATGTACGTGTTCGACGGCCACTGCGGCGTGAACGAGAAGTCCCGCCTCAACGTGCGCATCATCACGGAGCTGGCGTGGCAGCACCACTTCGTGACCAACATGTTCATCCGCCCCGAGTTCTCGAGCGTGGCCGAGCACTTCAACGCCGACTTCACGGTCATCAACGCGTGCAACGTCGTGGACGAGGACTGGGAGGCGCACGGCCTGCACTCGGAGGTGTTCGTGATCTTCAACATCGAGAAGCACATGGCCGTCATCGGCGGCACGTTCTACGGCGGCGAGATGAAGAAGGGCATCTTCAGCATGATGAACTACTACCTGCCGCTGAACGGCGTGATGGCCATGCACGCGTCGGCCAACATCGGCAAGGCGGGCGACACGGCCATCTTCTTCGGGCTGTCGGGCACGGGCAAGACGACGCTGTCGGCCGACCCGAAGCGCGAGCTGATCGGCGACGACGAGCACGGCTGGGACGACGAGGGCGTGTTCAACTTCGAGGGCGGCTGCTACGCCAAGACCATCGACCTGAGCAAGGAGAACGAGCCGGACATTTTCAACGCCATCCGCCCGAACGCCATGCTGGAGAACGTCTGGATCGACGCCAACAACGAGCCCGACTACTTCAACTCGAGCAAGACGGAGAACGGCCGCGTGTCGTACCCGATCTACCACATCCCGCACCACCAGCCCAACTCGCGCGGCAACCACCCGAACGCCGTGATCTTCCTGACGTGCGACGCGTACGGCGTGCTGCCTCCGGTGTCGAAGCTGTCTGCGGGCCAGGCGCAGTACCACTTCCTGTCTGGCTACACGGCCAAGGTGGCGGGCACGGAGCGCGGCATCACGGAGCCGCAGGCGACGTTCTCGACGTGCTTCGGCGCGGCGTTCATGACGCTGCACCCGACCAAGTACGCGGACCTCTTGAAGAAGAAGCTGCAGGAGCACAACACGCACGTGTACCTGATCAACACGGGCTGGACGGGCGGCGTGTACGGCGTGGGCAAGCGCATGAAGCTGCCGTTCACGCGCAAGTGCGTGGACGCGGTGCTGGACGGCAGCATCAACGACGCGACGTTCGTCAAGGACCCGCTGTTCGGTTTCGAGATCCCGACGGCGGTGGCGGGCGTGCCGTCCGAGATCCTGAACCCCAAGGACTCGTGGACGGACAAGGCGGCGTTCGACGAGACGGCGCTCAAGCTGGCCAAGTCGTTCAAGGAGAACTTCAAGCAGTTCATCCTGCCGGGCAACGACCTGTCGGTCTACGGCCCGAGCGTGTGAGTTTAATGAGGCTCAGACGTTGACTGCTGGTCTGGGGTGGCCGGTTCTTGCGGAAGGTTTATTTTATCTATCTAGCTTCTTGGTGGTGTAGTTTGCATGTGGTCTTCCTCATTAAACTCAAATTAATATATACCGCATAGCTCCACTTGTTGCTCTATCGATAGTCATTTGGTGTGGACATCAGCTTTTAGCTGGAAGTTTGGCCGAGACTACCAGTACATGTAGTATGAATGAAGGGCGCGTTCGTCGGCCGCCGGCGTCGGGACGCGACTAGCGGATACCGGCAAGTTGAAGAGGTTTATTTTAGAGGCGACGATTGGCTGGAATTTCCGCGAATGAACGCGCTGACTCCGATGTTTGGATGGCATGCAGTGTGTACGTAGCGAGGGCAGGAGTGTGTGTGTGGCTCTTGCCCCGATTCGGAGCTGTTCAAACCGATGATGCGTTGAACAGGACGAGAGAAGAAGCCGATGCGGGCCGCTTCAAGCGGTCATCGAGGCGAATAAAACTTGTGGCCGAAAATTGACGACCAAGCCTATCGTAGCCCAGCCAACCACTCCCGCCCTCCGTTCCTTGTTACATCTATATGACCTCGAGCCGAGCTCACGCCTACGCGTGGAATTGACACTGCCACCGTGCCAGCCTGGCACGGCGTGCCTCGCACAGATGGTTGAACGCCGCGGGAGTGCATACGTATCGCACGTGTTGAAGCGCTCCACGATAAACCTGTGACGGAGGCCGCGCCGACAGATGGGATTAGATAATATAACGATACGAAACGCAAGCTGTGCGGTCACTTCGGGTCCGAGTCGTGTTGTTTTGAGTGGCCGTGTCCTTCCTCCTAAACCAAGCACCACGTCGGAGACCGCCGAGTGCGACCGGCGGAATTAGAATGGCCTTGCTACGCACGCCGAACACGTCACCAAGTGCACAACAGTCTCGTCTCTGGCGCGACGCGTCGATATGGCAACTTTGCCGAGAGGGCTGACCCACTTGCGCTTCGTATGCCCTAGGTGGCGCCAGAGACGAGGCCAAAGCCAACATGATTCTGATTGGCCGAAAAGGAGCACACTCCTGCGTCGACGAGGGCGTGTCGGCGGCGCCTCTTTGTTGCACCAAAAACCGGTGGGGCTCCGGTCGAAATGCAACGTGCGTAGCCGGCAGTCCGTGCTTCACATCGGGACTCAACGTCAAAGTGCTCACAGGCTTCACGCAGCCCTCGCAACAAAGCACTGTCGGCCACCCGTTGATCTCAGGAGCTCACTTCCCAATTGGAACTGGCCTGAGCACTAGCAGCTCCAGCAACCAAGCGCAACACATTTTCGCACCACACACAACCGAAGCCATGGCGCAGCACGAGACCACGACCGCGGCGCTCGGCCTGGGCGAGCTGGGCATCCAGAACGACTGCAAGGTGTTCCACAACCTGACGTACGAGCAGCTCGCGGACCACGAGAAGAAGTTCAACGAGGGCACGTTCGTGGCCAACGGCACGTTCGCCGTGGACACGGGCAAGTTCACGGGCCGCTCGCCCAAGGACAAGTTCATCGTCAAGCAGGCGCCGTCGCAGGACAACGTCTGGTGGGGCTCGATCAACCAGCCCACGACGCCCGAGGTGTTCGACGCGCTGTACGCCAAGGCCGCCAAGCACTTCAGCGGCGTGGACCGCATGTACGTGTTCGACGGCCACTGCGGCGTGAACGAGAAGTCCCGCCTCAACGTGCGCATCATCACGGAGCTGGCGTGGCAGCACCACTTCGTGACCAACATGTTCATCCGCCCCGAGTTCTCGAGCGTGGCCGAGCACTTCAACGCCGACTTCACGGTCATCAACGCGTGCAACGTCGTGGACGAGGACTGGGAGGCGCACGGCCTGCACTCGGAGGTGTTCGTGATCTTCAACATCGAGAAGCACATGGCCGTCATCGGCGGCACGTTCTACGGCGGCGAGATGAAGAAGGGCATCTTCAGCATGATGAACTACTACCTGCCGCTGAACGGCGTGATGGCCATGCACGCGTCGGCCAACATCGGCAAGGCGGGCGACACGGCCATCTTCTTCGGGCTGTCGGGCACGGGCAAGACGACGCTGTCGGCCGACCCGAAGCGCGAGCTGATCGGCGACGACGAGCACGGCTGGGACGACGAGGGCGTGTTCAACTTCGAGGGCGGCTGCTACGCCAAGACCATCGACCTGAGCAAGGAGAACGAGCCGGACATTTTCAACGCCATCCGCCCGAACGCCATGCTGGAGAACGTCTGGATCGACGCCAACAACGAGCCCGACTACTTCAACTCGAGCAAGACGGAGAACGGCCGCGTGTCGTACCCGATCTACCACATCCCGCACCACCAGCCCAACTCGCGCGGCAACCACCCGAACGCCGTGATCTTCCTGACGTGCGACGCGTACGGCGTGCTGCCTCCGGTGTCGAAGCTGTCTGCGGGCCAGGCGCAGTACCACTTCCTGTCTGGCTACACGGCCAAGGTGGCGGGCACGGAGCGCGGCATCACGGAGCCGCAGGCGACGTTCTCGACGTGCTTCGGCGCGGCGTTCATGACGCTGCACCCGACCAAGTACGCGGACCTCTTGAAGAAGAAGCTGCAGGAGCACAACACGCACGTGTACCTGATCAACACGGGCTGGACGGGCGGCGTGTACGGCGTGGGCAAGCGCATGAAGCTGCCGTTCACGCGCAAGTGCGTGGACGCGGTGCTGGACGGCAGCATCAACGACGCGACGTTCGTCAAGGACCCGCTGTTCGGCTTCGAGATCCCGACGGCGGTGGCGGGCGTGCCGTCCGAGATCCTAAACCCCAAGGACTCGTGGACGGACAAGGCGGCGTTCGACGAGACGGCGCTCAAGCTGGCCAAGTCGTTCAAGGAGAACTTCAAGCAGTTCATCCTGCCGGGCAACGACCTGTCGGTCTACGGACCGAGCGTGTAAGCGTGTGTAGTACAGTGTAGTTTATCGTACATGCACTTCATCCATCCGAATCAATATATACTAGTAAAAAAAAAGAGTTAAAGCGAATAGTATCCATTGGATACCCCGCAAGTTGAAGTGAATGCCTATTCATGCAGCGATTGGCTGAACTAACTAAGGTGGACCAATGTACTATTGTACCGGCCGATTGGGATCAGTCACCGACTTTACGAGGTCCTAACTTTTCTTGTAGACCGAATTTTTTAATGCGGATTTTTTTACTTGAGAGTTCGCTGTGTGATGCAGCGATTTGGTGAAAACGAGCGTCTATAGACCAATCTCCACGAAGTTATAGCTTGCTCAAGAAAATAATTCGCCAAAAGTCCATTTCGTCGTCTTGACGTCAGATGATAGGTCGTGATCCCAGCTGGTTTTGGCAATATATTACGTGTAATTTATTCCACTGTAATATTTGGTACCTCTATACCATCAGTTGTTGTCAAAATCAATTTTATGCAAACAGAACCGCTCAGATACTATGACTGCTCAGCACTGGAAAATGTAGTCCTCCACGAACACCTGCTCCACTGCGGCATTAGCCTCGGCTTGGGCTTCTGCCTCCTCGATGGCGCGACGCTTCTCCTGATCCTCCCGCACCTTCACCATGTACTCGTTCTCCTTCCTTTGCGCCTTTCGATACGCTCCTCTCCACGTGCGGCTTGTCACCTTGTTGAGTGAAGCCCCAAGCTTCACTCCAAGCTCGGCCATTGACTTTGCCGGAGCGATGGCGATGCGATTCTTCACTACGCCCCATACCACCTCGATTGGCTGGAGTTCGGGGTGGTACGGGGGCGTGTAAAATAAGCGATGACCGTACTCTCGGGCAATGATGTTGGCCGCGTAGTTGGTCTTGGGCTTGGCGGCAGCTACGAGCCTTAGCAGCGACGCGTTCCTGGTGTCCGTGCCCCATGGGATGCCGTGCTCGAGGAGCCAGCACAGGATCCGCTCCTTCTTCCAGCCCTTCTTCGGTGCTGGTTTGATAATGCGCCGGTGGTAGCTGGCACCATCCATCACTATGTTGCACTCGCCGTAGTCGCGCTGCAGCGTACAGCACAACTTCTTAAACCAGTCCTCGAACTTGTCGCTGTCAAAGTTGCCATGGTAGTCCTGGTCTTGGGACCCGGTCAGATCGGACTGCCAGTACTTGAGCGAGTCCTTCACCCACTCGCCGTGCAAACCGCCGTTCTTGCGATACAACACTCCGGCACCAACAACACAAAACCGCCGACCTTTACCGCTTTTTGCGTAGCGGATACGATCCGCTGGAAGCCACGACCGAGAAGCAACGTGGTGCTCGTTGACGTAGCTCTCGTCCAAGAAAACTTCCGGCCTGAGCGGATTGCGGTGATGATCGCGGTTAGCAACCTTCTTGAGCAGATATTCTGCGCGAAACTTGGCCGTGCCTGCGGCGTCCGCCGCGATGTTGCGCTTCTGACCCACTACGTACGAGAACCCCAGCCGCTTCACCACCTTCCGCATCGTACGCAGCGGAACAGTGAAACCTGCCACATTTTGTAGCCCAGTGACGACATGAGCAGCGTTTGTGGGGTCCTGGTTTAAATTACGGTCCGAAATTATTTTGCGGATTTCGGACCCGTAATTTTCAGCGACAGAGCGACGGCGATGCCCACGGGCGCCGAAGGTGCTCGCGAAGAGCGGGTCGTGGTGCTTGTTCCAGTGCGCCAAGACGAACGAAATGGTGCTGTACGCGTAGCCCGTGATGTCCTTGATCAGTTGGCGTAGTGTGCGTCCCGGGCGGCGGAGCCCTTGAGCCAATTCAGCCTTCAACGTGCGGTGAAGTCGGACGAGCTGATATTTTTCAGCGGCGGTGAGGACGTGCTTCGGCATCGATTGCGAATCGAATAATGAACGGATTCCAATGAAACAAGGACTGGCGGGTGCGCCAGAGCACGCCGGAGCGAATGCCACTTGTTGCATTGTGATTGGCTTAGTGGTTGAGACAGGAGGTCAATTTTTCTAGTGACATGTTTTCATTGTGACCGATCCCAATCGGCCGGTACAATACGTAGTAACTTCAACTGCTCAGTGGAGAAAAAGCGACCAAGCGCCATGCACTTGATCGACTCGTCCGTGACTTGAAAGCAAAGCCAACGTTGTGCAAGGTGTACAGCCAGCGTTATATATCGACAAAGGACACTTCACTCCCTACCGAATGGTTGTGTATAACAACGCGATAGTGGCCGCCAAGATAGCACAACTCCTTGGCCAGTGGAAGTGGTCTGGCGGAGGAGGCACAGTGGCAACCTCGAAAGGAGCGTTCGTACTGGGGCAGCGCCCAAGAAAGCCCGCAGTGAGAATGCCAGACGTCGCATACACACCGCGAGATGAGGGTTGGATCGAACACAGATGTGGACGTACCGTGGAGACTTGTATGCCCCGACCTTCGTCATTGAAGTTGACCAACTCTCCGGTCGTGGATCCCAACGCAGCGCAAGATGCGCAACGGGTACTTCAAGCATGACGTTCAGTTGGACTGGTTGATTGACCCGCGCCCCGGTCACTACAAAATGTATGAGTACTATTTGAATGAAGACGGACAGGTGCAATGCTCGGCCGACACTGCATGGAGAGAGCTCGCTGGCCGCGATGTTCTTCCCGGGTTCACTCTTGCCAGTGTCGCGGTCCTCCTCCGTTAGGGTCGAGTACTTCGGCCAACAGAGAGTAGACGCTTAGCTTGCTGGTAGGATGCTAGAGGAAAGGAAGACAGTCTCGTAAAAATGCAAAGGGTTTCTTGCGTTTAACGAGGAGAATTCACGACTGAATCTCCACACTACGTCTTGCGCGGTCGACGGCTACCCCGCCGACCCGCTCTTCACCTACTTCAACTCCTTGGGGACGCCTCACCTCCTGTCCTTGAGCCCCACTGCGTCCATGCCATCCGTCCTTGGATCCAGACGGCCGAGCACTCCGTGCTCAGCCCCTCGGCACGCGCCATCTTCGCCCCGAAGAGTGGTCCCCACGCTCAGACTTGGAATGCTTGCCCGTCCTCTCCCTGCTCCTCTCGCAGTCGCGCTTCCTCTTGCTCCAGGGCTCCTTCAAGCAACTTCAAGAGGGCTGTCAGTCCGGGTCTCAGCCGTGACCCGCGACAACTCTCCCCGACTTCGGGCTGCCGTCCTCGGCCAGCCACCTCATCGACGTCCACCGTCGCCTTCACGGGGCACGTCGGACCATGCGCATCTTCTTCGTCCACGACCACCGCCACTTGTTCCGCCCTGTTCGTCACCTTCGCCGTTTGGACCACCGTAGACCGACGACGCCCACCTCGTAGCTTGTTGAGACTTTCACTCTCGGCGCGCTCGCGCGTCTTCTTCCGCTCGCGCAGCGTGTCGAGCCCCGCAGCGGCCACCTTCCGTGGCGCCTTCGTTGGCATGCGGCCCTGGCACCGCCGCACACAGTGGTCGAGAGGGGAACGTACCAGCCCATCTCGTTCACGACGTTCTCCCCTAAGGACATCATGTCGGACGAGTTTTCCGACTTCGAGGACGACGACGGCGTGCCTACCGCGCTCGCTCCCGCCGCCGACGCCGAGTGAAGCACCCTCCGTTCCAGCGTCCAGCGACGCCTGAATGTGCCACACCAACTTCTTTTAATCCAATTAATTCAACTCGAAACTTCGTTCTCCGTGTAGTTCTCGTTCTCCATGTCCGCCAAGCGTAGCACTTCCAGGGCGTCACCATTGCCACGTAGAGTTCCCATAATGCAATAAAACCAAAACAATATTCAATCTTCACGAGCTTCGAGGCACACTGCCTCACCTTGAAGCTATTCACAATCACCGCCTCCTTCTCCCAACCGGGGTCGAGCTCGACGCCGGCGCTAGAAGAGGAGCTCATCCTCGTCAACCACAGCGTTGGCTTCCATGAGCCGCACGCTCCGTCGTAGCTCAGGCAGACCTTTCTTCCTCCGTTCGGCGTTCTCGTACGCCGTCACCAGCATGTCGTACTCAGGCGACAGCGCGTGACAGCCAGAACGTCTCGTACGTCGCTGTCAGCGCCAAGTACTGCACTTCGCGTTTCTCCACACGTTTCCCCACAATGTCTATCACGGGCGAGCCCGCATTCGTGAACGCCGTCTCCTCACCACCGATGGTGACGCGTTCCACGTAGCTCGTTTCCGGCAGGTCGTCCTCCTCGAGAGGGCCTTCACCTTCAGCTTCGGGGGTGCCGTCCACGCCTTCGGGCACGTCGCCCACTAAAGGCCGACTCCACCGCCCCTTGAACCGCTTCAACCTGTTGACATTCACGGTCACGACCTTGTCGGGATGGCTCGGGATGTCAATCCTGTACGCGTTCTCCCCGACTTGGCCGAGTACCCGATAGGGTCCGTGCCAAGTGAACGCGAGTTTCTTCGTCTTCCGTTCACCTCGACGAGCCCGGAAGAGCTGGTATACCCAAACAGCGTCTCCCACCGCGAACGCAACTTCTTTCTGCTCACTCAGCCGTCGCTCGTGACGGTCCTGAGCCTTGATCAGCTGGCGCTCGACCATGCGCCGCGAGTCGTGCAGCGACTTGTACAGCTTGCGCCTGTACGCGGCCACCTCGCTCGACTTCCAGTCCGAACCGGTGTTCATAAAGGCCAGATCCAGCGTAAGCTTCGGGTCTCGTCCATAGAGGCTAAAGAACGGCGAATCGCCGAGGGCCTCATGGTACGAGGACCGATACGCGAACAGCACGCGCGGCAAGTAGACGTCCCAGTCGTCTTGGGACTCGTGCACGAACATTCTTAGCATACCCAGCAACGTGCCGTTGAACCGCTCGACTAGCCCTTGTGTCTGCGGGTGGTACGCCGACCCGAAGAGCTTCTTAATACCCAGCGTCTGGTAGAGCGAGCGCGCGAGCTCGGACGTGAAGTTTGAGCCGCGATCGCTCAGCAGCCGTTCGGGCACTCCGTGCCTGCAGATCACGCCGTCCACCATGACGTCCACGAACGTGATCGAGTCTAGCGCCGTCACTGCGAACGCCTCCACCCACCTAGTGAAGTAGTCCACGAAGTCCAAAATGTACTTGTTGCCGCGCTCCGTCTCAGGCAGCGGGCCAATCGCGTCCACTACCACCAATGAGAACGGACCCGACAAGTCCATGATCGGCATCCGTTGCATACGGCCTGCCTTCCACGGCCGAGACCCCTTCCCACCGTTGCATATCGGACAGCAGCGCACGTACTCGGCCACGTCCTTCTTCCATCCAGGCCAGTACGCGTGCCGCCGCACCCGATCCATCGTCTTCGTCTTGCCCAGATGCGCCGAGAAAATGTCGGCGTGACAGTAGTGCAGCACCGTTTCGATGAACGGCAACGGGATGACGGGCACCGTGATCGTGTTCGCCGGTCCCGCCCGTGCCTTCAGGTACACGCGACGCATCAGCACCCCATTCTTCATCACGAAGTTCGGCGACATCTTCGGGATTAACACCCGCAGCTGAGTGTCCATCGAGAGAGCCCCGCTCTCGAGGAACGCCTTCATCGCCACGATCCACGGCGTGCGCTCTTGCTCTTCGACGAACTTCTCGCTGTCGAGGCCGATGACGTCCACGGTGGAAGGAGAATCCGTCTCCGCCCTCCCGCTCTCATCCTCTTCCTGCTCCTCCTGAGTGAGACGTCGACCTTCGCCTTGCACGGCCTCCTCGGAGCCACGAACGCCCTCCGATCCGCCCTCAGCGACTCCGCTCTCCCCGACTTGGACGACGCTACGCTCGTCCTCGTTCGGAGTCAGGCCCGACTCGACTCGTTCGTCTCGACGTTCATCGTCTCCATGCGGTGCGTCGGCCTCGACGGCCGTACCCCCGTCGCCAGCCGCTCCAGCTGTCCACACGTCCTCCAGGCGCAAGGGGCGCCCCCCTTTATTACCAGCGTCCCTTGGATTTGCACGCTCCCCGACTTCGTCGGCGTCACGCCCCTCAGGCGTCGCCACGGGGATCCAGACGTCCTCGATACGTAGCGGCCGTAACCGACCCGTGCCGCCGTCACCCCGACGCCCGGGTGGGTTCAGCAAGTCGCGCATGGTCACCGCTCCGACCACCGGTCGTTGTCTTAGCCTCGACAGGCCGTCCGCGTGGCCCATGAGCGACCCCGCTCGATGGTGAATCTTGAACCGCAGCTGGGACAGCTCCATTGCCCAGCGTGCCAACTTCGCGTTCGTCGTCCGCGTATTCTCACCGAATATCCAGGTTAACGCCTGATGATCCGTATAGAGATCGAACTCGGCATGGTCGAGGTAGCACAGGAACTTCCGTGTGGCCCAGACCACGCCCCAGCACTCGATCTCGGTCGTTCCGTCCGTCTTCTTGATCCAGTTCCGCTGCGACCCCACTAGCCTCTTGCTCGCGTACGCGATGGCCCTGTCTCGGCCATCGACTTCTTGCATTAGACACGCTCCCACGGCCAAGTGAGAGGAGTCCACATACAACTTGAACCTCTTAGTAAAGTCAGGATACACAAGAATCGGAGGACGCACCAAGTTGCGTTGCAGCTGATGGAACGCTGCATCACAGTCAGCATCCCAGTGGAAGGCCGTCTCCTTTTGCTTCAGACGCTCTAGCGGCGCTGCGATCGCCGCGTACCCCGGAATGTACCTCCGAAAGTAGCTCGTTAGCCCAAGGAACGCACGCAGTGTGTGCAGGTCGTGCGGCTTCGCGATGTTGAGCACTGCCTTCACCTTCTCGGGGTTGGGAAGGATGCCAGTGGGCGTCACGATGTGACCCAGGAACGCAACCTGGTCACGGCCCCAATGGCACTTCTTCATCTTCAGCTTGAAGCCAGCCGCTCGGAACCGCTCCAGCACCTGACGTGCACGGACCAAGTGGCTCGCGAAGTCGTCACTGAACACGACGCAGTCATCCAAGTACACGAGGCACGTCCGCCACTTCAGGTCGACTAACACGTTCTCCATCAGGCGCTCAAACGCCGGCACCGCATTGCACAACCCGAATGGCATGACAAGCCATTCATACAGACCGAACTTGCTCGTAAAGGCCGTCTTCTCGACGCTCCCCGCCTCCATGGGCACGTTCCAGTACCCGGACGCGATGTCCATCGTCGAAAAGAGCTTCGCCCGCCCTAAGACGTCCAAGATGTCGTCAATGAGAGGCATGTGATAGCTATCCTTCACCGTAACAGCATTGAGCTTCCGATAATCAATACAGAAACGAATTCCTCCATCCGGCTTGCGTATCATCAACACAGGACTTGCCCAGGGACTCGTAGAGGGACGTATGAGGTTGAGCTCCAGGTATTGCTGGATCTCCGCCTCCATCACATCGCCCTCAGCCTTCGACACTCGGAACGGGGGCTGCTTGATCGGAGCATGCGTCCCCGTATCGATGCTGAACTGCAACAAGTCCGTCCGTCCCGGACGCTTCGACGTCTCCACAAACATGTCTCTGAACTCGCCCAACATGCTCGCGAACAGCTCTTGCTGCTCGGCGTCCATCGCCGAGTCGCTAAAGTCGGCCTGCATGTCCTCAGCTGCGACCTTGGCCAGCTCCGACTGCATCTTTGCTACGCCCGCGTCCTGCGACGGAGTCCTTGCGACCGATACGGCTCCAATGACCGTGCTCACGTCCTTCGTCTTGGGCGGCCCCTCACGCTCGAACGAGAAGGCCGACTCAGGCACGGCGGACGCGACTGCCACCACGGCGCCCTCGCTAATGACCATCTCCTCGGTCGAGGCATTGCACACCTCGACCAGGACTTGTCCTTCGTGCACCGTGCATAGAGTCCTAGCCACACGCAGTGACGCTTCGCCTCCAGCGACGCCTTCAACCAGCACGACGGCGCCCTGTTTGGCCCCGCCGCGCACCTTCGACCGCACCAACGCCTGTGAGCCAGGCTCCAGGCGTACCGTCGCCGCTGCACTCGCGGAGTATGACTCCTCCACGCGAGTCTCGCCCAACGGGATCACCTCACCAGTATCCTTGAGCATCATCGTCTGCGCTTCCATGTCGACCACGGCACGGAACGACCGCAGCGAGTCCGTGCCTAAAATTGAGTCGACGTGCAGGCGGTTCACAACCGCGAACGGCAGCAACTTCTCCACGGAACCGAGCGTCACGGGCAAGTCGATCACGCCCTTGATCTGAACCTCGTGCCCCGTGACACTGTCCAGTCCCCCCGTGTACGGCCTCAAAGTCTCGGCCGAACGGCCGAGCCACTTGAGCACCTTCTTGTCCACCAGACTCGCAATCGCGCCCGTGTCAATGAGCATCTCCGCCGGCACCTCGCCGATGAAACCTCCCGCCAAGGCTTCAACACCGCCCACACTGCCAATCACGCGCTTGCCTTCGGGGACGACCCGCTCGTCGTCCTCCTCGCCATCATCAACGGGTCTCAGCCCCGGCTTACGGCGTCTCGACCGCCCCACGGCGCCGATCACGTGAACGCAGTGAGGGGACTCTTCCTCCTGAGCCTTGTCTCGCTTCGGAGGTCCCTTCACCACGCACACCGTGTCGTCAGCCTCGAACGACACGTGCTTCTCGCTCTTGCTCGGGGCACTGTCCTTGCCCACTCGAGCCTCAACCACTCCTCTCTCGGCACGCAGCTTGAGCTTCTCGCAGATGGTCGTCGCCTCCTTGGCGTAATACCGTTCGGCCCAATCCGCTAACACTCGCAGCCGCTTTTCGTCGACCCCCTTGAACGACCTCCGGAGGCGCTCACACAGCCACGCCTTCTCGTTCTCGGCCAGGTCGGCCCCATTCTTGTCACGGAACGGGGGCACCTCGTCATTGGCGCCTTCTTCACCGTCCCTCACCAACTCCGTCAGTCGTCGGTGAACGACCTTTCGTATCACTGACCGACTGCTAAACGGAACCGTCTTGTCTTCACGGCCCAACTCATCCTTGGTCACGTTCTCGGGCGCTGCCTCACTCGCAGCGAGACTCGAGCACACGTTCCGCACGACTTCCTGCTCTACCGCAGCCTCATCTTCCCCGTGTTCCCCCGCTGGCCCGATAGTCCTCTGTTCCGATCCACCGCTCACCTGAGCCGCGGCACTCGTGGCCTCGACGACTCCTGCGCGTGGTTTGGGACTGTCAGCGACGGCCACCAACGGGCCTGTCGACTTTGCTTCTGGTTTCTCGTAGGGCCCTTGCCCCTTGAAGTCACGGTTGGCGCGCTTCGCCTCGCTGGACACGGCCAGCGTCTTCTCGTACCACTCCAGCCAGTACTCGGGCGTGGAGACGGCACTTCGCGCCACCTCCTTCGTCCGCTCCAGCTTCTCCACCGGAATCCCGAGCATCTTGCTCATGTCCTCGATGCTCATCGCCTTCTGCCTCGTGGCGTTCTCTTTCATGCGCCTTCGAAGCTCTACTTCGTCACGGGGGAACAACCGTTCCTCCAACTCCTTGTCGTACTCCTCGGGTTCGTCGCTCGCCAACCCGTACTCACCCTGTTCGAGCAGCTCCAGCTCTCGGTCGGTGAACAGGCGTCCGTGGCGAGCCTGAGACGCTCCACCCTTGGTACTCTTCGTCGGAGATGTTCCGCCCGCCTCGGCACGGACCCGAGCATCCAACTCGTCCGTGCCGTTCGCCTTGGTCACGGTGGAAAACCGCTCCAGCCGCGCGACCTCAGCATCCTCAATGCAATCTTGCAGCGTGTCCTTGCCGGCGCTCACCTCGCAGGGTGCAGTTCCGGCGTCCAGGCCCGACGCCGCCTCTTCCGAGTTGATCGGGACAGTGCCTCCTGACGCACCGCCCGCGTTTGTCCTATCATTCGGGCCGGTGCTCTCCGTCGCACCGCCCTTGTCGTTCGTATTGTCCATGGCCGCTGCCGTTGTCACGCCGGCGGGGCCTTCGTCCTCGTCCGCGCCCGAGCACTCCGTCGCTCCAGGGACGCGCATTCCAGTCCTGACGGCGCCCGCAAGCACCGCCTCTTCGTTCACCTTCACCTTGGTGGAGCTTTCCACCTTCCATCCGCGGTGACCTTCAGCAGGACGAGTGCGGTGTCGCCGCCCTCGTCCTTGTCACTACTCGTTCCGTGAGCGGTAAGGTCGCCTCGCGGGGCCGCACCCACCGTCTCTTCCGTCTCTTCCGTCTCATCACCAGCCTTTTCCGTCGATCCGTCTTCGGCACGCACGCCGCCGACTTCGTCGCGCGACGCACCGCCCTCGTCCTGCGGAGCACTAAGCCGATCGTCGATCTTCACCACCAACGCCTTGACTTTCTCCGCCGTGTCGCCCGTCAGGCAAGAGGAAGGAGCGACACTCCCTTCCCCTTCCTCCTGCCCCCATCACGCTTGGTCCAGGACCGCCGCCAGCACGGCAGTGTCCTTCCCTTCCAAGCTCTTGAGCAGATCCTTCAGTTGCGCCTTGTACGGACACTTCGACATGAAGTGGTCCGTGCCGTCGCACAGATTGCACAGCCTCGTCCGCGGTCCTTGAGCACTACCTCCTCCGCCCCGAGAACCGCCATTCGACGGCGTCCTGGGCAGGTAGCACTCCATCGAGAAGTGACCATAGTCGCCGCAGCGGTTGCACGTCCCCTTTGCACGGGAGCACGTCAACCGACTGCAGTTCTTCCGTTCGCAACGGCCGCACACGGTCTCGCCTTCCTGCGTGCGCGTGTCAGGTGCCATCCGGATGCGGAGTCGTCGCTCCGATCCAGCTCCGTCCGACCTGCTCGAATTCGAAGTCTCTGCCTGAGCAGGCGCCGCGACATTGATCGAGGGCCGGCGTGGAGAACGTGGAGGTTGGGGCGTCGACGCCAGGGCCTTCTGCTGCTGCTTCAGCATCCCATGCATCTCTTGCACCTGGTTCTCCAGCTTGGACTGCCCTGACTTGCCACTGCCCGACGCTCCGGCGTTCTCGGCGAACTCGTCCTCTTCCTCCACCGGTCGATGCAGACCCTTGAACAGGAGCAACGTGCCAGCCTCCTCGATCGTCGAGACTACGCTTGCGTTCAGCATGGCACGCAACTGCTTGTTGCGGATGCCCTCCATGAAGAACTCGTACCGCATGCGCGGCTCGTTGTAGTGTAGAGCCTCGCACATCCGGTTGACGCGGTCACCCCACTCCTCGACTGACTCGCCGTAGTTCCGCCTAGCGGTCCGCAACTGGTTCCACATCTGCGCCGGCGTTCGGCTGACGAACCGGTTGTGGAAGCGGATCTTGAGCGTCATGAAGTCCTCGATCCGGGAGTTGTACCACCACTCCTGACCAGTCTTACCCTTCAGACACTGCTCGAACGCTGTCAGCCTCAGAGCGTCGTCCATTCCTTCAGTGCACTTCTCGAACGACCTCCAGAACGCGGCAGCGCGTTCACACGATGCAACCTCAGAGTAGAACGGCACGATGACCTTCACCGCATTGCGGAGCTCCGTGGGGATACCACCCACCGAAAAGCCTCCATACGCATTGCTTGTGGTCCCTTGCACAATTCGGCCGCCACCAGAGTAGCTAGCAGCAGGCGCAGGAACGGGCCCAGCGGACTGAGGAGCAGCATGAGGCTCAACATAGCCAGCGTACCCCTGGCCGTACCCGGTCGACTCCGACGCCACCGGGGGCACGTACTGCTGGTATCTGGGCTGCTGTCCGTACGTCCCCATGTCGATGCTCGACGCAGCCACCGGCGTCGTCGCCACATTCGCTGTCGCCTGTCCACGGTATGGGCCACTCCACGACGGCTGGTTCACGGACACGCTCATCCTCGGTGTCATCGCGTCCGCGCGCTGGAACGACGGGTAGAACGCGCTCGCAGGCGTCGCTCCGCCGCCACCACCCATCGGCGTCTGCGCGATTGTCACACCCCCGTACGAGGGGATCGCTGCCATTGATAAAGCACTCGGTGTCGGAGCCGATGTCGCCCTAGGCGTCGGTGTCGGCACCGACGGCACCGGGCGAGTCAAGACCGCCGTAGTCGGCGGCGGCACGGTCGCGATAGGAGCAGTATTCGGCCCCTGCGCGCCGGCCGCCGTAGCACCACTCGTACCCGTTCCCGTCCACCGTCCAGGATACCGCTGCAGCGCCTGTCGGACCAAGGCGTCGAGGTACGCATCCGCGGAGAGATTAGTCGCCCCCACGGTCGGCGCACTCCGGCTTGCCTGGGCAGCCGACGCCGGCTGGGTAGTCACCACCGGCTGACTCGCCGGCCCAGCCGCTTGATACACTTGGGTCGCCACACTGGGCGCTCTCGCCGCTTGACCCGTTCCAGCCGCAGGCGCAGGAGTCCGTTGCGCGCTCGCTGCCACCGGCGGAGCCAGAGTCGTTCCTCCAGTCGGTTGGGTCGCCGGGCCCTGAGCGGTCGGCGGGTTAATGTTCAGCGCGCGAGTCAATACCCGCGCAAGCAGGTCCACTCTTGGATCCCCGCCCGCCTGCTGAGTCCCACTCGACGGGCCCGTCCCGGCAGCTGCCGTCGAAGGGGCGCTCGCCGAGCCCATCACCGGGGGAGCCACCGAAGCTACCGCTGTCGCGGGCATTGCCACCGAAGACGCCTGGGCCGCAGGCACGGGCGTCGCCGTTGGAGGCGGAGCTGTGCCAGTCACAGTCGTCGTCGGCACTCCTCCCGCAGGCGCGACTGCAGCCGTCGCCGCAGCTTCGACCCACGATAGAGCGTCGGCCCACGTTATCGGCCTCGTAGCCCCCGCTCCCGTAGTCGCCATAGGAGAGGGAGTCGCGAACGCGGAAGTCGGCACCGCGCTCACCCCTCCCGTCACGGACGACACGCCGTCCGGCGTACTCCCGCTCGTTCCCGGTCCCGAGGACGTCGGCACCAACGACGCCACTACGCCAGTCGTCGCGATCGGCGCAGTCGCCGCGGGCACGCCTTGGACCCTACCACCCGTCACCACAGGAGCTCCTTGCACTAGCTCCCGGAGGGACGCGTCCAGCGCACGCCGCCCACGCGACGTCTCCAGCAGGCCCGGTCGCCCCAGGGCGTCGTCGCCCAGCCTCAGGGCCGGCCTTTCGACCGCCTCGCCCACGGGCACCGCCGTGGTCACCACGCCTCGAGCCCCGCCGTCCTGTCCGACGGCTTGCTCCTCCACGATTGGGGCCAGCACGCCACCGGTGTGACGGGGCACACAGCACTTCTTTACAGAGGAAGCAGGAGTATACAAACTCCAAGTGAACTGCCGTTCACGTGTCCCTGGCCTTAAGGGGACGACTTGACTTGCTACAAAGGAGTAGGTTATAAGACAGACTGTATTTTGGTAGAGGTTAACTTGGTCTAATACAAACTACAAGTTAACTATACAAAAGCCCACACAAACTCAAATGGTTGGCTTGCGGAGCTACTGGTACCATGTACCATGTACCATGTACTCGGGAGAGTGACACCCGTCACTCTTCATGTAATGGGTACACTTGATTGTACCCCGTTACATCCTCCCCCACTTATCTGAGAATCACATCTGATTCTCCAATCAGCTTCGAGAGAATCCGAACACCCAAAGGTCGGATTCTCGGGCGCCGCCGCCGCAAGGCCGGCGCGCCTCATTGTCACACCCTCAGTGACTTGTGCCCGCAGCGGGCACCCCGCGCGGCACCTCCCTGCCCTCGGCGATGTAGGCATCAAAGCCGACGCCTCTAGTGGCCGTATCCACAGCGCTAGCAGGCGCAGAGTGCCTTGGCACGGGATGCATGTGCCTCCAAACTTGCGGTTCCTGTCGCAGACCACCAGCAGTTGGCGTCACATGGCCCTTGGGCCCTGCTGGCACGTTCGTGCGACGGTACCTCCCGCAAGGGACGGCACCTTTCCGGTCAGCGCGAAGCGTAACCATAGAGAGAGCGGTGCGGCTCATCTCCGGCCATGACAGCGGTCCGACAGGACCCCGCTTCGTCACGGCGTAGTGTGTCGGTCGTCTGAGTTCATCGGCACGACCCATGGGCAGAGGTCAAACGTTGACCAAAGCCAAGAAGCATCCGGCTTCATCGTCGCCATAGTCCCGGGGACCACGGCTGCTGCTCGCAGCCAGCTCATCGTTCAGAGCAACGCGGCGGACTTGTTCAAAGTCCTGCCCCGCGTCACGGCCATCGTGTCGCCGACGCTGAGGTGTCTTCCACCGACACCAAGGTACCGCGATGGTACTTCGTCATGGTGCGAGGTACACTGGCCTCCGTCACCAGCGATCGCATCATGCGTCGCGGCGATCAACACCAGGTCGGTGTGCAAGCAAGGCCGCATGGCACACAGTCCATACCGGACCTCAGGGTGTACGGGGCACCACCCCATACACCAAAGGCATGTCGTGTACCACATGAACCACGACCGCCATAGTGCCTCGCGCACATCAAGTGCCACGTGCACGACAAGTGCCGCGTGCACTGCGAGTACCTCGCGTACTCCAAGTGCCCCGCGCACAGTGAGCGTCAGGTGTCACGTGCACTCGTATGGCTTCGCGCCTTACAAGCACGGTATACACCGCGCTAAGTGTGAATGCCCGCAAAGGCAACACGTTCGAGCTCACCCTTCGTGGGCAACACCCAGGCTCCTTGCCGTTGACTACCTGGTCGGCAGACGTGTCGCGCCCAGCGTAGCAACAGCATGGAGCTGTCCCTCGGGTTCGTCCTGGTGGACAACACCCATGCTCGGGGCTGATGGCAACCTGGCCGGCAGACGTGCCGCGCCCAGCGTAACCACAGCCTTGAGCTTCAGCATGATGCTGATAGCTAACTGGCCGGTAGACGTACCGCGTCCAGTGTAGCAACAGCATCAAGCTACGGCATGGCGATGCGTACGCGCACATGCCTTCGTCCGCGGCCCAAGCCGCAGACCGGCTGCCATGTCCTCACCCGACAGATGCAGCCTTCCCGCAGCGAATGTGCGCGCCACCTTCGGCCCAGCAGCGGCAGTGACCACTGCCAAAGCTGCTGGCCATCGGTCACCAAGACCATGGGACCTAAGCAGCTGCGCATCAGGTCCAGCACCTTCGTGCAATGCTTCGTGAGTGGTTGCACCATGCAGCCACTACACCGGCTTCTGTGAAGAAGCAAGTCTCATGCCAGAGACTTCGGGAGGAAGGGCACTTCCGATCTCCTCCCCCACTTACGATTAGAACCCCGGTGGGTCAGGCAGCAGCCGACTGCCTAACCTCGCGCCGCCCTGCAGTGCCGAGTCGCTATACCAGCAGACTCCGGTGGCGCGGGCAGCTTCCTTGCTTGGGCTCCGGGTCAACATCGTCGACCAAGGCTTGGTGTGTACCAGCCTTTATGCAGTTTGAGTCTGCGTGACTTGACGTGGTACTCTGTTACCCACGTCTGCGGGTGAAGACACCCATGACAGCGTACGGCTTGTCCTTCCTTGAGAGTAGCTGCATTACATGCACGCATACTCAGACTCTGCCATCTCGGCACCAAGTCCTGGACACTTGTTGCCCCAACGCCGCTCAGTGACCGCGGCCATCGCAGGCAGACCGAGCATGCTCCTGCATGTGGTCAATTGAGGTGTCGCCCTCCTGCAGACACACTCCAGGTCGTGATCGACCATATGCGCCGAGTCGGCGGCGACGCAACATGCATCACCGCAGGTACGACATGTACCCAAGCCACGTCTACTGTGCGCATGGCCACAGCTGCGCCGGCCGAACCCCCCAGTCGAACGTCATCCATGATGACCGGGATGCTAAGCCCTTGGAGGAAGGAAGTGCTTCCGGGCACTCCTCCCCCGCTTAAAATCAGAGCCGTGCGGAGCCTCGAAGAGGACCGTGCGGCTATGACATCGTGACAGTGTCACGGGCTTCTTAAACTCCGCGTGGACATCCACCACACGCGAGGAGACCCAAGTGACCTGATCACTAGTCCTGGTCATACTGACCGTGCGTGGAACTAAGTTACCCCCGCAGGAGGTGCACCGCGCGACTCCCTTCCGGCTCATGCGGAGCCTTGCCGCATCGTGTGGAATTACGTTACCCACACAGGAAGCGCATCATGCGACTTCACAATCAGTTTCCGTCTGAGTGACGCGTGTGGAACTATGTTACCCACACAGGAAATGTATCGTGCATCTCCCTCATCAGTTTTGGTCTGAGTGACCTGGTGTGGAACTGGGTTACCCACACAGGAAGTGCCTGCAGCGCCTTCCTCTTCAGTTATGGTCTGGGCGACCGTGTGTGGTACTTGGTTACCCACACAGGAAGCGCGTGCAGCGCCTTCCTCTTCAGTTAAGGTCTGGGCGACCGTCCGTGGTACTTGGTTACCCACGCCGGAGATGCCTTGAGTGGCCTCCTCAGCATTACATGCTCTTGTGCGGAACTAAGTTACCCGCAAGTCAGTGGTCCTTGGTTACCCACCTGGTGGCGTCACCGAACACCACCCTTGTCAATGCTCATACCGAGCAATGACTCTCAGCACTGGAGTTGCTTCTTGAGGCAGCTCCACATGCCAGGCGTAACAGCCCTCGGTTGGTCATCCTGTCAGTGATGCCTCCCTTCTTCTTCTTCGTCTTGTCCGACGCATCCAGCGCCCTGGCGGTCCCTTCGGACGCCCTTGTGTCTGACCAGAGGTGGGAACATGACTCACCAATGCTCTGTCAGACACAGAGGGCCGACTTAGCCTCAAAGGCATTGTCGCGCTGCTCGACCGAGAGCCCGTGTAGTTTGCACAGCTCACTCAGGGCCAAGCCATACTTGTCCAGGCCAAGGGTATATACGGTTCCATGCCCAGGGCCATCTTCGGCACCATGTCCGGGACCATGTACGGGTCCATGTCCGGGATCATATGCGGTTCCATTGCTGCCAGTGTCCTCGAACGCGGCAGCCAGGGTCACAGCGGACCCCAAGATTCTTCTTCGGCCTGGCCTCAGTCAATGAGACCTGCCCTTGTGCTTCGACTCTCGCAGAGTCTCGACACTTGTGTCGTTATTCCAACCGACACATCTGGCGACGTGCGAACACGCGCGACGTCCCAGACTCAATCATGTCAAGGAGTACCATTACCCCCGTACACTCACGTGTACTACCGACAACCCATCGTTGTCCTTCACCAATGCGAGCATCAGTGCTCTCAAGGGACCCCGGGTCTCTGTGGTGTACGCCTTCCGTACACCCATCACAAAGACTCGGGCCAACCCCAGCAAGGCCCTCGTCCTTACTGGTGGTTGTGTCCCCCTTGAGCACCTGACGGTGCATGGCGTCGGCGCCCCCTTGACCCTCTGGTCTTCGGGTAGGTCTTTTTCCCAGACCCTGGCGATGGGCAGACACGTTGATAGTGTCCTAGTCCGCCGCAGCCGTAGCAGCGGACTGAGTCCTGCTCAGCCGAACTTAGATCCATAGGTTCTGGCTCGCTGTCAGTGATCACAGGCTGTACAACAGCCAGAGCACCAGCCTGCTTGTGGCTGTACTCCTCCTGGAGGGCGACTCGGATCGCCTCCTCCATAGTGCTGGTGCGCACGCGGAACAGCTGCGTGCGCACAGGACCGACCTTCAGGCCGTCCACGAAGACCGTCATCTTGACGTCTTCCGACAGTGGGCTCCCCACCAGCGAGGCTGCCAACGTGCGCATCTCCTGTACGTACGCGTACAGCTCGCGCTCCCCTTGTTTGCAGGCAAGGAAGCGCGAGCGCTGGCGGAACTCGTTGTTCGCCGGGAGAAAAGCGGCTTGAAGCTGCTCACACAGCTGAGCCCAGGATGTGAAGCATCCAGGCGACATCGCTTCGCGCGTATACGCCCAAGTCTTGGCACGTCCGCCAAGATTGGAGAGCGCAAAAGCGACTCGAAGGTTCTCAGCCGAGATGAGACCTGCGCTCATTGCGATCTCGATCTCCCGGATCCAGAAGTGAAGGTCTCACCTTCCTTCCCTTCGAACGGAGGCACAGCTAGCCGCAAAGGCTTAGGCTGCACCCGTCTGGGCTCACTCATCTGAGCCAGCAGGTTTCCCTGCACATGAGCGATGAGCCCGCGTTCGTACTCGTCAAACGCGCTCACCCGCTCGACCTGCTCGGCTGGCGTCGCCGCCGCCAAGCTCCGGAGGGCATCACTTCCGAAGATGCCCGCCATCTTCCGCACTGACTCGAACTGCGAGCCAGTCAAGTGAGGAAACTCACTTCGGTCCATCGTGGCTCACAGACCTGAGCCGCCGAGGATTCAGGTAGACCAATCTACCCGCGTAGGCGTAGGATTGACTACAAGTGCTACCAAGTGTGACGGGGCACACAGCACTTCTTTACAGAGGAAGCAGGAGTATACAAACTCCAAGTGAACTGCCGTTCACGTGTCCCTGGCCTTGAGGGGACGACTTGACTTGCTACAAAGGAGTAGGTTATAAGACAGACTGTATTTTGGTAGAGGTTAACTTGGTCTAATACAAACTACAAGTTAACTATACAAAAGCCCACACAAACTCAAATGGTTGGCTTGCGGAGCTACTGGTACCATGTACCATGTACCATGTACTCGGGAGAGTGACACCCGTCACTCTTCATGTAATGGGTGCACTTGATTGTACCCCGTTACAACCGGCCTCTCCTTCCTCAGCACTGCTCTCGCTAGCGCTGCCTCCGAACATGTCCGTGCCGCCCTCGAAGTCGACGTTCGACTCGCTTCCGGACGTCACGCCACCACCCTGCCCGTCGCCGGGCGTCCTTGGAGAACTCATCCAGTTCCCCACCGCCTTCTTTCTCCAGCACGCCTTGATCCAGGCGCCTCTCTTGTAAGTGAGAAGTACCCTGCTTCTCCACCAACTTGTCGCGGTCCTCCTCCGTTAGGGTCGAGTACTTCGGCCAACAGAGAGTAGACGCTTAGCTTGCTGGTAGGATGCTAGAGGAAAGGAAGACAGTCTCGTAAAAATGCAAAGGGTTTCTTGCGTTTAACGAGGAGAATTCACGACTGAATCTCCACACTACGTCTTGCGCGGTCGACGGCTACCCCGCCGACCCGCTCTTCACCTACTTCAACTCCTTGGGGACGCCTCACCTCCTGTCCTTGAGCCCCACTGCGTCCATGCCATCCGTCCTTGGATCCAGACGGCCGAGCACTCCGTGCTCAGCCCCTCGGCACGCGCCATCTTCGCCCCGAAGAGTGGTCCCCACGCTCAGACTTGGAATGCTTGCCCGTCCTCTCCCTGCTCCTCTCGCAGTCGCGCTTCCTCTTGCTCCAGGGCTCCTTCGAGCAACTTCAAGAGGGCTGTCAGTCCGGGTCTCAGCCGTGACCCGTGACACCAGCATCGATTTGGAGATGGCGATTGACCAGGATTCTGGACCGTCGGAGGAAGAAGAGGTTGGCTTTACTTGTCCAGAGCGAGGGTGTGGGCAATGCTTGAGATCTCGCGGGGCGTGGACTGCTCATGCTGAGTGGCACCGTGCTGTATGTGCTCGGCAGAAGCATTTGGCGATGCGTGAGAGCAATTAGGTCCATCCTCAAAATTCCAGTACTTTGGTCCACGCTGAGACCATTGAGCGCGTAAGTTGATACTCCAGTGAAGATCTCTCGGAGCTCAACTCGTGTTTCTTCGTTTGTGACCGTTTGCTTTCAAATTCTGCTACGAACAGTAGGAGGTGCACGACTTCAACAACTGTTGTTCGTTCAAAATGTTAGCCTACAGTCCATTTAGCCTGCATATGATCGCAAAACGGCGCCAGCTTAGGGATCTGGTTACCGACGGTGGCCAGCATATCACGAACAACGGGGTTTCCAGTGTTGACTTGGTGCAACAAGTCGAGGATATCTTCACAGAGCGCAAGAAGCTGCTCCTGTTCCTTAGACGACGGCGTAAAGTCGGCCCCCTCTTCAAACATCTCACAGAAGGCCACGGCACGCAGCACACCAACGAGAATCTGCTCGGTGTGCGGTGCAATGCGGGGCCACGCAGCGAGGACGGTAGCTTGTAATGTTTCAAGAGTCTCCTCCAACATTGCGACGTTGACGCTCTCAAAGCCCGCAATTAGCACCTTCAGCAGCGGCTGGAGGTAGCGGATCACATTGAGGCTGTGCGGCGCCCCCTGGCGAATCACAAGAGCCCGTAGGTGCCGAACGAAGACCACTCGCACCGCGACATCGCTGCACAGACTAGTGTCGCTCAGCAACCGCGGCGTAAACCGGTCGTAATGCTTGAGGTCGCCCGGAGGAGACAGCTTGTCCAGCGATTCCACGAGGCAGTCGAGAAGCACATCGAGCGTCGCCGGCTTTCGAGAGACTATCGCCGTGTGCAGAACCTCCAGCAGGACGTCCGAGTACCAGCGCAGCTCCGTGGGCGTGACGTTCCACACAATATGACGCAGCAGTTGCGCCCCAACGAGCTGCGTGGCATCACTCAGGTCGTCCACCAGCGGGAACGTGAGCGCCAGCAGGCGACCCAGCAGATCTCCGCCCAAGTGAGGAAACGGCACTTGCTGCACCACATGCAGCATCACCCTCTTGTTGGCCGACGCAGCAGCCACCCACTCGTCCTTGCTCACGTCCTGCGAGCACAGCGCCACGATCTGCGCGACGTATTCCGCCAGCAACTGCGTCCGCTCGCCCTTCTGCAGAAGCTCCACACAGCCGTCTAGGGTCTCGCCAGCCACCACGACGCTCTGCATCAGATCTGCGCCCGGCAGCTCCGCCGCCTCAACGAAGCAGCACGTTGTCGTCACGAACGGCAGCCAGCGTCGCAGCTCCTTGGCCTCGTACACGGCGTCGTCCAGCTCTCGGGTCTTGAGGCGGTCCACGAGCGCCCGCAACACACGCAAGATCGGCAGTAAATTGTCGTCCAGAGCCACCAGCACCGCCACGTTCTGCGTGTTCGCTGCGATCGCTGCCACGTACTTGATGGCGAGGCGACTGAGTGATTTGACTGCGCGGATGATGTCCAGGAGCAGACGCTGCAGCTCCGACGCCGCTGCAACCGGCAGCTTCAAGGCTAGTTGCTCGACGAGATGGAGATGCTTCGGCTGCGTAGATGCATCGGCGCTGGAGGCGAGCAGCTCGTCGCGTAGCTGCTCGATTGCGGCGTCGTCCAGAGCCAACGTGACGTTCATGATGCTAATCAAGAGGTTGAACCCACTTTTGGTAAAAAAAAAAAAAGAAGGAAAATTATGTCGTCCCCATATTATTAATATGAGTACTAGTACAATGTTTGGTAAAGCGGAAATTATGTGGTCCACATATGCATACAATGACTCATTATTATACGAACGCACATCAATAGATCGCTGCTCGAGGGATGAAGCTGGACATTGACGAGCTGAGCAGCCTGAAGGTCCGTGTGTTGTGCCTCTGAAGGCGCAAGCTCGAGGCCGCAGCTGTCTATTGACGCGCCGTGCTCGTGTTCTTACGTACCAGGTGAAGGATCTGCAGCGAGAGCTCAAGAAGCGCGGCCTGGACACGGGCGGGCTGAAGGCGGCGCTAGTGGAGCGGCTGAAGGAGCATCTGCAGCAGGTTGGGTCGATAATGTTAAGGAGAAATTGACGCTGGTTGTTTGTTTTCTTTTATTAACGGTGTCGTCTTGTGACAGGAAGAAGCTGCGCCTGCTGAGACTCCGGGCGCCGACCAAGAAGAAGACGTGAAGGAGAAGGAAAAGAAGGAGGAGGGAGGAGATACCACGGAGAAGCAACAGGAGAAGGAGAGCCAGCAGGGTCGATCGCAGGAGGAGAAGGGAGTAAAAAACGAGAGGGAACAGCAGAAGAAGGAGCAGCACGCAGAGCCCCAGAGTGAAACTTCTGAGAAGGAAAAAGTCGCGACTGAAGCAGGAGCAGAGAAGGCGGAGGAACCGGCTGAAGCTAATGGTGCAGAGGATGGAGAGAAATCAGAGTCAGCGTCGGGCGTGAAGCGCGGCGCAGATGCAGTGGAAAGGGATGAGAAGGACGCGCCGGGAGCAAAGAAGGCTAAGGTCTCGGAGGATAAAGAAGGAGACAGCCCGCAGCCAGAGGAGGATGATAGTGCCAAGCCAGCGTCGTCTGTCGATGCGGACGCTGATGATGCTATGAGCTGTGAGAAGGCAGCGGATGAAGCTACGGAGATGACGTACGGTGAATTTTCAAGTGCATGCTGAGGCGAGGTGGTTCGGTGGCTGATTGTTGTGATACGTTGTTGCGTGTGTGCATCAGCAGCGAGGAGAAACAGAGATTAACCCTGCGAATTGACAATTTCGTCCGGCCGTTCACGCTGAATGCCGTCAAGGTGTGCCGCCCATACTTGCATTCAGTGCGCAAGCTGAAGAGGCCTGACTAACGGTGCTGCTTGTAGGCTCTCGTGCAAGAACTTGGCAACTTTGTGGCGGACGGGTTCTGGATGGACGCTATCAAGACCCACTGCTACGTGACGTATCCGAGTTCCGATATCGTGAGTGTTTTTCGTGTCGTTGAATGTGTCACGCCTCCTGCTTTACTGACCTGAGTATTCTTGTGGCGTGGCACAGGCTGAGAAGACAAAAGCCGCCTTGAACGGCAAGGCATGGCCTCCGGAGAACGGGCGATCACTCAAAGTAGAGTTCGTAGATTATACAGCGATGGAGGTACGCGGTCGAGTCTTTTGTTCGCATCCTCAACTGGTCAACGCTGACGCACATGGTATGGCAGGTGTCAAAGTTTGGCGAGGCAAACTTACCCAGTCGACCGAAGAGCAAGGGAGATGCGAGTACACAGCCTGCTCAACGACAGAGTA
The DNA here is from genome assembly GCA_016169955.1 of Phytophthora vignae f. sp. vignae. Taxonomy (NCBI): domain Eukaryota; phylum Oomycota; class Peronosporomycetes; order Peronosporales; family Peronosporaceae; genus Phytophthora; species Phytophthora vignae. Next base: position 692,256 of record JABJUM010000020.1, read on the forward strand.
AGCAGCCAAAAAGTATTTGTTGATGGATTCAAAGGACTAACTCGTTTTGTGTTTGTGAAGAGGTAACGATCGACGAGTTTTTTCAGAAGACCGAGACAAAACCTGTGCTGTACTACTTGCCGCTCACGGACGAGCAAGTGAAGGAGCGGAAGGAGCGCCAGAGTCAGCAGCCGGAGGGTCCACCTCGCAAGCGTCGCCATCGGGGCGGTCGCAAACGCAACAGACGCGGTCGATTCCAGCGACGTTAGTACCAAACACTCCAGGCAGACTCAGCCACGAAGACGGCAAGACTCAACTTGACGACCAAAGAAATTGTGCTGCCATTCAACCACTCGTGTTTCTGCCGGGGTCATCCGTCGCAGGCCTTGTTCTTATCGTCCGCTATGTGATACTTACTGCTATTGATGACGGTATCTGCGTAGTAGTCCTCTCACAGCTCGAAGGGGATATCCTCGTTGGAATATAGTACATCGTGCTCCAGTCCGATCTTCGTGTCGTACAGGAGCGACACGCAGCTGGTCGCGTACGCCTTGTCCGTGTTAAGGCGATCCAATATGCGCAACAGCGAGCGCACTGCCGACAGCAGCTCTTCTTTCTTGATGGGGTTCACGTCGTGGGTGTCACCAGTCCCTCCTGCTCGCCCATCCTCGGTCATGTCTCCTCCAACTGCGCTCGAACCAGCCACCGCTTCGCTCTCGCGCTCAATGGCAGCGACCATGCGATGGAGATTGTGCAGCAGCCAGTCGTAGAGAAACCCGCGCGGCTTGGCCTTCAATGCCTCCAGGATCATCGGGTCGTCCTCCTCCGTCGCGATGTGGATCAAGTGCACCAACGTGAACGACAGCTGCGTCTCCAATTGCTCCTTGTAGCGAAACTCGGTCACGTCCTTCAGGTCCGACGCTGTCTCGAGCGCATCCACGGTGGCTCGAAGCGCCGACTGGAAGAACGAGCCAAACGCACTGCGCGTGTGAGAGACTCGAAGCGCGGTGGCAGCACTAATGCGCACCTTGAAGTTCTCTTGCTGCGCGACCGCCGTCAACAGAGCTTGGAAGACGGACGGAGCCCACGTCACTGATGCAAGTGGCAGGCTGGGGCAGAGCAGGACCTTGGCGATGGCGTGACATGCATTCCAGCGGACTTTGGGCGACCCCGCATTGATCTTCCCAGCGAGCACCACCATGGCCTGCCCCAGCAGATCATCCAGCCATGCACGATCTTTCGGTGTGCTAACAGTGCGCCGGAAAGGCGGGAAGCTGATCCAGCGGCATACAAGACCCAACGTACGAGCCACGCTTGACGCCACCTTGTCATTGTCGTTGATGTACACGAGCATCTTTTCGATCACCAGTCGTAACTGGTACGCTGGCAGAAGCTCGTACAGCACCTGCGGAGGTAGCGGTGGGTATGACATCGACGTCTCCGGCTTGGTAACGAACGAAGACGGCGGCGCCGGTGGAGGCAGCGGAGGCGCATCGCTCTCAGCAATCGACTCGGGACCCGGAGTAGTGCAAACATTGCCCAGCGCCCACGCTGCTCGGACGCGGACGTTTAGGGTCGAGTCGCTGAACGCATCCAACGCCAAGCCCACGACACTACTGGCAAAGGCTCGAGTCTTGAACGTTGGCGCCAGACACAGCGACCCAAGTAGTCGGAACCCTGCCGCGCGCACAACAGGCGAGCTGTCTTTTGGCGTTTGCAGGAAGATGCGCGTGTATGAATCCAAGCACGAGACGTTTGAGCCGCCTCCATTCCCGCCACTCTCGGCTGCCAGCACTGGAAGGCGCCGCGGCTGCTTCCTTTCACCAAGCCAAGCCCAATCTTGAGCAGATAGAAGCGTGAAGCACGCACAGACACTGGCGCGCACGTGGTGGGAGGTGTCATAGAATGCTCGCACCAAATGCGTTGCCATGAACTCCAAACAATCCACGCGACAAGCGCTCTGAGCACTTTGTGCACCAGCGACAGCGCTTTCAGCACCGCCATTCTCTCCCTTAATGTAGTTTTCCAATATCTTCACCGCCTGCAAGCGAACGCCCGAGTCCAGATCTTGAAAAGCCGCCAGCATGAACTCCGCCAGCTTCTTCCAGTTAGCGCTCAATGCTGGCGAATAGTTCTTGGCAATCTTGGATAGCAGCGACATGGCCTCCAAGCGCAGCAAAGTGCGCGATGAATCGTCCGGACGGGAGGCCATCAGCAAGAGTTCCTCCACAAACGACCGACGTCGCAGCAGCCACGTCCCACACGCGATCGTTATGTGAGCTACCTCAATCACGCGGTCGGTATCGCTCGTGTGGATCATCCAATCCAAGATGGCTGGGAGAGTCTCCTGGACGTTAAGCAGTGCCGACATACACGACAAGCTTGCCATCCGCACACCATGATCTGCAGCAGAAGAATCAATACATCACCGGTTAGGTCACAATATCGTAGGCTCACATCTTCTACCAGTCCGCCACCTACCAGTTGACGCGGCCGCAACGTACAGACTCGATGCGAGAGCCTTCAGAATATCCCCCAAGGTTGGCGTCAGGTCGATCTGGTCAAGAATCGCAGCCACGCTTCCATAAGGAAAATGTTGAATGACCGATGCCGTGCTCTACAATGCAATAGTAACACCTTTTAGCAACAACAAGAACCCCCAACATCGCATCCTTATCATCGACTCACCTTCAGTATCTGCGCGAGGGGTGCCGACTCCTTCTCGTGCTGGATGCAGTACACCAGGGTGACGTGAACTTGGTAGAGCATCAACGAGATTCGCTTGGGCATCGACGCAAATGACATCGAAGACGTGCTCGCAGATATGGTCGTGGCTCCACTGACCCCAGACGGGCGGCGGAAGTAAAGCTTGAGCGGGATCTTCTCCCAGAACGCATCCAAGAACTTGGCTGCCGTCATGCGGGACTTCTCGCTGGGGTCAGCGATAAGCAGAGTGAGCACTGATGGAGCGTTGTTGAACAGCGTCATGTACGGAGTCGTCTGCTCCGGTAGGTACAGCCCCATCGACGACGTGATCGCTTTAGGGAAATGCTGCGCAATCGTTTCCAGCGTGTACAGCACAGTGATACGCAGTCGCGCCAGTAAGCCGCTACACAACAGACACGAACAGCACACCAGTTAGTAATAAGCAACCACAATACCCTAGCAAAAGCGTATAGTACTTACTCTCCGACTTGCCGCCCCCCTCCACTGTCAGAACCGCATACGGACGAGTCGGAGTCGGATGGGTGCAGCTCTTCCTGGCACGAGAAGACCACGTCATCATGGTCGTTCTTGAGCACCAGACCGTACCCCACGACTTGCCGCATCGAGGTTAGCAGACTGGGCAGCGTCGCAGAGATGCGGTCGTTCAAGCGGTCGAAGTTCGAGTTGATGATCGTGAACACGCACTTCATGCTGCACGTGCAGGCCTTGACGAGGATGCGGTCGTTCTGGCCCTTGATCAGGCTCTGCGCTTGCTGTCGAAAGTTCTCCACCACCATCCGCAGTAACGACGAAAAGTAGTGGTACACCTCGGGCGTCTTGCCCGCCTGCGTGCAGATGTTCGACACACAGCTCGTGGCAGCGTAGCGCGCTTCGATGTCCACGCCCGCCGGGTCCAGGTGCTTGAGCAGGACGGCGAACAGCAGCTCGAACTCGCCGCCGGCGCGGTCCGCGTTGTCGTGCAGCACCTGGCACAGCGCGCGGATCGAGCTGGCCGTGTACCAGCTCGGACACGATTTGATGAAGTTGAGGAAGAACGTGACGACCACGCTAAGCTGCGCGCTCGAGAACAGCACGCGCTCCTTGCTGCAGCACTTCTGCACGAAGCGCGTGTACTCGGAGCACAGCAGCCCGGAGCTCAGCGGCAGGATCTGCGCCAGCGCCGTCACCAGCGCCGCAATCTCCTACAAACAAGCGGCATCAGTACCTTCCTCCCATTGTATCAACACTCGTCTCCTCCTTTATCTACGTACATCTCCTCGGATCCGTGGGTTGGGCAGCGCGACGGTCAGCAGCTGGCGCAGCATCTCCTCCAGCTCCACGAGCGTGAGCTGCAGCACGGCCACGTCGGCCTCCAGCCGCTCGGCGATGCCGCTCCAGAGCTTGCGGTCGCGCCGCTGCGCGTTCAGGTTCCAGCCGGCGGACGGCGACGTGCCCAAGCTGCCGGAGCTCATGGCCGCGCACGTGATGGCCGGACTCATGCAATGCTGCTCTGTGATGGACTTCAACTGCCTGCTACTGCGCGCTTCGCCTTGTGACAGACAGGAACCGACTGCGGGGACTGCGACGCTTTGTTCTTGCCGCCCAACGGCCGCGTTGAAGCGCGCGTTTCGCGGGGCTTTACGCTTCCCCCAACGGCGTCTTCTGCGTCGTGTCCCGCGCCCGCGACGAGGCCTCGGAGCGCGAGAGTTAGCTGGCGGCCGAGAGACTGGCGCCGCCGCTTCTCATGGCGAGCAGCTACGCGAAAAGCGACACGGATGCGCGGTTGTGATTGGCTAACCTATGGTCCGGCATATGCCACGACGCAGGGTCACTTTGCGCGCCGAATAATTTTGAACCGGAAAATGACGCCGGGCGAGGTGAACGTCGAGGTTCACGACGCTCGTGTGGGCGCTGGAGAGCGCGGGCGGAGGGACAACTTGCACGGCAAAGACCATCTGCGTCTGCTACCGCCGTCTGCCAATTGGTACTGCTCGAAGGTTAGTGGTTGCCGAGTTATGACGCTCGGAGTGTAATTATTCACTAGTTTGGCTGGAATTTTTTGTATCTTGTTATATTTGCTGTAGATCAGTGACTGGGGCCGCAGTGACGACTTCGGGCTGGTATTCGCCTTTGGAGCCAAGAACAGCGTCTTCATCTACCAGGTATGCTGCGGGTTTGCAGAGGGCGATGAAATGATACACTTTTGCCGTGGTTTTAATGCTGCGTCAATGCTAATTAGGTGACAAGTGGAGACGAAGGACAAGATTCTAGTGAAGATGATGCAGTAAAGGTCTTGTTCTTCGCACAGTTGGTGCGTGACAAGCGCGACCGCCGCGTGACTGCTGTGCATTTCCTGACGGACTCGACGGGTGAGCTGCGGCTGGTGTGCGGCGGCGAGGAAGGAAGCGTGCAGATCTGGTACGGCGGTAGATGGGTGACGATAAGGAACATTAGCGGTGACATGCTAATTGGCGGCTGGGTGGTTTGGTGAATCGACGACAGGGATGTCGCGACGCTGACGGTGATCGAGCAGCACCGAAAGCACAAGGCGGAGGTGATGGCGATCGCGGTGTCTGACACGCTGGACGCGAATTTTGTAGTGGCGGGAGATCGACAAGGACGCATCAGCGCGTGGGAACGGGAGGCGTGCGTTCATGAATCACCGTGCAGTTGAGTTGGTGGCGTCTAAACTGTCGGTCTAACTGTGTTGTGCGTGGCGACTGATGTTTGCAGAGGGAAGGTGTCGATGTTCACGCCGGTATCGGGCGACGGTATCCACTCGATGGCCGTTTCGCCGCACGATAAAGCGCTCGTAGCTGTAGGTTATCGCAGTGGGGTGCTTTGTCTCGTGGATGCTGCCAAAGGTACGGTACGCCACCGCCTTGCTGGGCACGACCAGGAAGTTCAGTGTGTTGCGTGGAAGGCGACATCTAAAGTTGACAATCCCCCGGTGGGAGACGAAGAGAACGTCACTGAACCCGATAATGCTGGTCGAGATGTATGGCTGGCGTCGTCGTCTCGGGATAAAACGATCAAGGTGTGGAAGCTTATATCGACTTCAGCTGAAGAACCCGCTTTGGACCAAGTGCTGCGACTCCCAACAGGAAAGCAGGGGATGTCGTTCACCCAGACGAAGCAATTGTGGCTACCTGTGGCGTGGAGCGTTAATGATAACCCTGTAGGTAGGCATTGCCTTTGGTCGGGATCATTTGATGGTAGTCTACTTCGTTGGGAGTGGAGCGCAGACAAATCGGAAGACCAAGGTAAGAAAGGCAAGAAGCGCTCTCTGTGCAAGCCTGTAGCTGTCAAAGGTGGGCATAACCGAATGCTTTTCAGCATTGTGATGGTGCCTCCTCAAAGCGCTAAGCGATCTGAAGACGATGCAGTGTCGATGCTGACTGTATCGCTGGATCGGGAGCTACGCCTTTGGAAGGAGAACCCGCCCTCAAAGTCAACACCTGCTGCGACTTGTGTCGAGAACCTGACCGGGTTAGGCGGACACGCTTATAGCGTCTCGCATAACGCAGCAACTGGGCTCGTTGCCGCCGGAGTTGGAGATCAGACGATTCGGCTGTGGAATTTGGGTACCGATGGTGCATCTAGATCGAGTGACTACCAGTGCGAACTGCTCTGGAAGGGTTTGCAGAGCAAGGTTACGTGTGTTCGGTGGCATCCCTTCCAGCATTCGTTGCTGGCGTACGGCATGGAAGACGGGCGCATTGGGGTTTACGACACTCAAACCAACAAGTACAGCCATTTCCGTACCAGTCACGATCGCGAGGTCCTCCAACTCCAATGGATTGTTCAACAACCGAAGGCCAATGAGAGTGCTGCTGATGGAGATAGCTCGTTCCTCGAAAGCATGAAGCAACTGGAAGCTGCACAAGCACAAGGTCAGAGTCTGGAGGAGGCACTAACTTCCCAGGAAAAGCAGACAGGTAAGAGCCGCGATGTGGATGATGTGAGGGTGGTTCTGTGGAGTCGCGACGCCGGTGGTCAGTTGTTGGAATCAAATGCAGATGTGATCGACCAGAAATCTCGTGAGGTCGTCTCTGGTTGTGTCGCTTTTGAGTGGGACGAGCAATGTGAGCTTCTCGCCGTCGGGCGCTCTAACGGTGTCGTGGAAGTATTGAAGTGGGAGGACAATGCTGACACTATTAGCAGTGCGATTCATCGCTTCCACGAGCATCTGGACGGGGTAACGTGTCTGGCGTGGGGCAGTGGAGCACAATTTGGTTTGCTGGCATCCGGTGGTGAAGATGGTAAAATCTTTGTTTACGGCTGTGGAGGTGCGAACGCACTAAATGGCTCGGGAACATCAGCTGAACCGGGTCTTGAAAACCGACATCTCGGCAGTATTGCAGCCCACTCGAACAAGATCATGGGTTTAAGGTGGTGCCCCGACGCAGCTGTGGGCCGCTTGGCCTCCTGCTCTTCTGACGGAACAGTTCAAGTTTGGGACACGACATCTTTGCAGAGAGAAGCACACTTCAACCATCACGTTGGTCGCGTTTTATCGTTGGAGTGGGTCTTGCCGTTCGTCCTTGTTACTGGAGGTGAGGACCAAACACTGCGTCTCTGGGACTGCAGGGAGCAGCCCAAAGATCCCCCGTCGAAGCAAAAGAAACCAAGCAAGGTGAAACAACCTCAGGAAGCTGAAAGAAATGCAACTTCGTCTCAAGTATCATTGCAGCCGCAACGAGAGGCGGCAACACCTGATGCCGTTCTTGAGCAGTCTTCAGTTAATGGTAACGATGCTAAAGCTCCGGCCAAAGCCAAGAAGAAGAAGATGACGATCTTCCACTCTGATACGAAGCTCACCCCAGCTGAAGTTGCCATTGCGATACATGGTCGTGTTGATACGACGGGAGCTGCTGGCGCGAAAGCTAGCCCAGAAGTGGCCACCATTCTCGCGAATACTAGCCGCGCGCAAGTTCAGGAATTCCTTGCTACTGAAGTGAAGCGCTTTCGAGATGACCGTGAATGGGAGAGCCTCGCCAACACGCTATTGCTGCAGGGAAACATCGCTGAGGCCCTGCATGTTGTTGCAAAGGAAGGAGCTTTGTCGCCCACCTGGCTTTCATATGCTCCGATGGCTGGGATGGACGTGTGGCGAGAGATGACGAACTTGTACGCCCACCAGCTCGATGCGCAAGGAGAAAAGAAAGCTGCAGGTTTGTTTCTGTTCAGTTGTTCACTTGAATATCTCATCGTGACTGACATGTTGCTGATCTGTTATGGTTTTATGGTGTAGCGTTGCATTTCCTCAGCATCGCGAAAGTTCGATCTGCCGTCGCGTGCTTGGTGAGTGGGGATGCCTACCAGGAAGCTCTGGCGCTCATTCGATCGAGGCTGGGACCCCACGACCCTCTCCTTCACGACACCTTGTGGAAATACTCGCAGTTTCTTTCCAAGCGTGGCCGGCAGGGAGAGGCAGCATTGGCGCTGTTGAGCATTGGTTCAGTGAAGGCAACGACACGAGCGGTTCACATGCTTGTGAATACAGGCGAAATGAGTTCCACTAAAGCCGCCCTCGACGTTCTGCTAGCGGCAGTAAAGTCTCCAGAGACGATCAACCATCAAGGAGTGGACTCTGAAAAAGGCGGTGAGGAGCTTTCGTTTCCCGCGAGCCTTTTCATCACAATTGCGGGTAAAGCTCTCGCAAAATCTCGCTTTGACATCGCTGAATCAGCAGCAACTTTGCTTCAATCCCCTCTGGTAGGAGCCTCATTCTCCCCGGGGCACCGCTTAACGTGCTGTCTTCTCGGAGTCGTCAAGACACTTGATGAGCACCGGCAATTCCATTGCAAACTTGAGAATGATGGCTCCCAAGTCGGAAAATTGCTGGACTCCAATCTCCCGCCAAGTGCTCGCGAGCTTTTCGAGTTCTTGACTAGTCGACATCAACCCGAAGAGGAAGACGCCGCCGCCCTCCTTCATTCTCGCATGGTTGATGCATTTGTAGCAAAGCAAAACGATGGGAAGCCGGACGAGTCGTGGATTTCAAGTCGTGCTCGTCATTTCTATTCGCAAATTCTGAGTGTCTGTCAAGGAAGTGGTTACTGGTTTGATGCTGAGGGGGAAGCTCGCGTACAAGAAGCGCAGGACTTGCTAGTGGAAAGCAACTGCTTCAATGACATCGAGAAGGCTGTTGCAGCTGCTAGTGAACAACCAGGTAGCGCAACCACTGTGTTGTTGCAAGTCGCCCAGAGGTTGCTGCGCTTTATCATTGACGTGATGAGCGGAAGTTTTATTGGCGGCCTCGAACACATGCAAGAAGCTTTCTTGCTTTTGGCAGCGTGCGAGGATTCGGGTGCTGTTGAGGAATCCACCTCTACCTCCAAGGGAGCACCAGGCCCAAAAGCTGGTGCTCTAGGCCTTGAAGTGATGACACTGCTGTATCCGTGCGGTTTTGTGTCCCTGAAATCGCTTCCTCAATGCGGTGAGCTCGCGGACGAGCAAGTGGACGCACTCGTGCTGTGGAGCTCGATACTAATTTCTCAGTGCCGGGTGGTTCTATCAACGTCCATAACGACCGCCAAGACCAGCTCTACGGAGGCCTTGGTGCCGAGTCTGGAGTCTCTGGTCGGATCGTTGCTACATCTACTACGCGTTTCGTTCCTTGACGGTGGCAAAGCACTGTTGTGCGAAGGCTTGACGGATGTTGGGAATCAGTCGCAACTACAAACTTTCCTGAACGAGATGCTGATAGCTGCAGAGCTACTATCAGAAGAGCCTGAAGCCTCTCAAGATCAAGGCGTGGAGAGCTCAGCTGACAAGGCTAAGCAAGACGAAGAAAGCAAACACTGCGTGGCCAGAAAGCAAGCTCTTATAGATGAAGTGAACGAGATGCGATCGAGTCTTACGTGGGGCAGCGACGACGGCGTCGAGTAACAGTCCTAATAAATCTTGGCAGCGACGCCATTCCCGCCGCTGAGCGCAGCTTCCAGCTCCTCGAAGGCCTGCTTCTGCAAGTGCTGCGTGTTTCGCAGCCGCTGAATGAGCTCGAGCTCCTGGCGTTCCATCTCCTGCACCTCCGCCTCGTGTCGTCGAGCTTGCTCCTCCTCTGTGCGGATCTTCTCCAACGCGCGCTCACGGTTGTGCTTGTCGACGTCCTGTTTGTGCAGGATCTTCTTGACGCGCAGCGCCTCCTTCTGGCTCTCGATCTCTTCCTTGCGGCGGATGGCGTCGATCAGCTCGTCGCGCTTCTGTCGGTCCATGATCTCCTTCCAGCGCTGTTTGTCCTCCTTGAGCTGCAGGGCCTCGCTCCTGCGCGCCTCGGTGATCTGCATGCTGATCTCCTTCTTCTTCGGGATGCTGTCGATGCTCAACACGAGCTCGCGCTTGAGTTGGATGGACGCCTGAGTCTCGCGCTCGACCTCCATCGCCAGCTCTTTCAGCATAGCGTGAGCTCGACCGTTGTCCTCTCGGAGCTTCATGAGCTCAGCAGCGCGACGACGAGTCTGCTCAATCTTCTTCCAGGCCTTGTCCTCCTCAGCCTTGAGCAGGGCGATGCGGTTCTTCAGCAGCAGCGCATCCTTCGACGCCTCTTGTCGTCTCTACAGCACAGCAACCAAGTAAGTGTCAAGCATCAAAGGATAGTAACCATGAATCATTAACAGTAGTTCTGCCTCACCTGCTTGGCTTCAATGAGTCGGCTCTTGGGGATCTCCATGGTGTCGGCCATACTTCTTCGGCAACCGAGCAGCACAAGCTTGGTTGATTGCTGTAGTGTGGGTGGGTACTCAAGTGAAGATCAAGCTTCCCTTTGAAGACAACGCCAGCACGATAATTTTGGCCCCTTTCACATCACATGGTCATCACGGACTGATCCGCGTAAATTTGGCGTGATAAGGTCAACGACGACGACGACGACGACGGCATCTCGACAATGCATGCATTTTATACACCAGACCACGCGTGTTCCGCCATCGCTACTCGCCTCGACCTCCGCATCTCACCCTTTATCACCATCTTTAAACGTCAAAACTCCTGGCATGTACATTTTCGACCTCTCCTCCCCTTCTAGTGTGCGACTGTAAAAGATTCGTCTCCAGTGCCGCCGTCTACGCTACTGGCATCGATGCTGGCCGCATACTTGCTGGCGAGCTCCAAGTCAGCCTTTAGCTGCTCCATTCCCGAGGACAGCAGCTCCCACAGGTCGGGCGTCTGGCCTTGCCCTGCTGTCAGCTCGTCGTCTTCAGGAAGATCCGTGTACTGCGACAGCTGCTGCGTGAGGCGGTGCGCGCGCGCTGACAGCACATTGTTCTCGGCCTGCAGCTCGGCGAGCTTCACACGGAGCTCGTCGTGGGCGTTCGTCTCCTCGAAGCGCGCCTGAGCCAGCTGCTCCAGCTCGTCCCGCAGCACGCCGTTTTCGTGCGCAATACGGTCGATCTCGTCGCGGGCTTCCTGCTCCACGTGGCGCGCGAACTCCTGGACGCGGCTAACCTTGTCCTCGCTGTCACGGGACAGCTCCTCGCAGTACGCCTTGGACTTCTGCAGCAAGCCTTCGAGCTCGCGGTTCGTGTCCTCCAGTCGCTGGTTCACACGCTTCTGCTCATCCACTTCCTGCAGCAGGCGGGACTTTTCGTCGTTCAAGCCACGCAGCTGACCGACCTCCGCTGCAAGAGCAGCCTTCTCCTGCTGGGTGACGTTCATCTGCGCGCGCACCTGCTCCAGCTCATGCTGCGAGCGCTCCATGACCGTCTTAGCTTCATTGTGGGCCTGGCGGAGGTGCTCGCACTCGGCATTAAGCTGAGCCAGCCGCTGGTCAGTCGACTCCTTCTCAGCCTTGTAACGATTGACGAGACCTTCAAGCTGCGCCACGTTCGCTTGGTTGCGCTGGGTTGCGGCAGCCACCTCAGCATTCTTGCCCTGCAAAGCCTGCGAGGACTCAGCCAACTGGCGCTGAACATCAGCGTGCGCCGCCTTGAGCTGCTCGAGCTGACCACGTGCGATCTGCTGCTGCTTGTCGACTTCATCGCGCATGCTCTGGATTTCTGACACGAGTGAAAGGTTCTTCTTCGTGAGGGACTCAACTTGCTTCTGCGCCTCACCGTGTTCTGCACGCATAGCGTTAATCTGCTGCTCTGCCTGCACGGCCTTGGCGCGAGTTTGCTCTAGCGATTTTGAAAGGTCATCATTCGTACGCTGAAGCTCAGTCGTCGAAGACTGCACAGACGCAAGTTGCGCCGCCGCCTGCTCGTATGATGCCTTGATGGTGTTCAGCTCGTTTTCAGCTGTAGCACGCTCCGAGCGCACGGCCTGCAACTCTGTGGCCAGCGTGTCCTTGGATCGTACCGCCTCCTGCAACTGCTGGTTCAGCGACTGCTCCAGACCGCGGAAGTGGCTAACTTGCTGTTCCAAGTTCGCAATTTCAGTCTGAGCGCGCTCCAGCTCTTCGCGCGAGATGGACGACTGCTTTGCCGCCTCGACAGCCTGCTGCAGGCTTCCGCACTTCTCTTGCTCAGCTCGCAGTTGGGCTTGTGTCTTTTCCAGCTCCTCCATCGTGGACTCCAGGTTCGCTTGAAGCTCGTATGAGCCTTCCATGTTCTCCTGTGCCATCTCCTGCAAGTTTTGAAGCTGCTGCTCCAGCGACTTCTTTTCAGTCAACTGGCTGTTCACAACACCCTCCAGTTCCTGCAGCTTTTGCTGCAGCTCATGGACAGAAGCCTGCGCCTGTACCAACTCCGTAGAGACGGCATCCTTTTCAGATCGAACCTCGTCAAGCTCACGCTGGACTGCAGCCAAGTGCTCGTCGTTCTTCGAAGCAGCAGCTGAGATACTCCTCAATTCGTCCAGTTCGTGATGCAGTTGGCTCTCAACATTACGCAAACGTTCAATATCACCAGTCAACGATGAGATTGTCGTACGAAGCTGAGCCAGTTCCTGATCCTTTGCGTACAACACTTGGTCTTTGTCTGAAGCATTCGCCTGGTACACACGAAGCGACTCAACCTCGTGTCTCAGGTCGTTCAGCGTGGCGTCATCAGTCTGCTTCGATTCAACCAGCTCGTTGTGGGTAGCGCGCAGGCGTTCGTATTCAGTCGAGAGAGCGCTGTAGTTCTGCTCCAGATTTGACACGTGCTCAGCCTTTTCGTTGGCAGCGCGCTGAGCCTCCTGCAGCTCTTGCTCCAGCGCAGAGATCTGCTCCTCCAGCGAAGGTCTAGCGACCCCAGACTCATCCTGTTCATCATCACCCTCAGACTGCACAGACGAGAGCATCTGGTACTGCTCCTCCAGCCATGCGTTGCGGTTGTTCAAGTGCAGATTCAGCTCCATTGCCTCCGTGAGCTCGCGCTGAGCCGTAACAACCTGTTCCGTCAGAATACTGATGGCTCCATCATTGCCTCCGACGACGACAAACTTGTCCTCATCCACCCCCGAGGCCTCTTCATCAGCCAGGGCGCGGCTTTCCGCTTCAGCTTGCAGTTCTGCAATTTCCTGAGACTTGCGGTTCAGCTGCTCCTGGAGCTCCTCCAGCTGATTCTCCAGTTCCGTCACCTTGTCCTGGAGCACAGTTTGGCCCGAGAGCGCGTTCTCCCGAAGCTCCGCCTGCTTGAGCATCGTTTCGGCGGACGTGAGGGCGATCTGCTGCTTGAGATCCTCGTTGATCTTCCACAGCTCGACACAATCGTGCTTGTAGTCCTCAAGCTCCTGGGTCTTTTCCGCCGCGATCGCCTCCTGCTCCTGCGCGTGTTTCTCCAGAGCTTCCAGCTTCGACTGATCCTCATCTTTGACTTGCTGCAACTTCAGCTCATGCTCACGCGCAGCTTCCTCTAGCTGCTGTTGAAGCTGCTCCAGCGCGCCCGCATCGGTCGCACCCTCAGCCTGAACCTGTTCCAGACTCTTCTGCGCCCGCGCCGCCGCAGCCTCAGCGTCGTCCAGAGCCTGCTCCTTCTCCGCTAGAGCCGCCTCCAGCGTCTCCTTCTCCTCCGTCACCGTCTGAAGAGCCGCGTCCTTCTCCTTCAGCTGCTCCTCGTACTTCTCCGTAGCAGCTTCACTCGCCACGCGCACTGCGTCCGCGGCCTCCTGCTTGGCCGCGTCGCACTGCGCCGACAGGTTGTCGATCTGCTTCTCATACTCCTCGCGGAGTCCGCCGAGCTCCTTGTCCTTGGCGTCCAGCGCCGTCTTGAGCTCCTTGAGCTCCGCGTCCTTGTCCTGGAGCTCCGCCTCCAGCTGCTTCTTGACGGCCGCCAGCGCGTCGCGCATGTCCGTCACGTCCTGCACGCGCTCCATGAGCATGGGCTCCGAGTTGTACTCGATCTTGTACTGGAGCTGCACGTTCTGGTCCTTCAGGTCCTCGATCTGGCGCTCCAGCTCCGTGATCTTGACCGTGAGCAGCTTCCGCTCCTTCTCCATCTGGTACACCAGCGTCTTCTTCTCGAACTCGTGCTCGCCCACCTTGATCATGAGGTTGTTGAGCCGCTTGAGCAGCATGGCCATGGGTGTGTCGTCCGACTTGTTGTTACTGGGCTCGGGTGTGGCGCTCGCGCGGCGTGGCGGCGCCTGAGTCGGTGTCTGAGGCTGAGGCGTGGAAGGAGCGGCAGGCTGCGTGCGCGGCGTCTGCGGGGGAGTGAGAGACCGCGCGTCCTCGAGGGGCGACGGCGTCACGGGCGGCGTCGAGTGCTGCGGGGACGGCGCGGCCGCGCGCGTCTTGCCGGCGGGCTGCGCCTGCGCGGGCGCGCCGTCCTCCTGGTCTCCGAAGAGCACCGTCCACATGGATAGAGCGAGGGGGTCAGACAGATCCTAGCGGGGCGTGGGCGTGGAGCGCAGCGAGCAGTGCGAGCGGCCTTCCTTCGGACGCTACAGTCAGTACGCTTGCGTGTAATGCGCTGAGGCACGGTGCGACCGGACTGCGGGGCACTTGGAGTTTGTATGGGGTCGGCGGTTTCAGCGGGACTGATTTTGGTGTGGCGCACGTAAAGGCGCAGCTGTACCGGATAGGCGGTACGGCCGCAGAAGATGGCTACAGTAAAGTTCATGTGGCACGTGTACACCACATTTTCTACAACTGTACCGTTTCAAATGGTACACTCGGCCTGCGAAGGCGAGAACCAACCAAACGCCGTGTGTGAAAGGCTGTGGGAAGCTCCACTCGTTGATTGACACCGGTCGCCCAAGAGCTCTCGCGTGCTTGCTTGCCTTGTCTCCTGCTTGCTTTGCCTGCTTTACCTCCGCGTGACGATGGTGGTGTACAACTTTAAGAAGATCCAGACGGTGCCGACGGCCAATGACTTCATCGACATCGTGCTCACGCGCACGCAGCGCAAGACGCCGACGGTGATCCACCCGACGTACGCCATCTCGCGCATCCGCGCCTTCTACATGCGCAAGGTCAAGTTCACGCAGCAGACGTGCCAGGAGAAGCTCAGCCATATCATCGACGACTTCCCGCGCTTGGACGACCTACACCCGTTCTACGCCGACCTCATCAACATTCTGTACGACCGCGACCACTACAAGCTTGCGCTGGGCCAGGTCAACACGGCGCGCGCGCTCATCGACAACATCGCCAAGGACTACGTGCGCATGATCAAGTACGGTGACTCGCTTTACCGCTGCAAGCAGCTCAAGCGCGCCGCGCTGGGACGCATGTGCACGCTGCTCAAGAAGCAAAAGGCGTCGCTTGAGTACCTTGAGGAGGTGCGCAAGCACTTGTCGCGTCTGCCTTCCATTGACCCCAACACGCGCACGCTGCTGGTCACGGGCTTCCCCAATGTGGGTAAGTCGAGCTTCATGAACAAGGTGACGCGCGCCGATGTGGACGTGCAGCCGTACGCTTTCACGACTAAGGCGCTGTACGTGGGTCACCTGGACTACAAGTACCTGCGCTGGCAGGTGATCGATACCCCCGGTATCTTGGACCACGCGCTGGAGGACCGTAACACCATTGAAATGCAGGCAGTGACGGCGCTAGCCCACTTGCAGGCGTCGATCCTGTTCTTCATGGACATCTCGGAGCAGTGTGGCTTCACCATCGAGCAGCAGCTGAGTCTGTTCGAGAACATCCGCCCGCTGTTCGCTAACAAGCCGCTGGTGCTGGTGTGTAACAAGATCGACCAGATGCGCTTCGAGGAGCTGTCGGAGCACCACCAGAACATGATTAACACGGCCGTGGATGAGACCAAGGCCAAGTTCTTCACCATGTCGAACCACTCAGAGGAGAACGTGATGGCCGTCAAGAACTACGCCTGTGATGAGCTGCTGGCTCACCGTGTTAACTCCAAGGTGAAGGGCAACAAGGTGGCGGACGTGCTGAACCGTCTCAGTGTTGCCATGCCCGTTGCTCGTGACGATGTGAAGCGCGAAATCACGATCCCGGACAGTGTCATTGCTGCCCGCGAGAACCCGAACAGCGTGGTGCCGCGTGTGCGGCAGAAGGACAAGATGAACGCCAACGGCGGTGCCGGTGTGTACTCGTTCAACTTCAAGGAGCACTACAAGGGCATGCTCCGCAACGACGACTGGACGCAGGACGCGATCCCGGAGATCTGGAACGGCAAGAACATTGCCGACTTTGTGGACCCCGAGATTCTCAAGCGTCTGGAGGCTCTGGAGCAGGAGGAGGACGAGGCTATGGCCAACAACGCCCCCATGGATGAGGACGAGGAGATGAGCGACCTTGATGACGAACAGCAGGACAAGCTCGCCCGTATCCGCGAGAAGAAGGCGATCATGATCGCTGAGCACCGTCAGAACAAGAACAAGAACCACGCAACTGTGTCGCGCAAGGTGCGCGCCAAGCTTCGCACGCTCACGGAGACGAAGAAGGAGCTGGAGGCTCTTGGTGTGGACACGAGCCACATGAAGCACGCTGAGGCTGTGGTAGCTAAGAGGAAGGCCGGCGATGAGAGCCGTGGCCGCAAGCGCGAACGCGAGGAGATGGACGTGGACATGGAGGACGCGACCGAGAGCTCGGACCTGCGTGTGCGCGCCCGTGCCAAGTCTCAGATGCGCTCCAAGTCCAAGAACCGCTCGGCTTCTCTCGTCGCACCGCGCGACCAGTCTGGTTTCGGTACCGAGGCCGACATGGCTGCTGCCAAGCGTGCCACTAGGTTCACGCAGCGCAAGGCGGCCAAGATGGGTCGCGCAGGCGAGGCCGATCGGATATCGGTTCCCAAGCTGGCGAAGTGGCAGAACTCGGGCAAGCGTGGCCAGGGCAATACGCACTCCCGTTAAGCTTCGACCTAGGTTTCGCTTTTTGCCTCATTGCGCCGTATGGTGGTGGAGAGACAAAGAGGACGGAGGTGTCGACTCTTCCTTCCTCTCTTGTGCCCTGTATTTCTCCGTGTCCCTTTCTAATACAATTGCCTTTAGACGACTCCATTGCTTTCTGGTAGAGCTACGCTGTTCGAGTCGACTGCTCCAGTCTATAGCGGTATGCGCGTCGAATGCGCGCGTACAGCAGGCGTTCGCGTCCTGCGTAGTCTTCCAGCAGGTTGTCCACGAAAGGGACGTACTGCTCGTCGTGGCGGTCGAAGAACCCGCGCAGTTGTCGTCTATAGTAAGTAGTACAGCATAACAGTCAGGTGAGCTGGAAGACTGGAGGTGTATCGATGGGATCCAGCTCACCTGTGCATCTGAAACTTGACGAGCACCGACTCCATCGGCAGGAACAGCGCGTACCTCAGCACACAGAGGAACGCCAGTAGCGTGACCCATTCCAGTCGCTGCCCCCACTGCGGCACCACGGAGCGGAGGAAGTGCAGCGCTCCGTGCACACACGACGCTGGCAACACCGTCGAAAGGTCAGCACTGAATAGTAACCATGTCCACCGCTCGTCACTCCACCCTACCGACTAGCAACTGCGTGCCCGTCAGCGCGAGGATCGACACCGCCAGCGTCAGCCACGTCCTGAGCACCAGCACTTCGTCCGCCTTCCCCACGCCTCCCAACCGCCCCAAAATCCCTCTTGGCGGAGCATAATACAGCAGCCCGCCCACAACCAGCAGCGCCAGCTTCGCCGCTCCCCTCATCTGTCTGCGCGACCGCTAGACGAAGGTTGCCAACGGACACATCTCAATCCACTTCAACATACACACCAAGGTTACACAACTCTACACACCAACTTTACACACAGCAGCCATTTCATCGTCGTCATGGCTCCAGGCGGAAGGACTCGCAAGTTCCGCCCGCATTGGGCGCTGCAGTACGCGCTGGCGGTGGCCGAGCGGGACCCGGAGTCGGGCCAGCCTACTAAAGCCGTGTGTCTAATGTGCCGTGTGTTTACGCGCGACGAGACGGAGGGCGCCAGACGCCGCAAGCCCCGGACCAAGGTGCAGTGCTTCTCGCCGCCCTGGAGACCGGACAACATGCGGCGCCACCTGGAGCAGCAGCACGCGCTGCGCTGGGCGGAGTACAAAGAGCTGAGTGACGAGGACAAGCGCGCCTACTTCCCGTCCAATGTATCCATCTCCACGCGGCCGCGCGCGGTCGTGTCCGACACAATGGAGATCACGACCGACACCAGCGCCGCGCAGCCCGTCGCGGAGCTCAACACGGCCGTCGCAGCTGCCGTGAAGCAGTCGGGCGCCTTCTTAGTGGACAAGGGCATTGTGGACGACTTGGTGAGAGCTCTGGGCCCGGACAGAGGCGAAGACGCCGAGTTCTCGGGCTTTGCGATGCAGAGGATTGAGCTGGACTCGGACGACGAGGACCAGGAGCTCGACGTGGACGAGAACGACACTAGATACACAGTCACGGTGGAAAGTAAGCTGGAGCTGGAGACGTGCGTCAAGTTCTTGGCCGGTGGCGTGTCCTTCAGGCAGGCGGTGGACTTGTTCCGAGGCATGGTGGCGGGTATTGCAGGCCTGGACCAGACCAACCGAGAGATGACTGAGAAGCGGTTGAAGAACCTTTGTCGCGTGGCGTGCGGGTTGAACTTGCAGAGACTGAAGGACTTCCTGACGAGTGGAGAGGTGTGGGCGTTTGCAGTTGTATTGGACTATTGCAAGACGGCTGGGTCGCCGTTCCTGGACGTGCGCGTGCAGTTTGAGTATAAAGGGGAGATCCACAGCGTGCATTTGCTTGGGATTGTGATTCAGGACGCTGCTGCTGCTGAGGAGAGCGGGGAGCTGGTGGTGCAGTACCTGGATGTGGTTGTTCCGAGCTGGAAGACGAAGCTGATCGGAGTTAGCTGCGCGAATGAAGGCGGGAGGAGTGTGCGCTCATGCACGCAGGAGATTATCAACCGCTTAGCTGCAGAGTGTGAAGCCCCGATATTTGGTGACTGCCGGCTCGCAAGCAAACTGAATCAGCTAATGAGTGAGGCGTGTACGACCGTTTTTACTGCTCAGTTCATGAACACCTTGGTGGCGTTGATGAGTCAATTACGCCGACATCGTGCGCATATCCCCGACGCGCTAAAGTGCCCCAAGTTGATCGAAGGGTCTTGGAAATCAGCAGTGATGTCACTTCAGTGGCTTATGGCGAATCAAACGTTTGTGGTTGAGTTTCTTGAGAAGCATGAGTACATTGGCGTGCCAGAGCCTAAGTGGTGGGTGATCGCTCTGGTGGTTACGAACGTGGCAAGCCGTGTGAATAACATACTACGGCAAGTGCGTGCTGGCAAGGGGTTATCACATGATCGCCAGCATATCGTGGATCTGATGAACCACTTCTCGATGATGACGGGAGCGGTGGGTCCATTCCTGGCGTCCGAATACCTTTCCATTTCGTGTGAGGACATCGTGATCGGTTCGTTCGCCATAAACCCAGTCGCGACTGCTACGTTCCTGAAGTCCCAAGGAACTTTTGCTGATAGCGCTGTTGATTCTTTGTCGGCTGACGCATATCAAGCACTGGTGGACGCGACGAGCACTTTCGTATTGACGGCGCTCACAAAGCTCAACCAAATCATCTCCGAATGCAAAAGTGATAGTGATCAAGACGACGAGAATGCGGGCTTAAGCCACGTCCCACCTTTTCTTCCGAACGCGTTGTGCAACACGCGGCATCAAGACTTCGTCAAGGCGTTGAAGCATCATCGCGTGCGTCTGGAGAAAATGTTTTCGAGCGAGGAAATGGAGAAAGTTGAGGCCCAGCACCGTGCTCTACGAAATGCCTACTTGCTAGAGAAGCGCGTTCGAGATGAGATTGATATGCAGTCGGCCACCAGTTCGTTTTCTGAGGTGTGGCAAGATGGGATAGGTGCTGGCTTGGATTACCGAGTGCTTCGCACTTTTTGCGGTGCTTTAGCAGCCGTTGCATCAACCCCAACTCGACGCTCGACCGATACAGAGTTTACGTTGGTTAACTGGTGTAAGGTTCCATTCTCGCAATCACTTACCGACTTTTCGCTTGAAGCGATACTACATGCTCAGGATTATCGATTCTTGGCCAGCTTTTGGCATTGATGAAACGAGGAGCGGTGACGTGTGCGTTGGAACCAATGAATTAAGAGTTTGGCAGCCTATCCCGGCATTCCTAGGCTGTGTCGCCAAATCCAGTCATGAAGAATATGCAAGATATATGCAGACTTGAAATTCTGGAAACTTAAGACGTCGTGTCCTCGATGTTACGGGTCGATTCGGCCACCGTCTCGAGTGTGTGATGCGGAGCTCTCACCTCGTTCTCCTGGTCGTGCATCCCAACCACTGCTTTCACGTTGCCACTCTGGTCTTCCCACTGGTCATTCGGGTAAATGGTCAAGTCGAGGTTCTCCGAGACTTCGTTGAGGTGTGAAGTATCGCCCTCCGACAAGTTCTTGAAGACAACGTTCACAATGTGGTCATAGCGCTCCAGAAGGGCTCCCAGGTAGTGCGGCAAATCGGGCACGGCCCGCTCGATGAAGAGCGAGATAGCAATACCCACTTGCCATACGACGACCAGACTGAAAGCCTTCACCGTGCCGCTGTAGTTTTCGAACAAGTCCGACGTCCACAAGATCAGCGCCGCGTTCGTTCCTACAGTCATGTACGTCATGAACCGGAAGATGTAAAACCACACGCCAATGCTCTTCGCTGGATGCGGGAACGGACGACGGCAGCCGAAGCAGAGCTTGGACGCGTCCACATGCACCTCAATCATGTTGTTAAGCAGTGCCAGCAGTGGCGTCAGCGGGAACGCCACGACGAACAAGTTGTGAAAGCCAAACTGGATCGCGAGCTCGTTGTAGTCCTCAAAGGCCTCGCTGCTTCCGTATGGCACAAGTTTCGCTTGGGTTTCGATCAAGTTGCGTCCGATCTTCTTCTGGTCACCCTGCGATTTGTCTTCGAAGTAAAGCTGGAATTTAAATTTCAAGTAGGGGATCAACACCTCGGTCGTGTTACCCACCACAATGCGTACCAGAAACAGGATCAGAAGCTGGTCGCGCAGCTCCTTCATGCAGTCGTCACTGTACAAGCAGGAGCCTTCGGCCTCGCGCTTGATGAACGCGATGTAGAAGAAGGAAGCGAACGAGTTGCAGAACTGGAACAAGAAGACCTTGATTGCCAGGTAGTTCTCATACTCGGCGTCGGTGCGGTGGTTCTCGAGGTCGTTCAGCTTCCCCGCCACAAGCCTGTAGACAATGTTGAGAATGATGATCTGGATGGCGTTGGCGATAGTCACAGCTATCGTCAAAGGAGTCCGATACTTGATGTCGACGTTCCGCAGGTTGTTGCCGTCATTGATGTAGTGCTTCAGCACAAACAAGCCCACAAGCGCCACGATGACGATTCCGACCATCACAGTCACGACTGCGACGGACACGCCGAACCAGCGGTGGCGCTTGGCTCGACTTTCGTAAGTCAGCTCTTCTGCGTCGGTGACGGGGTGATAGCTTCTGGTTCCCCGGAACTGTGGCCGGTAGCGGAAGACTTCGTTGAAGCCGTGGCAGCCCCACAGCGCACCCAAAAGCCCGTTCTTTCGCTTCCAGAACTCGGAGAAAGTCGACGACCAGATCACCACGAAGATCGCGAAGGCCACGAGGAAGTAGCCTCGATTGTTGTTGTTCTTCTTCTCGTCCCGCTCTTCGACGTAAATGATCGTGACGATACCTGCAATAGCCGGGAAGATCAGCATCTTGGTGTAGAACTCGAGCCACGCGAAGTAAAGTGCGATCTTCTCCCCGAAGTAGTAGCGGATTTTGTGGATCGGCTGATACAACATCCATAAGTTTTGAGCCCACGTCTTACGCAGTTCAAGCAGCGCAGCTTCGTCATGGAGTGCGAACATTTGGCTCTTGAGGAACCCGGCGTCCTGCAGAGCGTCCAAGTTGATGTGACGATCCACGATGCCTGAAGCGAGACGAATGCGGTCCTTCTGGGTGAACAGCGTCTGCTCCTTCTTGCCACCCCAGTTCAACGGGTAGCGGCGGAAGTAGGGCTGGAACTCGGTTTCGTGGCGGTAGTCGGCAAACGGAGCGAAGTACGTCATGGGGTCGTGGTGTATCGAGAAGATTGACGACCAGAACCGGTTCCAGGCACTCTGACTGTGGTTATCGTCGTCCGAGAACATGCCGTCAGCTTCTTCGCGGTGGCCCCAACGGCGAAGCGCTTTGCGGGTTAAGGGGTGGAACTCGTCGCCACGCGAGACCAGCAGTGGATCCATCTCGGGAATGTCCGAGGTATCACTTGCAGTGCCGCGTTTCGAGCGGAGATGATCCAGGGATTTTTGCCACTCGTCAGCGCCGATCTCGCGTTTCAGTTCGCAAATTTTGTCGCGGTGGAGCATGTCATCGAACGGTTTGTTGCTCAGTTGGAGGCGGTAATTCGTGCGGTCTGCTTCGACGCGCAGATCGTCGTTCTCCGACTTGACCGACATGATGATTTCATCGCCATCACAACTAAGGAACATCCGCGTGGTGAGACCACACGCAAGTTGAATCCGGCGTGAAATGGCAGTGGCTACTAACTCGCAGAAGCGACGTTCCGTTGTGGGCTCGGTGGAGCCTACGAACTGCTCGTACTCGGCTTCGAGCAGTTGGCGCTCGACCTCAAGGCTTGCGTCTCCTGCACCGCTTCTCCGCCGACTGATAGCCTCAACCATGTCATTCCCCTGCTCGTCCAGGAAACAGCGTGGGGTTCGCAGTACGCGTTGGAACGGGTGGCGACTGTGCTTAGTGTCCTTACCCAGCAACAGGTCGACGAAGGCTTGCGACGTGAAAGCGT
This sequence comes from Phytophthora vignae f. sp. vignae, assembly GCA_016169955.1. Classification (NCBI taxonomy): domain Eukaryota; phylum Oomycota; class Peronosporomycetes; order Peronosporales; family Peronosporaceae; genus Phytophthora; species Phytophthora vignae. The sequence continues at coordinate 715,035 of JABJUM010000020.1, forward strand.
CGGGTTTCTTGACCTCGCCGCCTTCCCGCAGTGGGAAAATCATGACCAAGTCGTTCTCGAACATGGTGTTTTCGTACGTATCGGACACTCCTCCGTACTTGTAGAAGATTGACGCTGGCTTGCTCCTCGGAGAAATATCGACTTGGATGGCGTGATTATCCACGGGCGTCCCTCCTGCCCCCTCCATTTTTCACTCGTGGTCGTCTAAGGCACTTGATGATGGAGCGGCTTGTTTGTTTGAAGAATGGTCTCGAGCTTGCGTTGTTTCTCGTCGGAAGAGCATGGTCGCAGGGAACGAAAATAGTTGCCTCGTCATTGCTAGACATGCATGCACCCAGCAGATGAACACCTTCCCAGTCGATATCAAAAGTCTATTTTCGCGCTTCGAGAACGACGCTATGGCACAAAGTCGATGAACGAGAACAGCGATTTACTCCCAGTCGCATATATCAACATTGTCGAGCTAGTCGTCACTTTTACTGGGATAGCAGTGGCCGATAGGTCATGCTGCTAGGCAGCTCAAATCGAGTTAATTCGCGCCTCGGTAACTGAAGCCAGTAAACTGAGGCCGGTATCGTGGTCCTTTGTCGCTGGCTGTCTTTCTACTGGTGACCCGGTAGCTGGAGCCGGTAACTGAGCCCGATCTCGAGTCATGAGTTTTCTGTCTTCCAGACATCGTGTTTAGTCAGGGCATGACTTCAGCCATTTCGCATTCTAAAGCAACCGACACCTACGTACGTACCTATCTCCCTGCTTTTCCTTTATCTCGCGAGCTGCAACAATTGCTCAGTACAGCCACAAGTTCCCTAAACTAACATGGTCGCGCGTTTTTCGCCATAATTCGCCACTATCAGGTTCACTACGACCCTGAATTCGAGACGTGGTTTTGGCTGACTGTTGTAGTAGGCCGTGTCTACCTCGGTCTCGCTGACAGGCGTCATGGGACTTCAGCTATTGTGCAATTTTGCACCACTAAACCAAGCAGCCTGCCTACGTACCTAGCCACCCGCCTCTACAACGATTGCCTGAGCACCACCCACCACCACGGCACTAGGACCCCGTGGTGGCTAGGATAGGAGGGTTTTAACCGCCTATGTTATTATTTTGTTTTTAGTTTATAGCAGCCTTTTTATCATTACCCATTGGCGTCTCCTGCTCCTGCTTCGCAGCCGCAGCATCTGCCAGGGTAGCGATACTGTCTGGTAAGTTTGGAGCGGTATGAGGACAACACGCGTTTTAACTACGAAGTACAAAATGCAGTAGCTGCAAGCCTGACAGGTCTATAACCCACGATTTCTAGCGAAGATGCGCGCCGTATACACCCTCCCAGCTGCAATATCGCCGCATGCAACGGTCGCGGGGCCATTGATGTAGTCGTAAGCTTTGAAATTTAAGGATTTCTAAAAGAAATAGTCTGCTCAACGTCAAAGTTTGGTATGATTGAGGGCTATACTGCATACATTTAGTGAGGGTCTCCTGCAGTCACACAATCGGTGTACAAACAATGCAAAGAAAACAAAACGTAACGTTAACTATGATATAAGATATTTAATGCTCCAGGTTTATCATAAAGGTATCGCCCATAAGCTGATAGTTCTTCCTCTCACTTGCTAGACAAGAGAGGCGACGAGTCGTTAAGCTTTGAGGCTGCGCTCGCACTCTTTGGTAGTCGTCGTAATACTACTGATGTGGTGAAAGTTCTGGCTTCCCTAATAAAATTGCTATCCCAGCCTATGCGTAGCCCTAGTTTGCTCATGCGATGGATGGCCACTACGATGAATGGATGCTTTCAGACAGACTGGTCACTCATCTTCTGTCATCTCATTCTGTCCTGCAAAATCCAGCACAAGCGAAGAAACATTTTTACGAAGTGAAGATGAAGCAAAAGCTTGCCCCGAATGATCTTCAACATAGAAGTGTCATGCCGGACCTGGAAGGCGTGTACAACCTCAAGTGCTATATCCAGTACTACGATAACATCTGCAAGTTTCTCCTCCGCGATCGAAAGATCTGCGTGACGGTGACTGGGACTTCAGGTAAGATAATTCAAAGCCTACTACACGGAGCTGAACCTCACCTCACGCCTACTAATTCACCTTACAGGCGTTGGTATAACTACATTCCGTTCTGTCTTCTACCAAAGTTCCGTCAAGATTATCCAGAGGTGATTGTCATCGCTGCGTCTTATTAATACCAGGAGGAGAAGCTGACTAAAGCCACCGTTTCCAGCAATGGAGAGGAGATGATAATCCCGGAACGCAATCCACTCGCAAACCAAGAGCGGGTCGACTCGATATTGAACGAAGCGCTGGTGACGGGTCAAAAGGCGTGAAGGTTAGCCACCAGATTTGATACGTCACGATTGGCGTGGGGTCGAGTTCACCAGTCCGAACCAAACATGGCTCCAGATTTTACTGAAGATCGACTGCGCTGTGTATCTGCTAACTTGGCCGTGCTGTGAGCTCCAGGAAGCTGCAAAGGCTGCGGGTACCCGCTCACTGATGACGAGATCGAGAAGCGATTCAAGATACTTGGTGGGATCGCTCGCTACTATTTGTCCCGCGACGAGCTCACGCTCACTGTCAACCGCTCTATGGAGGAAGTTGTGGAAGCTGTTGAAGGGATCACAGCGCCTCGTGACCTTCGACAACTGATCCCGGGAGAGGAGATCATAGCACCCGACAGCTTCTTTTCATCAAGAACCTCGCGCCGACAGTCTCAACGTGGACACCGTCTTCGCATCTTTGTATGTAGAGAGTGAACTCTTTACATTCGTGCGGCAGCCAAGTTGCGATGAATAGGAACTTCTACGAAAGTCTACTGAACACGGAGGGCCACTCGGTGGGTGGATCTGGGAAGTCGAAGCGCACGAAGTACTTCGCTGGGACTGTAAACTACGCTTGTGCGCACTGCAGCGTGGTACTGACAGGTCTTCACTCGAGTGCTTATTCGACGGACCGCTTTGACAATTTATTAACAACCAGCTTTTCCAAAAGCACAAGGGCCAATCGCAAGACAACGAGGTTTACAATTCCCTCCTCTTGAATTAGGCAGAAAAAAGTTTACCGTATCATCCAGTGTCTGACATTGCCGAGCTAAATCTTAACTTGAAGAATGCTGGTAACACACAATCACACAATCAATCATTTATTGGGCAGCCCCCCCCCCCCCCAATATCATTCGAGAAGTTGTCGCAGCGAAGAAAGATGCTGAAGCTCTACTGTGCGATCGTTGGCGCTGCAGTCGACACATTATCGGTGAACATCGCCGCGGATCAGTCGGTGGAAGAGCTGAAGGAGGCGATCCAGAAGAAGATCCCAGCGACGATCACGTGCGAACTGCAGAGTCTGCTCCTCTTTCTGGCGAAGAAAGAGAACAAGTGGCTGTCTGATGACGAGACGCTGGGCGCGATGCTTGTGGGTGGATTCGACTCTTCGTCGTTTTTGAGGATGCGCGCATCGTGGACACTGAACAAGGCGGAGCTCTTTGGCCCACGCGTCTCGCTCGGAGAGGGTGTGGTCCACGTCCTAGTGGTGGTTCCGAAGCAGGACCAGCAGTTGCGAGGTGCAAGCGTTCGCGATTCCTTTTCGCTGTTTCGAGAAGATCGCCTGCGCCAAATGCGGCTAGAAACCATCGTTGAGCAAAAGTTGGTCGCGCTGCTACACAAGGAGCCGTTCTATACTGACGGGGCATTGGGGGAACGCGAGTCCGAGAGATTGGAAAAGGAGGGATTGATCGTCGATGTTGCACCAATGGATTACGGAGAAGTGTTTTGGTCGAGGGAGATTCAGAGTCGAGCCGACGAGTTTACGAACGAGGCCGAGTTTGACGCATTCATTACTCCGTTTTTCAGCAAAATTCTGGAAGACTGCGGTATGGTATTCGTCAACTGCGACGGATATCCATGGCCGTCTCCGTCGACGTGTGCGGCCAAGCGTTCTGAGTTCAAACCAGTTGGATTCGCGACCCACCGCGGAATGTTTCGCGCCAAGCCTGAACCGAGCGATGGGGTGCGACGCCCCGACGGATTCCGTTTTGGAGTACCAGAGGAAGGATTGCTCGACTGCCTCATTTTGTTTGAGAGACACCGCACTATAACTGATGCTGCATTTGGCCAAGTTGTACGAAATTTGCGGCAGCTGAGCCCCGATGCGCCAGCGAGCGTAATTCTCTTGGACCGCCACAACTTTTGGATGATTAAGAGCCACAAGTCTGTTGTCGTAAAGGTTCAAAGGGCTGCGTGGGCCGACAAGGGCTCTAAAGCAGTATTTCAGAGCTTTATCGCTGGCAACATATCTCCATGGGTGACGCGCTTAACCATTGCGTGCTCTGCATTGGGTGTTGACGTGGTGGAGGGGGATGCTTTTCTCGGCCGTGGCGCTTTTGGACGCGTGTTCAAGGTTACTGGGCAAGACGGGGAGGTTTTTGCCCTTAAACTCGCGAAGAAACGATCCGCTGGTCGTCTGTCTCTAGAAAAACAAGCCTTGGAGAACGCCCAGGGCACAGGCTTGACGGTTCGTCCTGTGGGGGAGCTCGTCGAAGTTCTTGATAGCGCGATGCTACTGCTGTCCCCTGTTGGGATACCTCTGCCTCGGCCTACGACAAGAAAACAAGTACGAGATCTCTTTGGACTGTTATGGCAGCTCCATGATAAGGACCTGATCCATGGCGATCCTCGCGTGCCGAATGTGATTCTTAGCGGTGAGAAGCCTCTCTGGATTGATCTTGTGGAAGCGATTGATGCAAACCCCGCATTAAAGCAACTTGACGCCGAAATCCTCACGCGGTCCGTCCTCGGGGTTTCACGGACGCTTCCACTGGACCCGGTGCTGCAGCAGTTAATGGACAATTATGGCCAAAGCGATACGCAAACAAATCTCTCTCGCCTGGCCGAAGAAGTCGGTCAAAGTTTGGGGTTTTCAGTCTCCCTGGGAGACTAGTCGTTGGTACAATGTCGAACAAATCATAATAACATCAGTGAGTGGGTAAACACACGGCTGTGTGTGTACATGTGTGCCATGAGTACTTGTGTGGGCGAACGTCTGGTTGTACTAGGAATGTCGAGGCAGGCGAGAGGTCAAAGTGATCTAGCCAAGCTAGAAAATTGGCAAGCAGAACAACACACTGCCCTAGTCCGAAGTCTGAGAGACGCCATGGTACTCGCTTAGTAGAACAATAGCCAGAGAGACTCTTCTAAACACTTCTTACAACTTACTTCTTCGTAGAATAGTGTGCGATTGGAATTGTGGGAGCTCATTGAGACAGTGATCGGCTCAATGGGTTAACTTGAAATCTCGGACACGCATCAGTTCAGTCCTAAAATTGCTACGATAGACGGACGCCATGAGTGTGGAGACGGAGGAGCGATGGCACATGGGTGCGGGTAGCGCGGGCCGAGCAACTGAAGGTGGCGGCACCGGGCATGGCGGACATCCTGGAAGCTCTGGAGATGAATCGCCCGTACTCGCCATCGATCGATTCGTCCTGGACGATGGGAGAGCACGCAATGTTCGAGAGGGGGATCCAGACGCACTCGGGGCGAAGCTACGAGCAGATCGCAGAGCTTATACAGACGAAAACAGCGGCTGAAGTGGAGAGCTACGGCATCAAGTGCTGGCAAAGCGACAAGTACCAACGCGTTGTGGCCAGGCGCCAGCGAGCAGAGCAAAAAGATCGCGAATGGAAGCAGGATGAAGTCGAGGGATTGACTCCTCCAGTGGGGGTTGAGCCCTCTCCGCCTCGTGTGAGGCGTCATCGAGTGAGGGGGTGGCTGAGAGCGACATGGAGGTGGTGCATTGACACTCTGTCCTTCCGGTGCCTACGGCGACACAAACATTCCGCCGCGGAGATAGAGCGTGGTCCTGCGCCTGTGCCGATACGTTACCCACAAGCAGCTAGTCAAAGCCCAGCTCGACTTCAACTACGACCTGTGTATGAACCAGCACCATCCGCATATCGTCGTGGAGCTTACCGTCGATCACTGCCCGAGCATCTTCGTGCAGCACCGGCACCTTCGCCACCTCGTCCTCTTGTCGATTACGGAGCTCTAGCTGCAGACGAAGATGACGATTTGGTTATGAGATCGGCTCGCCAAGCTGCTGCAGAAATTGACTGGTACGAGGGAGTGGAGGAGCCTGCTCCAGCAACTCGACAAACGACGACAAATACTGGAGCGTGGAGTAAAGACGAACACGAGCGATACTGTGCAGCACTGAAGAAATATCGGTACGGGTCGTGGAAACTCATAGCGAGCCATGTGGGCACGAGAACTGAGCGCCAAGTCATGAGCCACGCACAGAGCATTCGCGCCAAGAGGAAACGAGCTGAGGAGCGAGACCAAAATCCTCACTCTGCGGCAAAAGCTTGTGTTGCTCTTGACCGAGCAGAGCCACGCAAGAGCTCAAGGACGGCTCATTCAAGCACTCCAAGTGCAATGATGAACCGGGTAGGCCACACTCAAACGCCCGAAGAGCTCCTCATGGCGTCAATGCTTAGTCCAGCGCCAGCCGACAGCAAAGCAGGACAAACTAAAGACGTGTCGACACTCGCGTCCAACCAACTTGAGACTGGGGAGTTGAAGCTTGGCGGTGATTTTTCATTCTCTGGTGACGGCAGTGAAGGTTTGGTGTCCGTCCAAGATGAATCAGGGAATCATCGAGGGAGTGATTCGATCCGAGTTTCTTGTGCGGAGGATAAATGCTCCGACAAGCAGCCTCGTGTTGATCCGGACTCTCCGTTGTGCTCACCACCGCCTGATGTATTGCGGGTGAGCGACCTCAGTAATGAAAGTCTGCTCGACTTGCTGGATATCCCACCAACACACGCGACGTAAAAGCTAATCGTTTTCCAAGTGTTCAATGTATGTACGCAGTTGTCGACGTTATCTTGTCCTTGCGAACAAACTGGACTAAGATGAACAATTGCCACTCATAGTGCCCTTATATAAGTGTGCTGCGGGCAAATAGAGCTCTGCTGAGCCAGCAATGCTGGCAGGACGTGTCGACGAGTTCTATGGGTTCAAACAGGTACAACGTGCCACTTTCAATGCAGCGGTGCGTGTAGCCACTAGCGATCACGAATGGGATACCTGGCTCACTTCTCATTTCGCCCCAGCATCACCATGAGTCTCCAAACCAGCAGCACGAACACTTTGACCCCGTATACAAATGAATCTTCGACGATTCAAGCGTTCAAGCCTCAGAGGTTACCCAACCTCGTCGTGAAGATCAAGACCACGGAAACGTCATCAGCGCCACCCCAACTCGGAAGCGCAGTTCACATGAAGCGACATCGATTCGGCAAGTGGCTCAAGTCGAGTTTCCAATGGTGTGTCAAGGCGCTATCTCTGTGTTGTCTTCGGCAGCACCAGCGCTCCGAATCCTATGCCACTTGCCAAGGTCCCGTGCTAGACAGCAAGCCGACCATCTCTTCAAACGAGCGGGGCGACTCGTTCTCTGTGGATTTCGTGTCAATACAAAGCCCCATTGTTGGGCCTGTCGTCCATAATGACAGCGCCAATGCGACGACGATATCTCCCGAAGATGCTCCACCAGACACCCCATTAGAGGCCGGGGTAGTCGGTGAGGAGGCGATGGAGCTCGAACTCGAAACACTCCTCGCTCGGACAAAGGCACCTGTGGACTTGTTCCCTGTACTGCCGCTATCAGTACCAGCCAAAGCTCTTGAGCGTCTCTCACCTCCTGATGTACTTTACGACGACAGCGACGACTTGGACATGAGAAGTGCGCGACTCGCTGCCAGGGAGATTGAGTGGTTCGAAGAGAAGCCAAGACAGCCTCCTCCAGCGACTCAATCTCGTGCTTTTGCGCAGAAATCCGGGACGTGGAGTAGCGACGAGCACGCACGGTACTGCGAAGCTCTCGAGATGTATCGCTACGGGTCTTGGAGGCAAATTGCAGCGCATGTCGGCACAAGAACCGAGCGGCAGGTACTGAGTCACGCTCAGAGCATTCGCGCGAAGCAGACACGAGCGGAAGAGCGCAAAAAGCGTCAACAGACTCGGAGAACCGCGTCAAACATCGATGAGCAGACAGCCAAAAGTTGTTCGGCTGCGGCTCCACCGACCAAAATGCAGAAGCGGACGCCCGAAGAGTTTCTCCGACAATATGTAGCTGATCGGGGAACTTTCAGCAAGTTGGGGTCGACGAGAACGGTAGTAACTCGCGAGGGCCACCACTCTAAGGGCCAAGAGCTCAAGACAGAGCGTCTTGGGCTCGGTGCTCAGCAGGTGGACCCTGTCGTTAGTGGAGACAAATGCCAATTGGACGACGACACCCAGAGAAGCGAACAGTACCTCAAGTCTAGCCCAGACATAAGCGCAGCAACAGACTCGCCACTGGGCTCTCCGTCACTAGAATTCTTGCTGGATGGCGTCCTCAGTGATGAAGATTTGCTTGAGCTTCTCGAGATCCCCTCGACCCCACAAGACGCTCAGTCGATCATGTAAACCCAAAACTTTGTCTTTGAGGTAGATTCGTACAAGTTACTCTCAACTGTGCATGATTTTATTCCCCAATGCCGCGTCTGCTTATACTACAGTAGTCTGCATTTTTCTAAAGCGCACACGACGCGAACGTTTACTGTGTTTCCAGCATGGAGCCATTCGCTCGGCTCGAAATTGCCGCAGAATGGCGGTTTAGCGAAATGGCCGAGCGCTCTCGAGCCAACGTGGCAGCTGTAGCAAACGCCGACACTGCAGCTAACGTGGAGCTGGCGTCTCCTGGAGTGCTCCGTGTTCCAGTCTCAGCGCCATTGGCTTCTCCTAAGTGAGCGGCTCGTTCACACATCATTGTCTCGGCTCGAGCTCGCGAGCCCCTTTCATCCCGCAGCTTCCATCGACTGGGCGAGTTTGATCGAGGAGATTCACAGCGCAGCGCCAAGTGCCTCACTGTTGGCTTTTTCACGAGTGATGACATGGACGCTGCCGACACCAGGCGCTTGTTCGAAGTTGAATGAGTTCTTGAGCCTGGACTCGTGTGGTGCTGAATGGGTTTACAGTTCGTTTGCCCCCGAGCCGCCCCCTTTCTGGTAGCTGCAGAATATTTCTCAATCGGTGGAGAGACTGCCAGTGTCGGTGCTGAGTCGTCCAGTTCCGAGATTATCCATTGCGGTTGATTCGTGCGTCGAGCTGGCGATTGGATTCGGTTCCTAGAGATGATCGCAGCGCTAATGATATCGCCATCGTTATTCAGAGGCACTTGAATGCTCGGTCCTCCGCCGTAGAGCTCCAAGAACGTGACCCAGACCTCCTGACTGACAACGCGGTAGTCCCCTCCGCCGTGACTCCCTTTGCTTCTAAGGAGATTGGGTTTGGGCACCAGCTCACCATTCACAAAGTCCAGCAGCGTATAGTTCGTCACCGGACCAGGTCGCGGAGGTCTCGTCAGACGGCATTTCGTATTGGGCTTACTTCGCCGGCCCTTGGAGAACACACTCGACGCTGCGTCAGCACTTGCCGAGTCGACGCGCACGTACTGCAGCCACTGATCAAGCCACGCGGAACTGATGACAAACTGTCGACTACCAGAGTTTGTATCGCTCTGATCCAACGCTCGAGAACACGCGCGCGCGCTCAGAATCTCATCCAGTTCTTCTGCTCTGGTAACGGAGAGACGAAGCGGGAAGTGGTGCGTAGTTCCACGAGAGCGTTGGTCGAGCTGCAGCGCCTTGGTGGACTCGACGAAGAACTCCTCGTCTTCAATGTCGCTGTCCGTGACCGCCATGCCAGTACGCCTCAACCATGGCGACGGACGCTCCACCTCCACCTCAACTACCGAACGTGAGGCAGATACCGAGATCGCTGTCGCTGAAGAAGTGGATTTGCGTCGTCTCGTGGCGGAAACAGCCACGGTGAAGCGCTTGACGCGAGGGTCGTCTTGCCCTGCCATGTTGCGCAGCGTACTCGCGCATGAGCTACACGTTCGCTGCGGCGCTCCGTCCTTAATGAGTCGATGTTGACTGGGAGCTGAGCCGGCGAAGGGGAGATACGTCCGATCGTGAGAGCAGTTGGCACACACGAGGTGGCCGCACAGGCGACAGTGATGTCTTCGGCGAGTCAGCGTGAACGCTGCGAGGCAGATCTGACAGCGAGCGCTGGCAGTGTCCGGGACCCAGTTGGCTGCCGCTTCGGGATGGGAATAATAGCCGTGCGGCTCCATCTTCCACGGGTAGAACGAGATGGAGTACATGACGGTGGCCCGGTTGGATTCCCCTTTGCTCTTTGGCGCTATGATCTTCCACAGACGCAGCGAACGCTTCCCACCCGACGATACTTCAGCGTCCTTGGTGTCGTCACTTCGCTTGTTGTTGTCGGGGCCGTCTTGGATTCGATCTCTGCTGGGGATGGAGAGCACTTGGACTTCCTCGTCTTCTTCATCTTCATCGTCGCTTGAGCCCAAGTCCGCGCTGATGCACCTCGTGTTGCTGTCGCGTCGCGCTTTTGTCGCTGTCTGGTGGGTTAACGACTCCCTGAAGGCTTTGAGCCCGGTCAGCAGAAAACTCGAGGACCGTGGCAGCGTTTCCTGGTTCGACATGGGTGGCGTCATGGCGAGGGGCTGCGAGGCCCGGCGAGACGACTTGCTCTTCTTGTCCAACATGACTGGCGCCTTCGGGTCTCGCAGTGGCGTCAGGGAATGAACCGAAGAGACGGACAAGTAGATGGAGGAACGTGGAGTGAAGAAAACTGATAGCGAGGGCACGACACGGCGCCCGGTCGACGAGTTTCGTTTCACTGATGTTTGTTCTCGAAAATAGCGTCGTCTTCGCACGCAGAGCAAGAGTTCATTCGGAACGATAAAGCAAGTCCGTGTCACAACCAGGGCATGATGTGGCAACCTGGGGATGGCTTGTAGTGGGGCATGGTCAGCACTACGCGGTGAGTTTTGATTTGCATGGGTTCGGAGAATATTGCAATCTTCTGCAAGGTACTTGTATGGCAGCACTTTGACCACTTTGACCACCGGTAGAGCAGTCTCCAGAGCTTTTTTTCGTCGTAACGATCCGGCTTTTGCGAACATTCCGGTAGGCTTCGTCGTTTGTCACGAACTCGTCATACTGACGTTGGACAACAGCGACGCCAAGTACCTGGCAGTGCCTGGCAGTAGCGCTAGTATGCCGGTGTGCTATATCTTCTCTGGAAACCGGCTAGTGAATTAGTGAAGCGGATGGATCGAGTTAATTGGCCGTGGCAAGTTCCACTACACATAGCATCATAGTCGAAGTGGGGCTCTTCACGTCTCCTGAGTCGGGTGCACGGGTACATTCCAGCGCGTCAGAGAGCGAGGTAGAAACCATTGGCGAGAAGACGAGGTTGGGGAAGAGGTATCCGATTTGGACACGGTCGGGGGCGTGAAGTGCTCGTCGAAACACCCAGCACTGGAATACACGACTAGAGTTAGTAAGAAAATAAAACCGTGATACACTCCTGACTATCGATGCAAAGACGTACCTTTCCATTTGACTCACGAGCTGCTCATACACTTTGGAGCTATCTGTGGCCAGTCCCGCCTGCAACGGCCAACGAAAGAAAACGTTAATCACTATGAAATGAACTGCATTGAGCTCGAGCGTACATGAATGATGACGTCGATGAGGAAGCCGTTGGTAGCATCGTACGTCAGTTGAGTTCGGACCGGCGGCGCGATAAACTGTTCCCAGTTCAGATACACACGCACGAAGAACTCCATCCACGTCTGGCACTTTGGTCGGCTGGCTGGTTCACTCCACAACACCTTCACAACGCGAATCGACCCTCGAACACTGGCTTTCCTCGACTCGATCGTCCGATTTCGGCGTCGGATGCATCGTCCCCGGACCGCCGGAGCTTCTCCCGACTCTGGTGAGGCGACATCTTCAATCGGGGCGCGTATAAACTGCTCCACCGCTGCGACGTTGATGCGTCGAGGGGAATCCGCGAATACCATTCTCTGAGTGCGAGCAAGTCGGCGATAGGCTATGCGGATCGCTGCTCGGAGAATCACCACGACGACGATCAGCCAACTGCAATCCACCACAAACCACAGCGCCGGGTAGTCGATGAAGTTCTCGACGATCATCTCCTTTATCCACTGCAGCGACGGCGCGGTGGCTTCATCCACTCCCAGGAGATGGCCATCCGTGATTCGATCCATCACCTCAAAGGCCAGAATTCCGGCAAACAGAAACAGCAACACGTCGAAAGATCCCGTCAACGAGCGCTGATTAGCGCGCGTGGCCTCGGCTAGAACTCCCACGTTGCGTTCGACACCGAGGACAAGTCCTTCGAGCACAGTCTTGGCCATCGTGCCATTCTGGCTCTGCACTTGCTTCAGCTTAGCACGAAAGCCACGCAGCAGCTTCGCCAAATCCTTACAGCGCAGCTCCAAGTCCTTGTGGGTCTTTCGCAGTTGTAAGTGGTCGTAGAGCGCGGCGCCTCCTCCAGTGGGGTCATCGCTAGTAGGCGTGGGGCGCGGGGGGATCGTAAGCGCCAATCCGTGCAGTGAATCTCTCAATAGCTCGAGAATTTCCTCCAAAAGCACCAAATCGTGCGCACAGCGACTCACTTTGTCGCGCATGTCGTCCATTGCTTCAGGATTCATCTCGTAGCTTGTCATGTAGTTCCTCGCACGCGCCAACACGTCGCCCAAAATGAAGGCCCGCTTGAAGAAGAAGCGAACAACCAATTCCCGGGACAACAGAGCCAAGTGTGCGACCAGCAGCGGCTCGTGCTTGTTGGCGTTCGGGCCAGCAAGTAACATACCGTCGTGACCCACTAGCAGTTTATCATCCAAGCCAATATCATGAACGGAATGGAGCTCACCCAGGACCTGCTTCAGCTCGTTCTCCTTCTCGCCTCGATCAAGATACGCTCGCGCCGGAAGCTTTGGTGAAATGCCGCTAGCAGTCAATAGTGCGAACTTGTTTCTCGATCGTGCGTCACCCATGAACAACATATCCATTAGTGCGCGCTGGTGAGGCGACAGCAAGTCGTTAATGATCTTGGACGAGTCCAAGTCGACATCCACCAGCAACCGAGCAAGATGATCAACACACAGGAAGTCGGCCGACCGGTCCATCGTAGCGTCAATCTCCATCCCGTACATGATCGATCCGTCTCCATTCAGGTGCATGCCGAAGCTCTCGATCTGGATGATGCCGTCCTCAATTGGCTCGTAGATATCCGCCTCGAAGTTCGTGAAGCTGTCGAACTCAAAGTCCACAATCGCAATCTTCGTGAGCCCAGAGGGGATAGCGAGCGATGTGGAAGTCGGCGCGTCGTCAAGCTCCGACGTGAACAGCCCACCTTGGCAGCGCTCGAGCGCCCCCAAACGATCGTTGAGCAGCACAATTTGGTTCGGTCCAAAGGGGATCCACTCGCCCACCATCAACCGAACATTCTCCAGCACGATGGCGAACGACAAGTCTGCGTCCTGGATGCTGCTGCTCCCCGCATTGGCCGCTGCCTTGCGGCACTTGTCCACTTGCCAGGCATTGGACGAGAAGTTGGCCGTGCCGTTCTTCATCAGACACGACGGCAAGTACGGACTCGAGACGTACGACACCTCTTCGATGTCCGTCACGCGCGAGATGTAGACGCTGCCGTCACCCCGTCGAATCCGGAAGTGGCCCTTGTCCGGGTCGTACGTGATCTTGAGTAGTGCGTTGTCAACTAGAACGAGGCCCGACGGAGAGGTGACTGATGAGCTCAACACCCGCGGAGAGAGAGCCTCGACGCCCTGCACTGACACGGTGGCGTTCATCTCGCCGGGGGACGCGAGGAACTCGTCCAGCCGCTGCTTGTCTCGCCCCGGGAGCAGCGTCAGCAGCACCTTCATGCCCTTCTCCGTCATTTGGAAGGCCGTGGACGGCTGGAAGTCCTCGCTACAGGTCTTGAGCGCCTGCACCAGCTCGTGCTCGCGGAGGTCGTCGATGGCGGCGCGGGCGTCGTGGCTCATGTTGAGCCACAAGCGCCGCGACTGGCCGTCCTTGACGATGCCCGTGCATACCGGAGAGTAGTCGAAGGACAAGAGGCCGTGCACGATGGCCTCGAACACCATCACCTGCAGCGGGAGACTGCGCAGCCACTTCTCCTCCTCGTCCGTCGACTTCGGGTACTGCGCGAACCGCGATAGCAGGTAGAGCAGGCGCACGTGGCTCGGGGTCCAATTCGGGTCGACGGGCAGCGACGACGAGGAGCTCAGCGCCTCCAGGTCCAGTCGACTGCTCACCCCCAGCATGTCCTCGCGGACACCAGACACGCGCAGCGTCATGCCTCTGAGGACGGCAATGGAGGCAAGGTGAAGTTGAAGAGGCGCCGTAAATTATGGTTTAGAATTTATGTAGTAAGTAATTTATGTTGTAAGTAAAATTAAAAAATTGCATACGTGTTGCGTCAAAACCCGTATATTCCACAGCAAACAATACGGTAAATGGCGGACCCGAAGGCGTCGTCGGGCAATGCGGCAGCGGCGGCTGGCGTCTCCACCACGCCCGCTGCGTCCACCAGTAGCTCTCCACCGTCTTCGTCGTCGCTGTCTTCCTCTGCAGCCTCTGCGTCGCCCTCCATGAGCATGTTCTACCCCATGGAGCGCGACGACTCTGCAGCTCCGCTGAGCATCATCGAGGAGGGCGACGAGCACGACTTGGGCGCCGAGGCCTTCGCGGACATGGCCATGGGCGGCATGGACATGAGTCTGGAGCTCAACTCGCTGCAGATCCGCGCTTTCCTGGCGCGTAACGAGGCTCAGAGCGAGAACTCCGGCACTTTCACCGCTGTGACGCAGCGCGAGGAGCCTCCAAAGCCGCCGGAAGTGCAGCAACGACAGGAGCAGCAACAACTGGAGCAGCAACAGGAGCAACAACAGCAACAACAGCAACAGCCAACGATGAGCGCCTACGAGGCATTGCGCAACGGCACGGTGCACTATTCCAGACGAGAGGACAAGGTGCGCGCGCTGCAGGAGCACCCGGTGGTGGCGTCGGTGGCGTCTGACGGCCGCACGGTGGGCTGCAAGTGCGGGCGCAACGTGCGACTGAACCCGCCCTGGTACATCCTCAAGTTTGAACAGCACGTGGCCAGCAGGAACTGCTCGTTCCTGAGGCAGAGTAGACCCAGCTCCAAGAAGAGGAAGAGGGCCGAGATGGAGGCGACAGCGACGGGAACAGCAGCAGCAGCTGGGTCAGGTGGAAATGAGGGTGGAGGCGCGCAGCAGACAAGGAATGAAGAGGAAGGTGGCGCAGATAGTCGACGACAAGATAGTGGTGCCGGGGATGCAGATGCAGGTGCTGACACAGATACAGGTTCAGGTTCTGGACAAGAGCAAAATCGAAGTACTGGTGACCATGAGGCGGAAAATGGCGGTGGACAAGAAGGTGCTGAGGAGGAGGACATGGATGTGAATGGTGAATATTGTCTGCAGTCGGTGGATGCAATATTACGGCGGGAGTTTGGAGTGGCGCAAGACGGTCGGAGGGTCGTTGTGCCTCCTACTTCGGACGCCCCTGATGATCGAGTCAGGATGTACAAAGGTGCAATGACGCTGCGCGAAAATGACCATTTCACGCGTATTACACCTGACGGGCGGTTTGCAGAGTGCAAGTGCTCGCGGATAGTGCTGCTGGGCGGACCCTGGCAGCCCGGGCAGTTTTTGATGCATGTGGCGGACAAGCAGAAGCCGAAGAAGCGAGCAAAAACTGCGTCTGCATCCACGACAAAACGCGCATCTCCATCTGGCATGTCCCCGTCGCCTGCAGCAAGAACGATGATATCGGCAGGGGTGCTCATGAGGCCACCCACGTCCGCAAGTGCGTTGTTACAGGCCCATAAAGCCAAAAAGAGTTTCCCGCGTGAGATTCGATGGGATGTGGCTCGAGCGCGAGGGCTGCTCCCGTGCCCAGGACTGCGCGATGAACGTATGAACACGTTCGTGACGTCTGCAGTGCATCTCACGGGAGGTGCGCGGCAACGGCAGAAAATTGCTCGGGAGCTGTTTCCTCATCTATTTCCCGATAACTCGGAGTACGATCAGACTGACGAAGAAGGCAAGGAAAGTGACATGGAGCATCGCAGTACGCAGTCTATTTCGAAGAAGTGTCAGCCAAAGCTCCAGCAACAACTTCTCGAAGCCGAAAAGATGCTTCTACATGATGTGATCGAGGGCGAGGCTCTCTGGTTCGTAGACAAGGATGGCAACTCGGTGAGGAGTTTGGATTGCCTGGGAATAATCGACTCAGGCAAAGGCGAAGCCCGATGCCCGTCATGTACTGCTCTTCGGAGCAACGCTGCTTTGAGAACAGCAGCCGCGACAAAATACAAGATGGCTAACCGTCCTGGCCCTCCACGGAATCCGATTAACCGGAAGTTTTGTTCGGGGCGTGTGTGCTCGCTGCTTGAGGCCGAGTTTGACATGCGAGAGCCTTACGCGCGTGTGCTCCGAGATTTGGCGCTCGCAGATATCCCCAGCGCTCTCAACACGTGGATGGAAATGGCTTCGATGGGTCTCTCTGGCGATTTTGATTCTCACCCTGCACTGCTGGGCCTGACTGAAGCGATGGTGCGGTTAAAGGACAAGGAGCAACGTGGCGTGGGGCTGCAGAACATGACGTACAGCGATCTTCTTGATACGTTTATGCGCTCGCTCGCTGACCTATCTCCTGAGGCGTGCGAGCTCTTCCAGAAGCATTTAGGGGGTCGAAAGCAACGTCAACTGTTGGCAGCAACATCGAGATCGCTGCTGCCTAGCAAGCGTAAGCTGCTACCCCCGACTGGCAACAATACGCCAAGAGTTGTTCAAGACCAACAGTCAAGTGATTCGCTGTACGACGGTGTGTCGAACCCGGCCACTGCAGGACGCCTGACAAGTGAAGAGGGGTTTGTGCACTTGCTGGATCCATCCGTCGTTGGTCTCGGAATGCCGAATTTATCGATTGGCGACATTCAAGATGTAGACTTGAGCTCATTTCCGACGTCTGGAGGAATGCAAGGTCACCCTACCAGCAGCGCGTTAATGCCAACTGCGTCGACTGTAGAGACAGAGTCGACACTTACGGCGGATTCTTATCAGTTGGCAGTACCGCGAAAGGAGTCCAACAACCAGGATGAAACTGGTGCTACTGATGCAGTTGCTGGGGTCGCGTCCGAGATTGTTGCGGCTGGAGGCGAACATGAGCACGATGACGGTGTGGGCGAGGCTAAAGACGGCGAGGCTGAAGTTCAAATGGAAAGCGACCCCGCCGCTGTGGCATTTCTCTCCGAGTTGGCTCCTCCCGAGGATAACGACGCCAGCAAAGCGGATGATGCTGTGATGCCGAGCGACCATGTGCCGTGTACAGGGCTTCGCGACGAAAACGTGCAAGCCTACGTCGCTAACGCCGTCCAGATTGTCGGGGGCAGCCGACCACGCTACGTAATTGCTCGCGAGCTGTTCCCTCGGGTGTTTGGCAACGAGAAGAAAGTACGTATAGTGGACAAGCTCGACGATGAACAGCGGCTCGTACTGCAGGATGCTGTGTTCAGTGAGTGTCTCTGGCGTGTGGACAAGGAAGGCCGCTGCGTTCGAAGTCTGCGTTGCAAGCGATTCGTCCCGGTCTCCGACAACGACGATCGCGCGAACCCCCAGTACCAAGGTGTGTGCCGAGCCTGCCGCGATCTGCGTACCGTGCCCAACTTCCGCAGTGTGCTCAGTCGCTCCAAGGTGCCCAAGAAGCTCGAGAACATCAAGTACGTGCCCAGTGTCTACACTGAAAGCGACCCTTTCCTGCGTAAACTGTCCAAGAACGCGGCATTCCGCGGGCTCTACCAGACTGTCAAGCGCCTGGCATCGACGCCCGGTGATAGCAGTGACGCTGGTGCTGAACGGCTGAAGCGCGTGTACTTCTGGCTGCGGTTCGCTCGGATGGGCGTGTTTGGGCATTTCAAGTCGCATCCTGTGTTCGAAGGACTGATGAAGAGCATGGTGGAGATCAAGGACAAGGAGCGGCGTGGCGTCGGCAAGCAGAACATGCAGTACTCTCGAGCACTGGATGAGTTTATGCAGAGCATGGCGCAGATCTCCACCGAGGCGTTCGAGCTGTTCGCAGCTCAGTTTTGCGGCCGCACTCTGCGGTCTCAGAAGGTCAAGAGGAGGACCGCCCCTCCCGTCTTTACTGCTCCAGTGCAGGCAGCGATCGAGGGCACAGCAGCGGAGGAGAATGCAAGTGCTGTGCCTCCTTCTACACACGAACCGCTGCCTCCACCTGCTACGCTTCCAGCGCATCAGCACCAGCACTACCTGATGCCTCCCGACGACCTGCTCAGTGGACGGAGCTTATCTTCGGAAGAAAGCCAGCGCTTCATGGACCGCATGATGGCTGAAGTGAACCGGGAGATGGCGCTCGCTGCGGGACGTCGGCCCGAAGACATCAGCACCGATTCCACCGGCCACGAGCAGCCTGCAAACGACGAAGACGACAGCAATCGTGTCGGTCCAGAGACGTACCTGAACGACGAGGGGGTGCTTACGACCGAGATTTAGCATAAAGGTGGTCAACAGATTGCAATGATATTATCGAAGAATGAGTGCACCCAGCATTCCCTTGGTTGAAGCTGCCTTTATTAGGGGCTGCTTCATGGGTGCTTGAGCGACTCGGGTTTCTTCTCCAGGTGCTTGGACAGCAGCCCCATGACCTGCGTGAAGCCGATCTCGTCCACGCTGAAGACGTCCTTCATCTCCTGGTTGGGGTGGATCAGGCGGCCGTCCTTGGGGTCCTGGAGCTTGTGCTCCTTCACGTAGGCCCAGCTACAGACAAACACACATGCAGAGAGAGAGAGAGAGAGAGCAGTAAGAATACCGGGGTCACTCCGCAGGCACAGAAAGAGGAGACGCAGCGACGCACAACTCCTTGATCGCGGCCGGACGCGTGAGCTCGCTCTTGCCCAGCAGGTGGCTCAGCGACGGGGAGAGCTTGTAGAGCTTCTTGTTCACCATGGCGACTCGGGTCTTGTCTTGGCGGTTTGTTGGTCGGGTCTTGGCTCTTCTTGGCGATTCGAGTTCTGGCTGCATTGACTCGGCGCGTGGAATCCTGCGCAAGCGACAGGACCGACCAACTTCAACATGTGGACCCCATCTACCTCCATCATCTCCCGCATTAATTAAGTCTAGAGGTTTAGAGTAAGTTCAATACGTGGACGTCGCTATCTGGGAGCTGGTGGTCGACTTTGCCTGCCTGCGTGGAGCGCACGAAGCCGCTGGAGATGACGAGGGTTGTTCCGAAGTACTGGTTCTTGAAGCCGCGTCGAGGGCACGGGGCTTCGCCAGGCACATCCAGACGCTGCCACCTCTGCTTGGCGATGTTAAGCACCCGAACGTCGTTCTTGAGCTGCCCAGTGGACTCATCTTGGCCTCCGAAGAGGAGCATTCTGGGGCCGATTGTGTTCGTGCTGTGACCTCGCCGCGAGCAAGGCAGCGAACCAGACAGCCGCGGCTCCGACCACTCGATAGAGTTGTTGGTGTCGCCTAAATCGTCTAGCTCAGTTGTAACCTGCAGCTTGTGCACATCCAGCAGGCCATTCGACTGGCGGATCTGCTCATATAACCCAAACAAAAGTTAGCACGAGTTCTGACTATTCTTTTGCTCTTGCTTTCCTCACCTGACGGCCGCCAAAAATTATCACTTCACTGTCCGAAACTCTGGAATTGGAAGACGACGAACGCTACGAAGTTAGTGTGCTGCGTGCTGCGTAGTGCAAATATGAGCGATGGCTTACCGATAAACATCGTGCAATGAGCGGCCCGTTGGTATCCTCGAGCTGCAGGATGGCGTTGACCAGCGGAAGTCTGGAATCGCGGTTAGCCAAAGGAAGATAACAATTCCACTATGCAGAACACTTACCCGAGCAACCGCCGATGTGCAGCAGAAACACATCCAGCGCCAAAATGGGTGACACTCCCATGCTCCCGCCCGTGATCAGCAACAATTCAGGAGAAAGTAACGTCGCGGTGTGTCCGCAGCGCGGCGATGGCGCTTTTCCCACCACTTTCGGCTCGACCCAAGCTGCGCAAGCCTTCTTCTCACTTCCCGCAGCGACGTCCTCAATACACAACAAGAACAAATCCCCAAAGGCTTCAAACGGGATGCCCTCGGACTGTCCACCGAAGAAAACAATTCGTCGGACGATCGCCACGGACCCCTCCTCCTCCACGAGACTTACACCCCCGTCCGTTCCCAGCAGCAATCGCCGATCGCACTGTGCATTGGGCAAACAGGTCATGGAGTGGTTGCGTCGTGGACACGGACCTTTGCCCAGTGCTCGGATCTTCTCCCACTTGCCCATGGTGATCTGCTGCGGCGACTGTAGGAATGGCAATGCATCCAGTCGACTTGACTTCAGTGCTTCTACTTTTTCCTGCTGCTGCCGCTGCTTTCCACCGAGCGTCACCTCTGCGATTCTCGCCTGCAACACACTGAACCAGTAGTGGCCGCCGCTGCGAACGAGGAACGTGGCGGTCGTGTCGACCTCGTACTCCTGGTTGTCCGACTTGAGCGCGCGCAGTGACGACGACGCGCCGTCAGTTTTGCAGACCTCCCAGCGGAGGTTCTGGAGGCTGCTGAACGTTGCGTACAGTTGCCTCCACGTCGCTGGCACGGCCGCCTGCATGCGGTAGGACGCCACGGTCGGAGTCAAGTACGAAGTGAAGCATTCACGCTTGCACCGCGCCTCTAAGAGAGTTCGTAGCGCCCCCAGGTGGAAGCGGCACGTCATGGACAGATGGACCAGCGCCTCCACGTCCAGAAGCCGCTCCAGCGCCTCCAGGATCTCGGCCGAGAGTTCGGCGAGCAGCGACGTCGCCGCCATGACAAGGAAACCTGATAATGGCTTTTGTGTACGATGGGTGTGGAGATATGCGCTACGCAAAGTACGATGAGGAAGTTTGATGGGCATCATGGTCTTTGTTTCCGGCAATGAATGTCAAGGGGATGAAAGCTAGTTAGATCTGTCTGAATGGCTTTCTCGACTCTTACTGGGACTCACACTTCTCGAGTTGGAGTCCTACGTCACCCGTTCCAACGGACAGCAGCAGCTTTAGCAGCAACCCCGGTTGGCCGGAGGGTTTGAGTTGCCGAAGCCGCCAGGGCCAGGCGAGCCCGTCATGCCCACCTTGATGCCATGTGCCTGATTGTATGGAAACAAGTACAACACTGTCAGCTTCTACATTGGATGGACTCAATCATCATGGTCTCAAATTGTGCGAACCTCGTTGGTGACGTCGCAGACGCCCGACTGGATGTTCGAGTAGATCTTGGACGCCGTCTTGACAAAGGCCTACACCATACAACAAGCACGCATCAGTTAGCAAGGCAATCGTATCTCCGTCAGTCCATAGGTACTTGACACGCACGTCTTCCACGTTGGCGGCGGTCTTGGCGGACGTCTCGAGGAAGATGAGGCCGTTCTCCTTGGCGAACTGCTCGCCCTCCTTGAAGCTCACGGCGCGGCGGTGCTCCAGGTCGCTCTTGTTGCCGATGAGCATGATGGCCATGTTCGAGTTGGAGTTCTGGCGCGCCTCCTCCAGCCACCTCGTCAGGTGGTTGAACGTCTCTCGTCTCGTGATGTCGTACACCAGCAGCGCGCCGGCCGCTCCGCGGTAGTACGAGCGCGTGATGGATCGGAACGACTCTTGGCCGGCCTGCAATAGCAGCCAAATTCACTACGGTTAGTATCCCGCAGCGTCAACCCATTCACCTGTCAGCTGGAGCCCACCCACCGTATCCCAGATCTGCAGCTTGATCTGCTTGTTCTCGATGTTGATCATGCGCGCGCCGAACTCGACGCCGATCGTGAGGTCGTGCACCGGCTGGAAGCGCTTGTCCGTGAACTGCAGCAGCAGACACGACTTGCCCACGCCTGCAGCAGCAATAGCAATATCAGTATGGGATCTTTCTGGGTCAAAGGCAATGCACACCTGACAACGAACGCACCGGTGTCGCCGATGATGATGTACTTGAACAGGTACGCGTACGACATGCTGGCTCCCTAGTAATATCTGCAACACGGCAATATATCAATATAAAATAAAGATCAGTAAGGAAAATGACATGATTCGGACTACAGCTTCAATCAGATATTTCGCGGCTTGCAGCCGTCGCCGGAGCGTGCAACTAGCTCAGAGAGAAAGAGAATCACAGCGTGCACCAACGCACCTCCTAGTCGCGGTCTGGTAGTGGCTAGTTGCGGCGCTGGATTGCGGAGAAGACGACGACGGCGAGAACGGCAGCTGCACGTAGCTCTCTTGGCTGTATATTTGGCTCTGGCGAGGAAAAAAAAGAAAGGGAAGAAAGAAAGAGGCTGGCCGCATGATTCTCAAGGCGTTGTGTGCACCACACCAGATCTTTCCAGCCGAAACGCCGTCGAGCATTGCGCACTTTGCCCCTGACCTAGCGTCATGGAGAACTACAACATCTACGACGAGATCGGGCGGGGCACGCACTCGTTCGTGTACAAGGCGCGGCGGAAGCGCAGCATCGAGTACGTGGCCGTCAAGTCCACGGCCAAGAGCCGCATGGACAAGGTGCGGAAGCCGTAGTATCCTTTTTTGCTGCTATAGTTTATTTTTTATGGAATACTTAGTATTTATTTGTTGTTGCTGTTGTTGCGGTAGATTCTGAACGAGGTGCCGTTCCTGCACAAGCTGGACAGTCGCTACGTGGTCAAATTCTTCGACTGGTACGAGTCATCCAACCACATCTGGCTCATCCTCGAGTACTGCATGGGCGGGGACCTGCTCAACCTCATCACGCAGGACAAGCAGCTGCCCGAAGCGGCCGTCAAGGTGCGGCACAACCGAATTGCAGCAAATGGGTGGGAGAAGGTTCTTATTGTAGCGAGCATCGTTGGTGCAGTCGTTCGGGCTTGAACTCGTGGCGGGGTTGCAGTATCTACACGCCAACAGCATTTTGTACTGCGACTTGAAGCCTGCGAACGTGCTCATCGACGAGTTTGGATCGTTAAAGGTGCGGTAGGTGCTGACATGCAAGCAGGGAGCAGCACTGACTCTATTGCGTGTTCAGTTGTCAGACTTTGGACTTGCACGACGCATTCCTGGAAGCGACGCAGCCCCGACACGACCCGTATGAGTGGAGTTTTGTTTGTTAGCAATTTCAAGCTTGGTACAAAACTAATTTTAAAGATACAGCTTGCTCCAGGCTCTCCGCACTACATGGCACCAGAGTTATTCCAGCAGCCAGCAGTACACAGCTTCGCGTCAGACTTTTGGGCTCTGGTACGATGAATTATTACGACCAAGTAACGTGCACCGTTGCTAATGAATGTTTCGGTCTACTTAGGGGTGCGTGCTGTACGAACTCAGAACAGGTCGACAACCATTTACCCATACTAATTTTTCCGAGTTAGCGCGAATGGTACGTCCACGTTTGGTTATTTCATTATTTTCTCTCCGTCATTTTAACACGATGTTGGTGTTTCTGATTTTTGAGAAAGATCCAAACGGATACCGTAGTGCTGCCGGTTCCTGGATATGAAATGTCCCCAGTATTTTGCAACCTTCTGGAACGGTTGCTGGTGAAAGACCCTTACCAGCGAATCACGTGGTGCGTCGTACATTTCGGAAGCGCAAGGTTAGTCATGCATCGGAACAATTTATCTGACGAGGAATCACGACCAGGAACGAGCTAGTCGACCACCCGTTTTGGGAAGGTTTAGCTCACCTCGAAAAAGTTGTGATGCCCCCGCAAGACATTTTTGATGCCGCCGGCCCTAGACCACACAGGTAACGCATGATGGGAACGTAGGTGGGCTTGCTCGTCTGTAAATCGTGATTTTCACATGCAGTTTCTAGCAGGCATCTGAACGCCAGTGCGGAGTCAAGTGCTTCCGTCAGCTTTGGAGATCGCCCGCCCCATCAAAGTGAATATCAACAAGGAAACGATGAGGACGAAAACTCGGTTGCGGTCACAACGAGTACCGTCACTCCACAGTCGAACGGAAATTTTCCGACAACTACAGTCACAGACGAGGATGGGTCTACATTCCCAGTATCCGTGGATTCCAGTTCGGAGGAATTGGTGAATGGTTCGTCAATCCAACGAAGGGCGCACGATGAAGCTCGCCCTGTTAGTGCGCCAAGCTCACGTACGCGTACAGCTGCGAGTACTAACGAGGGTTTGGACGAGGAGATTGCTGAAATAGAGGGCCAGCACATTGAGTCTATCCCGATGGATATTGACATGAGACAACGATGGCGAGCTGCAAATGCCCCGCACTCCGCGCCTCCAGCGATGAGCAACGCCCCTCGGAGACGAATACAACTTCACAGCCTGTTTGATCGCGACGGTGTACCCGGAGGTGGTCTGCGCAAAGTCTCGAAGCTCATATTTACTGCGGCTGACTGCAGAGTGAAGTCAATCATCGGGAACAAAGACATCCAGATCGGAAACCTGCCACGTATTCGTGCGGACCACCTTCGCTTTGAGCCGACATCTCCTCAAGATCTTCTCTCGTGTACAGCAGAGGCATTGGAAAGCCAGCTCAAGGAAATCTACGTCAGTCTCAAGTCTTCGCAGGCCGACGACACAGAAAAGCTCAGCGTCATGGCGTACTTATTTTCTCTCAGCTGCCACGCTCGACTAGCTCACGTCATTGTCAACAGCTCCATTCTCAAGCTGCTGATCAGGATGCTGGCTCACGAATCTCGATTGGCGCCGTCGAACCGGGTCTTACTACCGATGCTGTGTCTCGTTCTAGGCGTTCTCTTCCGGTTTGCAACGTTCATCGCGCCGTCTTCCCCCGATCAACTACGCCAACTTGTGGGAACACTTCTTCAAGTTCTTAACGAGTCGAGCAACGGGAAAATCTCTGGAGAAGGCAGTTTGGAGTCTCGCCCTCTCGCACTGGCCTGCCTGGGGGAACTACTGTTTTATATTTCCACGCAGCAGGAGTGGGAACTCCCGATGGATGGTGTGGAAGGTGTGCTGGCCTGCGTAAACGATCCTGACATTGGTGTTCGCTACTACGCCGTCCGAACGCTTGGCAACATGCTCATTCACTGTACAGATATCCTGCTTCCAAAGCTGATGAGTGAGGAAATTGTGGTTACCCTGACTGAGTGCCTTTTGCAATATGCACAGGCAAGCTCTGGCGGGGAAAATAATTGGGAGTCGTCGCAAACTTACCTTGCTCTGCGAACTACAACAACCGAGGCGCTCGCTCAAGTATTGAGGCATCTTCGCACACCGTCGTCAGCTGCAAACCTGCCGTCCCGATTAAAACGGTCGGTTCTACGTCAGTTTGCGAAGCCCGAGGTTTTGAATGCGGTGTGGCTAGGTGCCCAAAATGATAAAGAGGCGGTGGACTTGGCCATTGCATCGCTGAATATCGTTAATGCGTTCTTGGGCATCAAGGTTGCGGCTGATCGAGAAGCAGAATCCGCTGCAATCAAAGCCAGTCGTGAGTTGCTGCTGGATCGAGTTGTGACGTTTTCGTCGATTCAGAAGATGCTGCTATTGAAAGAAAGTGCGAGTAGTGGAGGTGACGGTGAAGGGGGTGACGTTACGACGATCCTGGGAGCGAAAAGCCTTATACTGCTCCATTTGGGCATGCAGTTGAACCGAGGGTTTCTACAGTCTTTCGTGCAAAATGATGCCCTCAAGCTCGTTGAGCAGGTTTTATTTCCGATCGCAGACCATTTGTACGAAGATGACGACAAACCCGGTTCCGTGTCACCCGAGTCGAAGCTGTCAGCGTTTGAATTGTATCTCTCGCAGTGTGCGCTAAACCTGTGCAAGCTCACGATTCGAATGGCTCTCAAACTTGGAGCCGATTGCTTTTCATCCCATGAACATGGAGACACCGACAGTGCTGACAACAACAACAACAACGCTGAGCACCGCTCCCCTAAGATATCACCGCTACCTTTCGAGCTGTTCAACGGATTGCTACGGAACCCTACGTGTCGTCTTCAGCTTCTAAACTACTTCGTGGCGAATGACAGCAAGCAGTACACGTTTTTCCTACGTTTGATGGCTAAGCTGCTCACCGCATTCCCCAATGAGGAACTAAACGTATCTGGAGACTTGGATACGACGACGGTCGCGGTTTTCGTATCCAGAATTTTGCTGGGGCTCTTTGAATTTTCCGCCAGGGAGGCTAGCGATATTGTGCTGGTGGAGAAGCAAGTTCTATTCACGCATTTACTACCTGCTGTGGTAGAACACATTTCGCCGACGGAAGGAGCGACGACTGATGATCTCGCAGTAAACTGCCTCAAGATCCTTCACGTTGTGCTCCTGGATTTCGACTACGAGGACGATAATGGTGAGTACGATCTGTACGACCGCTTCATTCGATCGACACTCGTTCCTTCCGTTGATTCTATGGTGAGTGGACATGGCGTCAAGGTAGAAAGCACTTGGAGCCTTACAAGTGAGCTGCTATTTTGCTTGATCTCGAGCGATTCATCTCTTCTCAGTGAGGCGAAGGAACTCCGGGTGATGTCTACAATTTTGGGTTTGTTGTCTGCATCACCCAAGTTCCACGCGCTGCCAACGCACGCTACACAGCTCCTCAGTGTGTTGGTTGATTCGCATAATGGGCAGCTTGATGTGCTGTACGAGTCGGGTATCGCTGAAAGTATGGTGGCTGGGTTAGTTTTCTCTACAAGGCGGAAGGTTCTCGACAGTAATTTGGTGGACTTGTTGGTGGTTTTGCTTCATCTGCTTCATCAGCAGTACGGGAAGATGCGTGAGCAAAGTAAACCATCCTTTCCTCAAGGTTTTGACGAGCTGGTCCGTTGTGGGCCACTGATGATACATCTATGCGCTGGTTCCGAAAGAAAGGTGCATGGTCGGCTTGGAGACCTATCACCGGAGGAAGACGATGTCGATAGCGCGTTGTCACCACGCGGAACGAACCGTGTTGAGGATAAAATAGCGGATCTCGCCTCGCGATGCCTCGTGTTTCTTTCCCAGGTAAATGCTGCACCAGCTACAGAACATCACACAATGCTCACTAACAATTTGATCGTGTAGATTTTCGGTGAGCAGCTGAATGAAGCGGTGTTTCTCAATAAGGAATCTGCGCTAGCCAGCGACTCTGTATCGAGGTACGCAGCATGACTAGGGTTTGCTGGCACTTTGTATTTCTTGCTAATGTGAACATTTGCATACGCAGTTCGCTTCTGTTGTGCTTGCAAGCGAATGACTTGGCTGTCGATGGAGTGGTGATGCTGCGTGTGTTGCTTACGCTCAAAAACTGCCTGCGCAGCGAAGGCAATAACGCTCACGTGAGCCACTGGATGATTGAAGACGGTCGAGTGCTCAATGTTATTAAAGAGCTGGCATCGCAAGAGCAAAACGTTCGAGTGGAGAACGAGCGCAGTAAATCTGGACAACAACCAAGTGGTCCTTCGCTTGGAGAGCAGATATCAAGAACATCAGCAGCGATCTTGCGTCTGTGTCGCTCTTGAGTTCACTTGACTGTGTTTGATACTGCGAAGAACGCGATCCGCTTATTACAAGGTTTGTTATTATTCGGCGCTAGCAACCGGATCTACCGCAAGCAGACGCCTTGGGATCTCTATCGAGTTGCTTCGTGGCCCCATTTAGCTGTGTGATCTACGTGTAGTGAACCTTCGTTTCATCCCACTGGTGGTTGGGGTAGATCTGCAGGTCCAAGCGCTCCGCCACTTCGTTGAGGTTGGAGTCATCACCCTCAAACAGGCCCTTGAAGACCACATTGACGATGTGCTCGAAGCGCTCCATGATCTGCTTAAGTTCACGAGGGGTATCGGGAATCGAACGCTCGACAAGAACCGCCAAGACCAAGCAAACCTGGCACGCGACCACGAAGCTGAAGGCCTTGACGGTTCCGTCCTGGTCTTCGAACAAGTCGGAAGTCCACAGGATCAGCGCCGAGTTGGTTCCGAGTGCGATGTACGTCATGAAGCGCAGGATGTAGAACCACACACCGATGTCCTTAGCCGGGTGGGGGAACGGTCGACGGTGCACGAAGCAGAGCTTGACGGCATCAACGTGAACTTCCAGCATATTGTTGGCCAAAGCAAGCAGTGGCGTCAGAGGGAACGCCACCACGAACAAGTTGATGAATCCGTACTGGATTACCATCTCGTTGTAGTCCTCAAACGCTTCGTTGGCCTCGTAGGGCACGAGCTTGGCTTGCTCCTCGATGAAGTTGTGGCCGCCCTTCTCCTCTCCAGTCTCCTTGGGGACCCCATCAACAGCCGCGTTAGCAGCCTTGCGCTCGGCGAAGAGCTGGTAGCGATACTTCAGGTACGGGATGGCCACCTCCGTCGTGTTGCCCACCACGATTCGAATCAAGAACAGCGTCAGCAACTGGTCGCGCAGCTCGCTCATGCAGTCGTCTTCGTACAGACAGGATCCTTCGGCCCAGCGCTTGACGAACGCAATGTAGAAGAACGACGCGAACGAGTTGCAGAACTGGAACAGGAACACCTTGATGACCAGGTAGTTCTCGTACTCGGCATCGGTTCGGTGGTTCTCCAGGTCGTTCAGCTTGCGAGCCACGAGGCGATACACCGTATTGAGCACCAGAATCTGGATGGCGTTGACCACAGTGACACCGAGCGTCAGAGACTGCTGGTACTTGGCGCTGATGTGGTGGTTCTCGAGGTTGTCGCTGTTGTTGATCCAGTGCTTCAGCACGAACAGACCGAAGAGTGCCACGACCACGATTCCGACCATGAAGGTCACGACCAGGACGGACACGACGAAGGCGCGACGGCGCTTGGTCTTGCTCTCGTACGTCACCTCCTCCACGTCCGTCGTCGGGTGGTAGCTCTTGGTGCCGCGGAACTGGGGACGGTACCGGAACGACTCGTGCAGCCCGCTGAGCCCCCAGAGCGAGTCCAGAATGCCGTTCTTGCGCTTCCACAGCTCGGAAAACATGGACGACCAGATGACCACGAAGATAGCGAAGGCAATCAGGATGTAGCCTTGCTGGTTCGTGCCCGTCACCGCTTGACGCGCTTCAATGTAGCAGAACGTGATGATACCCGCGATAGTCGGCAGCACGAGCATCTTGGTGTAGAATTCCAGCCACGCGAAGTAGAGCGCGATCTTCTCGCCAAAGTAGTAGCGGATCTTGTGCAGCGGTTGATACAGCATCGTCCAGTGCAGCGCCCACGAGTGACGCAGATCGTGGAGCGCTGCAGCGTCGTGCAGAGCGAACATCTGTCCCTCCAAATACCCCGCGGCCTCGAGCGCGTCCGTGTTGATGTGCCTGTCCACGATGCCCTCGGCCAGACGGATGCGGTCCTTCTGCGTGAACAGCGTCTCCTCCTTCTTCTTGCCCCACTTGACCGGGTACCGGCGGTAGAACGGCTGGTACTTGTCCTCGTGCCGGTACTCTGCGAACGGCGCGAAGTACGTCATGGGGTCGTAGGGCAGCGCGAAGATGGACGTCCAGAAGCGGTCCCAGTGGTTGCCC
The DNA here is from genome assembly GCA_016169955.1 of Phytophthora vignae f. sp. vignae. Taxonomy (NCBI): domain Eukaryota; phylum Oomycota; class Peronosporomycetes; order Peronosporales; family Peronosporaceae; genus Phytophthora; species Phytophthora vignae. The sequence goes on from JABJUM010000020.1 coordinate 744,490, forward strand.
TGCACGCGTCGGCAGCTCTCGTCGTCGATGAAGAGTCCGTCCGCCTCCTCCGTGTGGCCCCAGCGGTCCAGCGCCTTGCGCAGCTCCGGGTGGAACTCGTCTCCGCGCGACACGAGCAGCGGGTCCGTCTCGGGCTGGTCGGCGCCTTCGTCCGCGCAGCCGCGCGTGTGCCTCAGGTGGTCGATGGAGCTCTGCCACTGCTCCTCCCCCATCTCGCGCCGCAGCGTCTGCAGCTTCTTGTCGTGCAGCGTCTTGTCGAACGGTTTGTTGCTGATCTGCAGTCGGTAGTTGGTGCGGTCGGCCTCCACGCGCAGGTCGTCGTTGTCGGCCTTGATGGTCATGATGATCTCGTCCGCGTCGCAGCTCAGGAACATGCGCGTCGTGAGGCCGCACGCGAGCTGCACGCGGCGCGCGATGGCCGTGGCCACGAGCTCGCAGAACTTGGTCTCCGTTGTGGCCTCCAGCGAGCCGACGAACTGCGCGTACTCATTCTTGAGCAGCTGCTGCTGCGTCTCGAGGCGCCGCTGCTCGCCCGACTCGCTGTGGTCGTTGCTCGTCGTGTCCATGACCACGTCCACGCCGCGCTCGTCCAGGAAGCAGCGCGACGTGCGCAGCACGCGCTGGAACGGGTCGATCACGATCTTGTTGGCGCGCTGCGACCGCTCCGCGTCCTTGCCCAGCATGAGCTGCACGAAGCTGCGCAGCGTGAAGTCGTCGGGCTTCTTGAGCTCGCCGCCCTCGCGCCGCGGGAAGACCATGACCAGGTCGTGGTCGTACAGCGTCTTGTCGGTCGACGACTTGATCACGGACGACGGCGCGCTCTGCATGGAGCTGAACTCCATGTCGATGGCCGTGGACGACCGCGCGGGCGACGCGAAGGCGTCGTACGCGTCCCCCGTCGCACGCTGACTCGGCATGTGAGCTGCTGACGGCAAATCTGAAAGTGACTCACCAGCGCGAGGGCTGCGGTACAATTGTCGCCGTTGAGCTCTTGCGATGTAACGCGAGACCAGGCGAAAAAGGTGCACGCGCTCAAGAGGGGCCGAGAGCTTTTGAGTACTGTAGACCAAGATGCCGATTGATGGTAAACAATCAGCTGCGATGGAATGGAGAGGAGCGAAGCGAGCTGCAGCCAAGCCCAGCGATCACTTGTCAAGTCAAGGACGTGTTTGGTGCCGAGCGTGGCGATCGAGGCTTCGGCCAAAGGTGGACGGACGGATTGCTTGGTTGAAGAGTGTACGGTACGGAGAGGGTCTGACAACGACGTGACACCGGGTTCAAGGGCGAAGGCGCCGCGGTCTCTCACAAACCGTTGTGCCATTGTCGCGAGCAGACAGAAGAAGCCTCACACCCTCAGCCAAGAAGCAAGACCCCCGTCCAATATCCCTCACCCAACGACAAGTACTGTACTGTAGACCCCTAAGTTGCAGTTGCCGTTTTTTTTAGTCAGAGACTAAACCCAAGTACCGCTTACTACCGGTCGGAATAATTATTCTTCATACACAGTCTCTGCCCATTCCGCTCCACAATTTTATGCCGTATCAGGGTATTTTATCTTCACTTCATCTCAGTATGTGTAGGGAGAGGGGGAAGTGCGCACGACATTGTCGCCACGTACGAGCTACAGTGGCAGCAGCTTCACCTTCGGCCTCCATGGCGGCGTCCTCGGGCTTCACGGCGGGCGACGCCGATGACGAGTTCGGCAACTTCGCGGCGGCCGAGCGGCTCTCGGACCCGTTCGGCGACGTCTACGGCGCGGACGCGGACTTCGGCGACTTCCCCGCTGGCAGCTCGCGGCAGCCTCCGGACAGCTCGTCGCTCATGTCGTTCTCGCCTCTGACGGGGCCCGCGTCATCCGCTGCGCCACCAGCTTTGCTCCCGTCTATAAGCGGGGAGGTGGACCCTTTCGCGGACATCACGGGGGGACTGGGGGCGGCAGGACAGCAGAAAGAGGAGGAGCAAGAGGAGGAGAAGGCTCCTCCTACGTCTCCGTCGGCAGCGAGAGCGGCGATCCTGGACCTCGTGTGGGGCAACAACAGTCAAGAGACGGAGGTGAACCCCCTGGCGTCGTCGATGACATCGGTAGGCAGCGCGTCGACGCGCAGCAGGACGGCGTCGAGCCCCAGTGGCTTCAATCTGCCCATGCCGCTGCCTCCACCAACGACGACCAAGTTTGCGTCGTTCCCTTCAACTGCTGATGCTGTGGAGAAGGAGGCGGAGACGGGCGACTTGCTGTCGTTTTCCCCCGTGCAAGCGTCGACCCCGAGTGATCCGTTCTTTGGAATTAGTGAGGAGACTGGGAAGCGGAGCTCCATGTCAGCGCCCGCGTTTGGTGACGACGAACTTTTCACGCTGACGGCGACGACGCCGCAGTCAGTGACGTCTTTGTCTGCTCCGACGTCGCTGCGTGGGTCGTTCGCCTCGCTGCATGAGGCGGTGAAGCCTCCTGGAGAGACATTGGGGACTGTAGAGACGACGCCGTCCCCGCGCGACCCGTTTGCAGAGCGCTCGACGCGGTCGTTTGGGTCATTGAACTCATCTTTTGTCAGTGCCGGAGCGATGGAGGGGCAGAGTGGAATGCAGACTTCGTTTGGCGCGTTTGCTGCTTCTGCAGCTGTTGATGCTGGTAGCTCCAGTGTGTCGCTGTCGCCGTCGCCGTCTTCCGCTCCTCCATCGCTGCACAGCTCGTTCAAGATGACGGATGGGTTTATGGGTTTCGGGTCTGCGTCTGCTGCGGAGGATGCTGACGAGGTGGATCCGTTTGCCGAAGCTGGACTTGCTGCGCCGGAGGAGGTTCCATTGGCGGAAGCTCTCGCTGCCTGGGGCGCTTCAGCTGGTCCGACTGACGTAGATGATGGAGATGTGGGTGGTGAGGACAAGCAGGACGGCGAGAAAGATGTTGACGGCAAGCAGGTGGACGATGAAAGTGCAGGCAATGACCAGGAACCTGTGGGTGCTGCGGCGGAGAAGATTGATTTCTCTGGAGTGGTCGACCGGGCAACACCAACAACTTTTGAGCCAGCAGCTCTGGATGATTGGCAACACGTTGGAGTCTCCACTCTAAGCCCACTGGAACAGAGTGGTGAAGAAGGGGCCACTGCTGAGTCTCCTGCGACTACGAACGACTCGGAAACAGCTGATGAACAGTCGTTCATGTCATTCCCTGACTCAATCGACCTCGGTAAGAAGACTGTGGGCAACGAAGCTGAAGCTGAGCTCGTGAGTCCAACAGAGGACACCGAGAACAAGTTTCATGCGCTTGGCATTCAAGACGGCGCGTTTGATGATGATGAATCTGACAGCGACGCGGAGAATGCACGGGTGATGTCTGGCGACGAGGTTGTGTGGCCGTCGACGCACAGTGTGGCGGAGCCCAACGACCCATTTGGATTGCAAGGCGACGTACTTGGGGCTTCAACACCCCTGGCGGATGTGAACGTTGGAAGCTCTGATGTAGCTTCAAGGGATATATTATCTGGTGCTGCTCCATCGCCGCAGCATGATCTACTGAGTGCTTCGCCTACTGCTGCTGCCCAGCCATCAAGTGCCGACCAGCTTGAGGACGATTTTGGAGGCGAAGCCAAGAAGGAGGACAGCCAAGCCCAGTCTGATGAGACGGCTGATGGTGGTGACTTTGGAGACTTCGGAAGCTTTGAAGCAGTCGTGCCTACAGCAAGTATCACTATTGTCCCCAATGCTTCAGCTCCGTGGGGGTCGTTTCCTTCACCAACCCCTGCACCAAGTGTGCCGGTTGAAGAAGATGAGAACTCCTTCGGAGACTTTGGGGTAGCCGCATCGCCGAGTGCCGTTATTACTACAGCGACACCGGCTGCTTTTGGAGACGACGGATTTGTCGATTTTGCGCAAAGCGGCGAGACCGGCGATGGCGATGACTTCGGAGATTTTGCTCAAAGTGGTGAGGCGGGTGACGAAGATGACTTTGGCGACTTCGGAGACTTTGCCCAGAGCTCAGCAAATGATGCAGATGGATTTGATGATTTCCAGCAGTCAAGTTCCGGCGCATTTGAGAAGGGCGGTGATGACTTCAGAGATTTTGCCCCCGCTGCTACAGCGGTGCCGACTCCTACAGCAATTTCAGTTCCTTCAATCTCGAAGGACGAGTTGTCGTCATTTTTCCAAGGAGCATTTCCAACTCAGCCGGTGCCAACTCCCTCTGACCAACCTGAGGACCCGGATGAGAATGAGTCGGATGCTATCCAGGAACCATCAACGGATTTCATTCAAGACTTGTTCCGGAGCATGTGGGAGGAGTATATCTCCATTTTGGCTACTACTGGACGTCAGTCTTCTTCTTCGTCTGGTTCGTTATCTTCTGCACCAGAAGCAACTGAAGGTGGAGAGCGTGTGCGACTGGGCCGGAAGACAACTCGTGCTTCAAAATATTTAAAGTATGTGCTGTCCGAGAAGATCCAAGAGGCTTCCAGGCAGAATGGCATCTTCCCGCATGGCTCGGAAAGGCACCAGATGTACGTCGGATTTGCTGCTTCTGGGGACGCTGACCGCATGCGTGCTGCCCTCAAGGAGCTGCAAGATGCCCTGTTCCACAACTCGGTCAACGACGCGATGATGCGGATAGCCAAGCAGGCCGCGCTGTCGGCTAAGGCCAAGATCGCAGAGCAGGCTGCACAGCAGCAATCGAACTCGCGTGGTGGGTCTTTATTCTCCACGACGCGTCATTTGCTGTCTCGTGGCGGGAGTGCAGGAACACCCGGCCCTGGGAGCTCGGGCAATGACAACAAAGCGGATCATGCAGGGGCCGATACTCCGACCGGTGCCTCTGTTCAGAAATTAGCTCGGTTTTCGTTCGCCAACAGCCATGACGAAGCTGCAAGCCAACGTGGAGCAAATAGCAGCGACGAGAGAGTGTCTGAAGGAAGTGACCACACGGGACACAGCAGTGGGAGCGACTCCGAGGTGGCTGGGGATAATCGGACACGGAGCGGAAACCTCTCGGGTGGTGGCAGTGGCAGCGGTGGACTGATGAAGAAGTTCCAGGACCGCTTCTCCTTTGCCAGTTCGAGGCATCGTCCGCGGTTCGTGAGCCTCCGACGGAAGGGACAATCAGGAGAGGAAGTCCGCAAGATGGAGCTGAACCTGGACGCCATCAGCGGGGGGCTCGACGAAGTGAAGTGGAAGTGCGCCATGTTCTTGTATGATGTTGAGGAGGTGGCGCACGTGGCGCCGTCGCAAATTAGCATTTTGGCGTATCCAAGCAAGCAGCCGCTGAGTGGTAAGACCGACCGCAGCGCGCTGACGAAGCTGGTCAAGCCGGATACTGTGTGGACTGTAGATATTGGCGCCAACAACAGTGATATGCTGAATGAGTGGTAAGGGATAAGGATACCCTAAACCAAATACGAAGGGGTGCAGGAAACGTATACAAAAGTAAATCAATTGCAAGAAGAACGGGTCACCACTACGCATTGGCATGGATGTCGGCGACGACAGTTGACAAATTGCCAACGCGACATGTTGTCAATTGGGGGTACCCGGACTGGTTGTCCGGGGGGTTCGCAGTTCTCGAAGCAATAAGATTCCAGCATGGACTTCCGACAGCAAGGACACAACCGCCAAAATTATACCGTACGGATTTTGAGCTCATCTGAATTATACTTTCAAAAAAATCTTGTGTTTGCTTGACACGCAACCAGGGCCCCACTGGAGACTGAGATAGCAGCATATTTTTAAATAGCATTATTTATTATATCTGTGTTAGGAATCTCTTTTACTACATATCGGTAAGCATCTCCTGCGCCTGCTTCGCAGCCGCAGCATCTGCCCTGGTATGATACTTCAAATGATAAACCGCTTCTTCGAAACTGCAATTCGGGTCAGGCGAATGTCGCTCGATGACACTGGCCTGCGCACTAGCCGCCGAGACTCATAATATTTGCAGCCGCCGACGCGGTGGTTGTCGCGAGAATGTCGTCGATGATACACAGCGCGCCTGTGGTGGATGTCGCGAGAATGTCGCTTGATGAGACACTGGCCAGGCGGTGAATGTCGCGAGAATGTCACTCGATGACAAACTCGCCTGGGCCGCCTAACGACAGTTCTTCGAACTGCGAATACCAGCTCGCGCTTCGCACCGCGCGCTCAACGCTTGCGTTTCTTGTCGATTCGCCCCTTAAATGCCATGGAGTCCCTCAGGCTGTTCAAGACTTCGGCCTTGGACAGGATACTAGCCTGCTTGCCGAACTTGGAATTGTCGCGCCTTTCCAGATCGCTTCGAACTCGCGCCTCGATATCCCACCAGGCTGCGTTGGTGATTTTCTCCAGCCAAGTCGCTGCCGTCGGCGATAGGAAAGACCAAGCGCTTGGCGTATCCGTCAGCACACCCCATAGACACAGTGTATATGCTGGAGGCCCATTTGGGTTTAACTCATTCGCAGCTGCTAGTTGTTCCGCGATCCGATCAGTCGTGCGTGTGGTTGTCGAATCCATACATATCTGCGCGGGCATTGGAGCTAGTTGGCGCAGACTGATGTAAATAGGAATCACGTCGCAAGGTCGCTTCGTGGACAACGGATTCGCCTCGGTAAACACATATGAGGGGTAGAGCTTAGAGGATGCTGAAACTGGATACTGCTTATCCTTCTCCAGGTTTTTCACTTGAACCAAGATCAAAGAGATGGCATCACCAGAAAAGATCGGTATCACCAAATCCGAGCCTGCTTGCATTCGGCGGAACACTCCTGCCGCATGACGGCTCAGTAACATCCATAGCGTTTCCTCCGTCGGCTCTTCGGGAAGGTCCACAAATTGGGTGAAACCAACTTTCCAGTCATCCCACTTGTCCATCCATTCTTTGTGCACTAAGGACTCCCCATCGATTGGTCTGTTGTAAAAGTCTCGCATCTCGTAGTACCCCCGACCTCCTTGTTGAGCAGGCCCACCGAGGATTTCAAGAAACTTCCTGACCGAACAAAACTGGCCTGAAAACACGAACCCCTCGGACTCCACTCCGGTCATAACAACCGCATCCATTGCCAGCAGCAAAAAGATCCGCCCAGCGACTTCTCCAGCGTCACCAACGTCGACGATTCGCTGCATTAGCTGTTCCTGAAAGTAGGGTAAGATAAACTTCTCCAAAGCCGTCAATTTCTGCGCATTGCTCGATTGGAGCTGATACCACAGGCGCGCCGCGCCGAACGCCAGCACAGGCTCGGACGGATAGCTCGTGATATGACTGTCATTCGTGAAGGAAACGTAGTCGAGTACTCCCATGAAATCAGCCACAACCCGCGTTGATAGCTCCGAGCAAGAATGGGGTCGCAATCCGAGTCGACAAAGCAGTGCTGCGGCGCCGAACATGGTACTGCCATTGTAGCTCGCTTCGTCACGGATAGACTGGCCAAGTAGCAACTTGGACGCTGCAAGTTGTGATACAGTTTCCTGCTGAATTCTCACAGCACCTTTGGAGTTGACAAATGTTTTCCAGAGAGGGCGACCCATCGATAAAAGCGAAGCCCACCGGTCCGCTGAGTTGTCTTCAATGATAGCCTTCTTGCAGTGCAATTCGCCAAGAGATTTATAGAACACATCCACTGTGTAGCAACACAAAAGGTGGGAAAAGTATCTTCTCCTCCTCATGCTCATGAGCCCGTGACGATCGATCGTTATGCTTTGACGGTATGAAGTCGTGGACCTTGGAGTTGGTGTCAGTAAGCAGCGCAAAGATGCCACCGCAGTAATTTTGTTCTGCAAGTGTTTGGTTTGCTTCCCGCAGCGCCCGGCGCAACAAACGGAATAAACTGACGCCATACTCATCCAGTACGTTAAAAAGCGCGCACGCTTCGTCAATGACGATCACTAGCAGCCGCTGTTGTTGCTTGGCGTCGACGTCATCATCACGTCTCGGCTCGGGCGCTGCCATGGCTTGTGCAACGCGCTTATCAGCCTCCGGATGTGTGAACAAGTCGAACCACTCGTCGCCCACCTCTCCCCAGCGGCTTTGAGCGTAGTTGAACGTTTTCAGCAGCTGCTGCGTCAAATACTTCTCCGTGATCGGTCGGCGAAAAAACAAAAAATCATCCAGCTCTTGAGTCGCGACGGGGAACCCTGTTGATTGTTGATTATCGCGAGTACACACGTAGAGGACGCGCATACTGACTTGAGCTTCTCCTTCCCCCTCAAGCACTCCCAGAGTGTTGGGGTCGTCCTTCTTCGTCATCTTGGCAACTTCGCGTACCACTCGACTCTTCCCTGAGCCAGAACTCTGCATTAGGGCTCCGTAAGGGCCCAGGAAAGCCGTCCTATCCCCCCTGTACTTGTTCCAGCATCGCGCCAAGTAAATGTAGAGCTTGATGTGAGCGACGCCGACGTACTCGGCATCAAACGCGTCGCGGAGCCGCTTTAATTGCTCTGGTGCCAGGGGTTTCTGAGATTGTTTTGCTGCATGCGCCTCGGCGAGCTTAGCAACATCCATAGCCATCATCGCCGCGAACGCAGTTCGTAGCTGGCGATTATATCCACGGCGAGGTTCTCAAATGTCGTCAACCGCTTCTTACAGCCACTCTTCACGCTGGGTATTTTGTCAGCGAGCTCCTTGAACACAAAAGCTGATAGCTCGTCCAGTTTACTGTCCGCAGGCCCCTCCATGATAGATCAGGTAGAATAATGATTTCGGGATGCGGTAATGTTTTGTGTGTGGAGGGGGTGGTGGGGCAACAAACGGAGCAACAGGCTTGCAGTGTCTAAAACCGTTATTCAAAGCAACGACGCAGTGCGTTCGCACAGGATTACTATGGTTCAATGCATGTACTATCATCCCTTCGCCAAGTATAAAAAAAACGTGAAAGTTGCCCCCTGCCAAGTATAAAAAAACGTGAAAGTTGCCCCCTGCCAAGTGAGTCTCCTAGCCTAACGTCTGCAGATTTGGGATACTTCGGGCGATTTGGTCGCCCACAGCGCGCGCCATCTCAACATCGGGCCCCAACATGCTTTCAATATCATAGTATCGCTGGACACTCTCTAAAATGGTTCCAGAGCCGCCTTCTTCATCGGAAGATAGCATGTCGCGAAGCTTGCATCGCGTAAACGGCCTCTTGGTTGGCGGGACCAGCATCTTCAGAATCGAGAACGCTTGATGAGGGTCGGAAACCACTGCTGAGAACACCACCGTCTGCGTAGCTCTCTTCTCTCCAACCCAGAAGAACCTCCAGACTCTCTGCAAATCTGTCAGTACAACCGTCACGGGGTCGCATGCCAATACGCTCAGAGTGATAAGCTCTGAAACGGCCTCGTGTGCATGGTTCTGCTTCACCGACGTCTTCACCTCAATCGCCACCTTCGACGATCCTACGCACGCGCGAAACATGAACGGATGGGTCTTGACTACATCTCCTAATATGATCAAATCTGTACGCCCCGCAAGCTCGATATTGGATCCAGGAATCACAGCGGTGAGGAAATTCGACTGCATGTCCACACCAAATACGCATAAATTTCTCTGCGACAGGACATCGGCAAGGTTGGTTTCCAAATAGCTGCGGTATGCGTCCTGCTGCTGCTTTTCGGTGAGGTCAGCAATAGCTTCCCACTTGAACGTCTGGACGCCAGTACACTGAACTTGAACACCAGCGAGTAATTCAGCCTTCTCCACATTGGTAATCATGACGTTCAACTCATTCATCACGGAAACTCCTTTGTCAAAGTTGGAGCCGAGCTCCGAGTGGGTATAACGTCGATATACAGGGTCGACATCCATTTCTTCCTCCACTCGTGCGTCAGTGTCCTGCTGCAATTCCACAACAATGGGGTTGTCTTCCGACAAGCCGAGTGCCTCAATCGTTGCACCTTTCTTCAAAGGGTCTCCCTTTGGAAAATTGCTGAACGCCTCGTTGTTCTCGTACGCCACCAGGTTGCCCACTGCGCAGTCTGGAAAGCGCATCTTGTTCTTGGCGTAAACCGCATTCACAAAACCTTCGAATTTGTTCGCCGATTCAACTGTCTCACTCTGGAAGGGGCTTCCGTCGATCACCAACTGGTACCAGACGTATCTCTTCGGCACAACAACCAGCAATGGTGTCTCCAAGCTCAAGCCAAGCTCCTGAATGGAGTCTCCAAGTTTCAGATCATGCTTCAGTTTGAACTTCTCCTGGCTCTTGAAGACACGGAGCGTACAGCCATCGACGTCTACGAGAAGAGTGTGGTTGTGCTTCTTGTACACAGCCTGTAGGAGAACTTCGGCATTCTGGACGTCCTCCTCCAGTGATGTCGTGCGACTTCCCTTGAACGGAGCCCCGGTCAGATCCAGCAACTGGAACCAGACGTGTCTCCTCGGCACGCGAACCAGCAATGGGGCTGTTGGGTTTGATCCAAGGCTTTGAAGGGGATCCCAAGGCCGCAGGTCAGCATTGGACTTCAACTTGACTTGGTTCTCGAAGACGCGGAGTGTGTCCTCAGCGACGTCTGTGGGAAGAGTGGGTTTGAGCTTCTTGTACACAGCCTCTAGGAGTCCATCGGCATTCTGGACGTCCTCCTCCAGTGATGTCGTGCGACTTCCCCTGAACGGAGCCCCCGTTGCGTCCACCATTTGAACCCACGTCCGGCGCATTTTTGAATCTTGAGGAAAGTTTCCTCACAAGAAAAAATGGTGTTTTGTCCAATGATATTTAATAGCAAATTACACAATCGGATTGGATAAAAATAGAAATCGTGGAAACCCTCAGATCTTTTCGTTCTTCCAGTTGTTCGAAGACAATGCCCCAATGCTGGGCTGACTTTATATTTGTTTCAGATGGCTGGACTTCTTTCAGGAAACCATGATCCAGGTACGAGACCGCTGGTTCGCCCGGTGCGACTCAGCTTTGGCGTAAGATATCGACGGATACTTTGCTTTTCGTGAAGTTTGGCTCAATTGATGCCAACGATACATGCGCTAATTTTTTCTGCCATTCAGAAAGAGCGAGGACAGAATAATCTACGAATTCAAAGTCTAGGTGATTACTGTCAGTCACAAAGTAGGCAGACGCTACGTCTGCGAAGCAGGCGAAGGAGATGCCAGTGCACGACTTAAGCTGGATGAGTTAGGGCAACAGTGTGCACGTTTGCTGTACTAGGAGCGCTGCATCAAGTATACATGTCTTAGGTCAATGTACAGTAAGTGATGTGGTTTGACGGAGTGTTTTAGACTTTTCAAGAATGATGGAGGCTGGTCCAGGGCATTTGCAAATTGGGCGAGTTGAAATTCGTTTTATTAATTTTGCTCTAAAATCGGTTGTACGTCGTGACCATAGTGGTGATACATTGTCGGGCAGATTCTGCGGCTGCGAAGCAGGCGCGGGAGATGCGTGTGGAGCGTGCGGATTGAGTTTTCAATGGCGGTCAAAGGTGAGTTAACCAATCCTATCCCAGCCTTTGCGAAGCCCTAGTTTGGGGCGTGTGACTTCAATATTTTTTCAATTTTAACGTATGGTATATTATCGGAAAGCTCGCGCCAAAAGCGTTCGAATAAGAGTATTTTATGCTTTGTCGTGACGCGTTGCATGTGTGTTTTTCATTTTTGAAATTTTGATGTCCGGTTATTTCCGAAAATTGATTGGACGCGATTATCTCGAAAACTCCAAATGGCGCCTAAGCATCATTTCGTTTGAAACGTCTCAGCTGTTTGCGGACGTTGGCAAAGGGAGGTTTTGGTTAAAAATTTGACATTTGCTGATAGGATACTGATAGCGCGGTGGAGATGCTCTAAGGGATGTATGTACGTAGTCCAAACACGAAAAGAGAATGTTCATTCCACAAACACGGCTAAAGCACGCAACCCTGCTGCTATGAATTTTGATGCCATTATCATATTGAATGGGGCAAGTATCTAAGTATCCAGAGAGTTTCTGGTGCGCTGCATGTGCGGCGCACCGAAGTCGCTTGCAATGCGGATTAGTCTAGACGAGCTATCCAAACCCCCGCGAAGCCATAGTAGTCAATCGTCAGAGTTTCGCAAAATGAGCGGCATTTGCTCATCCAACAGGTAGGTAGATCGCTCCCACATTTTATTTTAATTTTCGCAATTCATTGCATCGTCCACATTCGAACCAAAGCTCGCTATGGACCGAATGTCACCTTATAATAGCAGGCAGGTATGCAAATCTGCAGTGAAGACAATAGTTAAAGCCCTCCGTTCCATGTCTGGCGAGCGTATCTACATCTAATGTGAGACTGGCGTATACCTCCACCGTCAGGGGTCGAGTACGCTGGGACTATTGGTAAGAGGGCCTACGCGGGGTCGAAGGTGACTGGGTGATCAGGCTAGTAGAAGCTTAACGAAAGATAACCTTGTAGTTGATACAAAAGCTCTCTTTGTCTGTTTGTTGTTTACACGACAGGGAAGATTTATGACTGAATCTACAAGTCGGGGTCGGCAAAGCCGCCCTCGAACCTAAGGTCAAGCAAGACCTCTCCTTGCGCTTCGCAGAGTTGCAAGCGTACCCTTCGTCTGTAGGCACGCCAACCCCTCCGCCTTCACACCATTTTCCGTAGCTTCACACACACGACCTCCGTCCTCGAGGGGGGATGGAGACGTTGCTGGACCCCCAGGAGTCCCACCTCTCACGTGCACCGCGTCATCATTCCAAGTAGCCGCTCGGGTACCTCACAACCGGTACCCTTCAAAGGGTGTAGCCATCTCGGCACTCCAGCCGACGTGCGAGTCCGTAGCCCGAGAGCCTGGCATGGGGTCGGTATACCCCGGTACGGGACATCCTCCCCGACTGCACGTTCGTCGTCCTCGACGGACCTCGGGGTGACGGGCGAGCTCGAGTCGCAGGAGTGACGAGCGTTCTTCCGTAGCACGCAGTTCGGCGGAGATGGCGGCCGGAGCACGGGGAGGAGCCTCTTCGTCGATGGCCACTTCGACGCCGTCCACGGCATCCACGTAGGTAGCTTGGTCGTCGACAGAACCACCACCATGCAGGTACTCCAAGCTCTCCTTCTCCGAACGCTCGCGTTCAGCTGCTCTTGCTCGCAGGTCCTTGAGCCCGCGGATGATCATGCTCGTGGGCGAGAATTCGTCAGCGTCCTTCTGATTGTCGTGACCACGCCAAATGTGAGTCACGATACCAGCAGTCACTATCAATACCGTTGCAGGGGGTCCGTACGGCGTCCATCCGAGGACGTAGTTTGCAGCGTTTAGCGCCACCAGCGTGACGGCCACTCCGACCGTGCCCAGTAACGCGAACTCCAGCAAGTCGAACGCTGCCATAGGCGCGAAGAAGGCCAGCGAGAGCACGAACTTGGTCACTATCCACACGACGAGGAGGCCCTCGAGCACTCGCTTGCGACTCTGGGCGGCGGCAGCGCGCGTAGCCTTAGCGTAGTTCGCGAACGAGGCGCCGTACTCAGACCCAAGTCGGGCAGATACGCGTAGAAGGTCGAGTAGGCCGCAGTCCACCACTTGTGTAGCATCCGTCCATAGTCGCCATAGCGTTCCTCGTTGTCTTCGAGGACTCGCACGGGCACCGCGAAGATGGCACCCCAGACAGCATAGAGGTATGCAGCACCTTGTAGTCTTCGCACCTCGCGGTTGAGCAGCACAGCGTTATACTGGCACAGGCACGCGTTCCAGAGCGATCCATTCAAGCACGCGACGCGCCAGATTTGAGCGATGAAAGCCCAGCCGACGTTCCGGAGCGGGGTAGAGATCACCCACGCGAGTACGCAGCACACACCGGCGCCGCAGTAAGCAGGAAGTAGCTCGACCGGAGCGTAGCGCTCCTGGTAGCGAACCAGAGTAGCATACGCGTCGGCCATACTCGAAAACTTGATCCCAGCCAAGGTGCGCGTCAAACCGCCTGTGCCTATCAGTATGGAGATGCTAGAAGCAGATTACGAAGGTTGCATTCTGAGTTTTGATGGCGCCGCGAAGACATCTACGCGACTAGGAAGCTGTGGATGCATCATGTGGCATGTCCCTGGATGGGAGATCCTGGATGCCTAGGGATTCATTCTGGAGGATGTGACTGTCAATGACGCAGAGTACCATGGACTTCTGAAGGGACTCGTCCTGGCGATTGAACGTGGAATTCGGGATATCGTCGTGATGGGAGACTCCAGGATTGCCATTCAGCAAACTTAGGGTCTCATCAACTGCAATCGGCCCAACCGCCAGAGGAAATCGAGGTGCTGAAGACGAAGTTCAAGTCGGTGCGCGTGGTGCATGTTAAACGAGAATTCAACCAGGGCGCAGACTACTTGACGTCGAAGACCCTGGCGCTTGGTGAATCCTGGAAGGTTGAAGACGCTGAAGAGCGAATGCATCTGCAATTGGTGTCCAAGATTCATGAGAAGTTGGTGAAACCGAAAGTGTTGTTGAGTGTTGGAATTCAGGGGAATGATTCCCAGGGTGATGGCCCTCAGGGTGTCCCTGGGCCAGAGTGCGCTCCGTTGTCTGCAGCAGCCAAGGTTTTCGCTATCATGACCCGAGCGCAAAATCAGGGGGCGGAAAACCAAGGCGAACCCATGGGCCCTCTGGAATACCAGACCGAACGCTGGCGGCGGATCAAGGTGCACCAAGACAAGGATGACAACCTGCTGCAACTCAAGGACTTTCTGAGGGGCGATGTGAGCAAACTGTCACACGCCCAAGCTAGGAAGCTTGCGAAGGTCGCCGATGACTTTGTGTTGGATTCCAGAGAAGTCCTGTATCGCCTGAGTCGCTCTACACGGGATCGCCCCAGAGACATGGTTATTGAACTCAGACTTGTAGTTCCGAAGGCATTGCACTCGAACATCCAGCACTACGCTCATGAGGATTTTCAGGGTGGACACCAGAGAATCACCAGGACGAAGGGAGACTGCGCCCTGAGTTCTATTGGCATGGCATGCACGCAGACGTTGAAGTTTTCGTCAAGGAATGCGTAGACTGCGCTAGCGGCAAGGGGTGTCCTCAGAATGCAGGACCATCCCCTGGAAACATCGAACCCAGGAGGCCGTTTGAAGTTGTATCCATGGATTTCGTGACGCACCTGCCCAAGTCGGACCGTGGGAACACTTTCCTGTTGCTCTTTCAAGGTTCGTTCTCCCATGAATTCAACGACAGCCCAAGATGTCGCTGAATTCTACGAGGAACAGGTTTTCAGGAGGTTTGCATCAAGCACGACGCTGCGGCACGATCAAGACCCAACGTTCATGAGTGAGGTGTTCACGCCCTTCCGTGAACTTCTGGGTAGCAAGTAGCGAGCCACTCTGGCGTATCGCCCCTAGGCGAACGGACAGCAAGAGCGGTCGGTGCAGACAGTTGTGCGCCGTATTCGCGCATACATCGCTGAAGCGGACCAGAGTGACTGGGACGACCACGCTGAGCGTTTGATGCTCGCCCTGAATACCTCTTTCGAAGCTACGCGTCTGGATACCCCCATCTTTTTGGTGCACGGGTGGGACGCGTACGGCACTGTGTCCGCTATGCTGGGACCCAGACCGTCGAGTGTCCAGGAATGCATGGCGTATGAGTGGCGCAGGAAGCTGCAACGCGATTACAGCTATGCACAAGCCTGCGTAGAGGATCTTCAGAAGAAGGCCAAGCGAGCACGTTCTGCTAAGCAGACCCAGAAGTGGAGGGAGCTGTCGGAACGTCTGAAGTCAGGGTTCGCTGCCGGTGATGCTGTCTGGCTGTAGATACCCAAAGTACAGCCTGACCTGAGCCGCAAATTAGCCCACATGTGGCATGGTCCCTTCAGAATTCAGGAGGTCCACGACAATTTCCGCGTGAAACTCAGGGTCGAGAACACTGGATATCGCGTGAACCCCTGGGTGCACGTGAGCCGTCTGAAACCCAGAACGCTGTTCCCGAAACGGCCCACTGTGGAGATCGACGTGGGCGAAAGCGATGACTTGGACGCAGCACTGCTGCCTGAAGATAGCTGGGAACCGGACAACGCCAGCGATGAGTACGAACTCGAGCGAATCCTGGACGTACGATGGACAAAGCGAATGCGGACGTCAAAGCGGAGTCGTGAGTACCTTGTAAAGTGGAAGGGCTATGATGAGACCGAGTGACTGCCTGTGTCGAAGCTCACCTGTGGCACCTTACTCTATGAGTTCAATCAAGGCGCGAGAGCGCGAGCCCGTTTCCAGGCTATGCAAGCCGGAGATGATCACCCAGGGGTTTAGCACTCAGGGGGGCATTGACCCAGAGTTACATGTGAAATCCAGGGGACGAAACCCTGAGTAACACGGTGAAACTCTGAAGAGAATCGAAGGAATGTGTGGAGATAGGAGATGGAAAACGGGAATGTGAATTGATTTGATTATGGAGAAGGTGACAGTGCTGAGGGCTCGCGCGGCTCTGAGTGATGAGCTGTTCGAAGGACATGGAGTTTGTAAGTGAAGTGAATGCAAGAAGCAAGCCAGAAGACAGTGAAACCCTGGAGAGAGATGGCAGTGGGGTGAAAATCCTGGGTATTGTTGGAGGTTACGCTACGACATATGAAAAATTAAGCTGATCCCATGATTCGATGAAGGCGCGCATACTCAGGAGTGCGTGAGTGACAACAGGTTGCGCTTGCGGATGGTAGGAGACCTGTGGTTGCAGTGGATGTTGCTTGGCAAGTACTGGAGCCACTCTTCGTCGTTCACGGTGTCCCACTGTACGCGAGCTGGTTCGCGCATGTCCGGTGACGCGAGCTGGATGTCCAGATCATTGCACTCTGGGCCCCCGAGGGTCACGACCCTGGGATCTTCCAGATTCAGGGGCAACACTTGTCCGGGAATGTCCAGAGACCTGGCTCATGCATCAACGAAGGGATTAACCCAGGAGTATCACGCGAGCGTTCCATGAGCGTCTTGAATGCTCTGCGTAGCGCGTTCTGACGTGCCTTGCGCTGAGACTCCATGTTGATGTCCTTTCTTGGATTCGGTCGGAATAGGCACCCAGTGTCCTCGCTCCCAAATTGCATGTGCATGCTTGTGCATGGCATCCACGATGTCGTCAACCAACTTGAGCGCCTTCGCATCCAGCATGTCCTGCTCGTGGAAGTAAAACACCCGGATGCGACCCTGATGCATAGTCTTCCAGGGTTTCGAGTCCAGATTCTCTTGGTAAGTCTTGCGATTCCAGCGTTCATGAACAATGTCGTACGAGTACTTGTGAATCTCGTACTCAGGAAACCCAGAAGTCTGGCATGACGCGCTCTTGGTTGCACTCGGATACTGCACCAGGACCCCAAAGACACGCCACGAGGCCTCAACGTCTTCAGGGACTTCGGCCTTCGAGAGGTCCTCAGCGGTGAGCTCTGCGTACGACTTGCGTGCGAGTGCCGAGGTTCTTGGGACGCGAGGAGACTTAATCTCCTGAGTAGCACTGGAACCCTGAGTGCCAGAACTGGGTTTCTGGGGGGCCTTGCAGCGCTGCTTCTTTTTCTTGGGCCTGGAATCCTGAGACTGCTCACTAGACTCAGAACGCGGACGCTTGGCGGGAGGCTTACACTCCAGCGGCTCTTCGGCTTTGTCGTCGTCGACCTTTTCCGCCTCGTCATCATCATCTTCCAAGATCTCAGAGGCGAGATACTCCACCTCCTCCTCCGAGCTGCTGGAGGGGCTCTCCCCGGGGCTTTGGGCTGGAAGCTGGTAGTCGGGGTCGTTCTCGAGATCTGTGGAATCGGCATCCTCGTCAGGGTACACCACGTGATCGGCGAGGTTGCCCCAGGGTACCGGAACTTCATTACGCCGATGACGCCGATCCAGACGCTCGTCGGCCATCTCGTAATAAGCTTCAGGGACGTACTTGCTCCAGGGGGTCTTGTCAAGCCGACGCCAGTACATCATGCTAACCAGCATCTTGATCGTTTGAGGCTGCCTGAAGTGGCCGTAAGCGGCGCAATTGCTGCCAATCCACTCCATCGCAGTGTCGTACTTGAGCCCCGCGAGAATGGCCTGACGCACATCCGGACAAACCTCTTTCCAGACGACACCCCCAGGGAGCATAGAGCGTGCGGCCTCCTTTGAAACCACAGTTTTATCGCCGGCACGACGCACAGAGTCGCGGACAGGCTGGTGATCCTTGGGGCGACGCTGAACCTTGTGCACTTTGGAGCCCGTAGACCGCGCTTGAGTCTCTGGAGTGTCAGAATGCCGTGTCGTTTTGGAGCCTTGATTCTTCTTCGAACTCTGGGTTTTCTTGGAACTCTGAGTTTTGGTCACCGATTTAGAGCCGCCACGAGGTTTGCTACCAGGACCCGTGAGATCCAGATCTTCAGGCCGACCCGAGGATCCAAACCCTGCAGACGGGGGCATGCGCTTGCACTTCTCTGGGTATGCAGTTACCACTGCCTTACGCTTGTCCATCGCAGTGACGCTCACAACCGTGTTCCAGGACTCGGGAGGCTTGGTCTCCTTGATGCAGTGACTGAACAGGTCGTGAAGGCGCTTCCAAGTACCCGTGAAGTCCGTGTGCTCCTGCAGGAAGTCAGAGAACTTCCAGGGATCCACCGTGGCCGACGCAAGACGCGACCTCAGGATCTGCACTTGAGTCTTAGAGTCAGCCAGACGCGCCTTGAGCTGCGCCTTCTCGGCCTCCAGGGAATCGATCTCGTCTTGGTACCATGCTTTCTGCTCCTGGAGGGCGACCTTGTGCTCGTCCCCTGCGGCTTCCACCTTGCGCAGAGCCGCTTGGAACTCCAAGAACCAGTAGTCACGCGCGAATTTCCAGGTGCGCTTCAACTCCGCGTGCTTAATGTCGCACGTCGACCAGTTCCTCGACAGCAGTAGAACCCTGCTGAGACTCAGCCAGAGACCGCATGTGCCGGTAGGCCCTGAGAACGCGACGCAGGTAGACGGTTGTCTTGAACACGCGCTCTGCGAACCGGGTGCTGTTGAAGTGACGCAGAAGCGAAGCCACCTCGCGTCGAATGCCAATGGAATTCAGATTAGTACCCAAGTCGTACGCCAAAATGAACTACGGGGTCGCAAGACGTCGACCCCAGCGTTCGCACCACACATTTCCTTGAGCCCCTGAAGATCATCGTCGGAGAGTTCCTCGAAGCCTATCAAGGTGGTCACGCCACCGTAGCCCTCTGTGGCAAATGCATCCGAGCGAACGTCGCTGGGACCCCTACAAGATACGCGTTGGTCTTGAGGTCCGGCGGAGTCGGCAGCTGCCAGTGCGGTGGGCGTTCAGGGACCATGAAGTTAGGAAGTTCGAACTCGTCTTCCCGAAGCATGCCCGCGTAGATGAGGCCCTGGATGTCAGTCACGTTCGCGTGGCGAGTCGTCTTGAACTCAGGGGCGTTCGCCGCAGCTGCGCTTGACGCCACGTTCTCCGCTTCAGGAGCCTTGGACTCAGAATTCGCATCACCAGTTTCCTGGGCTGCAGCGTCAGCCGAGGCGTCGCCATCGGCCTCGCGCATATCCGCATCTGAGGTCTTGCCCGCGTCACAGGAGAAGGATTCATGATTGGACGGTCCAGTCTTGGTGCCGCCCGCTGAGTTGGCATCGGACGCGGGGGCGTCCGCTCGCGCACCACTGCCACCCGCTGGAGGAACGCTCGCAGGAGCGCCGCCCGTGTGTTGGCGCGCCGGACGAGGCGTACTGCCCGGGGGCGCCATGCCTTGAGCCGACGTCGCTGCCTGCTCGTTGCCGGAGGGTGCGCTCTTTGCCATGTTGACGATCTGTGGAATTAAGATATGACCTCGAATCGCCCGTTGGAGATTTTGTGTCTGCGAGAAGAACCTTGAAGATTGGCCCTGGCCAACCTTTGGGGAGACAGGGGGCCGTCGAAGTGAGTGAAATCCTGGGCGTCGACAGAGTGCAACGGCCGTGTCGATTTCAACGTTGCCTCGGGGTCGGTGTTTGTGTGGCCTGGCCATGGTTCACCAGTTCGGAGCAATTTCCTCTTTGATGGACCCGGACCATGAAGGGCGGTTGACACGAGGCGGTTTCAGGAATTTGCCGACAGCGTGCCGTCACTCCCACGACTTGGAGTTTGTATCGGGTTATGATTAGTAGATTACTTGGTTGCGGCTGTACCCGTGTGACACAGATGGCGACTGTGGGAGAGAAGGGATCCCAGGGGATGAATCCAGGTCGCGCTTTCACCTGCTCGGACACGAGCGGCATTCCGACGGCCAAGACACAAGCTCTGCGGTTCGATCAATCGCCCGCGCTTCGATTCGACACACTTCGCCGTCAACGGCCATCGACCTCTCGCCTTTTATCTGGGGGCTGCTCGAAGACAATGCCCGCCTCCGACGAATGCGCCGACTCCAGCTCTCAAGCATCTAATGCAGATAAGTACCATTTCATGGTATAGCGTCACCTGTGATGTGCGTTTAGTATGCCTTGTCGACAGAGCTTACTCGACTGTCAACCTCTCCCCTCACGCCGCGTCCACTTCAGCAACGAGCATTCAGCCAACTACTCGCCCATGCTGCAGTGTTGCGCTCATCTCGCCGATCTCTCGCTCCAAGTAGCAGAATCGCGCTTCCCACGGTCACTCGCTCAAGGCCTACGTCCTTGCAGGGGCCATTCAGCTCTTGCTCGAAGGCATCACACGGCAAGAGGGGAGCTGGTCGGCAGTCCGAGATCGTGGCGGCCAATCTGCCTGCTATGCGTCGTTACCGTGACGCGTTGATCTCAATCATACTCAGACAATACGACCGGCATACTCTCACAAATCAATGGTTATGCTGTTACAGGTTCCAAGGGCACCGGTGGTCGTCCCCGATCAACTCGGCATCATTTGGGGGCTGCCTCATCTCGGCTCACTACATGACCCTCACCGAGGCTCGCCTCATTAATCAAGAACGACCACCTTTGCCCCAACGTGCTTTCGTATCGCAGTAAGGAAATCGGTATTTCCTACAAGCGAAGCGAGGTGGAAATTAAGTTTTCCTGCACAAGAGAAGAAAGCGACGTTGACACAAGTCATGGTTCTCAATCGGCTGCATCAAGTCCAGCGACCCGCTCATCCTGGAGACCCATGGCTATGATTAGGATAGACTGTCCGATAAGCGGTTTTCACCCGGGGGGCCGAGGAACCCTCCGGTTCTGAGGACCCAGCGGTTTTTGCTCCGCCACATCGCACAAAGCGGTTATAGATAGGTAGTCGTTCTTGATCGTCTCGCCGGCCAGTCGCGTTTTCACCTGCTCGGACACGAGCGGCATTCTGACGGCCAAGTGACACGATGTGGAAACAGATTTTTGTCTGCACCCATGTCCGACCCCATGGATACGTGGACCCTTTGGTTAGCTGTGATTGGTCACCCGAGGAGGAGATCCGGTAGAGACGAGCGTGACGTGTGGATTGTGGATGTATGTGTGGAAGTTTGGTGGGACCCGGCACTTGCAGTAAGTATGGGCTCATAGGATTGGAGATGCGCCCACCGGATGAGCGCTCATGTTCGGTGCGGAGTCACGCATCCTGTCCATCCGCCGACTTCCCTAACTGCAGGATAGGCCCAAGGCGTGAAAGTGTGGCCAGTGAACGTATCCTGGTCACTGCCTGCATTGGCTCAGTCAAGTTGTCGGACTACCCCACTGAATCTACCCCACCAGACATGATCATGCGCACACAATACCCTACTGGGTGAAGCCTCGTGTTGTCCGGGCCGGATCGTGGTGCACCTGGTGATGGCGCACAGAATGAAGAAGTGCCACACCGGATGGGGACGGACCGGATTATCCATTCGGTCCGTCCACTACGCACACACTGGATATCAACGCACCAAGAACAAGTCCAGTGCACGCCGCGTGCACTTATGTAGCAGCGTCGATCCCGACCGGATGAGACCAAGATCCACCAAGGCCCACGTGCGGTACCCTACGAGCCGCACAATCCAAGGGAGAAGTCCAGTTCCAAGACGAAGGGACGGTGTATCCAGGTACCTCTGTCATCATGTGATGAGTGCACCTGAAGAAGTGTCGCCGTCAACAAGTCTCCACATACCGAAACCAAGACAAGCATACTGGAGCACTGCCAAGAAGCACAAGCATACTCAAGACAAGCGAAGCATAGTGAAACCTATATTAAAGTCAGCGAAGTGATAGATAATAGCTACCCAAATGTAAGAACTAAACAGAAACCAATTTGCCGAAGAACACGCGGACGACTCTGGTGCCCGAGGACAGCAGTAGAGCCTCGACTTTTTCGTCTTCAAGAGCCCTCGGGGAGACTGCCTGCGCGCAGTCTAAGTACGTTTAGGGACGCTTCCAAGGCCTCACCGGTGTAGCGAGCACTGGTGTAGTGGGGACTCAAAGGTACCAAGGCGAGGTCGGCAGTGACTGGGGTTTCGCGTCCTGGCGTGACCTGTGAGAGCTTCATATTCTATTTGCGTGCTCTAACCGGGCATCCATTTCATATTCCCTACTGTGTGTCTTTGGTGGTTGAGGTAGTCACCCCCAGACCGAATTGATTGACTACTGTGTGATAGGGCTGAATTATATTCTGTATTGTTCCCTCATTCTGTGAGGGTGGTGCGCGTAAGTGAGTGTGCATCCAGGGCTGACCAGTGCCTTGGGTGACGGCTCCGAAGTTGACTGGTGTATAGACCCCCCCACCCAAGGGTCTCAAAGAATAAGTGGTGGCTGTATATTTTGTGATGTTTAGCTCGGCATTGTATTTCTGTGTGGTTGGTTGGTCTGAATTACGGATCTGACAGTGATCCCTTCCATTCGGTCTGACCCTCTGTTCATTCGGTGTGGTTTATCCCAGGAACACACCCAGCAGACTTTATTCTGTATTGAACAACTATTTCGGTGAGGTCCGGTCCGCCAAAGGTAAACGATACCTAAAGGGGTTGACACAAGGACACACGCCAAACACCGGACCGCATTAGTGCGATTCGGTGCGTCCAAGCGGTTCACGCCCGGGTCATTCAGTGTCCCGTGGGCTGCTTCTCGCGTGGACAATCTCTGGTACTCCGAACCCGAATTCATTCGGTCCGGCATAGCGCGCTATACACCCCCTGGACGATAAAGGCGTTCACCGGCCTCGCCTCACAAGACACAAGCGCTCCGGCTCGATCAATCGCCCGCGCTTCGATTCGACACCCACCACACCACTCCCTAGGCTGCCTTATCTCGGCTCACAACATGACCCTCACCGAGGCTTGCCTCATTAATCAAGAACGACCACCTTTGCCCCGTGTCTGAGAGGAGAACCTTGAAGATTGGCCCTGGCCAACCGTTGGGGAGACAGGGGGCCGTCGAAGTGAGTGAAATCCTGGGCGTCGACAGAGTGCAACGGCCGTGTCGATTTCAACGTTGCCTCGGGGTCGGTGTTTGTGTGGCCTGGCCATGGTTCACCAGTTCGGAGCAATTTCCTCTTTGATGGACCCGGACCATGAAGGGCGGTTGACACGAGGCGGTTTCAGGAATTTGCCGACAGCGTGCCGTCACTCCCACGACTTGGAGTTTGTATCGGGTTGTGATTAGTAGATTACTTGGTTGCGGCTGTACCCGTGTGACACAGATGGCGACTGTGGGAGAGAAGGGATCCCAGGGGATGAATCCAGTACCTGACCGCAGATGGGCCCAACTGACTGGAAATGTGAATCTTGGGAGTGCATGCGCAAAATTTCAGTAGAACACTCAGTCCAGACGCGGACTTTCCCTTGCGATGAGTGCCTAAAGTCTGGCGGAAAGATTCTTTGGAGAATGTATCCCAGAGTACACCTCATCTTGCTGTGGTCCAGAGTACTACAAAGGACCAGAATACCCTGAAAACTCAACCCACTACCACCGCGAACATGCGCTGGAGGCCGCTACACCCGCTAAGTGTTTGGATATGTGGAGATACCCAAGAGTCGTGAAGAATACGACTTGGCACCCAGAGTGCCATATGGAAACC
Organism: Phytophthora vignae f. sp. vignae; assembly: GCA_016169955.1. NCBI lineage: Eukaryota > Oomycota > Peronosporomycetes > Peronosporales > Peronosporaceae > Phytophthora > Phytophthora vignae. The sequence goes on from JABJUM010000020.1 coordinate 768,290, forward strand.
CTGAGAATCACCCCCGATGAACACGTGACCCAAGATTTCAAGGGTTGAATCCTGAGTTTGACCGTGAATCCAGACTCTCTACATTGAATTCAAGTGTTTCCCAAAGCCAACACCCAAGCATCCCCAAGATTTCCTGAGACTCCCCTGAGTTCCAGTGAACTTTAGAGACTGACCCAGAGTATCATGAATCTCTGAGTTTTCGAGTCAGTCCGGAATCAGTCTGCAATCAAAGTGATGCGTGACCTTGAAGATACGACTGCAGATCTGCTAACTGGATACTTTCGAGGAGTTGAGAAGGAGTCTTGCACCATACAAGACCGAGTCCAACGACCCGCATTTGGCACTTTCGACGCCTTGCGACGACGGAATCGCAAGCCGATCGCAAGTTTGGACCGCTGAACCCAAGGTTTTCTGAAAACAAGACATTTGACCCCAAGCATAGTGAAATGAAGATATTTGCCCGTAGAAGAATGCAGAAGAGAGAAAGAAAGAAGTAAGAGAGAGAGGTATCCGATAAAAGACAAACAGAGTTCCATTTTCCCTGTACTGCGCAAGTGACTTCGGCCAAGCCTGCCGACGGAAATCCGGAGGACCCGAGACTACGACCGCGGGACGCTAAGGGCACATCAACGGCGAAGGACAGCCGTCTGTGTGGACTCCATCAAACTCAAGTCCAGTTAGGTGGGGACCAGCGACGGCCTCGAGCTTCCTGGAGTGATCCACCGATTTCATATCCTAGTTGGGTCACTTGCTGTGCTCGTGGTAGCCCATTTCATATTATTCCAGAGGATATTCTGGGGTGCTAGGTAGTCGCCTCCAGGATTGTGTATTGACGGCTTGTGTGGAGGGAAAGGTAACTGATTGTGATTGTATTTTCCTCCTGTATTGGAGGTGGTCCGCGTTTGTGTGAGTCTCAGGGGAGCTAGGCCCCTGAATTTCAGACTCGAGTGAGCCTAGTGTGTGAGTGATCCACTGTCAAAGGGTCCAAAAGAATAAATGACGGCTAGTTGTAGTGTTTGTATACTCTGTATTTGTTGGTTTTATCGAGCTAGGAGGGCATTTGGGTAAGGTGTCTTCTGAGTTCCTAACCCCAGGGTTGACTGAAATCCTGGATCCTGAATTCGTGATATTCTGTGTTTCGGGTGATCTGATTCTCTGGGTTTTGCATCTAGTGTCGAGGTGCGTTCTGGATTAGACGTGCACCTCAGCGCTTCTTAGAGGCTATCTTTGAATTGCTGAGTGCCCGTCAACTTCAAGCGAACAAGATGGCTGGAGGACGAGGGCCGAAGAAGAGTGGATGCGGGGACGGAGGACGCGTTGAGGCGTCACGTCAGTCGCGTCATGTTCAAGGTTTAAGACCTGAAGAGCAGAAGGACCTGGATACTGTGGTCCGTGACGCTGGGAAGGCGAAGAAGGCTGCTTGCGAGAGCGAGGTAGCGCAAGGTGGGGACGCTAAGGCGTCTGCCGATCAAGATCAGCCCGCTGCTGGACCTTCGACGCAGGATGAACAAGCTTCGTCCAGAGATCAGGGTTCACCAGAGGCGGTTTCTGGGTCACAGTCCCCTGGAGTCCCAGAGGAGCACACCCGTGAGGATGGTGCTCAGGCGTCTGAGGGAGGCGCCAATGCGGCTGAGCCCCCGGAGGTGATCGACTTGGTCTCATCTTCGGACGAGTCTGTGGAGGAAGTGAAGTCGGAGCCCGTGCGTGAGATAGAGGAGGCGACGACTCAGAGTTCCAAGGTGAACACTGGGCTCGCCCCACCTGAACCCAGGGATTCCGCGTCAAGTTCGCAGGTGGTACCCGGGACTTCTTCTGAGAACGAGGTCCGCGATGCTACTATCTCCGATCCAGATGCTGAAAACATGGTGCTGTACGTCCGACGTGAGGTTCGACGCTGGGAAGAAGTAAACTCTGGGAAGGTGACACCCCCAAGTAGTGGCCGACTCCGAAACCGGATGCCAACTCGTACTTCGCGGCCGCGTACGCAACGGGAGACTACTTCAAGTGGCGGTTGTCTCAGGCGAACCCAGACGAAGCCTGGATCTCTGAGTTTCACCTCGCCCGGTGGGGCGTCGGAACTGCCCAGGATATCATGGCAACTACGATTCCTCAGAGTATCATGACCGCACGCGAGTGTGTCGCCATTCTGCAGACTATGTTCTTCGAAGCTGGTTTCGAGTTTGTCAACTTGATTCCCGACTGGTCTTCGACGCGTGCATCCAGGATTCCAGAAAGCTTGGTGCGCTCTGTCATGGAAGAAACCCAGAATTTCATCACCGTAGAACTTGTCGAGTGGAGGCTGGTGATTGCTGGTGTACCTTTCTAGATGAACTCTGAAGAGCAATCGGTAACGAGTGTCCCGGAGCAAGTACCAAGACAGGAATACCACAAGGACGATGGATATGGTGATATATGATGACGGACTACGATGCGGATCTACTGGGACGACAGTTTGTCCTGAGATTCAGGGTCACTGGACTCAGGATTTCACGGAGCCCGGGAGGCTCAAGTGAAAGCGAGCTGCAGCGTAGCGCACTCAGCACGGACCGCCGTGCCCGCAAGTCCCAGCGTTGTCCACACCGTCGCTGTCTTCTCTTCCCGCGTCAAGTCCTCGGCCAGTGATTCGCTTCAGAATTCCACTCCCCTGATTCCACGTCCAATGGACGTGATTTTCTGGAGTCGGAAGCCAAGGATGCTGCTCCAGACTCTGTGCCAAGCGTAATCGGTACCTCGCGAGCGTCAGATGAGAGTACAGCCTCAGGCGCGCAAACGTCTTATGGAAGCTCTTCGTTTTCATGGATGCAATCGAGTCGGAGCTCTGGCGCTAGTAGCTCAGAGTGCAGGTGGCTTCGCGCCTGCCGGAGATCTGGGGTTCCAGGTCACTCGGGGTGCACGTGGCACATACTGCCTGTGAGGTAGTTGCGGTGCACGTGCCACCTGACGCGCACTGTGCCCGGGGCACTTGGAGTACGCGAGGTACTCGCAGCGCACGCGGCACTTGTCGTGCACGTGGCACTTGAAGTGCACGAGGCGCTATTGTGACGAGACTGAGCGAGGTTTTGCCTCAACCGGTCATCAGCTGTCTACTAACTTGCGCGAACCCGCCATTTTGATTGGCCGAGACAGAATCTGGACCCGGCTGTACACCGTGCGACAAGATCTGAGCTGGAATTCGGCTGTGTTCCGCGGAGCAAAGTGCGTTCAAGCCTAGGATGGACCCTTCAGGCCTGGAAGACTGCGTTCAGACAAAGAAACCCTCAACGCACTCGATCTGTCCAGGCCACCCCCGCAGTGGTGGAAAAACCAGTGGTTGCAAAACCCATCACAACCAATGCGCCAGGTGTTTTGGTTTTACGACCAGGTTATTGGTGTTTTTTTGGTTTTATGTAAATATGGTGTGTACAACATAGTGCCATTTTGTGCTCCAGCCGAGGCGAAAGCTGGAAGGACGATTAGACGGAAGGGTGTCCTGCAGCGCCCGCCTTGCCCATGCAGTTAGTTGCTGGTCAAGCCCGACCCGGTCACGTCCGAGCACTAGGCTGAATGCATGCCCTTCAAGTGCAAACACAGGTATCGGCGGGACGAGACGACGCGTCCTCGGGGCTGCAGCAGACTGCAACTATTGCCACATCTTCAAGCTACGCAGACCCGTACGGTTCGCACCCCGTGTACGTGCAGGGTCAGCAGCAACGGCGTAGCCCGTACACGATGCAGCGGCCGCCGCGCCGAAGTCCCCAAAACCGTGCAGCTACGATCACTACCCTATGCATCCACCCGACCGGCCACCGCGCAAATGTACGCGCCACCGCCCGGAAGCATACTGCCACTATCCAACCACACGTTCCAGCCGCCGCTAGACGTGTCCAAGAGGAGGTGGCCGCTTGCCGCCACAGTATCGGGCGCTCGCGCCTAGGGAGTGCGCCTTGGGTACGGCGCAGGAAGCCGTGATCAAGGTCAAGACCCGCTCAAGCTCAAGTACTGGCGCAGCGGGCGCCGCAACTTGCAGCGCTTCCAAAGCTGCAAGGTGTGACGAAGCGCCCGTGCCTTTTTGCTCAGGTTGCTTGACCGCTCGACCTTGGTCTTCGCTCAGCCCTTGCACCACTCGGCTCAGCCCTGCTTAGCGCTGCAAGAGTTCCGCTAAGCTCCTTCCACTGAGCGAACACTCCCACTCCACTTCGCTGGGCTTGGCCGCTTGGACTCTTGGCTCAGCGCCGACTTGGGTCGGGCGAGGCGTGTGTTCCCCACTCTGCGATCCCCTTGGCGGTTCTTTCGATCACGGCTACGCTGTGGGCCCAGACTCGCGTCGGCCACACCAGCTGCTGTCGATGTTGAAGGTTTCCGGAGGTGTTCCCAGACGAAACTCGCTCTCTACTTGGCGAATCCCAGTCCGCACGTGTCCACAACCCGAAATACCCCGGGTTTTCTTTAATGAAAACAACACCACACACAATAGCCTCTACTTCCTCTCTTCGGTTTCGGCTTAGAACCACAACACCCCTTCTTTCCCGATCGGCCTGGGTCTGGGCCGAGCTTGCCTTTTATTTGTCTGAGCCTGGGCAAGGCTCGTACCAGCTTCTCCTTTCTTCTCTACGAGTCAAGCTACGACCCGGTTGGATGGAGTTAGTTGGCTCGGTTTGAGCCTAGTCCGAATCCAAGGCACTCACACACACACCCTGGGACTTCCCGCGCACCAGGTCCACAATGAACCGATACTAATAATCACACAATGCACCGGGGCACGCCAATGTCCCCAAGCACACAATACAATTATCCTGCCTAAACCTTAGAATGGATCACCTTCCACCCGAAAATATGAAATACACCCGAAGATGTAACAGTAATATGAAATAACCGTACTGCCGTCGCACCGAGGCACGCTGACAACGTTGATATGTTAGCTTGAATTTGTGTGGATGATCGCAAAGACACCTTCTGGCCAAAGACCTCCACCACTTGCGTCCTTCGGGGCAAAACGAACTCTGTTTAAATTTAACACATGCACAAACTAGGACTCACTAAGTGGGGGCGCGATATCCCCCTGGGTACACTCTGACTGGCTGCGCGAAGAGTGTCGGCTGTATGCTTACCGAGCGCCCTTGAAGTTCCGCTTGAAATCTTTGGTCTCAGCCAATGCGGGGGCTCCATGCTGGCGGGCGACGTCTTGGAGTCGCTGCTGGCCGTTGAGATCCGCTTGAAGTGTCTGCGATCTTGAGCGGGCGCACCCAATGTAGGCTTGATTACGGCCGATTCACCGGATGAGTGTACTGGCCAGTACCACCAACTTCGAAGTCAGTACCACTGTCTGAACTTAAGTCCAGCGACTCTCCACCCGGCACTTCAACTGGCCTTCGACAACTCCGCTCAAGTCCATGCCACTCCGCTCAGGTCCACAACACTCTGCTCGGCTTCTCGACTCAGGCAATGCCTCCTGACGTCACATCCAAGGCTGGGCTCGGACCCATGTCACTCCGCTCAGCTCGACATCTTGGGCGAAGGCTCCATGAGCATGGTGGGTACTCGGATCGCGTTCGGCACGACCCCGCTCGGACGCCTGCTCCACGACTCAGCTCGCCACCCTGGGCAGCAGCCCTATGACCACGGGAAACATTAAACTCCAACTCCACCAGACTTCCGCTCAGCTCCTCGACTTGAGCGGGGCTCGGGTCATCACACTCGAGGCTCAGCTCGGACTTCGCGCAACTTCTCTCAGCTTTCTGGACTCGGCTCGGGCTTGGGATGTCTAATGCCAGACATCTCGGGTCCCAGACAGATATCTCTCAGAGCCGAGGTCTGAGCGAAGCTTCGCCCAGTCCTCGGGTTCCGTCACCCTCGTCGCACATCTCGTGACCAACAGTTGGTGGTCTGGATCTATCTCAGCCATGACGTACTTGATGTCCGCTTGATTGATACGGGTCAGCTTCGTTGATTGATACGGGTCAGCTGGACTTTGGGTTCGGTGGAGAAATCCACTAGGCCTTATCACACAAGTCGTCGAGGAATTGGGTCCGCTGTCTTTAAGGACAAGGGCAGTGCGGAGTTCCCCACACACAATTTCGTGGGGATCAGTCTGCTCCGGCTGCTGAAGTGATCCACGTATTCCATTTCCCAGTTGGGCCATTTGCGTTGAGGTAAGGGTGGTGCCCCATTTCATGTTAACGATTGGCATCTCGGATGGTTTGGTAGCAGTCGCCCCCGAGAATAGTTTGATTGACTGCGTTTAGGATCGGATTGTATTTGGTATGTTTATTTCCCTCATCTGAGGGTGGTGCGCGTGTGAAAATGCGTTCAAGGTTGACCAGTACCTTGAACGCAGATTAGTGGACTGGTGTACGACCCACCGCCCAAGGGTCTTAAAGAATAAGTGACGGCTCTGTGTTTGTGGATAACTCTGCATTTGTATTGGTTATCTGAAAGTGGTGTGTATTGCTGGGGGTACTAACTTGTGGTAGCAACCCTGATCCTTCACCCACGCTTTGCGTTTCAGCCATTTCGGAGAAGTGCGTTCAGACAAGTGAACGTTACGCTCAACGAACCCAAGGCTTCCAACCCCACAGACAACTCACCTGGTGACCTATCCAGGCTCCCCGAAGATAAACGACACCGATATGGATTCACAAGGTGCCACGCCACCCTGGCCGCATTTTCCCCAGAACCTGCGTTCAAGGAATCTGCGTTCAGGGTTTACCTTCCCAAAAAGGTTTTGCTCGTCTTACCCTTTCTGGGCTACCGCTATACACCTGGGCGTAAGAGGTTGCACCGACCTCGTCACACTATGGCAGTCGTGGTGCATGTGGTACACGACATGCCTTTGGTGTATGAGGTGGTACCCCCGTACACCGTGAGGTCCGGTATGGACTGTGTGCCATGCGGTCTTGCGTGCACACCGACCTGGTGTTGGTCGCCGCGACGCATGATGCGATCGCTGGTGACGGAGGCCAGTCAACCTCGCACCGTGATGAAGTACCATCGTGTCGATGGAAGACACCTCAGCGTCGGCGACACGATGACCGTGACGCGGGGCGTGACTTTGAACAAGTCCGCCGCGTTGCTCTGAACGGCGAGCTGGCTGCGAGCAGCGAGCAGCAGCCGTAGTCCCCAGGACCATGGCGACGATGAAGCCCGATGCTTCTTGGCTTTGGTCAACGTTTGACCTCTGCCCATGGGTCGTGCCGGTGAGCTTGGACGACCGACACACTGCACCGAGACGAAGCGGGGTCCTGTCAGATCGCTGTCATGGCCGGAGATGAGCCGCACAGCTCTCTCTCTCTCTCTCTCTCTCTCTCTCTCTCTCTCTCTCTCTCTCTCTCTCTCTCTCTCTCTCTCTCTCTCTCTCTCTCTCTCTCTCTCTCTCTCTCTCTCTCTCTCTCTCTCTGGTTACGCTACGCCTTAGCAAAAAGGTGCCGTCCCTCGCGGGAAGTACCGCCGCACGAACGTGCCAACAGGGCCCAAGGGCCATGCGACGCCAACTGCTGGTGGTCTGCGAGAGGAACCGCAAGTTTGGAGGCACATGCATCCCGTCCCGAGGCACTCTGCGCCTGCTAGCGCTGTGGATACGACCACTAGAGGCATGGCCTTGCAGCCAACGTCGCCGAGGGCACGGGGGTGCCGCTCGGGGTGCCCACTGCGGGCACAAGACACTGTGGGTGTGACAATGAGGCGCGCCAGCCTTGCGGCGGCGGCGCCCGAGAATCCGACCTTTGGGTGTTCGGATTCTCTCGAAGCTGATTGGAGAACCAGATGTGATTCTCCGATAAGTGGGGGAGGATGTAACGGGGTACAATCAAGTGTACCCAATGCATGAAGAGTGACGGGTGTCACTCTCCCGAGTACATGGTACATGGTACATGGTACCAGTAGCTCCGCAAGCCAACTGTTTGAGTTTGTGTGGACTTTTGTATAGTTAACTTGTAGTTTGTATTACGACCAAGTTAACCTCTAAGGAGTACGACCAATTTCGTGTTTTTCTGAACCCATTTCAAATTGTACCTATATCTCGACAACTAGAATATATTGGAAGGAATTAGGCACTGCTCCTGAATGCCAATTACTTGGGCTAGAATTTGGGCTACTTGTTAGCATTACAGCCACTCATACTACAGTACTAGACTTGAATCACTGCAGTGCTTGAAATCGCTTTCCAACCAGTTTCGTGTCGCCTTTTTGACTTGCTTATAGTATGTAGTGCCGCTCTCCTTGCATGGAATTAGTAAGGTTATGGGGTCATATTTGTACTTTTAGCGAATAGGAATGCGTAAAAATGACTACAGAGCAAGATAAATGGGTGGAATACGAACAACACAAAACTGGTTGGAAACACGAAATTGGTCGTACTCCTTACCAAAATATAGTCAGTCTTATAACCTACTCCTTTGTAGCAAACCGCTCCCTTTGAGGCCGGGAACCGGCGAACTGGTGTTCGCCTGGATAGTAATATTCACACGCACTTCCTCTGTACATTGTGCTGTGTGACCCCGTCACACCGTCACATCCCCAAATAAGATTATATCCATGGTACGCCAAGTCAAAATATGATGACCAGCGATTTCCAGTAACACTCGGTCGTACTATTACCGTAAACCACGGGTTCAATGCAACACACGGCTTCAGTAAACACCGTAAAAAGTGTCAGTCGTTGCCTAAAAACAGTGCATGCATGAGGATGACACACCATCTTTATTTTACTTTTTGTATAGAAAAGGCTGCGCAGTTTTTTCAAATCCCCAAATTATGCGATGACTGATTTCGTTTAGTTTTTACGCGGTAAAAACTCAGAATTTGCTAACAATTTGTATAGGAAAGGAACTTTTTACACGTGTTGCATTGAACCCGTGGTTTACGGTACTGGTACTATAGTACCCAGTATTTTTCACAAAAACTCAGATACTGTTACTGCTATCTACAGTAAGTAATACATAGCCTACTCCAGTACTATTTTGTACTGCTTAATTCCACACCGTAAACTAGGGCTCCGCGAAGGCTGGGATAGGAGGATTTTGGAATACGGTAAACCCTTTATTTTTATTTTGTTATTAATTATTTTACTTATTAATTCGGTCATCTCCTGCGCCTACTTCGCAGCCGCAGCATCTGCCCGGACATTTGCGTTAAGACTGTAGATGTAATATATCAACAGACAATGCTTAACAAAACTAAAACGCGATCCCTATCTGAGGTTTATTTGCAGCTTGTAGAAACGGCATGCTATTGTACAGCCCACCTCAATCGTCCCTTTACTTGGCTACAGCTCAATATATTTAGTGATTCATACCAGTGTCATCGGTATCGTACCGGTTCAAGGTGCCTTTTGGAGGCCCAGTGGCCCAGTGCGGCACCGTTGCCATACCGGTGTCATGGGGTATCGTACCGGTTCAGGCTGCCCACGCATATAAGCCTTTTGGAGGGTCCAGTGTGCCATCGGTGTCTTACCGGTTTCATAAAGATGTACCAGTTAGATGTCAAGAGGGGTCATCTTTTGACTTGACGTATAATACCACGGATATAATCCTATTTGGTGTGCGATAGCAACACTAACGTTGCTTCCTATCCCAGTTTAAAGCTGATTCTGTACAAAACCCAAGATGGTGCATTTGTATCATAAGGTTACTTTACAGTCGCATATATTTGTATGTAGCAGTTCCCAGCATTTATAGTTATATTCATCTTACTACAGTTGGACATATATGTAAAATTGACTAAAGTTGAACAAATTTTAGGTAAATATGATGTTTGTGGTGTACTATTTTTGTATTGGAAACAACCAGTACAATAGTAATATAGTAATATAGTACTACTAATACAGTAGTTGGGGTGGCCTTAAGCGCGAATGCACGAGTGTTCTCTGAAATTTATTTCAGAGCTAAGGGAGGATCCGGATGGAGGTCCGATTTTCCAACCGATAAACATCCGGTAATTTATATGACTGAAAATATATTGGTATATAGAGGAGTATATTTTAAGGAGATGATATTGGTATAGTGTCACTTTCCATAATTAATACCCGACAAACTTCATAAATTACGTGAATGTTGCCTGTGTCGTCGCCCCCCTCCGCTTATGTACGGTCTTGATGTTGCGTGAAAGTACAGGTATGATATGGATGGCAGCTAGTCCACACCAGCAAGAATGTTATGCCATGTTGTCGATGACTAGTGAAATGCTCGCAACACACCCGGTCATCTTGTCGCTCTTAACCTTTATCCCCCAGGTCGAAAGCATACGGGTATTCAGGATCCAAGCATACCCGTATGCTTTGGCAAAAGTTAATTTATCAACAAGTTTGTATACCGGGCAATTGTTTTTCAAGAGAAAGACAGTTTGAAGGTTGCTGTGCAATAGCTGGTACGGCATGTTATACAGTAGTGTATTTGATTATCGTCGACGCCGAAGTTAAGCACAAAGCTACGAGTAACATTAGAGCAACATTCTAGTAACATACGGCTATTGTGGAAGGGCATTGATAAAACTGCTCGCAGCACCACGCCGACAATGGAGCGTGGGGCAGATGTCGAAGCCATCGTGGACTTGATGGAGAGCGAGTTGGGGCCTTCTTCTAGAAAACAAGACTCTTCAGCCTGTGCGAAATTCAACACCTTCTTGAAAAAACACGTAGGCACCAATCTGGCTATGGATACGCTGAGGGCAGAACAGGTCACTAAGGAAATGCTTGGTATGCTCCTTACCTTTCTGTTCAATGATCCTGACATCCACTGGCGAACATCGATGAACTATCGGAGCTCTATCAAGAGACAACTGGAGGAGAGAACGGGGACCGAGCTGTTCCGCAGTGACCCCGAGTGGTATCGGCGTTGACAACGGCATTTGCAAAAGCAATATCTCATGCTCGCCATCTCGGAAGGCAAAAAGCTGACGAATCAAGCTCCACGCATGACAATTGATGATCTTCGCTCGATTTCAACCATACTATTTCTCAAAGATGATAAGAAGGCCCTACTCGACCGCACTCTACTTAACAACCAGTGGCTTGCAGTTGGCCGTAGCTCCGACGTGGGAATGCTGCACTTTACGGACTTGCACTGGCAAGATAGTTTTCTTCTCATTGATCTGACGCGGTACGTGCATTTACTTTGGATTTAGCTTGGTAATAGGTCATTAGAGACCTTTCGAAGCCAGTGTTGTTTGTGGTTTGGGGGATACGCGTATCCCACAAACCACAAAAAACAAAGCCCCGGGATTTAATTTCGAAACTCCGAGTATGTTGGATGTGGGATACGAACTACTCGCTACATTTATATCACAGCTCAAAAATCAGTCTCCCCATCTAAGATCGCGGGGCATCAAACGGAGGCAAACGGAGGCAAATGGAACCGGGGGCTGCTACTGCTCCCGCTCGGCGACCTAGATGACGTCGAAGACGCCCTCCTCGACGAAGACGCCCCACAGCACGTGGGGAGCCCTCTCATCCCCGATGTCCTGCACGACTTCGCGACGCACCGAGACGCTGCCGCGCGCTAGGACTTGAGTTTGAGCTGTGATGCCTGACTGACCTTCGCGGTCTGGATCATCTTGAACGACAGCCGTAGCGCCTCCGTTCTCGGATCCGCCCTCGCCACAGCTGCGGCTTGATGTAAGGCTACTTGAATAGGCTGTGGCATCGGCACGTAGATCCTCCACAGCGAAAGGTATAGCTGTCTGCACACGTAACGTGCACGCCTCGCATCGGCGAGGTGTTCACCAAGCGTCGCCGCATGATAAACTCGAACAACCTATAGCTAGACTACCAGTGGTGATAGTAAAGATAGGAGTTCAGCGACCTCAAAGAGGATCCCACAACCAACAAAGATGTTGGATAGAGTGGCGTCTAATTCGATTTATCCCGTGCCTTTGTGGGATACGATCGGGGTCGAAGCGTCGCCTGGATTTTTTTTGTGTCCCTATCCCACAAACCACAAACAACACTGGCTTCGAAAGGTCTCTATTGACCTGTGTGCTGATTCTTTAGTATCAAGGTGCAGCAGCAACAGACTATCTCAATTTTTTGCTCTCCGATTTGCTGGAGCATCGATCCCTTTCACGCGTTGGCTTCTCAGCTGGTTGCTGATCCATGCAATGCCTTGCCGCGTGTGTTCTCGCAAGTGACTGAGGCTACAACAGACGAGCGTGTGGCTGCATACATTAATCGAGTATTAGAATCGGTGTATCAGTACGACACAAAGCGAGAGCTGACGCAAAGCCTACAGTCACACTCGGCGCGTCGAGGCGGCGCAGCGCATGCAAGCTCCAACGCTAGCGTCAACCTGGCTGATTTGGCCCACCGGGGGCTCTGGTCCATGGATGGATTTGCTACCTTACTGGAATACATATCGCCAACGACGGCTAGCGACCAGAACGTTGCAAAGGTTCTCGGAGGGTGGGCGGACACAAAGCAGGCTGGCCACCCACCTACGCTTGCCTGTTTCGAAAAAGAATCGCATCAGACATTCACAAGGGTCAGTGCATTTGCTCAAGCACTACGGTTGCTTCACTTCTCCAAAATCACACCAAAAGGTTTCGCTGACTGTCTTACTGCGACTCTGCTGATGTACTACCGCGACACGCTTGCTGTCGCGCCGCAACACATCGTCCACCAAGAACTAGAGCGGGTACATTCCTCTCTGCCCCTGCACCTTCAATCTCAGGATGAGCTGCTTGACTGGGGAAGCAAGGTTCGCAGACGCTTTGTCACTGACAACATCCTTTCACTTCCGATGCAACATGTTAGAGACAGCCTTACGACCCAGGAGCAAGCAGAGCAGTTTGTTGGATTCCATACCTTTGCTGAAACGCTGGAACGGCTACTCATAGGACACCAGCAGCTGATGGCCTCCAATGAGGAGCTCCGGAGCATGCTACATCTTGTGCTGCGACGGCTTGATCGTCAAACAGTAGGCAGCGCTTCCTCCATCAATGCGACGGAACCTAGTCCAGATGCTGAAGCTTCTGGCGGACTCTCGTTGCGATCCCCTCAGATTGGGAAGGCTTGGCCCACCAGCTTGACGAAGCTGAAGGGTAGGCATCTCTCCGATGTTCTCGTCCAGTTCTTCACAGGAGGCCTGGGTTCTATTCCAAAGGAGCGAGGAAATCGCGGGTAGAAGAATTGCGTTCGAGCTGTTGAAATCGCTGCCTACGTTGCCGACTTAGCCAGCATCCCACCAGTTCCTCCATTATCGCGAGAGGTGGACAGGGTTCAATGGGTATCTGCAATGAAAAACATGGCAAGTCAATGCGAAACAGTGTTAGTCAATGGCTTTACCAAAGTTGCTGATGCAAAAGGAGGAACACAGCGCAAGCGCCGTCGCTCTGGAAAACTTACCGGCGCAGTCAAAGCCTGGGGTGAGCTAACTGATCAGCAGCGGGCGGCGTTTCGTTCACTACCACGTATCCGGTTCTTAGCAGCATGAGAGAGATAGTCGGAGACCTCTTGGTCAAGCTGGGATTACACAATGCATATGTAAGTTGAATACACGTCATGCCACCTTCGATACACACCACTAGCTCTCGAGAGCAGCACCAGCTTCAACTACACCATCACCATCGGCTCGGAGTGCACCACGAGCTCTGAAAGCAACGCTGCGTCCGCGAGCACCACATACGAATTCCGAGGGCACCACGAGCTCCGAGTGCGCGATGATCTCCGAGTGCGCCATGAGCTGCGAGGGCAGCACGAACTCCGAGTGCGCGATGATCTCCGAGAGCAGCATGAATTCCGAGTGCGCCATGAGTTGCACTAGCACCACTGAGGCCACAAGCACCAACAAGTCCGCGAGCACCAACAAGTCCGCAAGCACCACTGAGACCGCGAGCACCACTGAGCCCATGACCACCACCAGCTACATGAGCACCACCAACTATAGAACCACCCACCATCTCCTCGAGCGCCCAACGAGTCTGCGATCACCACAGGCCCCAAGAGACAGCACCGCGTCCGCCCCACTGTGTGAGCCGTCTCCTCTTCCTTGCTGTGGTCAGTCCCTTCCTATTTTCTTTTTCAGCCAATCCCAGCTTCGGGACGAAGTTACTAGGGGTACGAATATCCAACTATACTTTAGCCAGGTGTACACGCACCGCGAGATGTAACCACTATCTTCGGCCGCGATTTGATCTTGTGCAGGGGCCGAAGTTAAGGCGAAGATAGACGATACAGTAGTGTATTTGATTATCGTCGTCGCCGAAGTTAAGCACAAAGCTACGAGTAACATTAGAGCAACATTCTAGTAACATACGGCTATTGTGGAAGGGCATTGATAAAACTGCTCGCAGCACCACGCCGACAATGGAGCGTGGGGCAGATGTCGAAGCCATCGTGGACTTGATGGAGAGCGAGTTGGGGCCTTCTTCTAGAAAACAAGACTCTTCAGCCTGTGCGAAATTCAACACCTTCTTGAAAAAACACGTAGGCACCAATCTGGCTATGGATACGCTGAGGGCAGAACAGGTCACTAAGGAAATGCTTGGTATGCTCCTTACCTTTCTGTTCAATGATCCTGACATCCACTGGCGAACATCGATGAACTATCGGAGCTCTATCAAGAGACAACTGGAGGAGAGAACGGGGACCGAGCTGTTCCGCAGTGACCCCGAGTGGTATCGGCGTTGACAACGGCATTTGCAAAAGCAATATCTCATGCTCGCCATCTCGGAAGGCAAAAAGCTGACGAATCAAGCTCCACGCATGACAATTGATGATCTTCGCTCGATTTCAACCATACTATTTCTCAAAGATGATAAGAAGGCCCTACTCGACCGCACTCTACTTAACAACCAGTGGCTTGCAGTTGGCCGTAGCTCCGACGTGGGAATGCTGCACTTTACGGACTTGCACTGGCAAGATAGTTTTCTTCTCATTGATCTGACGCGGTACGTGCATTTACTTTGGATTTAGCTTGGTAATAGGTCATTGACCTGTGTGCTGATTCTTTAGTATCAAGGTGCAGTAGCAACAGACTATCTCAATTTTTTGCTCTCCGATTTGCTGGAGCATCGATCCCTTTCACGCGTTGGCTTCTCAGCTGGTTGCTGATCCATGCAATGCCTTGCCGCGTGTGTTCTCGCAAGTGACTGAGGCTACAACAGACGAGCGTGTGGCTGCATACATTAATCGAGTATTAGAATCGGTGTATCAGTACGACACAAAGCGAGAGCTGACGCAAAGCCTACAGTCACACTCGGCGCGTCGAGGCGGCGCAGCGCATGCAAGCTCCAACGCTAGCGTCAACCTGGCTGATTTGGCCCACCGGGGGCTCTGGTCCATGGATGGATTTGCTACCTTACTGGAATACATATCGCCAACGACGGCTAGCGACCAGAACGTTGCAAAGGTTCTCGGAGGGTGGGCGGACACAAAGCAGGCTGGCCACCCACCTACGCTTGCCTGTTTCGAAAAAGAATCGCATCAGACATTCACAAGGGTCAGTGCATTTGCTCAAGCACTACGGTTGCTTCACTTCTCCAAAATCACACCAAAAGGTTTCGCTGACTGTCTTACTGCGACTCTGCTGATGTACTACCGCGACACGCTTGCTGTCGCGCCGCAACACATCGTCCACCAAGAACTAGAGCGGGTACATTCCTCTCTGCCCCTGCACCTTCAATCTCAGGATGAGCTGCTTGACTGGGGAAGCAAGGTTCGCAGACGCTTTGTCACTGACAACATCCTTTCACTTCCGATGCAACATGTTAGAGACAGCCTTACGACCCAGGAGCAAGCAGAGCAGTTTGTTGGATTCCATACCTTTGCTGAAACGCTGGAACGGCTACTCATAGGACACCAGCAGCTGATGGCCTCCAATGAGGAGCTCCGGAGCATGCTACATCTTGTGCTGCGACGGCTTGATCGTCAAACAGTAGGCAGCGCTTCCTCCATCAATGCGACGGAACCTAGTCCAGATGCTGAAGCTTCTGGCGGACTCTCGTTGCGATCCCCTCAGATTGGGAAGGCTTGGCCCACCAGCTTGACGAAGCTGAAGGGTAGGCATCTCTCCGATGTTCTCGTCCAGTTCTTCACAGGAGGCCTGGGTTCTATTCCAAAGGAGCGAGGAAATCGCGGGTAGAAGAATTGCGTTCGAGCTGTTGAAATCGCTGCCTACGTTGCCGACTTAGCCAGCATCCCACCAGTTCCTCCATTATCGCGAGAGGTGGACAGGGTTCAATGGGTATCTGCAATGAAAAACATGGCAAGTCAATGCGAAACAGTGTTAGTCAATGGCTTTACCAAAGTTGCTGATGCAAAAGGAGGAACACAGCGCAAGCGCCGTCGCTCTGGAAAACTTACCGGCGCAGTCAAAGCCTGGGGTGAGCTAACTGATCAGCAGCGGGCGGCGTTTCGTTCACTACCACGTATCCGGTTCTTAGCAGCATGAGAGAGATAGTCGGAGACCTCTTGGTCAAGCTGGGATTACACAATGCATATGTAAGTTGAATACACGTCATGCCACCTTCGATACACACCACTAGCTCTCGAGAGCAGCACCAGCTTCAACTACACCATCACCATCGGCTCGGAGTGCACCACGAGCTCTGAAAGCAACGCTGCGTCCGCGAGCACCACATACGAATTCCGAGGGCACCACGAGCTCCGAGTGCGCGATGATCTCCGAGTGCGCCATGAGCTGCGAGGGCAGCACGAACTCCGAGTGCGCGATGATCTCCGAGAGCAGCATGAATTCCGAGTGCGCCATGAGTTGCACTAGCACCACTGAGGCCACAAGCACCAACAAGTCCGCGAGCACCAACAAGTCCGCAAGCACCACTGAGACCGCGAGCACCACTGAGCCCATGACCACCACCAGCTACATGAGCACCACCAACTATAGAACCACCCACCATCTCCTCGAGCGCCCAACGAGTCTGCGATCACCACAGGCCCCAAGAGACAGCACCGCGTCCGCCCCACTGTGTGAGCCGTCTCCTCTTCCTTGCTGTGGTCAGTCCCTTCCTATTTTCTTTTTCAGCCAATCCCAGCTTCGGGACGAAGTTACTAGGGGTACGAATATCCAACTATACTTTAGCCAGGTGTACACGCACCGCGAGATGTAACCACTATCTTCGGCCGCGATTTGATCTTGTGCAGGGGCCGAAGTTAAGGCGAAGATAGACGATACAGTAGTGTATTTGATTATCGTCGTCGCCGAAGTTAAGCACAAAGCTACGAGTAACATTAGAGCAACATTCTAGTAACATACGGCTATTGTGGAAGGGCATTGATAAAACTGCTCGCAGCACCACGCCGACAATGGAGCGTGGGGCAGATGTCGAAGCCATCGTGGACTTGATGGAGAGCGAGTTGGGGCCTTCTTCTAGAAAACAAGACTCTTCAGCCTGTGCGAAATTCAACACCTTCTTGAAAAAACACGTAGGCACCAATCTGGCTATGGATACGCTGAGGGCAGAACAGGTCACTAAGGAAATGCTTGGTATGCTCCTTACCTTTCTGTTCAATGATCCTGACATCCACTGGCGAACATCGATGAACTATCGGAGCTCTATCAAGAGACAACTGGAGGAGAGAACGGGGACCGAGCTGTTCCGCAGTGACCCCGAGTGGTATCGGCGTTGACAACGGCATTTGCAAAAGCAATATCTCATGCTCGCCATCTCGGAAGGCAAAAAGCTGACGAATCAAGCTCCACGCATGACAATTGATGATCTTCGCTCGATTTCAACCATACTATTTCTCAAAGATGATAAGAAGGCCCTACTCGACCGCACTCTACTTAACAACCAGTGGCTTGCAGTTGGCCGTAGCTCCGACGTGGGAATGCTGCACTTTACGGACTTGCACTGGCAAGATAGTTTTCTTCTCATTGATCTGACGCGGTACGTGCATTTACTTTGGATTTAGCTTGGTAATAGGTCATTGACCTGTGTGCTGATTCTTTAGTATCAAGGTGCAGTAGCAACAGACTATCTCAATTTTTTGCTCTCCGATTTGCTGGAGCATCGATCCCTTTCACGCGTTGGCTTCTCAGCTGGTTGCTGATCCATGCAATGCCTTGCCGCGTGTGTTCTCGCAAGTGACTGAGGCTACAACAGACGAGCGTGTGGCTGCATACATTAATCGAGTATTAGAATCGGTGTATCAGTACGACACAAAGCGAGAGCTGACGCAAAGCCTACAGTCACACTCGGCGCGTCGAGGCGGCGCAGCGCATGCAAGCTCCAACGCTAGCGTCAACCTGGCTGATTTGGCCCACCGGGGGCTCTGGTCCATGGATGGATTTGCTACCTTACTGGAATACATATCGCCAACGACGGCTAGCGACCAGAACGTTGCAAAGGTTCTCGGAGGGTGGGCGGACACAAAGCAGGCTGGCCACCCACCTACGCTTGCCTGTTTCGAAAAAGAATCGCATCAGACATTCACAAGGGTCAGTGCATTTGCTCAAGCACTACGGTTGCTTCACTTCTCCAAAATCACACCAAAAGGTTTCGCTGACTGTCTTACTGCGACTCTGCTGATGTACTACCGCGACACGCTTGCTGTCGCGCCGCAACACATCGTCCACCAAGAACTAGAGCGGGTACATTCCTCTCTGCCCCTGCACCTTCAATCTCAGGATGAGCTGCTTGACTGGGGAAGCAAGGTTCGCAGACGCTTTGTCACTGACAACATCCTTTCACTTCCGATGCAACATGTTAGAGACAGCCTTACGACCCAGGAGCAAGCAGAGCAGTTTGTTGGATTCCATACCTTTGCTGAAACGCTGGAACGGCTACTCATAGGACACCAGCAGCTGATGGCCTCCAATGAGGAGCTCCGGAGCATGCTACATCTTGTGCTGCGACGGCTTGATCGTCAAACAGTAGGCAGCGCTTCCTCCATCAATGCGACGGAACCTAGTCCAGATGCTGAAGCTTCTGGCGGACTCTCGTTGCGATCCCCTCAGATTGGGAAGGCTTGGCCCACCAGCTTGACGAAGCTGAAGGGTAGGCATCTCTCCGATGTTCTCGTCCAGTTCTTCACAGGAGGCCTGGGTTCTATTCCAAAGGAGCGAGGAAATCGCGGGTAGAAGAATTGCGTTCGAGCTGTTGAAATCGTTGCCTACGTTGCCGACTTAGCCAGCATCCCACCAGTTCCTCCATTATCGCGAGAGGTGGACAGGGTTCAATGGGTATCTGCAATGAAAAACATGGCAAGTCAATGCGAAACAGTGTTAGTCAATGGCTTTACCAAAGTTGCTGATGCAAAAGGAGGAACACAGCGCAAGCGCCGTCGCTCTGGAAAACTTACCGGCGCAGTCAAAGCCTGGGGTGAGCTAACTGATCAGCAGCGGGCGGCGTTTCGTTCACTACCACGTATCCGGTTCTTAGCAGCATGAGAGAGATAGTCGGAGACCTCTTGGTCAAGCTGGGATTACACAATGCATATGTAAGTTGAATACACGTCATGCCACCTTCGATACACACCACTAGCTCTCGAGAGCAGCACCAGCTTCAACTACACCATCACCATCGGCTCGGAGTGCACCACGAGCTCTGAAAGCAACGCTGCGTCCGCGAGCACCACATACGAATTCCGAGGGCACCACGAGCTCCGAGTGCGCGATGATCTCCGAGTGCGCCATGAGCTGCGAGGGCAGCACGAACTCCGAGTGCGCGATGATCTCCGAGAGCAGCATGAATTCCGAGTGCGCCATGAGTTGCACTAGCACCACTGAGGCCACAAGCACCAACAAGTCCGCGAGCACCAACAAGTCCGCAAGCACCACTGAGACCGCGAGCACCACTGAGCCCATGACCACCACCAGCTACATGAGCACCACCAACTATAGAACCACCCACCATCTCCTCGAGCGCCCAACGAGTCTGCGATCACCACAGGCCCCAAGAGACAGCACCGCGTCCGCCCCACTGTGTGAGCCGTCTCCTCTTCCTTGCTGTGGTCAGTCCCTTCCTATTTTCTTTTTCAGCCAATCCCAGCTTTGGGACGAAGTTACTAGGGGTACGAATATCCAACTATACTTTAGCCAGGTGTACACGCACCGCCAGATGTAACCACTATCTTCGGCCGCGATTTGATCTTGTGCAGGGGCCGAAGTTAAGGCGAAGATAGACGATACAGTAGTGTATTTGATTATCGTCGACGCCGAAGTTAAGCACAAAGCTACGAGTAACATTAGAGCAACATTCTAGTAACATACGGCTATTGTGGAAGGGCATTGATAAAACTGCTCGCAGCACCACGCCGACAATGGAGCGTGGGGCAGATGTCGAAGCCATCGTGGACTTGATGGAGAGCGAGTTGGGGCCTTCTTCTAGAAAACAAGACTCTTCAGCCTGTGCGAAATTCAACACCTTCTTGAAAAAACACGTAGGCACCAATCTGGCTATGGATACGCTGAGGGCAGAACAGGTCACTAAGGAAATGCTTGGTATGCTCCTTACCTTTCTGTTCAATGATCCTGACATCCACTGGCGAACATCGATGAACTATCGGAGCTCTATCAAGAGACAACTGGAGGAGAGAACGGGGACCGAGCTGTTCCGCAGTGACCCCGAGTGGTATCGGCGTTGACAACGGCATTTGCAAAAGCAATATATCATGCTCGCCATCTCGGAAGGCAAAAAGCTGACGAATCAAGCTCCACGCATGACAATTGATGATCTTCGCTCGATTTCAACCATACTATTTCTCAAAGATGATAAGAAGGCCCTACTCGACCGCACTCTACTTAACAACCAGTGGCTTGCAGTTGGCCGTAGCTCCGACGTGGGAATGCTGCACTTTACGGACTTGCACTGGCAAGATAGTTTTCTTCTCATTGATCTGACGCGGTACGTGCATTTACTTTGGATTTAGCTTGGTAATAGGTCATTGACCTGTGTGCTGATTCTTTAGTATCAAGGTGCAGTAGCAACAGACTATCTCAATTTTTTGCTCTCCGATTTGCTGGAGCATCGATCCCTTTCACGCGTTGGCTTCTCAGCTGGTTGCTGATCCATGCAATGCCTTGCCGCGTGTGTTCTCGCAAGTGACTGAGGCTACAACAGACGAGCGTGTGGCTGCATACATTAATCGAGTATTAGAATCGGTGTATCAGTACGACACAAAGCGAGAGCTGACGCAAAGCCTACAGTCACACTCGGCGCGTCGAGGCGGCGCAGCGCATGCAAGCTCCAACGCTAGCGTCAACCTGGCTGATTTGGCCCACCGGGGGCTCTGGTCCATGGATGGATTTGCTACCTTACTGGAATACATATCGCCAACGACGGCTAGCGACCAGAACGTTGCAAAGGTTCTCGGAGGGTGGGCGGACACAAAGCAGGCTGGCCACCCACCTACGCTTGCCTGTTTCGAAAAAGAATCGCATCAGACATTCACAAGGGTCAGTGCATTTGCTCAAGCACTACGGTTGCTTCACTTCTCCAAAATCACACCAAAAGGTTTCGCTGACTGTCTTACTGCGACTCTGCTGATGTACTACCGCGACACGCTTGCTGTCGCGCCGCAACACATCGTCCACCAAGAACTAGAGCGGGTACATTCCTCTCTGCCCCTGCACCTTCAATCTCAGGATGAGCTGCTTGACTGGGGAAGCAAGGTTCGCAGACGCTTTGTCACTGACAACATCCTTTCACTTCCGATGCAACATGTTAGAGACAGCCTTACGACCCAGGAGCAAGCAGAGCAGTTTGTTGGATTCCATACCTTTGCTGAAACGCTGGAACGGCTACTCATAGGACACCAGCAGCTGATGGCCTCCAATGAGGAGCTCCGGAGCATGCTACATCTTGTGCTGCGACGGCTTGATCGTCAAACAGTAGGCAGCGCTTCCTCCATCAATGCGACGGAACCTAGTCCAGATGCTGAAGCTTCTGGCGGACTCTCGTTGCGATCCCCTCAGATTGGGAAGGCTTGGCCCACCAGCTTGACGAAGCTGAAGGGTAGGCATCTCTCCGATGTTCTCGTCCAGTTCTTCACAGGAGGCCTGGGTTCTATTCCAAAGGAGCGAGGAAATCGCGGGTAGAAGAATTGCGTTCGAGCTGTTGAAATCGTTGCCTACGTTGCCGACTTAGCCAGCATCCCACCAGTTCCTCCATTATCGCGAGAGGTGGACAGGGTTCAATGGGTATCTGCAATGAAAAACATGGCAAGTCAATGCGAAACAGTGTTAGTCAATGGCTTTACCAAAGTTGCTGATGCAAAAGGAGGAACACAGCGCAAGCGCCGTCGCTCTGGAAAACTTACCGGCGCAGTCAAAGCCTGGGGTGAGCTAACTGATCAGCAGCGGGCGGCGTTTCGTTCACTACCACGTATCCGGTTCTTAGCAGCATGAGAGAGATAGTCGGAGACCTCTTGGTCAAGCTGGGATTACACAATGCATATGTAAGTTGAATACACGTCATTCCACCTTCGATACACACCACTAGCTCCCGAGAGCAGCACCAGCTTCAACTACACGAGCACCATCAGCTCGGAGTGCACCACGAGCTCTGAAAGCAACGCTGCGTCCGCGAGCACCACATACGAATTCCGAGGGCACCACGAGCTCCGAGTGCGCGATGATCTCCGAGTGCGCCATGAGCTGCGAGGGCAGCACGAACTCCGAGTGCGCGATGATCTCCGAGAGCAGCATGAATTCCGAGTGCGCCATGAGTTGCACTAGCACCACTGAGGCCACAAGCACCAACAAGTCCGCGAGCACCAACAAGTCCGCAAGCACCACTGAGACCGCGAGCACCACTGAGCCCATGACCACCACCAGCTACATGAGCACCACCAACTATAGAACCACCCACCATCTCCTCGAGCGCCCAACGAGTCTGCGATCACCACAGGCCCCAAGAGACAGCACCGCGTCCGCCCCACTGTGTGAGCCGTCTCCTCTTCCTTGCTGTGGTCAGTCCCTTCCTATTTTCTTTTTCAGCCAATCCCAGCTTCGGGACGAAATTACTGGGGGTACGAATATCCAACTATACTTTAGTCAAGTGTACACGCACCGCCAGATGTAACCACTATCTTCGGCCGCGATTTGATCTTGTGCAGGGGCCGAAGTTAAGGCGAAGATAGGCGATACAGTACCTCAGTGGAATTGAAGACTAATATTCAACGGACTATATTTCGTATTTGTAAAGCGCTTATCGGTCCCAAACTGTAATGGGCCTACCTTGGCTCACTACAACAGCTTACACGTGTGCGCTCGTGTATGAGGAAGCGTAGCTTAGTTTAAACTAGAGTTAATTATACTCGGGCCTCCGAGTATAGATTAATCTAAATAAACGATCCAAATAATGTTTTTGGGTTAAAATGAGAACTGTTATTTTGTTTTATGTTTCTGACTTCCTATAAATGTAATATTCTAAGTTGGTAATCTGCCTACGGCTGGTTGGCAGAATTCCTTTGCTATGCATGTCGCTCATTGGTTAAAAGATGCTGCGTTCAACCAATAGGAATCCTAATTGTGTATGGACCACCCGTCGTGGTGATCGTAAATGAATGTGGCACTTGATGTAACGTACATCAAGGCCGAGGAAGTAACCATTCTCTAACAGCTAACGTAACTGTTAGAGTTACACGTGACTGTAGCCACTTGTGCGTGTAACCCCGTTACACCATCCCCCCTTAAGGTTAGACGCGCCGGTCAACGGCACGTCAATCAGGCAATTGACCACTCGTCAATTCTTCACGTTGGGAGAAAGAAAACTGGAGCTCATTCCGCAATGAGCTCGCCGAAGAAGACCGCCGCCGAGAAGAAGACCGCCGCCGGGACAGAGAACTTCTCTGTCCCCGAGTACTTCGAGCGGCAGCAGGCGAAGCAGGACGCTCGCGCTGCCAAAGCCGCAGCCGGGCCGAAGATTGTCCTTCAGGGCTCTTCGATAGTCAGCGACGTCGTTGACTATAGCGAGGACGACGTGGAAATGGAGGAGGGCGAAGCCTCCCCCAGCAGACGCAAGGAGTCGATCGACAGTGACAGTGTGCGGGTCGAGACGCCCTCGCGAAAAAGACGATTCGGACGCTTCGAGTTCGAAGCGTTCGCGTAGCGCAAAGGAGACTCCGCTCTCTGCTGCTGGGGCTTTAAGCTCTCCGCGTGATGCGGTGCCTTCAAGCTCTCCACGCGCTGCTCATGCAGCGTGTGATCCATGGATGCCGTCCGCGGCAGACATCGCGGCCCGGGTGGGCAACTCGGTGCCTCCGAACACTATCCCGCTGTACGTATGCAGCGCGATCGAGGACGATGAGGTGGCGGAAGGCCAGCACTTTGATCCGATGACGGATCAAAGGCGCGACTACTATATCGGACTCTTCCATGAGCTCCGATATTACTCCAGCAAGAAGACCTCTTCTCGCAGCAAAGTGCCCGAATGGCAGGCACTTTGTCAAAGTTGGAATGCCTTTGTTGATAACTTCAACAAGAATCCG
The DNA here is from genome assembly GCA_016169955.1 of Phytophthora vignae f. sp. vignae. Classification (NCBI taxonomy): domain Eukaryota; phylum Oomycota; class Peronosporomycetes; order Peronosporales; family Peronosporaceae; genus Phytophthora; species Phytophthora vignae. The sequence continues at coordinate 792,645 of JABJUM010000020.1, forward strand.
GCAGCCTATCGTGAGCGGGTTAAGCATGCCCGTGAGCGCTTCGAGACGTTCTCGACGCATGGGAGGTTGGAGCAGCTCCACAAATCTTCTGTGGACGCTGGGGTTCCGTGCGCTGTGCCCGAAGGCCAGCAGTGCCTGTTGTGTCTTCCGGGTGCGGCGCGCTTGTGCGACCGCGACCTAAACGGGTACACGTCGATTCGTGTACCTGCGAGCCTCAAGGATCTCCGTGCCAAGTTCATGGCACGTGAGGAACGCGACGAGCGTGGTGCTTCGAGCGCTGGGGGTGACCACAGCGCTCGCACTACCTTCGCGCCGGCAGTGCGTGGTGGGCTTCGTACGTCCTCACCATTTCCGGAACGTCCTGCAGCAGGACGTCCCGCGGCTCCCATGTATCTTGGTGGGGCGGAAACCCTCTCCAACGAATACGATAACGAACCGGGTGACGGTTCGTTTTCGGGATACTATGGTCGACAATGCGCTCAACAATCCAACGTGTTGAGCCGTGGGCGTCACGGATCGGAGGCGGCGGTGGTGGGAACACGCCCCGGGTACGGTCAACCTGGGGTTGACCTTGGGCCTCTGTCTCTCGAAGACCGGGTTGCCGCTGTGGAGCGGCTTTAGAGCAGTGACTTCGCTGCTCTGAAGCAAGAGATGGCGACCCTGAGGGCTCAGATCGCTCAGGCCGCGCAGACCGCGTCAGACGTCTCCGTCGACATCGGGCGTCGCGTCGTGCGCTTGGTCCAGCGCGTTGACGCGCTGGAGAAGGGTTCGGCTTCCGCCTCGGGCCAGCCGAGCTAGCTGGCTCGTGCCGCTGGTATGGCTTCAGCTGCCCGACGTAAAAGGTAGGATGGAGGCGCATGCTAGACGGGATGTCTAGTGTGTAAGCGTTGCCATGCCGTGCCAACACTGTGAACGGCCCAATGAAGCGCGGAGCGAGCTTGCTCGCCCCGAAGTCGGAGACGGCATGTTTAGGCAGGTTTTGAGAAGCTAACAAAACCAATGAACCCTTCTTGAATTCATTTGTGTTGCCCCTGCCAACGTTGTCTGCATTCAGCTTCTGTCGATCGACAGAAGCTGCAATAGCGTCTTGGACAAACCGAATGACGGCTTGTCTGCGCTGCACCAAGTTGATTGCATCCGAGCTGAACTTGTTCAGCTCGTCCTCACCAGTAGTCATAGTGTCTGTGCCCCGCACAGACGCGTTGTTCTTGTTCTTTGCGGCGTCTGTGGCCTGCCCAGACGCGTTCTTCTTCTTCTTGCGCGTTATCGCGGCTGACACTGTGCAAGTGTCAGCGGCATTCTGCGGCTGCTGTGTTGCGGCCGTAGATCCTCCCCCACTTAAGGAAGGAGCCACCATCCCGAGCAGGCTCGGGAGGCGTGGGTGACGCATGGCATTCACGTAGAACGGTGTATGCCCGGTCGAGGCATGGACCGAGTTGTTGATGGCGAACTCCGCCATCGACAGACACTCGCTCCAATGTTGGAACGAGTGAGCGTAGCTCTTGAGTATGTCGACGAGCACGCGATTCACACGCTCGGTCTGCCCATCCGTCTGCGGATGGTCCGCAGTCGACATCGAAAGTTGGCTCCCAAGAAGTGTAAACACTTTTGCCACAGGTGCGCTGTGAAACGCGGGTCTCGATCCGGCACAATTTCGATCGGCATGCCATGGTGTTTGAACACCATGTCAACGAACAGACGCGCAGTCTGCTTCGCAGTGACTTCAGCGGGTACCGCAGCAAGATGGTACATCTTGCTGCGGTACCCGCTGAAGCGGTCAACAAAGCCCACAACGCCCGTGTTCCCCTGGCTCTCCGGGGGAAGACCGAACACGAAGTCCAATGACATGGACTGCCAACACTCCGACGGATTCGGTAGTGATTGCAAGGGAGCCTGCGCGAAAGGCGCAGGCTTCACGCGTTGACAAACCTCGCAAGCACGGACGTACTTGCGCACCCATTTATACTGGTGGGTCCAGTAGAAGTCTCGCATGAGAAGAAGGTATGTCTTCTCACGGCCCGGATGCCCCGCAGTCGGTGCATCGTGAAACTCATACATGATGCTGAGTCGCAGGTCATGGTCATTGGGCACGACAACACGGTCCGCGTTGTCGTCGACTGTACTGTAGAGTAATAACCCGTCGTGCACCCGATAACGGTGTGCACGAGCGCGAAGATGCTTCGGCAGCTTCTGACGAGCTTTGTCAGAAGGCGCTGAGCCGTAGGCCAGCAAGAGCTTCGCGTCCGCGTCGTGCGCGTACGCGGTCTTCACGTCGTCCAACAGCGACGACGTGGGAGTGCTCGATTGCATGGCGTCAATGGCATTGACGTCGGCATCAGCGGAAGCGTAGTCAGGTCGACGCGATAACGCGTCGGCCACCACATTGAGTCTTCCGGGTTTGTACTCAACCCGGAAGTTGTATTCCGCAAAGAACGAAAGCCATCTCGCCATACGTTGCGAGATGTGTGGCGGCTTGACAGCCGTACGCAATGATGCGTGGTCCGTGTAGACCACGAAGGGTTTGCTTCCGAGTAAGTACACTCGGAACTTCGCGAGTGCATACTTCATGGCAAGGAGTTCCTTGTCATGCACCGGATAGTTGCGCTCAGCAGGCTTCAGCTGACGCGATTGGTAGTAGACGACACGATCACGGCCCTCGTGATCGGCGCCTCAGTCAAGCCCCGCTTGACTGCATCGAAGGCCTGTTGACAGTCAGCAGTCCAATTCCACTCGGCGTCCTTCTTCAGGAGCTGTGACAGCGGGCGTATCGTGCCCGCGTAGTCCTTCACGTACTTGCACAAGTACGTGGCCAAGCCAAGGAACTGCCGCAGTTCCTTGACGTTCGACGGTGTCGGCCACTCGTTGATCACTCTGACCTTCTCAGGGTCAGGGCGGACACCATGCTTCCCAACGAGACACCCGAGCACGGGTATCTCGCTCGCCCCGAAGATGCACTTCTTCAGGTTCGCGTAGAGCTTGTGCTTGCGCATGAGCGCAAGCAGCTTCCGGAGATGCACCCTGTGCATCTCAACATCGCTCATCCCGTCCGCAGCACGGCTGTGGACGAACACATCATCGAAGTAGCTCGGTGCGAAGTCGCGCACCGAGCGCAACAAGTGCGTCACGCACCTGTTGAAAGTTGCAGGGGCGTTCTTCAGACCCTGCGGCATCACTAGCCACTCCCAGAGCATGCCACTCGGCGTGCTCACAGCCGTGAGAGGGATATCGCTCTCACGCATTAGGATCTGATAGAACCCATCGCGCAGATCAAGAGCACTGTAGATGGTGCTCCTGGCCATCGAATCGATGATAACATCTTTTCGCGGTATCGGTGTCTGCGCCGGTATCGTCGCATCGTTCAGCTTGTTGTACGCATGAACGATGCGCCAGCCGCCCTGTGGCTTCTTGACACAGAACGTCGGAGCACTGTGCGGGGACTTCGATTCCCGCACTTGTCCAGCTTTGCGACGACTTTCGAAGAAGTCGTCGATCGCCTTGACCTGTTCTCGCGGCAGTGGCCACTGCCGCGTGACACAGTATTTCGTGCCCGGCACGAGATCAATCTCGTGCTGAATGCCCTTGTCCTGCGGAAGCTCGCAGGGATCTCTTCCGGAAGTACGTCTGCGTACTCCCGTAGAATCTCGTAGTAGGGACTCGTCTTCAGCGAGTCCCAGCTCTGCTCCTCAAAGCGTTCCTTCTTCGTCTTGGCACTGAGAGTGTCTTCACTCTCAGTGGTGCTCTCCATGAAGAACTGCCTCAGTTCCTCATTCTCGCTCGTCGTTCTCTCGGCGTCCGAGAGAATGCATATTTGCTCGATGCGTCCATCGTGCAAGTCACGCGCGAAGCGCTTCCAGCTCATGACTGGAAGCGAAGTCAACTCTGACGCTTGCGTCGGAGGATTAGCGAGAGTCATCTCCCTGTACCGGAACCCGGTACAGGTACGCGTCAAGACGTTCAACGTCTCGACGTCCGGCTTCTCAGCCTGCGTCTGCCCGGCAGACATCTCTTGTAGCGTCTCGGCCCCGGGCCGAGACTTGCGCAGCGACCTTCGCATGCGCCGTCTTCTTGTCTTGCGGAGCCCGGCTCCGCTTGGTTCTTGACCTCCACCAGGCCCAGCCGTGGACGGGCGTTCTTCTTTTATTCCGCCGGCGGGTACTTCCCGCGGGCGAGCGACTTCAAGCCCGGCTTGGTCGCGCGGCGCTTCGTCGTGCAGCCCGGCTGCACGACAGCATGCAAGTTTTTCCGGTGCGGGACGTTTGCAACCGTCCGCACCGCCTGCAGCGTCGGTTCCCGGAACCGACACGCCATCATCACCTCGACGCCTATCATTGGCGGAGTCCTTCATTACAAAGGGTGCATCGACTCCCGGAGTCGACGCGAAATATCTTTTCGCAGCGTCGGTTCCCGGAACCGACGCAACCTCAATACCTCGACGCCTTCTATTGGCGGAGACCCCCGTTACGGAGGGTGCGTCGGCTCCCCGAGCCGACGAATCGAATTCATCCAAGCCATCGACTCCCGGAGTCGACGGCGTTACGTCACCTTGGCTCCCATTACGGGCCAAAACTGATCCAATCAGGTTCGCGTCAGCCTCCACGGCTGAGGCGTGTGACTCTCTTGTGTCATCCGCGCCGCTCAAGGCCGGAGACTTCTTCTGATTCGCTGAAAAGCGGGTGTTGACTTCCGAAGTCAACACATTCTCTTCACTAGCCGTCGGCGGCGACGCCGACGCTACCTGTTCTCGCGCGCGCGCCCGTGCGCGTCCAGGGTGTCCCGGGACAGCGGCATTAGGCGCTGTCTCGACTGGTGATTCGCGCGCACCTGCTGGTGCGTGTGTGGTGGTAACAGGGCCATTGCTCTCTGTTCCACTGTCGCGACCGAAGCGCACTAAAGTGCGCTTCTCCCAATCGATTACCGGCTCATGCCGTGCGAGCCACGGCATGCCCAATACCATGTCGAACTTATCGTCCAGATCCAGGACGATGAAGGTTTCGACAAACACTCGACCTTTGAACGTGAAGCGCACGCGTACCATGCGCTTCTCGGTCTTCACGACGACACCTGTCGCCAAACGTACTTCCAACAGACTTCGAGGTAATTTTAAATCCTCGAAGTCAAGCATTGATAGACTTCGCAGTCGAACAAAGCTCTTCGACGCGCCAGAATCTACCAGAGCACGATGAGAGTCCCTTGCTCTCATCGACGTCACATTCAGGATGACAAGGTCAGGCCTGTCATCTTGGTTCTTGCAGTGAGAGTCAACCTCACTGGGGGCTGCAGTCCTCAGTGTCGCGTGTCCAAGGTTGACACGCGGAACCGCATTACCAGTAGGGCGCCTCGCGCCTACTGGCGTCCAGCGTTTTTTGTTTGGTTACGACGGTGCTCGGCACCGCCGCGATAGCCACCTTGCTGGTGCACGGGAGCCGTGCACTCTCGAGCAAAGTGACCGATCCTACCGCAACGGTAGCATCGCACATTGTTTCCCTGCGACTGCTGGGGTCCAGCAGTGGCAACGCTCGAGAGGTCCATTGGTTCTGGTCCTCCCGTCCTCACTACCGGGCGTGGCTGCGGCCTCGGTACGTGTGCATGCAGCTTAGCCTGTCGCAGGCTAAACTCCTCCTGCATCGCAAGAATGATTGCAGCTTCGAGAGTATTCGGATACTCACGGAAGAGATAGGTCTTCAGAGGCCCATCTCTCAATCCCTTCATGAACGTGACGACCTTGGTCGCCTCGTCAATCGGGTTGGTCACGATGCTCGAGACCAAGTACCGCGCTCTCTGGGCGTAAGCATGGACATCATGCTTGCCCTGCTGCAGGTCGAGGAACTCGGCCCTCGACCGGAACTCATTCTGCGGGGGCTCAAACGCCTGTCTGAGCTCCTCCTTGAAGCCTTCGTACGTACTGAAGCACGTAGGATCGGAGAGCCGGCGTCCATACGCCCAGCTCCTTGCACGTCCGCCAAGGCATGACATGGCGAACGCGACCTTCGACAGCGGATCGACAATACGTCGAGCCGCAATGGCAGTGTCGAGTTCGACAAGCCAACGGAGGAGAGGTTCACCCTCTCTTCCGACGTAGTTGATCACATTGAGCTTCAGCGACTGTGGGCGAGGTGTCGTCCCCGACGACACCACGGTAGTGGCAGCAGCATCTCGCTGCTCCTTCAAGATGAAGCCCAGAGCAACACCGTGTTGCTCTGTCGGCGTTAGCGTACGCAGCATCGTAGCTATAGCCGCCTCACCAATGACTGTTGACAGTCGTTGGAGGGCCTCCCACTCTGGGTCTGACAGGTGGGGACAGTCAGCGCATGCAACATGGGTTGCAGGCGTCGTGGAGCTTTCCATGGGCGCCTCGGTATCCATGGGAAGGTTCTCGGCTCCGTGTTCGTGCGGTGACGTACGGACTCAACTTAGTCGGTCGTTGGACGGACTACAAAGTGCTACCAGGTGTAATGGGCCTACCTTGGCTCACTACAACAGCTTACACGTGTGCGCTCGTGTATGAGGAAGCGTAGCTTAGTTTAAACTAGAGTTAATTATACTCGGGCCTCCGAGTATAGATTAATCTAAATAAACGATCCAAATAATGTTTTTGGGTTAAAATGAGAACTGTTATTTTGTTTTATGTTTCTGACTTCCTATAAATGTAATATTCTAAGTTGGTAATCTGCCTACGGCTGGTTGGCAGAATTCCTTTGCTATGCATGTCGCTCATTGGTTAAAAGATGCTGCGTTCAACCAATAGGAATCCTAATTGTGTATGGACCACCCGTCGTGGTGATCGTAAATGAATGTGGCACTTGATGTAACGTACATCAAGGCCGAGGAAGTAACCATTCTCTAACAGCTAACGTAACTGTTAGAGTTACAAGTGACTGTAGCCACTTGCGCGTGTAACCCCGTTACACAAACTCATCAGCGACGTATATCAGCCCTCTACATCACAATGGTATCGCTCTGAGTTAGTTTTCGCACGGTGGTACGACGATACATTTTAGAAAAAATCTACAAATTCATCCGCTATGAAGACTTGCTCAATTTATCTCGGGAAAAAAGGAGGGTATTAATTACTACGTCCTTCAGCTACCGATATACCAGCCTACAGAACCCAAGCGTGTCTCCATATGTCAAAAACTATTTTTCAAGAGCCCCCCCCCCCCCCCACGTCCGGCCGCCCGAAAAACGTCCACGCTTTTCACTACAAAAAAATACTCAGCGCCTTGCATTGAAAAAAAATTGACACAACAAGAAGTAATAGGCGGTGAAGTCGTGAAGCAAATAGTAGAGCAGATTGTTCCGTGGGCTGAAGTTGATCGTAGAGGGTAATGCTCAAAGAAACTGACATTTTATTGTGAATTTCGGCCAAATTTGGACTTCTGGGGCGGTTCTTGCAATCGCCTCCCAATACAAAATGCCCATGAAACGGTGGTGTACCTTATCTTTTCGTATAAGTACGGATCCAGCGCCTAAAATAGCCTAGGATAGTACCGGGGCCATTCGGGGGCGGTTGATTGAACCAATCGGCCACTCCAATTTTGAGTAGAACCCACAATACTAAGTTCCAAGTTAACTTGGCAGATGCTGCGGCTGCGAAGCAGGCGCAGCAGATGCGCTGTAGTGAGCAACTGGGCTTTACACACACTACATAACTACATGTCTGCTCTTAATTTCAGAGCTTCTTCGCGCAACGCGCGACTTTGTTAGTACATTTCGTATCATACTGATGGTCTACTGTAGTATTCCAGAAGAAAATCCTCTTACTGGCAATCCCTGATGATGACCTCTCTTGGCATCTAACTGGTACCCGGAGTCCCCTATTGGAGGCCCAGTGACTGGGCTCTCTAAAAGGCTTATATACGTGGGGAGATCGCTACCGATGACACTGGTACATATATCGAGCTGAAGTACGAACGTACAGGTAGTGAAGGAAAGAGAACGATTGAGGTGGACGCATGCGTTTTCAACAATGTAGTGTATTCCAGGTGGTATCACCGCAATCATGGACCCGATAGCGTGTCGTTGTTAGCGACGGTGAACCCACGTGAGCCACAGGTAATGGGTTCACCACTTCATGGCCAGTCACTTCACAGTGTCTGTACCTGGCATGCGGTACGATTCTACATACAAGGAACTTGTATGATCAACTGCATACTTCTCTTCGTGTCCAGTGGCCGTTGGACACGGACCCAGTTCACTTTGAGATCTATCTCACTCTTGTATTTGCCTCGAAGGGCATACAAAACTAGATCAATACACTAGGCTCAGCTTCCTAGCGGATCGCCATCCGCCCTGCCGTGTGTTGTCCTTCCCTGATGTGATGTTTTCCCCGGGATTCACTACAAACAAGCTGCAAACAGACCTCAGTCAAGGTTCGCCTTCTTAATTTTGTAAAACATTGTCGGCTGATATCTTGTATCGACAGATTTAAGGCAATTTCGGGCAGATGCTGCGGCTGACAAGCAGGCGCCGGAGATGACCGTAGCTGATAAGCAAAATAATTAATAAAAAGAAAAAGAAAGAGTTCATACCAAAACCCTCCTATCCCAGCCTTCGCGGAGCCCTAGTACACTGCAAACTCTCGTGAACTATGGAGTGGAGGGAGCCTGTATATACGGTGGGAATAGAGAATTACCACCTATCCTATGTAGATCCGAAAACTGGGGGCATACGGAGAAAAAATGTTGGAAGCCAACCTCGTTTTCGAAGAAGATTCACCGCGTGTCTGGTGGTGTACAAGAACAACAAAGTGTTCCTTAGGAGGGGGGGGGGCTTTGAAAAGAGGAGCAACGATTGGGTTTTGTCCCCATTATTATGGAATTGCAGCAGTTTGACTTCGATACCAACAATTTCGAGGACTACGGACAACACATTAGAGCGCTTACAGTACCAAAACGGGTTTTAGCACGAAAAAAAAGTCGCAACGAAACGAAACCAAATCATTTTCGTTTGCCCCCCCCCCCCCCCAGCGCCAGCGACGGTGGAGTGCGGCATCACGAGCGGCTGCCAACGACTCTGTTGCGGCGATGGGGACGCTGTGGCAGTGCAAGTTGGAGTGGGGGGTGGGGGTATGTGCGTGTGTGGTTGAGGGGGGCAGTGGAGGAGTAGTGGAGGAGGAGAGGTACGACGAGAAGTATCCATGGCAGCGGCTTTGGCGGCGCCAAATTGGCGCGAAGTCGCTGCCGTTGGAGCCAAGCGTCCGCTTGCTGCTGAGCAAACGGAGGCTTAGCTCTGCTACGGAAGCACATGGGTGAAAAGGAACAACAAATGCTTAACGCAATGGAGTTTACTCGTAGGATGCTGCGGCGTAGTAACCATGTTAGTGTAGCTTTCAAAACCGCCACCGAATAGCGGTGAGTCGCTTTACCATGCAGCGCAGCTGTCATTTTCTTAGTATCGGGGCTAGAGGACTAAAGCTTCGATGCTGTGGAGTTCATTCTGAGATTGGGTTCCATTATTGAATCCCATACATTGTGACCCTACCTTAGCCTCTGATTCCGTTTCGTCGCAAAAAAGCAAGCACGCAACTTGTCGTCCTGATGGAACGTGACGAAAACGATTCCGGAGCATGTGGGAGGAGTATATCTCCATTGTGGCTACTACTGAACGTCAGTTTTCTTCTTCGTCTGGTTCGTTGTCTTCTGCACCGGAAGCAACTGAAGGTAGAGAGCGTGTGCGACTGGGCCGGAAGACAACTCGTGCTTCAAAATATTTAACCCCTCCAGACCGGACGCCAAAAAAAAGTTTAAAATGTATATGCAGCATAATTAGACGGACGTTTGTATATAAAGGGATCGGGTTAGCGGCAAGCGAAAGGCTGAGATTTGCAAAAGTGTGTAGAGCGGTGCTAAAACTGCCGTATAGTGCATGTGGTTAGCCAAAGTCACAGAGCTAAGCTGCATACTACAGTTTACCAAGGAAATGGACAGGGCAGTGCCATGCGCTCACCGGCACTGCACCTTGCTTTTGTTTTCTAAAATTTGGAAAATCAAACTTCCTGTACAGTTTATCATATACGGAGTTGGGGGGTCACCCCTAGCTGGTAACGCGATCAAATTATGTTGGTAACGCGATCAAAGGAAACGCCACTGACCGTTTTTTGCTGTATACACTTTCCTAATGATATAAACGTCCAGCAGCGACAGCTGCTTGAACACACGTCTATCAGCACGAAACTGCTCATAAACTGAGGTCGAAGGATGCAAGTCAAGATCGGCCTGCTCGAACATGATGCAGGTTGAGATGGGCTTGCGCGCAGACAGGGACCACAGTGGTAAACAGATTGCTAGCTTGAACATCTACACGCATGCAATCAAAGCTATCCTGTATTTATGCTGCGTAACCATCAGGATAATATGCAGCTTACTCACTACGGCGATGTGCGACGTCGTTTGCTCGACGCAGGTGTCGTCGGAGTGCCAGGCGTCGAAGGTGTTCCGGGTACATCTCCTGCCTTGCGCATTCGGATCATGTTGCCCTTGTCCACAGGAATCAGTTTGCCGTGCATCCACTCCTTGTGCCACACGTCCCAACAGGCCATTGCAACCCCGCGCACTTGACGCCGCGCCCTCATGCAGAGGAACACTGGGCCCTTCTCAATGCAGCTTCCGCAAAAGTAAGTTGTAGTTGCTGCTCGCTGCTTGCCCGTGCGCAGCACTGAGCAGACTTTGCAAGTTCGCTGGCGCCTCTTAGCCTGCGTCCCCTCGTTGCGCCACTCGTCGACTTGGCGAGCGGTGTGTGAGGTGGCTGCATTGCCACCGACAGGAATGGGCTCATACGCAGGCGGGGGCGCTGGCTGCGCCGTCCCGAAGGCATTGCCTTCGTACATATCCGATGCCTGCACAGGACAGAGCTGCAGATGCAGCTTTTTCATGAACTTGACGTGGCTGAGGTGGCGGGACAGCTTGTTCTGAAGGTACGCCTTGTGCACGATATAGCTGTTCACGATCGCTAAGTCGATCAAGCCGAGCGCCAGTGACTTGTAGTTCTTTTTGAACCGTAGAGCTCGCTGCAGCGAGTACCGCTGCAACCGCAGCTGGTCATGCACGTCTACGCCCCCCCCCCCCCCCCCCATGAACGCATGATAGTCCTTTACGACTCGGGGGCATGGCACTTCCACTTGCGCTGCTCCGTCCTGGCGAGCAACTCGGTCAAGCTCCAACTTCCCCCCCCCCCCCCGTGCAGAGACAATGAACTGGGCGCGAGTCCCACCAGCTAATCGCGGTCATGTTGGGCACGAGCTTCGACTTCGCCATCTTGAACGAGCCATGGGCAACATCTTTGGGGCGCGTTTTCTTCTTCTCGATCACATCCTTACAGTACCCGAGGCGGTTCGTCATGATCGTGCCCACACAGTAGAAGCCCATCAGCAAAAGCTGAATAGCCAATGCCACCGACGTGTAGAAGCGGTCAATGACGATCAGCCGCATTCCCTGCTTCCGTGCATCCGGCCCGAACACCTCGAGCAAGTTGCGAACCACTGCTGCTGGTCCTGACTTCATGTCGGGCTTGTGAGCATCGCTGGTGTGCTGCTTCTTGCCGCAATAGGCTTCAAACCTGTCGATATACAGCATAAGCGAGTCTGAGTTAGTAACCATAAACTGCATAATACAGCACAACCAATTTTGAGTCCCAAAAAAAAAACTTACCGAATGCAGTACGCGGTTACTGCACTGCAGAGCATGAAGAGCTTGGTGCCCCACTTGTGCGGCTTGTCTTTCATGTAGACACGCATCTTGTTGAAAGACGAGCGAGACGGCAGCACTGCCTCGTCGAATGCTAGATGCGAAGGCGCAACATACCCTTGGGCGAAAGTCCGTTGCAGGACTTTGACAAGTTTTCGGATCCTCCAGGCACGGTCGGTTTGGGCGCGGGGGTCGTTGTTCGAGTTGAAATGGAGATTGCGCGAGATCTCCATGAATCGGTCTCGAGCAAGCACTGACCCAAAGCACCCACGAGAGATAGCCCCGTCGTCTGTAGTCTTCCAGTGGTTCGACAACTTCTCTCGATTGGGCGCAATCGTCCTTGCCACGAGCAACCCGACCCACCGACACAACTCGTGTGGCAGGATGGGCTTCATCCCCTCCATCTCATGCTGAATGTCGCGCTTGGTCTTTCGCGGCATCTTTGGATTCAGGCGCCTCTTGTTTTTGTAGCGTAGATAGGCTCCTTCGACCCTCAGTGGCAACATTTCACGATGGTACTCGTTTGAGCAGGCAGCGATATGCTGCCAGAGAACCACAGGCACGAAGTAGAAGAACAGCGCGAGCGGCGAATCACCCCGCCGTAGAACATCCGCGGTTGGCCCCGAGTTGCCTTGCCGAATACCTGGATAGCTCCCCGAGTCATTGACAGGCTCATATGGAGTCATGATATACTCAGCGGTGTCTGGGGCGACGACGTTTTCCCAACCGGTTGCCGACATTTCACGCAGCACTTGGTCCTTGAGGTTGCCCGCCAAAACTTCGTCTTCACCGCCAAACTGACTCAAAAAGTTCTCGGCAAAAAGAACCTCAGCCGTGATCTCCTGCTCGGTCTCCTCCGGGTCGTCGTCTTCATCATCATGAGGCGCCATCTCTTCGTCTGAGTCGTACTCGCCCGTCTCGACGTCATCCTTCTCAGCTTCGTCGCCGGACTCCATTGCGCCATACTGCGGTTCACTGTCTTCGTCTCCCACCATGTTCAGATCATCGTTGTTGTCTGCAAGCAGCTCGTTGCCTAGAGAGCTGGCTTCACGATCTTCAGCTTCCTCATCTGTACAGCAATATATATAATAGCGATCAGTCTAGCATTCAGGTTATGGGGCAAGTTAATATACAGCATATAATGCAGCATAAGATACTGCATAATATTCAGCATAAAATTCATCTTACCAGACTCGACGTCGCTTGGAGCTCCATCGGACAGCATCGAATCAGCACTTGAATCACGATCGTCTTCATCTTCGTTGTCTGCTGAATCTCCTGGCGTCATGTGAGGTGAAGTTGCAATCAGGGCCTGCTGGGGTCGCGGTGGCGTACTCGGAGCTGTCGAGTGTGTCACTTCTTCCAGCGATCGTCTTGCAGACCGACGCGCCGGACGCTTGCCAGGAGCTTGGCGCCGAACGGGCGTGGGAGAAGCGGGCGGCGACTCGCGGGCGACCGTAGCAACAGGATCTTCTCGGGCGACCGTAGCAGCAGGATCTCCTCGGGCGACGGCAGCGGCTGGATTCACGGGTGGCGTCGGTCGGAGAGAGGGCTGCGGCGTCGTGGCGAATGTGGCAGAAGCACCAGCGGCTGCCCTTGCACGAGCGCGAGCTTCGGCAGCCTCAATGTCCGACAAGTAGTTGAGCCGAACGACTTCAGCGGCGGCAGCAATTTGAGCGTCACCAGGCGCGCACGCTGAAGCCTGAGCCGCCGGAGCAGTCAACGAAGGGGTGGAAGCTGGGGCTGGAGTGCGTGCTTTACGTCGTAGGACTGCATAAATTGCAAATACGTAAGTTAGACCTTATTATCAAGTAGCAATCAATACACACATACCATTTGCGTAATACTCCAGCACAGCTTCTTCACCGCGGAAGAAATCAACACCGTCCGCGCCGCTCGCGTCGCCACCAGGTCGCAAGTAGAAATAGCGGTCGTCCAACCCGCGTCTTGGGGGCGGCTTCCGCGTCCAGCCTTGCTCACGCAGCTCGCGCCACACCGACTTGAACGACAGGTCGCGTGCAGTGACCTCCAGGTCACGCACAATCTTTCCGCGTGGCTTCACCATCGACGTGGGGTCCGCGCGCGCAAATTCTCGAATGAGGCGGATTTTGAAAAGGCGGCAAGGGCCAAGCTGCTGAGCCACTCGTTGGGAGGGAGTGTCCCAAAAACCTTTAGTATTGTATGCAGATCAGTTGCAGAACGGGGAACCTGCCAGATCCCATATTTTGATTTTTGAAAAACTGTCCGTCCTTTCCTATGTGGCAAAAGAAAGGCGCGAACAGAAACCCGACATTTTTAACTTAAAGTTTGTATACCATGTGGCGAGGGAAAATACACCCCATACAAAACTCAAGTCAAAAATCGCTTAAACTGCATATATGCAGTTTAAGGAAAATCCTAATCCAGCATTATGCAGCAGCCGGTCTGGAGGGGTTAAGCCCTCTAGCCCCGCCGCCTGTATTCTACAGGATAGGCAAAAAATTATCCTGTATTCTACAGGATAAGGATTTTGTCAAATCACGTCCATACTTAATTCAAGATATCCTATACAAAACCCAAGTCATCTTATTTGCCCATCCCTCTGGCTGCGTTGTTGCTAACCTCAAGGGGTATAATTTGTGGCCACCATTTCCCGAGATTTCAGAATTTTCGGCGCGGGTCCGTTCGCGCCATTTGCGAATCGGACGGACAAAGCGCACACGTGTAAGACGCACGCAATGCCTAAACGAAAACACATCAAGCCGCTGACCAGGGGGAAATATTGGACCAAACTGAAGAAGCTTGGATGGAAGTTTGAGCGCCCGAAGGGACTCGCCACTGAGAACCACTACTTCACTCCTTCAGGCTGGGAAAAACGTCCAAACGCAATCCATTGTTGCCTACTTTGATGGACCAGACGAAGTATGGAACATTTACCAGTCGAGGGTACGTAAAATGAGTTTACTGCACTTATGATCGATTGTCTAACATTACTGATAGTGATCTATGATAATGTGACGCCTGCTAAGCGCATTGCGCTGGACCCGCAGCGCGTCGTGGCGTCTGAAGCGTCGCTGGCACATCGGCTGCGCCGCCTGACTCGCGGCCCGAGCCGTCTGAAAGAGCCCCCGAGGAGTCTCCGCCACTGGCAACGGCGCCAGCCATTTCAGCTGGCAAAGACCCGATGGGCCTCGACGGGAATCGCTCACCAAGTCGACTGCCACGCCCGCAGCCAAGTCGCCGTCGAAGTCACCGGCCAAGTCGCCATCCAAGTAACCGACCAAGGACTACCAAGACGGAATGGGAGGGGCAGACATACACGACCAATTGCGCTTGCAGAGATACTCAATTCAGGTCCGTTTACTCCATTTTCTCTTATCCTGTATTTTACATGCTTGGATGACTTACTACTGAGTGATATGCTGTATTCTACAGGGCGCTATGAAAATGCGGAAGTACTATCACACCATATTCCTTGGATTGGTCGACATGGCGCTGATCAAAGCATTCATCATCTAATGCCGTGTGCAAGCTGAGAGCAATCCCGGGAAAGCTCCACCGACGCATACGAAGTTTACGAGGCTGCTGCAGAAATCGCTGCTACAGTAGATGTCAAAGCGGAGGACTTTGAGGGCGACTTGTCGGTTTGAGTGTTGGCCGACACTCCAGTACCCTCGGCACCGACACCACGCTACACGCTCCCGTCTCGGCATAAGACCAAGCAAGTCGAGGTGTATCACGTCACGCGAGGCAAGAACGGAAATGAGTCGAAGAAGCGTCGTCAATACGGCTGTAAGGTGTGCTCATTGCTGCGACCGCAGAAGACACCATGGGGACCACCTTCTATTGCGTCGAGTGCTCTGAAGCAAGATTGATGGGGGCCCCGGACGACAGCTCAAACGCGAAGGGAAAGGTGTGCCTGGACCAGAAGGTGCGCCAGCACGATCCGAGCATACCAACGAACTCAGCCACCTGTAGCCAAATTTGGCACGACCTTTGGCGAGGCGGCGCAAACATCCCACCCGGGCTCAAGACAATCCGGCTGCGTGCACCCGTCGGACGGGATGCACAGCGCTCTGGCGGTGGTGTCGACGATGAAAGGGATAGCGACGGTAACTCAAGCGCTGGATCGAGCAGTGCAAGAAGCTCGAACAGTGATGGCAGTAGAGAGCAAGAATCTGGTGAATGAATGCAATATTTGTGAGTGAAGGTATTTGTTAAATTTTGACTTTTTTCTCTACAAACCTATAATCCGAATACGGTGAATACAGGGTATCACATGATATCTTATAACTCTTACTTCTCCGGCCCACTTCATTGTGACAGTTGAGGTTTTTATGTGGTGCACATCTTTCAGGAAACCCGCGGTGATTGGACAAATCCTGTCAAATCGTGTTAATTAACACCATATCGAAATAACACGGAGTAAAACCTCGTTTTGCTGCAGCGTCTATCAGCGCTTGTTACGCCACGAAAACGTGCCCAACTGCTCCTATGCTTTCAAAAAGGCCACCTTCCAAATCCGATGTAATATCGCTAAATATTGATAAAACTGCGCAAAAAAACCTAGGGGCGCCCCAAAATGGACGACTTTGAAGGCGAATTATGAAGTAGAAGCACAGGCGTTTCATCTCATTAAAAAAGCGGTGCGTACGCGCTGAAGTAAGGTCTTTTACATACTACCTTCAGATTTACTAGACGCTGTTTCATTCACGATATTTTTGCGAAAAACCGAAAGTGTCATAATGAAGTGGGCCGGAGAAGTACCCTGTACCGCACACTATAGATAACACAAAACGATTGTGAGTTTCACAATCCTCGCAAAAACTCCGCAATAGTAAAGTCAAGTGATTTCCCTTATCCTGTAGAATACAGGGTAACTTTTGCATAAAATCGCGGGGCTAGAGGGGTTAAAGTAAGCTTATGTGCTGTCCGAGAAGATCCAAGAGGCTTCCAGGCAGAATGGCATCTTCCCGCACGGCTCGGAAAGGCACCAGATGTACGTCGGATTTGCTGCTTCTGGGGACGCTGACCGCATGCGTGCTGCCCTCAAGGAGCTGCAAGATGCCCTGTTCCACAACTCGGTGAATAACGCCATGATGCGGATAGCCAAGCAGGCCGCGCTGTCGGCTAAGGCCAAGATCGCAGAGCAGGCTGCACACCAGCTATCGAACTCGCGTGGTGAATCTTTATTCTCCACGACGCGCCATTTGCTGTCTCGCGGCGGGAGTGCAGGAACACCCGGCCCCGGGAGCTCGGGCAATGACAACAAAGCGGATCATGCAGGGGCCGATACTCCGACCGGTGCCTCTGTCCAGAAATTAGCTCGGTTTTCGTTCGCCAACAGCCATGACGAAGCTGCAAGCCAACGTGGAGCAAATAGCAGCGACGAGAGAGTGTCTGAAGGAAGTGACCACACGGGACACAGCAGTGGGAGCGACTCCGAGGTGGCTGGGGATAATCGGACACGGAGCGGAAACCTCTCGGGTAGTGGCAGTGGCAGCGGTGGACTGATGAAGAAGTTCCAGGACCGCTTCTCCTTTGCCAGTTCGAGGCATCGTCCGCGGTTCGTGAGCCTCCGACGGAAGGGACAATCAGGAGAGGAAGTCCGCAAGATGGAGCTGAACCTGGACGCCATCAGCGGGGGGCTCGACGAAGTGAAGTGGAAGTGCGCCATGTTCTTGTATGATGTTGAGGAGGTGGCGCACGTGGCGCCGTCGCAAATTAGCATTTTGGCGTATCCGAGCAAACAGCCACTGACGGGAAAGACCGACCGCAGCGCGCTGATGAAGCTGGTCAAGCCGGATACTGTGTGGACTGTAGATATTGGCTCCAACAACAGTGATATGCTGAATGAGTGGTTAGCTGTAAACAAACAATGAAGAGTTGGGGGGAATGCGTTATTCGTTACAGGGTGAAGGGTAAGTGAACCAACGGTCTTTGATGGATTGACACTTGATGGAATTGTGCTGACTTACCAGTAAGTATTTAAGTAAACTACTATTCATTCCCGAATCTGCCGTGTTGAGAAAAGATGGTGAGCCTCCTCTGTGCAATAGTTGGTGAACTGGGAGCATTGTTCGGCATTGAGATTGATGCGAACCAGTCTGTGAATCACCTGCTCGAGGCCATCAAGCACAAGCACGCCGATGAATTCAAACCTACGGACGAGGTGGTGCTTTTCCTAGCGAAGAAAGACGGCGCGTGGCTGCGCTCAAACGACCCTGTTGTGGCCACCATACGCCGTGGATCCACTCCATCCCAAGTGGAGAGGCTGCTGAAGGAAGAAATTGACGCCACTGCATGAATTCGCGATGTGTTCGAAGATGCCCCGCGGTATGGACATATCCACGTGCTGGTGCAGAAGACCAGTGGCTTGCAGAAGTTACTGGAGTGGAGGGAGCCCATGCGACTGTGTAGCAGCCTCGGAAAAGACTGGCTGTACCAAGGAACGTCGGAGGTGGCGGCCGCTCTCGAAGACTCACTCGTCAAGCACTACAACGCCTGGAAAGTCGGCAACAATGACAAGCAGATGCACGCGATCAATGTGGTGGCGGGTGGGCCAGGAACGGGCAAGTCCCGCATGCTGGAAGAAATGAAAACTATTTTGTGTGAAGCTGCTGCTCGATCGAAGAACCAAGAGCTCGAGGAGAGGATGAAGCGCGCGTACAGGTTCAATATCACGTTCGGAGACGAAACTCCTGCGACCGGAGCGTTGATCAATGCCGAGAGTCCGGACTATCACCTCAGCTACCGGATGCTGTGTCAGCTCGCGAAGGAGAGAGAAGACTGGCCGACGTTTTGTGGTAAGCTGGATCGGTTGTATGGAGACATTGCGCTGTCAGTTGGTGTTGTTATTAGGATGCTGGCCAAGCTGACGAGGACTGAGAGCGTTGAGGATATGACGGTCATCTTGTGTCTGGATGGGCTCGAGAAACTCGCGAACGATGGCACAATGAGCTGCGAGTTTTACCGCATCATGACTTCACTGTGTTATGTCAAGAACGCGTCGACAGCGTTTGTTGTGTGTGCGTGCCCGGAACCAGTTGGAAGATCCCCGGCACTTTCGGGTCAGTTACAGAAGTATGTAGTGCCGCCAGTTTTACGCGGCGACCAAGTGTTGAAGCCAAGGACGAGGGTGGAGAGACAGTTGGTGGATGACATGGGCGGAGTTGGCCGAGCGCTGGAAATACTGGACGGGGTTCTGTGCAAACACCCGAGGGAGGAACTGGAAGAGACGGACCCTGCCACCATTTATAATGAGGTTTGGAGTGCATTGGAGCTTCAATACGAAGATTTCTTTCGCTCTGAATTTTTCCAGTCGTCGTCGAATTGCCGGCAAGTGCTCGCCGTGATCCTATCTCGCAGTAGTTGTTGTTCATACGGCTTTATCGGATGCACAGGCATTACGGTTCGGTGGCTACTTCAGAGTTGCGGGTTGTTTCGATTGCATGACGAAGGCCATTTGGACTGCCCCTTTATCGTTCTACTAATGCTGGTCCAGGAAATCCTCAAGAGCCGAAGTGAAGTGAACGACGCAGACGAATATCTCGCGCGCTTCGTATTGGAATGGCAGGGATTTGAACAAGTTGTGGCGTTTCAACGCTGGGTGAAGTCGATCGCGTATTGTGGCCAGCCTGTCAGATTGTCCACGCTTCATGCTGGAGCCCGGTTTGGTGAGGTCGAACACATTTATATTACGGAACCGAATACTCGCAAGGTCGTGGACGCAGCAGCAGACCGAGCTGGCGACCACGCGATGGAAACTATTGTCATTAACGTCATTAACAGGATGAATACCGGTACTTCAGGAGGTGACGTCTCTACGCGAGTTTCATTGAAGGATCACGGCCGACCAGTCGAGTGCAATGACGTTATTCGATGCAGCAAACGGCGGGAGCTGGACGGGTCCATGTACGCCCAGGAGAAGGCGGAAGCTAAGCTCCATGACTCGGATGTCTTCTTGCTCGTCACTCCTGCTGAAGCGACGAACTTCACGCTTCCGCCTCGGTGCGGGATCGTGTCACAAAGTGAGTTTGCCCAATATTTTGGACCACTTGGAAGTCGAGCGTACCGAAGTCTGTGGGAGGCACCGAATCTGAATACAGCTTCGTATCATGAAATGCGTCGAATTGAAGGTGTTGGCGGTGCCAAGGCAATTGTCGATGAGAGATAACTACGCCCATTTCCAGTATTGCTGGAGCGACTTTTTTGGGAAGGTGACTCGGACAGCAGGGGCGATGCGTTGCGATGCCGGAGATGTTAGTAGTTCTCATAGTTTCACCTGGGCTGCCTCCCTCATAGTTTTACGAATATTAATTTGCCTCAAGAATCACTGCGCCGTCGATGCCGGGAATGTTGTTGTGATGCACGTTGAATACTTCAAGTAGGTGATTCTTGTTGCATCCACGTACAATAATGCTTCATAAGTAGTACTCTTAAATTTGCTTCGCAGAATTCATGGTGCGATATACATGTAGCTGGTGCATGGTACTGCAAGCTGCAAGGGTTAATATACCATTTTTCCTTTGCGTATACATATTCGGAAGTGAAAACTTTACAGCAAAGTGGTAGTTTTTCCATCAATCAATCCACACCTTCTTCAATCATGTATCACTCCGAGAGTGAGGAAAACGACCGACCTTGCTCAATGGTAGCGCGCAGGACGTGGATTTAGGTGGTGGACCTAACAGGGGCTCCGTTCAAGGGAAGTCGCACGTTTTCACTAGAGGTGGACGTCCAGGATGCCGAAGGTCTCCTACAGGCAGTGTACAGGAAGTTCAAACCCACTCTCCCCACAGACGTCGCTGAGAACAGACTCCGCGTCTTCGAGAACCAAGTCAAGTTGAAGTCCAATGCTGACCTGCAGCCTTGGGACCCCCTTCAAACCCTTGGATCAAACCCAACAGCCCCATTGCTGGTTCGTGTGCCGAGGAGATACGTCTGGTACCAGTTGCTGGATCTGACTGGGGCTCCGTTCAAGGGAAGTCGCACGACATCACTGGAGGAGGACGTCCAGAATGCCGAAGGTCTCCTACAGGCTGTGTACAAGAAGCACATGCACAATCTTCTCGTAGACGTCGATGGCTGTACGCTCCGTGTCTTCAAGAGCCAGGAGAAGTTCAAACTGAAGCATGATCTGAAACTTGGAGACTCCATTCAGGAGCTTGGTTTGAGCTTGGAGACACCATTGCTGGTTGTTGTGCCGAACAGATACGTCTGGTACCAGTTGGTGATCGACGGAAGCCCCTTCCAGAGTGACACAGTTGAATCGGTGAACGAAGTCGAGGACTTTTTGAATGCGGTTTACGCCAAGAACAAGATGTGCTGTCCAGACTGCGCAGTGGGCAACCTGTTGGCGTATGAGAACAACGAGGCGTTCAACAGTTTTCCAAAAGGAGACCCTTTGAAGAGAGGTGCAACGATTGAGGCACTCGGCCTGTCGGAAGACAACCCCATTGTTGTGGAATTGCAGCAGGAAACTGACGAACCTGTGGAGGAAGAAATGGATGTCGACCCGGAATATCAACGTTATACCCACTCGGAGCTGGATTCCGACTTCGGCAAAGGTGCTTCTGTCATAGAAGAGTTGAACGTCATGATTAACGATGTGGAGAAGGCTCAATTACTCGCTGGCGTTCACGTTCAGTGTACTGGCGTCCAGACGTTTAAATGGGAAGCTATCGCGAATCTCACCGAAAAGCAGCAGCGGGACGCGTACCGCAATTATTTGGAAACCAACCTTGCTGATGTTCTGGTGCAGAAGAATCTATGCGTGTGTGATGTGGACGCGCAGTCGAAGTTCCTCACTGCTGTGATTCCTGGATCTAATATTGAGCTTGCCGGACGGACGGATTTCATCATATTGGGGGATGTAGTCAAGACCCACCCGTTCATGTTTGACGCGTGCGTAGGATCGTCGAAGGTGGCGATTGAAGTGAAGAAGACGGTGACGGAGAGCCATGCGTATGAGGCCGCCTCGAAGCTTATCACTCTGAGCGTATTCGCATGCGACCCGGTGACAATTGTTCTGACGGATTTGCAGAGGGTCTGGAGGTTCTTCTGGGTTGGAGAGAAGAGAGATACGCAGACGGTGGTGTTCTCGGCAGTGGTTTGCGATCCTCACGAAGCGTTTGCGATTATCAAGAGGCTGGCCCCAACCAACCAAGAGGTTCCTGAAGCGATGCAAGCTCCGTGACATACTGGCTGCTTCCGGTGAACAAGGCGAGCGTGAGCTGGGGCCCGACGATGAAATGGCGCACGCTGTGGCCGACCAAATCGCCAAAAGTATTCCAAACCTGAGCATGTTGGACTGAAGCTGAGGGTTGGAATAAGGAGCCACTGAGTCAGGCGAGTTTTATTTCTTTTATGGTTGACTGAGTGCTTGCTAAGGGATGGTAATATTACCTGGAAAGTGTCTAAAAGCATGCGATACATGTACTGGGGAGATCCGTGCGTGCTGTAGTTGCTTTCGAAAATATATCCTTGTTTTGCATTATCAGCTAGTGGTCGACACACCATGAACATCCATTCGTGCTCTACTCTTCCTTTGTGGAGGCAAAGCGCTGCTCCCAATCCGTTCCCAAAAGGGTGATGAATACGGCGAGGTAAACTTCTCAGGCGTGAGCTGGTCTGGAGGTTGGTACCAGTAGTTGAGCGCCAAGTGGCCATTACCCTGCGCCGATCCGAACGACTCGACTTCGTGGAACCAGGACGCCGGCAGGAAGAGCATGTCGCCCACCTCCAAGTCACAGAACGCCGCCTTGGCCTCACCAAACTTGGGAAACTCCTTGTACAGCTCCTTCCGCTCCTCCTCACTACCCCGCAACCGGAACGTGTCCACCTGACTGAAGCTCACGGGGTACGTGATCTCCGTCTGACCGACATCGCGCTTCTCCGCCTTCTTCATCTTCTCCTCCTCTTCAGGGTCCAGCGCCAACTCATCCAGCTCTCCATTCTCGCTCTCATCGTCCCCTTCAGCCTCACTGTCCTCAAAGTGGAAGGCTCCGTCCTCATACTCCTCGTCGCCTTCACCGTCACTGTTGTCCGCCTGGAGGACACCGAACATGGCCTTCTCCAGTCTCTCTTCAGCCGCTTCAAGCCGCGCCTCCGCCCCAGGTTCACCCGCCTCCACGGCCTGCTCCGCCTCGGCCAGCTCCTTCTCCGCCTCATTCTTCTCAATGGCCGCAAGCGCTTCACGCTCCGCTGCAGGTTCCGCTCCGTACGGAGTCGTCTCATTGCCCACATAGTTGATCAGTCCGTTCGCGTGCACGCGCGCGATGCGTCCACGCACATACATCTTGTCGGCGTCTCCGGGCGAGTACAGTCGGAAGCGCTTCTTGCCGCGCATCAAGATGTACAAATTGTCGTGGTGGTCGTGGTGCAGCCCCGTGGACGAGCCGTGCTTGTTGTTGCCCACCCACATGTTGATGTTCTGCGGGATCAAGTTCCCCATGAGTTTGGGGCGCACGGGGAAGTCCTGCTGCAGCTTCTTCATGAACGGAGCCATGATCTCGGGGCGTCCGTCCTCCTCGAAGGCCACCTCCTGCGTGGTCAAGTAGTGCATCTCATCCCCCGACTCAATCAGCTTAAGAAGGTCGCGGAACGGCATCTCCACTGCGATCCCCTTGCCGAACTTCTCCTTGACATCTCCACGACGCTCGACAGTGAGCTTCGTGTCCCCCGCCAGCTCAATGAGTCGGTCGTCCGAGGTCGACCACTTGCTCGGGGCGATGAAATCCTCGTCCTGCAGGAAACCAGAGAGCACCACGGGCGTGCGCGTGCACACGAACTTGGCGAAGAACTGCTCGGGCGTGACGCTGTCCACTGGGATGCGCTCGATGGCGCAGTTGGCTTCGGGTAGAGTGTAGCCTTTGTACTCATTGACCCATTGCGCGTCGGCCGCGTCGGTGGACGCGCCGGCCTCGTTGGTACGCAGTCGCTTCTGCGAGTCGGTGTTGGTGTTGGTGTTGCCTGCCATGGCTACGGACAAGAGATGACGAGGAATGTTATCAGGTGACGGGCTCAATTGCGGTGCAAACGGTTGGATGGGGACAAGGGGGTGCGAGAGACACGTACGTACTTCAGGATGTGTGCGCCACATCGCAGTTGAAGCGAGCTTCAAGCAGGACAAGCGAGTGGGTGGATGGACTTTGGATTTAGGTGAGCGCAAGTTCCGATGCGCGCGCTGCATGTACGAACCAGTTATTATCGTCAAATGCGGCGAGGAGTAAATATCGCCGGCTTAAACTTCCTGTCTGCTGCCTGTCTGTCTGATGTCTGTATCCGAACAAGCCACTACCGGTACACGCGAGCGCGCACACAACCAACTTGCAACTCCGTGTTGTCTCTCTAGCCAAAGTGGTATCGCTGACCGCCCATGCCTCCCATGCCACCCATTCCTCCCATGCCACCCATGCCGCCCATGCCGCCGCCGCCGCCGAAGAACATCTACACACATGCAGCAACAAGAATCGGTGAGTTAAGTGTCCCTCAGACCAACAGGTCACAACCAACATTTGTGCGCGTACCTGGAAGATCTGCGAGGGGTCGACGCCGCCCATGCCGCCGCCCATGCCACCTCCGCCGAAGTCGCTGTCGAGGTCCTCGAGATCCACGCCCGAGTCGTAGCGCTGCCGCTTCTGCGCGTCTGATAGCACAGCGTAAGCCTCGCCAATGTCCTTGAAGGCCGCCTCGGCCTCGGCCTTCTGCTCGTCCGACTTGCCGGCGTGACGGTCCGGGTGGAACTTGAGCGCCAACCGCTTGTACGCCTTCTTAATCTCGGCCTCGGTGGCGCTCTGCGACACGTTGAGGATCTTGTAGTAGTCCTTGCGCTTGGCCTTCTTGATGTCCAGCTTGGTCTGGCGGATGCTGTTCTGGATGTCGCGCTGGGCGTCGTCGCCCACGAGCTTGGACGCCTGGTCGTACACGCGCAGCGCCTGCTCCAGGTTCTCCAGGCCTCCGAGCGCCTTCAGACACGCCGCCTTGCGCAGGTACGCCTTGGCGTAGCCATGGTCGTAGTAGATGGCCTTGTCGCAGTCCTTGATGGCCTCCTCGTGGCGGTTGAGTCGGGACAGCGCGTTGGCGCGGTTGCAGTGGATCTTCGAGTTGAAGGCCTTGTTCTGCGGGTCGATGGTCAGACACTGCGTGTACATCTCGACGGCCTCGGCCATCTTGCCGGCCTTGAAGGCGTTGTTGGCGTCCTCCTTACTGCTCTCGAGGCTGCGGATGCGCTTGATCTCCTTCATGCACTTGCTGTTGTCCGGGTCGGAGCGCAGCGCCTGCTGCAGGTGCTTGATGGCGCTCGGGAACTCGCCCTGGAAGTACAGGCAACGCGCGCGCAGGAACAGAAGCTCCGGCGAGCTCGAATCCGTGCGCATGAGCTGCGTGAGCACGGCGAAGGCCTCGTCGTAGCGCTCGGCACCGATCAGCGCCTCGCCGCGCAGCAGCTTGATCTGACTGGAGCCCGTGCACACCTGGGCCGCGCCGTCCAGCACGTTCACCGCCTGCGAGTAGCGGCCCTGCAATCATACCAAGAGAGAAAATGACAATATTGCATCTCAGTTAGTGTTGCCGTCGTCCCGTGGTTAGCACTTGCCTAAACGAGATGTTTTAGGACAATAATTATTGTCACATCAAAATATGTATCTTGCAGCAAGACGTACCGCCGCGAGGTGCTCCTTGCCGCGCTGCAGCTTGTCCAGTGCCATCTCGAGCGTGCGCTTCTCGTTCAGCAAAGTGGCGTTGTTCGGGTCGCGCATGAGTCCCGCCTGGTACGTCTTCATGGCGGCGTCATTGTCGCCCTAAACAAGGTAAACAATCATATCCATCATCCTCACGGTTAGCACAACCTTAACCTTGGCATGGCAAAAAAGTTGCCAATAATGCAAAAAAAATATAGGCGTAACCATGCCAATATTGTTCTTTTTTTGCCTGCAACAACACACGTACCAGAGCCAGCTGCGCCTTGGCCTTGCGAACGTAACCCTTGATGTACATGGGGTCGAACACGATGGCCCGGTTACAGTCCGTCACCACGTCCTTGTGCTTGCCCAGCATGAAGGAGGCGGCCGCGCGGTTGCCGTAGTAGGCCACGACCGTGGGGGCGGCGTCGATGGCCTGCGTGTACTTGTCGATGGCGCGCTGGTAGTCGCCGCGCTTGTACAGCTCGTTGCCCTGCGCCTTGAACTCCTCGGCGGTCGCGTCCGTCATGATGGCTACCTAAACCTGCCCCTGGAGTCGATGGACTGTATTATATGTCCCCCTGGAAGCCGCGAGCCCCAGTCAAAATTCCACTTTGTGTGCCCAAAGGCTAGCGGCGAGACGAAGCCGCACAGATCTGGTACTTTGCGGAAGTTTTCTCGAACATTCCAGCATACTCAACTCAAGTGAAAAAAAATATTTGCGTAATGTGTGGTACACACCACCTATTATTTTGGTGTAGCGATACACTAAGTACGAGTGGTTGTAGCCATATCGTCATGGCTACAAACATACAAGTTGAAGACGAATGCTGGGTTCTACGTGTTGTCGGAGCTTATGAACGCGGACACGGCCTCCTCGACGTCGTCGCACGTCTCGCTGCACATACTTTTGCTGTTCTCGGCGTGTTCCAGTGCGTCTGCAAGCATCCGAGCGGCAGCGATGAGACCGCGGACACTGGTTTGCCGCTTCTGGCCGAACGTGAACGAGGCCGGGTGGGCGGCAAAGCCTCCAGTGCTGGTCTCGTCCTCCTCGGCAAACGTGGATAATGCTCGAACAATTGCCGTCCGGTCCATATCGTTGCCGGAGGTTTTCCCGCCGTGGTCGGCCTCTTGAATTATTGCCGACAGGAGCCGCTGTCGAGAGATCTGGTCCTTCACTTGCCGGCTCTTGGTCGTGCGCTCAAAGTCCTCAGCATTCACGGCAGCAAGCGACGATCTTCGTGTGGCTATGGTCGTCTTGGCGTTGCGCACCACGATCATGTCCACGTTGCCCCATAACCGAGGTACGTCTTTGCCTTCCGGGTTTAATATCGTGCTCTCCTCGCCGCGGACCTGAAACCCGCAGAGAATGTCCCCTCGAGTCATGGCACGTTTCGCCAACTGCCAGAAGGAGACCTTCTCGATCTTCTCACAGTACCGAGAGGAAGGTTCTACCTCAAAGTACGCTCCGTGAGGTCCTAGCAATTCGTCGAGTATCACGCGCACGTCTCGACTCTCGGAGATCATGGCCAGGATGCAGCTGACGAGCTCATTCGACTGGATAAACTCGGAGAGTTTGAGGATTGTTGCGCTGGTGGAGATCGTCCGTTGCGTCCGCGGGTCGAGAATCTCGCTGATGCATTTGCAATAGTCTGGGACGGATTCGGGCGTGTGGCCATGGCTTTGCTTCAGACTGCGAGCTTGAAGGTCGCGGATTAACAGCAATGACGCTAATGAGTGCGAGTCGGAATGCATGATGTCCATTTCTCGTGACTGATCTGACAAGATCATGATCGAGGTGAACGTGCTCCACGGCAACTTCTCTAACTGTCTGCGGATAGCCGTATTGCCGATGTGATGTACCAACGTCAAGTGCCTGAGCGTAGTGATATCCAAGCCGCTGTCGAGCAAACTCTTGTTGCGCAGGTGGATGGGTTCCTCACAAATCATATGCAGCTCAGTGCCGGGGCGTACGACGGCGTCAAGCAGCTGGATCATATCGCGAATGTCTCGACGCCATCCACACATTAGAATACGCTCGCTTGTCAGGGGTTTTGGGGGTGGAACAGGCACTTTTCCCACTTCAACCGATGCTGGAGGACACGCCTTGTACGTGTCGTCGTCTTCCGCTAACACTAAAATCTGGTCTCCTTCCTCCACTCTCATATTTGCACTCGGACAAATAAATACTTCTCCACTTTTCCTTTTCATGCCGAGTGGCGTCGCATTCGGGAATCGTTCTGCCAGTTCACCAAACGGGACTCCGCTACACTCAGGCCACTCCTTGAAGTAGAATTCATTGCCTTCGAACCCTAACAGAGCCGAATACACTCGAGCGAGGCCAGGCGAGCGGGCAGACATCAGCACTAGACGTCCGATCACATCGTGCGATACCAGAATTTCCACGTCATCTCCTCCCACGAGCCGAAGCAGTGGATCATTGTCAATATCCCGTACCTCAGCGACGATGTGACCTGATAACTGGCACCAGGTCAGCAAACACAAGATTAGCAAAAGCAGGATTTCGTGGCACACAGAGTTTTAATTTAATACGGTACCTCCGGGAGTGTCTTGAGGCTCAATACGGTGCGGAGAATTGCGGCGTCGGACCGATCTGCGTCTCCCGTCGAGTTTGCCATGATAATGATACTCCTCGCTCGATGGGCGGATACTTTGAGCAAGTCTACGGACAACAAAGGCGTTCCTGTGCGGAAAATAACGCGCGTGCCTCGAAGCTCTTCCTTCCTCATTTGTGACTCGAGCTCCGCCTCCAGCTCCTCTTTATCGATTTCAGCTAGTACAACGATGACGCCGCCGTTCTCACTGGCGTTCGCCAGGCAGATCTGTCGAATCAGTGAAATTGACTTGTCCGACCAGCCCAGAAGCAACTGTACGAGAGAGAGAGAACAAAACGTGTGAGCTTACCAGTAGTAGCAACAGTCCGTTTACACGTGCTTACCGTGTGCTTTTCTTCAGCAACATTCGACTTGCCCTTCTTTAGCATGTCCATCTTGTCCCGAATTCCATCCACCACAAAACCCATGATCACGGAGAAGTACAAGATGCCCACCAACGTCGTCAGCACTCCAATAACGCGCACGCCCTGTAAACGATAAAATTGGTAAGTTTTCGTGGCTTTCATAAGATTTCCAGGCCCCATTCCAACCTTACATCATCGGTCAGGCCCGTGTGGGTACCGGGATCGGCCAGAAAGGTCCAGGACTCCCAGATAACCTCCGGGAATGCCATAGTCGCATGCACAGTCTTGAGGAATATCGCCCCGATCATGATAAGCAGTCCTCCTAGCAGCGACAAGGTCGCAATCTGCCCTCTACGCGTTGAAATGTACTGGTCGATCTGGTACGCGATCCACTCGGAGTGGGTGATTTTCTTGGGCGGCACCTTGAGCTTGGCGATTGCCCTGTTCTGCTTGGCCAGGAGTTCGGCTCTGCTCGTCGGCATCCTCGCCAGCATCTGCGACTTGCTCGGCTGACTGGGCATCACGGACTTCCGCTGTATTGGAGGCAGCACAGACTGACTGGAGGGTGGAGGCCGTGCCACTTCGACATCCGGCGGTGCCTCGGCCGTGACCTCCTCAAGACCCGGGATGACCTTCTGCGCGCTCATATCTTCATGGGGCGGTCAGTTAAATAGTTAGCAGCCTGGTCGGGCAAGTCGGAAGATGAGGAGGCGCACGATGGCGATTGCGACGCTACTTGTCGCCTATAATTGAACCGGGGTCAAGTCGAAACACCTAAGTCAGCCAGCTAACAGTCGGGCGATATTGCAATGACGAAAAGGAGCCCAAGCGAGTGAGGTAATGTGATCGCAACAAATGGTGAAGACTAGCTCTACTGAGGCTGTCATCAAGGGCCCTATGAGTGTTCGCATCGTTCGACTGCATGGTGAGAAGTAAGCACCGAGCTCTCGAATAGAAAAACGAGTTCGACAGTATGTTTCGGTTTTCGATGCTGTGCAGTGTCGCGTGGACGGTAATATCCCCCACTTCTGGCCCATACTCGTCCACCTACTGAAGTAAAACGGTGGGAGTGTCGTAGCGCACCCAAGGACGTACAAACGGGTTATCACCATCCTGCTGTACAGTAAGATCTCGTTTCAAAATGGTTCTACAGTGCGTTAGGGGGGCTTGAAAGGTTCAGGCATTCTTTATGTGTGTGATGTTGGCCTGTTCTAGTGCGTCCGCAAGGATTCGAGCAGCGGCAACCAGCGCACGCACGCTCACTTGTTGCGTTTGCGTTTGCGCCGGTAGCACGTCCGTCATGCTGCTAGCGGCACTGACGCCGATGTCATCCTCCTCCGAGTCGAAAGAATACAGCGCCCGCATGATCGTAGACCGGTCAGCGTCACCTCCCAAACTGGTGAAGCTGTTGAGATCCGACTCCTGCGCGATGGCGTCCAGCAGTCGCTGCCTGGAATACGTCGCCTTCATCTGCCGACTGCGCGTAGTTCGTTCAAAGTCCTCCGAATTAACCGGTACAAACGAGGACTCGTGGGCTGCGAATCCATCGTCTTCGTTGCGGATGACGATCATGTCGACGTTAATCCATGATCGCGGTTGGTTCTTCGCTCCGGGATTCAGCACCGTGTCGTCTGTACCTCGAACTTGATAGCCACACAAAATATCCCCCCTCACCATCGCGCGCTTTGCCAACTGCCAGAATGAAACCCTCTCGTTCGGATCACAATAGAGAGATGAAGGCTCCACTTCAAAGAATGCGCCTTGGGGGCCCAGCAGTTCATCGAGGACCACGCGGACATCCCGACTCTCGGAAATCATGGCAAGAATGCAACTCACCAGCTCGTTCGACTGGATAAACTCTGACAGGGTGAGGATCGTAGCGCTCGTGGAGATCGTGCGTTGCGTACGTGGATCCAGAATCTCGCTGATGCACTTGCAGTAGCCGGGGGCTCCTTGGATGACGCTGTTACGACTGGAACTACGCGCTTGGAGGTCGCGGATCAGCAGCAACGAGGCCAGCGAGTGCGAATCCGAGTGCATAATGTCCAGCTCCCGGGACTGGTCGGACAGGATCATAATGGACGTGAACGAGTGCCACGGCAACTTCTCCAACTGTCGGCGGATCGCCGTGTTGCCAACGTAATGCACGAGTTTAATGTTCTTGAGGTTATCCACCGTGAGTCCCCCTTCGAGCAGGAGTTTGTTGCGTAGATGGATCGGCTCCTCGCAGATCATGTGCAACTCGGTCCCGGGCTCCACAATGGCATCCAGCAACTGAATCATATCGCGAACGTCTCGACGCCAGCCACACATCAGAATCCGCTCACTCGTGGGCATTTTTGCCGGTGGTGGAGGCACTTTCCCCACTTCAATCGACACTGGGGGGCACGCCTTGTACGTGTCGTCGTCCTCCGCCAAAACTAGAATTTGATCCCCCTTCTCCAAGATGAGATCCCCGCCGGGGCAGATAAATACCTCGCCATTCTTCCGTTTGATACCGAGAGGAATCGCGTTCGGAAAGCGCTCGGTGAGGCCTCCAAACGCTACGCCGATACATTCCGGCCACTCTTTAAAGTAGAATTCGTTGCCCTCGAAGCCGAGGAGGGACGAGTATACTCGTGCGAGTCCAGGAGATCGAGCAGACATGAGCACCAGACGACCGATAATGTCGTGGGATACCAGGATCTCAACCTCTTTCCCTCCAACAAGTCGAACCAACGGGTCGTTGTCGATATCGCGCAACTCAGCTACGATGTGGCCAGCCAGCTGTGTCAGCAACAATTGAATGTTAGATAGCATACTTCGAAGTAGATTATACGAGCAGCAGGGGGGGGGGTAGAGAATTTACCTCCGGTAGAGTCTTTAGGCTGAGAACGGTGCGCAGTACCGCTGCATCGGATCGATCCGCATCACCCGTAGAGTTTGCCATGATGACGATGCTTTTCGCTCGATGGGCCGATGCTTTGAGCAAGTCCACAGAAAGGAGTGGTGTCCCCGTGCGGAAGATAACGCGCGTTCCTCGTAGCTCCTCTTTGCGCAACTGAGACTCCAGCTCCGCTTCGAGCTCCTCCTTGTCGATTTCAGCTAGAACGACGATTACACCGCCATTTTCGCTTGCGTTCGCCAAGCAGATTTGACGGATTAGCGAGACGGACTTCTCGGTCCATCCAAGCAGGAGCTATCCCAACCGAAAACCAAACATTGTTAGCTATATTGGCATCTAGGTTAGTAAACGAACGTGACAGCTTCACTTACCGTGTGGTTTTCTTCGGCGACAATGGACTTGCCCTTTTTCAAGGTATCAAGCTTCGCTCGAATGCCGTCGACAACAAACCCCATGACCACGGAGAAGTAGAGAATGCCCACCAAAGTTGTCAAAACCCCTACCACGCGCAAACCCTGTCAAGGTGACAACAAGCAGAACATCGTCGATCAGACATCAGGTTACTGTTATTGGTCAATGCGGAGCCAATGCGTACGTCGTTAGCCAGAGACGTATGAGAGCCCGGGTCCGCCATGTACGTCCACGACTCCCAAACCGTTTCTCTAAACTCCGCCGCCGGCTGCACCGCTTTCAGAAAAATCCCTCCGATCGCCATCAAGATAACTCCCACCACCGTCAACGTGAATATCTGCCCCCTACGCGTTGAGATGTACTGGTCGATTTCATACGCCACCTTCTCCACCCTCGTGATGTGCATGGATGGGTGCTTGATGCTGGCGATGGCTTGGTTTTGCCTGGCCAGTAGCTCGGCTTTGGAGGGAGGTGGCGCGATCAGAGTTTGCATTGACACTGCTGATGCCAATTTTGAGGCAGTTCTCTGGCGCATCGTGCGTCTTCTAACGGGCTTGTCGACGGCCGTTGCATCGAAGCTCACTCGCGCTGAAGTCCCGGGCTTGTGGTGGGATGAAGGCGCTTCCGAGACCTTCTCACGCTGAGTTTCTTGGGCTTCGGGAGGGGTGGCCGGCACTGCTCCTGGGACACTTTGAATCGGAAGGCTTTCATCTGAATACTGTTGGGTAGTAGCATAGTCGTCCGGGCCGGCCATTGTCTCTCTCCCTTCATCCAGCGGGAAAATCTTCCTGGTCGTCATGAAAACCTTCACCCCCTGCAGGTAAGAGAGGAAGCGGTTTAACGTCGACCACCGCTAGAATCGGAATAGCCCTCGCTGGCACAATAGCGATAACATTGGCACCTGGCACAATCAGTGCTTGCAGTCTTATCATGGCTCGTTATTTTCGAACTCAAGTTCTGGCCAGTACTATTTTGAGTTTGCAATCGACGCCAACTTTTTAGAGCAACGCGAACAATTAACGCGGATCTCGAGCCAAGGTCATCCATCGTCTCCACACAAACGCTGTAGAATAGAAAGCAAAACATGACTTCTACAGATCGTGATATCTCGCATACAGAAGTGAGTTTCTCTGATAGCAACAACCATAATTCAATTTGGGAAGCTTTGTTGATTCACATGTGTATCCCCGCCTGTCATCACGAAAACCATGCCACACCAACATAAAGCGTGGGCAGAGATTATGAACATAAGATCGGGTTGCAGCTATTTCGAACAGTGCAAACAACCAAACGCGCACACAACAACGTCTGAAAATACGGTTTTCTCCTCCGTCCGATTTCTCCCGAGTTTCCCAGCGACTTTTAGGACTGATTCAAATCGACAACTTGCCGTCGAGGATTGCCAGCATGTGAGCCCGGTTGTGGTAATGCGCAGCATTGTAGAGAAGTCTCAGATCCAACTGCGTAGAGCCGCTGAAGCTTTTCAGCAACCAATGCAAGACCTCAACGCGATCGCTCGTAATCGCCGCAAGCCCTGCGTGGATCGGCCATTCCTCAGCGTCCTCGCTGTAAATGGAGCGGAGCCATTCCAGCATTGTGAAATCCCCTC
Organism: Phytophthora vignae f. sp. vignae; assembly: GCA_016169955.1. Taxonomy (NCBI): domain Eukaryota; phylum Oomycota; class Peronosporomycetes; order Peronosporales; family Peronosporaceae; genus Phytophthora; species Phytophthora vignae. The sequence continues at coordinate 825,871 of JABJUM010000020.1, forward strand.
TAGCAGCAGCCGCATCCAGTGCGCGCATGGTACCGGTTTCTTGGCAATTTGTATACAAAAAGCGCATAACCTCCAAGTGTCCGTTCCTGGCGGCATCGTCCATGGCGTCCGAGGTGCAGCCTTCCGAGCGATTCTCATGCAGCCATTGCACGACTTGAAGGTGCCCATTTCTTGCAGCGCCATTCATCGCTCGCTGAGTGCAACCCTCGGTGCGATTCACGTGAAGGAACTGAACGATATCCAAGTGTCCGTTGTCGGCAGCGCCATCCATCGCGCTGACTGAGCATCCCTCTCTCCGGTTGCTGTCAAGCCACTGTACTACCTCCAAGTGGCCATTACGAGCTGCTATATCCATGGCACGCGTCGAGCAGCCTTCGCCACGGTGCAGATGCAGCCATTGCACAATCTCTAAATGATTATTCTCCGCCGCGCCGTCCATAGCTGCGGTGGTGCAGGCCCTCGGAGCGATTTTGATGCAGAAACTTCACAATGTCGAGATGTCCGTACGTTGCGGCGGCGTTCAACGCAGCAACAGTGCAACCTTCAGTGCGATTCGCGTGTAGCCACTTGATCATGTCGAAATGTCCACGTTTGGCAACTTCGTTCATGGTGAGACGCGAGCACCCTTCGCTGCGGTTCGCGTGTAGCCATTCCACAATTTCAAGGTGATTTTCATGTGCTGCCCAGTCCATCGCGTTGTACGTGCAGCCTTCATTCCGATACTCATGGAGGAACTGAACGATCTCCAAGTGTCCTCCTTTTGCAGCCATGTTCATCGCCTGCTGCGAGCATCCTTCGGTTCGATGCGCATGTAGCCATTTCACAACCTCCAAGTGCCCATTCCAAGCCGCTCGGTTCATGGCATCAGCAGTGCATCCATCATCGCGGTTCTCGTGTAGCCATTTCACCATTTCCAGGTGTCCATTGCTCGCAGCGCCGTTCATCGCTCTCGCCGAGGCGCTGCAACTGCCGCGATTGCTCTCCAGCTTCGCCTCGTTCCACTCTTGATGCAGGAACTTGACCACCTCCACGAACCCATTCGCTGCAGCTTCGTCCAAAGCTCGAGACTCCACCTGCTCCTTCAAATGGGTGCGTAGCCATTTCACAACTTCTAAGCGGCCTCCTCTGGCCGCGGCTTGGTGCAGGTGCGTCTCCTTCATACATTCCACCGCGCCTCGAGCTTGCACCAACCACTTAACCACCTCCAAATGCCCGTTCTCCGCAGCTGCAGCCACGCTCTTCACACTGTAAAAGTCGTAGTCTGCGTAACCAGGCAACAGACTCTCAAGTTGATGGTGAAGCCATTGCAACACCTGCACGTGGCCATTGGCACTCGCCTCCATCACTATTGCCTCATCGACCACAGTATTGTTGTAGTGTTTATATAGAGATTGCAGTACGTTTAGGTGGTTGTTGGCCGCCGCGTGGCGCATTGCAAGGCGGATCTCGGCCAGCGTGACGAGGGAGCGAGGGGTTCGAGCCAGCAGCCGCCGCACCAGGTGAACGAAGCCCCGCTGGGCCGCAAGGGGCAGCGACCACTGTGAGGATACGTCCAAGTACTGCGAGACCAGGAGCAGCACGTGGGGCAGCGCATCGACGCGCAGGCAAGCGGCTCGAGCCGCCGTTAGCTCCATGGAGACCGCCGGATCCGCGGCAATCGTCGCGATGATGGGGGCATAGTGAGACCAAGATGCTTTTTTGGCGGGTCAGGAAACTTTGGCGCGTCACGGGTCGCCCATTCCATGTTCAAGTTGCCGTTGAGTACCGTCGATTCGAGGTTATAAGGACCACGACACGAAAATAATGGCAACGTAGCCGGACAAGGAGCTTAAATTCCCGGAAGAAGCGCGAGAGGTGACTTTTACATGTAGTGGTTGTTGCTCGATTGCTGGTGGTGGAGGGGACTCTCGTTTCCTTCTACCGGAAGAGCTGAAAACTTTCTCCCGATGTCACGTTTCGGGCGGCTGAGCTCTTGAAGAAGCCGGAAAGCGGTCGACACTTGCAGCACAGCATTATGGCGCGGCCTTTCCTCCAGACTGGGGATGAATGGTTGCGAACATTAATCGCTGCTCTACTCAGATGTATCTGTACGATGCTGGGTCTGTACATGTAATCCACGACGGAGGTCATTGCAGCTTCAAGCAGCTGGCCGACAAGACGGGTGTCGTGCCGAACGAGAAGAATCTCCAGCCAACGAATGGGCTCATATCCTTCTAGGATCCTTCCAGCGAAGCTTTGATCTATAGCAGGGAGACCCCAATATTAATAGCATTGGGGTGCATGAAATACCGCCAACTTGGATGTTTGTTGATGGGACGGACGCGCAGATCATCATCGTGGAGCAGCCACAAAGGTACGAATACATCGACTCCACATCTCTATCCTGATTGGTCGCGCCACCCCACACCGCCATATAACGCACCACGTTTCTCTCGCAACCTCAAGCGATACAGTACGTCACTTTATCAGGCGCAAGTGTGTCCGCTCACAACTAAAAAAGGAACCAAGAGCGCAAGTGCAAGTCAAGGAAGCCAGGCCCAACAAGCCCAACACAGGCGCTAAAGCTAGTCAAAGTACTAACATTAATACACCGACTCCCCTCCAGCACCATGTTGACCATGCGCGGCCTCGTGCGCGCCATCTTCGACGAGCAGCGGCCGCCCACGCCGCCGCGCCGGAAGCTGCGCGGCGCCTCCACGCGTCGCAGCTGGGACGTCAATGACCGCGCCCCCAGCTACAGCAACAACAAGGAGAGCGAGCCCTCGTACGTGCCACAGCCGCTTGAGGGCGAGTACAACGTGTGCTTCCGCCGCAAGCCGCTGGGCGTGGGGCTCGTGCCAAGCTCGCAGCTCTACGGGTCGTGGGAGGTGAGCTCCGTGCAGGACCCGGAGCCCTCCGACGACGACGACGACGACAAGGTCGCGCCGCTCGTGGTCAAGCACGGAGAGCTGCGCGACAAGACCGACATCGCCAGGGGCGACGTGCTGGTCGCCATCAACTTCAGCCGCCGCAAGGCGCAGCTGCCGCGCGCGCGGCTCGCCGCGTACCTACGACAGTGTGCGTGCCCCATCGTCATGACGCTGCGGAACCCGGACGTCTACGGGTCCTTCGACTCGCGAGCCATGTCCACGGCAATGTACCCATCTTCCATGGACTACCACCCGCACTGCTACCCGTCCAAGGTGGTGGCCAGGGCGTCGTCCATGCAGTGGCGACGCTCGCTCGAGCACGACTTGGCTCTGAACGCCAAGTCGGCCAAGAATGAGACGGCGCGGGAGCTGGCCCAAGCGCTGGTGAATAGGGACATTGTCACTATCCATGAAGCCCCGCCCGCGGGCATTGCGGGGGCGTTGGAGATCAGGGAGATCGACAGTGCAGTGGTGGTAAGTGCGCTGGATCAAGACGGGAAGGAAGTTGAAGGCCCAGAGCTGTCCGAGATGGGCGAGTTCGACGTCACGTTCAACGACACGCCGCTGCATCTGGCGCTGGCGCCCAGTACGCGGCTCTACGGCTCGGTGGAGGTGTACGACCCCAAGCAACACGCCCCCACGGTGCAAGTGGGAGACGTGATCATGGCTGTCAACGGCTACTCGTCCACGTCGCGGCTGTCGCCTGATGACGTTATTGACGCCATTGCCGAGCTGCACGCGCCGGTCACGCTACGCTTCCGCCGCCCAGTGGCGTACCGCAAGTACTTGGCCAAGTTCTTCAGCACCAAGAAGGAGCTCGCGTCGCAGTCCATCGCCAAGGCCATGTTCCCGCCGTCGCCGGAGTACAAGAAGAAGGCGCCCAAGCAAGCCCCCAAGAAAGTGAGCAGCCCCGGCTCGCTCGTCTCGCAGAGTTTCATTGAGCCGGAGACAGCGAGCTTTTCCCCAAAGAAGGCATCGGCCCCTGGCAACGAGAACGAGGAGCGCGTGAGGGAGTTCAGAGCTTTCGCTGCGAAGATCGGAGCGCTGGACCAGTTCAAGTTGTGGGCGGGTGGTGAAAGCCCCACGGGAGGACGACCACTGGTTGGTCACCAGTCCGCGTTCCTCACGGAGAAGCATGTGCAGTTCCTGTGGAAGCACCTGCCCAACTACCTGACGTGCAACCAAATGGAGCTGACCTTCACCACGCGCGTGCACGGCTGGAACTTCCTGAGTTTTTTCTCGAGGCTGGAGAACAAGGGACCGACCATCTTGGTGGTGCAGGACGAGCACGAGAACATCTTTGGAGCCTTCTGTCCAGCGTCGTGGAAGAGATCGAAGACGTTTTTCGGCAATGGCCGGACGTTCGTGTTCTCCCTGAGCCCGCACATGAACGTGTACGAGTGGTCGGGCATCGACAGCTCGTTCATGTACACGCGACGCGATGCCATCTTCGTGGGTGGAGGCAACAAGGGCATCGCGTTGTGCCTCCAGCTGGACGACAGGCGCGGCTTCACTCACGCCTGTACCACGTTCGACTCGCCCCCGCTGGTCGACTATGAAAGCTTCAAGTGCGAGGCCGTCGAGGTCTGGAGCTTCCACGGGCTAAGGGTCTGAGATCCTTATCGCCTGCGAAATCACGGCGACTGCACCAGAGCATTATTCACACGACAAAGCCACCGTGAACCACGACGTCGTAGCTTCATGTACAATGGTTTATTATTTTATTCCGGTCGGGATAGTGGAGGTGGAAAGGTTACTTATTATCAACAATCTTTTTATTCAGTGGTATGTTTAGCCGAGGTGTGCCTGTGTTCAGGTTTAACCAAGTAACAAGGAATCCTATATTCTACGAATGGAGATCATTGAAATCTGTTTGTGGACAGTTGCCATGTACGCATGACGAAGTTTGCAGTTATTATTATTATCGGGATGATAAGACTGTGCCCACGTCAAGAGGACGGAAATACGCGTGGCTGCCAATGCTCCGCATCACGAACTGCTTCGCTCAGCTCAGCTCCTAAAGGAGATTTTTCACTTCAAAGTCCACTACACCGCCCAGCATGAGCCTTCGTCAAGCCAGGGTCAGACCATCGAACTCGCTCCGACCTCTTCACCTAGAGAGGAAGAAACCCAATCGAGTCACAAGAGCTAACCATCGGCTCTTGTCCTGCTGGCATTGGAGTCAAATTGGCCATCGCAGTGAATACTCCGTCGAGCGGATGCTCGCGTTTCAGGATTATTACGAGCGCACGTCAGTCACTCGCGTCCTCGCAGTTTGCTTCTTGACCCCCGTTCCTGGTATACTGTTGACTCTTCTGGTCGACATGATCCCGCTGGGAGATCCGTCCGAAGGGTGGGAAGCCAACTACTCGTTCTGGATCCGTGGGCTGCTAGACGTTTTCGTGGTTTCCTTGGGCAGCATCACTCAAGTCCGAGCTGCACTCCTACCGAACACCATATCGAACACTGGCATTTTCATGATATCACTCAGCGTTGCTAGCATGTGCATTCTAATGTCGATTGGGTTCGCTGCAACGTGGCGTTTCCCCATTCCGTTCGGATTGATCTTCCTCATTGTGCCGTATATTGCCATCATGTCAACATTGACATACCTGGTTATTGGTCCCCGAGTGATCGCGAAATCCCCATTACTCGCCAGTCAGCTGAAAGCGCACGCGTGGATTGCTGTGGCTCAAGGGATCGTGGGAATGGCCTACCCCCTATTTACTGCAATTTTCTATCGTTTATCGGGATCGAGCAGACGGCGTTTGTGTTCACCATGCCTCTGATCAAGTTTTTAGCTAAAACGATGATTGCAAAAGCTGCTGGGGGCCTTCACTGCAACGTTGGGATGCTGGTTGTTTTCTCGGTCGACGTATTTAACGTACTGTACATTGCGATCTGCATGCAATTCGCGAACACGACGACGACGACCGTGGTGATGATCAGTTTGGACTGCTTCCACGTCATAATTGGCGTTCGAGCGATCTTCCACCAGATCAATATCGCCAGGAAGAGGAGACTGTCAAGCAAATCCACTACTGAGTCAACGAACAACTGCTTTGGAGAGTTATCCGCAATGATGAACAAGTTACTCAAGGAACTGCACACTTCCAACGCCCTTCGCTGTCGAATTCGAGTGTTTGCTCCATTCCCACTCCCGCTTTCGGACGACAGAGCTGCGATGCTCACAGAGATCGCAACACTCAGCCACCAGACCCACGCATATTCATCGCCCAGATCCAGACTGCAAGTGAGGGGGTTAACGCTGAAGTCGCTTACCATCGCAAATACTGACAACAAAAGGGGCCCGCAAAAGCTAACTATCACGGAAGGGAAGCATGTCTTAGACTCGACGTTCGAGATGCCGAAGCAGAATCAAATTGTTCCTGCCGCCCCAGGCCCACCTCCGTTCGATTCGCGCCAAAACACGAACGCCAACAGGAAAGTGTCTTCACCCAGACGGCTGATGACGCTAATGGACTCCAACCTGAGCGTTTCAGCGAATAAACTGCGTGCTGATTTATCGTACAAAGCGACGGAGACTGCGGTGTGGGATATGCTCCAAGCTCTGTTCCATGCCGAATACCTGCTGATCGACGAGTACATCGAGTGCGCGTTGCCACTGCTCTATGCGTTGTATTTGCTGGCACTTTCCCAGCTACCTGTGGCACCATACTACGCACAAACGGCGGTACCTTTCCACAAGTTAGTGGGGTCGGTGATCAACATCATCATCTTCACAGTGGTTGAATTCGTGGGGTTTGTCGGTCTCCTCGTGCTCTTGCGCAAGAAATTCGGCATCTCGCCGCTGTACCAACTCGCGTTTGTCTTGGAGACGCATGTTCGGACGGTACAAGGGCACTTGATCGTGTGGACGGTATACATTCTACGCATGCCGCTGAAACACAATGGTACGTTCACTAATTGTAGGAATGCTGCTTAAGTTTGTTTTCTGACTTTATCGGCGCAAATGTTTTAGGAGTGGCATCCGATATCCACCTACAGTAGACAACAGAGGTATACCAACACTCGCCCGGAGTGCATTGCGACAACGTGTGAGATTATAATGAGCCATGAAAAACAGATAATGGCAGCGGAAAACTGTTTACCACAAGCTAAGTACCAACCTGGCCGGATAATACAGCGGCCCTTGTAAGGCCATGTTGGGGAGTAGATCGCTTTCACACTGCTTCGCCATCTTTACCGCTTTGTGTTATTCTCACCCTTTCGATCCCAAAATATGCAGGGGGACTAACGTGGACAATTCTAAAATAGTTGCACACGCAAATCTCTACAAGCTTCGAGGCCTCGGCGTGCGCTCCACGTTGCCGCACTACAAGTAATAGCACATGAAGCTTTATCAATCCAAGACCACACCCTCGATGCAGACTAATCTTCTTCATTACTTTGCGGAACTGGCCGAGACGCTCTTAACACCGTGTCGAGCATTCTGGCACTTGGGTCAGATTGGACATCGCAGCAAATACTCCGTCGAGCGACTACTTGCATTCCGAGATTACTATGAACGCACATCGGTAGTTCATGTTCTTGCAGTTTGCATCCTGACCCCTCTCCCCGCTATACTGGCATCGATTTTGATCGACTGTATCCCGCTGCGAGACCCATCGGAAGGTTGGAAAGCCAATTACGCATTTTGGATCCGGGAGGTGCTAGACGGCTTTTTGATATCAATTGGTGGCGTCATGCAAACCCAAGCGATGATTGTGGCAGGAGCTCTCTCAAATGGTGGCGTTGTGGTGTCTTCCGTCGGTACTGCTGTCGCGTATGCATTGCTGGCACTTGGAGTCGCTGCGATGTGGCGCTTTCCCGTCCCTTTCGGGATAATTTTCCTTGTGGGGCCTTTCGTAACCATTGTCACGGCATTTACGTTATCGGTCATCGGTCCTCGCAAGATCGCGAGCTCGCCGACCCTTTCAAGTCAACTAAAAGCTCACGCGATGATTGTCTTCACTCAAGGAGCGGTGGCAATGGCCTACCCACTCTTTACTGCAGCTTTCTATCGTATGTCGGGAATCGAGCAGACAGTCTTTGTTTTCGCGCTACCAATCATCAAGTTCACTGCGAAAGTAATTATCGCGAAGGCTGCTGTCGGGATGCATGAATACGTTGCGATGATTGTGGTTTTCTCGGTGGACGTCTTCAATGTCTACTACGTCTGTATCTGCATGCAGATTTCAAAGTCGATAATGACGACAGTCGTGATGGTCGGTTTGGACTGCTTCCACGTCATTCTTGGAGTGCGCGCTTTTTTCCACCAGGTAAATTTCGTCAGGAAAAAGAGAGTTTCACGAAAGTCGATTACCACACCAACTATCGACTGCCTTGAAGATTTGCCAACCATAACGAGCAAGTTGCTCCAGGAATTCCGTGCGTCCAAAACGGCAAGCTCTCGGATTCGAGTATTTGCACCGTTTCCACTTCAATTGTCAGAGAATAGAGCTGCAATGCTAAATGAAATTGCAGACATCAACCGACCGACCCACGAATACCCAGCGAACCCAGAGTTATCCTCGAACGCACATGGTACTGGTAGGAAGTGCCAGACAATTGAAGTAAAAGTCCTTAGTTCGAATTTAAAACCGACTAAGCACAGCCAAGTCGCTCCTGCTATTAGCCCCTGGGTTCCTCCTAGAAAAGGGTCAAGTCCGAGAAGACTGCTGACATTCATGGACCCCAACACCGCCATTTCAGCGGGTAAACTGCGTGCAGCTTTGTCACACAAGTCGACGGAAACTGCGGTGTGGGAAATGCTTCAAGCTCTTTTCCATGCTGAATACCTTCTCCTCGCCGAATACGTCGAGTGTGCACTGCCACTACTTTATGCCTTGTACTTGCTGGTACTTTCCCAGCTACCTGCGGCTGATTACTACGCTCAGACGACAGTGCCTTTCACCGCGTTGGTTGGAACTGTGACGAATATCCTCATTTTCACGCTGGTCGAACTCGTGGGCTTTGTCGGTCTCCTCGTCATTCTGCGTAAAAAGTTTCGAGTCTCCCCGCTGTTCCTCCTCGCGTTTGTCTTGGAGACTCATGCTCGAACTGTACAAGGACACTTATTAGTGTGGACGGTTTTCATTCTACGAATGGCGCTGAAGCACCAAGGTAAGCTGTCATTCGCCTCACTGTTATCGCTGATGCGTGCTTACGGTACATCTTTTCTTCGTTATTCAGGAGTTGCCTCGGATATTCACCTTGGATAAACATTTGCAGCACCTTGGCTCTAACTTCATTTTGTGGTTGTTGGAGTCAACGTTATCAAGAGGTTGTCTTTTCAACCGAAAGAACAGGCCATGAAGCGATGCACCACCACATTTCGTCGTACCAAGGATAGCCTAGTTTAGCAGCGATTGCTCCTGTTACTGTTAGAGTTGCGTTGAAGCTGTAACTCGTTGCTGGGTCTACATTGCAAAGTTTACAACTGAATGCGGTTCAACTTCGATAGTATTGTTGTGTGGTTATTGATCATTGCTGCCTAAAATCCGCCCGTGCGAACGCCTGATCGAGCACCTTCAGGTAGCTTCAAACTCTGTACAGTAAAAAAATAAGGTTAAAACTCAATACTCTGATGGGGTAGGCTACAAATTCCCAGCGTACCGGCGCAGTGCTTGACGTCTGGTCGACAATTAGGATGTTGGGCTTTCTTTCGCCGGTATGGGCATCACCAGCGCCAACGGGTCGCGACTCTGAATTTGAGGGTGGTCTCGCGGCTGTGACGGCGGCTGAGGGTGACGATTTCGGTGCAATTCTGTTCCTGGCCAATAGCCCGCTCTCAATGGTTTGCCACGCCGTCAGCTGTGCGTGTGTCCTCGGATGCACAACGGGCTTGGCGTCTCGCCCCACGTACGGTTGGTTCGAAAGCACGTCATATCCGTGCACGTGGCTCTCAATGTGGCGTTCGTGGGCGTATCGATTCAGACAGAGGTCTGTGTCTCGGGCTTGCTGGTTCTCGCCGACCTCGCGCATCTTCGTCTCGTACGCCGTCTTCTTGATCTTGTTGAGCACGCGCTGATCCTTCTCGTTCATGGTGGCCAGCTTGGCAGAGTTAATGACGCGCTGGTTGAGAATGTTGTAGAGCCGTCCCTCGGAGAACTGCTCGCGCGGTGGCAGCATCAACACTCGATCTTTGCCGTGAATCTGCTGCTCGTCGTGTCGTCGAACTAGAAACTCCTTCTCGCGGTCCTCGTCAACGAACGTGATGCGAACGGGGTCGAATGTGCGTGTCTTGAAGTACTTTTGGGCTGCTATCCGCTTGGCCTGCGCTGCCTCCTGCTCGAAGCGGTCGTCGTGGCGGTCGTGATACCTTCACGGCAGTTCAAAAAATGTTAGCGCTAGATAAAATTTAATGCAAAGAAATAGGAGGCGTACTTGTTGGTGAGGATGTTGAACTCTCGGTACGGCTTGCGAGACGGCGAGGCGGTGGTTGAAGGTGGAGGCGGCCCACTTGTGCCGTTGTGGGGAATATTTGTAACTATGTTGTACTCGGCTGCGCTCTTTTTCCGATACGGGTGGGGCACCGGCTGCTTGTCCGTTGGGTCCTTGGCTCCGGGGTACATGGGAGCATTGGTGATCATGTGAAAGCGCTGTATCGTTCGAAGTTGCTTGGCCTGGGAAGGGAAAGACACGCGGGGGAATATTGGAGGTGAGCGTTGGTATCTTCCACGCTGCAGCAGCGAACACTGCGAGTCCTACCCGGCCCTTTTCGAGCGAGCGCTTCAGATTGACGCCTTCGCGCTGCTGGTAGCCCTGTTCCTTGTCTTCGTCGCGGAAGCGTCCCAGCACGATGTCGTACTCGCGTTCTTCGCGAGATTTGTCGTAGCGCGTCACGTGCTTCACCGGCTTTTGCTGCTCCGGCAGCCACGGCAGGACGGATTTTGCTGCCTGTAAGCGACGACCACCACAAAAGCAAGATTAACGTGCGTGTTACAATATCCGATACGACCATCGAGCTCTAGGTGGACTTGGTCGTACGTGGTAATTCTGCACATCTTCCGCCCACGTCTTTGCGTACGCGATGCGGTTGTTGCTACCGGTGGAGTGTCGACGCCCGCCACTGCTGTGCTCACGTCCTGGTGGGGCTGGGCCCGATGGAGGAAGATGCACATCCGCGGCTGGCGGACCCATCACATGAGCCATTTTGGTCACAACGCGACACTGACGCAGTGGGCCTAGCTAGTGTCGAGTCTGGAAATGATTCCAGCGGGTCAAAGAGGCAAGAGGCACCGACACCCCTGCCTTCTGACCTGCGATGGCCCGAAATAGGCCTGCATGTCAAAAAGTGCTGGAAGTGTTCAATTCAACTGGTTTGATGGACGAACTCAATCGAGCCGAACATGCAAGAACGAGGCGTGGCAATTATCTATCTATCTAGCATCAAGATCCTTGCTTGGTGGTGGGGGAAGCAGAGACCATGGCCACGGCAGGCGCCGTTTGAAGCTGTGAAGTCCAACATGACAGTTGTTCGGACGCAGGCGCCGACGCTGAAGCAACCTGTACAGAACTCTGCCTGAGTACCGAACGCCTGATATATATAAGGGCTCTAGGTTTATAAAGTGATCTCAGCGTTACCATAAAAAAGGCTGTACTGAATTAGTTTAGTTTAGAAGGACTTTGAGGCTTGCTTTGTTAATCAAGCCCAAGCGAAGCCAGAAGTGCTGAATTGTTTCAGCGCTGACCTTTGACCAAACGTGTTCGCACCACATCAGTGCGGTTAGTAGCTCTAATTTGTAAGGACTATCTGCTCCCTCTCCTAGTTGATCTAGTGCATGCATCATCTTTTCAAAAAGCACATACCTTTTGATGAAGTAGATTATTCCATGGTCCATTGACTGAAAATGTGAAAGTGGAAAGGTATAGAAGACCGCACAGGCAATCAAAAGCGCGCCAATTTTCAACTGCACAGCTTAGTACCTCTGGCCAAACAAAGGTATCCTGGATTTTTACATCAGTACCTTTGCCCATCTCCGTTCGACCAGTCGTTGGACCTTGAAGTATTAGTTATATGAGGTTATGTATTGTATACCCGTTCGGTATTTAGGCAGATTTCTGTACCACGCGGGACCGCGCTGTCCGGGAAATCGAGGCGCTGCTTGGGGCGCGAGAAAATTCCGTCACAGGTCGCCATACCACTCCGCATATGACGCCCACTATGCGCCCGACGCCGACGAGGAGTAGCTTCACACCCGCTCGCGCGGCTTGAGTCGCGGTCTCCAAGCGTGTCATTCGGCAATTTGCTCGGTCGGACGCACTGCTCAGCTCAGTTCCACGCCGACTTAACGCGAGCAGCTCAGGGCTCACTTCGTCAGCCCCTCTTGCCGCCGTATCCAACCTTTACACACCTCAACTCAACTCAATTCAGCGCAATCATCATGACTATCACCGAGTCAACACGGCGCCAGCTCTTCCAGACGACTAGGAACCGCCCGCAACTGATCCGCATGGACCAGATGCGCCATGCTCCGAGGCAGGGCAAGGCCAAGGCGGCGGCGACAAGTGCGTCACCCATTGCGCTGGGCACGTGGACTGTCGAGGAGCACGAATTGTTCCTCGCGGCACTCGAGCTGTACCCATCGGGTCCCTGGAAGCGCGTTGCCGAGTGCATCGGCACGCGCACGCCGCGCCAGGTCATGACGCACGCGCAGAAGTACCGGCAGCGACTGCAGCGGCGCGCAGCCAACGCCACCACCAACACCGTATGCGACGCTCCTCGCCCTGCCGTGAAGAAGGTGGAAGCGCGAGTCCTCTCTGTTGTCGTGTCGCCCATGCAGATACCAATGCCCCCATCTGTTGCGACTGGAGAAATCCAAGTTGAAGCTGGCATCTGTTTGATGAACGATGGTGCTCACGCCGCGACGTTCGCGGACGAACTGCCATCGAGCGGCCACTTCCCTCTCTTCGATGTGGACTTCGACTTCCTGGCACAACTTGCCTCTGACGCCCTGTTCGACAGCGTGGACGTGTCGCTGCCGGGGGCCGACCTCGAACCCCTGCAGCTGTAACCAGCTCCGCTTGCCTCACACCAAGCTCTCTATCTTGCGTAGATACATGCAATGGCCACCATTGCCTCAGTAGATTGAATTGCCCATACGTCCATTATCATACTTGCCACAATACACTAAATACAAACATTCATGAGCCAATCAAGCAAACGCCCAGGCATTGTCCAGGTGGGCAAGAATGTGCACTCGGCCAAAGTACTGGGCTGTACCGTAGAGGTCCTCAGCGCCCGCCAGCGTACCCGGACAATGCTCTCGGAGCCATTGCAACACTTCAACGTGGTCGTGCGCAATAGCGAACAGAGAAGCTTGAGCTGTACAGCTTTCGCCAGGGTGTGTACGAAGCCACTCCAGCATTGCAAAATCTCCTCTGGCGGCAGCAGCGTCCAATGCACGCGAGGTATAGCCTTCATTGCGGTTGTCGTGGAGAAACTGCACGACGTCCAGGTGCCCATTAGCTGCAGCGCCATCCATAGCGGTCGTGGTGCAGCCTTCTGACCGGTGTGCATGCAACCATTCCACCGTAGCGAGATGACCGTTCCTTGCCGCCGAATTCATGGCGTATTGGGTACAGCCTTCACCTCGATGCGTGTGCAGGAACTTCACAACTTCCAAATAACCTCCTTCAGCAGCGGCGTCCATGGCGTCCGTCGTGCAACCTTCGGCTCGATGCTCATGCAGCCAACGCACTATTTCAAGATGCCCGTTCCTTGCCGCGCGGTCCATCGCTCGCATTGAACATCCTTCCCAGCGATTTTCCTCCAGCCATTGCACGATATCGTATCGATTGCACTCTGCAGCTCCGTCCATGGCGGCGACTGTACAGCCTTCCATTCGATTGGCATGCAAGAACTGCACGACGTCCAAGTGCGACAGCATGGCAGCGCCATCCATCGCCATTCTGTTGCACCCCTCGGTTCGATTCGAGTGCAACCACTGCACCATTTGCAGGTGGCCACGCTTCGCCGCTTCATCGATAGCACGCCTCGAACAACCTTCAGCACGGTTTTCATGTAGATATTGCACGACCTCCAGGTGATTCTCGTACGCAGCCCAATCCATAGCATTGTGCGTGCAACCTTCACTACGGTGCTCGTGCAGGTATTTCACAACGTTCAGGTGGCCTCCTCTAGCTGCACCATTCATCGCTTGCGCTGTACAGCCCTCGCTCCTATTCTCGTGAAGCCACTGCACAACCTCCAAGTGACCATTGCACGCAGCACCGTCCATGGCATCCGTTGTGCACCCTTCGTTCCGACGTTCATGCAGCCACTTGACGACTTCCAAGTGTCCGTTGACCGCAGCCCCCACCATCGCCATGGTCGTACACTTGCTCTTGCCTCCCTTCCGAGCACCCTTCTCATGCAGAAACTTCACGACTTGCAAATGCCCACAACCAGCAGCTTCGTCCATTGCACGAGGTAGAACAATACACCCAGAGTTGTCGAACAGCCACTGCACCACCTCCAACCAGCCGTTCCTCGCTGCTTGGTGTAGCGGAGCAGCCGAGCACTCGCCCCCTCTCGCTTGAACCAGCCACTTGACCACTTCCAAATGCCCTCCACCCGCCGCCAGCGCGATTGTATCGGATGAGTACAGCAACTTGCACCACTTTCCCTCTCCAGAGCAGACTTGGGCGACCTTGTCGTGCATCCATTGGAGCAGATCCAAGTGACCGTTCGTGGCTGCGTGCTTGGTCGCGACCTCGTCCAGTACAGCCTGCGGGTAGACGTCTGCCAGCACGCGAGCCATCTTCACGTGCCCTGAGTCAGCTGCGACGCGGATCGCGCTCCTGACCGTTGCTAGTTTGGCCAAAGGATGGCGAGTATCCGCTTGAAGAAGGCGTTGCACCAAGTGCACGAAGCCGCGCTCGACCGCGCGGAGCACCGTCCAGTCGGAGGAGCAGTCGATATAGGCGGCCAGCAGCTGCACGACGTGCTCCAGCGCCTCCACTCGGGGGTTGGCGCGACACACGACCGACACACACACAGGAGCCTCCATGATGCTCGACGTTCCGCCGGGAAATCCTGTTGTGGTGGTGCAACCCACACTCTTCGGCACATTCAACTTGGAGCACGTTGAAGTTTACCTCGCTTCTAATTGGCTGAAACTCGGATCGGAATTACGCGAGTTCCCTCGATTTAGTGACGACAATCACTCTTTCCCTCTCCTAGTGACAAAAGCGTCATTTTCCCTCTTGCGAGCCACGTGTGGAGTGCGTATTCCCGCATTTCGACGAGGTCAGACGCTCGTAGACGTCAGGTGCGTTTCTCCCGCCATATTTCCGCCCTTCACTGCGCACAGGCTTCTTCCCTACACGCAGGGAATGCTGCTGCATCCCTTCGTGCGCTCTAACTCCCCGTAGAAGCCGCCCTATTGAACGTCCACCAGCCCAAATCTCACACCCGCGTTCTGTCCCATTACAGTAATCCGCAGAGTGAACTGCGCGCCATGGGGAAGCCCGACGCGCCCCCGCAATGGACGGGCAAGTCCATCCGCAAGCTGTCGCTGCACAGGCGCCGTGTGAACCCCATGAACCTGGGCTACGGCCTGGAGCACGTGCCCTTCCTCTTCCTCTACGCCTTCTCGCTCTACCACTGCTTCCTGACGGCGGGCGAGCCCTACGCCCAAGCCATGAAGGAGCTGGAGGAGCAGGGGCTCGTGATCCCCGGCTCGGGGGACGTCACGACCCCCGGGGAGGACGGAGGACTGGCTGCCGCCATGCTCTCCCAGGGAGTAGTGCGCGAGGCGGCAGCTGCTGGGCCCACCATCAACTACACCGCTATGCTGGAACGTGACGAGGACGGCCCGCCGCTGCCGAACCCGTTCCTGCCGGCCATTGTGCCGCTGCTGTACCTGCTGGGCACGGTCATGACCCACGGTCTAATGCTGCTGTTCCAGATCTGGTCGGTGCGCGTGAAGGCGTTCATCAAGTACACGCCCGTGACGTCTCTGGACGAGGCCACGTTCGTGATGGTGATGCCGCGCTCCTTTAAGGGCAAGAGCAGCATCGTCGAGATCATCCGACCCAAGCACGCTGATGGCTCGTCCGCGGGACGACCGTACTTCCTGTTCCAGAAGCACAAGTACGTTGCCGAGGAGGAAGCGGGGGACAAGGGAGGTGTCCTGTTCCGCAAGTTGAAGGCGCCGACGACCGAGACGGTCAAGTTTTACCTGGAATCCCGTGGTCTCACTTCGGAGCGCGAAGTCGAGGCGCAGCTGGACCTGTACGGCAAGAACGAGTTCAGCATCCCACAGCCGAACTTCGTGGACATGTTCAAGCAGCAGCTGCTGGAGCCGCTGACGGTGTTCCAGATCTTCAGCGTGTGTCTGTACATGCTGGATGAGTACTGGCAGTACTCGCTGTTCACGTTGGGTATGATTCTCATGTTCGAGGGTGTCACGGTCATGAGTCGTCTCAAGAACCTGCAGACTCTGCGTGGCATGGGCAACAAGGCGCGCGAGCTGTACGTGTACCGTGAGAAGACGTGGACGAAGGTGAACTCGGACACCTTGGTGCCCGGTGACATCATCTCGGTGAAGCGTGAAACTGATGGTGACCACGACAACATGGTGCCTTGCGACTGCTTGCTGCTGGATGGATCGGCTGTTCTCAACGAGGCAACGCTGACTGGTGAGAGTGTGCCTCAGATGAAGGAGGCTATTGGCACGAAGATGAGCCCGGAGGACCTGGCGGAGCAGCTTGACATGAAGTCTGGCCACAAGGTGCACGTGCTTTTCGGCGGAACTACCGTGATGCAGGCGGATACATCCACCGATGGAGCAGCTACGGCCGTCAAGAAGGTTCCGCACGCCCCGGACAACGGTTGCACTGCGTATGTGCTTCGCACGGGCTTCAGCTCATCGCAGGGCAAGCTGGTGCGCATGATTGAGTTTTCGAGCGGCAAGGTCACGGGCAGCTCGTGGGATGCGTATGGTCTCGCGTTCTTGCTGCTTATCTTCGCTCTGCTTTCGTCAGGCTACGTGCTTCGCCATGGTATTGCGCAGAAGGGAAAAATTACGTTTGAGCTGCTGCTGCGTTGCGTGCTTATCATCACCAGTGTGATTCCGGCCGAACTGCCCATGCAGACGGCCATGGCTGTAAACTCGGCGCTGCTTAACCTGGTGAAGCTTTCGATTTTCTGCACGGAGCCTTTCCGTATTTCGCTGGCTGGCAAAGTTGACATTTGCCTGTTCGACAAGACTGGCACGCTGACCACGGATCAGCTTACTGCTGTTGGTGTGGTCTGCGAAGACACCACCACGGCGACTTCTGCTGCCCCGAAGGATAATGTGCTTGGACATGTGCCGATGAGTGCCGCTAACTTGGACACCACTCTGGTGCTCGCGGGTTGCCAGTCGCTGGTTCAGATCGACGGCAAAATGGTCGGCGACCCGGTGGAGGAGGCCTCGATCCGTGCTATTGACTTTTCATACGATGCGGCGACTCGCCAGTGCCAGGCAAAGAAGGACCTTGAGCGCGCGAGTGAGCGTCGCTGGGGCCAAGGAATCAACCAGAAGGATGTCTTCGTGCAGATCATGCACCGTAACCACTTCGCATCTAAGCTGCAGCGAATGAGCGTCATTGCGAAGGTGCACCTGGGTGACAAGGGCATGCGTGTGCGCTCGCTCGTTAAGGGAAGCCCCGAGGCTGTTGCGAAGCTAATGCGCCCGGAGTCTATCCCGGCTTGGTACTGGCCTACTTACCAGAGCCTCGCTCGTCGTGGAATGCGTGTGCTTGCCCTTGCGTACAAAGACATTAATGGTCGTCCATCGGAGGCTGAGGTTGCTCAGCAGCCTCGTGCATGGGCTGAGAACGACTTGAACTTTGCTGGTTTCGCTGTGTTCCAGTGTCTGGTGCGGAAGGACAGCGGTGATATCCTGAAGGTGCTGAAGGACAGCTCGCACCAAGTTTCGATGATTACGGGTGATGCTACGCTGACGGCTGTGCACGTGTCGAAGGAGGTGGGCATTATTACTCGCCCTGCTCTGATTTTGAGCGAGAGCTCGTCGTCTGGCGACCCGCTTAAGTGGACTAGCGCTGATGATGACTCGGTGTTGGCGCCGTACAAGAGTGGCGACATTAAGATTCTGGTGAAGAAGTATGACCTGTGCGTGAACGGAAAGACGCTCATTGCAGCGGGTGAAGTGGACGACGTGATCTGGAAAAACCTGGAGCACATTCGTGTGTATGCACGAATGACGCCCGAGCTGAAGGAGAAGGTGCTTACCCTGCTGAAGACGCACGGTCACCACACGCTGATGTGCGGTGATGGTGGCAACGATGTGGGTGCCTTGAAGCAGGCTCACATTGGTGTGGCCTTGCTAGGCGGATTCGGATCGGCAAACGCGGATAAGAGTGTGACTGGCCTGGCGAAGTACCAAAAGGGCAACGTGGCAACTGTCAGTACGCGTGAGGATCTGATGAAGCTGCACGTGTCGGCACTCAAGAAGCGCCTGGCGCAGCAAAACGTGAACACTGCGCACTGCAAGGTGAAGCAGGATTACGTCGAGCTCATTCTTAGTGAGCAGAAGAAGAAGGCTATGGAGACGATCAAGAAAAAACAGCAGGCTCTGGCTAAGAAGAACCCGAAGCTGAAGGTTCTTACGAAGGAAGAACAGATGGCTGAGATGCGCAGGAAGCAAGAGGAGTTGGAGGCCGATGTGCGCGCGCGCCAGGCTCGCGGTGAATCGTTTGCTCGGATGAAAGCCATCGCGGCTTTCGCCAAGCGTGAGGCCGAAGAAAAGAAGAAGCTGCAAATGGAGCGCACCGGCTCCAAGGGCTTTGCGAACTTTGCCAACAATGCTGCTATGGCGCAGTACATGGACGACTTCGATGATGGCGAGGTGCCGATGGTGAAGCTGGGCGACGCGTCGATTGCTTCTCCGTTCACTTCTCGTGCTCCCTCCATTAAGGGCTGCGTTGACATTATTCGTCAGGGACGGTGTGCGCTTGTGACAACGATGCAGATGTACCAGATCTTGGCCGTGAACTGCCTCATCAGTTCTTACTCGCTATCGGTGCTGTACCTGGACAAGGTCAAGTGGGCGAACTCGCAGATGATGGCGCTGGGCATGATCTCGACTGTGGCCAGCATCACGTTGAGCCGCGCTACCCCGCTCGACAAGCTGTCACCTGTGCGTCCGCTGACGTCCATTTTCCATCCGGCTCTTTTCGCCAGTCTGGCCGGCCAGTTCGCGCTGCACCTGGGCTGCATGATCTACCTCACGAACCTGGCGAAGGAGTACACGCCGGAAGGCGATCTCACGCACTCGAAGCCTGGTGAGTTCCAGCCCAACGTCATGAGCACGGTCATCTTCCTTATCAATGGCGTGCAGACGGTGAGTGTGTGCGCGGTGAACTACAAGGGCCGGCCGTTTATGAAGCCTATGACGGAGAACCCGGGTCTGCTGTACTCTCTCGGCATCAGTATCGTGGGCGTCTTCTTGCTGTGCACGGAGCGCATGCCCATGTTCAACAAGGTGCTGCAGATTGTGCCCATGCCCGACCCTCGCTTCACGCGCATTCTGACCGGGCTGCTGACCCTCGAGGTGCTCGGCGCCTTTGCCTGGGACCAGATCTGTCTGCTCGTGTTCGCGCCCAAGATCTTCATCGCGTCAATGCGCGCTTTGACGTTCAAGGACGTGCGTCAGCTGTTCAAGATGACGGTCGTCTCGCTGTTCATCATCTACATCCTGGCCAACATCGACTACGAGGAGATCGAGCGCCAGCAGCAGTTGCTGGAAGAACAGCGTGCTGCTGCGGCCGCAGAGGAGATCAGTAGCTAGAGAAACAACCATTTGCTCACGTGATAGGGGTAGCTCTCGTGCTTGCGGAAGCAATTCATAGACAGCATTTCATCTACGGATATTCGATCGGACAAGCATCCAACCGGTTGGGCTAGCTAGTATAGCGTTTCTACTTCTTCTACGGATTAACAATTGATGCTACCCAAGATCAATATCCGAGGCAACTCCTGAACATGAACAATGAACGAAAGATACCGTGACAGCGATTGCAATGGCGTGAATGGAAGCTTACCTTGGTGCTGCAGCGCCATTCGTAGAATGAAAACCGTCCACACTAACAGGTGACCTTGTACAGTTCGAACATGAGTCTCCATGACAAACGCGAGGAGGAACAGCGGGGAGACTCGAAACTTTTTACGCAGAATGACGAGGAGACCGACAAAGCCCACGAGTTCGACCAGCGTGAAAATGAGGATATTCGTCACAGTTCCAACCAACGCGGTGAAAGGCACTGTCGTCTGAGCGTAGTAATCAGCCGCAGGTAGCTGGGAAAGTACCAGCAAGTACAAGGCATAAAGTAGTGGCAGTGCACACTCGACGTATTCGGCGAGGAGAAGGTATTCAGCATGGAAAAGAGCTTGAAGCATTTCCCACACCGCAGTTTCCGTCGACTTGTGTGACAAAGCTGCACGCAGTTTACCCGCTGAAATGGCGGTGTTGGGGTCCATGAATGTCAGCAGTCTTCTCGGACTTGACCCTTTTCTAGGAGGAACCCAGGGGCTAATAGCAGGAGCGACTTGGCTGTGCTTAGTCGGTTTTAAATTCGAACTAAGGACTTTTACTTCAATTGTCTGGCACTTCCTACCAGTACCATGTGCGTTCGAGGATAACTCTGGGTTCGCTGGGTATTCGTGGGTCGGTCGGTTGATGTCTGCAATTTCATTTAGCATTGCAGCTCTATTCTCTGACAATTGAAGTGGAAACGGTGCAAATACTCGAATCCGAGAGCTTGCCGTTTTGGACGCACGGAATTCCTGGAGCAACTTGCTCGTTATGGTTGGCAAATCTTCAAGGCAGTCGATAGTTGGTGTGGTAATCGACTTTCGTGAAACTCTCTTTTTCCTGGCGAAATTTACCTGGTGGAAAAAAGCGCGCACTCCAAGAATGACGTGGAAGCAGTCCAAACCGACCATCACGACTGTCGTCATTATCGACTTTGAAATCTGCATGCAGATACAGACGTAGTAGACATTGAAGACATCCACCGAGAAAACCACAATCATCGCAACGTATTCATGCATCCCGACAGCAGCCTTCGCGATAATTACTTTCGCAGTGAACTTGATGATTGGTAGCGCGAAAACAAAGACTGTCTGCTCGATTCCCGACATACGATAGAAAGCTGCAGTAAAGAGTGGGTAGGCCATTGCCACCGCTCCTTGAGTGAAGACAATCATCGCGTGAGCTTTTAGTTGACTTGAAAGGGTCGGCGAGCTCGCGATCTTGCGAGGACCGATGGCCGATAACGTAAATGCCGTGACAATGGTTACGAAAGGCCCCACAAGGAAAATTATCCCGAAAGGGACGGGAAAGCGCCACATCGCAGCGACTCCAAGTGCCAGCAATGCATACGCGACAGCAGTACCGACGGAAGACACCACAACGCCACCATTTGAGAGAGCTCCTGCCACAATCATCGCTTGGGTTTGCATGACGCCACCAATTGATATCAAAAAGCCGTCTAGCACCTCCCGGATCCAAAATGCGTAATTGGCTTTCCAACCTTCCGATGGGTCTCGCAGCGGGATACAGTCGATCAAAATCGATGCCAGTATAGCGGGGAGAGGGGTCAGGATGCAAACTGCAAGAACATGAACCACCGATGTGCGTTCATAGTAATCTCGGAATGCAAGTAGTCGCTCGACGGAGTATTTGCTGCGATGTCCAATCTGACCCAAGTGCCAGAATGCTCGACACGGTGTTAAGAGCGTCTCGGCCAGTTCCGCAAAGTAATGAAGAAGATTAGTCTGCATCGAGGGTGTGGTCTTGGATTGATAAAGCTTCATGTGCTATTACTTGTAGTGCGGCAACGTGGAGCGCACGCCGAGGCCTCGAAGCTTGTGTGAGATTTGCGTGTGCAACTATTTTAGAATTGTCCACGTTAGTCCCCCTGCATATTTTGGGATCGAAAGGGTGAGAATAACACAAAGCGGTAAAGATGGCGAAGTAGTGTGAAAGCGATCTACTCCCCAACATGGCCTTACAAGGGCCGCTGTATTATCCGGCCAGGTTGGTACTTAGCTTGTGGTAAACAGTTTTCCGCTGCCATTATCTGTTTTTCATGGCTCATTATAATCTCACACGTTGTCGCAATGCACTCCGGGCGAGTGTTGGTATACCTCTGTTGTCTACTGTAGGTGGATATCGGATGCCACTCCTAAAACATTTGCGCCGATAAAGTCAGAAAACAAACTTAAGCAGCATTCCTACAATTAGTGAACGTACCATTGTGTTTCAGCGGCATGCGTAGAATGTATACCGTCCACACGATCAAGTGCCCTTGTACCGTCCGAACATGCGTCTCCAAGACAAACGCGGCCGTGTGACTTTTTACTTCTTCTGAACGTCGCCAGTATGTGCGACGCTATCGAACCCTAGGGTTTTCATGAAAAAGAATTCATATAGCACGGCTAGAACTTGCCGACTGGGCTCCAGGCTCGAGTATATCGAGCGGCCGTATTCACATTTAGTGAGACTAGTGTATTTTTTGGACAAGTTTGTGTATCAGTGATAGTATGCTCAAACGGAGATACAAGAAGAAGCGAAGGCGGTGAAGCACTTGGCCGCTGCAGCTACATGCATCTTGGTGGCAGCAGAGGACTCTGTGGGCAGCGTTTGCAGATAGATAAATATCTATCTGCGGTGACCAAAGCAGAGGACTCTGTGGGCAGCGTTTGCAGATAGATATTTATCTATTTATCTATCTGCAAACGCTGCCCACAGAGTCCTCTGCTTTGGTCACCGCTCTTGTTGTCGGACCGGTGTATTTTTCGGACAACGCTAATACCAACGGCATCCTCCCAACGCCACCAGCATGCGAAATGATTCGTATTTATTCAATTTTTCTGACATGTGCTCATCAGTTCCACGGAAAGTGACCGAGTTCACAGTCGAAAATACCTCCGATTAGAATAATTACATCGAAATATTAACTGAAACGTTCGCAACAGCCAGAATTGTCCAAAAAATAGCACTGATTTCTAAGTTGCACGACGGTAACTCGCGAATATTTCACGTTTTTAGCCGGTACGCCTAATATTGGCAAGGAAATATTTAGATATTCTTTTCAAGTCCATGCATCGCGTATCGCTTTGAGCGAATCCTGGCCACATGACGAACAGGGCACCCGAAAAAATAATGTTCATAAAAATACATTCGAATTTTATAATTGAATGATTAATTTCTTGAAAGTGCTGAATTTTTGAAAGAATTCTTATCAGTTCCTCGCAACTTAAGTCTACGAAATGTTGATTTAGCTGCGAAATGTTGATTTAGCTAGTCTTCTGAGTCTTCTAGCTCACCAAAGGCATAAGAACGAAAGACTAACAGGGTTTGCAGTTGGAACATTACCCATTTTACCCAGAAGCTTTTGCTAATTGCATAGAAATTATTCTGGATTCACAAAAGATTTAATTATTAATTTCTGCTCGAAATAGGAAAGTATTAATCCAAGAATTGCATTCTCGGGTGCCCTGATGACGAATTCAATGGACTCCAGCGCGGCGCGTCTTGTGTCGACAATCATAGCTTCACAAGTGCCAGCATGGGTATGCTTTGTCACTTTATGTTGTAGGTCTTCGATCATGTCTATTGCAAACACAAATTCAACGAGAACCGTTGGCTGCAGCGTTGTTTGTGACGACTAGAAAGGGGCTGAAGTGGGTGTTGGTTATTGTTGCTCTAGGGAGCCGGAGCCGACGGAGGACCTGAGTGTTGAGTAGACGGGGGAGCAACTCGAGGCGTTGAAGGCGGCGTATGTAAAGGTAGGCTCAACCTTGCAGCGGCATGAGTCAGACGACCGAGACGATCAGCATTGTAGCAATTGGAGCTGCTGATTTTGGACTGAGACAGGGTAATTGTGCGCTGACAGTTGTGTGTGCATTTGTGTAACGGTAGGTGGAGCGTGCGATGAAGAGAACAAAGACGAAGTTAGATATTATGGAGACCAGTCCTGTCAAGGCGAGGGCGCTGTTGAACGAGCAGGTAGG
Source organism: Phytophthora vignae f. sp. vignae (assembly GCA_016169955.1). Taxonomy (NCBI): domain Eukaryota; phylum Oomycota; class Peronosporomycetes; order Peronosporales; family Peronosporaceae; genus Phytophthora; species Phytophthora vignae. The sequence goes on from JABJUM010000020.1 coordinate 849,814, forward strand.
GGTGTTGTATTAGTCAGACTGGGGTTGTCACGATCCCCATCTCCTCCGCGGTGTCTTACATTCTTTACCAGGGCGTAGCTCCGAAACAATTTAGCAGCGACAGAAGCCCCATTACCTCTTCTTTAGCGACCGTATCCTGGTCATAAGGTTAAGACACCAGGATAAACACGAGCTACCCCACATTAAATAAAAACTTCTGGATTCGCAACAGTCACAAGGACATCGACGTATACGACACTACCGAAAAACAGGATCAAAGTAAAATCATCAAGGTTCAGCGATAGGAATAGATGAAAAAATAAACTACACGTTTTTCGAAGCGCTGAGCTGCAGTACGCTGGAGGCTGTCCATTTCCTGTAAATATCAAGCAGCAACCAGACCGGTCAGCGGATGCGTGACCTACAATCGACCCAGTCTTAATCCAATCCACGTCGAATCCGGGCATGGAGCAGCGCTTTGCACTCCAGGGTCATGAAACGAATTCAATGGCGTCAAACGCGGCAAAGTACGGCCGCTCACCCTGGTTGTAGATCCACACGCGATCACGTCTTGTGTCAACAGTCACACCTTCACGAGCGCCCCACTCAACAAATTTGGTCACTTTATCGTGCAGGTCTTCGATGCTGTCCGACACCGACATCACTTCAATGACAACCACTGGTACGCATGGTAGATACGCCTTGTCATTTTTTTCTTCGGCCGATAGTCCATACCACGTTTGCTTGTCAATATACGAGAGGCCTGGAACGAACTGGTAGCGGTAACCTCGCGCGTTACTCGAAGATGGTGGCACGTTGAATTGGTATCCTTCGAGGCAGTGATTGGAAAAGATATATTGGTCTATACGCCGGATAAATATTGCAAGCAAAATGCAAGACTGCAGTGCGGTAGCAATACAAAATAACCAATTGCATGTGTCGCGCATATTGCAATACAATATTGCAGCGAAACTCAAAATACTCAACTGTGATCACTCGGCGGTTCCTCATTCAGTTCTGGTCACCTTGGCTTCTCCAACACGCCCCTAGCGATTGTCTGTTGTTATTAACAGCCCAGCACCCTGATATCGACTCTTGAAAATTCTGTTTCGTGTACATAATAAATGAGTATTAGCCATCTGTATACTGCAATATCTTACGTGCAGTAACATATTGCAACATGACAGAGTATTGCAGTGTAAATTGCAGTGAAGCAATACCCAATTGCAAGCGAGCAAACACTGCAATCCAAGACTGCAATGACGACAAATCACGCAACTCGCTGCCAATATATTTTTTCCGATCACTGCTCGAGGCAGCCTCCCCAGCGTTGGGGTGCTGTCTACGCCAATTCTCGGCTTGCCGAATCGCTTCTCGCTGCTCCGCCCCTGACGCTTTTGGAACCGCCAGCTCCTTCACGACAAGACATGGGGAATCATACTCGAGCAGCACGCGGCTTTCTTCCATCTGATTCAGATCTGGAGCGGGACTTCCCTGGGGTAGCCGGGACTCGCGCCCCATTTGGTAGCACGATCGGCGTATCAATTAGTGTCTCCCTCATCCCACGGTTGACACGGAGGATTGCAACTGTAAAAGCTACGCTCGAGAATGAAATCACGATCAGCATGCGATGTTAGGATCGCTCGCGGACAATGACTTTCGGTGACACCTTGGATACGGAGTAAAGTATTGGGGATATTCATGCGCTCGCTAAACGTCATTGAAATATCGTCGTGCGACGAAACTTGGGCAGAGTTCATCTTTAGTACAATCAATGGACCCCAGTGAACCCATTCGGGAATGTGCATTGAAAGCGGTACAGCACTGGTACGCGCCTCCAAAAGGGATTGAAACGGCTGCATCGAAAGCGGTACCGCACCTGGTACAGTCAACTTGCAAGAAGCACGTCATGCTCACGAACGAACTGTTACCCACCGGATTCTTCTCCCGAGGTATTTGGACGCAATTTAATTAAGCGCGTTGCGTTCGTCGGTGAGTTCCATTCTGCTTTTTGCGCGCTCAAACGCAGTTCAAATCCAACCAAACGAAGCGTCAACTCCAGCTTCGACGCGCATGACCATCACCAAGGTCGTCACTAGCGATCTGTTCGAAACGGGCCCAGCGAACCAGCGTCGACTGATCCGCATGAACCAGCGCTTTTCGGGGAGCACCTGCAACAGGAATCGGAGGGCGTCGACGATCGGGTGGTGGACGACCGAAGAACACGACAAGTTCCTCGAGGCCATGGAGCTGTATCCATCGGGTCAATGGAAGAAGATCGCACAGCATATTGGCAGCAGGAGCCCTCGTCAGGTCATGACTCACGCGCAGAAGTACCGACAGCGTATCAAGCGACGTGAATACCTCAAGACTCGAGGCAAGCGTGAACAACGGAAGAAAGTGGACACCGCTGCTTCCAAGAGTGAGAGCGGTGAAATCGTCCACAAGATCGCCGCGAACGTCGAATCCCCCCTACCTTTACTGCTGAAGCTAGAGGAGATCACGGTGGAACCGCTGCCGCTCTTTCAAAGCGGCGAGACGACCGAGTCACGGGCTGAAGACATCTCTGCAGCCGACGTGTTGCTGTTTGATGAACTCCGGCACCTGCTTGCTCCTGGTATTGGCGAGGAGCTGAGTGCTATGGAGCTTGAGTACATCGATTGCGACGAGTTGGTTGAGGTGCTATTGGACCCGGCGATCAACTGGGAAACCACAAGCGTGTAGCTCTCAAAAACGTCTTGACGCTCCAGTTCTATTGTTGCTCGTTTTCGGCCATACAGATCTCCCCGGCAAATCAAGAATAGCGATGTCGAATGTACCTCGCAGAGCTAGTACAGCCATGCAGTCGAGATTTGCGCTTCCTGGACGATATCTACTGATTCTAGTTAAAACGGAAGGGAGCATGTCTAACCAGCGGGAAGCAACATGCAAGTGCAATTTGTTAGTTAGAGTAAATGAAAGGATAAAAATGAACTTTAGATAAGTTATTGCTGTAGAGAGATGCGATCATGACGACAGGCGGCAGGGGCGGCAGTGCCTTGCCTTCAACGATGGGGCAGTACGGACACAAGAACTCCCGTAGAAGACCGTCCGGGCAGCGGTCTGCGACACGATGCTCCGTAACCAGATAAACTCTTCACTACATGTACAAAGTACAAACACAAGAATATCGGCGATACTGTATTCAGCAACACATATGTATTATATCGCTGGCCCCCTTCAATGCCGCGCTCTGCAGCCGACGGTACAAGACGAGGCGCTACTTTCCCATTAATTGAGTAATTCAGTACATTGGCGCGTCTGTCAAGCCCTTTGCAAGATTCGCAACCTCGCACTTTTTATTGGTCCGACCTTTCTTGATTTGCCGGGGCGGACTGTAATAGACCGATAACTTGCCTCGTGCACGTCAAGTTTGGAGCGAACGCGAAACGTGAAACTACCAAACAATTATTGCATCATGGCTCGCAACAAGGCGAGGACACCTCAGCGACAAGCTACGAAGCCTCACAAGCAGCGAGGAACCTCCAGCGGTGCTGCTCCTTTCCTTACGCTTGTGGTGCTGCTGCTTCTGCTGGACGTGCTCTTGACTTCTGGAACAAAGGCTTTGCTACCCCTCATAAGCTTTGTGGAAGCATATCCGACTCGGTTCGTGGCGTATTATCAGCCCAAGGTGGACGTGGTGGCAACAATGGTGCAGGATCTCTTTGACAGACTGGAGATTTCGGAGCAATTAAGCGAGGCCTGGGACTTCACCGCTGCGCTGGTCACTCTCGTGTGCGTACATCAGGTGATCGAGTCCGCCAGAACCACAGTCGCGAGTAGATTAAGGACTTCCACAGAAAAAAAAACCAAGCAGTCCTCAAACGATCCTTAACGCAGCCAACACTCGTCCTTTTCACACTGTTTTTCATTGATACTTGCAATATTTCCGTACGTCACGACTTACACGTTCAAAACCTCGATCTCCTAAGTGTTACTCCTCAATTACGGCTCCACCTCGGTAGATCTGCAAGAAGAGCCCCATGACCACGAACCCCAGCGAGATGAACGCGTACGCGACAAGCACGATGAGCGAGTTCGACAGGGGCTTCAGCAGCATCAGCACGATCCTCAGCCCCGAGTTCGTGTACGGCATGTAGCGCTGGGGTGCGTCGAACAGCGCGTACTTGATGAGCACGCTCTTCTTGTGGGAGAACGCGTCGAACGAGTACTTGCCGTGGTACGAGCCCATGCCAGAGGACCCTACGCCACCGAACGGCAAGTTCATGTTCACCGACTGCATGATGCTGTCGTTAACACACGCGCTGCCGGAGCTGGTTTCGGCCAAGACGCGCGTGCGCACCTTGTAGTCCGACGAGTACAGATACAGCGCCAGGGGCTTCTCGCGCTCGTTCACGAAGTCTATGGCTTCATCCAGCGTATCGTAGTACACTACCGGTAACAGCGGGCTGAACACCTCCTCCTGCATGACAGCGCTGCGCGTGAACGCGTCCACGTCCTTCTTGAAATTCAGCAGCGTCGGTGCCACGAACTGATCCTCTCGGTCCTTAGCGCCGCCGAACACGACGTACTCTGCGTCTCTCTCCAAGAACGCAGCAGCGCGATCAAAGGCCTTTTGCGAGATGAGGCGTCCATACGACGCACTCTTCTGCGCGTCCTCTCCGAAGAACGCAGTGATCTCTCGCTGGATGGCGGCCACGAGTTCGTCGCCGATCTTAGCGCTTACCAGCACGTAGTCCGGACGCAGACACGTCTGTCCCGCGTTCATGGAGGCCGCCCACGTGATGCGTCGCGCCGTGACAGCCACGTCGCAAGTCTCGTCGACAATGGTAGGGGACTTCCCGCCCAGCTCCAGGATCGTCGGTGTCAGCGTCTTGGCCGCAGCTTCGGCCACGATCTTGCCGATAGTGACGCCGCCCGTGCAGAGAATGAGGTCGAACTTCTGCGCCAGCGTGGCCTGCGTAGCCGGGATGCCGCCGTGCACCACGCGCACGAAGCGCGGGTCCAGGTACGAGGTCACGAGCTTGAGCAGCAGCTCGCTAGTGTGCACGCACGTGTCGTCCGAGGGCAGTCGCAGCAAGACGCAGTTTCCGGCGCTGATGGCGCCCACCAGCGACCACAGCGAGAGCTGCACCGGGTAGTTCCACGTCGACATGATGCACACTACGCCCAGCGGCTCGCGCTGGATGTACGAGCGGCCCGGAAGGTTGGCCACGTTGGTCCACACGCGCTCGGGCGCCGCCCAGTCCTCCAGCTCCTCCTCGTGCAGCGAGATCTCGCCACGGACTGGTGCCAGCTCGGAGATGAGCGTCTCGGCTGGCGGCTTGCGCAGGTCGTGGAACAGCGCGTCCTGCAGCTCGCGCACGTTCTCGGCCAACATGCGCCGCAGCTGCTTGAGCTGCGCCAGCCGCGTCTTGAGGTCGCGCGTGGCGCCGCTGCGGAACGACGCGCGCAGAGCGTCCACGGAGGAGGCGACGGCCTCGGCGGAGGTGGGGGGAACGCGCGGGGTGCTGTCGGCCATCGGGGGCAAAGAATGGAGTGTGGGCAATGTGGGGCGGGACGACGAGCAGCCGACGGAACTTCAACCACGTCACCACGTCATGCAAGCGCGGACATGGATACATATATCGACTTGGACAGGGAGGGGGTCAGACATGTCTTCATTCACCGCGGATGTTCATGTGCGTACACGTATCCGTCTTCTGGAGCCACTCGTTGCTGGTGGCGTTGGGAGGATGCCGTTGACAAGCAACGTAAGTTGGTATTAGCGTTGTCCGAAAAATACACCGGTCCGACAACAAGAGCGGTGACCAAATATCTATCTGCAAACGCTGCCCACAGAGTCCTCTGCTGCCACCAAGATGCGTGTAGCTGCAGCCGCCAAGTGCTTCACCGCCTTCGCTTCTTCTTGCTCAAACCCTGAAAATCATCAAACCCTAATGTGAAATTGTTCGGCTCAAATTCTCGGTTAAAAATAGCCGAAAAAGCGCATCTCTATTTTTGCGTCCGGGGACGAGAAGAGGTCGCTCGCTATCTTTGTCTTTTCACCTCATCGGCTCCTCCTCGCTGCTCAAGCTCCGCCCCACCGCAGACTCACTTCGCCCCTCGCCATGAACCCCAGCAACCCGTTCCAGGACCCGTCCGTGCTGCGTGCGCAATCGCCCGCGACCCCGGGCATGAACTTCTCGGCCATGTCGCCGCCCGCGCCCGTGGAGCCCGTGGGTGGCGCGTACCAGGCGGCTGGGCAGCCAGGCCAGCCCGGTGTACCCCGTCAGAACCTCATGGACGAGATCGGCAACCAGATCAAGGCCACCAACAGCCAGACGATCATCAAGGTCATGCGCCTGCTGAACCTGGTGCTGGCCTCGGCCACCATCGCCGTGGGCGTGCTGGCCTGGATCTTCGGCCAGGTCGACACCTTCCAGAGAGTCATCGCCGGCATCTACATCATGTACGGGGCGGTTGTTATCTGTTGTTGGAGGGAGTATGGCTGTTTGACTCACTTTCTGCTGTTGTTGCTGTTGCAGTATGTTTGGGTCGCTGCTGCTGGCGTTCGAGCTGCGCACGGAGAAGATCGACGTGGTGCTGCGCAAGAACTTTGGCTTCATGTATGGCAACAAGACGCGCACCATCTTCCTCGTCTTGTACGTCCGCTCGTGGTGATATTTAACTCGTGTGACTTGTGAGGATCGTGCACTGACTGGCTTTGTGTTCAACAGCATCGCTATCTGGCCGCTGTCGATGGGCAACTTCTGGCTGACGATCCTGGACGCGGTGCTGCTGTTCCTCAACGCCTTCTTCAACTACTTCGTCATCTCGCAGCACCCGGCCTTCTCCACCGTGCCGCCCGTGTACGACCCAAACCAGCCGCAGGCGGCGTACGCCCCCGCACCCCACATGAACGTGTAAGCAAGCAGACCAGCGACTCTCGAGCGCGCTCGCGGCTGTCAAACCTGCCCATTAACTTTTTATCAAGTATTTTTTTCCATTCATTATTCCTCTGGTCGAGCTGCATGTATCCATCTCTTCCTCCAAATGGCTACACTTTATCCAACATGTCGCACGTCGATACCCCAACCACTAAAAAAGCTTTAGAGCGGACCCCTTGGAAATGATGCAGGCGCCGGCGGCGACGGCCTCGTCCTCGTCGTCGTCCTCGGGGCGCAGCAAGATCGAGCGCAAGAAGGCGCGGCTCAACCGCCGCAAGATCGCGGCGGAGGCGGAGCGGGACGCGCTGGCACGCGAGGCGGAGGCGGCGCGCGTGGCGGCCATCAGTCGCAGTCGACTGAGGCGTCTACCGCCGTGGCTGCCTACGCTGCCCTCGACCAACAGCGAGGACGGCGCCGTGCTGCGGGACCTCAACGACGTCTCACGCCCGGTGTCGCTGCGCGTGGGCGAGGAGATGATCCGCTACTGCGCGTACACGCAGCGCGTGGTGGACGCGGCCCGGCAGCACATTGATGCGGCCATTGCGCACATCGCGGAGGGCGTGCGCAAGATCTGGCCGCACGCGTCCGTCATGTGCTTCGGCTCGTACTCGACGGGTCTGTGGCTGCCCAGCAGCGACGTGGACGTGGTGGTCATGGGGCTCTCCAACACGGAGGACCGGGACGTGCCCACGCGGTTCGTGCCCGACGGCGTCAAGGAGCTCGAGCAGTTGGCGCGGCAGCTGCGGCCGCAGCGCAGTTGGGTGCAGCGCGTGGACGTTGTGAGGGGCGCCAAGGTGCCCGTCGCCAAGTTGATCTTACGCCGTGGGAGCCAGAAAGACGGGGACGACGCCACGCTGCTGCGCGTGGACATCTCGATCGAGAACCTGCAGACAAGCCACGGAATGGAGGCCAGCAAGCTCGTGCGCCAATATGTGAGCGACCTGCCCTGGTTGAAGCCGCTGCTGATGGTGCTGAGGCAGTTCTTGAGGGAGAAGGCGCTGAACAGCGCGTTTACTGGCGGGTTGAGCTCGTACGCGGTGACGCTGCTGGCGGTGTTCATGATGGAGATTCAGAGGCATCAGGAGGAAGAGGACGAAGAGGAGGAGGGCGTTAAGGGTGAAGGGGAGAAGGAGACGGCGGAGCAGCGGGAAGCGACCAAGCTTGGGCAACTGCTGCTGGATTTCTTGGAGTACTATGGCACATCGTTCGACTACTTCACTACAGGAATATCGCTCAAGCCCGAAGCCTTTGGCGCGTACCCTCTAGCAGCACACTTGTCGATCGCAAACGGCCTGCCTCTCATGCCTCAGCTTGTTATTGATGATCCAGTGTACAAGAATGGACAGCACAACGCAGCCGCGGGAGCTTTCGCGCTCGCTCGCGTCGTGGCCGCGCTAGAGAATGGCTATTTCGCCCTGTGGTTTCACCGACCGACCCAGTTTGCACCGACACCACTGTGTCAACTACTGCACTGGTCTGGCCACCAAGCACGGGATGTAAGCAATTCTACAACCACGACCAAGTAAGGATAACGCGGCTAAAGTGCTGGTAGGATCATCGAATCCGGAAGACAATCACGAGCAGGGATCATGTGCGACGTTTAGGCCAAGCCGATCGTATTTACTGGTCAAATAGATCGAGTTCTAGGACATCAATTCCGTCGCAGAAGTTGTAAAGTCGGCGGGCAAATAGAGAACAGGGATCGCAAAGAAGGAATGCCTTGAGTATTAATTGAATTGCTTCCGCGTACAGGGTAGAGACTATGCATTTGTTTGATCTATTAGTACAGGGTATAGACTATGCATTTGTTTGATCTATAGTCAATGGCTTTTGTGCATCATGGTAAGCCTGCCCTCCCCCTTGGAGGTTAGTGCCCAGCTTCTTCAAGCAACAGCGGCAAGATCATACTGACTTTGTTTGTGTCTGAATTGGATCCACTTTATGCCCAAACCGTCGACATTGTCAGCGATTTCGACACGGCAACTACCCGACAATCAATTCTCAACTTCACGCTAACCTGGGCGAAAGGCACAGAAGGCCTCCAACCGCGCAGCGTCGCCTTATGTCGCTTTCTTTTTCGAAAAGCAAGCGATGCTATTGCATTCGTAATGCTTCGGGATCCACAAGCTCGCTGTGTTGCCGTACAGTACTCGAAAAACACGTCTGTGGTAAAGTGAGTCGAATACCAGAGGAGAAGCGGTGATTTCCATGGCTATCAAGAGGTTCACTGAACGGGATCAGGTGGTCTTTGTGTATCGCGCACTCACGGAAGGCTTGCTCTGATGAAACTGGTTGGTTGGCTGGTTGTTCGTCGTCAGAATGGAGAAGTAACGCAAAATGTGTTTGGCTTGACAATTCTCGAAAGCTACGTATGCATTTCACCAGTGCGCTGTGGTGTCCAGTGAGTAAATCCGTCTAGCAAGTGGTGCGTGAAATAACCAGTTTGCTCGACAGAGTGGCTTTCGGGCAGCTACCGTGGTAAAACAAACGCAAGTTAAAGCATCTTTGACCTCTCCGAAGGAATACAAGACTCTGCAGTTGTGGCAGTGTAGGGGGATTCAACTTCATGCTTGCACATACGCTACCCGATCTTGAATAATGCTCTTGGTAATCTAGCGATTTCTTAAAGAACGACTAACACCGAAGTACACTGTAATTTGTATTAGCACGAGTATAAATCTCGATACCGACTGAGGTCGCCACCTTCTAGCAACGACGGCGAACAGCAACCTTCGGCCAGGGGGTTGAGCTTAGTCGATGAACCAGACAGGAGAGGTGCTTCGATATTCCGTTTGCAGGTTGCTAGAGCTTAATTTCAGTAGATATCTTTAATCTCCTCACGACTGTGGTTCTGGCAGACTCGATGACTTGATGCAGGCACACAAGGGTGGCTAACGCAGTGGTAAAGTCCCAGGCTTCGCTCAATTGCTCCGACATCTCCAGTCTGTCGACAATATCCTGTACCATTGTTGCCAACATTTCCACCTTTACGCCACGAACCGAGTCGGGTACGATTCCACAAAGCTTATCAGGGGTAGCACAGCCTTTGCTCCACAAGTCAACAGCACGTATAGCCCAAGCAGCCAGGCCTCCGAAAAAATAATATCACTACCGCAATTGCGGTATTATATTTATTATATTGCGGATTATTGTTTGTCGCCGAAACCAATACAATAGAATACGGAGGCAATAATACAAATATATGAGCCGGAACCTGCCAACCTGTAGTTGAAGACGATTAAGCAGCACAGGTGGACACGGGGTACTGTAGAACACGTTAGAATACATGCAAACGCTTATTTTTCTAATGTGAGAGTCTTTATGCGGTCACACAACGAAAAATATGAAAGTCAACAACATTTCCTGAGGGATTTTAAGCTCCAGCTGAAGCCCTTATGCCGTTCACAATACATTGATTATTGCGGTACTACGGATTATTGTGTTGGAACAATATTGCCCTAGGTATTACTGACACGACCTTGATTTCCGTATGCGGGGTATTTATTTTTCGAACCCCTGCACCAGAAGCGTCAGGAAAGTAGCAGCACCACTGGGGCTTCCTCGCTGCTCTTGGCATGGTAGCTTGTCGTTGGGGTGTTCTCTCCTGTGTGTGCACCATGGAGCTGAACGAAGTGTCTGTTAGTTTCACGCCCGCTCCCAGCTTGTCGTGGCAAGTTACCAAACCCAAAGTTACATTGGACAAATAGCGGACAATGAGCAACAACAGTTGAAGGTGATGTGAGCTACACACTCAAGTAATCGCTGGGTCCAATAGCACCGCAACCAGCTCGTCACAATTGATATACTCGAGCTCCGTAGCCCTCGAATCATCGTCAATTCCAGGATTAAGCAGGTGCTGGAGATCATCACAAGACAGGAAGTCGGCTGGAGACCTCCTTCGCCAGTGAATCGGTCGTCTTGCAGCTCTGAAAGAAGGACGGCGGTTCTAACGCGATCACCTCCATCTCCAGCAACGAATTCAGTCTACTGCGATCTCGTGAATGACGTCACGGTTCTCACTCTTGCAAGCAACTTTCTTCGGTTGTTCACTCTCGTCTCGAGTCTTGCGTTTTTCGCGCCGCTTGATACGTTGTCGGTACTTTTGCGCGTGGGTCATGACCTGACGAGGGCTCCTGGTGCCAATATGCTGCGCGATCTTCTTCCATGGACCCGAGGAATACAGCTCCATGGCCTCGAGGAACTTGTCGTGCTCTTCGGTCGTCCACCACCCGATCGTCGACGCTTTCCGAATCCTGTTATCACCGCACCCGGAAAAGCGCTGGTTCATGCGGATCAATCGACGCTGGTTCGCTGGGCCCGTTTCGAACAGGTCACTAGCAACGACCTTGGTGACGGTCATGCGTGTCGGAGTTGCTCTGGGTTGGTGTAGTGACGCTGTGTTTCAGTACGCAATAGGCTCATCGACGCCCCATCCTTGCTTCCAAATATCCCCGGGAGAAAAATCTGGTGGGCAACTACGCGTTCATGAGCATCGCGTGCTTCTGGCAAGTTGACTGTACCAGGTACCGTACCGCTTTCATTGCAGCTGAGCCAAGTAGACTTCAACGTCTTCTGTCCATTTCGGAGGTGCTGTACCGCTTTCAATGCAGGCGTACTCCGGAATGGGTTCACCTTGGATCGAAGATAACCACTCGCAAACTAACGAAATTTCACTGAGGATGTTGGACTGTAGCGATGAATGGAGTTGTCAAATCGAATGCAAGTTGGTCGACTCGTCAAAACCGGTCAAAACCTTCATGTGATGTCTAAAATTCCCACGAGGGGCCGTTCCTTCCATTCGCACCAGCACTCCCGTCACCGCTTCCAGTTGCTGGCCCCCCGATGCCCAGCCACCCCAGGGAAGTACCGAGTCGTCCCCGCCCCAGATCTGAATCAATTGGTGGAAAACCGCATGCTGCTCGTACTCCAGTATGATTTCCCGTTTCTTATTGCGGAAGAAATGGCGGTTCCAAGTGCGTTGGTCACGGAACAGACCAGCGTGATTGGGCAAGCCTGGCGTTGGGAGGCGCAGCACCCAAACGTTGGAGGATATATCGGCGATAGCCTCAAAGGATACCAACTCAATAGACTGGATTCTTGTCCCGTGTACCGAACACTACAGTAGATCAAAGTAAACTCATCATGTATTGCCAGGTTCACCGTGACAGGAATATATGAAAATAAACTACACGTTTTTCGAAGCGCTGAGGTGTAGCGCGAGGCGTGTACGAAGAGGAGGTGTCTGCTGCAGACTATCCATTTCCTGTAAGCATCGAGCGGCAACTGAACTGGTCAGTGGAAGCGCACAAACCCTTGTCTGAATAATACAGCACCCATACCTGCTCGTTCAAAAGTGCCCTCGCCTTGACGGGACTGTTCTCCATAGCGATATCTACCTCCGTCTTTGGTCTCTTCATCGCACGCTCCACCTACACGAATACACGCACAACTAACTGTCAGCACATACTAACCCCGTCTCAGTCCAAAACCAGCAGCTCCAATTCCTACAATGCTGATCGTTTCGGTCGTCTGACTCATGACTTGCGAGAGCTTGGCGCTGGTGATCGCAATGGATGACGCCGTCTGCCAACAATCACAACCACCCGACTTCAATATCCCACCACTTCCCACTGCAACACACACCCAGGCTAGAGCCTACCTTGACATACGCCGCCTTCAACGCCTCCAGCTGCTCCCCCGTCAGCTCAACGCCCAGGTCCTCCGTCGGCTCCGGCTCCCTGAATCAGCCACAACACCCATGTCAGCCCTCTGTCCACTCTACACAAGCAGCGCTGCAGCCAACGCACGTCACGAGCACATCCGCGTGCCGCTTGCGAGCCTTGGCCAGCTCCCGCCGCGCATTGGCCGCCGCCATCCTTGGCACCTGCAGCAACAAATATCACTCTCACATCAGCCTCTAGTTACTGTCATAGATAGTATACTATCGCTTGTCCGTACTCGCTCGCGGAGCTTCTTGACCGCCGCCTCCTTCTCCTTGAGCTTGGCTTCCATCTCCTTGAGCTTGGCCGCCGTCTTCTCGTCCACTGGCGCCACCTCCTCTGCAAAAGTGTAGTATATATATGAGGGGCCATCACTCCTATGCATATGATTTCTAGTACGCCTGTATGTATTACGTTTGTCCTCCGGGTTGTACTTGCGCAGCGCCGCCGCGAAGACCGTGGCGCAGAGGTCGTTCACGTGCGCGCGGAAGATCTGCTGCTGCGCCTTGGACGCCGACTCGCACTCGCTCAGCGCCGCCTGCGCCATCTTCTCGCCGCACACGCGCTGCGCCTCCTTGATCTCCAGGAACGAGTAGCGTGGCGGCGGCGTCTGCTCCTCGTCTCCCGCCATGTCTTGATGGAATTCAAAGTGCGCACTCCTCCGAGTGATGGTCATTTGTGATGTGGCCCACACAGTTTACGGCCCACGAACACGTGTGCACGCACTATGTCCGGCTTGATTTGATATCGCACAGTCAGACTTTCGGTCGCGGAGTCGCTTGTGCCACGCCGCACTCGTCCGCTCGGTCGGTCGTCCGCTCCACTTCCTCTTCGCTCTCGGTACAAGACGCACGCGACTGCACGAAGCCCCAGAGGGATCACAGCAGCAATAGCAGCAACAACATGAGGCGCCCCACGGACCCTGGCGACGCGCCGCACTCGCTCTCCGTCTTCGACCAAATGGTCTCGTCGTCCTCCTCGGGCTTCGCGGCGTCCACGGGCCCCTCCTCGGCCTTCAACACGCCGCAGATGACGCCGGCCACGCCCCCACTGCACGCAGTCAACGCCACCTCAAGCAGCAGCGCTACGGTCGCCCCCGGAGCTGGGGCTGGAGCTGGAGCCAGCGGCGGCGTGCTGCTGCTGGGCAAACTCATGCGCCGCGACCGCCGCCTGTTCACGTGGAAGTGGCGCGACTTCGTCCTGGAGCGCACGCGGCTGCAGTACTTTAGCGAGAAGGGCAACCGCAAGGGCGACATCCCGCTGTCGCCGCACACGCCCATCACGATCCGCATGATCAGCGAGCCCAAGCCGTTCGGCTTCCTGCTCTTCATCAAGGACACCAAGCTCACGCTGGCAGCGGCCACGGAGCGCGAGCGGCACCAGTGGATCGACGTCTTCTGCGACGTGTTCCACGCCAGCGTGGAGCAAGCGCCCGCGGACAACAAGGCGGAGCGTAGGGCCCGACCCACGTACCTCCCGATCCCCGACATGGGCGACGACGGAATCGACCATGACAGCAGCGCCAGCAACTTGCTGGTGCACCAGAGCAGCTCGATGACGAGTGGGGAGATCGGTGAGAATGGAGAGGGGGGCGGCCACTCGACGCCTGTGATGGCGCACAACCTTCTGGACAACGAGCACGTGGGCAACTTGAAGCGCGACTCGTTCGGAGAAGACGTGATCCCAATCCTCGAGTCCAGAATGACCTATGGTCCCTTGAAGGAAATGTACTCGAGGATCACGTTCCCTCCCAGTTTGGCCAATGGAGATCTGCTGGTGGGTGTTGGTCCCATCGTGCGACGCATGGGCTGGACGGACGAGCGTATCCTGGCTGTGGGCATGTATATCGACCCGGAGACGGCGGCGAAAGAGCTGGAGAAGTTTCACGGGCGTGTCGCCAAGACGCTGCACGGTGATCAGCAGTTTTACGACCACCTTCTCTTCCACACGACGTTCAGACGCAGCTTCGTGGTCACAGCAAGGAAGCGCGTGTCTAAGTCGGTGTTGACAGCCCTGCTGCGCGACGAGTTGGCTCCGCGTATGGGGCCTAATGCTGCTGCGCTGCACACGTTCCTGGGATTCATTGAGAAGTCGTTGAAGAAGGCGGAATCTATGGTCATGCGGATACACGAGGACGACCGCTTTGAGTACCGACTACGCGGACAACTCTACCCGCCGATCGCGTCGCACGCGCTTTGCAAGTGCATCCAGGCTCTCTTCTTCGACAGCAACTCCATTCAGCACGATGCAAAGCGTGGACTCATTGAGCGCTTGCCATCGCTGTGGGGCGGAGAGGTGCTGGACGCTCAAGACGAAATCTTCGGCAGCCTCCATGAACGGATCCAAGGGATGGATAGCGAAGACGAAGACGATTCTGAGTCCGACGATGACGACGACGACGATGATGATGACGATGATGACGAAGACGACAGCGAGGCGGAAGACCTTTTCGGTACTGCTGAGCTGAGCCACGACGATAACAACCGTCAGTCTCACCAGTCTCGCCAGGAATCGGAAGACGAAGAGGTTAAAAAGGTCGAGGAGAAAGCGCATGATGAGACGGAGGCTGAGCACTCCGCCTCCGTGCCGAAGCCTCGTAAAAACAGTCGGTCGAGGAAGCACAGCCACACTGGCCCCCCGAAGATTCACCGGCAGCCTTCGACCAAGGATGAGTGGGCGGAGTATGACGAACAGGAACTTGAGATGCTGCGCCGTGAGAGTCGCAGCCTCATGGTGCACTTCGGTCCGATGGTGGACCGAGACAGCAACGTTATGTTCAACGGGGACTTGGTGGTGGACGGCAGCGCGTTGCTTGGAACATGGTCGCACCAGTTCTCAGTCTCGCCGGAGGCGTTTGACCAGCCTTACGCTTCCCACCAATACCGATTTACGGTGGGCTTGTACGTGGACCCTGGTGCTCTCAGCGAAAGCCTACTGAAGTACAAGGGGCTGTCCATTGGTAGCATTGTCCAGGACACCGACTACTTCCATCGATTCTCGGCTGGCAAGTTCCAAAAGCACTTGGTATTCAAAGTGGACATTAAGGTGAAGCTGCGTGTACTGCTCGAGTATTTCGATATGCGCTTCCGCTCGCTTGCAAACTCATTTGAGGATATCAAGACGCCGTTGGATAGTATGGTGTCTCTGTGGGACAAAGCGCAACCTCAGGAGCAACACCAGCAGCTCGAGCTGTGCCCGAAGGATGAAGCTCGGTTCTCTATCGACCCTGAAGGTAACATGGTTCTCCGAGTAAAGAAGCATGGGTCTTTCAAAGACGACAAGAAGCACAGCCACTCTATTGTTTCTACCACTTCTGTAGCCTCCTCTTTCGAGGAGGTTATCGTTCACGCTGGAGGGAGCACGGACTCGACCGCGACAACCACCACCTCTCGTACTGGTTCATCAGCCGAAAGCACTCTGTCCCATGTGAGCAGCTTCCGTGGGAACACCGAGCTGGAGATGACGCTGCCTCCTCCGCCGTTCCATTTGGCTTTGGAAAGCCTCATCTTCGGCTTTCACGCGATGGATCCATCGGCTCGGACCCAACTCATGGAGCGGGTACCGAGTCTCCTCGACCTCGCGCGTGATGACCTCGTGCACACCTACCACGACGAAATCCAGGCGTTGCGGGAGAACTACAAGCGCCAGAAGCCCGAGAACCGCGTGAAGGTGGGGTACCTGTCCATTTCATTCGAGAAGCGCAAGATACAGAAGACGCTGGGCATTGGAAGCTCCAAGGAGGTGACTATGGTGCCGTCGCGTTGGTCCAAGCGCTGGTGTCGGCTGGATGGAACTCTGTTCTCGTACTATTCACACAAACGCTCACGTAAATACCGGGACATGATGGAGTTGACGCGCTGCGAGGTCGTGGAGATCACGGCAAACAGCGGTCCCGATGTCGCCCGGTTCGCGTGGGAAAAGGGCGAGAACGACAGCATTCGTATCGCGATCATCAAACCGAATGGCGAGATTCTGGCGTTGCGCACGGAAACCATCTACGAGGGCGAGGAGTGGCTGGAATCGCTCATCGACGCGAGCAAAGTGCGGCGCCACGCGGGCCCGACGGACAATTGGTCGTCCTGGGACGCCAACTTCTCCCAGCTGCGGAGACGTAGCAGTAGCACCCGCGAGCTGCTGCCCAACAGAGGCGGCAGAAGCGGCTCGACCGCCAGCGCGCTCAACAGCGAGCGACGCTCGAGCGTCGGGCACGATTCAACGGCCACCGACCGCAAGTCCCATGGGAACGCTGCCTCAATGACCAACCTGACCCCGAACGCCGAGGGTGATGATGACTTGGACGACGAGGATGTCGACGGGTACGATAGCGACCAGGACCTGGTCGAGAAGGACGGCTCGCTGCTCGCGTGGGTGCAGGAGGACCCGCGTCACGCCGTCATTGCGTTCTTGCTGGGTCTCATCGTGTACCTCGCGTCCGTGATGCATCGCCACCAGCCCGTTCTCGTCAGCAGCGCCGAGCTGCCGTAAGCTTCTTGTTGCCAAGTGGGCGACGAGGAGAAAATGCCGCCGCAAATGATTGAATGCATCGTACCTTTAGACTGACTTGGTTGTCTTCACCGAGTTTCATTTGATCTTATAGTACACTTCTGGCGATGAAGAGCTTCCATGCAGACAGACTCGGACTCACGCGTAGTACTGCGGCTGGTAGTAGACTGCTCGTCGCTGCGCTTCTTGCGAGGCGTAGTGCACGGGTCCTCCCCAGAGCGCGTCTTGTCCAAGCGTTGGCAATTGTCGAATGGGTCCACCGGACTTTTGGACGCCCGGGAACCTTCGTTCCCACAGACTCGTGCTCCTGATGGCAGCGTCGTCCTGCTCCTGTTCTACCTGGTTGTCGTGACACGACGGAGCCTTGCTCTCGTCTAACTGCTGCGGTTGCTGCTGTTGCTGCTGATCGGGCTCGTAGAACGCTTCGGGTGCCGTCGAGAAGTCGAAGGCGTTGAAGCCCACGTGCATCTCGGCGTCCGTCGCCCAAGTGGCGTCGTCGAACTGGTTGCTGCTGACGGGAGGGACCTGGTGCTGCTGCTGTTGCTGCTGCTGCCGCCACTTGGCAGAGATCTTGCGGGTACGTCCGTCCTCCACGTCCAAGTCCTGGACCTGCGGGCTGGGCGTCGCGTCCGGCTGCTGGCCGCGACACAGACGGCGGTGACGCGCGCGGAATCGCTCGATCTCGGCCGCTTCTTCACCGAATTTGGGGCCGTCTGACGAGTAGAACTGGAACATGACGACGGCGGCGGCGGCGTTGGCTGTGGGGGCACGAGGAGGAGGAATGCGGACTGATAGAGACGACGACGACGGAGGCGGAGACGGTTCAAATCTGGGCGGAAATCCGCTGCGCGCGGCCGTTTCTTAACGCTCTCGCTGGGCAGCGAGATCGCGCGCCGACTATTCCAGGCGGAGTGCGAGGCGGCGGCGCAGCGGTGACTGCAGCCACTGAACGATAGCGCTGCAGAATCGGGAATGAGCGGGAAGATGAAAGACCGAGAATGAGCCCCCTGCGACGTCGAGCAGGATAACGCTCGAAGGTGCGAACTTCGCACTGCGAAGGAAGCGGTGCCGGGAGGTGGAATTGAGACCGGTTCTTTGTCTCCTGGGGCTTTCGGGCTTTCGCCAATCAACGCCGGCTTTGTTAGATTGTCATACTTCGAGGGTGCATATGCTGGACACAGGATCGTCATCGCGTTGATCATCTTGGTGGGTTTGTCTAGCTCCGTGAACTTGTCTGGTGGTCTCCTTGTCAGCCAGTGGTTGGCTGCAGGATAAATGTCGAGTTGAGTTGACGGGGTAGTGACCATTGCGCTTTTTACTTTGGTGGCGGCAAAGTTCGTCGAGCTGGCCTCGAATTGTTATAGCCCGATTGTGAGTTCGGGCAAGCTTTCCTTGTAGCTGTCGAGCTGTCGCGAATTCGCACGTTAAACGTATCCTGCTGCGCACTTTGACTCCGCTGTCGGGGTGGAATTTGCTCATTGGCACGCCGCCAAGCTCCAGAAGCCCCAGTCCTGACCAGCTACTGTACATGTAGTGAGATAAAGGCTCCAGTTCTGCATTGGTAGCACACGATGAAAGGCCACGTTACGACTCAACTCCTACTGACTTGTGCAGCATTGCAGAGCAACTGCAATTTGCAATCTCTGTCCCGTACAAACTCTACAAACTCTATGGTGGCGCCAGAACTACGAGCCCACGAGTCTTCCTCGCAGGCTGCATGCACCGATTTTATGAGTTGGGGAACTACATGTAATACCGGCGAGCAGCATGGTGCTATTTGTCGAGAGAATGCGCTTTGCTTTGGCTAAGTGAGACCGTTACGAGGCACGTTGAAGTTGAAGTGACCTGGCCAATCATGGTCGACATAAGTGTAGCCATATCCTTTCACACATCCGTTTTGATTCCGCTGTCAATCGTTTACACTACGAGCTGGACAAAAATGTACCGGTGTGGCTTTCCTGGCCTCAAAGTGACCACCCAGTGTCCACCTACTGCTTAGTACCACAGCGCCTTGTTCCAGAAGAGGCTCTTCGCGTTGGCCAGGTCGTCGTCGGCCACGGTGAACGTGTCGTTGAAGACGATCTCGGTGCCCACGCTCGACTCGTTGTACTGCGGCCAGTAGATCTTGTCGTCGGGCCACATCGTGTTCGGGTTGCCAGTGATCACGAAGGACAGCAGGTACTTCTGCATCATGATGGCGATTGTCGAGTTCACGGACGAGTCCCCGCCGGGACCACCAGCGCCAGCACCACCGCCCATACCCATGCCACTGGAGCTGCCCATACCGCCGAACGAGCTTCCCTCCGTAGCCTCACTGCCAGCAGAAACTTTAGCGTAGTACGAGCTGGCCGAGTCAGTAGCCTGAGTGCGACGCGAGGTGCTGGAGCCCGTGGACAGCGTGTACGTGCTGTACCAGTAGTAGCTCTGGTCGGCTCCATGCGTGGCCGAGCCGAGCGCCACCTCGGCGTTCCAGGTTTCGTTCTTCAGAGCGTTCGTGAGCGCCAAGTTCTTGGCGGTCAAGTCGAGCGACTGCTTCATGTCAGCGAAGCGCAGTCCAGCGCTCGTGTAGTCGGCCTCCGGGTAGAGCTCCAGCAGCTCGTCAATGACGTCGTCGGTAATGGCCGGGAAGAAGACGCGAAGCATCGTGGGGATGTCGTTGGTGTCGTCCACGCCCGAGTACGCCTGGCTGTTGGCCTCGTGCTGCTCGTGCGAGATCACGCACGGGCCGGAGAAGTTGAAGTGGCCCTGGTACAGACTGGCCTCGTACGTGTCCGGGATTATGAAGCCGTCCACGCGGGGCTGGTACTGGTACGTGTAGTCGGACACGACCTCACTGGCAGCGTCCTGGAGTATGCTGAAGTCCACGTCGCGCATGCAGTTAAGGTGTCCGCCATCGCAGCCTACCGCCGACGACACGTTCTGCCAGGATTGCTCGGCGTGGTGGTGGCCAGCGCCCGGGACGAAGCCCGGCGACATGATGTACGCCTTCTCAAAGAGCTGCGGGGCGTTGCCGCCAAAGCGCGTCATCTGAAACATGACCTGCGAGCCGCCGGCCGAGAATCCGACAGCGGTGACGTCGTTCGGGTTGCCGCCGAAATTGCCAATGTACGTCTTGACCCACTCGAACGCGCGCGTGGAGTCCCAGACCACCAGGTTGGCGGCACCGCCTTCGTGCTGGTACGTCGGGCCATTGCCGAGACCAGTGATACCCAGACGGTAGTTGTAGGCCACAAACACGAAGTCTTGGCTCAAGTCGAAAAGCCCTTCGGGGGTGTTTTGCGACTTGGAGCCCGCCGAGAAGCCACCGCCGTAGGTCCACACCATAACGGGGAGGTTTGTGGCGTTGGCGGGGGCCCACACGTCCAGGTACAGACAGTCTTCAGTGGAAGAGCAGTCGACGTCGGCATCGGCGAGGTTCGTTCCCGTGTTGGTCTCGTTCTCTTGAGGTGGCAAGTCGGGCGCGGCGAAACGCAGATCGCCGGTCGGTACGGCGGCAAAGCGGATGTTCTGGTACTTGTAGTACCCGACAGTGGTGTTGCCGCCGACGGCCTGGACGGTGGTGGTAGTCCAGCTCGACGGTTGGCAGCGACGACGAAAACACCGGTGCTGCTACCGCGGCGGCGATCGTCAGAAGAGCGTACACGTGCATGGTCGTGGCAGTCTTGGAGTTGGTTTCTCGCTTTAAGGTAAAATGAAAAGTGATGATCGTGAGCTACTTGAGCCGGAGTCACGACTATCGAAGAGCAGAGCGTGCGACACCGGATCCAGGTACGAGCCCGCGAGCGGAGAGGTTTGGCGGGGATTGGATTGGAAGGCGTGGCATCACTGCGGACGCTGTTGCAGTGCTTACCACGCGCACTCCTGCACCTGTTGATACCTGCGAAGTGGCTCCAAACGGGGCTATCCAAGCGCCATCCGGGATCCCGCAAAGCACACGGTCAAGTAATGAATACGTCAGCCCAGCCAATTTGTATGGTGACTCACCTTAGGTGAGTGTTCCAAGTAGCGAAAGAAATTGTTCGTTTACCGCACGTGTACCGAGACTTGTGAAAGCGGTCATCCTTGTGCTTGTCGATGAACTCGACCTCTTTTCGGCGAAATGGACTCTTAACGTTAATCCAGGACTCGAAACCAAGCAGTGTCATTGAAAGTCTCCCAAGCCGGTGACTCTGCTCCGATAGCTGAAGCACGCTCGCGTGGCTGAGAGCCTCCAGCTGGTGCCAAACCGATAGAACAGTCATTCGGGCGTCATCCCCAGCCCGCATTGATTGTTCATCACCAGCGTTCGAAGTGATGAACAGCACTGCCAGCGATTGCACGCCTCGATCATGTGACGTGCGAATATGTGGTACACACCAATCCGTATATATGTATACACTGTATACGTCACATTCTGCTGGCCATGGCGACACCGACGACCCCAGAGTGGCGCGGCACGAGCGACCACAACGTCACGGAGACGGCCTTCGACGCCGTCAAGTGCAAGCTGTACGTTTCTCCACGCGCAAAATTATCACCCTGTGCTGTTTTTAAGTCGTGATCCGTATCACAGCCCCCAGCAATAGTCGCTAAAGTCAGTGTATCATTCGTCCCCATGCCAACTGATACAGCTCTGCAGTGACGCTCGGCTACTTTGAGGACCCATTTCTGCGCTTCTTCGTGGAGAAACCCACACGACGCATCCCTCTGGTACGAAAATGGGGGTGAACAGGACATCTAGAGGGGGTTTAGCGTCGAAATTATGGTGTCCAGGTGCTTATTTGACTCGATTTCGACGCTGACTGCTGCAGATCCATCGTGGTTATTACTTGCGCCACGTTGCTATCACTCACTGCGTTGAGCTCTTCCTGTCGCAACGTAAGTTTCCTCGGTTGTGGGGTTCTGGCTCATTTTTGACTGACACTTTGGGGGGTATTTGGTGGAGTTTAGATGCCAAGTCGGCTCAAGTGAACATTGTGTCGTTGGGCGCCGGCTTCGACACACTGTTCTTTCGTCTCCTGGAGCAGCGCGCGTTTGCTGGGAAGATTTCCTTTGTGGAGGTGGACTGTGACGCCATCGTGAGGGCGAAGGCGAAGCTTCTGAACGACGACGACATTCGCGCTGGTCTGTTCCCGAAGGACGCGGACGATCTGTCTGTCACGTCCGCTGATGATGGCAAAGTGGCATGGCAGTGCCGAGTGCCGTCTGCAACGTACTCGTTGATCTCGTGTGATCTTGGCGACAAGGAGAGGCTGGACACTACGTTTACTGCTGCTGGGGCGGATCGTAGTCTGCCCACGCTTGTTCTCGCTGAATGCGTTCTGGTAAGGATGGACGTTCGTTTGTGTGCTATAGAAATAGATGCTTGTCTAACTGATGCTGTCTTTGATAGTCGTATCTGGCGCCGGAGAAGGGCACGGCGCTCCTCCGTTGGGTCGCTGAAGCCTTCCCGAGCAGCTCCATGACACTGTACGACCCCATTGGGCTCCAAGCAAGTGAAGAGAGTGATGACAAGCCCACCACCGATTCCGACGAGAAATCCTCAATAGAGACCAGTGCGTTCGGGTCAACACTGCAGCGATACTTTGCTGTGAAGGGCTGCACGCTTCGCGGCGCGCGAGGCTTCCGGACTGCGGCTGATCACGCTCGGCGTCTGCTTGCACTTGCTCACTGGCAACGGTGCCGCATTCTCGACATGAACGGTGTCTTCGCGGCCTGCACGACCGCAGACGAGAAGCGCAGACTGGCAACACTGGAACCGTTCGACGAGTTCGTCGACTGGTCGCTCTGCAACGCCCACTACGCGATCTACCTCGCCGACAACTGCAAGGACAACGATTCGGACGGCCTCCAGTGGACGTCGCGGTTTGTTCCCCGCGAGCAGCAGCACCGCTACCTCTTGACAGCTAGCGCCGCGCAGCAACAGAAGCAAACCGAGGTGGTGATCATCCGGTCGTTCCAACACGATGACCGGAGTACCGTGCGCTCGCTGTTTGAGAGCACGCACCTGGAGTTTGCTGAGGGGTCCCGAGCAGTGCGTCAGTTCGTGGCGAACCGCCTTCGAGGCCCTAGCGGAGACATGTTCGACGTGCAGCAAGCGTTCCATACTCCTAATGGCGCGGGTCAGATGACGAGCGGCTTCTGGGTTGCTGAAGTCGGTGGTGAAGTCGTCGGCTGCGTGGGTGTCAAGCCACTGACGACCGACGAAGGTCAGCAGACCGCAGAGCTTTGCCGACTGAGCGTCTCCCCCGCTGTTCGACGTCGTGGCGTGGCTTCGGCCTTGGTGAGAACTGTCGAGGCTTTCGTGGCATCATGCGGCGCGTTCAAGGATATTCGTCTCGAGACGATCGGCGCCATGGAAGGAGCTCAGCAACTGTATCGCGCTCTCGGGTATACCGAGCAGAAGGAGAGCGAGAAGCAGCACAGCTCCTTCAAGCTCGTGCGTTTCCAGAAAACGCTATAGGTGGCATCAAGCCTCGGGGTTGTTAACCCCCTATAAATACAGGAACAACCATCGCTTGTTGTCACGCTGAAGCAAAATGCAGCAGCCCCAGGCAGCTCTCGAAGAGCGGTACGCTGCGAGTGTAGCACAGTCTAATGGCGCTACGTTGGACTTGTCGTCTCTTGGATTGACTGAGCTTCCGCCGCTAGATGAACTAGCACAACGCTTCCCACGCCTCAGCCACCTGAACATTCGTCGGAACGCGCTGCGCTCCTTACCCGACGGTTTGGCACGAGCATTCCCACACCTTACAAGCCTGAATGCGAGTGACAACGCCCTCGAGGAGCTGCCAGCGAGTTCTATCGGCGCATTGCGCTACCTCCAACGCCTCAACGTCGCGCACAACCATCTGCGCGAGCTTCCGATCGCGACGTTCGAGCGCCTCGATGCCCTTGACGAGCTGGACGCGCAAGCGAACCTCATTGAGAAGATATCGTTCGACAACTTGGACGAGAAGCTGCCGGTCGGCGCTGGACTGCGGAAGCTGCAGGTGTTGCTGCTAGCGGACAACCGACTACGCTCGATCGACCCGACAACGACCGACGTCCTGCCCAAGCTGCGCGTCATCGACTTGAGCGGCAACCCGGAGCTCTCTGACGCGCCTGAAAAGCTGCGTCGCCTTCACGAGCGGAACTTGCTGCTCCACTCACGCGCCAAGCGCCGTGAACTCATCACTCGCGCTCTGAGTATCCGCAAGGCGGTGGCTCAAGCTCTCGCTACAGCGCCAGCTCCAGCAGCGTCACCGACGCGGATCAAGTAGGCAAAGAACTGAATGGTAATGAAGCACTCGAGTGTATTAGATTCCTTCACTCGTTGATTCCAGCAGCTCCTGGTCACTCGCTGACCCACCACGGCAGGAAGGTGGCGAAGTGGATGAGTCCGGTCTGAGGGTCTGCTAGACTCGCAGCGGCGACTGCGAGCTCCTCCTCGTCGAAAGTCTCGCCTAGATGGAAGCAAAGCGCGTCCAATTGCTTCGTCGAGATGGCGCCGGTGTGAGCCTTGTCCAGCGACAAGAAGACGGTCTTGAAGGCCTCGAACCGCTCGGAAGAGAGGCCAAGCGCAGCGAAATCCACGTCGTAGCCGGCCATCTCTATCTCCTAAAAAATTTTATCTGCCGACTGTTCGTTCGTTCAGACGAAGCCGCCGGCCACGGGTCTTCTACAATTCTCATCCGACTCGAGCAGGCGGTTAAGTTCCTCCATGACCTCGTTCGCCGACGGTCGACACTCGGGCTTCGGGTTAAGGCACGCGAGCGCCAATCTACGGACATCTTCAGGACAGTCGAGCGTAAAACTCGGCTGCAACTTGCCACTCACGACGAGACTCAAAATGTGGATGGCCTCCATCTTGTCACCGTCCGATGTACGCGCATCGTAGAAGGGCAGCTCCCCCGTGTCGAGCTCAGTGAGGACGACTCCGAGGGAGTAGACGTCGGCCTTCTCCGAGTACTTGTACCCCGCGAGCACCTCGGGCGCCGTCCAGTAGGCAGTGCCCACGCCGCTCGTCATAGTCTCCTCTCCACGGCGCAGTCGACTGACGCCAAAGTCGCTGAGTTTGGCTCCGTAGCTGTCGTCGATCAGCACGTTCTTGGACTTTAAGTCTCGATGCACGACTATCGGCGCTAATCCGTGAAGATACTTGAGGCCACACGCGATGTCTCGAGCGATCTTCGCCTTGTGCGAGGCCCAGGAGAACTCGTTAGTATCAGGACCCTCACGCTCTAGAGCTTTATCACTGTGATACTGCAGAACTTGCTGTAAGTCTCCGCGCTCCATGTACTCCATGATCAGCAGCATGTTCTCAAGCGTATTCCAGGCAACTCCCAGCAATCCGAGCACATTCGAGTGTGCGAAGCAAGCCATGAGCTGAATTTCGGCTGCGAAGACCTCGAGGTCGTGGAGTTGGCGACGGCGTTCACGCGTCAGGCGCTTGACTGCCACGATCTCTCCACGCAGGCGTCCTACCCAGACCTCGCCGTACGCGCCCGCGGTGATCTGCCGCACCAGGCTCACGTCGACGAACGGAACTCGGCGAGTCGCCACTGCCAAGTCGCTCGTGAACTCTAACAGAGGACTCACTGTCGATGCAGTAGATAGATTCGTCGAGGGTGAGCTGCTCGTCGGGTCCGTGAAATCCGACGTCAACGTGTTGCGTGGACTACTGGTACCACCTGACGCGAAGCTCGTCAAGCCAGCGGTTGTGGCCTTGCTAGGGGAGCGAAGATGGCGGTGGTGGGCCGAGCCTTCGTGAAGATAGAGGCCGTCCACGTCGATGAGGCCGTCAAAGCTCCCTCTCAGCAGCACCGTGTCGTACTCCTCGCTGCTTCTTTCGTAGTGGTTCTTCTTCATCTGTTTAGCTTTCATCGGCGTGGGCATCCAGGCCTCCCACTTGGCATCTTTCTCGAAGATGGACGCGTCGAGGATGAAGTCGATGTCGTCCATCATGGAGAACTCGTCGGAGGCGCGTCCGCCCAAAATCGCGCGCTTTTGCTCTAGGAAATCCTCCGTCTCCCGTAGTTTCGCGCGAGTCTTCTGCCAGAAGACAAACACTGCTATCAACACTAGCAGTAGCAGCACCAGCGCCGAGATAGTCGCGGGTAGAGCAGCTCTTTGCCATCCCGAACTCTCACTAACTTCAACGCGTGTGGCTTTCAGGAGCTCGAGCCACTGCGGTACTATCTCGCCATGCTCTGGCGAGCACCAGTCGGATTCGTCGGCCGTGCTGGCGTCGTAGGCCACGCACGGCACCGTCATTGCCGGCATGACGCATTTCCCGTAGCTGTTCGGGTCTCCCGTGAGGTGAATGGCCATGATAGTGTAGTTGGTCCCTGCGTCGGTCCATTCGTGGCGCTGCATCTCGCTCACCGGCACCATGTCGTCCGTGCCGCCGTCAGCCCACATGGATCCGTGCACCGGAGTGATGCCGTTCGTAGCGGCGCAGAGACTAACGTTCCCCATCTGATAGCCGCTGCAGTACAACGACTGGTAGAAGATCTCCCCGTTGGGCGACGAACATCTCTGCTCTTTACAGCCCGTACTTCGGTACGCACTGCGCGTTATCTGCAGCTCCGACATCTTCACTCCGCACTTCGTGTACACTTTAACATAGCCCAGAGCCGCCGCAGCCACGTAGCCCATATCCCACACAACTGCTTGTTGCAGCATCGCCGGGAGATCGGAAAAATCTAAACCGAACTCGTCCTTGACGTAGTTTACAACTTCTTTAAGGTCGGTCGTGTCCGTGATCGCGTCTGCTTCGTCTCCTGCTAGATAGCGTCGATAAAACTGCTGGGCGAAGTCCGAATGAGTCCCGTCGAAGGCGTATCGCTCATCCAAGTGCAGCGTAGGAACGGTGTCTCTGCTGCTACTGGAAGCTTCTGCTAGCCGTCGCCGAAGCTCGCTGTGACGTGAATAAATAATAATGTCTTTAATATCTCGAACGCTCAACAGGATCAGCGTACAGACACAAAGCCCAGCAGTGAATAGAGCTGCAACCAGTAAAGTCTTCGTCCTCCTTGAGATTTTCCCATCAGCTGATCGTTTTCGAGGTGGAGAAAGTGAAACTTGAATGTGTTCTTGAGACCGGGACCGGAGTCGGAGACCTGGAGACTTATCGTTCGTTATGTCGCTGTTGCCGCCTTCTTCGAGCCGCGAGAAGCTCCTGTGAGACTGTCGAACTGGCAGCTTCATTGAGCTGCACATGCTCAGGCCCGCTATGGTGGACAAGTTGTCACCAAACGTGTCGAACGATGGTGGTGGTGGTGGTGGAATGATACCAGAGGCAATTCGTGTCAAAGTGAGCGATTTGTACGCTTCCAACGAGGCTTCTCGGGTCTTATCGGCTTTTATTATAGCCTCCTCTTCCAGGCCGACCACCTGATTGTCCACACGGAAAAGTATGCGATCTCAAGTCTTCCTCCCAGTGAAACTGCTATTCGAAACGGATCTAAAAACATAAGATGCTGGAGGGTTTGAAAAGGATTTCTGGGTCGTGCGAGGCGGGGAAGCTTCAAGCCGTATATGGCCAGTTGTTGAGCCTTTGCGTCATCTACTTTGGCAAGCACAAATGCGGTGGGATCTCAGATGAAGCGGGGGAGCTGCTGTATCATACGCTGAGGTTTTCCCTCCCCCGTCAAAAAGTCGAGATCGTTCCGCTAATGGCGAAAGGCTTGGACATTCCAGCCGCTACTGGAGCTGCAGCCGTGGACTAATGCAATGCAGAGTGAAGCAGCGAGTAACAATCGTCTTGAGCTCACAATCTGACGGACCAGATCTTGCTTGGATCGGGTTTTGAAGTGAAGGAACTACCGAATGGAAATCGGCTCAAGTTGCTTGTTGTCGTACGAACAAAGCCGCGCATGAGCGCTTGTCTGTCTGAACAGCCTCATGGGAGTTTAGGCTACATTCTGAAGTGGTCCTAGTGGGTATCACCTTCGTTTTGCATAGCGTTGGTGAGTCGTTCCTTGGTTCGCCCAAAAACTGCACGTCAATGTGTCGATAGGGTGAGTTGCAGTTCGCGTACCTGCACTGTCCTGCACTGAGGACCAGGATGCAGTTTTACATGGCTACAATGAAAATTATTGATCATTTCGCCGCTTGTACTACGCAGGATAAGTTGCTAACTATTCCTGAGAATCCATGGAGCCAACAGTATGCGTAGCTAAGATGTCTACGTTTCCACCTCAGCCGATTACCCTCCTCCCTGTGTGTGTGGCACCTCGCCGTTCTGGGCGGTGGAATTACTGGAATTACTCGCTGGCACAGGTTCAGAAGAATCGCAACGCAAAAATAAACCTCCACACCAAAGGCAACGATAGGGTGACAATGAGCTGGCTTAAAGGATCAAGGTGGAACGGGTTGCTCGACGCCTTGAGGTCCGTGGACGAGACTTTGAGGGAGCGTGTCAAGTGTGTGCAGGCCGTTGGGCGCGTCGGAGTTTCGCGTCGCACTGCACCGCACCGTTAATTATTATCACTTTGGAGGACTAGCCCGCACTGCCACCTCCCTCACACAGAGCGCGCCGTCCGCAGCAGCTTTCTAAGCCACCACCACCACAACAACAGCAGACACAATGATGCCCAACACTCGATCCAAGACGCAGTCGAACCTGAACGCTCCCCCGAAGGCGGACGGAGCCAAGCCTGGAGGTCGGTTGCTCCACAACGCGGTGTTCTCGCGTCGGAGCTTGAGTAGCAATGCGCTCGATACTGGCGCCAAGAAGGCGTCGCCCAAGAAGCCGCTCGCAGACCTGAACCCGACGAACCCGCTCGCGAGCATCGTGCACCAGGCCGACAAGAGCGGCAAGCAGCAGCCCATTCTCGCTGGCGGACGGCGCATCGCACGCGAGGGATCGGCGGCCAATGGCCAACAACAGGGAAGCTTCCGGAACTTGTTCGCGAATATCTGGTCGGCGCTTGGAATCAACGAGCAGCAGCAGCAGCAGGCGCTCGACAAGAAGGCGCTGGGCAAGTCGTCGCCGCCCAAGCCGAAGGCGGCAGCGGCGTCTGGAACCATCGAGCTACGCAAGAGCGTCCTGCCCCCTCTTGCGCCCGATGACGCCAACAAGAAGTGTTTGGTGCTCGACCTGGACGAGACGCTCGTGCACTCGTCGTTCCGCCCCACTACCAACCCCGACTACATCATTCCCGTCGACATTGACGGCACGATCCACCAGGTGTACGTCTGCAAGCGTCCGGGTGCCGAGGAGTTCCTCGTGGAGATGTCGAAGTACTACGAGATTGTGGTCTACACGGCCAGCTTGAGCAAGTACGCGGACCCGCTTCTGGACAAGCTGGACCCGGAGAACGTCATCAAGTACCGACTTTTCCGCGAGCACTGCGTGCAGTACGAGGGCAACTACGTGAAGGACCTCTCGCTGCTCGACCGCGAGATCCCGCAGACGATCATCATCGACAACTCGCCCATGTCGTACATTTTCCACCCGAGGAACGCCATCGGCTGCTCCAGCTTCATTGACGACCCGAACGACCGCGAGCTCGAGTCCATTTCACGTTTCCTGGCCAAGATCCACGACGTTGAAGACGTGCGCGACCACCTGCACATCTGGGACGCCAACTATTAACTTTTTGACCCGCACCCGCGCCGCGGCGACCATCTATTACGCGTCTGCCGGCTATTTCGTTACGATATTTCCCACTATGTACTTAAGAACTAGAGTAGAGCTTTAGATCTATAGAACCATTTTTCTCAAGTGAGACACCACAATTACTAGTTTAAGACAATACAGATTTTGAACTCATTCTACTAGTTTTGTCAAATTATTTGGTCTCTTTTTTAACGCGCAAGGTCTTGTTAACAAACTGTGATCAAGTGGGCGGCTCACTCATTGTGGGTCTCGTTTATGTTGCTCCAACAAGTGACTTCAGCGTTTCCGTCTAATTTATTAATATTGCCGTCATAGATGGACACTTTTTATATGCGTTTGCGTTAAAATTGAATCGAGCTGAAAAATATTATTTGGACATCAGTTCGATGGAGGGAAAGTCTTATTTTAATAGGTAGACGCAAGAAGTGGGCTTGAGACCGTCTTCGATCCAAGCTGTAAGTGTATTCTCCGTTGCAATACCTCAAGCCCTGCAGGAGATGTGGGGCTCAGACAACGGCCCAGAGTGTCCTGAAGCTCTTCAGACTGTCTAGCAAACGTCTTCCCAACGCTATTATTGACTTCATTCTAAGGACAAGCGATGGTATCGCCGACGTGCTCCGGAGCTATCCGACGGGTGAAGTTCTGCAGCGAACCTCCACCCGCTGCCCGGGACGGGTAGCCGAACTATGGATTTCACGTTGAGGCATGCTTAGTACGATTCGGGATAAGTGCACAGGCTTAGAAGAGTGAAACGCCTCGCAAAAAAGCACTGTCAAGGACCGAGACATGGATGTGTACGGGTGAATGGGTTGCCGGTACATCGAGGTCACCGGACGAGATTCTGAGGATGCAAGTTGTGTCAAGTGGGCCATGGTGCCGTTGATCCGTTTGGGTTTTCGGCTCGCGACGCTGCCGTTTACTTTATTATCACATTTGAAGTCAACCTCCCACCAACACACCACCAGCCACACCACCCACACCAACACCGTTCGAGCCTCGGAGTCAGCAAGTCGCGTCCATTCCAGGGACATAGGCCCCTTTTCGGACAGGACTCGAAGCGTACCGGTACGCAGCGCCTTCAACCCACCACGACCACCGCAACGACATCAACACCGACGACAATGATGCCAATTGCACGATCGAAGACGCAGTCGAACTTGTGCGCAGGTCCGAAGCCGAAGGGGGCCCAGCCCGGCAATGATGCGATGTTTGCGCGCAGAAGTGTGAGTATTAGTACTCTCCGCAACGGCACAGGGGGTGCGCCACCACCAACGCAGCAGCTCGCGAATCTCAATCTGGCCAACCCGCTGGCTAGCATCGTGCACCGAGCCGACAAGAACGGCAAGCAGCAGCCTATACTCACAAGCGGCCGCATCGCCGCCCGCCAGGGATCCAGTACGAATAAGGTCCAGCCCCGGGGAAGCTTCCGCAACCTGTTCGTGAATATCTGGTCGGCATTCGGCAGCAACGAGCAGCACCAATCAGTGCCAGCTCTGAACAAGTCCAACCAAGAACAGACGTCCAAACTGAAGCCGCCCAAGATTGGGGCAGCTGGGAACAACGTCATCGAGCTGCGACCGAGCCTCTTGCCTCCCCGTTCCCCTGACGACTCGGATAAAATGTGCCTCGTACTCGACCTAGATGAAACGCTGGTGCACTCGTCGTTCCGACCCACGCCCAATCCCGACTTCATCATCCCCGTTGAAATCGACGGCACGATCCACCACGTCTTCGTCGCCAAGAGGCCTGGGGCCGAGGAGTTCCTTATCGAGATGTCGAAATACTACGAGATTGTCATCTACACGGCCAGCTTGAGCAAGTACGCGGACCCCCTCCTCGACCAACTTGACCCGGAAGGCGTCATCAAATACCGACTGTACCGCCAGCACTGCGTCCAGTACGAGGGAAACTACGTGAAGGACCTTTCGCTGCTGGCACGTGAGCTTTCGCAGACGATCATCGTCGACAACTCGCCCATGGCGTACATTTGGCACCCGAAGAACGCCATCGGCTGCTCCAGCTTCATCGACGACCCGAACGACCGGGAGCTCGAGTCCATTTCACGTTTCCTGACCAAGATCCACGACGTTGAGGATGTGCGCGATCACATGCACATCTGGGACGCCTACTATTAGATACCGCCGAGCAGCAACCAACCATTTTGGATCAATCGGTTATCTTTTGCTATGTATATATATAATTTTAAAAATTAAACAGTATGTAATATATGTAGAGCTGTAACATCGTTGCACCATTTTTTACAGTGGCAAACAACAGCATGGAACTGCTGCTGGCCGCTATCTACGTTTTGCCCTCATCGGTCGTTTGCACCAAATCTTCCTTTCCTCTCGCAACAAAAAAAGAAAAATGTAGTGAGGAGATCTTGTTGCAAATGTCGTGTCAAAAATGACCAGGTAATTTTGCATGTTAACATTATCCACGCATTGGTAAAAAGATCATAATTTTGGTTCTGTCTAGGTCCACTGTGGTGCTACTCCACTTCAATGTGGTGAAGTAATTTGCGAAGTAGCACTAACATAATGTTCCTTAGCAAAACTTAGTTCAGAAACAATACGCAAAGCAAAGCGGTGTTTGCACAGCCCAAACTGGTGATTGGTGTTTAGCCTGACGGCAACGACACCCACAGACAGGACTCCACTCGCAATTCTGCATTCACAACCAACGCCGCCTCACTCCGCCGTCATGACCCGCTCCCCGCACACGCCCTCATGTCCTTGCTGCCTACAAGGCGGGAGAGGACTGGATGCTGGTGGCTGCACATAGCGGCATGCCACCCACCACTGCACGCCGCCTCGTCGCCAATGGCCGCGTGGATTCGCTCCCTCGCGGAGGAGCGAGAGCGCAATACGTCAAGTGTACTCCCGAGATCGAGGCAGCGCTCGAGGAATACATTGACGAGAACTGCACCTACACTCTCGATCAGCTGCAAGCGATGGTGTGGCTAGACTTCCGCGTGAACCTGAGCACGTCTATAATCAGCGATAAGCTGGTTGGAAAGTTTTACACGCTCAACAGGTAAGCTACTTTGCAGTACGTTGTCGTAATATTATATCTGTTGATTAAATATTGATTGTTTGGCTTGTGCCTTAGGTTCGCGTGGAGCCAGAGACGTGCAACGACCCAGTGAATAAGGCTAAACGCAAAACCTTCGCCGAGGAGCTGCGCAAGCACATGCGTGCTGGCGACTTCATCGTCTACTACGTTGAGACGAACTTCAACGTGTACTGCAAGCGTACACAAGGAAGGGCGAAAAAGGGCAAGCGCGCAGCTGTGGTCCTCCCGCCTTCCAAAGGCGCTAACCTCCAGATCCAGTGCGCCGTGTCTACGGAGGTAGGCTTGGTACACCACCGGTTTGAGTGCGGCAGTATTCAGATGGCAGAGATACTGCATTCATTGACGAGATCTACGAGAAGGTAAAGGTATGCTCTACCTACAACGAACACTTCATTGGTAAGAAGGTGGTCATCGGGTTGGACAACGCTCCCGCCCATAGTCAGACGGAAGAGCGCGTCACTGAGCACGATGACCTGGTGCTTCTGCGCCTTGCACCGTATTCGCCAATGTGCAAACCAATTGAAGATAAGGGTCTGTACGTATTTGTTCTGTGTATCTTGTTATTCTTAACGTATCGCTTAACGTAACCTTTGTTTAGAATGATTTAGCGTGCTCAAGGCCAAGATCAAGGCGGACCTTGCGTTGTCGCGAAAGGAGCTTGTTGCAGCTCGCCCGCGTGTACAGCTTACGGCAGCTCGGATGGAGATTCTGGAGCCAGTTGCCCGACGCGCGATCACCTGCATGGACCTGCGTCTGGTGAACAAGATGACCATTCACTGCCGCCGCTGCTGAACGCATGGAGGACATACAATACGGTAATTGAGCTCCTGTCGTAGCGAGGTTACACCGTTTTGCTCTGCTACGAAACCACTTTGCATCGTAAGAACATCTTGTTGTAAATTTAAATATAAATTTTTATTTGGATTTTTCATTAATAAATTGTGAGTACCAAATTGAATTGGACTAGCGGCGTTTTAAGCCGGCAATGGTGTAGAAGAAAATGCGCTGACACCAAGATAAAGAGCTGTATATGTCTATGTATGAAGGGTTAGAATGTGTAGCTTAGGTTTTTATATTTAAATATAAAGTAGATAGCAACAACATAGTGCATGTATTGTAAAATGTTTGCCGCTCCGTGGATATCGGTATATGCAGCTTTGCGCATTCTCATTTACATCATCCTTAACACTCTCTTGCTTTATGTTGTCTGCGTTCGTGATATTTTATAGTATCGTTACATTTGAGTAGCATTCTATGCTAGATTAAAAATGTTTAACTACGACCTCAAGTAAAATAGTTTCGATAAAAGTATATATATTTACCAGGTCATATGCAAACTGTCGCGTACTACTGGTGGGAGAAAATGGGTTTTCAGCGAGTATTTTCGGCGTTTCTGATCTAACTTCGCCTTCATATTTGGGTGAAGATCCACGTTAGCGTACAAACATAACTAGAAATACAATTCAGACCTCCATTAGATGACTTCAAGGTTGGAGGAAAATTGATGTTTTAGCAAGATATACTTGCACAATGGTCTGCATACCGGGATCGATCCAACTTGCGGATAACGAAAGCCAGGGTGCTCTGTGTTGTTGTTGCTAACGCTCGCGCAGAAGGAGTTGGGGGGAGGGTCAGACAACGGTCCAGACCGTCCTGAAGTTGAGGCTAGCAAACGCTCTCAAACGATAACATTAACTTCATTCTATGGACAAGCAATTCTATCGTCGGCGTGCTCCGAAGCTCACCGAAGGGTGAACTTGTGCAGCGTATCTCTCCACCGGATGCCGGGCGGAAGTTCGAATTTCATGGATCATACGTTGAGGCTTAGTACGATTCGGGATAAGTGCACAGGCTTGGAGGAGTGAAACGCCTCGCAAAAATAAAATGCACCACTGTCAATGTCGCGGCCAGTCGTGGCAGCAGTAGCAGAACACGGATGCGTGCGAGAAATCTAGGGTGAATGGGTTGCCGGTACTTCGAGGTCACCGGACGAGATTCTGAGGATGCAAGTTGTGTCAAGTGGGCCATGGTGCCGTTGATCCGTTTGGGTTTCGCCTCGCGTCGCTGCCGTTTACTTTATTATCACATTTGAAGTCAACCTCCCACCAACACACCACCAGCCACACCACCCACACCAACACCGTTCGAGCCTCGGAGTCAGCAAGTCGCGTCCATTCCAGGGACATAGGCCCCTTTTCGGACAGGACTCGAAGCGTACCGGTACGCAGCGCCTTCAACCCACCACGACCACCGCAACGACATCAACACCGACGACAATGATGCCAATTGCACGATCGAAGACGCAGTCGAACTTGTGCGCAGGTCCGAAGCCGAAGGGGGCCCAGCCCGGCAATGATGCGATGTTTGCGCGCAGAAGTGTGAGTATTAGTACTCTCAGCAACGGCACAGGGGGTGCGCCACCACCAACGCAGCAGCTCGCGAATCTCAATCTGGCCAACCCGCTGGCTAGCATCGTGCACCGAGCCGACAAGAACGGCAAGCAGCAGCCTATACTCACAAGCGGCCGCATCGCCGCCCGCCAGGGATCCAGTACGAATAAGGTCCAGCCCCGGGGAAGCTTCCGCAACCTGTTCGTGAATATCTGGTCGGCATTCGGCAGCAACGAGCAGCACCAATCAGTGCCAGCTCTGAACAAGTCCAACCAAGAACAGACGTCCAAACTGAAGCCGCCCAAGATTGGGGCAGCTGGGAACAACGTCATCGAGCTGCGACCGAGCCTCTTGCCTCCCCGTTCCCCTGACGACTCGGATAAAATGTGCCTCGTACTCGACCTAGATGAAACGCTGGTGCACTCGTCGTTCCGACCCACGCCCAATCCCGACTTCATCATCCCCGTTGAAATCGACGGCACGATCCACCACGTCTTCGTCGCCAAGAGGCCTGGGGCCGAGGAGTTCCTTATCGAGATGTCGAAATACTACGAGATTGTCATCTACACGGCCAGCTTGAGCAAGTACGCGGACCCCCTCCTCGACCAACTTGACCCGGAAGGCGTCATCAAATACCGACTGTACCGCCAGCACTGCGTCCAGTACGAGGGAAACTACGTGAAGGACCTTTCGCTGCTGGCACGTGAGCTTTCGCAGACGATCATCGTCGACAACTCGCCCATGGCGTACATTTGGCACCCGAAGAACGCCATCGGCTGCTCCAGCTTCATCGACGACCCGAACGACCGGGAGCTCGAGTCCATTTCACGTTTCCTGACCAAGATCCACGACGTTGAGGATGTGCGCGATCACATGCACATCTGGGACGCCAACTATTAGCCCCCTCGTTCGCATCGTTCGACGAACATGTTGCTACTGCAGATTTGGTAGCCTTTTCCGTTGATTTTCTTTACTTTTCCACTTGTGGGTAGGAACCATTAACGCCATTTGAAAAGCTTGCTAAATCCAATCTATCGTAGAGATATTGACCTTTTCATCGCATCGCCTCTCTTTTCCCTTTACTCAGCGAAGTTCACATGTACTACGTAGTAGGTCCGTTCAAAGCTTCCGTTAAGCGGAGATTACGCCACCTTCTCTAGCAGTAAATTGGAGCTGAATCCAAATACAAGAAGTAAATGAAATGCATTGGTTGCAGTGCTGATTCCTACGTTCCAGAGTGCTGTGTTGATAGTAGCGGCCTACGGGGCAACAATTTGCCGCCGATACTCGAGAATCATCTTCGAGTTCTCTTTCCAGCGCGTGCGACGGATGAACTCGAGCGAATATTCCGGTCCAACGACCACGCCATTGCACAGAATCTCGATCTCCTCGGGCTTTACCCCCTTCAGCTTCTTGGACAGGTACTTGCGGAGATTGATAATCTGGGTTGAGCGTAAACTGCAATGAGCAAGGAAATCGATTGGCATCACTACATGAAGGAAACTGTGTATTACCTTGAGCTGAGCCTGCGTGTTCATGCAAGGCGCATGCAACTTGATGAGCTGCAAGAACAGCGGGATCGCAGGGCTGCAAGCAATAATAAAATCGGTTAGAAATTAATCGACAACCGCCCCCAGCAAAAAAAAATCAACAAACCAACCCGCGTTGCGGATAAAGCTCGAACGGGATCATGTTTCCTGGCGACGGGCCTCGAGAGCCACTCGTCTTCATGCGAGTTCGGCGGGGCGTAGTTGGGGTGTCAACGCGCTTGCGCTTAATTCCTAGCTTGGCGTAAAACACGCTCTCTACGTCAACAAACAAAAAAGTCAATGTTAACCTCGCTGCTAGACCATCGAGCAGCACTCAGCTGCAACCCTCACCTTCCTCTTCTTCTTTAGCCCTGAAGTCGGGCAGCAGCTTCTCCGTAAGCTCCTTCATGGCTGGATCAGGGCTATTAGGCGTAAAAAAACAATACACAGAAAGTCAATATCAAGCCGTTAAAACATTCGGAAACAAATATACGTACATGATGTGGGCCCATGGCTTGGCACCAAGACGCACGTGGCACGTCGGACACGAGCACGACTTAGTACTGTCATACAGGTAGAAGCCTCGAATGCAGCCGTGGCAGACTGCGACAACAATAACATAAAAAAAAAGTCACGTCAACTGTCTTGAAGATAATAACAAATTGTACAACTCGATAGCGTACAGGTGTGTAGACACTCTTTGACCGTGTACGGGTCTCGCAGGTACCCCTTGCACAGCTTGCAGATGAGGAACTCGTTGATATCGGCCATGCGCAGTGTTTCCTACTCCAAATTAACAACAAATTAGCACTTTTGGTGCCAAAATTGGGCTTCTTTTACATGGCGCCAAAACTTCCGAGCATCGGTAAATAGCACACGGACAGCAGTGTCATAGCCTCACAACAGAGTCGTAGCCTCGAACAAAGACGTACCGTGCGCGCCTCTGCGAACAAAACGTTGCAGGACGAGTCGTCCAGCGCAGCGCCCGTCGACATGGTGGAGCTCTTGGCTGTGGCGATTAAAGGACTGACTGGCACAAATTAGCCTTAGCGTTACTTCAGGAATATTTTTAACTGGTATCGTGCATGAGACCTACTAAACATCATAATTGACATCAACTTCAACCGGAGCCAGGCTCAGGTGTGTGTGTGTTGTTGCCGTCTCCTGCGCTTGCAGAAGAGCACGAAGCCGATAATGCAGGCCACTGGCACCGCCATAAAGAACACGGCGAGGACGAACATGGTGCTGGTGAAGAACGACCCCGAGTGACTGGCGGCTGCCGCTTCGTCATCTGTCGAGCCGCTGCCTGCTCTCTCGGCTTCTGTCTGCTTGAGCTGCCACGATCCGTTGGGGGTGAGAGAACCCCCTTCTTCTTCTGGTGGAAGACTCGCTGGTTGTGCCGGTGGCGGTGTCGGTGGCGGTGTCGGCATAGGGGTCGTGGGGGTGGCGGCGCTCTCGCAGTCGCATTTGCCTTGGATGCTGGATTCCAGGAGCTGCTCCTTGGAGAGACGACGCACCGCTAGCAACCTTTGCACGTCGAGACTCAGTCTGGCCGCGACAGCCTCGAGGTACCGGCGAGTCGCGGTGAGTTGCTGGATATTGCAGTGGTGGCGCGAGAGTGAAGCCGCTCGTGGTGAAGCAGGGAAGAACTGGACGAGGCCGGCCATGGGTTGGTATCTGCGAGAGATGGCGACAGGTCCTTGAGCCTGGGCCAGGCTCAAGGATAAAGCGAACCAAAGAAGGAGAACCCACCGCATCGATGCGTCAGTGGACTGCTGCTTCCGTGACGCAATGATCAATGGGGGCAATGAATGAAGCCCCCCCCCCCATCAATGCACTTACATCCATCAGCGCAAACTCGGGATGAAAGTTTTGGTGTTGATGTTGCAGGTCCAAACGCTAGTAAGGTCAATCTCTCAGTGCATTGTCTGCGTTGTGGCGCTGTAGAATCGCAGGGTGTTATGCTGTAATTCAAGCGCATCGTTTTTGCGTGTCTGCTCGTTCATGGTAGTACCGTAATAAACGGATCCAGTGCGACACAGTGTTAATTAATAGCCGAGATCAGCTGTCTCGATGCGCGATTGCTATTGGCTGAGAGACCCATATCTCTCTCTATAATCTAATAACAGTGTATAAAATGGCCTTGCTAATGGAAAACTGGTGTCGCACAGGATCCGTTTTTTACGGTAAGTGTACAGCTACAGGCATGTAAGAATGACAACAGTCAGCATGTAGCCGATGTGGTAACGAGCAACTCAAATTTCTTTTTACTTAGTTCTGTGAGCTGAAGTCAATGGACACGCGAGATCTTCGGCTCGCATAAAACTGGGAGCCCCGCCAGACCAGGCAAGTCAGTCACTCCGGCAACAAACGGTCTGTCGTCTCTCACTCCTTCAACGTTACTCCCCGAATCGTATTCGCGTCACATGCAGAGGGTGGCTGAGCTCAAGCAGATTCGTAAAATCCGCGTCTCAAGCCAGACTACTGGGGGGTCAGCACTACTACGTCGTTGGGATCCAGACACGAGCGCACCTCGGAACGAATATCCCGACCACGAATCTACTCGCGAGTGCGAGTACTGAGCGTGAGCCTGACACAAACTCATTGAGAGGACGGTGGATGAGTTCGCCACGCTTCGCAACGGGCTGTACTCCTGCTCAAGACCTCACACCTGGCAAAGCAGTGCGCCTTCTACAGCCAAGTCGCGAGAAACCTCCGCACGGGTATTTTGCAGCCCGGCTCGCTCTTAGCGTCGGCGCTCCAAAAGGAAAAACGCTCGCGCGTACTGTGCGATTTCCTTAAAGCGCTGCTTCGACTTCGAGCACGGAAGCGGAGATGTAACCTCGTGATCGCAGTGAATGCTAACGCGAAACGACAAGATGGATTCAAATTTGGCGATGGATGGCCAGCAGCGACGACTTGGTTAATATTTTTTTTTCTTGAAGACGTGTATTGTCATTTAGTTACTAGTAGCGCTTACTACTGCTGTCTACCAACAACTAACGACAAAGCAGCCTGGCCCCACTCGTGCTAAAAGCGTCACGAGCCGGGTGGCTCTCCGGTTGCGGAGAGTCCGATGAAATTTCCAAAGCGCGACCTCAGAGAGGACAGGTGATCGATCTCGCCACCCACGAGGTTCGGTAGATACAGGGACGGGTCCTGCACCCACCTGAATGCGGCCGTAGTAGCCGCTGTCCCACAGGGACTTGACTTGAGCGTAATCGCGTTCGTCTGGCGCGTGCTGTAGGATGCGTGAACCTAGGCTTCACAACATCGCAAGACGGCAGCATCCCGAAGGACACCGCCCAAATGCCTCCGTGGAGGCGTGGCTTCAGTGCTTGAACCGCGGTCGCCTGCCGCGAGCTTGAAAGAGTGGCAGAAGGCTGGGCCTCCCACCACCGTGGCAGCGACCCATAGAGTTGCTGCCCTCTTGGAGCGCAATCACCGTCGTCACGCGCGAGCTGCTCCAGTGCCGACTGCCTTCGTCAGCCATGGTCACGCGAAAGCCGTCGCCGCTGCCGCCATGCTCCTTCCTGGGCTCCCGAGGTAGGATTCCCGCCAGGAAGGCCAAGGGCCCGGAGATCCTTGGAGGCGACCCTTGGCAGACACTTGCTCGCGACCCGTCGAATGTTGGAATGGACGACTTGGTTAATAACCGTGCCGTGAGGCCAGCGCCGCTGCAGAAGTTGAAGCTTCCAACTGCATACTACCTTAGATGTGGTCTCTATGCAACTCTGTTCGGCTTTCTTGTAGGGCTGTAGCCTTGTACATTGTGTCTGCGTCGGTGCTTCAGGCTCACTTTGTATTTTCCCTCGAAAGCGACGGACCTATCTACAACTGCAGGCAGCTACTGTTCCAGCCTTCCAGGCTCAAGACCAACCATGACAAGCTTCTCCTTCCTCTCCACGTTCCTGGCAGCGCTTCTGCTTCCGCAGCTCGAAGCCCGCGATCCGCCATTGCTGCGTGAGTTGGTGTCTCTCGCGGCCCACCCGGTCTGCAGCATGGAGAACGGATTCGACTAAGGGAACCGGTCAATCTGAGGCCGGTCGACCAATTCAAGGCCGAGCCCATTTTAGCCAGTAACGATGCTGTTTCCTCTTTCCTGCTCAGTCATTGGTAAAAATCGTGTTAAGTACTAATCCCATACAAATTGATGCGGTTAAAATTGGCGGGAACCCGTGGCGGGAGTAGAATAAACGGTTGGACGGCAGCTAGAACGATGGCAGCCAGCTTGGGGCTCTCCCATTTCCAAACAAGCAATGGTTAGCGTCTACACGGTGGAGAGGAAGCAAGACATTATCGCTCAAGTCCGCGCAGGCACTACCGTCGTTGGTGTCGCCGCATCTACCGGTGTTCATGAGCGGACCATCCGGAAGTGGATGGCTACAGCGGCTGCGGGACAGCCCCTGACTCCTGCATGACCCGGGCCGAAGCCCTTCTTCCCACGTGACGCCGAGCGCCACATCTACGATTGGGTCGTTGGCAGACAGCTCGTGGGGCATCCCGTCGGCCGATCCGCCGTCATTCGCAAAGCCCAAGAGATTGCGCTACTCGGTTGCGGCGAAAGTGTTGGTGAGGGCTGGTATAAGCGCTTTAAAGAGCGCCATCCTGCCCTTACCGCTCGTTCAGCCCAGTCGCTGTCGTTGAAGCGCAATTGCATCGTTCCGGCGGATCTTACCACTCTCTTCAACACCCTAGCTAAGCTCGTAATTGAGTTGAAACTAGACCCGTCACGTGTTTTTAACATGGATGAGACTGCGTTCCAGAAGCAGCTCAAGAGCAAGACCGTGGTCGCCGTCCGAGGATCGAGCAACGTGTGGTGCACCGAACCTACCGTCAATTTTCACCTGACTGTCGTGGCGTGCGCAAGTGCAAGTGGCTTTGTCGTACCTCCTGCGTTCATCTTGCCCGGCAAAACAGTCTCATGCCAGTTATTGGAGGGATGCGAGGTGCCTGGGGCCGCTGTGACGACGTCACCATCAGGCTTTATGAACACTGACCTTTTTGAGGAATGGCTACACTTCTTTGCGACCTCGGTACCCAGCACCGTCCAGCGTCCGCTAGTGCTGGTCCTCGATGGCTGCGGGTCGCACTACTCTGAGAAGGTCGTCGATGCTGCTACGCATCTGAGCATTCTGCTAGTTTTCCTGCCCGCGAACGCTACCCATCTACTTCAACCGCTGGACGTTGCAGTCTTCGCCTCCCTCAAGAGCAAGATCCACAACATGATCAGCGAACTCGTTGAGGAAGACGATAATGGCTACTGCAATATCGACAAGGACGACGCAATCAAGATAGCAAGTGTAGCGTGGCGAGGGGCGAAGGTTGGACGCAATATCCAGCGAGGTTTCCAGGCCTGTGGGTTGTTTCCCCTATCGCTGGTGAAGATGAGCGCACGGCTCGACTGTTTCACGCGCAATGGAGCGCCACGTGGTGTGCATCTAGCTGCTTGGCTTCAGATGAGATCAGTAGTCGAGGAAGAGGTGTTGAAGCTGCCTCAACCTCCGCGCAAGAACCTGGGCAAGAAGAGAAGGCGTGTTACTGTTGCCGGGCGGTTGCTAACTCATGAGGTGCTGCAGCAAGTCGAAGAGGGAAGGACCAACTCACGTGCTGTGACGCGCAAGAAGCCACGGGCCCTGCTGTCTACTCCGTTGAGCGCTGACATCGTTGAGACTGCGCTAGTTTAGCAAGGTACAGATGCGGGGTTAGTACTAGATCATAGGCGAATATGTAGTTCAGCAAAGTAAAGTGCTTACCGTACTACGATAACTAGTCTATGATGACCGCCATCGGAGAACAGTCTGCCACAAGAGAGTGAACGACTCCCACTCCATCCCATCGTCCTGAACCAAGCCACCTTGGACCCGGTAGGGCGAACTGTGCTTCCCACAGGCGCCGCGTATGGCGATATTCAATCTGGCAGCATTACGCCCGCCCTGCCGGGTCAATAAAACATCACAGGAGGCGTCTTGGGTCCAGGCGGCGCGGGAGCTTCGAGCAGGAACACGTGGGCATCGTTGTGTCGTGGCACTGGTGGCGGCGGCGGTCTTGGGGCTTCAGGAAAGCCGGCGCCCCGGGCGCCATCCTGCGCGGCGTGCGGCATCGGCGTCAGTCTCGAAATGCAGTGCTTTCGAAAGTTGCCACACTCGTTGAAAATGCATAACCTATCATATAGGTTGTAAAAGCAATTTATGCTCGTTGATAATGAACCTACCCCCGTTATAATGAAGGTCATCCAAAGCAAGATAGTATACTGAGCACAAGTGTAATTCCGGCCTCGAACTGGTATGCGTTCCTGTCAAAGTGGTTTCATTCGCTGACGGCCCCACAAAACAATACGATTGGTTCACGATCCAGAATAACCTAAGAAAGAAGCCGAGACGTCGGGCTTTTCAGAACTGTCACATTTTGTTCTCCCCGTCATACGGATCGCAAGTAAGCTGCTTGCAAATGAACAGCTATCAAAGCGGCCCCTAATTGACCGTTCCCCTTACGTCGGCAATGACCTCGCCAACGTGCCGGCCATCAGCTGGGGCTACTGCTGTGACCACTGCGAGAACTACCCCGGCTGCAAGGCGTTCACCTACAGCACGCACAACAACGGCACGTGCTGGCTCAAAAGCGGTCGCGGCACGGTGAGCCAGAATCGGTACGTGGTTTCGGCGGTCATGTCCACGGAGGCGCTGAACGTTTGCGCGCTCGAAAGCAACATCGACTACGTCGGCAACGACATCGCGTCCATGCCGCTGAGCAATGCACTGGGGTGCTGCGCTCAGTGCCAAGCTCTACCCGGGTGCCGAGCCTACACTTTCACGAACTACAACGGCGGCACGTGCTGGTTCAAGAGCGCAAAGGGCCGCATGGTGGTGAAGGCTGGAGCCACCTCGGCTGACATCTACCCAGCACCCGTTGACGCCATGTGCGGCCTCGAGAGCGGCGTCGACTTTGTTGGGAACGACATTGGCAGCAAGGCAGCGGGCACGGCCAAGGAGTGCTGCGCCATTTGCCAGGGCTGGAACGGGTGCCGCGCGTTTTCGTGGAAGGCAGGAGTGTGCTACCTCAAAAACCTCAAGGGCGACACGGCGGCTAACGCCGAGGTGACGTCTGCTGCCATCTATGCGAACCCTCCCGCGCCGAGCTGCGCACTGGAGATCGGCGTGGACTACGTCGGCAGCGATATCGGTAACAAGCACAGTGCTGATGCTTACGGGTGCTGCTCGATCTGCATGAACACTTCTGGCTGCAAGGCCTTCTCGTGGTCAAACCACTTGGGCGGCACTTGCTGGCTAAAGAGCGCCAAGCGGGGCACGATGGCGAAAGAGGGCGTCAAGTCGGCAGTGGTCTAAGACGAGGGTGAGAGACAACGAAGCTCACGCAAGAGAGCTGCACTCTGGAGACCAAACTCCTCATTCTTACTCATTTATTCTTCAGCAAAAACAAAAAGAAATCATCGGTTCGTCTTTGTTAGTGTAGGGCATTGTCCATTAGGCGAAGGCATGTAGGCAACATGATGTTGCGGGGGGCATGTGCAAGTCATGTGTAAGTTAAAAGAGGGGTTTCCTCGTTGACTTTATTTCATGCTGCTTGTGCATCTTCGAAGGAGCCGATCAACTCCAGCTGCTTCTCTACAAAAGCTAACCACTACTCAGACCAACCGACCTGAAAGCAAACAGAGATCGCGGCCAAGGCACTCTATGCCCGTAGCGCGTGCAATCCACGCTGACGCCACCGCGACGCGAGACATTCGACTCAGTCTCCGACTGCTTAGTCG
This sequence comes from Phytophthora vignae f. sp. vignae, assembly GCA_016169955.1. Lineage (NCBI taxonomy): Eukaryota > Oomycota > Peronosporomycetes > Peronosporales > Peronosporaceae > Phytophthora > Phytophthora vignae. The sequence continues at coordinate 894,296 of JABJUM010000020.1, forward strand.
ACCTCCTCGATCTTGGGGCCCTGGTCCGGGGCACCGGCGGGCGGGGCGCCAGCACCAGGCATGCCGCCCGGCATGCCACCGGGCATGCCACCCTCGGCACCGGGGGCACCGCCGGCAGCAGCGTACATCTTCTGCAGGATGGGGTTGGCAACGCCCTCGAGCTCCTTCTGCTTGCCCTCGTACTCCTCCTTCTCGGCCGACTGGTTGGCGTCCAGCCAGTTGATGGTCTCCGTCACCTTGTCATCGATGGCCTTCTTGTCATCCTCCGAGATCTGGTCCTTGAGCTTCTCGTCGTTGAGCGTGTTACGCAGGTTGTAGGCGTAGTTCTCGAGCGCGTTCTTGGCCTCGATGCGCACCTTGTTCGCCTCGTCCTCCGACTTGTACTTCTCGGCCTCAGCAACCATGCGGTCAATGTCAGCCTGCGACAGACGGCCCTTGTCGTTCGTGATCGTGATCTTGTTCTCCTTGCCCGTCGACTTCTCCACGGCCGACACGTTCAGGATGCCGTTCGCGTCGATGTCGAACGTCACGTCGATCTGCGGGACACCACGGGGCATGGGCGGGATGCCGTCCAGGTTGAACTTGCCCAGCAGGTTGTTGTCGCGGGTCATCGAGCGCTCGCCCTCGAAGACCTGGATCAGCACACCGGGCTGGTTGTCGGCGTACGTCGAGAACGTCTGCGACTTCTTGGTCGGCACCGTCGTGTTACGGGCGATCAGCGTCGTCATGACACCGCCTGCCGTCTCCAGACCCAGAGACAGAGGCGTCACATCCAGCAGCAGCAGGTCCTGCAGCTTCTCCGACGAATCGTTGCCGCTCAGAATGGCAGCCTGCACGGTGGCGCCGTAGGCGACAGCCTCGTCGGGGTTGATCGACTTGTTGGGCTCCTTGCCGTTGAAGAAGTCCGACAGCAGCTGCTGCACCTTGGGGATACGCGTGGAGCCGCCGACCAGGACGACCTCGTGCACCTGGCTCTTGGAGAGCTTGGCGTCGCGCAGCACCTTCTCCACGGGCTCCATGGTCTTGCGGAAGTAGTCACCGCACATGTCCTCGAAACGAGCACGGGTGATGGTCGAGTTGAAGTCAATGCCCTCGAACAGAGAGTCAATCTCGATGTAGGCCTGGGCCGACGAGGACAGCGTACGCTTAGCACGCTCGCAGGCAGTCCGCAGACGACGGAGGGCACGCTGGTTCTCCGTGATGTCCTTGCGGTGCTTACGCTTGAACTCCTGCGTGAAGTGGTCGACCAGGCGGTTGTCGAAGTCCTCGCCGCCCAGGTGCGTGTCGCCAGCGGTGGCCTTCACCTCGAAGATGCCCTCCTCGATGGACAGCAGCGACACATCGAAGGTACCGCCACCCAGGTCGAAGATCAGCACGTTGCGCTCGCCGCCCTTCTTGTCAAGGCCGTAAGCGATGGCCGCGGCCGTGGGCTCGTTGATGATACGCAGGACGTTCAGGCCGGCAATGGCGCCGGCGTCCTTGGTGGCCTGACGCTGCGAGTCGTTGAAGTAGGCGGGCACCGTGATCACGGCGTTCTTGACCTCCTTGCCGATGAAGGCCTCGGCCACCTCGCGCATCTTGATCAGCACCATGGACGAGATCTCCTCGGGCTGGAACGTCTTGGACTCGCCCTTGAACTGCACCGTGATCTGCGGCTTGTCGCCGGCGCCCGACGAGATCTTGAACGGCCAGTGCTTGATGTCGGCCTGGACGATCGGGTCGGAGAACTTGCGGCCGATGAGACGCTTGGCGTCGAACACCGTGTTGTGCGCGTTCATGGCCACCTGGTTCTTGGCGGCATCACCGATCAGACGCTCCGTGTCCGTGAAGGCCACGTACGACGGGGTGGTGCGGTTACCCTGGTCGTTGGCGATGATCTCAACGCGGTCGTTCTGCCACACGCCGACACACGAGTAGGTCGTGCCGAGGTCGATGCCGACCGAGTATCCAGACACAGACTGAGCCATCTTGTTGTTGTTGCTTGGGGGAGCTTGGGTGTTTTGCCTTCTTCTCCACAAGGGAAATTCGGAAATGAGTTTGGGGGTCGTGGGGGGTTGACCGAAAGATCGTCGGGAGGGGGTGGAGGCGGACTTTGGTGAGTTAAAGGCAGACGACCTCCGTCCTGAACATGGGGCGCCGAGGACAGAGCGCTGCCACCCACTACGCAGCCCCCTTCGAGACAATTCCTACGCCGACCAAGTTGGTTGTGATGGACGTGAATTGGCCACCAGTTTTCAGGGTTTCGTCCAATGATGGGCGCCGACGCGGCGGTTTCGCATCAGGGCGTTTGACTTGGTGTTTGTATGCGCTGGCGGATCGAAAATTCTGGAAGCCTGAGACAGTGGGATCGCATCTTTTTATGGGCCAATCGTAGCGCAGCACGCGTGTAACGGATTTTTCCGCTGAGTTGACGTAGGCACACAAAGTGAAGCCATCTGACTCGGCGATGGCCAGCAATGTCTTCGCTGCTGGAAGCTGGAAGCACACTGCTAGGAGCGGCGACGGCGATACTCACCGCCGCTTAGTAAATCCTTGTCGCGAACGTCGAGCTTATAGAACTAATAGCGTACTGTACTACACAATGTACACAACGCTGACCTTCTCGATCGAGACGTACTTGATGTGGTTTCAGCCAACACGGACACTACCGGCGTTGTAAGTGTGCCGTAGATGTCGTGTGCATTGCTGCATAACGGATACACCCGAACCAAGTATCTGTGTCGATTAATGAACGATAGAACGCAGCCTGCTGTGTCAACGGCCCAGTTGTAAGACTTCAAATGTTTGTGTCGTTGCTACACCGCTGTTACTACACGCCTTTAGCAGGGGCTTCTACCGTAGGTGCGTGTCCGCAGGGGCACGCCATCTACATGTATAGGCGGGATTGCAGCTGATAAACCACCCACCCTGAGCGAGTAGTTAGCCATCTAAGGCGCGTTCTTAAGTTCCCGGGAGCTGGGACCGGGACGATCGGGACGATACCCCTCGTCCGTCAAACTTGATGATTGTATGTATTTTTTAAGCCCCTGACTCTCGAGAACTAAAGAGAACCACGGGGAAAGGAAAACATGACCAGATAGCCCTTTCAAAATGCAACGAGGTGGTGCACGCTTGGCGCACGTCACTGAATAAATGAAGTAGCTAGGGCGAAAGTCCCACGTCCCGACCACGCGAAAATGACGCGGGACCGGGACAAAACGAGCTGGATGATAAACCTAGCCCGGTTTCTGGGAGCCAATCAAATCGCTCTATTTCGTCCTGGGACTTGGGACCGGGAACTTAAGGGCCGTTCTTAAGTTCCGGGACTTGGGACCGGGAACTTAAGGGCCGTTCTTAAGTTCCGGGACTTGGGACCGGGAACTTAAGGGCCGTTCTTAAGTTCCCGGTCCCAAGTCCCGGGACGAAATAGAGCGATTTGATTGGCTCCCAGAAACCGGGCTAGGTTTATCATCCAGCTCGTTTTGTCCCGGTCCCGCGTCATTTTCGCGTGGTCGGGACGTGGGACTTTCGCCCTCGCTGCTTCATTTATTCAGTAACGTGCGCCAAGCGTGCACCACCTCGTTGCATTTTGAAAGGGCTATCTGGTCATGTTTTCCTTTCCCCGTGGTTCGCTTTAGTTCTCGAGAGTCAGGGGCTTAAAAAATACATACAATCATCAAGTTTGACGGACGAGGGGTATCGTCCCGATCGTCCCGGTCCCAGCTCCCGGGAACTTAAGAACGCGCCTAAGAACGGCCCTAAACCGCAACAAATCAAATCAAATACAAACTTACACGCCTTTAGCTGGTCTTGCAAAGATGGCTCGGTTGCCGCTGGCGCTGTCCTGTAATGCCGATGCCGTGCCCGAAATAGGCTGTGCCGATCCAGTGGTGGAGGCAGACAGCAGCGGCGGGGTTTCGACCGAGCCACGATCGCACAGTGCGATGCGATGCCGGTGGGTCTTCGGTCTTTGATCTGCTGGGAGGAACTCGGCCACGTTCTTCCAGGATGTCCCCCGTCTCTTGTGTCGGCACAGCGAACGCAGTCAGCCAGCTGGCAATACCGGCGAGACATTGACGACGAGTGTTTCGCCGCTCTGGCGACGCGAAAGGCGCGCCGGCCGGCACGCGCGGCCGCATATGCTTGGGAGGGCCATCGCCAGCAACCTAGCATGCTGCGTCGATCAGCGCCACCAGCACGACGACAAGCCTGGTCGTCCGATGCTTTATATTGGGGCAGATAGGATCCGACGGCTCTATTCGCATAGAAAGACGGTCGGACGACTGAACACTTGCTCTTTGTATGCGCGGCCCGAGTGCTGCCATTGGCCGGACCAAGTTGAAGTGACGGCGCCTTGCCCTCGCGTTGATGTTGCTGCTGCTGCTGCTGCTGCTGCCTGCCTCCGCTGCCGCCGTCGCAGCTGAGACTTCGTCACCGGCTGCGTTAATAGCACCAACTGCAGCTCGGCGAGCGATCAGTTGACGCTGGGGGGAATCGAGCACGAAACTGTAGCGCGAAACGCACTCGTGGGACCGGGACGCTCGCCCGCTGTTTGTCTGGCTGCTGCAGCCCCCGCCACCGCAATAATTCGCTGCAATAACTAATGCCTGGGGTCGTCGAAGTGCGCCCGAGAGCGCAGCGGCAGTCCAGCTACGCAACGTGCAGGCGGGTCTGGTCGGTGCATATGTACTCGGGTCTCACAGCGTAGAGTCGTGGATTGGAAGGATACTAAAATGGTCTGTGATGCGCAACCATGAACGGCTATTGCTGGGCTTGGCGTCATTGTGACCAACGATAAATGAAGTAAAATCCGTTGGCACCCCGACCGGATTCAGTCTGTGGTGTACTATTTGTAGGCAAGCGCCGCAAATACGGCTAGACTTTGTTTTCATGAGAACTATCGAGATAGGGCGTCATACTGCCGAGTTCTTTTGGCCTTGTGTGTATGTGTGTGAGTTTCGTGATCGTTGCGCTTTTTAACCGTAAAATTCACCAAGAAAGCATACCAAAACTCGTTATCATGAGCTCATCACTCATCATCACTCATGGAAATCATGTTCTAACCACCATCACCGACCAGGAACTCCTGTATAGTGTATGTCTACGTTGTGGTGGTGGGAATGGGGTGGGTGGGGGTGGGGGGCATATCACAGTCGACGCACATGATGAAACCAGCGATCTAGACTGTATTACTCAGTAATCATATGCTTTACTCATTTCACGGAATGAGTACCTGAAGCTTACGAGTTCATTAGTTACCACTGGGTAGTGGCCAACCGCAACGTGTATAGCTTATAGTTGCCCTGTACTCAGTTTTCCTGTGTGACCATGTCACGGGTCAGCCTTACTTTGTGACACGAGACTGACTTCTGAGGAACGGTAATTCTGAGAGGAAATATGAATATCGCCATCCGAATTTTCATGTGGAATTGAATGTTTGCGGCGGCACTGACTGATGAAGGCTGTCACATCTTCGGCAACACGTTCGTGCGTGGTGGTCGAGTATGCATACAACGCAGTTCATACTCTGTCCTGTCCTATACGGCTTCGTACTCTAATAACTACTTGTAGCCTTACTTTGATGGAAGTAGTTGATGAGAATATGCAGCCCCTGCTCGCGTGTCAACTACATAGTGAGCAGAACATGCTAGCCGACGTGTTGTCGGACAGCTAATAATTGACCTCACACAACACTGCCATCGCACTTGTTCGTGGTTGCTCATCGCTCTAGCCTCTGTAATGGACGCACTGCGAGACTCATGCAAGCCACTGGAGTCCCGGTGGCCGGTGTTTAAGCCATACCCACCAACTACCTACTTCGCTACAGGATCGTTACGCAGACTCGCATTAAGTGAATCCAGGTTGCTTAGACTGCGAACAGTATGAGCATCACCTTGGGATCTCCTACATAGAAACTAGGCTGAGGGTTTACGCAGAAGTTAGTATTTCTATGAGTTTGATTTTTTGCGGTTATGTCGGCCGCCAACACACAGTGCCGCGCTCAGCAGCAGCAATGCATACAAGATTACCAGAGCGGTGGTCCTGCGGCGGCGGGTCGAGAGGTTAGTGTTTTTGCCCGCGAGGTGAGCCATGGGATGGCCTTCCTCAGAAGTTAGGACAAGTACGTGGTATCCACGCGGCCTCCGACTCGAATATAAAACTCATATCAAATGCTTTGCTTCACCACGCACAAACCACACTTGTCCTGTTCCCGATTGTAGAGTGGCCAACTCTTGGCGATTGTTTTTTTTTTTGATAAAACGAAAACGTTATATTGTAAGACATGTAGCGAAACGACAAAAGAAAATTGCACCTGTTTACCGACCCGCGCAGTGTAAATGCGGAGCCCCGACTTGCAAAACCAGCGCCGGAAGTGGCCGCACCTATCCCCCACTAGGTATGCTGGCACTTCCCATATCCCAAGCCTTGAATTTAACGCGAAGGCCCAAGGCAGGATGAAGGAATATACTTATACTCCTTAGTATGCGTCATTATTACAACACACTGTGTTTCTCCAGCGAACAGTTATCAGCAGGCCCCGAGCCCCACGTGCAGACGCAAGTGGCCTGCGGAGCGCGTCCAAATCCAGACAACATAGGCAACACATAAGCCACAAATAAAGTTACCCCTGGTGCTCGTCGCAATGACGCCAATTTTAGGTCCAGTATCCTTCCAATCCACGACTCAACGCTGCGAGACCCGAGTACGTTTGCACCGACCAGACCCGCCTGCACGATGCGTAGCTGGACTGCCGCCGCGCTCTCGGGCGCACTTCGACGACCCCAGGCATTAGTTATTGCAGCGAATTATTGCGGTGGCGGGGGCTGCAGCAGCCAGACAAACAGCGGCGAGCGTCCCGGTCCCACGAGTGCGTTTCGCGCTACAGTTTCGTGCTCGATTCCCCCCAGCGTCAACTGATCGCTCGCCGAGCTGCAATTGGTGCTATTAACGCAGCCGGTGACGAAGTCGCAGCTCCGACGGCGGCAGCGGAGGCTCGGCAGCAACAGTAGTAGCAACTGCAGCAGCAGCAACATCAACGCGAGGGCAAGGCGCAGTCACTTCAACTTGGTCCGGCCAATGGCAGCGCTCGGGCTGCGTATACAAAGAGCAAGTGTTCAGTCGTCCGACCGTCTTTCTATGCGAATAGAGCCGTCGGATCCTATCTGCCCCAATATAAAGCATCGGACGACCAGGCTTGTCGTCGTGCTGGTGGCGCTGATCGGCGCAGCATGCTAGGTTGCTGGCGATGGCCCTCCCAAGCATATGCGGCCGCGCGTGCCGGCCGGCGCGCCTTTCGCGTCGCTAGAGCGGTGAAACACTCGTCGTCAATGTCTCGCCGGTATTGCCAGCTGGCTGACTGCGTTCGCTGTGCCGGCACAAGAGACGGGGGACATCCTGGAAGAACGTGGCCGAGTTCCTCCCAGCAGATCAAAGACCGAAGACTCACCGGCATCGCATCGCACTGTGCGATCGTGGCTCGGTCGAAACCCCGCCGCTGCTGTCTGCCTCCACCACCGCATGGGGACAGCAGCCTATTCCGGGTACTACGTACACGACGAGAACGAAGACGCTTGGCGTTACAGGTCCAGTGAGCCGTCCCAGCAGCAGCGACCAGCTAACGGCGGCAACGAAAGCGACCGAAGCTCGCCGAAGCGGGCTGTATAAAAAGCCTGCGAATAAAAATGAGGGCACCGATCACTTGGTTTCAGTATGGGCGTCGCGGTGCCGACCCTGTTCTCCTCATTCGTGAATCCTCAGCGCAGGGAGCCTACACCATTTCAAGGCCAAATTGAGAGAAGTCGTGCTTCAAATTGAGAACCGTCAAAAGCAAATTGAGAAAACCTCCAATCATGAATATGCATATCATCTAATCACCTTCAAGACCGAATATATTGAACAGAGCAACTGACTTGCCCACTCTATGTTGATCAGAAAATTCCCTCCGGAAAATTTTGGCCGGGACAGTGCCCTTTTTCTTGATCTCTCTTGTTTTGATTTTGGTCGTTTTTGTTTTGATTTTGACTTCTCTCAATTTGGCCTTGAAATGGTGAACCATTCTGGCGGAAAAAAATCCGACCTGAAGAACCGACCATCGGCTTTATGCGTCACCTTGCCCGAGATGATCCCTGCTTCCTCAGCGAGACGGAGGAGCAGGAAGTGCTGGGCGTGCTGCGCGAGCAGTTCCGGCACGAGCACCGCATCACCTCGGACGACGTGCGCTTCGTAGTGCGTGCTGTTGCCAGCCACGGTGGCGCCACCGCCATCCCGCCGGACTTCCCGCCCGCGCGCTGGATCCTCGACTTCAAGCGCGCTCACGGCTTCGCACTGCTCGGCGGCAGCGCCAGCTTCCCGTTCGGACTGCCCGAGTACATCGGCCGCAGCAGCCGCGTGACGGCCAGCAACGCGAGTAGTGGAGGCAGCAGCAGCGACGACGAGCGAGACAGGAGCGAGCGCGAGCCGACCACCTTTTCGCGCTTCGGCATGCGCCCGGACTTCGAGAGCGGCTCGCCGCTGCAGCACGCGCGGCGCCAGCAACAGCAACAACAACAACACCAGCGTCGTTCCATGGTGGTGGACGACCGCCGAGCGGCCGCCCTATGGGCCCAGCGTGAACACTTAGCAGACAGGGAGGAACTCGGCTCCAACACAAGCAGCGGCAGCTTCGACAGTGAGAACGGCAACACGACCGGAGCCAGCAGTAGCAGCAGCAGCAGCTCCAGCATCAACACGAGCCTGGCGCCTCCGCCTGCCACCAGCACCGCCAGCAGGAGTAACTATGACTCGTCGCAGGACAGCGCGTCGAGCGAGAAGCGCGGCTACAAGCTGAGCCACACGGTGCCGCCCGAGACGTGGGAGAAAGCCATCGCGGCCGTCGAGCAGCAGGGCATGAGCTTGCGCGCCGCTGCCAAAATCTACGGAGTGCACTTTGCGGCGCTGCATCGTCGCGTGAAGAAGCGCGCGCAGGGAGGTCAGTCGTCCAAGGGCAACAGCGGATACTTCCACCCGAGCGACGAGGCTGGTATCATGCGCGTGGTGGTAGCTCGCGCGGAGCTCGGCGTGCTCATGACGTTCGACGAGCTCATGAAACTCGTGGAGACCGCTGCACTGCGCAAGCTGCCGGACATTTCTGTGGAGAACGCGCGCAAGCTGATGGTGCGTTTCCAGACGCGCAACGAGCAGTCCATCCGGCATATTATCGTGGACTGGCCACCTCCGTTGCCGTCGCTGGCGTCGGGCACCAGTGCGAGCCACTACCGTCTGGAACACCCGGGCTTCGACTATGCTAGCGGACCGTCACCATCCGCCAGCATGCAGCGACCGTTTTCGAACTGCGTCGCGGGAAACACGGGCGGCACATCAACAGCAGCGGCGGTCGCTGCGGCGCCTCCGTCTCTGTTTGTTCCTCCCGCTCGCGTGGACTCCTTCTCATCTTTCGTCAGCGGCGACAATAAGAACAGCAGCAGACCTGTGTTGCCGAGTATGAACCTCGACAGAAGTCCCTTGAGGCCCCCCGACACGACCTCGACATCGCCACCGCAGCGCGTGTCTCGCGACCAGGACTCGAGCCGCTCTCGTCCCGTGATGTTTGTATAAGAGAGATTGTTGTTCGTCACCGCCCGATATGTTATTCTACTAAACACGAACGCACATGCCAATGCCTCACGTAAATGCGTCCACCCTGCATTGCCACTCCTGTTGCCCCCCCCCCGATCTATATGTGGACAAAGCCAGTGCGACCCATACAAACTTCAAGTGTACCAAACGGAAATCGAATCCACAATCCTCGAAGTTGAAGTGAAGCATGTCCCTCTTGAGCAGGCTGGCCGCAACATGCTTCTGCTCTGGAACAGAAGACAGCACGAAACCAACTTCGATGCAGAACACAGACAAAAACAGAGGAATGGGCAATATAATATATGAACTATCTACTCGCCATTAGCCATTAGAGAACTTTAGTATTACTAGCTCAAAAGTAAATTAGCCCACTTTCGCAGCGCTAAAAATGCGGTTTATTGGAGATACCGGGAGCCGCAGGCTCCGGTATCTCCGATCAACCGTGGCTATCTCCGGATCTCCGGAGAGTCACCCCAACGTAGAAGCGTCGAAGTGGCGAAGAGGCCGCCGGAAGAACATGCGCGATGGAGCCGCTACCAAGGGGGAAGCGCGGTATGTCTAGCGACTAATACTTCGACATGTATTAGTACTAGGTGCGTATGCTATTCCTCATTCGCTTTAGCTATGCTGGATAGACTGGTAATGACTCAGCTTACTGTAACTTCGTTTTTACTTGGCTGTGCGCGTGGGCAGGACCTCGTGGTGGGCGGGCAAGTCTTCACCGCGTCGCGGTTCCCCAACAAGGAGCTTACGCTCGCTATGGGCGTGAGCGTGGCCATTAGGAGCGTGTCCAAGCCAAGGCGACGGTGGCCCCCATCACGCTCTACTTCGGCGGTATGCGCAGGCGTTGTGGTACGGCGTGCTCGTGGGCGTGCTGGAGTGCCACTACACGTTGAACCTGAAGAGCATCGTCAGCGAGGAAGCGCTGGACCCGGGCCCGCACTGGCAGAAGCACCAGAAGCCCCATTGGCGCAAGTCGCACGCGCACGCCAAGCAGATTCGTGCGAGAACGTGCAGAGCTTCTCGCGCAGTTCTGGGTCTTCGCGCTGCTGCACGTCAGCTTCATCAACGTCTTCTACTGGTTCCAGAACGGGAGCGCCAGCTACCTGTTCCAGCATCACGACTACTTGATCGTCACGGCTGGCGTGGAGAACAGCGTCTCGCACCTGTTCGTCCGTTCGTCGGTCCTGCCGTTGACCAGTTCGGCGGCCGTATCCTGCTCATTATCATGTCTACTATCCTGTACGCGCTGGAATACGTGTTCATGATCTTCACGGGGATCAACTCACTGGTGTCGATGCTGCTGGTCTCGGTGTGTCTGTCGTCTACTCCGACGGTGCTGATGGGCTGCGATCCCAGCTCGGGGAGCCGCAAGAGCTTCAGCACGGCGTTCGGCATCGTCGAGATCACGGACGCCATCGGTGCCACATTTGGCAACCTGCTCTTGGGTATACTTGCGCGACAAGACTCGACGCTGAGGATTTGAGAGATATGCATACTGACTAGGACAAGCATACTTCTGACCAAGAGCCCGCGGCGAAGAGCGGTCCTTTGGTACGTTGGTACGTTCATCGATGTTTGACAAGAAGATCTTCGTGGGTGCTTACTTGTACCTGAATGTGTGATGATAGGTACTGGTGAATGCAGTCACCGATCAGTACAGGTCGGCGGATGTTCCGGATCATCGCCACTGGCGATCACGACGAGTTGCTGGACCAGCTCGCGCTCTTGCTGCAGCTGGCCATGTACACGGCCACGGGAACGCGGAGATGGCGGTGAATAATTGCCTGGCGAGGATGCAGGCCAGTGGCACGCCCATGCTGATTCTTATGGAGGGGATGGACACGGCTGGCGAGGCCTAGGACGTCGACGCTCAATCGAGACAGCAGCAAGCCTTGTAGCGAGGCTCATGGTCAATAAAGTGAATACACTCATTGTGCCTACTGAAGCTACATGTATGCGTTGACCATGCACGCAAGTGATGAACCAACACAAGCAGGGTGATCAAAAGGGCAAGCTTGAGTTTTAGTAACCAATTCACTGAGCGTCGACTACGATCATGTCTAGCGCGAATGTAATGCTGCAAGCTGGAAGCCGACCTATAGTCTCTGTGATTGGTCGTAATTATACAGGGGAGAGGCATCGGGAAAGCGGGAAGTGGTCAATTTGGTCAAATTGGTCAAAGTGGTCATATGTGGTCCCGGGAAACTCCCCAGTATCTTTAACAAACCAAAAATGCACCGACATTGACTGTATTGTTCACCACGCGATCGTCGGGGTGGTGGCGGCGTTGGTCTACATTCATTGATTTGAGCGACTTCATAATGTGCGGCATGGATGCTCCGAACGGTTCCGTCAGACGCGTGTGGACATCAGCATGATAGTCGACCACTCGAAAGCCTACAGATTCACCACAAACTATTAGGATACCTGACGTGAAGAAGCAACCCATATGCAGATACAAACGACTACACGAAGGACTCGGCGATGAAAATATACATTTCTGCCACGCCAAAGCCGCAGATCGCGGCTTCCTCCTTTTAGAACGGAGTGCATCATTGTGTAACGTGCTGGGGCTCTGCACGCGAGAGTTGGTCGCCCACGTGCTGATCTTCAGCCAAAGTCCGTCAGGCCGAAGGTACCAGAACTTCCGATACCCCGCCGGCGCGTGCCCAGCTGGCAACGCAACCTATTTTATTTACTAAGACAAACTCGTAGCAGCCGACGCTGCTGACTAACTAACAATACACGCACTTCCTAGACACGTACGCACTGAGCAACTTCGGCGCCCTCTAAACCACTTGGACGTACACCACCGCTGTGTCCGTCCTCACTTCGCAGTCCACAGAAGACTCGGAGCGCCACTCGCCCTCCTGTCCGTCACTCACCACGTCGTCCAGCAGCACGTCCACCGAAGCAGCCGTTCGTTCGTCCTGCAACTCGCTCCCGAGTCGCGTCTGTCGCCGAGGGCTCTGCGTCCTCGCCGTCTATTTCAAGAGTGAGCTCGACGCTCGAGTTCGTGAGGCACGCGCCCGCCGCACACGTGCTGCCGATCCTGGCGACACGAGGTCTCCAAGGTCTGCAGGGGTTCAACGTCCCACTCATTCTTACTCGGCCGCTCCTGTCCTCCGTCTATCACTGTCACGTCGGGTTCGGGGGGGGGGGGGGGGGCGCTCGTCTGACCCAACTCATCACACGACTTCCTCATCAGAAGGGTATTCCACGACCCTTCCGTCAACGAAAAGACGCTCGTACTCGTTGACTGACACCCACCGAGTTGTGGTGCGTCCGTCCTTCGTCCTCCACAGGTGTGCGTCTCCCGTCGTCCACTTGGCGACGTCACCTCGGGGTACAAGCTCGTACTCGAGCGCATACTGCCCAGCGCGATTCCGTCGTCGTCTACGTCGTCGCTCCACCAGTAGTACACGTTCGTCGTTCTCGTTGCCCGTGCTTGCCACTGCAGCGCGACTTCGTTTCACACCGCTAGCAATCGTGACTCGTCCAGCAGCCGGCGCCGTTGCTCCAATAGGCGTCGCTGCCGCCGTGCCAGGCTGGGGTCGTTCGCGCTGATCTTCATCAGCCAGCTGGTCGTCTACGTCGTCCGCGATCTGCTCGAGTAGGCTCGTAGGATAGTGGTAGCTCACCATGAACGACTCGTGCGCTATCACTGTCTCCCTCTCGCCGCTCTTATCCATTCGCTCGAGCACGTGGTTCTCATAACCAGCGGGCTCCACCACACGCAGCGGGCCCATCCATTGGTGTACAAACTTAGTCGCCGTCCGCCCACCTGGCGGGTTGTGGACCCAGACAAGATCCCCAGGTCGAAACTCACGTCGTCGTCGCACCTTCCTGTTGTAGTAGCGCGTCTGCCTCTCCTGCTCTCGCCGCCGGGCCTGTTCTGCACACTCGTGACTCTTCCTCATGGCCATTAACAACTGCTCGTGGTACTTCTGCAGGTCGCCAGCTTCTCGCACTTCTGATCGCCTCAGTAGCTCGTTTGGGTGGCGCAACTTACGCCCCATCATCAATTCGTTCGGCGAGAGCGCCACAGTAGAGTGTCTAGCACTGTTGTACGCGTAGACTGCGAATTTGACGTACAGGTTCCAATCGTCTTGCCGCTCCTCCGTCATGAACGTACTGACACAATCTTTCCAGGAACGATGGAATCGCTCGACAAGGCCAACAAGCTGTGGACGGTATGGCACTGGGTTCACCTGTCGCGCCTGAAGCAACTCTACCAACTGGTCGATCACCTCACCCGCCATCTCTGGTGCTCCATCTGTCAATAGCTCCCGGAACGCGCCAAATCTGAGGACAACCTCCTCCATCAGGAACGTCGCCACACTCACCGCAGTGTGCGTCTCCACACAACAGGCCACTGCATACCGCGTGACGTACTCGATCGCGGCGATGACGTACCGATCGCCTCCTGCTGCTATGGGGAACGGTCCGGCGACGTCCAACGCCCACCGGTCTCCAACGTCGCCACCACGTATGCTTCTCAAAGGCGGAATGACCTCTCGTGGTCTCGACTTCCTGCTGCCGCACTCAGGACAGCCTCGTACCCATCGCTTCACTTCGGACTGTAATCTAGGCCACCAATACAGTTGCGAAACTCTACCATACGTGTGAGGTCCTCGTAGATGCCCACTCCATACTGATCCGTGCATTTCTTTGAATACAGGCGCCCATAACGCAGGTGGCAGCACAACTCGCCAGCCATGCGTCGTCGCCACTGTGACCAAGCCGAATCGCCTCTCAATTTTCATGCCACGGTACGCGCCGTCCGTTATCAACTTCTGCACGAACTTGCTGTTCTTCTGAGCCGCCACGATCTCCGTGTCTGTTACCTGCAGCGTGTACGGTACGGCGGCGTCCTCTTCGTCGTCATTGTCAAGTCCGTCACCCGCCTCGTTGCCGCTACGTGCTGTCGGTTCACCACTCCTGTCGCCGCTGCCAGTTGCCGTGTCTGGCGCCTTCTGCGTCTCTGGCAGCTGGGTGGCCGCGCTCACTGCTCGCTCTGTCGTCTTCGTAGGCTTCGCGCTGCCCATCGTCTTCGTCGTCGTTGGGGGTTTCGATCCACGCTTTGTCGTAGGTGTAGTCGTTACCTTGCTGCGTTGCACCGGCGTCTTGGCCTTCTCGGGGGCCACCTGCACCGACTCGTTTGGCTGCACCGCCGACGTCGAGCCGTTCGTCATCGCATTCACGCCGTCTGGGCTCGTCATGCCCTCGTTCATCGCCACCGCGTCCTCGTTCGTCACTGACGCCGCCCTCGTTCTCGTCGCGCCCTCGTTCGTCATCGGTGCCGTCGCTGTGGTGCCCCCAGCTGTCGATTGCCGCACTGGGTCGTCATCCCCACTCACAGTCGCCACTGCGCGCTCACCGTGCACTCGCCGCTCGTCTCGCTCCTGGATCCGTGCACTACGTCGTAATGTCGGCACTGCCGCCGCTGAGCGCTTTCTGCGTTTACTTTTGCTCAGCGTGCCACCCGTGTCCATGCCAATCACGGGCTCGGCCGCGTCCGTGTTCGTCGTCAGGTGTTGGCTCGGCGCGTCCAAGCTCGTCACCAGTGGCGAGCTCTCGACGTCCGCGTTCGTCATCAGAGGCATCCCCAGCAGCGGGTTCGCTGTCAGCTCTGACTCAGTCGTCATCAGGGGCTCTGCTGTCTGTAACAGGGGCTTCTCCACGGTCGTCGGGTACTCGTTCGTCGCAGTGTTCGCCATCGACACCTGCCGCGTCGCCAACAGGGGCTGCGCGCTTGACGGGGACTCGCTCAGCTGCACCGGGTCCGTCATCATCAGCGGCTGCGTTCCCGATAGTTGTGCACTCGTCGGCGAGGGTTCTACTGCCGATGCTGACTCCGTCGTCAACAGGGGCTGCTCTACCGTCACCACGGGCTCGTGCACTGGCTGGTACATCGTCGTCTGCAGGGGTTCCAGCGGCGTGCGCGCCATCTGCACGTCGCCGTCACCGCTCACGTCCGCCGTGCTGCCGCTGTTCATCACTGCATCGGCACTCGCGTCGTCACTTACGTTCGCCTCGGAGCGGCTGCTTGTCCTGTCCGCCGTGGCCGTCGAGCCGCTATCTCCCATGCCGTCGTCCTTGGTCACTTCGTCGTCATTCTTCGCCTCCTCCGTCACCTCAGGTGGTGTTAGCTGCTCACGTCGCCCAACTGCTGCTCGAACTGCTGCTGGCGCTCTGGAGAGGGCGTCAGCTACGACATTCAACGCACCCGGCCTGTACTTCACGTTGAACTCGTACTCCTGCAGCGTGAGGCTCCATCTGTGCAGCCTGCCCGCCAAGTTCGGCTGCGTCATCAGCCACCGCAGAGCAGCATGATCGGTAATAATAGTGAAGACGCGCTCGTACAGGTACGGCCGAAATTGTTTCACCGCCCACACTACAGCGGAGCACTCTAACTCCGTGATCGAGTAGTTCGACTCAGCGCGGTTGTTGACCTTGCTCGCGTAGGCAATGGGCTGCCACCCACGCCCGTGGTCTTGCTGCAAGCACGCTCCAAGGCCGACCTTGCTGGCGTCGGTCACAAGTCTGAAGGGTCGCTCAAAATCTGGGTACAACAGCACCGGCTTCGTAGTCAACAGCAACTTAATCCTCGAAAATGCGAACTCTTGCTCCTCCGTCCACTGCCATTGTACATCTTTCTTCAGTAGACGAGTCATAGGCTCTGCGATCGAGCCGAACGCAGGGATGAATCTTCGGTAGTAGCCTGCGAGGTGCACGAATCTACGCACTTCACCAGGGTTCGTGGGTCGTGCGAACTCCGTGACAGCCGTCACCAATCGATCCAGCGGCTGCACGCCGTCTGCACTCAGCATGTGGCCCAAATACTCCATCGCCTCGGTCGCAAACACACATTTCTTCAGCTTGAGCGTCAAGCCAGCAGCCGACAAACGCTCCAGCACGCTTGCCAACTTGACCACATGCTCACCAATGCCGCCCTTCGAGAAGACAATGATATCATCAAGGTAGACTAAACACGTCGTCCAGGTTAGTCCTCGTAGTACGCCGTTCATCAGGCGCTGAAAGGTCGCAGGGGCGTTCGATAATCCAAACGGCATCCGCCTAAATCTGAACAGCCCGCGCTTGGTGATGAACGCGGTCTTGTCGCGGTCACCTTCTGCCACCATCACTTGCCAATAGCCTGCACGTAGATCTAGCGTCGTAAAGAGTCTAGCACCGCCGAGAGACTCCAGCGTCTCGTCAATTCGGGGAAGGGGGTAGACGTCCTTCTTCGTAACAGCATTTAGGGCCCTATAGTCGATACAAAACCTGATGGATCCATCCTTCTTGCGGACAAGAACCACCGGGAAGCCCCAAGCACCTTCGCCTGGCTCAATGACTCCTGCATTCAACATCGTATCCACATTCTCGTCAACAACTGCGTCCTCCGTCTGCGCTTGTCTGCGTCGTCTCATCATGATCGGTGCTGCGTCACCGGTGTTGATGTGATGCTCCACATTCAACGTAGTCGCTGGCGGACAATCTCCCTTCGCGTTCGTCAATTCACGGTAGGCTCGTAGCAACTTAAGAATCAAAGCACGTGCTTTTGGATCAGTCGTTCCCATGTTCACGTTCTCCTCGTCCTCTAGTGGCGTTTGTTCGTCACCGAGCTCGCCTATCCACGCTCTCAGTCGGTCCTCGCTCAGTTCGTCATGCATCTCCAACACGGCGATGTCGGAGTCCACCGGAATCCACACACCCAACTGCTGCTTGTTCGGCAACCGCACGTGGCCGCCATGTACATTGATTACGGGAACCAGAGCCTTACCTCCCTGCGCCTTGGTGACTGCCGCCGCCGTCAGCACCGAACCAAAGTCGCCCGTGGGCAAGAAGATGCCCTCTTCGCCGTCTGGTGCTGCCACTGACACCTCGATCGGCTGCACGGCTCGGCGCTGCAACTTCGTGGCGCCTATCAGTCTCACTCTCGCTCTCCTTGCATTTGAAGTCAATGTTGGCCCGGTGTCGCTCGAGGAAGTCGACGCCGACCAGGAACTCGTCACTACAGCCGTCGATGACGCACGCCTCCATGGTCACCACCTGACCGAACACCGTGCGCATCTCGAATGACCACACGCCCACTACGTCAAGCAGGAATCCACCGATGCCCTCAATGAAGTCAACAGGGGCGGGCTTACTCATACGCTCGCCCCTCATCATCCAGTCGGTCCCAGCGACCGTGTACTGCGCGCCGCTATCAATCTTGATGGCCTGTCGTTTGCCATCCACCAATACTGCCGCTGTCGGGAGTCCGTCACTCGCCTCAACAACGTCTGTCGTACCCGTGGACGTCACCACGTCTCGACGCTGTACCAGCTTGACACTGGCCCCGCCGCCTGCACGTCGTTCGTCATGGCCACGACGCTGCTGTCGCCGCCGCTCCAGGTCTCGTCGCGCCTCATCTTGGTGCTGCTGTCGTCGCACCCGTAGCTCTTCGTCGAGCTGGGCGACGACTCGCTCAACGTCGCCACCCTCGTGTGCTGATCGCGCTGCTCGTCGTGCAGCACGGCGCTGCTTGTCCTCTCGGCGTGACTGCTTGACAGCAGACCGCACCTTCGCCACCGAGCCGTACGCCGTCACCACGTCGCTCGTGAGCTCCATGCCGAGCTCCATCATCTCGCCCTTCGCCGTCTCAGGCGGCTCCTCGTCGCCTTCCTCAGTCTTCGACACATCGGTTGCCGCCGCGTCGCCTTCCTCAGTCTTCATCTCGTCCTCCATGCGCCGTCTGGTCGCCGTGGTCGCCGACACCGCTCCCGCAACGTCCACCGAGGACACCATCGCCTCATCTTCATCTGGCTCGTCCTTCTTGTTGCTCTCGTCCGTCTGGTAACAGTAGCGTAGCGCCGCCATGCTGGGCCGCACTGTCGCCACGTACCGCGCTGCTCGCTCACCGTCTCGGGGCTTGAGCTCACCGTCCAATTGAGTCATGGTGGCCAGTCGCACAGCCGCCACACTCCCGTCGATAGACAGCAACTCTCCGCCGTCATTTACTTCACCATTGTCGGTTACCGCCGTCACCGCTGTCGCTGACACGTTCACTCCGCGCGCCGTGTTCGTCTCCGCCGCTGTCTCCAGCTGCTGGGGAGTTCGTCGCGTCGCCGAACGACGTAATCCCCCTACGCCGTTCGGTCTCCATTTCCCGGGGGGTTCTGCTCGCGGCGACGCTTCAAGTACTCCTCGTTTCGGGTACGGGCGTCGTCGTCTGGGCACTCGACAGCAATGTGCCCAAAGTGGTGGCACGCGTAGCACTGCACGCCAAGTTGTCGTGCGGCGGGCTTCTCGTCCGTCGAAGCATCACTAGCCTTGGCCATCCGTGTCGTCGCCTTCGGCACCGCCTTCGTCCTTCGCACCACACTTCTCCGCTTCTTGGCAGGCGCCGGCGCATGGGAGACAGCCGTCTCCTCGTCCTCGTCGTTCTCCTCGTCGTACTCGTCGTCGGCGGCCACTGCCATGTTGATCTTGGCCTTCTTATCGGCCTTAGCCGGCGCCATACGTCTCGCAGCAGGCGGTTCCGCAGCGCGTGCTGGCCGGTCGCGCTTCCCGCTCTTCTTCGCCCAGTAGCGTCCATTCCACTGCCGTCCGGCGGGTATGTCCCACGTGCCCGTGAACTTGTTCCAGACACCCTGTGGGTTCGAGAAGTGCGCCAGATCCAGCTCTTCCATGGTCGTGCCAGCCGCCAGGTCCGTGGGGCCAGTTGCTCCAATGCCAGGGATCGCCATCAGGGGTCCCGTCGTACCGCTCATTGGCACCATGTACGGGTTCGGGGCCGTCGCCCATGCTTGTCCGATGTTCAACATGCCACGCGCTACGTTGTCGATGGGGTCGTCTATTTCGGTGGCCTTGTCGACAGCTTCCTCAAGAGTTCGGGGCTTCGGCTCCTGCTTTACCAGCTGCCTCGTCGTCTTCTCTAGGCTGCGGTAGAATTGGGCGAGCAACACACGCTCACTCACTCGGTTCTGGCCGCACAGATCGCGTAACCCAGCTGCGAAGTCGGCGAAGGTCTCGCCAGGCATCATACGGCGTTGGCTCACGCGCCACTCAGCGGCAGAACGATCGGGGCGCTCTCCGTACCGCCGCACCAGCGCCGCCTTCAAGTTCGTCCATGTCTTCTCTCCATCGCGTACCTCCTGATCCATCTGCACCCACCAGCGTGCAGCGTTATCTTGTAGCTTGTTACCGAGGATGTAATAAAGCTCGTTGTCGGTCCAGTCTCCGCTTCCGGACAGTCGTGCACCTTGTAGGGCCAGATCGACACGTGCGATCCACGTGGATACGGACACCATCGGCGAGGGCTGGAACGTCGGCAGCTCCAGGTCACGAATCGCGCGTCGTCGGTTTCGAGGGGTTCGGCGAGGTGCAGCAGCTGCGGTTGGTGGTGGGGCTTGGCGGGGCGGTCCGTCGTTGCCACCGTCGTCGTCGTCAGAGCTGGAGTCGTCGGGGTCACTGCCGTCGCCGCCGTCCGGATCGTCGCCGTGCCCGTTGCGTCGCCCGAAGACCGTCGGTGTCGGGGCTCGCTGCGCTGCTACCATGGGTGCCGTGGCAGACGGAGGAGCACTCCGTGCGCGAGTACTCGGTGTCGTCTCCAGCTGAGTGTTCGGGGCCGGGCGCCCGCTCGTGCCCATGCTCCGCTGCGTCTCAAGCTCATTCACGCGTGTCTCCATCCTGTCCATGGACGAGACCAGCTGCAGGAGCGCCGTCGTGAGCGTCGTCATCATGGCGGGGTTGGTGGTGTCGGTCCTGGTAGCGCTCCCGCTTCCACCGCCTTCTCCGTCAAGGGTCACTTCGCAATCTTGGGGCGGGTTGCTGCGGTCCGAACCCGACCCGTCGCCGTCGCCTTCGTCATCGTGGCCGTCGCCCTTCGTCTCTTCGTCGCCGCTCTGCACCCGAGCTCTGCGCGTCTCTCGCACACCTGGCGTTACAGTAGTCGCCATGCTGCCCGTCGAGCCGTCACCTTGGGCCGTCTCGGTCGGCGCTGTTACCGTCATCGTTCTCGCCATCTCGCGGGGCGTGTTCGCCGAGGTCGTAGTGCGGTCTCGCTCGTTCACGTCTTCAATCGAACGCCCCTGTATGACCACCATGTAACGTGCTGGGGCTCTGCACGCGAGAGTTGGTCGCCCACGTGCTGATCTTCAGCCAAAGTCCGTCAGGCCGAAGGTACCAGAACTTCCGATACCCCGCCGGCGCGTGCCCAGCTGGCAACGCAACCTATTTTATTTACTAAGACAAACTCGTAGCAGCCGACGCTGCTGACTAACTAACAATACACGCACTTCCTAGACACGTACGCACTGAGCAACTTCGGCGCCCTCTAAACCACTTGGACGTACACCACCGCTGTGTCCGTCCTCACTTCGCAGTCCACAGAAGACTCGGAGCGCCACTCGCCCTCCTGTCCGTCACTCACCGCGTCGTCCAGCAGCACGTCCACCGAAGCAGCCGTTCGTTCGTCCTGCAACTCGCTCCCGAGTCGCGTCTGTCGCCGAGGGCTCTGCGTCCTCGCCGTCTATTTCAAGAGTGAGCTCGACGCTCGAGTTCGTGAGGCACGCGCCCGCCGCACACGTGCTGCCGATCCTGGCGACACGAGGTCTCCAAGGTCTGCAGGGGTTCAACGTCCCACTCATTCCTACTCGGCCGCTCCTGTCCTCCGTCTATCACTGTCACGTCGGGGTTCGGGCCGCTCGTCTGACCCAACTCATCACAATTGTAAGGGCCAGTCTGACACTGCGGATATACAGCACGTGCTATTACTGAGGAAATGGTGACCAAATCTTCCCGATCTTTTTCAATCATAGCTCTTCAACCAGATGCCAAACACGTTTTGCTCACGTCGTGTGTGCGTACTAGATGACCAGCCCTCGGAATATTCTATCTCGACGGATGATAAAAGATGGCCCTCCATTGAGAGCCGAGAGTTTAACATCCGTGTGGTGACTGCCCAGTCCGTCCAATCAAGGGTAAGCCAACCAGCAGTTGTTTTCTTATCCTGTCATGACGTCCTTCCGCGACCTAGCCATAGCTTATGTTAATTAACCATTTAGATTGGATTTTTACCTTGCCACCAGTCGCAACCAGCTGCGCTTTCACCCGGTGCTCTTAGCTTGGGAGCACCCAGTATAAGTACTGGATGGCGTCTTGGAGTCACTCAGAGAGGGTGATCGCTGTCGTATTTTCCTGGTAGAGGAGGCGACGAGCGCGTCTGTGCAGAACGTGGAGCCAAGGATACTGAGAGCCATCTCCTTCGAAGCTCATTTTCCTTTCTACTCCGCAGCCTCCAGCACCGCGGATCTCATCGTCTAGTCCAAGTCCAAGTCAAGTTCTCAGTGTGTTTGTCAACAATGAACCTCACCAAGATCATCGCTCACCTCGCCATCATTGCGGCTGCCATGGGATCGCTGGCCGATGCCGGCAACATTAACCAGCACGCCCCGCCGTCAAGCGTCTCCGGTGACGACGCCTTCACCAGTGCAACCCCCGCTCCTGCGACGCCCGTTGTGACTCCTGCACCAACGACCGCAGGCCCCATCACGCCGGACGCACCATCGGCGGCCGGAACGCCGGCTCCGACTCCGTGCCCCACCCCGGCCCCCACGACGAACTTGGGGGGAGCTGAGGCTACGCCAAGCCCAACGAAGCCATCGGATGAGAGTGCCGACATTCCCGGACAAGTCGAGGCTGGAGCTGGTTCCGCTCCAAGCGACAAGACTGTTCAATCCACGAAGGTGGCCCATGGTGAAGAGAGGACCACCAACGGTAATACCGCGACGGCAAGTGCTACCACTGGTGGCGGAGTAAATGGAGCTATCGAAGGATCTACCCACGGAGGCGTTGGCGCTAGCGCTGGTGTCGGCGGTCGTGTCGGCGGAGGCGTGAGCGGCGGTGCCAACGGAGGAGTTGGTGCCGGAGCCGGTGTCGGCGGCGGAGCTGCTGGCGGCGTTGGCGCTAGCGCTGGTGTCGGCGGTCGTGTCGGCGGAGGCGTGAGCGGCGGTGCCAACGGAGGAGTTGGTGCTAGCGCTGGAGTCGGCGGAGGCGTGAGCGGCGGTGCTAACGGAGGAGTTGGTGCTGGAGCCGGTGTCGGCGGCGGAGCTGCTGGCGGCGTTGGCGCTAGCACTGGTGTCGGCGGTCGTGTCGGCGGAGGCGTGAGCGGCGGTGCCAACGGTGGAGTTGGTGCCGGAGCCGGTGTCGGCGGAGGCGTGAGCGGCGTTGGCGCTAGCGCTGGTGTCGGCGGTCGTGTCGGCGGAGGCGTGAGCGGCGGTGCCAACGGAGGAGTTGGTGCTAGCGCTGGAGTCGGCGGAGGCGTGAGCGGCGGTGCTAACGGAGGAGTTGGTGCCGGAGCCGGTGTCGGCGGAGGCGTGAGCGGCGTTGGCGCTAGCGCTGGTGTCGGCGGTCGTGTCGGCGGAGGCGTGAGCGGCGGTGCCAACGGTGGAGTTGGTGCCGGAGCCGGTGTCGGCGGCGGAGCTGCTGGCGGCGTTGGCGCTAGCACTGGTGTCGGCGGTCGTGTCGGCGGAGGCGTGAGCGGCGGTGCCAACGGAGGAGTTGGTGCTAGCGCTGGAGTCGGCGGAGGCGTGAGCGGCGGTGCTAACGGAGGAGTTGGTGCCGGAGCCGGTGTCGGCGGCGGAGCTGCTGGCGGCGTTGGCGCTAGCGCTGGTGTCGGCGGTCGTGTCGGCGGAGGCGTGAGCGGCGGTGCCAACGGAGGAGTTGGTGCTAGCGCTGGAGTCGGCGGAGGCGTGAGCGGCGGTGCTAACGGAGGAGTTGGTGCCGGAGCCGGTGTCGGCGGAGGCGTGAGCGGCGTTGGCGCTAGCGCTGGTGTCGGCGGTCGTGTCGGCGGAGGCGTGAGCGGCGGTGCCAACGGTGGAGTTGGTGCCGGAGCCGGTGTCGGCGGCGGAGCTGCTGGCGGCGTTGGCGCTAGCACTGGTGTCGGCGGTCGTGTCGGCGGAGGCGTGAGCGGCGGTGCCAACGGTGGAGTTGGTGCCGGAGCCGGTGTCGGCGGAGGCGTGAGCGGCGTTGGCGCTAGCGCTGGTGTCGGCGGTCGTGTCGGCGGAGGCGTGAGCGGCGGTGCCAACGGAGGAGTTGGTGCTAGCGCTGGAGTCGGCGGAGGCGTGAGCGGCGGTGCTAACGGAGGAGTTGGTGCCGGAGCCGGTGTCGGCGGAGGCGTGAGCGGCGTTGGCGCTAGCGCTGGTGTCGGCGGTCGTGTCGGCGGAGGCGTGAGCGGCGGTGCCAACGGTGGAGTTGGTGCCGGAGCCGGTGTCGGCGGCGGAGCTGCTGGCGGCGTTGGCGCTAGCGCTGGTGTCGGCGGAGGCGTGAGCGGCGGTGCCAACGGAGGAGTTGGTGCTAGCGCTGGAGTCGGCGGAGGCGTGAGCGGCGGTGCTAACGGAGGAGTTGGTGCTGGAGCCGGTGTCGGCGGCGGAGCTGCTGGCGGCGTTGGCGCTAGCGCTGGTGTCGGCGGTCGTGTCGGCGGAGGCGTGAGCGGCGGTGCCAACGGAGGAGTTGGTGCTAGCGCTGGAGTCGGCGGAGGCGTGAGCGGCGGTGCTAACGGAGGAGTTGGTGCCGGAGCCGGTGTCGGCGGAGGCGTGAGCGGCGTTGGCGCTAGCGCTGGTGTCGGCGGTCGTGTCGGCGGAGGCGTGAGCGGCGGTGCCAACGGTGGAGTTGGTGCCGGAGCCGGTGTCGGCGGCGGAGCTGCTGGCGGCGTTGGCGCTAGCACTGGTGTCGGCGGTCGTGTCGGCGGAGGCGTGAGCGGCGGTGCCAACGGTGGAGTTGGTGCCGGAGCCGGTGTCGGCGGAGGCGTGAGCGGCGTTGGCGCTAGCGCTGGTGTCGGCGGTCGTGTCGGCGGAGGCGTGAGCGGCGGTGCCAACGGAGGAGTTGGTGCTAGCGCTGGAGTCGGCGGAGGCGTGAGCGGCGGTGCTAACGGAGGAGTTGGTGCCGGAGCCGGTGTCGGCGGAGGCGTGAGCGGCGTTGGCGCTAGCGCTGGTGTCGGCGGTCGTGTCGGCGGAGGCGTGAGCGGCGGTGCCAACGGTGGAGTTGGTGCCGGAGCCGGTGTCGGCGGCGGAGCTGCTGGCGGCGTTGGCGCTAGCGCTGGTGTCGGCGGAGGCGTGAGCGGCGGTGCCAACGGAGGAGTTGGTGCTAGCGCTGGAGTCGGCGGAGGCGTGAGCGGCGGTGCTAACGGAGGAGTTGGTGCTAGCGCCCGCACTACCCGCTTCCTTCGCATGTAAGTGTAGTGATGGTAGCCTACGAATATGTCTTGGCATAGTTTCTAGGCACATGTAAAATATATGTGTCCGTTTGTCATGAATTCGCCTCATATTGTAAGCTTTAACCAACAACGAAGAGTTGGTAAGGGATCGTACTCGATTCACGATTTTACTTCGAGCGAGGACTTTGAAAGCATCTTAATGTTACTAGTTTACGAGTGTAGGGGTGAACAAAAACTCGTACACAACTTGGACAGCAACCGCCTGGCCTTAGCAACTTCCACGGCCGCCAAGTGGGGAGCACTGAGCAGTGAGAACCGTCAAGTCTGTTATGAACTTGGCGAGTCGGCGTGCCACTCGCTCGCAGCCCAGAAATCGAAGTAGAAGGCCGTCAGGGCTCGACCCAAACACCAGCAGATCTGCCATTCTCAAACAGAAATGACACTGGCGGGACGGATGAGCCCGCCGCACAACACTGAACACTCTCTCGTGGAGATAGACAAAGTCTTGTAGCTCTCTGTTGACTTGCACCGTTGATCTTGATAACAATGCGGCGGACCCTTCGCTGTCGGTACTGTCAATCGTAGAAAATCGCGAGCTGGTGGCGGTGACTGACTCAACGCGTGGGGAGCTTGTTAACACTTCGACTGCGTAACAAACGTTGCTACCTCTTTCCCTGAAGGGCGAAACACGAATCGAGCTAATGTCCTTGAGCTCCTGCAACGCAATACGGGAAGTTGGCGCGTTTGAGGGTTTCAACTCCGCAGGTCTCAGAGGACGAAGTTTCTGCTTGCATTGAACTGGTGTCATGTCTTCTCCTTTGGCGGGCGCAGTGGGTGGTCGCGCTCCAAATTCGAAAATGAGCCACCAAGTCATCCATGCTACGAGCTTCTTGCCGTACATCCAGCCGTTCCTGTATGTGCATTGTCGGTAGGATGGACGACCTATGAAGCATACCGAGTAGGCATCCTATCGACCTCGATTGGACGAGTTTCTGTCATGCTGCACGTTGTACAATTCTCTTGCCGCTTAACGTTTCACCAGGTTTCATATATGTGGTATATATTCAAGTACAGTTATTAATAAAATAGCATTGCTATTATAGCAATAATGGTCGTAGTTTCGCGACACCCATGACTCATCTTGGTACCACTTTAGTCGACCTCCTCGATCTTCGAGCCCTGGTCCGCACCGCCCGCCGATGGAGCAGCCGAGGCGCCAGCACCGGCAGGCATTCCACCCGGCATGCCGCCGGCAGCAGCGTACACCTTCTGCAGCACCGGGTTGGCTACGCCCTCGAGCTCCTTCTGCTTAGCCTCGTACTCCTCCTTCTCCGACGACTGGTGCGCGTCCAGCCACTGAATCGTCTCCGTCACCTTATCGTCCACCACCTTCTTGTCGGCCTCGGGGATCTTCTCCTTGAGCTTCTCGTCGTTCAGGCTGTTGCGCAGGCTGTAGGCGTAGTTCTCGAGCGCGTTCTTGGCCTCGATGCGCACCTTGTTCGCCTCGTCCTCCGACTTGTACTTCTCGGCCTCCGCCACCATGCGGTCGATCTCGGCCTGCGAGAGGCGGCCCTTGTCGTTCGTGATCGTGATCTTGTTCTCCTTGCCCGTCGACTTCTCCACGGCCGACACGTTCAGGATGCCGTTCGCGTCGATGTCGAACGTCACGTCGATCTGCGGGACACCGCGGGGCATGGGCGGGATGCCGTCCAGGTTGAACTTGCCCAGCAGGTTGTTGTCGCGGGTCATCGAGCGCTCGCCCTCGAAGACCTGGATCAGCACACCGGGCTGGTTGTCGGCGTACGTCGAGAACGTCTGCGACTTCTTGGTCGGCACCGTCGTGTTACGGGCGATCAGCGTCGTCATGACACCGCCAGCCGTCTCCAGACCCAGAGACAGAGGCGTCACATCCAGCAGCAGCAGGTCCTGCAGCTTCTCCGACGAGTCGTCACCGCTCAGGATGGCCGCCTGCACGGTGGCGCCGTAGGCGACAGCCTCGTCCGGGTTGATCGACTTGTTGGGCTCCTTGCCGTTGAAGAAGTCCGACAGCAGCTGCTGCACCTTGGGGATACGCGTGGAGCCGCCGACCAGGACGACCTCGTGCACCTGGCTCTTGGAGAGCTTGGCGTCGCGCAGCACCTTCTCCACGGGCTCCATGGTCTTGCGGAAGTAGTCACCGCACAGGTCCTCGAACCGCGCGCGCGTGATGGTCGAGTTGAAGTCCACGCCGTCGTACAGCGAGTCGATCTCGATGTAGGCCTGCGCCGACGAGGACAGCGTACGCTTGGCGCGCTCGCATGCGGTACGGAGACGCCGCAGCGCGCGTTGGTTCTGCGTCAGGTCCTTGCGGTGCTTACGCTTGAACTCCTGCACGAAGTACTCGACCAGGCGGTTGTCGAAGTCCTCGCCGCCCAGGTGCGTGTCGCCAGCGGTGGCCTTCACCTCGAAGATGCCCTCCTCGATGCTCAGTAGGGACACATCGAAGGTACCGCCACCCAGGTCGAAGATCAGCACGTTGCGCTCGCCGCCCTTCTTGTCAAGGCCGTAAGCGATGGCCGCGGCGGTCGGCTCGTTGATGATACGCAGGACGTTCAGGCCGGCAATGGCGCCGGCGTCCTTGGTGGCCTGACGCTGCGAGTCGTTGAAGTAGGCGGGCACCGTGATCACGGCGTTCTTGACCTCCTTGCCGATGAAGGCCTCGGCCACCTCGCGCATCTTGATCAGCACCATGGACGAGATCTCCTCGGGCTGGAACGTCTTGGTCTCGCCCTTGAACTGCACCGTGATCTGCGGCTTGTCGCCGGCGCCCGACGAGATCTTGAACGGCCAGTGCTTGATGTCGGCCTGGACGATCGGGTCGGAGAACTTGCGGCCGATGAGACGCTTGGCGTCGAACACCGTGTTGTGCGCGTTCATGGCCACCTGGTTCTTGGCGGCATCACCGATCAGACGCTCCGTGTCCGTGAAGGCCACGTACGACGGGGTGGTGCGGTTACCCTGGTCGTTGGCGATGATCTCCACGCGGTCGTTCTGCCACACGCCGACACACGAGTAGGTCGTGCCGAGGTCGATGCCGACAGAGTATCCGGAAGTTGTCTGAGCCATCTTGCTGTTAGTCTTGGTCTTGTGAGTGATGTGAGGTGTGAGTGAAGACTTAGTCTCTCGCTCGCCGAAGCTGGTTGTTGCTGTGTGATCTTGTCAACGCAAATTCAAAAGTGAGCTGTTTAGCGCACCCGGCAGTTGTCTGCACCATCTCGGTCGGTCATGTGACAGGGCCTGTTTCTCACAGGGAACTCGACTTCGAGATGATTCGACCTGTATTATGTATGGCGGTGAGGCAGGTTCTAGAGCTTCTAGATTGAGATAGAAAGTCTAGAGTAGTATTTTCGGATAGTACTTCTTCAAGTCTAGAATAGTAGTCTTTCTTTTAGTATGGTTGGTCTTTTACTATAGCTGGTAAGCTATAATACTCGTGTCGTAAACACAAATATTCGGATATGTAGGCTGTGCTTCGAATGGACTCCTTTCAAAGGAGCAACCCAGAACAGCTGGATGGTTACTGCACGGCATGAATTGCACAGGTATTCGCACGGCAAACCCCAATGGGTGTCAGGAAGTGTAACGGCATATTTGTTCCGCGGATTTCATACCGAGGTCTACTAACAGTAAGCTATTCACGGGTGAAGGTTTTCGACACAAGGCTTTTCCTGTCGATTTCATATTACTTAAAATAAAAGCTATAGTACCTCAGCTTTACTACATATGCACAGATACTCTGACAGATGAAGGCTTTCGACAAAGCTTTTCCCGTCTTATTTCATTTAATATTTTAAAAAACTTCCAATTTTCCTACATATATATATATATATATATATATATATATGGGGAAATTCCAAAATACGTCCGTTTTATTAAAGTAATTCCGTAATGCGTCCGTGCCGTATAAATATGTACCGTAGTCACCCTTATTATTAGGACGTGTATCCTTTTGGTTTGCGTAGCCATTATGTACCATGTAGCCAAAACGCAACTACCAATCTATTTATACCGATGGGCCTACCAAAATGGTTTCGGAGCGACACTTTGAGTTCTTCGATGGAGAAACAACAGCGCTTCTTGAGTAAGGCGGATTTTAAGCTGGCGGTAGCGGAGCTGTTCGTTCGCGACTGTCGTTCACCATGCTACGCACAGAACAACAAGGAGAAGATGAAGGTGGTGTGCAAGGATGCCACGTGCGCGTATTTTATTAACGCGCGTATCGACTCTGCTGGTGTGGTACGCGTCTCGTCGGTCCAACTGGAGCATTCCTGCGCGGTTGCAAGCTTGCCCCAAGTGAAAGGAAACTGGCTATTAAAAGTAGCAGAAGAAGCCGCACGCTATGAAACCGATTTGAAGCCCCAACACGTCATATCGCGCGCTCGTGAAGACCATGGAGTCCGTGTTGGGTACAAACAGGCACACACCGCAGTTGCGCATTTCAAGGCATTATCTGTTGAAAGTGGCTTGACGAGCTACTCCAAGCTCATTCCATGGCTTTCGGCGATTTGCGATGCGAATCCAGGATCGCTTTACGGCTCTGATGTAGTGGATGGGCGCGTGCACCAAGTGTTCTTAACGCTTGCACCATGGTTGAAGAGCGCAGCGTCATGCTTGCCCGTACTTTCATTGGACGCGTGTCACCTCAAGTGTGACATTGGGGGTACACTGTTCTGCGCTACTATGCTCAGTCCGAACCACGATATTGTCATTGTTGCTCTGGGTATAGCACCCATCGAGGATGGTGCCGCGTGGGCTTGGTTTCTATCTCGACTACGGAGCTCAACTGATCTGTTCACTCGGGATGATTTGGTGGTTATGAGTGATCGCGAGAAGGGTATAGCAGCGGCAGTCGCCAGTCTCATTTCCGACATCCCCCACAGCTACTGTTCGCAGCATATCAAGAAGAATGTGAAGTCGCGATTTCGCACCGATTTGGGGGGTCGGGTTCACAAACTTGCCGTTAGTCTGGAAAAGCACGAGGTGTTTGAGCTTTTAAAGGAATGCAAGCAACTTGCGTCAGACGCAGCCGAATACTTGGAAGGTAACTGTGTGGCGTGACCTGATTGTACCTTGTACACATACAGTACCGTATCTAACGTGTGTGATGTATCCTATTTGTGTCATGTATCCATTATATGGTATGTGCTTTATGTACAATGTAATCTTTCTGTGACGTGTCAGGAATCGATGCGAAAACTTGGAGGTCCACAGAATTTCCGCGTCCGGGTTTCGGCCAGGTTACCTCAAACATATCTGAAAGCGCCAACAGTTGGATTTTGCCGGAGCGTGCGATGACCTGGCTCGGTTGTCTCGCAAACATCGTTCTGAAAGTGCAAGAACGCCACTACAACAAGCGCCTAGAGAACACCAAAATTTCTGGTGGATTTGCGCCCTGGGTTGAAGCTCGAGTTCAGAAGTTAGTTGAAGCAGGAAGACGCCGTCTGGTAATTCCTGTTTCCGACCTCCTTTTCGCGGTTCGTCGTGATGAAAGTGACACCTACACTACGGTGGACTTGGCGCAGAAAACTTGCAGCTGTAATTTCTGGCAAGAGTTTCAATATCCTTGTGAGCACGCATGTGCGGCGATTCTCTATCGGAAGGAGAGTCCAGCGTCCTACATCAGCCCATACTACAGCGTTTGCGCTTTAAACGAAGTCTTCGAACCAGTGACAGTTCCCGTCGATTTGAATCAGCTGGACGCTGACAATTCGCTTCCTCCCGTCGTCGAGAAGAAGAGAGGGCGACCAAAGAAAATCCGCCTGCGCAATCGATCGGAGTACATTAACGGAGATTCTCCAGTTCATTGCAGCAACTGCGGAAAACGGGGACACAATGTCCGCACATGTGACCGTCGGCAGGCCAAGAAGAACAAAAAGCCAAAAACGGCGGTGCCTAAGAAGAGAGCAGGAAAGAAGCCGACGTGCTAATGCGATACATATCGTGCATTCATTCAAAAGTAAAGATTCATGCTGTCAGTCAATATCTCTATTGAAAAATACACTAGTTCCGTTGTAGCAAGAACGTGTATCTTTTCGTAGAATGTGCTCCAAACTTGGGTTGTACCCAATGTGTACCATGTATACAGCGAGCTTTTGTCGAAAAAGTCGTCCTATTTATGAGATGTATACTACGTATACATATTGTTCTCCCCCTGTGTGGTTCACAGCGAAAATTGGAAGGTCATCGATGGAGGGCAAGAGCGCAGGCAGCGCGAAGACGGCTCCCAAGCCGGCCAAGGTCAAGAAGCGCGACGGAGTGGTCTGCATCTACCCTGGCTGCTACATGCAACTAACGACAGGAAAGTTCCAATCTCACTTCTTAGCCAAGCACAAGCCTGGAGAACAGTGGCTTCCCTCGTACCGCTCGGACTTTGAGAGGGCTGCACGTGATCCTAACCTGCTGACGGACCCCGAGGGTTGCAAGGTAGCCATACCCCTCTTGCTGAACGACATCAGCAACCAAATCCAGTCCATTCATGATCGCTTGGAGCACTTTGAGGATTTTATCATCGACCGCTTCACTGCAGCGCAACAGTCTTCGACGCCAGCAGCGGAGGGTGAAGAAGAGGAGAGTGGCAGCGAAGTGGAGAATGCGGAGGACAAGACGGATGGTGTAAACGAGGGAGTTGCTGAGGGTCCTCCAGAAAGGGAAGACCGGCTTGGAGAAGCCGATCAAGTGGAGAGCGAAGATGATCAGCAAACCGAAGCACAGGAGGGGCAAACCAAGCGCCGGGATCGACCCAATTCAAAACGTTCTGCAAGGTTTGCACCTACAACTCCAAACTCCCGGAAGAAGCGAGATTTAGGAAGAAGCGCATCGTCTCCGGCCATGAATACTCGTAGCCACAAGTAGCGATCTATGCAATCGATAGGGACATCGTTGTTAAGACCTCATCAAAGAACCAGTTCGCTTTTCGCCTTCATACCGGTACCGCTTCACAGTCTGATTTCAATGCGGGCGAAAAGACCGCGCCGGTGGAAAGCTCAACTACTTGTTCGGCTGTATAAAGAACTAGACGAATATCACAACGATAAAGCAAACTCAGTTAATTAAGGTTGCGTCCGAGAAGATGATCCCCGAGCAGTAGAAGACGGCGTAGATGGGCAGCGACGTCGTGCTGGGGATGTGGCCCATTGGCCTGCTGGTCCACGACGATCTTGCTGCCCGTCGGGAACTCCTGGTGGAAAGTCTCGTGGCCTGCGAGCCGTCGGCGTTCAGCGGGAACATGGAGAGGCTGCCGGCATAGTTGGAGACCACTAGGAAGTCCGCGTCGGGGCTCAGCGAGATGTTCGTGGGGATCCGCCGTGCGTCTCGAGCGTGTTGAACAGCTTGAGCGTGCCGTCGCTGTTGAGCGTGAGCGCCGACACGAAGCCCGTGGTGGTATCCGGGTGCTCGGTCGAGTTGTCCGACACGGCGTTGATGGTGTAGATGATGCGCTCGCCCGTGTTGAACTTCTTGGCATGTCTATGGGGTTGATGCCCAGCGGCGTGGCTCCGAACGGGGTGAGACTGCCGTCCGTCGTGTCGAACTTGTACGTGTATATGCCCTTGTCCGTGCCGTTGATCCAGCCTTCGTCGCGGATGTACGTGGTCGAACAGAGTCGTATGCGTGTCGGTTTGCAGCGGGGAGCCAGCGGACACGCCCGTCGCAGCAGCCGCGAAGGTGAGGAGGAGACTCGAGAGGCATGGCGCCGAAGATCCACGGCGGCCGCTTCCACGGCTTGGGCTTGGTCTGAGTGCGAGTGTGTGCCAAACGTACACGTCCTAATAATAAGGGTGACTACGGTACATATTTATACGGCACGGACGCATTACGGAATTACTTTAATAAAACGGACGTATTTTGGAATTTCCCCTATATATATGATATATATATATATATATATATGCGATTCGTACTTAGGTTCGTAAGCACCTTTTCGTTTGACGTGGTCTCATATATACTGACAGAATCTGTCGCCTTATTAAGTATTTACCACCTGACCTTCGCACTTTATGTGGCGAGGTGACGAAGGCCAATGCTACTTGTTTATATTTTTTTTGCGGTTAACGCCAATTGAGGCTCTGCTTCTACCCCGTATACCAGTTCTACATTGTATGCGTCAGCTATGCGCAGACCGCTCGCCGAACTGGGTGTTGTCCTATATTTTTACCATCAATACCGTACCAAATAATGCAAAATGGGGATGAAATTATCCCTCGCCGTGATCAAGCATTCGCTGCATTATCTTCTCTCTAAGGTCGCACTCTGCACGTGCACTCGATCAAACGACTCCATCGTTGCGTTTCACTTTAGTGCAACGCAAGGTTCATTACAGTCGTTCGTCTGCTGTATGATGTCCGGATGGTAGAATACCCGGTTTCCTGAAGGCTGCGTTTTACAAAGCCACACGGGACTTCTTGGGCTCGCTAACAGAATTTTGTGTCGGCTCGCACACTAGCGCCCAGTATGGTGTAGACCGTCCCCCGGCAGTTTCCGGACACTCCCCCAAAAGAACTCCACACTACCGAGAAGTGCGTCGAACCGCCGGTACCCGTTAGATGGTGACTATGATACCACCGAGTCTAAGCCGCATGGCATTTGCACTCTTGTTCATTTGAGCATGCTCGCCACAGGAGCCATGAAAGCATTGCATTTCCAGATACTAGTATTTAGGCATGAGCATTCTATAATGATGATATGGTATATTGGATCGATACACTCAAGCAACGAATCCTAAATAACTTTAGCCGCAGAGTAACCTGCGACCAGTTTACTGGTGGCCCGCGCAGCCTCGCAGGCCTCTATCTTCATAGCTTCTTCTGTATCAACACGTGTGTTCACTCATTCAGAGACATCGTGTTGCATGAGCTTTATCATCGGTATCCTGGTGTGGGGCTGTTCTGGGTTGCTCCTTTGAAAGGAGTCCATTCGAAGCACAGCCTACATATCCGAATTTCCTCTCTTGTGCAAGAATCCATGTGGGGCTAGAGCTGCTTCATTTTCCGTTAATGAGGGTAGCCTCGGTGCGGCTTGAACCGCAAGGCAAGCCGAGGCACCCCCCCCCCCCCCCGGATGGTGGGTGGGTAAAAATTCTACGTCGCCTACTTGCGAGCGCACGTGGTCGAATCGCTCAGCGCTGAGCGAAAGACCGAATGAAGCAGCTCACCTACTCGACCTCCTCGACACTACCGCTTGAACCGTGCACCCAGATTTAGACTTCCGTTGGTCAGGTCGCTGGGACAAGACGGACAAAACAAGCCCGAGGAGGCCGCTAACAGCACCTTGGACTCGTTGTCCTTGGGAAGGAGCTTGGCGTCTTGTCGGACTCGTTCCCTGATGCGATCTTGTGTTTTGAAGTCGTTGTACATGGCCTTCTTTTACGTCGAACCCGAAAAACGCGTTTCCGACCTTCGTTGCACTGCGGTGGAAACTACTCATTTCCTCTTTTGTGCAAGAATCCATGTGGGGCTAGAGCTGCTTCATTTTCCGTTAATGAGGGTAGCCTCGGTGCGGCTTGAACCGCAAGGCAAGCCGAGGCACCCCACAAATTAGCCGAGTTGACTGGAAATGAAGTGCTCTAGCCAAACAACAACACAAACAACCTTTCGTGAGTACCATGAGCGGTGAACGTGTGAACGAACCGTGCTCCATGGTTCACCGCCCTCCAGGCTAGCGGCTCCGCCCTCGATCTACCCATTGGCCCCCTTCGGTTTGTGCGCGAGTATGCCTCGCAGATGCCCCGGTACGCACAGCATGACGCCACCCAATGATGGATGTTCGAGCGCTCGCTGCTTGCCGTTCGTCCACTTCACGGCTGCTTAGATGGTGTCACGCTTGAGCGTCTTCGACACTCCATCTCCGCCTGTTCCTCCGCTAAACGGCCCGGGGGCTTGAGTAGATCGATCGAGCTTGCTATACCTGGGGACGCAGCCTCATCAAACAATAAGATAAGTTACGAATACTTAGCTGAGCACGCTTCAGTCTTCTTCTGGTTAGCCCCTTAAAGGCAGCGACTTGGGCCATCGCGCGCCCCACAATAAATAGCGTTGGCGCTGTCGATGCAAGCCGGACGGCCGGCTGGAAGAACCAGGGAATCCCTTCTTTGGTGACCGATCTTGCCTGCTCGACCCGTCCGAATCGCAAAAATTCTACGTCGCCTACTTGCGAGCGCACGTGGTCGAATCGCTCAGCGCTGAGCGAAAGACCGAATGAAGCAGCTCACCTACTCGACCTCCTCGACACTACCGCTTGAACCGTGCACCCAGATTTAGACTTCCGTTGGTCAGGTCGCTGGGACAAGACGGACAAAACAAGCCCGAGGAGGCCGCTAACAGCACCTTGGACTCGTTGTCCTTGGGAAGGAGCTTGGCATCTTGTCGGACTCGTTCCCTGATGCGATCTTGTGTTTTGAAGTCGTTGTACATGGCCTTCTTTTACGTCGAACCCGAAAAACGCGTTTCCGACCTTCGTTGCACTGCGGTGGAAACTACTCATATTTGTATTTACGACACGAGTATTATAGCTTACCAGCTATAGTAAAAGACCAACCATACTAAAAGAAAGACTACTATTCTAGACTTGAAGAAGTACTATCCGAAAATACTACTCTAGACTTTCTGTCTCAATCTAGAAGCTCTAGAACCTGCCTCACCGCCATACATAATACAGGTCGAATCATCTCGAAGTCGAGTTCCCTGTGAGAAACAGGCCCTGTCACATGACCGACCGAGATGGTGCAGACAACTGCCGGGTGCGCTAAACAGCTCACTTTTGAATTTGCGTTGACAAGATCACACAGCAACAACCAGCTTCGGCGAGCGAGAGACTAAGTCTTCACTCACACCTCACATCACTCACAAGACCAAGACTAACAGCAAGATGGCTCAGACAACTTCCGGATACTCTGTTGGCATCGACCTCGGCACGACCTACTCGTGTGTCGGCGTGTGGCAGAACGACCGCGTGGAGATCATCGCCAACGACCAGGGTAACCGCACCACCCCGTCGTACGTGGCCTTCACGGACACGGAGCGTCTGATCGGTGATGCCGCCAAGAACCAGGTGGCCATGAACGCGCACAACACGGTGTTCGACGCCAAGCGTCTCATCGGCCGCAAGTTCTCCGACCCGATCGTCCAGGCCGACATCAAGCACTGGCCGTTCAAGATCTCGTCGGGCGCCGGCGACAAGCCGCAGATCACGGTGCAGTTCAAGGGCGAGTCCAAGACGTTCCAGCCCGAGGAGATCTCGTCCATGGTGCTGATCAAGATGCGCGAGGTGGCCGAGGCCTTCATCGGCAAGGAGGTCAAGAACGCCGTGATCACGGTGCCCGCCTACTTCAACGACTCGCAGCGTCAGGCCACCAAGGACGCCGGCGCCATTGCCGGCCTGAACGTCCTGCGTATCATCAACGAGCCGACCGCCGCGGCCATCGCTTACGGCCTTGACAAGAAGGGCGGCGAGCGCAACGTGCTGATCTTCGACCTGGGTGGCGGTACCTTCGATGTGTCCCTACTGTCCATCGAGGAGGGCATCTTCGAGGTGAAGGCCACCACTGGCGACACGCACCTGGGCGGCGAGGACTTCGACAACCGCCTGGTCGACCACTTCACGC
Source organism: Phytophthora vignae f. sp. vignae (assembly GCA_016169955.1). Taxonomy (NCBI): domain Eukaryota; phylum Oomycota; class Peronosporomycetes; order Peronosporales; family Peronosporaceae; genus Phytophthora; species Phytophthora vignae. The sequence continues at coordinate 930,730 of JABJUM010000020.1, forward strand.
AGGAGTTCAAGCGTAAGCACCGCAAGGACATCACGGAGAACCAGCGTGCCCTCCGTCGTCTGCGGACTGCCTGCGAGCGTGCTAAGCGTACGCTTTCGTCGTCGGCCCAGGCCTACATCGAGATCGACTCGCTGTACGACGGCGTGGACTTCAACTCGACCATCACGCGCGCGCGGTTCGAGGACCTGTGCGGTGACTACTTCCGCAAGACCATGGAGCCCGTGGAGAAGGTGCTGCGCGACGCCAAGCTCTCCAAGAGCCAGGTGCACGAGGTCGTCCTGGTCGGCGGCTCCACGCGTATCCCCAAGGTGCAGCAGCTGCTGTCGGACTTCTTCAACGGCAAGGAGCCCAACAAGTCGATCAACCCGGACGAGGCTGTCGCCTACGGCGCCACCGTGCAGGCGGCCATCCTGAGCGGTGACGACTCGTCGGAGAAGCTGCAGGACCTGCTGCTGCTGGATGTGACGCCTCTGTCTCTGGGTCTGGAGACGGCTGGCGGTGTCATGACGACGCTGATCGCCCGTAACACGACGGTGCCGACCAAGAAGTCGCAGACGTTCTCGACGTACGCCGACAACCAGCCCGGTGTGCTGATCCAGGTCTTCGAGGGCGAGCGCTCGATGACCCGCGACAACAACCTGCTGGGCAAGTTCAACCTGGACGGCATCCCGCCCATGCCCCGCGGTGTCCCGCAGATCGACGTGACGTTCGACATCGACGCGAACGGCATCCTGAACGTGTCGGCCGTGGAGAAGTCGACGGGCAAGGAGAACAAGATCACGATCACGAACGACAAGGGCCGCCTCTCGCAGGCCGAGATCGACCGCATGGTGGCGGAGGCCGAGAAGTACAAGTCGGAGGACGAGGCGAACAAGGTGCGCATCGAGGCCAAGAACGCGCTCGAGAACTACGCCTACAGCCTGCGCAACAGCCTGAACGACGAGAAGCTCAAGGAGAAGATCCCCGAGGCCGACAAGAAGGTGGTGGACGATAAGGTGACGGAGACGATTCAGTGGCTGGACGCGCACCAGTCGTCGGAGAAGGAGGAGTACGAGGCTAAGCAGAAGGAGCTCGAGGGCGTAGCCAACCCGGTGCTACAGAAGGTGTACGCTGCTGCCGGCGGCATGCCGGGTGGAATGCCTGCCGGTGCTGGCGCCTCGGCTGCTCCATCGGCGGGCGGTGCGGACCAGGGCCCGAAGATCGAGGAGGTCGACTAAAGTGTGTTTGATTTACGTAGAACCGATCGCTGAAGGCGGATAGTTAATATATATTGCCTATTCTGTTCGTTTGTGTGCTCCTGAGCTGAAGCATGTTGCGGCCAACCTGCGCAAGATCCGCTTCAGCTTCAAGGATCGTTGATTGGATGTCCGTTGAGGACACTTGACGTTTTGTAAATGTAAGGGTCGGTCGCGCGGGCTGTCCGGGCTTGGTCGTGTGCTTCATTCATACAGCAGGCAATGTGGGGCGGACGACGCATTAGCATTCGCATTGGCATGTGCGTTCGCGTTTAGTACCGGTATATCGTGCGGCGATGGACAACAATATCTCTTATACAAACATCACGTGACGAGAGTGGCTCGAATCCTGGTCACTGCGGTGGTTGATATACTGCATGGAATCCCAGCCAAACCACAATTGATGCAAGCAATCGACTAACCGACCATAGTTTTACATGCATTACGAGCCGCCCAATACATGTATAAGGTGGCGCCTGCTGATTTCTTCGTTCAATTAGAGTGCGTGTTAGTTTTGGCCACTTCATCCAATCGAGTTGATTGGGTTGCAGACTACGACAAGGTACAGTCCGCCCCGGCAAATCAAGAAAGGTCGGACCAATAAAAAGTGCGAGGTTGCGAAACTTGCGAAGGGCTTGACAGACGCACCAATGTACTGAATTATTCAATTAATGGGAAAGTAGCGCCTCTTGTACCGTCGGCTCAGTTTTCAAGCAGAGCGCGGTCGAAGGCATCATTGAAGGGGGCCAGCGATATAATACATATGTATTGCTGAATACAGTATCGCCGATATTTTTATGTTTGTACTTGGTGCATGTAGTGAAAAATTATCTGGTTACAGAGCATCGTGTCGCGTAGACCGCTGCCCGGACGGTCTTCTACGGTACTGCCCCATCGCCCAAGGCAAGGCACTGCCGCCCCTGCTGCCTGTCGTCATGAGCGCATCTCGCTACAGCAATAACTTATCTAAAGTTCATTTTATCCTTTCATTTACTCTAACTAGCAACTTGCACTTGCATGTTGCTTCCCGCTGGTTAGACATGTTCCCTTCCGTTTTAACTAGAATCAGTAGATATCATACAGGGAGCGCAAATCTCGACTGCATGGCGGTACTAGCTCTGCGAGGTACATTCGACATCGCTATTCTTGATTTGCCGGGGAGATCTGTACCACGACACATTCTAATCTGCCTGATTGGACGTGCGTGCACGATGCATTGAGCATTACGCGTATCATAGTACAGTATTATTCATTGAGCATAGCTGAATGAGCCCGAGCTCATTTAGCTTTTTTCTAGCGTATATACTAGCACGCACCATAGATACAACAGCATGCTGACAGATCGACGCGCTAGCACGCTCCAGCCGCTGAAGCCCGTGGCGCTGGAGCCCGTGAACGTGTCACGCCGCCGGATCGCACTGCAACGGCTAAAGAATACCCGCTCGCTTCGCGTTTCGTGCTCGAGAGCAAGCGCCACGCTGCGCTATGCCGTCGAGGTGTGTGAGAGTCGTCCGTGCAGCGATACATCATCCTCCAGGATCCCGTCAACGAGTTGCCCAGTCGCGCCCTCGCTCACGTCAACCGTGTGCATCGAACGGGAGCTTCACGAATTCATCGATCTGCGCGACCGAGTGTACAACATCGTGCGTTGGGCTCATCGCGACCACCACTGCGACTTGTGCGGCAGCATGACCGACTTGCTGGTCTTCGGGCCAAACCCAGACAGTCTCTTCTTGGGCCTCTTTGGAAGCAAGCGCGCGTCCACCATCCTCACGAATTTCGTGGCGGGCATCCTGAAGCTCGCGACTGCGTGCCCCTCGACCGAGAGTCTCTGCGCTTGCACAGGATCGAGCCTCGTCCCCGAAGTCGTCCACGCCTTCCTCTTCGACCCAGCGCCACTCACGAGCGGCGCAGACCAATTCGCGACGAGGCGCCACAGCAGTTAATTAAACTAAATTATATACTCACATATCAATACACGGCAGATAAGGTTTGTTGGTCTGTAAGCATCAACTTGGTGCTAGCTTGCAGGATACTCCTTCGGTTACAGCTCGCCAGTCTGAAAGTACCAACGGATCGTATACTCCCAAGTGCCCCAACTACCTCGTCGGACGAGGAGAACAAGGAAGGACTTTGTAGCATGGGAGACCGGTGATCTCTCGTGTGACACGAGAGATCACCGGTCTACACGAGTCGTGTGTCGAAACATTCCAAGCACCACCAAGAAAGTCGGCACAAGCCACCAGAAACCCAGAAAATCGGCACAAAGCCACCAGAAAATCGGCACAAAGCCACCAGAAAATCGGCACAAAGCCACCAGAAAATCGGCATCAAGCCCCCAAGAACTGCGCCCACCATGGCCAAGTAGGCACTGCCTAACACATGCGTATCCAGATCTCTGTAGTTAGCAAACAAATACTTGTAACGTATCTTCACCAGGTAAAAGAAACTGGCTGCAATTGGGCGAAGCCCCAATACTGTGAGTTTGCATGCGGAGTTTTCGGCGTCCTTCTCTTTACTTGCTTTGCGTTCACCAACCTGAAGTTTTTGCTTTTCTTTTGTCCCACATCACTGACGTGGGACTAGGTCAGGCAGCTAACCAGAGGAGGCTGGGACAGGTGGTGTCCCTCATGGGGGTGACTTTAGGAACATTCGCACGTAAGGTGTTAGCTTGGCAAACGGTATTTCATACGTGTCCTTACTGGGTTTTTATCATTGCTCCTAACAACTAGGGCTTCGCGGGGGCTGAGATAGCAAAAATAAACAAAATAGATAAACGCACAGCGCGGGCGACTGGTGCGCCGCACTTGCGGCGCACCATCCACAACTGCCAGATGATCAGACCTTTTTTTAAGTGCAATAACACACTCACGGTATCAATTTGTTTTCTTGCCTACGCGCTGTTTTTAGCCAAGCGTTATAAGTTGCAGCAGCGCCCACTCAAGCAGACGACTAGCGTGCTGTAAATTCACCCTGCTCGAGAACTGGAAATGATTCGAATGAAATGATACTTGATGATGCGATTGATGCTTCGTTGATAGAAACCGACTAGGTAATTATTCAGATTACATATTAAGTTTACTTTCATAATATGTCAATATATAATGGATACTTAAACGAATGCGTAACACGCACGCACGGCTTCATGCGACACCGAATTAATCCCCTGCCGGCTGCGCCAGCAGCATACCCAAAGGGTACACTTGCTATAAGGCCGACATTAATCACAGCTCCTAACAATAAGAGGAGAGCAGTCTCATTGGTCAAAAAGGAACTTCAAGGATAGCTTCCTTACGACTCCGCCATGAATAGCTTTGTGTAGTGTTGAAGCCAACACAAGTTACAATTTGCATTTTTGGTACATCTCACCGGTGCAGTTCACCATGCATTCTGCTGCACCGAGTGCAACGAAGAAGGCCACAATCGCGCAACATGCTCGGGCACTGACGTAGACGTTGAGCAGCCTGGCGAACCTGTTGTCCCCGGGGAGTATGTTTTTGGAAGCAGTCCGTTCCTTGATCTTCAAGTCTCCCACCTATACAGCAGCTACACGACATTCGGCTATTAAACAAGAAACTGTATACGAGAAAATAACTCCTTCAATGAAGCCACTTACATTGTAGATTTGTTTTGGGGTCCAGCTAGCTGCATTTATGAGTATCCCTGACTGTCCTTAGTTCTTCTGGCTGTAGCTCCACCAGCTTCGAGAGTGGGTGCACCGAGTCGACCACCGTCCTCACCTGGCTGGCCTCTATATACTCCGCGAGCACCAGCAGGTACTCAGAGATTGACAGATTGAAGATCTGGTGCTGCGAGCGTCAATGGGCGGGTCGATGGGCTAGATGCGTTTGTCGACCACGCTGAAGGTCGAAAAGATGCCGACCAGCTCCTTGAGCTCCTTCAGCAAACCATCGTCCCACGACTCGAACTCGGCGCTGCTGTCGTAAAGCCAGTCCGAGCGCTCAGCCGGCATGTTGCTCTACTGTCGCTCGTGCACTCGATGACCTGGGCGACGCCCAGCCACGCAACCAGCTTCACATGCGCGTGGCGATGGCCGCAGCGACCAGTGCCTCGGTGATCCACCCCGTGCCGCTGCTACTGCCAAAGATGACCACGCCCCGGTCCATATGCGGCTTGCCGTAGGAGCCGAGCGTCTACTAGGTCGTAGGGCCGGCCAGGGTACAGGGTCCCTCTCGTCGAACGCTAGCAGAGCCCGCAGCGTAAAGTGTGGCGCGTCCTGTACCGCAGCATCGTACACACTCGTAAGAATCATTAGCGCTCACACAAGAACTCCTGTTTCCTTGCTTGCAGTGAAGCCGAGCGAAGGATGCCGATCATTCAGTATTGTTTTGACCAATGAGACTGCTCTCCTCTTATTGTTAGGAGCTGTGATAAATGTCGGCCTTGTTGTTAGGAGCAATGATAAAAACCCGTCCTTACTTCGCGTTGCTCTTAAATACCCTCCAATCTGGGATGGGAAGTATATTTAGGGCTAGCTTGGATTGAAGCTACAGAATACGCTGATAATGGCGGCATCGGAGTTTCTCGAATGCCAGCGACTTATAAGTCACGGCGCTATATAGTTTTTTTAAAAAGTTTACTACGCACTACTTGACCGTTGAAGTCCACAAAGCGGGTAGCCCAAGGCCAGCAGCGGCAGGTAGCTCGAGACCCAGCAGCGGCGGGTAGCTCGTGGCCGAACAGAACATCTTGATCAGTATCTCCACGCAGCCTGCCGAGTAAAGAGCATACTTGACTCGACAACTTTTCTTTGCATGGTATTGTGTTATTTGCTGTTCGTCTCGATTTAGATAATTTAGTACATGTAAAATGGACGGGTACTGTGTCATGCACAGTTAGGACAGCCCCTCTCCAGCAGGCATTGATGGACTAACAAAAACACAAAAATACCTTGTGAAAAAAATCCATCGCGCTATTTTTTCTTTCACTTTTCATCTGATATTTTTCTCACTTAGGTACGATGTACCGCCAAGTCAAAAGTCAAAAAGGCACCCAGGCAGATCCCAAGTCATTGGGAAGAGCTCGCTCGACGATGATGAAGAAGGAGCCGTCCATGGCGGCGGCCAGCGGCGACCCGTTCTACGTGTTCAAGGAGTGCGTTCTACCGAACGCATCAATCTGCGCTCTACCCGCCGCACAACCTGCTGACTCCGTCTCTGTTTGCGCAGCGAGCTGGAGACCAAAGTGTCGGCTGTGAACCAGAAGCACGCCAAGTGGCGCGCCATCCTGGAGGCCAAAGACTCGCCCGCGGCCAAGGAGCTGCCAGCGCTGACGCACCGTGCGTGCTGCAATGACTGCAACGTTGCTGGGTGGAGGAGCTGACGCTGCCTGCTTGCTGTCTGACGCAGAGATCGAGGGCGCCGTGGCCGCTGCGGACAAGTCGGTCAAGTTCCTCGAGGAGACCATCGTCATGGTGGAGGCCAACCGAGCCAAGTTCGAGCACATTGACGCGGTACTGGAGAGAGCCGTACGGAGTTGACCAAGTAGAAATGGATACTGACTGTGGGATCGTGCGGACTCGTGGGCAGGCGGAGATCGCAAGTCGGAAAGCTTTCGTCGCGACCACTAGAAAGGTGGGAGAGTGCTTGTGCTTGTGTGTGGAGTGGGCTAAGGGGATCATTTCGGCAACTAATTATTGCTGTGTGTTGTTGCTGTACTGCAGGAGCTGCAAGCTGTGTCAGCGGAGATTTCGACGGACGCTGTCAAGGCTCGGATCCGCAAGGAAGAGCGCAAGGTGGGGGAGTGTCGGAGTTGAAACTGGAGAAGATAGAGTGAAGCTGACCGTGTTTTGGGATTGTTTACTTTCTTTGTGGCCTTGGGATTGTAGTTGATGCAGCCATCGAAGTCGTCGACGTCTTTCCGAGTGAATAATGGTCAAGACAGGAACGAGCGGTTTCTGCAGGACGAGACCCAGCGACAGCAGGTAAACAAAGGAACTTGTGGCTGTGTGGAAAAATGGCAGACACTTTTTAGCCCAACTCGGATCTTGACGGTCTTGTTGTTGACGAAACTCCGCAGCGAATTATGCAGGAGCAGGAAAAAAGTTTGGCTGGGCTCGAAACTGACATTACACGCTTGCACGGAGTGACGGTAGAGATCTCGAATGAAGTCAACAAGCAGAACAAGTGCGTGCCGATCGAGGTTGAGTCGCTGTTTTCGGATTGATTACCCTCGGCTAACCAGAGAAACGCTGTTGTGGCGTCTGTGTGTGCCTTTAGAATGCTTGACGACTTGACCGATGATGTGGAGGAAGCACAGGAACGCATGAACTTTGTCATGGGCCGTTTGAGCAAATTACTCAAGACGAAAGGTGCGCGTGAACCATCATATCATTCCTAGCTCAAATATTTGCTAACCTTTGTATTTTTGCTGTTTGTGTCGTACAGACAAGTGCCAGCTAGGACTTATTCTCTTTCTGGTGGTGGTGCTTGTCGTGATGGTCTTCCTGGTCATATACACATAACGCGATCGGTACTGCCGTCTTGTGCCTCCGAATCGCCGGACCCGAGTCAATATGAAGCGTGTGGCATTACGAACTAGCGCGCCTGGTCCGGCGTTTCGTCCACGCACCTCGCTAGACAAGATGACACTTCGTGCCACCAATCCAATAACCATGTACTGTAGCACTCAAGTTGCGTGGGGGTAACTCGCGGGCCTGGGCGGCCGTCGTGGGGTCGGTTGCTGCTATGTTTATCGGTTTATGTGTGATGTCTATGGAAGCAGGCGGTGCCCAAGCGCTTGGCTCGCAAAATGCCGCATCTGCTCCATGGGGGTGGAGAGTCTAATAACTGCAGGCGTCTTCCTGCTTGGGGCGCACGGCGCTGGTGCTTCTATTCCTATTGTTCTTGCCCACCTCCTGCACGGTCACGCCGGCGGCGAAGAACGGTCGCTGCTGCTGCAGCACGTCGAAATGGTGCTGCGGCTGCGCGGCCACCAGCGACGCGAGCGCCGCCGCGGCCGCATGTGACGAGGCCGGGATCGGCTGCTGCTTGACCGCGCGCGGTGAGGACGCTCCGGCCGTGAGCTGCTGCTGCTGCAGCCGCTGCTCCTTCTTCTTGCGGTCGAGCTTGCGCTGGTTGGCGTTGGCCCGGAGGCGGTGGTAGTTGCACAGGTTGTGGTAGTCTCCGCACGACTTGAGCGCGCGCACGTTGTGGCACTTGCCCGTGCGGTACTTGCACTTGAGCTCGGGCGGCACGGGCTCCGTGGCCGCGTTGGCCACCGCCTCCTGCTGTTGCTGTGGCTGCGGCTGGAACACGGTGCGGAAGCTCGGGAGCTTGGCGTCGTCAACCGTCGCGGTCTCCGGCGCGTTATCGGATCCCGTGGGCTGCGGCTGCTCCTCGGCCTGCGGGTGCTGCAGCTTGCGCTTCTTTAGCGTCACGAGCAGCGACTTCATGGAGATGTTACCGTCCAGCAGCTCGGCGGACGCGTCGTCTGGCTGCACGGCCTCCATTTTGACGGCCGCCGGCTGGCCGGCCGACGTGGCGTCCGTGGCCCGGGCATCCACGTAGAGCTCCAGCGCGACGTCTTGGCTGTCGTGCGGCGGCTGATGTTGCGGCGGTTGCGCGGCCGAGAACTGCTTCGAGTTGCTGAGGTTCACGAGCGCGATGGCCTCCTGCTCCAGCGAGCGGGCCGCCTCCTCGTCCACCATGTTGCGCGGGACTCGCTCGTGTTGGGCTAATGGCCGGGAGGGCGCCGTGCGATCGTTGCCTCCGGTCGTTGGTTTGTTGCGATCTGAGTCTGGTTTTCGAGTGGTTGGCTTGAATTGGCCCGAATTGGCGGCCCGGCTATGGTTCCCATACAAAGTGTCATACTAACCAACGGACGGGTCGCGGCACCGGCACGACCAGCGATAACGGGTTGTGGTGTTTGATCTCATGGTGTCCTTCCGTCCTTCCGGCAAGAGAACTTCACGTCCTGCGAGGCCCCGGCGTGAAGCTCCCAGGTCTATAGTTGTAGTATATAAAAGGCTGACAAGCCGTTTCCCGCGCGCGAAAAGCTTGTCTCAGATTCGGGCGCCGTTGTTGTGGAAGTGGAAGTTGAAGTTGTCTGTCTGCAAGGTGGTCTCGGCAAAGCTGCAGGCTTCACAAAGGGAGACAAACCAGCATGGTGGCCGCAAGGACAAACCTGCCCAAACGATTAAGGAAATGTTAATTAGGATCAAGTCCTTCTCCTATCCTCGATAGAAGCTCAAGTCGATCCTCTCACATGTCAACACACAAAGGTGTCCAAACCCAGTTCGTAGGGGCGGCAGCGTGGTCCACGCTGTCATCGCGGGACTCGTCTCCACTGCTTCCCTGCGCTTAATCCACCTCCTCAATCTTCGGACCTTCATCACCGTCCGCACCTCCAGGGCCACCCGTCGCATGGGGGCCAGCAGCTGCAGCAGCAGCACCACCACCGCCCATGCCGCCCATTCCAGCTCCAGCGCCCGCTTCTGCGGCGTAAACCTTCTGCAGGATCGGGTTGGCCACGCTCTCCAGCTCCTGCTGCTTCGCGTCGAACTCCTCCTTCTCCGCCGCCTGGTTGGCGTCCAGCCAGTGCAGCGTATCCGCGACCTTGTCCTCGATCGTCTTCTTGTCGTCCTCGCTGAGCTTGGCCGCCAGCTTCTCCTCGCGCGTCGAGCTGCGCAACGAGAAGGCGTAGTTCTCGAGCGCGTTCTTGGACTCGATGCGCAGCTTGTTGCGCTCGTCTTGGTCCTTGAACTTCTCCGCGTCGGCGACCATGCGGTCGATCTCGTCCTGCGAGAGGCGGCCCTTGTCGTTCGTGATCGTGATCTTGTTTTCCTTGCCCGTCGACTTCTCCACAGCCGACACATTCAGGATGCCGTTCACATCAACGTCGAACGTCACGTCGATCTGCGGGACACCGCGGGGCATGGGCGGGATGCCGTCCAGGTTGAACTTGCCCAGAAGGTGATTGTCGCGGGTCATGGTGCGCTCGCCCTCGAACACTTGGATCAGCACGCCGCTCTGGTTATCCGCGTACGTCGAGAACGACTGCGTCTTCTTGGACGGGATCGTCGTGTTACGCGGGATGAGCTTCGTCATGACTCCACCGGCCGTCTCCAGGCCGAGCGACAACGGAGCCACGTCCAGCAGTAGCAGGTCCTGCAGCTTCTCCGACGAGTCGTTGCCACTCAGGATGGCGGCCTGCACAGTGGCGCCGTAGGCGACTGCTTCGTCCGGGTTGATCGACTTGAACAGCTCCTTGCCGTTGAAGAAATCCATCAGCAACTGCTGCACCTTAGGGATCCGCGTCGAGCCTCCGACCAGCACAATCTCGTTCACCTGGCTCTTCGACAGCTTGGAGTCGCGCAGCACCTGCGCCACCGGATCCATCGTCTTGCGGAAGAACTCATTGCACAGGTCCTCGAACCGCGCGCGCGTGATGGTCGAGTTGAAGTCGGTGCCGTCGAGCAACGAATCGATCTCAATGTACGCTTGCGCCGACGTGGACAGTGTCCGCTTGGCGCGCTCGCACGCCGTACGGAGACGACGCATCGCGCGTTGGTTCTGCGTCAGGTCCTTGCGGTGCTTACGCTTGAACTCCTGCACGAAGTACTCGACCAGGCGGTTGTCGAAGTCCTCGCCGCCCAGGTGCGTGTCGCCAGCGGTGGCCTTCACCTCGAAGATGCCCTCTTCGATCGTAAGGAGCGACACGTCAAACGTCCCGCCGCCCAGATCGAAGATCAACACGTTGTGCTCCCCGCCCTTCTTGTCCAGGCCGTAAGCGATAGCAGCGGCCGTGGGCTCATTGATGATACGCAGGACGTTCAGGCCGGCAATGGCGCCGGCGTCCTTGGTGGCCTGACGCTGCGAGTCGTTAAAATACGCCGGCACCGTCACCACGGCGTTCTTCACCTGCTTGCCGATGAAGGCCTCGGCGATCTCGCGCATCTTGATCAGCACCATGGACGAGATCTCCTCGGGCTGGAACGTCTTGGTCTCGCCCTTGAACTGCACTACCACTTGCGGCTTGTTGTCCGGGCCTCGGGCCACTTTGAACGGCCAGTGCTTGATATCCGACTGCACTTCCGGGTCGGTGAACTTGCGGCCGATCAAGCGCTTGACGTCGAACACCGTGTTGTGCGCGTTCATGGCCACCTGGTTCTTGGCGGCATCACCGATCAGACGCTCCGTGTCCGTGAAGGCCACGTACGACGGGGTGGTGCGGTTACCCTGGTCGTTGGCGATGATCTCCACGCGGTCGTTCTGCCACACGCCGACGCACGAGTAGGTCGTGCCAAGGTCAATGCCAACACTTTGGCCCGTCACCGGCTCAGACATCGTAGCTTCGTCTCCTTCTTCTCCTTGTTGTTCTCTTCTCCTCCTGACGTCGAATTGCAAAATGACCAGCCCGTAAAGATCCACATGCAGTAGATCCGAGCAAGTCGCAGGCAGCTTCGAGAACTTGCAGGAGCGATCTCGTCCCAGACGCTCTTCATGTCGTACAATTCCTCCTCGCCCCGAACCGGAATAGGCTTAAGTTTAAACGCAGGGGCTCTCTGGACTTGGCGGTTGGATCCAAAGCTCGCGACGCGTCCCAGACTTCTCGGATCTCGGCGTCCTTCAACTCTCTCGCTAGCCCCTTCTCTCTCTTTACTATGGCCAAGCCTCGGCGTGCGTCGTACGCCGTCACGAGCGCCGAGCTGCCGGTTCTCAAGACTTTGGGGCTCGAGGAGGTGGACCCGGAAGAGGTTTTCGAGCTGCAGCGCAAGGAAGGCGCTGGCGCCTTCGGGCGCGTGTTTCGGGCCTGCTACAAGAACGACCGGGCGCGCCTCGCAGCGCTGAAGGTGATCCCCGTGGCCCTCGAAGCGGGCGAGCGAGGCGAAGACATCGAGAGCGTGCGTCGCGAGATCCAATTCCTGCGCGAATGCGACCACCCGAACGTCGTGGCCTTCCATGGGGCCTACTACAAGGACGGCGCGCTGTGGGTAGCTATGGAGCACTGCGCCGGGGGCTCCGTTGGAGACGTCCGTCGCGTTCGCCCCCTGAGCGAGCGCGAGATCTCCGTCATCATGCGAGGGGCGCTCAACGGCCTCGCGTACTTGCACTCGCGTCGCAAGATCCACCGAGACGTGAAGGGCGGCAACATCCTGCTCACCGCCTCGGGCCAAGTCAAGATCGCCGACTTCGGCGTGTCGGCCCAGCTGCGGGACACGCTCTCGCGGCGAGGATCGTTCGTCGGGACGCCGTACTGGATGAGCCCCGAGCTCATTCAGGACTGCGACTACGACTTCAAGGCCGACATTTGGTCGCTGGGCATCACGGCCATCGAGTTGGCCGACCAGAAGCCCCCGCTCTTCGACGAACACCCGATGCGCGTGCTCATCCAGATCCCGCGCAACCCGCCGCCGCAAGTCGCGCACCCCGAGAAATGGTCGGCCGCCTTCTTGGATTTCCTGCGCTTCTGCCTTCGCAAGGACCCGGCCGAGCGCCCCACGGCGCTGGAATGCATGCAGCACGAGTTCATTCGCCGCGAAGCGCACATCGAACACGTCTTCGCAAGTGGCGAAAAGGAGGGGAGTGTCGCCACTCGTCAAGAGGCACCCACAGCAAGACAAGTCCCTGACGCTTCTGCAGCGCCTCCGACAGCTCCAGCTCCCACGATCGAGCAAGAACTGGAAGACGAAATCGCCGAAGAGATCGGAGGAGGCGAAGATCATGCGCTGAGTGAAGCATCCGTGTCTTCGAGGAGTGACGATGGAGACGAAGGCGAAGCGTCGACTGGACTTTTAGGCGAAACATTTGAGTTCCGAGACTCGCCAGCGTCTCCGACCCCTGCGAATGATAAAGCGTCAGCGAGTGCAGATGATCTACCAAACCTTTCAGCTGACGATACGACGTTAGCGAAGCAACAGAGCGATAGCAAACCCATAGAAGCTGATCCAGTACAAGTCGCACCTCAGCAACAGCCAAACACCGCGAGCACAACCAGCTTCCGCCATCCTCCGACTGAGTTCAAGCTGTTACCGTCGTCGGCGAAGTCTCCGGTCTTACGTGGCAACACAAACCGAGATTCCTCGACTCGTTTCGTCAAGGTGAACGACACGTCCAGAACCTCCAGCGGTGGAGCGTTAAGCCCGCCATCCAAATGCGCTCTGAAGGCCTCAGTGCTTCGCCCGAAAACGTCCTTGTCCCCGCCTCCGTCACCGTCAGTGTCGTCTTCGTGGCTCTCGGTCTCTTCACGCCAGGACGATCCTCTCGCCAGCATCGACACCATCACAAGCGCTCGCGTGAGTCGCCTCCTCTCGTCGATTTCGTCTTCATCCTCCCGCAGTCTCGTGGCTGCAATGCACGCGTACAACGACCAACAACCCGCTGATACTTCGGTGCGCTCTGGAACGCGACAAATCTTCGACTGGCGGTCAGTGGAGGCCGCACTGCCCTCCGCCAACCCAGCGTCATCCCGCGACGAGGCCAGCTCTTCCACCCGCTCCAGCGGCAAAATCTTCGTTGGCGACCCGTTCCGAGCTTCGCACGACCTGTGCGTCAAGTTCAACTCCATTCAAGCTCAGTACGAGGGAGCGCCGACATCGGCCGAGTGGGCCGCGCTCCACCAGCAGTTCGGGATCGCGCTATCTCACATGAGGTGTCGCTCGTCGACGCCGCAGAGCGCGCAAGCAGAAGACCAAGTGCCAGCGCTTGTGCGTATGCTCCGTCGGGAGCTCATTCGCCACGGCGGACTGCGGTGCAAGTTCATCTACCGCGTCTCGCCCGTTCAGGACGAGGTGCAGCGCTCGAAAGCCGCCATCAACCGAGGCTCCTTCGAGCCTTCGCAGGTCGCAGACCCGCACGTGTACGCGAGTCTGCTCAAGCTCTGGCTGCGCGAGTTGCCGGTGCTTGTGCTGGATGCTTTGGACGTGCAGGACCTGGCCGCCGTCACCAAGTTGACGAACACGCGGGCGGAGGAGGACGAAGACGGACAGCAGATCGTAACAGCAGGGAACATTGACCTCGTGGACGCTCAGATCACGCGGGTGTTGCGGAAGTTGGGGGCCCGAGAGAGCGCCGTCTTCCACTGGCTGCTCGAGCACTTGCTGGAGGTGAACACGCATCGATCGTCCAACCAGATGACCCTCCAAGCGCTCGCTACAGTCATGGCTCCCAATCTCTTCTCCTGCAGTGGGCACGCACGATCCTCGCAGGAAAACGCTGGGAACCTCATGCGCCAAGTCGTGACGTTCCTGCGCGTGTTGCTGTCGTGGAGGAAAGTCAGCGTGGGCAGCTCTCCGTCATCAGCTACGGTGCTGCTCGAGCCAGAGGAGAAGAACGTCGCGGCAGCCTTCTCCACCAGAACCAGGCAGCCAGAGACTAAAGCCAAAGGGTCTGCACTGCAAGAGCGAGTGCGTCAGTCGCTCACCAAGATCGCCAAGAGCTCAGAGTCTGGACCGGAGTCGGATAGTGAGAGTCTGGGGAATGCCTCGCTGGAAACGATACTTCGCAGTCGCGTCGACCGCCTCTGGTCCGACTTGGAGAACAGCGAGGTCACCACCGTCGAGACCCAGCGACAGGAGAACGCGCTGCGTCGCGTCTTCAGCGAGTTCCAGCAGTCCTTGCTCCAGTTAATTACTCGTCACTCCAAGAGCAGTGAAGAGAGTCTCTGGGCAAGTGATCTCCTTGATCGAATGACTGAGGGCAAGCAGCCGGAGACGACGATTCCAGCGTCTTTGGAGAAGATGAGGGGCTGGGTGGGCGCGGCGCTGACCTTCGAGGACTTTTGCCGACTTCTCGATCGTGAACAAACCACTCAGGATAAACTGGAGCGGCTACAGGCTCGATTCGGAGGTTCGGCCACCTACGGATTCACCAGAAACATGTTCCCACAACTCACTCGTATCCACCAGCAGAGGGAGGAGGAGTTGGTGAGGAAACACTCACTCGCAGCTCAGTTCAATCAATGTGAGGACAACGGTGGCAGTGTGACTGACACGCTTCTGCTCCACGGTGCAGTACGCCTAGCGAGTTGCAGTAAACGCACCGGTGACGACCCTGCGGCTTCTACAAGGATGCACCGTAGTGTAGCAAAGCTTGGGGAACGGCAGCCAGCTATTGGCAATATGCTGGCTCTACTAGGCGATGAGAGCCAAGCTACACCAGTGCTACATCTCAGTTGGCTCCAACAACTAACGGAATCGATCACTTCACCAGCAGCAACCACCTAGATAGTGAATACAAGCTAGCTCCAACCAAAACATGACGATATTTCGTTTAGTTTTCGTGTAAGTAGTTGGGGAAATGAAAAGAGTCTTTCAAAAGATCATCTCCCAGGCCAGACGCAGTGTAAGCTTACCGCTTGTACTCAACGTCAGGCAAGCTACGGGGCTTACTTTCGCGTACTTTTGGCGCCGAACAGGCTCTTCCTGGGTGCGTGGACGAACTTGGCGCCCCACGCCTTTGACGAACTCTTCCCGTCCTTCATCTTTGCCAGCACCGCCGACACTGTGTCGGAGGACAAGTGAGAATACTTGCCTCGCGTTTCCCTGAGTACACGGAACAGTACAAGTCAATATACGAGCTAGTAAGAACGATCAGTGCAATTCAGGGGCGTACCGTTGTTGTGGGTCGACAAACGCTTCAACTGCCCCCGAAACGAAGAGATCAACGAGGTGTGTGACTGGAACAAAGCAGTCCTTGAGTTGAGCTATTGGGACCGACTCGATGAAATCCAGCAGCACGTCCAGGTTGCGCTTAAAGTTGGCGATGCCCTCCATGTTTAGCTTCTTCACCGTGGGGCCACTCAATATTTGCTCCAGCGACTTGGCCAGGTAGCTACAGGATGCGAAGTGTACCGCTTCTTGGACGGCTGGGGGTAGCTGCTCTAACTGCGCGAACGTGACTTTGAGGTAATTGATGAGGTCCCACATGGATGGGTCTGGCTGCGTTAGGACAGCGCTCGGAGTCCAGTTAAGGTAGTAGAAGCTCGAAAGGAGCTCATCAATCTTCTTCAACTGCGAAACGAAATAGCAGGGGTTAGATCCTGTATAGTGAAAGTGGACACAAGGTACTCTATATTGACGCACCATCAGCTCGCAAACCATATCTTGGGCTCGAGTCGTCGTACTGTCGAATTTCTTCTTCGCTGCAGCCTTGCTGAGTAGCAGACGACTGGAGCAGGGTTTCACCAGCTGAGTATTGGCTCCTCGAAGCGTGTTGCTGACACTGTAGCCGTACGTGCGCGCTTCCCAGGCTTCCGTTTGAACCTTGACGAGCTCTTCGAAGCGATCACACGCGCAAGCCAAGAATGACGCGTTCGTGCCCATCATAACAGCCTGTTAACGGCAAAAAAAAACATTTAGACAATTGATGGCAGTAAAGGTACAGGGGCGTTTTCAACGTTACCGTCGACACTTGGAGGTCCGTATGTTGATCGATGACTTCATTCAAGGTATCGTTGAGAAATCCAAGCGCCTCGATGGTGTCATTGCGGACCCATTCGCCCCAGTCGTCGATGTTCAAGTACCTGTTGGATCCCGTGGCGTCACATTACTTACGACCTATTCCCGCATCACAACCAAAATGCATTCACACCTTTCGTAGTCGAACATCATCTGCACCAACTCATCGATGCATTTGCAGCTCTTCACGACAACCTGGTCATTCATCCGACAAAACGGGACAGGGGAATTAACGCCGATTTAACGTTGCCAGACTCTAAAGGTGTGAAAACGTACATCTGTAAACGGAAGCACCACCGGGTTCGCCGCTAGATCCACATTCTTTAGCAGACGGCCTTCTTCCTTTTCTAGCCCACAACAGTCAAGGGTCTACACCACGCAGAAAATATGCTGCTAGTTAGTTTAAACTAAACTCGAGATGACTGCGAATTATAGCTGTTACGAACCGCCTGAAGCTTTTCGGGAGAAACTTGTACTCGCTCGAACGTATCACTCGACATAAACTCCCGAAGTTGCCTGTTCAAGCGCGAGAAATTAGCCACCGTCTCAATTGAATCTCCACTTGATACGTACTTTTTGGTGTCGGCCATGATTGCACTTCGAAAATGCGCACCAAGGCGTCGGAAGGTGTCGAACATGAGTGTCGAATTGTACTCGTGCACTTCATCACTCAACGTCCGCGCACACACAATCGCCCTGAGCTTAATGTCGAGAATCGTGGTCGGAACGTTGATACTCAGCACAGAAGTGGACACGATGCCGCACAAACTCTGCACTACAAGATGGAATATCCCATTGATCTCCTTCTTGGACAGCAAGGCGGCATCCGAGTAGCGCCAGAGCAGATGCTCAAGACAAAATGCCCCCGTGAACTTCTTGAAAAGCTCTTCGTGCTGAGCAACGAACTTTTCCGGTGTGATCGTCGTCACCGCGCCCCTCAGAAACGACGTCAGCTGGAGTTGCGGCTACACGAAGACAACAAGGACGTCAGCCAACCTTAAGCCGAATACAACACGATAACTTGATCAGAGGATTGGGTTCTACCTACCAATCGATTCGCGTTGTAGAACGCGGCAAGCTCAGGGACTTGGCTCATCACGCGAAACACGTGCAGGATCCTCAGCATTGGCGACAGCTGGGCCAGCGCTTCCTTCATGTAGTTGGTGTGGATATTGCTTCGCTCACGTAGCGTATCGGCATCCGAGTTGAAGACCCTGATCGAGGGTAACTTGAAGCTGTCTTCGCCTACTAGCGACCTCCCAGAATTTGTGGGACTCAGCGATGCTCGAGGGCTGATAGGAACGTTCCCGCTGCTGGGAGATCTCCCCAGCACAGCGCCAAGAGACGCATGGCCGCACTTCTCGAGGATATCTTGCTCGTAGTACTGCTCGCTTATCTGGTTCTCCAGGCGATGGATAGCCGCTTCGCCGATAGCCTGTGGGTGGGTGGGTATCATAGTTGATGAGTCTCGATACTAGAGGTAGACACTTTCAGTCCGTGATCTATGAAAACACACGAACCGAAGACGCAGCTCGAATGTCTTCCAGCCACACAGACGCACTTCGCTTGGCCTCATCCTTGATCGTCCGCATGGCAACGTGCATCCAGTCACTCATGCGCTGCGGAAACAGCCGACCCTAATACAGATACCAATATCAAAATGGAGCCAACGCGAAATATATCGACAGCGAAGCGTACCCGGAACGCTGCGATCTCGACCCGCAGCTCCTCCAACATCTTAAGAGCATGGAATAGCTTTCCTTGTTGAATGTAGGCTTCAATAGCTGCTGCTAGTGCCACCTATCCAGCAAAATACATGGAGTTTATATCAGTCCTCCACTCGAAACCTCCTCAGTTGGACTACACAGCTTACAATGCGCTGACATTGCTGCAACTTCTCGATGGACTCGTCAATATGTTTCTGAACGGTGTAACATGTTGCCAGCGAGTCGTGGATCGATAGAACTTCCGATGTGGCGCCAGCGAGCTCGCTCTGGAAGCGATGTATATCATTCTGCATAAACAGCACTACTATTGTTAACAATGTATTACTACTCGATGGCAGTATTATCATAGTACAAGTACCTGCAGCTTGGAGACGTCCGCCTTCATGCGAACGATCTCCTCGATGGAGTCCACGAACTCCAGGTAGTTGGAGCTGCAGACGTTGCGGATCTCATTCTCCTTCGCCGCCGCGTACTCCTGCAGACTCGCTACTCGGATACAGTAGTAATCAGATCAGGTAAGTAGTATAATACGAAGCATTTTAAAAGTACTATTGAGCCATACCGGCGAAGTTGTTGCCCCACTGCTTCTCGATCGCGAGCTGGATGCCGGACGCCAGCCGCGCGCGGGACTGCGCGATGTTCTCCACGAGCACGACCCACTCGTTCTTGCTCTGCCACCCGCGGGACGGCGCGCTGACCGCCGGCTTGGAGGCGGTCTCCATGGCTGGAAGTGTGGTCTCAAAAATATGATGATGCGGCCGCTCAAGATCCTTGTGTACGAAACACCAAGAGATACTATCATTACACTACACAACGTGACGACCCCCGAAACGGTGCGACTGTATCATTCTCGCTGAGTTGCAGTTTGCCCTTGCAAAGTCTTGCGTGCGATGCCAGCACAAGAGGATGGCCTCGCCTCGCCGTGCGTTGAGCAGCAGCTGCATTTATGAGCAAGCACTGCCGTTGTGTATCAAGCACGACACGGTCTCTCAGCCTGCTGCAAAGTGCTGGAGTATGGCTGTGAGGAGATCACACCTGCTTGTCTGTGCAGCAAGCTTCAAGAGCGCACCGGCACATCTGAGCCATAAGCCGAGCAAAGCGCGGGGAGATCGTGGGCATTTGTGTGCCAGGGCGTTTTGAATCTTCCTACGCTAGGCGTTCCTACTCCGCTGCTGGCTCAGAGCACAGGGACTTATAAAGGTGTTCAGTTCCTTCAGTTTTTGCCTCGCTTGCTCGAAGGAGACTTACAGAGTAACGGCAGACTTGGAGGCTGCGAGGCGTGAGTACACCTTCGTTGAAAACTTTTGCGCGTTGTGCTCGGAAACAGACGACTGCAACAACATCACGGAGCAATGTGCGAAGGTGGCGGCAGCGCCATATGAAGGGGTTCCTCGAATCACTATCGTGCATGTAGTAATACAGGCAAAGTTTTAAAAAGCTATTCGAAAAATGACGGGGAAGCGTGGCTACGCTTTTCGAGGCCGGGAATCCCAACCTTGAATACCAGCCTCGAACTAGTGCATTCCCTCGCGAGTTTCCGCGTGGAAAATACAGGTTCATCGGCGCCAGTCTGGCTAGTTGGGCGTGCGGGGGTGCAGTTCAACTACAACATCAATTGCGCGCGTGACAATTATAGCCAATCACCGGCCGTCTAGCGCGGCTTTCCAGCTTTTGTATTGCAAGTCCCCAAACGAGAAACAGGCCGCTGTCGTGGTGAATTAGGGTGAGTTCTCGCGCGAAGAACAAAATTTGTGGCGATGATTTCTCGTAAGATTTATCAGGTTGCACAGGGTGCCACTGGCGTCGACAAGAGCAGCGTGACCACAATGGAGGAAACACAACAGCCAAGTGCTGTGTATTGGCGCGCTTCTGCATCGTGTTCTTAGTGAGTGGGGGCCCTTCCTTCTACAAGTACACTGTAGTGAAGGTAAAACCCTCCTGGGCGGTACAATTTCTCGCAGCTAAGCGTGAGTCGGGCAAGGTAGCAGTAGGTAGGATTCTATAGTACTCGACAAGCACATTCCCACGTACTTAAGTACATACTTCTAGAGATCGCCGAAAGACATGGGGGTTTGTTGGGTCCAAAGTTCGTGATAACTGACAAAGCGACATTTTACCATGCGAAAAGGGTACATACAGTGGTTCCCTTGCCGCTTGCGCTAAATAAACTGCTTTGCTAGCTCAACTCTGGCGTGGCAGACCGAGACGGAGTGCAGTTATGGACTTCGGGCACTGCATTGTGATCAATGCAGTGTCTGCCAAGTGAACTGTTCGCTCCATTCACCGCATACGAAGCTCGCGCCAAGATGCGCGGCGGACCGTGACGCAGGCCTCGAGCCCAGCACTTCTGCTTGGGGCGTCGCATGCGGGGTCCGCGCGGGGGAAAGGGCAGCGCCAGCTCTCTCCTCACCCCGCCGATCACGGTTATGCAGGGAGGACAGGGTGTGTTCGTCCACCCTTGCTGCCCCTCACCGCCGACAGCCGCTGGCGAGACGAAACCTCGTCGTCCAGTTGGCTCACTTGTCAACTTTCCTTCCGCCTACGACTCGCTCGCTCAAGTCTCAGTCGGAGCCCAAGCACTTTCAAGTCAAACAAACCCCCTTTCCGACCGATTCGCACCCTCCCAAGCCCACCTCGCCAGCAACTCACCGACCATGTCTACCGGTTCCTCCACCACCGCCACCGCCACGTTGCCGCACCTGCAGGCCTTGTCGCCCGTGACGATGACGCCGACTCGGGCCTCCAGGGCGTCTGCTCCGCTCTCGGTCTTGGAGAAGATCGACCGCATTGAGATTAACCACACCACCGTGCGCGGTGGCGTCGTGTACTACGTGCTGGACGTGTACCTGGAGCACTCGACGTCTCGCATCCCGACCAATAAGACGGCCAAGGCCTCATCGAGCGGCCGGCCCGACTACCAGTTGGAGCGCCGTTTCAACGACTTCGCCAACCTGCGCTACCAGGTCTGGGCCTACGCGCAGCGCAAGCACCAAGACGGCTGCGCGTGCAAGTACTGCGACGCCTTCATGAGCTACATCGTGCACTCGATGTCGCAGCCGCGCTTGTTCGTCAAGATCGCCACGGGCGTGGACGCGCGCAAGAAGCTGATGGCGACGTTCTGCAACGAGTTCCTCAGCATGGCCGTCGGCGGCAAGACGGAGCCGCGTCCGCGCAACATCGCGTGCGACGGTTTCCAGGCCATCCCGTACGTGATGCAGCGCTTCTTCCGGAAGGAGGAGGCATAGGCCTGCTGTCCTGCAACCGATCGAAGGTTGCGCTGTGTGTTTCGGTGGACAGACCGCCTCACATATCTATTGATATTTATTTTCCTGGACGTGCTACATGTACCAAGCAACCCACCGTTGATCGCACGAGTTCGACGGCAAACTCGTGGCGTAGTAGTACTTAGTCGACTGAATACAGCTACAACATCATTTACACGACACGGCATGGGTTTGAGCCTTTGCTACGGAAACCATGACATTAATTTCAGCAAAGTATTGGGGGTTCCCGGACTGGTTGTCCGGGGGGTTCGCAGTTCTCCGGAGCAGCAAGATTCCTGCATGGACTTCCGACAACAAGGACACAACCGCCAGAATTATACCGTACGCATTTTGAGCTCATCTGCATCATACTTTCAAAAAATATTGTGTTTGCTTGACACACGCAACCAGGGCTCCACCGGAAAGACTAGGACAACAGCATTTTTTAAAATAGCATTATTTATTATATCTGTGTTAGGAATCTCTTTTACTACATAGCGGTAAGCAGCTCTGCTGCGCCTGCCTCGCAGCCGCAGCATCTGCCCTGGTATCATACTTCAAATGATACACCGCTCCTTCGAAACTGCAAATTCGGGTCAGGCGAATGTGCCGCCGAGGCGGTGGTTGTCGCGAGAATGTCGCTCGATGATACACAGGGTCAGAGTTGGCCTGTGGTGGATGTCGCGAGAATGTCGCTTGATGAGATACTGGCCTGCGCCGCCGAGGCGGTGGATGTCGCGAGAATGTCACTCGATGATAAACTCGCCTGGCCGCCTAACGACAGTTCTTCGAACTGCGAACTTTGTGCTGGTCTTCACTGGTTTAGCACTGATACATAAGTACAGCTATCCGCTTTCCGCGTAGATGATCGACAGCACCGAGTCGAGGAACCCAAGGGAGACCTCGTATTACGAGTCGTAGACCTTGGCAGTCCCCATGGCGGACCGCCTTTAGTTCATGGAGCTGAGACGTTTTTCATTCGGTTCCCATAAGGCGACGATACTTTTGTCGCTGCTGGCATTCCCCACATGTTCGTTTGGATCGAGCACCAGCTGTGGATTGAAGTGGCCCTAATTGGATCGGAAATTCCGACAAGCTCATTTTGACGACACCTTGTCGTACTAAGACCGTCGTCAGGCGGCTCCTCTGAGTGATTTATCCAGGCAAGACGAGCATTGCCCTGCTAAGAGTTCCGACCCAAACTGCAACTTGATATCGGCCGCAAAACTGCCAAATAAACTGAAAAATGGAAATGAAGCTCCACGTTTGGATATATTTATGTAGACTAGCTAATAAGTAGGACGCCTGCAGCTTGTTAGACTCTGATGACAACTGTGAGGAGATCGGCGCCTTAAAAGGACGAACCTCTGAAGCAAAATGAAAAAAGGGCAAATGAAATCACGGACTTCCATGCCACGAACAACCTGGCAGCCGCTGCCTACGAAGTCCGACAACCTACGATAGCTATACCACCACAGTGCCTCTTCACCAAGATGTATCCGTGCTTGGCTGAGCTACGTAGGGCCTATGACGCCGCAAAGTCCTTCTAGAACAACTACACGGTCAAAAGCATTCGTAAAATTGACTAAAACTTCAACTTTCAGGCACATCAACAGACAGTTCGACCGGCGTGCGCTTGACAAGAAGCTATCTGGTCGATGCGAACAAACTGTGGCTGTTAATGTGAAGTTGCTCCATTCATATTGTTAATCCTTGGTGGACGTCGTCTAAAGATCGATAACTACTGCTACACCATCTAGAAAATACCGTATTTGAGATCTCCTACTTCAGACAGATCTCCTAATTCATAGCGCAGAACAGGTGCAAAATGACCAGAATATGGCCATAATTTGCACGAAAGGGACTGAAAATGAACATAAACATTATACGACGCTACAACTTCAATAATTAGGTGTCTGAAGTAGGAGATCTCAAATACGGTAAATACGGGTATGACACGACGACGATCTGCCCAGTCGCATCGAGCTCTGCTCTGCCGACTTGAGCTGGCAATCTACGCCTCCTGCTTCTGGAAGAAGCGCTGCACCAGGTACGGAATGGCCAGGAAGCCGTCGCAGTCGAAGTTGCGCGGCCGCGGCTCGCCCGACCTGCCGCCCAGCGTGATGCCGATGAAGTCGTTGCAGAACGTCGCCATCAGCTTCTTGCGCGCGTCCACGCCCGTGGCGATCTTGACGAGCAAGCGCGGCTGCGACATCGAGTGCACGATGTAGCCCAAGAAGGCGTCGCAGTACTTGCACGTGCAGCCTTCCTCGTGCTTGCGCTGCGCGTAGCTCCACACCTGGTGGCGCAGGTCGGCGAAGTCGTTGAAGCGCTTCTGGAGCGTGTAGTCGGGCCGGCCGCCGCTGGCGGAGGCCGCCTGGGTCGTCGTCTTGCGCGTCGGGATGCGCGACGTCGAGTGCTCGAGGAACACGTTCAGCACGTAGTACACGACGCCGTCGCGCTCCGTGGTGTGGTTGATCTCGACGCGGTCGATCTTGGCGAGGAACGCGAGCGGCTCCGAGGCCTTGGACGAGCGCGTGGGCGTCATCGTGACGGGCGACAGCGGCTGCAGGTGCGGCACCGTCGTCAGAGGCGCTGGGGCGGTCATGGTGGCGGTGGACATTGCGGTGGACGACGAGTGGGCCGAAGACGGAAAGTTGACAAGTGAGCCACCTCCGACCTGCGCGTTGCGCGCGGCTGTGGGTGGTGCGGGCGACCAAGCAGCCCTGCCCCGTCTCGCGCGCGCCGAGCCAGCAAGGGCGGACAACCGTGAAGTTACCCATCACCGCCAGCCAATCCGCTTCAACTTCGCGCGCTCATTGGCCCCTAAGCACCAAGAGCACCGCAATCCTGAGCGCCGTCGCGCCGCCGGTACCTCCCCGAGATAATCACGACGGGACTGCGCCGCTGGGCGCGCACCAATCCGCTCGGTGCTGCGAGTTGTCGGCCGTGACGACGCGGCCGTGGCAGGTCTCGTTCTGCTTGGCGTCGCGGAGTGGCCCTGTCCCGCGTGGGTGTCTCGCTGACCTGTGCCGCTGCTCCATCTCAGCGAGAAGCGCCTGCTGCTCAACAGCTCTGTCTGAATCAGAGACTCGGATAGATAAAGAGACTCGCCGCCCGAGCGAGCGTATTATAGCTTCAGAACGCCCCATCCATCGAGGTGCATTGCGTCCCGACCTCGCGCAGCGCCGAGGATGCTTCGTTGATAGTCGAGTTGAGGGCGGTGCCGTGCCGCACCACCAGACAGGCATCGGTGGGGCTGGCTTTCATGCAGGCAACCGACGCTTTGCTGCGGGATACATGTCATTCTGCCGACGATGTGGTTGATATGCTGCCGTTTTGGATCGCTATCGGTAGTCATCGTCGGCCCGCGTTTCGGCGATCTTCTTGCGCTGGCGGCGTCAACTCCGCAGCACGAGCAACCGCCCGCCCACCCACTCATCCATTGCCCGCGCCGCTGCTTCCGACGAAGGCTTCGCGCGTTCGTGTACAGGGCTGATACTTGCGCAGCGAGTCATTTCTTGAGCAAAGACGTCCAGTCGCGCTTGTGCCAACCGCGTCATGACCACCAACTTCGGCTGAGCTGGCCCAGCTCAGCCGAGTTCCTGGGTATCCATACACTGCAGTCGCTCCGTCGTCGAGGCGCTTGGTGGATCCCCTACCTATCACGCAGCGGGGCGCCCTGCTCAGAAGGAAGCCGGCGATCTTGGAGGGACTCAGCATTTTGTATAAACGTGCGCGCTACCTGCGACGCGGCGCGGAAGATGAGGATGTAAGACTGAAGTTCAGCTTTACACCAAATAAAGTGGCAAACACACCAAGCATGACAGTGTGTTCGAGCTACAGTGTCTTTTCCAGCGCATTTGAATGTTAATAAATGCATTACAGATCTCCCCGGCAAATCAAGAATAGCGATGTCGGCAGTCGAGATTTGCACTCCCTGTATGATATTTACTGATTCTAGTTAAAACGGGAGGGAACATGTCCAACCAGCGGGAAGCAACATGCAAGTCAAGTTGCTAGTTAGAGTAAATGAATGGATAAAAATGAACTTTAGATAAGTTATTGCTGTAGCGAGATGCGCTCATGACGACAGGCAGCAGGGGCGGCAGTGCCTTGCCTTGGACGATGGGGCAGTACGGACATTGGAACTCCCGTAGAAGACCGTCCGGGCAGCGGTCTACGCGACACGATGCTCCGTACATGTAACCAGATAAATCTTCACTACATGTACAAAGTACAAACATAAGAATATCGGCGATACTGTATTCAGCAATACATATGTATTATATCGCTGACCCCCTTCAATGATGCTTTCGACCGCGCTCTGCTTGAAAACTGAGCCGACGGAACAAGACGAGGCGCTACTTTCCCATTAATTGAAAAATTCAGTACATTGGCGCATCTGTCAAGCCCTTCGCAAGTTTCGCAACCTCGCACTTTTTATTGGTCCCACCTTTCTTGATTTGCCGGGGCGGACTGTACTTAAGAACAGGCTTGGTCATGCATGCCCTGGTGTACCGACATATTCGGAAAGATCCAACCACTTTGCCTAGGATAAGCAAGTCAAGTGTGCAGAGACTTTCGCAGACAAAGAAGCCGTCAGTCGACATGTTTTCAACCATATCACTTGGTTTCACTATGCAACACGGTGCTTGCGATTTGCTGTTGATGAACAAAGGCCAAGACTGGTCACATCTTTCCGATGGTTGGATCTTTCCGAATATGTCGGTAGTTGTACATGTTCATGTACACTCGAGCTCTATGTAAGCGATACATGTACCGTACCACCCTGCAGCAGCACCACGATGATGATCGACAGATACCGAAGCGAGCATGTGCAGTGACTAAAATATCCTGACCGACGTGCAATCAACACAAGTCCGATGCTGTGGAGAGTATATGAGCCAGAGTGTCGACGTTAGCTGCCAATTACAAGTCGCAAAGCATTTCATTAATAGCGATAATATTAAGCACAGCCGTCAACAGCTCGATAACTACATTGCTACATCATCTAGAAAATAAATACGGGTATGATACGACGACGATCTGCCCAGTCGCATCGAGCTCTGCTCTGCCGACTTGAGCGGCAAGCTACGCCTCCTGCTTCTGGAAGAAGCGCTGCACCAGGTACGGAATGGCCAGGAAGCCGTCGCAGTCGAAGTTGCGCGGCCGCGGCTCGCCCGACCTGCCGCCCAGCGTGATGCCGATGAAGTCGTTGCAGAACGTCGCCATCAGCTTCTTGCGCGCGTCCACGCCCGTGGCGATCTTGACGAGCAAGCGCGGCTGCGACATCGAGTGCACGATGTAGCCCAAGAAGGCGTCGCAGTACTTGCACGTGCAGCCTTCCTCGTGCTTGCGCTGCGCGTAGCTCCACACCTGGTGGCGCAGGTCGGCGAAGTCGTTGAAGCGCTTCTGGAGCGTGTAGTCGGGCCGGCCGCTGGCGGAGGCCGCCTGGGTCGTCGTCTTGCGCGTCGGGATGCGCGACGTCGAGTGCTCGAGGAACACGTTCAGCACGTAGTACACGACGCCGTCGCGCTCCGTGGTGTGGTTGATCTCGACGCGGTCGATCTTGGCGAGGAACGCGAGCGGCTCCGAGGCCTTGGACGAGCGCGTGGGCGTCATCGTGACGGGCGACAGCGGCTGCAGGTGCGGCACCGTCGTCAGAGGCGCTGGGGCGGTCATGGTGGCGGTGGACATTGCGGTGGACGACGAGTGGGCCGAAGACGGAAAGTTGACAAGTGAGCCACCTCCGACCTGCGCGTTGCGCGCGGCTGTCGGTGGTGCGGGCGACCAAGCAGCCCTGCCCCGTCTCGCGCGCGCCGAGCCAGCAAGGGCGGACAACCGTGAAGTTACCCATCACCGCCAGCGACAAAATACAGAAATCTGCCTAAATACCGAACGGGTATACAATACATAACCTCATATAACTAATACTTCAAGGTCCAACGACTGGTCGAACGGAGATGGGCAAAGGTACTGATGTAAAAATCCAGGATACCTTTGTTTGGCCAGAGGTACTGAGCTGTGCAGTTGAAAATTGGCGCGCTTTTGATTGCCTGTGCGGTCTTCTATACCTTTCCACTTTCACATTTTCAGTCAATGGACCATGGAATAATCTACTTCATCAAAAGGTATGTGCTTTTTGAAAAGATGATGCATGCACTAGATCAACTAGGAGAGGGAGCAGATAGTCCTTACAAATTAGAGCTACTAACCGCACTGATGTGGTGCGAACACGTTTGGTCAAAGGTCAGCGCTGAAACAATTCAGCACTTCTGGCTTCGCTTGGGCTTGATTAACAAAGCAAGCCTCAAAGTCCTTCTAAACTAAACTAATTCAGTACAGCCTTTTTTATGGTAACGCTGAGATCACTTTATAAACCTGGAGCCCTTATATATATCAGGCGTTCGGTACTCAGGCAGAGTTCTGTACGAAAAACACCAAAGAACGCACACGAGCACCTTTCCTAAAGGGCTAGGTCGACCATATTAGAAGGCGGTAGTGAGCGGGGTGCCCGCGAAGCAGGGCCGCGCGGTATTTGCGGAGGCGGGCCCAGCGACGAGCTCCTCTGCGAACGGACCCGTTGCCCTGTCCAGTAGTTAGTTTTTCTAATGCGGGGGTCTGGGGGTGCAACCCCCAGAATCACCCCAAATAGAAGGACGCGATTTGCTTGGGTGTTTTTGGTAGGTTGTCACCGCCAGCCAATCCGCTTCAACTTCGCGCGCTCATTGGCCCCTAAGGGGCGTTCTTAACAGAGGTAGATTGGTATCACCGCACAACCAAGGTCCAAATGTGCGAGAGACGTGCGGGTATCACCGTGCAACATGCAACTTGTTGATAAGAACGAAATGTACCCGTTCACCTAATTTTTCAATAGTCAACTTTCGCCTCAACTTTTTCTTTTCTATTTAAGCGAGGCGGATGCCGTAGAGAACGCTAGAAACCGCGCTAAAAGGGGACAAGACGACAGCCGCCACTTGCTGTCCCTCTTTCAGTCACTGCAGCGGTGAAGGGAGGTGGCAAGTATGAACAACGAGTACGGGGACAGTCAAGCAAATGAGGAGTACATCTGATCTGCTTTGAGAGATGCTGTTTTAGCGATGTTTTGCCCGCGAATTTGCAGAAAAAACTACTCACATACAACACTCAAGTATAAATTCGGAAGTGCTATCGATAGCTGATGCACAATGTGTTTCCCTAGAGACTTTTGATTGGACAGTTTGTTCTGTATCCCTTATCATGTAGTATCTCATAACTCAGGCGACGCGGAACCGCGGTACGAGGGAATTCAACTGCAAAATTTCGACTTTCCCTTCCGTACAACCGTGAACTCTTTCAACTTTGACAAAGTTCATATGCTACCTCCCGTGCAACCTCGTGATACCTTGCGCCTTTCTACGTCAAGGACGATTACAGTACGCTCGAAGGTTGTACGAGGTTGCACGGATACAACCAAAATCTACCAATCTACCTCTGTTAAGAACGGCTCTAAGCACCAAGAGCACCGCAATCCTGAGCGCCGTCGCGCCGCCGGTACCTCCCCGAGATAATCACGACGGGACTGCGCCGCTGGGCGCGCACCAATCCGCTCGGTGCTGCGAGTTGTCGGCCGTGACGACGCGGCCGTGGCAGGTCTCGTTCTGCTTGGCGTCGCGGAGTGGCCCTGTCCCGCGTGGGTGTCTCGCTGACCTGTGCCGCTGCTCCATCTCAGCGAGAAGCGCCTGCTGCTCAACAGCTCTGTCTGAATCAGAGACTCGGATAGATAAAGAGACTCGCCGCCCGAGCGAGCGTATTATAGCTTCAGAACGCCCCATCCATCGAGGTGCATTGCGTCCCGACCTCGCGCAGCGCCGAGGATGCTTCGTTGATAGTCGAGTTGAGGGCGGTGCCGTGCCGCACCACCAGACAGGCATCGGTGGGGCTGGCTTTCATGCAGGCAACCGACGCTTTGCTGCGGGATACATGTCATTCTGCCGACGATGTGGTTGATATGCTGCCGTTTTGGATCGCTATCGGTAGTCATCGTCGGCCCGCGTTTCGGCGATCTTCTTGCGCTGGCGGCGTCAACTCCGCAGCACGAGCAACCGCCCGCCCACCCACTCATCCATTGCCCGCGCCGCTGCTTCCGACGAAGGCTTCGCGCGTTCGTGTACAGGGCTGATACTTGCGCAGCGAGTCATTTCTTGAGCAAAGACGTCCAGTCGCGCTTGTGCCAACCGCGTCATGACCACCAACTTCGGCTGAGCTGGCCCAGCTCAGCCGAGTTCCTGGGTATCCATACACTGCAGTCGCTCCGTCGTCGAGGCGCTTGGTGGATCCCCTACCTATCACGCAGCGGGGCGCCCTGCTCAGAAGGAAGCCGGCGATCTTGGAGGGACTCAGCATTTTGTATAAACGTGCGCGCTGCCTGCGACGCGGCGCGGCAGATGAGGATGTAAGACTGAAGTTCAGCTTTACACCAAATAGTGTCACGGACGCCAAATGGGCTGAGAACCAAAACAGAAACGAACACGACAGCACTTGCCAACTTCACATCTTCGGCCCACTCGTCTTCCACCGCAATGTCCACCGCCCACATGACCGCCGCAGCGCCTCTGACGACGGTGCCGCACCTGCAGCCGCTGTCGCCCGTCACGATGACGCCCACGCGCTCGTCCAAGGCCTCGGAGCCGCTCGCGTTCCTCGCCAAGATCGACCGCGTCGAGATCAACCACACCACGGAGCGCGACGGCGTCGTGTACTACGTGCTGAACGTGTTCCTCGAGCACTCGACGTCGCGCATCCCGACGCGCAAGACGACGACCCAGGCGGCCTCCGCCAGCGGCCGGCCCGACTACACGCTCCAGAAGCGCTTCAACGACTTCGCCGACCTGCGCCACCAGGTGTGGAGCTACGCGCAGCGCAAGCACGAGGAAGGCTGCACGTGCAAGTACTGCGACGCCTTCTTGGGCTACATCGTGCACTCGATGTCGCAGCCGCGCTTGCTCGTCAAGATCGCCACGGGCGTGGACGCGCGCAAGAAGCTGATGGCGACGTTCTGCAACGACTTCATCGGCATCACGCTGGGCGGCAGGTCGGGCGAGCCGCGGCCGCGCAACTTCGACTGCGACGGCTTCCTGGCCATTCCGTACCTGGTGCAGCGCTTCTTCCAGAAGCAGGAGGCGTAGCTTGCCGCTCAAGTCGGCAGAGCAGAGCTCGATGCGACTGGGCAGATCGTCGTCGTATCATACCCGTATTTATTTTCTAGATGATGTAGCAATGTAGTTATCGAGCTGTTGACGGCTGTGCTTAATATTATCGCTATTAATGAAATGCTTTGCGACTTGTAATTGGCAGCTAACGTCGACACTCTGGCTCATATACTCTCCACAGCATCGGACTTGTGTTGATTGCACGTCGGTCAGGATATTTTAGTCACTGCACATGCTCGCTTCGGTATCTGTCGATCATCATCGTGGTGCTGCTGCAGGGTGGTACGGTACATGTATCGCTTACATAGAGCTCGAGTGTACATGAACATGTACAACTACCGACATATTCGGAAAGATCCAACCATCGGAAAGATGTGACCAGTCTTGGCCTTTGTTCATCAACAGCAAATCGCAAGCACCGTGTTGCATAGTGAAACCAAGTGATATGGTTGAAAACATGTCGACTGACGGCTTCTTTGTCTGCGAAAGTCTCTGCACACTTGACTTGCTTATCCTAGGCAAAGTGGTTGGATCTTTCCGAATATGTCGGTACACCAGGGCATGCATGACCAAGGCTGTACTTAAGTAATGCATTTATTAACATTCAAATGCGCTGGAAAAGACACTGTAGCTCGAACACACTGTCATGCTTGGTGTGTTTGCCACTTTATTTGGTGTAAAGCTGAACTTCAGTCTTACATCCTCATCTACCGCGCCGCGTCGCAGTTAGCGCGCACGTTTATACAAAATGCTGAGTCCCTCCAAGATCGCCGGCTTCCTGCTGAGCAGGGCGCCCCGCTGCGTGATAGGTAGGGGATCCACCAAGCGCCTCGACGACGGAGCGACTGCAGTGTATGGATACCCAGGAACTCGGCTGAGCTGGGCCAGCTCAGCCGAAGTTGGTGGTCATGACGCGGTTGGCACAAGCGCGACTGGACGTCTTTGCTCAAGAAATGACTCGCTGCGCAAGTATCAGCCCTGTACACGAACGCGCGAAGCCTTCGTCGGAAGCAGCGGCGCGGGCAATGGATGAGTGGGTGGGCGGGCGGTTGCTCGTGCTGCGGAGTTGACGCCGCCAGCGCAAGAAGATCGCCGAAACGCGGGCCGACGATGACTACCGATAGCGATCCAAAACGGCAGCATATCAACCACATCGTCGGCAGAATGACATGTATCCCGCAGCAAAGCGTCGGTTGCCTGCATGAAAGCCAGCCCCACCGATGCCTGTCTGGTGGTGCGGCACGGCACCGCCCTCAACTCGACTATCAACGAAGCATCCTCGGCGCTGCGCGAGGTCGGGACGCAATGCACCTCGATGGATGGGGCGTTCTGAAGCTATAATACGCTCGCTCGGGCGGCGAGTCTCTTTATCTATCCGAGTCTCTGATTCAGACAGAGCTGTTGAGCAGCAGGCGCTTCTCGCTGAGATGGAGCAGCGGCACAGGTCAGCGAGACACCCACGCGGGACAGGGCCACTCCGCGACGCCAAGCAGAACGAGACCTGCCACGGCCGCGTCGTCACGGCCGACAACTCGCAGCACCGAGCGGATTGGTGCGCGCCCAGCGGCGCAGTCCCGTCGTGATTATCTCGGGGAGGTACCGGCGGCGCGACGGCGCTCAGGATTGCGGTGCTCTTGGTGCTTAGGGGCCAATGAGCGCGCGAAGTTGAAGCGGATTGGCTGGCGGTGATGGGTAACTTCACGGTTGTCCGCCCTTGCTGGCTCGGCGCGCGCGAGACGGGGCAGGGCTGCTTGGTCGCCCGCACCACCCACAGCCGCGCGCAACGCGCAGGTCGGAGGTGGCTCACTTGTCAACTTTCCGTCTTCGGCCCACTCGTCTTCCACCGCAATGTCCACCGCCCACATGACCGCCGCAGCGCCTCTGACGACGGTGCCGCACCTGCAGCCGCTGTCGCCCGTCACGATGACGCCCACGCGCTCGTCCAAGGCCTCGGAGCCGCTCGCGTTCCTCGCCAAGATCGACCGCGTCGAGATCAACCACACCACGGAGCGCGACGGCGTCGTGTACTACGTGCTGAACGTGTTCCTCGAGCACTCGACGTCGCGCATCCCGACGCGCAAGACGACGACCCAGGCGGCCTCCGCCAGCGGCCGGCCCGACTACACGCTCCAGAAGCGCTTCAACGACTTCGCCGACCTGCGCCACCAGGTGTGGAGCTACGCGCAGCGCAAGCACGAGGAAGGCTGCACGTGCAAGTACTGCGACGCCTTCTTGGGCTACATCGTGCACTCGATGTCGCAGCCGCGCTTGCTCGTCAAGATCGCCACGGGCGTGGACGCGCGCAAGAAGCTGATGGCGACGTTCTGCAACGACTTCATCGGCATCACGCTGGGCGGCAGGTCGGGCGAGCCGCGGCCGCGCAACTTCGACTGCGACGGCTTCCTGGCCATTCCGTACCTGGTGCAGCGCTTCTTCCAGAAGCAGGAGGCGTAGCTTGCCGCTCAAGTCGGCAGAGCAGAGCTCGATGCGACTGGGCAGATCGTCGTCGTATCATACCCGTATTTATTTTCTATGCGATGTGGCAGTAGTTATTGATCTTTAGACGACGTCCAACAATATGAATGGAGCAACTTCACATTAACAGTTCGCATCGACCAGATAGCTTCTTGTCAAGCGCACGCCGGTCGAACTTTCTGTTGATATGCCTGAAAGTTGAAGTTTTAGTCAATTCTACGAATGCTTTTGACCGTGTAGATGTTATAGAAGGACTTTGCGGTGTCATAGGTGGCACTAGGTGGGTTGCGCTCACTCCGTAGCTCATTGTGCCGCTCATTCAGTAGTGTGGACGTCTTGCATCGTGTTAGCGGTTCTAGCAGGACGTTGCGGTGCGTGTCGGCAACATTACATTGGCCGAGCTGCATTATTATTTTTGTGGAGTAATGCTCAGGTGTCCGAACAAAAACAAATCAGTAGCCGTGGCTGCAGAAGAAGGTGCTGGACCTACACGCGTCGTAGTAGCAGCGTTTGCTCTCGCTATATGGATAAATAACGGTTCTCATTGTCGTACCAGTAGGTGGAACGACGATACAAATCCTGGGTACGAGTGTTGGTAAAGATCTCTGCCGTCGAAACTATTCCTCACGGTAAGTACGCTGTACACTCCGCGCCTCCTTCAATCTCCGGAACAAGTTAATGTAGTCTTGTGTATCTGATCAAGACACGAATGATGCAAAACAACTCAATTTCTGGAACCAACTTTCACTGCTACACCGCGTTGCTGGACACGCCGTATACTGACGCCCTCTACAACTTCGGGAACGAGTGGTGCTCCAGCGCCGCAACCTTCCGCGAGAGGCGGAATCCGTTAGGATGCTGGTGCGTCGTCCCCTTTAGCGCCAGATCCGCGAGCATTTGGCCGATCACGGGTGTCATCTTGGCCCCATGTCCACTGAAGCCGGCTCCCACGACAATTTGCTTCGTCACAGACCCACCGGACAGGATTTGGAGGAAGTCAATGAGGAAATTGGCGTCCTCCGTCATCGTGTACATACAGTCGTCCACTTGGTTGGGCGCGCTCGAGTCAACCTGCGAGAAGTTGTCTGCGACGAAATGCTGCAGGTCTTGTAGCTCGGCTGCAGGCTGAACCACGCCCTGACGAGCGTCCGGGTTGACGTCGGGACCATCGTGGCGGCAGATCTTGACGCCTTCCTCGAGGTTCATCATCGGCAAGCCGTACATCTCGGGGTACCCGTACTTGAGGAACACGGGGAACTTGTCCGGGGTGTACAGCTCGTGGTTGCACCTCCAGTAGGTTCCGAACGTCGCGATCGGCTGCAGCTTGACGCTGTCCACGTCCGAGCGCTTCAGCACCTTGTTCGTCCACGCGCCGGCCGTGACAATACACTGGTGGCCACGGACCTGCGTCCCATCGGCCAAAGTGATGACTGCAAGGGCGGCCCCGTCCCCGTCCGCCTGCTGCTCGCCGACGATGTTTGTCACTGGGCTGCGTTCACGAATGCTCGCGCCCAGCCTCTGGGCCAACTTCTGCATCGTGGCCATCGCCAGCGTTGGGTTCAGCACCCCCGCCAGCGGGTTGTACACCGCGTGGCTGTCGTCGGGCAATGAGAAGCCCGGGAAGCGTTGGTTCACTTGGGCCCGGTCAGCGACTCGAACGGCACGTCGTACTTCTTCAGAGTCTTCTCAAGGAGGACGAGGTCGTCCAGCCGCTCGAACGCGAAGTCCAGCTCGCCGGTCATGCGGATGAGCTCCACGCCGGCCTCTTTCTCGATCGCACGCCACAGCTGCAGCGACGTCAGGCACAGGTCAGTGTACGTGTCGCTCGGGTAGGCCACGCGGAAGATTCGACTGCTGCCGTGGCTCGAGCCCTTGCCGTGCAGCAGCTCGAACTGCTCCAGCAGCAGCACGCGCTTGCCTTCTTTCGCGGCGTAGTAGGCAGCCGCGCTGCCCATGAGGCCGGCACCGACCACCACGACGTCGTACACTGGAGTCGCCATCAGGACGCAAATCGGGAAATGGCAGGCGAGACGTGATTCGAGCGCTCGCATAGCCGGTCTGAGTTCTAGCTACTGTACAGGTACACTGCTGTACACTGGCGAAATGTATGCTGCTTGAAGTTGGCAGATGGCTTCAACCAGGCTTGCTACAATCAAAGATGAAAAGTTGATGCGGAAAAGCTGATGGGATGACCTCGCAGTTGTACATAGAGGCCAGGGCGTGAAATGGTGCACAACTCCAGACTCAACGTCCACCCTATGAGGTGGTCGACAGTGTTAGGGGCGAGATTTTCCCCTCTCTGCATCGGCCCCGATGCCGGCGGCATCGGCGTGATGCCAACAAGTGAGTCGTGATAAAACTACCGTCGAGGGCGCATGAATTTGCATATCGCGCCCAAAATAAATGTACCACGTCCGAGTCCATGTCTCGGCTTCTAGAACGAACTACGGGTTGCTATTTAGATATGTTCGTCCAATCACATAGCCGAAGAAGGCACTTGTGACAACGACCTAGATTTTGCAGTATATCTATAGGCTGCCATACAACTATCTAGAAATCGGCCCGCGACAAAACTTTGGGACAAAAAATGACTTGATTTTTGTATTACCAAAATGTAGCCATGTACCTAGTAGTGGGTCTTGTCTCCATTCTTGCGCGCGACTTCGAAGCAACGAGCTGGCATGGTGTCCAAAAGATCTTGCAGCTCTTTCATCGTGAGCGAGTCCCAAGCTTGCATGACTGCGGCAGCAAGCTCTGGCACGGAGTTGTACTGCTTTCCATGGCCGTAGACCTTCCTGGCTAGAATAGCCCAGACATTTTCGATTGGGTTGAGATCGGGTGAGCGCGCTGGCCAGTCCAGAAGCTGCACCCCGATCTTCTGGAAGAACGATCTCGTCTCATTAGACGCGTGAATCGATGCATTGTCCTGCATAAACACAAAATCTGTACCATAGTGCTTGTGCGCGAACGGGAGCAGATGCTCCGACACTGTAAAGATGTAGTGGCCAGAGTTCTAGCGCCCCTCCAGCACCACCAACTCCGACTTTCCCTTGGTTCCGAAGGCCCCCCACACCATCAGCGACCCTCCGCCATTTTGGCGGGACTTGTAGCGCCGATGCGGGCGCCTTAAGTCCCGCCAATAGTGCTTGTAGCCGTCAGGTCCGTCCAAATTAAACTTCTTCTCATCTGAAAAGATGATCATGGGCCACACGACTTCCTTTTGGGCCGCCGTAGAGAGCCGTTCGGCAAACTCCAGTCGGGCGAGCATGTGCTCCTTAGTCAGAGGTAGCGTACGATCCATTTTAGCGTAGACTAGGAAATCAACCCCAGACAATAGCCTCTGGACCGTACGCACCGTGCATGACAAGCCGTAAGTAGCCTTTAACTCGGACGCAGAGTAGTCTCCCGTGGCGGCAGCGCGAACAACTTGGCGAACTTGGCGATCGGTGAGGCTGCGCGGGCGTCCCCCCTTCTTCTTGGGCTTTTTCGAAGCTTGTAGGGCATAGCTGACGCCGTTGGCAGAGCGCTCGAGGCGCCGCGCTATCTCGCGGACCCCCGTACCTGCCTCGTGGAGGCCCTTCATGCGGCCTCGCTCCTCGTCGGAGATGGGAGGCCCGCGCCCCATAGTGAAAATAGGGTAATAAGCACAGTTCTCGAAGGATAGACGGTGACCATCACTCTACCCAATACAAAATCAAGTCATTTTTTGTCCCAAAGTTTTGTCGCGGGCCGATTTCTAGATAGTTGTATGGCAGCCTATAGATATACTGCAAAATCTAGGTCGTTGTCACAAGTGCCTTCTTCGGCTATGTGATTGGACGAACATATCTAAATAGCAACGCGTAGTTCGTTCTAGAAGCCGAGATATGGACTCGGACGTGAGTGTCCCAAACCTTTTGTCGCGCAGTGTATCATGCGGCCGAAATGATCCATTCCAGCAGGGTCGTGAATAAATGCATACTGGGTGGTTGTAACGGGGTTACATGGAATAGTGACCCTGTCACTATTCAGGGATGGCTACATCAGTCATGTAGCCATCGGTCACTCCTCGGGATAGTGACCAAGTGGCCTCAGAGCCAACAGATACATTTTGTATGGAACAAATTATAGGCAACTTAGGATTTGTATGCAGGCCAAATCTGTACCAACCTATAAATACATTCAGTCTTAGATCTACCTCTTTTGCAAGTCAAGTCGTCGTCCCCTTCAGACCAGGGACACGTGAACGGCTGTTCACTTGGAGTTTGTATACTCCAGCTTCCTCTGTTAAGAAGTGCTGTGTGCCCCGTCACACTTGGTAGCACTCGTAGTCAATCTTACGCCTACGCGGGTAGATTGGACTACCTGAATCCTCTGTGGTCTCATCGAGTGAGCCAAGATGGATCGGACAGAGTTTCCTCATCTGAACGACTCGCAGTACGAGTCCGTTCGGAAGATGGCGGGCATCTTTGGGACAGATGCCCTGCGCAGCTTAGCGGCGGCGACGCCGGCTGAGCAGGTTGAACGTATCAACGCGTTCGACACCTACGAGCGAGGGCTCATCGCCCACGTTCAAGGGCTGCAGGCCACAGCGGCCGTGCCGAAGCCGGTGCAGCCGAAGCCTCTGCGGCTGAAGGTTCACCCCTTCGAAGGGAAGGAAGGAGAGAACCTCCACTTCTGGGTTCGAGAAGTCGAGCTCGCGATGGACGCGGCTCTTGTCTCGGACGAGCGACTCCGTGTCGCCTTCGCGCTCTCCAACCTTAGTGGTCGCGCTAAGAGTTGGGCGTACACGCGCGAAGCGACGACGCCTGGATGCTTCGCATCATGGTCCCAGCTGTGCGAGCAGCTGCGGGCCGCGTTCCTCCCGGCGAACTACGAGTACCGCCAGCGCTCGCGCTTCCTCGCCTGCAAACAAGGAAGGCGCGAGCTGCATGAGTACATCCAGGAGATGCGAGTGCTCACTGCCTCTCTGGTGGGGAACCCCCTGCCTGAACACATCAAGGTGACCGTGTTCATGGACGGTCTGCGTGTCGGCCCTGCCCGCACGCAACTGTTCCGGGTGCAGGCAAACACTATGGAGGAGGCGATTCAGATTGCCCTCCAGGAGGAGTACAGCCACAAGCAGGCTCGTACCCCCGCCACGGTATGGCAGAGCAATCCTGCCTCTGGCGGTGCACCTAGTGGTAACTCCGGTAGTGGAGCGACCAACGGGCCGGTTCCCATGGATCTGGGCATGGCCGAGCAGAGCGACATTCGCTGCTACGGCTGTGGCAAGCTTGGGCACATGAAACGTGCCTGTCCCGCGGGAGGACTGAAGAAGAAGTTCTCTTCGAGGCCCTTTGGTTCTAGGGGTCGCTGGCAGAAGCCGCGCCCCAGGAACCAGGGGAACGCCGGACACCAGTAGGGGCGGGGCGCCCTACTGGGGAAACACTAAGTCTTCATGAGGGGCGTGCGGGTGGCGCACGCCATGGGGACTTAGCCCCTGAGAGTCTGTGTACTCTCGAAGCGGAGAAGGGCAGCGGTGGGCTGCTTGTGGTATACGCGAGTGTACCGGGATACGATCATCCCTTGAGAATCTTGATCGACTCTGGGGCGTCAAAGAACTTTGCGCGCCGCCAGACTGTCGCACGTAATCGCGACAAGTACGCCGATGCGCTGCGAGGCAGCAAAGGCAACGGGCTGGTCTCAGTAAGACTGGCCGACGGTACAGAGGTAGAAGTACCTCGGGTCCACATGGACCTCGCTGTCAAGTTCGAGGACTTCGACAGCACGAAGCCGTTCTTGGTCCTAGACATGGACAAGTACGACTTGATCCTTGGCAGGCCGTGGCTGGAGAAGCACGAGCCTTGGATAGACTGGCGCGGCAAAGCCATCGGGGCTAGCCGTCCCCCACGCTCTGACAGAGCTTTGGTGAGTCATGTTCCCACCTCTGCCAGCAGCTGGGGTGCCCGCGAGGGCCGCCAGGACGCAGCAGCGTCTAACGAGTTCTTGGGGTCCGTCGAGACTGACGTCGACTCCGACCGGGCCGATCAAGGCCTAAGAGTGGAGGTGCTGGACAGCACCTACCAGGTGGGTAACGTAGGTCCACATGCGGGTAACGAAGTACCGCAGGCAGCAGACGCTGCTGGAGAAGGCGCCGCTGGCGCTGGCGTGGGTAACCAAGTTCCACGCGAGGTCACTCAGACCAAAACTGATGAGGAAGGCACTGCAGGCGCTTCCGATGTGGGTAACATAGTTCCACAGGAGGTCACTCAGACCATAACTGATGCGGGAGGCGCTGGAGGCGCTCCTGGTGTGGGTAACCAAGTTCCACCCAGCAAGGCGGGTAACCAAGTTCCGCTCAAGAACAAGGCGGGTAACATAGTTCCGCACAAGATCAAGACGATCCGTGGTGCCGTCAAGGCGGTGCCACAAGACGAAGACACCCGAGGGTCACGTCGTAAGCAGGGCTTAGTCGTGAGGCCGACCATGCCAGTCGCCAGCGACTCCGAGTCTCCAGTGAGGGCTCCAGCCGCCGAAGAATGCCATCACATCTTCGACGGCGTGACCGGTCGTCGGGTCAAGGCAGGGGCTGTCCAGCTCACAGCACTGCCCGAGGTTTCAGAATTACTGAACCTTGAAGAGCTCGCCATGGAGGACTTCCTGGCCGAGCTACAGGCCGGGGAGATCGCAGAGTTGGTTCTCCTTAGGCCGCAGCCTTCGACGGCCGAGTTGAACTCGTCCTCGGTCATGGACAAGGACGTCCTGGAAGAGTTCCGAAGACAGCGCGCGTCGCGCATGGGTTCTGAGATCCTCAAGAACCCGAAGGATCCAGTGTATCCCTTGGTGAAGGAGTTCGAGGACGTGGTGTCCAAGGACCCGCCGTCCAAACTCCCACCAGACAGGGGAATCAGGCACGAGATCGACCTCGTACCAGGCACGAAGTACTGTGTCACGAGGCAATGGCCTCTTCCCCGGGAGCAGTGTGAAGTCATTGATGACTTCTTTGCCGCCAAGGCGAAGGCAGGCATGGTGCGGGAGTCGAAGTCTCCGCACTCGACACCTACTTTCTGTGTTCGTAAACCGAACGGAAAGTGGCGTCTGGTGCATGCTTACAACAAGCTGAACAGCGCGACAGTGCCTGCGCAGACACCGATCCCGCGCAAGGACGTGTTGCTTAACAACATGGCCGGCTGCACGCTGTACAGCGCGCTGGACCTGGTGGACGGATACTACCAGATCCTGATGCGCGAGAGCGACATCCCTCTCACGGCAGTGAGTACGCCGAGCGGCATGCTCTGGGAGTGGCTGGTCATGCCTCAGGGGCTTTCAAACGCCCCGGCAACGTTCAATCGCTTGGTCACACAACTGTTCCGACCTTTGCGTGCGTTGGCACAGACGTACTTTGACGACATCTTCGTCCACAGCCGTGCCGAGGCAGGCCAGACGGCCATGGAGGTGCATCTCCAGCACCTTCGGCGTGTGTTCGAAGTCATGCGGGCGAACAAGCTATACGCCAACATCGACAAGTGCGTGTTCGCAGCTGAGGAGATCAAGGTCCTGGGCTGCTTCGTCAGCAGCGCCGGGGTCCGGGCGGACCCGGAGAAGGTGAAAGCCATCGCGGCTTGGCCGCCACCTCGGTCGCAGAAGGACCTACGACAGTGGTTGGGCCTTGCCAACTACTTGCACAAGTACAGTGCTGGCTACGCCGGATTGGCACGGCCGCTGTCGGATCTCCTGAAGAAGGACGTCGACTGGCGCTGGGAACAGCGTCATCAAGATGCGTTTGACGACATCAAGGCGAGCTTACAGCGCGCGCCCGTCCTGGCCTTGCCGGACGAGACGAAGCCTTTCAGCGTTGTCTGTGATGCGTCCGACTACGCAATTGGCTGTGCGCTATTGCAGGCCGATGATGAAGGCCGCGAACGAGTCATCTCGTTCCAGTCCAGGCAGCTCAAGGCAGCCGAACGGAACTACTCAGTCCACGACAAGGAGCTACTTGCCATGAAGTACGCTCTTGTCAAGTTCCGAGTGCACCTCCTGGGCTCGACGCCCTTTGTCGTCTATACAGACCACGCGTCCTTGCGGACTGCCGTCAACTCGCCGCACCTCTCTCAGCGGATGGCGCGCTGGCTGTCATTCTTCGCGGAATACAACTTCCGCGTTGAGTACAAGCCGGGCAAGCTTAACGTGCTTGCCGATGCGCTGTCGCGCCGACCCGACTACGAGCTTGCTCACATTAGTCGAGTCACGACGGATCTGTATGATCGCATCCGGTTGGCATACCGAGACGATGCCAACCTTGGTTCTGTGGTGCGGTTCTTAGCCGCTGGCGCTGACGCCAAGGCTGAGTG
The DNA here is from genome assembly GCA_016169955.1 of Phytophthora vignae f. sp. vignae. Lineage (NCBI taxonomy): Eukaryota > Oomycota > Peronosporomycetes > Peronosporales > Peronosporaceae > Phytophthora > Phytophthora vignae. The sequence continues at coordinate 972,354 of JABJUM010000020.1, forward strand.
GCTCACGCCCCGCCAGCGTGCACGGCTGCATCGCTATGAGTGGGCTGATGGCTTGCTCCACTATAGGGTGGAGCCCGAGGATCCTCCCCGTATTGTCGTGCCCAACGACGAGGATCTCAAGTACGACATCCTGATGGAAGCGCACGATGCGCCATCCAGTGGCCATCTCGGCCGTGAGAAGACGTACGCGTCCGTCTCTCAGATGTTCTGGTGGCCTCACATGTACAAGTGGGTCGCCACCTACGTCCGGACGTGCGAGACGTGCCAGCGCGTGAAGCCTGCTGGTCACGCCTCGGCTCCTTTGCAGAGCCTGCCCGTCCCAGTGGACTGCTGGAAGTCGATGAGTCTCGACTTTGTCTTCGGGCTTCCGGCCGATGACCGTGGCAACACCGGCGTTGTTGCCTTTGTGTGCCGCCTGAGCAAGATGATACACATTGCTCCGGTTCGTGACACAGTCACTGGCGCTGAGGTCGCTCGCCTGTTCATGGACTGTGTCTTCCGACACCACGGTCTGCCCGAGACCATCGTCTCTGACCGAGACCCGCGGTTCACCGCTGCGTTCTGGCAGACGCTGTTTAGCCTTCTGGGCACACGGCTGTCGATGTCGACGGCGGATCACCCGCAGACCGACGGCCAGACGGAGCGCGTCAATCGCGTGCTCGAGGACACGCTCCGCAGTATCTGCGCGGAGATGCCCCGCTCTTGGGCCGATCGCTTGCCCATGGTTGAGTTCGCACTCAACAATGCGGTGCATGCATCGACGGGCTTTACGCCCTTTTACCTCAACGGGTTACGCCACCCTCAGGTGCCGCTCACATTACGAGGCAGCACCGGGGCTTCGGTCGTAAGTGGGGGAGAGGCTCGGAAAACCCTTTCCCCCCAGGTCTCGGACGTGAGTCCAGCTGCCTTGCGGAAGCAATTGTCCTCGTTTGTCGATGACAGGCTGAACATCATCAGCAGGGTGCGAGACACCATGCCTCAAGCCCAAGACAAACAGAAGGAGTACTCGGACAGAAATGGAAGAGGAAACATGAACGTGTTTAAGGTTGGGGGCTTAGTTCTCCTAGATACTAGAAACCTACCGCTAAACACAGTTAGCTCGGTCGAGAGCAACAAGCTGAAGCACCGCTTCATTGGACCCTTCGCGGTCCTCAGCCGACACGGCGCGGCGTACACGATAGACTTGCCTAAGTCGATGACGACTCACCCGACGTTCTACGTGGGTCGTCTGAAGAGGTACCATGACCCTCAGGCTCAGGATACCCCGCAGGAAGCGGTGGGTACCCCGGCGGAGATGACCGCACCTCCTCGAAGCGCGGCGTCGGGTCGCGGTACGGCGCCTGGTACGCGCGCTGGTCGTAAGACGACGAAGACGAGGCGTACGTCGGAGCGGCGTACGCAGGGCTTGCGTAGCCATGGCCATACGGGGCCTGATAATGATGCGCCGGCTCCGGATACGACGTGGGGCCACGGAGCTCGGCCCGAAGGCCAGCGATCTCGCTTCGCAGTGACTCCAAGGACGTCACGTCGGCCCGACGGTCCACTCGACCATGGAGCTCGCGAGTCTCCAGAAACAGCGCACGAACGTCCGCACGGAGCCGCTCCACGGCACCAGGCTGGCCAGCACGAGAGGCAGCCTCGCCACCAAGGCCGACGCCAAGCGCGATCTCAAGGGCGTACACGCGCTCCCGGAGAAGACGAATCTCCTCTTGCTGCAGGGTCACCACCTGACTCTGGGCCCCAGCATGCGGCTGCGTTGCCTCAGGCTCGTAGCCATGGTCGTGCGAGACCTCCGCCGGCCCTCCTTGACCGTAATGGGCAGATCCACTACCACGTGGAACGAGTCGTCCAGGAGCGGCGTCTCCATGGCAAGCGCCAGCTGCTCGTGAAGTGGCGAGGTTACCCGGAGTCGGATAACTCATGGGAGCCAGTTGAACAGCTCCAGGCAGACTGCCCGAAGGCAGTTGCGATCTGGGACGAGAAGCAGCGGCAGCTTCGTAAGTAGTCCTTGGCCTCTTGGCCGGTGCACGGGGCACGGTAGCAGACGTAGTCGCACCGCGCCCACGCTCGTCACGAGCTTTGGCTTTCGCCTCCTTCTTGAGCTCGTCCATCCTCCCGCGGAGCTTGCGCTTGCTCACGAGTTGGGCGAACTCGATGCGGAGCTCGCGCAAGTCCAGGATGGCGGCCAGAGTGCGATCCTCACGGAGTTCCTTGAACTCTTGGTCGGAAAACCCCTTGCGCTCGACGTAGCGCCAGAAGAGGTCTTCCACCTCACCCCAGGTCATGTTGTCGTTTGGCTTGACCCAGTGGAAACCCCACACAGGATGGAGTCCACCCTTGTCCTCCGGCTTCTTGCGAAGCGTGGTGAACTCCTTCAGTGTGAGCTTGTGTGGTGCTAGTAGCACACACCGGGCGACTTCAACGTCGCCAAGGAAGAGTGGCTCCTTCTCGACGAGAGCACGCTCATAGGAACCCCTTGAGGTGTACCCGCCGACAACGCCACGAGGAGCCGAGAGCTTCTCCAGCAGCGCAGGCGCTCCGGTGCTAGGCTCGGGCGGGAAGTAGCCCGGCGGATGCGAGGCACTCCTGCCAGAAGATGACTCAACAGCAGTCGCGGCAGACGACTGCCTGGCTTGCGCGCCTGAGCGAGCAGTACGGTAGCTCTCCTGCTGCTCGTCGAGGTCATTGGAGAGCTCTCTGGGCTCACGGACGGCACCCTCCTCGTCCTCCGAGACGCTGAACAAGTGGGTGCCTGGTCCGGGGCTGGGCGACCTGGAAGCGGAACGCTTCTGCGCCCTGGCATGTTTGGCCTTCGCGGCGGCAGTCGCCTTCGACGCTTGGGCACGTTCACGACCCTGTGCCAGCGTCAGACGCTTGAGTGGCGACGCCGCCTTGGGCTCGGAGCCCGCGTCGCTCAGCGACTTCTCGGCCATGTCTTCAGTGTCGGCCATGACGTCGTCGTCTTCCTCCGCCTGCTTGCCGTCGCCGGCGCCGGCGCTGGACTCGACGTCCTCGGCCTCCTTCTTGGACGGAGCCTTCGGGAATGGCGGAGAGCTGGGCGTGCTGCTTGCCGCCAGCGCTTCGTCTTTGGCGGCGTTCTCGCTGCCCTCGGGTGAGCTCTCACCGGAATGCACAAGCATCGTGCAGTTCTCGATGCTGGCCGACCAGTCGAAGGCCGACTTGGCCCGCCCCGACTGGGTCTGGGAGCTTCCCTCACCACTTGGCGCGGCCTCGGGAGTCTTGCTCCGACTCCGAGACCGGCGCCCGCCCTCCGGCGTGCTGCTACGAGAGCGCACCGCCTCCTTGGCCGTCTCCGTGGCCTCCCTCAGCGCGGACGACGCGTCCCTGGCCTTGGCCGACCTGGTCTTCGGCCCTGCGGCCCGTGATTTTGAAGGTGCTTTCGCACCACGCGCGCTGCGCTTTGGAGGCATGCTTCCGGTCGACGTGGAGACCCTGCGGCCCGTGATTTTGAAGGTGCTTTCGCACCACGCGCGCTGCGCTTTGGAGGCATGCTTCCGGTCGACGTGGAGACCCTGCGGCTTGCTCGGCGATGCGCCAGTTGCTCTTTGAGGCCCGAGAGCCGAGGCGCCAGAGCTCGCGCCGCTGTCGATGGATTTCGACTTTGCGAGTGAAATGTGAGTCGCCGGCGTAACCTCGCTCTGATTGGTCGATAAGATCGAATCTAAGTGGGGGAGGATGTAACGGGGTTACATGGAATAGTGACCCTGTCACTATTCAGGGATGGCTACATCAGTCATGTAGCCATCGGTCACTCCTCGGGATAGTGACCAAGTGGCCTCAGAGCCAACAGATACATTTTGTATGGAACAAATTATAGGCAACTTAGGATTTGTATGCAGGCCAAATCTGTACCAACCTATAAATACATTCAGTCTTAGATCTACCTCTTTTGCAAGTCAAGTCGTCGTCCCCTTCAGACCAGGGACACGTGAACGGCTGTTCACTTGGAGTTTGTATACTCCAGCTTCCTCTGTTAAGAAGTGCTGTGTGCCCCGTCACAGTGGTCCTGCATGTCTCACGCAGTTTAGGCTTTGCCAGACTGTGTCGGCTCGAAACCAGCAGCAACACCTCGACTATTACACCGCAGTCATGCAGCTTGGCTGCTGGCCCAAGCCCAGTCTAATGACCGGCCATTGTCCCCATGGCATCCTCTTCATTCTTATCAATTTAGGCATCTCGTTGCTGTACGCCACTGGTAGTACCTGGTACTTGTATGCAGCCTGGAATTCTAGAATGCCGCACCGTTTTTGTAGTAGCGCCCTCAATAATACATCGGCACGGCAAGAATAAATGTATCATTTCGGCCGCATGATACATTTATGGGGAAATTCCAAAATACGTCCGTTTTATTAAAGTAATTCCGTAATGCGTCCGTGCCGTATAAATATGTACCGTAGTCACCCTTATTATTAGGACGTGTATCCTTTTGGTTTGCGTAGCCATTATGTACCATGTAGCCAAAACGCAACTACCAATCTATTTATACCGATGAGCCTACCAAAATGGTTTCGGAGCGACACTTTGAGTTCTTCGATGGAGAAACAAGAGCGCTTCTGGAGTAAGGCGGATTTTAAGCTGGCGGTAGCGGAGCTGTTCGTTCGCGACTGTCGTTCACCATGCTACGCACAGAACAACAAGGAGAAGATGAAGGTGGTGTGCAAGGATGCCACGTGCGCGTATTTTATTAACGCGCGTATCGACTCTGCTGGTGTGGTACGCGTCTCGTCGGTCCAACTGGAGCATTCCTGCGCGGTTGCAAGCTTGCCCCAAGTGAAAGGAAACTGGCTATTAAAAGTAGCAGAAGAAGCCGCACGCTATGAAACCGATTTGAAGCCCCAACACGTCATATCGCGCGCTCGTGAAGACCATGGAGTCCGTGTTGGGTACAAACAGGCACACACCGCAGTTGCGCATTTCAAGGCATTATCTGTTGAAAGTGGCTTGACGAGCTACTCCAAGCTCATTCCATGGCTTTCGGCGATTTGCGATGCGAATCCAGGATCGCTTTACGAGCCGTCGGCGTTCAGCGGGAACATGGAGAGGCTGCCGGCATAGTTGGAGACCACTAGGAAGTCCGCGTCGGGGCTCAGCGAGATGTTCGTGGGGATCCGCCGTGCGTCTCGAGCGTGTTGAACAGCTTGAGCGTGCCGTCGCTGTTGAGCGTGAGCGCCGACACGAAGCCCGTGGTGGTATCCGGGTGCTCGGTCGAGTTGTCCGACACGGCGTTGATGGTGTAGATGATGAACAGAGTCGTATGCGTGTCGGTTTGCAGCGGGGAGCCAGCGGACACGCCCGTCGCAGCAGCCGCGAAGGTGAGGAGGAGACTCGAGAGGCATGGCGCCGAAGATCCACGGCGGCCGCTTCTACGACTTGGGCTTGGTCTGAGTGCGAGTGTGTGCCAAACGTACACGTCCTAATAATAAGGGTGACTACGGTACATATTTATACGGCACGGACGCATTACGGAATTACTTTAATAAAACGGACGTATTTTGGAATTTCCCCTACATTTATGGCCGTTGATACAGCCCATGTTTTTTTAAACGGTTAGGTTAAGAAACATACTAAAAACAAGTAAGAAATCTACAACATGGTCAAACATGTTGAGACATGGCCAAACATGTTCGACTTGTGGGACGGGTGTCGTGGCCTACAAACACTATGCAATTCCTATGGGCTAAGGTGATCTTCAGCTGCCAAACGACGCTTTGCCGGCGCTTTAAGCCCTCTGAAGACCGACCCAGCGTTGAGAAGGCAATACCATGACTAGCCATGACACTGGAGTGAAGTTACAGACTCTTCATGCCTCTCAAATGCCGCTGGTGTCGATTTCGCTTGGGCGCTCCCAATAGATTTGGGTTCATTTCACTCCCCCTGACTGAAAAACATGGGCTCTATCTTTTCCGTACATTTATTAGGGCGCGATATGCAAATTCATGCGCCCTCGACGGTACTGTATTTTGTGAGTTGAGGGCACTATGAAGGAGTTTATAGGGGTTAAATATTGATACCTAACACTAATTACACCCATGTATCACAGCGCGGATTGAATGTTACATGAGACGTAGCACTTGGCCTACTGACTATTTTTCTCCTATCTTAACTTACTTCACACTAAGTACATGTTATTTCTCCTAGCTTTATTATGCAAAAATACCGTATTCAAGCTGAATGACTTTCTAATTCAAGACAATGGAGACGCAATAAATATCCCATTGGTAGGTCGAACTTGGGCTGAATGGATTGCAGAAAGAACTTTCAGTCGATTTGAACCGTCCGTCAAGTTTAGCCGCCTGACCTTGCCGTTGGCACAATATATGTTATAGTGGTACCCGGACTGGTAGTCCGGGGGGGGGGGGTCGCAGTTCTCAGGAGCGATTTACATGTTCGTACATGCCAGTTCCGACAAGAAAACCTGCGCCTCCTTCGCAGCCGCAGCATCTGCCCCGGTAGTGCGCCTCAAAGTTTGTAGAACACTTTATTTAAAAAGTGCCCTTGATCAGCAGTTTGCAGCAATGCAATTCCGCGCGCTCCAATTGTCTCGGATATCGTACTTTGAGAGAGAGAAAACTACTGTAATGAATTGTTGTAACTATGTTACACGAACGTCGTGTGAAAGTCGTTCGATGAAAACTCGCCTGGGCCGCCTAACACAGTTCTTGGAGCTGCGAATTTTGTGTTTTTTTAAAGCCATGCATGGCAACCGTAAATCGGAAAGATCGACTACGTCAAGGTCCGTACTGAAACCCTACACTTCAAATATACAGTCGGTACTTACTTTTTAGTAGTTTTTTTTTAAACTTGCGCACCAACCTCAGCGTGAATGGCCCCCGCAATGGCGCCAACGAGCGCTTTGGACCTCCGTAATTCATTAAAAAAAAAAGAATTACAGCTCGTTGGTGCCCCATTCATGCTGAGGTTGGTGCGCTAGCAGGTATGTTAAGAAAAACTATTTTGCAAGCAAAATATTGGGATTAAGAGAAGAAACCTTCATCTTCTACCTTGTGCCTTGAGCAACCTACCTCTTCCGGATGGTGGTGGTGCACAACGAAGATCTCTTAAGCTTAAGGGCTTGTAGTGGGTCTCGGCCCTATGGCCCTTGTCCTTGTCTATTCAAGCTTCACTGACCGCCCAGTCTTCCTGGACTGCCTATCCGGGCAGGCAAGACTCGGGGAGGCTATTCAGTTTGGGATTTACCCAGAGAGCAGCAGAAGAACATATGCAGCACTATCATAGTAAATTTGATGGCTTTGGGCGTTCCAGTGCCCACATTGGTGTTCTGTCTGTAAATCCTCGACCAACTACATGGCTCTGAGTTAGCTTTTCGAGGCAGTCTAATGCGGTGGTGAGCTAACTACCCGAGATCCATCTTGAAGGTCATACCGATCGTTTGAGCTAAGTGACCTCAATTCAAAACAAAACAAGCTAGGAGGTCTTAGATCGAGTAACCTTTGTTCACCGAGCGATATTTCGGCTACGACGCAATTCTTTATTTTTAAACGTAAAAGGAAAATAGAAAACTGAATATTAGAACGCTAAGCATACCCAAATGTAAATACCACAAATACAGCGTTGAGATTCTTGCGGCTATCACGGATATATATTTTCACTCCCAGCTAATGCGCTGATTGTGAACTTGGGTAATCTTGAACATTTTCCTCGATTAATTTCTAATCGAATTCAAAATTGCTCATCGTTTCTCGTCGCTCTTGTTGCTGTGGCACAGGTGAATGGAATCTTCTTATTCTTTCGTTGTTAATTATGACAAAGTGACACAGTGAGTCCCATGTCAACAAGCACTTCTGTAGGTAACTTATCTCTTAAAAATATTTTTATCACTATAATAATGCACGAATAGTTTTATTTCTTATATGCTTAGCGATTTGTGAAAGAAAACGATAGAAGCCGTGCATTGACCGACCTATGCGGGGTGCTTTTGACATGAATTCTACATGCAATCGCTGCTTGGGATCTGTGGTGCACAAAAACGTACGGAAATGTTTTGAAGATGAAGCATTCGTTACAATATATATTGAAGTGAAGCCAGTTGCGGGGTAAAGAAATTGGACGACTTGTCTGCCTTTGATAAGTGAACATTACAAGTATTATTTATCATTGGAAAGCTTAACTTGCCGCAGTCTGAAAAAATTGGGTATTTTTTAAGGTAGTGGCCAAACGGGCGAGGGCGAGCGGATGCGAGTGGCTAGTCGGAACCGTAGTCACAAAAGTGGCTAGTCGAGCACAAAAAATATTGGTTCTGCAGCCTCCGTGCAATAATATACAATTCACATAGTAATAAATTATCTTTGGCCATCTGTGACGGGGCACACAGCACTTCTTAACAGAGGAAGCAGGAGCATACGAACTCCAAGTGAACTGCCGTTCACGTGTCCATGGCCTTAAGGGGACGACTTGACTTGCTACAAAGGAGTAGGTTATAAGACTGACTGTATTTTGGTAGAGGTTAACTTGGTCTAATACAAACTACAAGTTAACTATACTGAAGCCCACACAAACTCAAATGGTTGGCTTTCGGAGCTACTGGTACCTTGTACCACGTACTCGGGAGAGTGACACCCGTCACTCTTCATGTAATGGGTACACTTGATTGTGCCCCGTTACATCCTCCCCCACTTATCTGAGAATCACATCTGATTCTCCAATCAGCTCCGAGAGAATCCGAGCTGCCAAAGGTCGGATTCTCGGGCGCCGCCGCCGCACGGCTGGCGCGCCTCATTGTCACACCCACAGTGACTTGTGCCCGCAGCGGGCACCCCGCGCGGCACATCCCTGCCCTCGGCGATGTAGGCATCAAAGCCGACGTCTCTAGTGGCCGTATGCACAGCGCTAGCAGGCGCAAAGTGCCTCGGCACGGGATGCATGTGCCTCCAAACTTGCGGTTCCTCTCGCAGACCATGGCCCTTGGGCCCTGCTGGCACGTTCGTGCGGCGGTACCTCCCGCGAGGGACGGCACCTCTCCGGTCAGCGCGTAGCGTAACCACAGAGAGAGCTGTGCGGCTCATCTCCGGCCATGACCGCGGTCCGACAGGACCGCGCTTCGTCACGGCGTAGTGTGTCGGTCGTCCGAGTTCATCGGCACGACCCATGGGCAGAGGTCAAACGTTGACCAAAGCCAAGAAGCATCGGCTTCATCGTCGTCATAGTCCCGGGGACCACGGCTGCTGCTCGCAGCCAGCTCATCGTTCAGAGCAACGCGGCGGACTTGTTCAAAGTCCTGCCCCGCGTCACGCCGACGCTGAGGTGTCTTCCACCGACACCAAGGTACCGCAATCGTACTTCATCACGGTGCGAGGTACACTAGCCTCCGTCACCAGCGATCACATCATGCGTCGCGGCGATCAACACCAGGTCGGTGTGCAAGCAAGGCCGCATGGCACACAGTCCATACCGGACCGCACGGTGTACGGGGCACCACCCCATACACCAAAGGCATGTCGTGTACCACATGAGCCACGACTGCCTTAGTGCCTCGCGCACATCAAGTGCCACATGCACGACAAGTGCCGCGTGCACTGCGAGTACCTCGCGTACTCCAAGTGCCCCGCGCACAGTGAGCGTCAGGTGCCACGTGCACTCGTATGGCTTCGCGCCTTACAAGCACGGTATACACCGCGCTAAGTGTGAATGCCCGCAAAGGTAACACGTTCGGGCTCACCCTTCGTGGGCAACACCCAAGCTCCTTGCCGTTGACTACCTGGTCGGCAGACGTGTCGTGCCCAGTGTAGCAACAGCATGGAGCTGTCCCTCGGGTTCGTCCTGGTGGACAACACCTATGCTCGGGGCTGATGGCAACCTGGCCGGCAGACGTGCCGCGCCCAGCGTAACCACAGCCTTGAGCTTCAGCATGATGCTGATAGCTAACTGGCCGGTAGACGTACCGCGTCCAGCGTAGCAACAGCATCAAGCTACAGCATGGCGATGCGTACGCGCACATGCCTTCGTCCGCGGCCCAAGCCGCAGACCGGCTGCCATGTCCTCACCAGCCTTCCCGCACGAATGTGCGCGCCACCTTCGGCCCAGCAGCGGCAGTGACCACTGCCAAAGCTGCTGGCCATCGGTCACCAAGACCATGGGACCTAAGCAGCTACGCATCAGGTCCAGCACCTTCGTGCAATGCTTAGTAAGTGGTTGCACCATGCAGCCACTACACCGGCTTCTGTGAAGAAGCAAGTCTCATGCCAGAGACTTCGGGAGGAAGAGCACTTCCGATCTCCTCCCCCGTTTACGATTAGAACCCCGGTGGGTCAGGCAGCAGCCGACTGCCTAACCTCGCGCCGCCCTGCAGCGCCGAGTCGCTATACCAGCAGACTCCGGTGGCGCGGGCAGCTTTCTTGCTTGGGCTCCGGGTCAACATCGTCGACCAAGGCTTGGTGTGTACCAGCCTGTATGCAGTTTGAGTCTGCGTGACTTGACGTGGTACTCTGTTACCCACGTCTACGGGTGAAGACACCCATGACAGCGTACGGCTTGTCCTTCCTTGAGAGTAGCTGCATTACAAGCACGCATACTCAGACTCAGCCATCTCGGCACCGAGTCCTGGACACTTGTTGCCCCAACGCCGCTCAGTGACCGCGGCCATCGCAGGCAGACCGAGCATGCTCCTGCATGTGGTCAATTGAGGTGTCGCCCTCCTGCAGACACACTCCAGGTCGTGATCGACCATATGCGCCGAGTCGGCGGCGACGCAACATGCATCGCCGCAGGTACGACATGTACCCAAGCCACGTCTACTGTGTGCATGGCCACAGCTGCGCCGGCCGAACCCCCCAGTCGAACGTCATCCATGATGACCGGGATGCTAAGCCCTTGGAGGAAGGAAGTGCTTATGGGCACTCCTCCCCCGCTAAAAATCAGAGCCGTGCGGAGCCTCGAAGAGGACCGTACGGCTATGACATCGTGACAGTGTCACGGGCTTCTTAAACTCCGTGTGGACATCCACCACACGCGAGGAGACCCAAGTGACCTGACCACTAGTCCTGGTCATACTGACCGTGCGTGGAACTAAGTTACCCACGCATGAGGTGCACCGCGCGACCCACCTTCCGGCTCATGCGGAGCCTTGCCGCGTCGTGTGGAACTACGTTACCCACACAGGAAGCGCATCATGCGACTTCACAATCAGTTTTGGTCTGAGTGACCTGGTGTGGAACTGGGTTACCCACACAGGAAGTGCCTGCAGCGCCTTCCTCTTCAGTTATGGTCTGGGCGACCGTGTGTGGTACTTGGTTACCCACACAGGAAGCGCGTGCAGCGCCTTCCTCTTCAGTTAAGGTCTGTGCGACCGTGTGTGGTACTTGGTTACCCACGCCGGAGATGCCTTGAGTGGCCTCCTCAGCATTACATGCTCTTGTGCGGAACTAAGTTACCCGCTAGTCAGTGGTCCTTGGTTACCCACCTGGTGGCGTCACCGAACACCACCCTTGTCAATGCTCATACCGAGCAATGACTCTCAGCACTGGAGTTGCTTCTTGAGGCAGCTCAACATGCCAGGCGTAACAGCCCTCGGTTGGTCATCATTTCAGTGATGCCTCCCTTCTTCTTCTTCGTCTTGTCCGACGCATCCAGCGTCCTGGCGGTCCCTTCGGACGCCCTTGTGTCTGACCAGAGGTGGGAACATGACTCACCAATGCTCTGTCAGACACAGAGGGCCGACTTAGCCTCAAAGGCATTGTCGCGCTGCTCGACCGAGAGCCCGTGCAGCTTGCACAGCTCGCTCAGGGCCAAGCCATACTTGTCCAGGCCAAGGGCATATACGGTTCCATGCCCAGGACCATCTTCGGCACCATGTCCGGGACCATGTACGGGTCCATGTTCGGGAACATGTGCGGTTCCATTGCTGCCCGCGGTATCACACGCGGCAGCCAGGGTCACAGCGGACCCCAAGGTTCTTCTTCGGCCTGGCCTCAGTCAATGAGACCTGCCCTTGTGCTTCGACTCTCGCCGAGTCTCGGCACTTGTGTCGTTATTCCAACCGACACATCTGGCGACGTGCGAACACGCGCGACGTCCCAGACTCAATCATGTCAAGGGATACCATTACCCCCGTACACTCACGTGTACTACCGACAACCCATCGTTGTCCTTCACCAAAGCGAGCGTCAGTGCTCGCAAGGGACCCCGGGTCTCTGTGGTGTACGCCTTCCGTACACCCATCACAAAGACTCGGGCCAACCCCAGCAAGGCCCTCGTCCTTACTGGTGGTTGTGTCCCCCTTGAGCACCTGACGGTGCATGGCGTCGGCGCCCCCTTGACCCTCTGGTCTTCGGGTAGGTCTTCTTCCCAGACCCTGGCGATGGGCAGACACGTTGATAGTGTCCTAGTCCGCCGCAGCCGTAGCAGCGGACTGAGTCCTGCTCAGCCGAACTTAGATCCATAGGTTCTGGCTCGCTGTCAGTGATCACAGGCTGTACAACAGCCAGAGCACCAGCCTGCTTGTGGCTGTACTCCTCCTGGAGGGCGACTCGGATCGCCTCCTCCATAGTGCTGGTGCGCACGCGGAACAGCTGCGTGCGCACAGGACCGACCTTCAGGCCGTCCACGAAGACCATCATCTTGACGTCTTCGGACAGTGGGCTCCCCACCAGCGAGGCTGCCAACGTGCGCATCTCCTGTACGTACGCGTACAGCTCGCGCTCCCCTTGTTTGCAGGCAAGGAAGCGCGAGCGCTGGCGGAACTCGTTGTTCGCCGGCAGAAAGGCGGCTCGAAGCTGCTCACACAGCTGAGCCCAGGATGTGAAGCATCCAGGCGACATCGCTTCGCGCGTATACGCCCAAGTCTTGGCACGTCCACCAAGATTGGAGAGCGCAAAAGCGACTCGAAGGTTCTCAGCCGAGATGAGACCTGCGCTCATTGCGATCTCGGTCTCCCGGATCCAGAAGTGAAGGTTCTCACCTTCCTTCCCTTCGAACGGAGGCACAACTAGCCGCAAAGGCTTAGGCTGCACCCACTCATCTGAGCCAGCAAGTTTCCCTGCACATGAGCGATGAGACCGCGTTCGTACTCGTCAAACGCGCTCACCCGCTCGACCTGCTCGGCTGGCGTCGCCGCCGCCAAGCTCCGGATGGCATCACTTCCGAAGCTGCCCGCCATCTTCCGCACTGACTCGAACTGCGAGTCAGTCAAGTGAGGAAACTCACTTGGGTTCATCGTGGCTCACAGACCTGAGCCGCCGAGGATTCAGGTAGACCAATCTACCCGCGTAGGCGTAGGATTGACTACAAGTGCTACCAAGTGTGACGGGGCACACAGCACTTCTTAACAGAGGAAGCAGGAGTATACGAACTCCAAGTGAACTGCCGTTCACGTGTCCATGGCCTTAAGGGGACGACTTGACTTGCTACAAAGGAGTAGGTTATAAGACTGACTGTATTTTGGTAGAGGTTAACTTGGTCTAATACAAACTACAAGTTAACTATACTGAAGCCCACACAAACTCAAATGGTTGGCTTTCGGAGCTACTGGTACCATGTACCACGTACTCGGGAGAGTGACACCCGTCACTCTTCATGTAATGGGTACACTTGATTGTACCCCGTTACACCATCACTGCGTTGGAGTTGAAACATGCTTGAAACCCTCCCTTTTGGGGGAATTTGATGATAATGAGGCTCAGAACGTCTATTAAGTTGTTATATTATATGTCCGTGAGGTTTCGATCTTCTACCATGGCTCCAGACCTCGGAAAATACAGTAACATACGGCATTGCTTCAGCTTCGTTAGCATAATAAACACGGCAATATCACTAGCAACAATAATAAGCATGGCGCAATTATTGACAATTCCTCCATTACAAGTGTTAACTGTCAGTCGCTCAAGTCAAGCGCCTGTGGCAACTTACCTACGCCAGAGTAGTGACGTCCCACATTGTCTTGTTAGCGCGCAGAAATACGAGCATCTCGAAGTTCGCCGGGAGCAAACTGGCGCGCTGCGGTGTCAACACCCACTTGCACTCCGAAAACAGGCGCTCGCACGAGTTGGATGTCGACGGCACCATTGCCGCCAGGGCAACAACGTACGTCACACGCTCGCCTTTGCACCGCTTGGTCCCGCCGCCCTGCCGGATGATCTCCGCAGCGTAGTCTTACTCCCGACCCGCGCGCTCGCCTGCAGCCGCGCGAGGTGGCATCTCAGCTCGTGGGCGCTCCAGCCATTTCAGTGCCGTAGCCTCCGACGTCGATAGGCTCTCATCAGCAGCCAATTTCACGAGACCGTTCTCAAATGCGGGGGAGTGCACAAGTTTAGACGTGGGTTTTAGGTACTCACCCATAATTAGGTAGTCAGCCACAACCGAGTCAAAAAGAAGGCGTACCTCGCACATGGTCGTCGACTCACACTGCAGCCGCTTACACACACTGTCGAGCTTACGCAGATGGCGTAGCACGCCCCCCAGCTGCTTGTGCTCGCCGCTGGTAGGAAGGTCATCTTCCACGGCCTCCATGAGTCGGATGTGCGGTCGCAGCTCCAGGTAGCGCTCCAGCATCTCGAAGGTCCACGACCAGCGCGTCGTGTTGCGTTTCTTGGCGCGGAGGAGAGTGAGCTTGCGAAGCTCGGTGGCGTTGTTTGGCTGGCGTAGCTGAGACATTAGGTAGTTAACTTTTTGTAACAACGAATCGTGTTCCGTTAAGAACTTTTTAACCGCCAGGTTAAATCGGTGCGACGCACAGCCGACCAATGGGACGCCGAGCTTTGTAGCAATACTGCGATTGGTGTTGCAGTTGTCCGCCACGAGGAACTGGATCATGTCCACCGTCTTGTTGTAAACGGCCAACACGTTTCGGAACAGCTCGATGTGCACATCGGCGTCCTGACTTCCGTCGTCCATCGGCGACAGCGCGAGCAGCGTGCGCTGGAGTTGACCGCCCACCACGGTAGAGTGCGTAGACCCCGATGAAGTGCATGGTTCCGTGGCTCCAGCCGTCGAACAGCAACCCGAACAGGATGCCCATCTTGTCGCTGATCACGATGCCCAGGTTCCCCGCCACCGTAATCATGTCCGCCTTGAGAGCCTTAGAGTTGGTGGGCCGCCACTTGGACATGGCTCGCGTCCTCTCGTCGTCGACTTCACACAAAGGCATGCTCCGCTCAACAACCCACCGCAGCCACTGATAGCGGTGGGAGTTTTCTTCGGACACAAAGCCGAATGCTTGGAGGGGACGCTCGGCGCCGCGGTGACGGGCGTCGTACGGCTGGCGAAAGTCGTCGTGCCGGCTCGCCAGGTGCGAGACGAGGTTGAAGTAGCCCGTACCGGGCAGGTGCTTTCGTCAGCTCCACAGAGCTTGCACCGATGAAGCGCTTGGCCTTGATGCTCGAAGAAGAAAGCGCAGAGGTCCCTGTTAGAAGTCATGCTGGTAGATTTGAAAGTAAAATTATGGTCCGTGCTCAAAGCGATAGCTGGCCAAACCACAGCTGGGCGTTTGGAGCCACCCACCATAGTCTAGCAAGGTTGCCTCTCGGCGGTCAACCCAAGTAGCCAACATGAACCGGACCGGATAGTGAACCGGGACTGGTTAACCGGCCTACGTCCTCTTGGACTAAATTGTACAGTATTCTGCGTCAATACCGGACGCCTGGTTTTTATGGGGTATCTCGGGGTATAGAATGACCTGATAGGTACAGAAACGTGGATGTACTGAATTAGTTGGATGAACAGCTATCAACCATGACTCAACCTTAGTTACCATGGGTGTTTGGAGCATAAAAAAATTGTGATCACAAACTCAGTGTGTATCCCTGTATGTATGAATCATACGGCTTCTTCTTTCATGCTGAGCGGAATTTCAAAAAGCTAGACCTGCTGTCGGGACTGATCTAAATCAGTACCTTGTCTCCGTCGAACATCGTTTATGACAGTTCCATGCATTATATGGATTTAATCGTTTTACACCCGTCCGGTATTGACGCAGAATACTGTATTGCCATAATTGTCTCAATTTATTATTTTATTAAAGTATGGGTGGGCCAATACCTATATTATAATATAGTAAATACAGCTATTGCAATTCCGCAATCATTTTTTCCGAGCCCTGCATGGCTCGCTCATGATTTCATCTTCGCTCATTAAGCTGGTTCGATGCTTTGGGCGGAAGGGATCGTGAGTCCGTTGGCCAAGTCCGGAGCTAGTTGGGTGCCTACTGCGACCGGATGGTAGGCGGCTCGGTGATAATTGTTCGCTCAGAAGTAGTCTCCTTTGAGGGAATTTTGGAAAGTAGTACGTCATCTTATCGGTTGTCCCCAGCACCTTCGGCAGCTAAAATTTACAGAGGTCTCAATACGGCGGAGGACGACAGATCTGCTGCGACAACTCGGTATTCAACTCTATTGAAAAATACCAAGCAAAGCATGATGGACCGCCGAAAAAAGCAGTCTTACATATTTGGCATCAGCCATCGACAGTTCCGAGCAACGCCGAATACAATGTATTATACGTATATAATAGCTCCCCCTGACAGAGTCTTGATGGTATTTGCTTAGCTCGGATACTGCTGTTGAACGATTGCCGCTTTCAGACCAGGGATTGGAAAAAAAGAATTGTAATTGTAAAAGTGCAACAATTGTACTAATGCAATATTGATTGCTGGCTGTCTGGCAATCTCCACTACATATTGATCAAAATGGCTAGGAAGGAATCGAGATCCTTCAAGTCATCCACTCTCCTACTGGTAGTTATCTTCTTCTCCTTCATCTTCTTCGTCGTCTTCGATAGCTGTCTGCACTGCTTTCGACGTGATCTCGTTCGTAACGAGATCCCAGTTCATTCGTAGGAAGAGAATAGTCTCCAGTGTCTCTGCACTCATCCGCTTGCGCAGATACCCGAGCATGCACTTCATAGTAGAGAACAGGCGCTCCACCTCAACCGAAGTAGCAGGGAGCCAATTCAGATCAATATACTTTGACCGATCCTCCTCCCGAGCTTTGGCCCGGTCTTCAATAGCTGCCTTGACCTCCGCTGGTGTACGGCGCCGTCTAGGGGCAGGTTCTGAATCTGTTGACGGGGTCGTTACAGCGCGAGGACTTTGGGGCCTTGGTGCAGGGCTCGTCGGTGTTTTGCTGCGCTTCTTCTTCGATGCTGACGTGCGTCCGGGCGCATTTTTGTTTCGCTTGCGCTTTGACGTAGCGACACGCACCGATGTGTTGGTTTCTTCCTCGGGAAAGCGCTGTAGCCGAACAACAGCGACGGCTTCTTCTGCGGTTAGATCTTGCTCACGGCCTTGCATGATCTTGACCACGCCAATCTCGAAAGCAGGAGACTCCACGATGTCGGCGTCGGCTTTGAGGCGGTCCGCGAGCTTGGGGAAGTCGACCAGCGTCTCGTCCAGAATGTCTCGCACTGCAACTAGCGTCAGATTACGTGCCTGCAGTCGTTTCGTAGCCAACTCCAACAAATCCATGTCGTCTAAGAGATCCAAAACAGCGCAGTGTTCAGCTGGGCTGGGCAGGTACTGGACAATGGGGAACCGTCGCGTATCGTCTTCAGGGGCATCTTCGGGGATGCACCTCTCAACTTCGCAGTCCCGCTCAAACAAGTACAGGTACGGCTGGAGCTGCTTGTACCGCTTGAGCATGCGGTGGATGCCGCTCCACCGAAGCTCGTGCATTGCGACGGGCTTCCACTTGCACCCGTTCTCTTTCAGCAAGGCGATGCGCTTGACCGACTTCAATTTGCGCATCAAAACAGACACCTTCTTGATGGTGTCGGTGTATGCTTTGATGTAGTCCTTGACAGCCAAATTAAAGCGATGTGCCGCGCAACCTATCATGGGGGCGGAGACACGTCGTGAAATGGCTTTGTTGGTCTCCATGTTGTCGCACACGATGCCGACGATGTTCGCGATGTTGAGCTGGTATTGGTCGAGACTTAGGTCCAGGAACCGGATGTGCTCGTCCGCCGTCATGCTGCGCTCATCGACGAATGATGACAGGGCAAGGAATCGCCATCCTTTGCGCGTCACGACAAATACAGCTAACGAATGCTCCCCGTTGTCGGTCACTCCGTCGAAAACCAGCACATACCTCTCGTCCTTGACCTCCTCTATGATCAGAGGCTCGAGCAACTTGACACTCGCGACCATACGGGCTTTCAGAGTCTTCGAGCTCATAGAGTTGAACTTGACGGCCGCCCGCACTGTCTCGTCGTCCACGTCAGCAAACGTGAAGTTTTTGTGGACGACGAGAT
Organism: Phytophthora vignae f. sp. vignae; assembly: GCA_016169955.1. NCBI lineage: Eukaryota > Oomycota > Peronosporomycetes > Peronosporales > Peronosporaceae > Phytophthora > Phytophthora vignae. The sequence continues at coordinate 990,570 of JABJUM010000020.1, forward strand.
TCATCCACTGGTACGTTTCTTGCGTGTGCCGGTCGACGAACATGTCCATGGTGACGACACGCTTTTCGCGCAAACACTTCCGGGCGATGTCCTCGTAGCCAGGGTGCTTGGACACGAGGTGATTCAGCAGGTTGGTGTAGCCGGTCTTCTTCGTCTGCTTGACAAATTTGTTGCACGCGTTGCACGTCCGGCCCACGGCGCTTGGTTCGCGAAACAGCATGGAAACAACAGTCTTGGAGTCGATCTTGGGGCCTAGAAGGGTGAATGCTGAGTTGGTGGCCATGTTGAAGGAGCAGTGCAAGCACGTGTGGTTGCTGGTCGTCGGAGGCGGTTGCTTGCAGGGGGTCAATTCGAAAGTGAACGCTCAAACGACTCCGAGGTCTACCGTGCTCTCCCGTCTTGTGCGGCCTACCCGTAATGGCCTATGCAGCTATTTATGCCTCTGCCAAGACCGTGAAGACGACTTCAACGTGAAGATACACAATTAGATCTGCATATTGCAATGTATTGAACATGATATTGATATTGTTGCAATATTGATTGAGGCGGCCGTCTCGTCAACAATCCATATACAATGGATATTGTCCGATCCCTGCTTTCAGACAGCGCGCCTAAGAGCCCTAAGAATTTTGATGCTCTTTCGGCTGTTGCAATGTTGACAGCAGAAGCAGATGTCCCCTGTCAGCATTGTCCGACTTCACGGATACCATGGCCAAAATTGGCCAACGTAGCGCTGCGCAATGTTCCCCTTTCAAACCACCTCGTCTTACGGCATCTTGCGTCCACCGTGGTTGGCAACGGCGCGCAGTGCTCACAAGACCCACCGCATTATTAATACTTCGAGAAACGTCCAGCCTAGGCGGAGCCTGGTGCGTCCAGCTTCGAGGCAGCTTGAGCTGCAGCGGCATATTGCGACCGCCCTGGGCATGCCGGTGGTGTGCTGCCGTTCCCATCGAGCTCGCTCGGAGACACGAGGGAACTGGGCGGATATGGCCAGACCCAGTGCTTCCGGCGCCTATCCCGAATATTCGTGCCCGTAGTGATGGCGGGTGCCGCGTGCAGAGAACGCGAAAATGGCACCCAGCCGCTTTGCCCATACGGCGCTCGGGTGGTCAGGGCGCTGCGACACACGCGTGAAAATTACGCGCGCACTGGGTAAAAATACTTGGCAGGCCACATGCTGCGCCTCCGGCTTACCTCCGTTCGTGGGGCTCAGCCCGTGCTTCAGTTTTCAATTTGCCACTCGTGTGTCAAAGCTGCAGGCAACGACGTGCTCGTGGCTGCCGCGACAACGGGGTCATCCCACCACCATTTAACATCGTCCTCACATCATGGTGCACTTCTGGGAACGCGCGTGGGCACCGCCGCTCACACCGGTGTGTCTGACCCCGCACCGCTCGTCCAGCGCCGTGGAGCCCATTGGCGTGCTGGAGAAAATCGACCACGTCGAGATCAGCAACTTCGCCGAGATCGGCGGCGTCGTCTACTACTACCTGGACGTCTACTTGAAGCACCACACGAACCGGATCCCGACCAACAAGCGACTGGAGGCGGCACGGCGAGACGAACCCGACTACACCATCCAGAAGCGCTTCAACGACTTTGCCAACCTGCGCTACCAGGTCTGGAGCTACGCGCAGCGCCAGCACGACGGCGGCGCGGCGTGCAAATACTGCAGCAAGAACATGGACTTCCTCGTCACGAGCTTCTCGCAGCCGCGGTTGCTCATCAAGCTGTTCGTCAAGAGCAAGAAAACTCGCAGTCGGCTGCTGGCAAAGGGTATCAACAAGTACATCGAGCTGGCCATCGGCGGCAAGCAGGAGCCACGCCAGCGCTACTACACGTGCGACGGCTATATGACGATCCCTGCGCTGGTCGAGCGGTTCCTCCGCGACGAGTCATGAGCGATGCTGCTGCTGCTGCACTCCACTTACCGACGCTGCAGCCGCGAAGTCAAGTCGCTGACCGAGCTGCCACAACCCTGTCTTGGCAAAATTAACTTAATGTTGTTTGTAGAATATGATATTGTAAGGGGGTTTGGCCGCGCGCGATGATAGGAGCGCGGGTAGCGAAGTATTTTAATGCTGTAATACCATCGCGGGTGGTGTGTTGCGTCAGTGAGCAATAGCACTGTGTTTAGAGTGACTCAAATGCTGAATGCTTCACATGAGCGAAAGGGATCAATTTTGACCTCTGTGGGACCGCAGCTCGCCTCGAATTCGGTGTCCAGCGGCGGCGCTCGTGTTTACCGACTCGGTAATACCGAGCAGCACCTTACCGCAACGTTCGCGTGCGGTAATTCTCGCAGGATACCAGGTTGAAGTTGCGCTGTGTCGTCACGAGCACTATAATACGTAGCCCAGCAATTACTTGCAGCGACTTCTGCTGCCTCCACAGCAGACTCCTCCTCGATAAAGCGCGCATCGACATGCTAGCCGCGCGCCCAGCCATAGCGCATTTGAAAGATGCAGAGGATCATGGTCTGCTAACAACACACTGCTGCTTCGAGCGACGGGCGAATCAGCGGGCGTTGAAGTTGGCGGCGATGTGCGCCACACCATATGAAGCCATGTGGGAATCCGAGCGCCACAGCCACCGCGTCTTCTTTTGGGCCCGCGGCTGTCTCAAAAATAACGGCAATCTGCCGCTGGTGGTTTAGCAAGCGCTTCGTCCAGATACACCGACACCACCAGCTCCTGCGCGAGCTCGAGAGCCCAGCGTCGAGCTTGACTTCCACCTCGCTTGCTCGCTCTTGTTCTCTCTTGCGCCGTCTCTGTCCTCGTTGCAGTTGGTTTCATAGATTTCTCTATTGTACATGTACCACAATATGATATGACTTAGATTTTGTATGTGGGGGGATAAATCGTACTTAGTGTAGATTGAAGTGGGGAGGGTGATAAGCTCTGCCATCCATAGAAAAGCAGCGCGCATCCTCCAATGATTAGACCAGCGCTTCCGACCGGCCGCAAGCCGCATTCGCAGTTCTGCCGACAAAAGCTAACAGCACCCACACCCACACAAGAACCAGAGCCAGCCAGTCATGATGCGCATGATGTATCGCTCTCGAGGCCCCGCGGACGAGGAGACGCGGCCGGCGACGCCGCCCGGCAAGGCCGACGCCAACGGCAGCATGTTGCTCGTGCCGGACCTGCAGCCGCTGCGAATGTGGCCGTGCCACTACGCCAAGGCCGCGGACGCGCTGGGCTTCCTCAAGGCCATCGACCACATCGAGGTGAACGCCACCGTCAAGCGCCAGGGCAAGCTCCTGTACATGGTGCAGGTTTTCCTCAAGAACCCGGAGATCCGCATCCCCACGTCGCGCAACTCGGCCACGCGCCGGTCCTCGACGGCGGCTGATGGCACCCCGCAGCGCCGCCACAGCATCACGGAGCTGCCCCTGACGACGACGTCAGCACCGCAGCAGCAGCAGAGCGCCGACTACCAGGTGGAGCGCGAGTTTGCCGACTTCGTCAAGCTGCGCTACAACATTTGGGTGCACGCGCAGCAGCCCCGCCCCGCGCGCGGCTGCATCTACTGCGACGACATCACGGCATTCGTGGGCGACTCGAGCAAGCGCCCGTCGGGCATCGTGGAGAAGCTCTGGGCCACCAAGGCACACCGGAAAGACATGATGGAGGCGTACCTGAACCGCATGGTGGCGCTCGCCATCGGCCGGGGCGGCGATGGCCAGCGCAGTCCGCACTGCCACGGGTTCGACCACATCCCATACCGCCTCGTGCGATTCCTGAAGAAGGCCGGAGAGGTCAACCATCTGCAGTGAAGCCGCGCGCGCCGTTAAAGAGTATTTTTTTCAGAGGAAGTGGTCCGCTTAGAGAGAGGGTTGCACCGCTCCCACAATGTTCCGCAGCGGGCATATCCATATATTTATTGAGTTGAGTGCCAAATGAAACATAGTTCACTCTGCGTCACATTGACGCGCTCTAGCCCGCTTCAACTTGGCACCTTGCAGTCGGATCTTGTTTGCCCGCAACTTGCAAGCTGCGGGTGGCCAACTTACCCTTGCGTTAACTCGCCACGGTCTCGCGCGGTACGAGGCGCCAACTAAATGACACCCTCTCAGCAGAGACCATGGTACCAGCAACGCTGAACCAGCGGCGAGCACCGGCAAAGGCAGCTCCATTGTTGTGAACAAGCCAGTACTTCGAGCTTCGACATGTCTTTGTGAGACGGGACCACAATACCCATCAAAACTTCAACTTTAGATCCCCCGAATAGCGAGCAAAAAGACATTAAATAAAGGTCTAGGATTGATAAATTCCTTCTTGTACACCTTCGTTACGGTCAATAAGACGTTAAAACCAGGTGGATCAGCTTATTCATCACCTCGCATTGCATGACGCAAAGCGCTACATGCACCGCGGCATCGTTCTGCACCACAGTCCGCGCGATACAAGGCATTGTTCAACTTACTACGAAGATCCAAGACCGAAGCTAAGCATGCTCGCCACGAACGGATCTCAGTTCGAGGCCGACCCGTTCCTCCTGAAAGTGTCGGCGCCGGCGCTGCAGCCCAAGCGCGTGTGGCCCAAGTGCTACTCAGAGCCGCTCACGTTCCTGAAGAACATCGACCACATCGACATCAGCGACACCAAGACGGTGGAGGGCGTCGTGTTCTACGTGCTGGACGTGTACGTGCGCCACGAGCTCAGCCGCATCCCGACCAACAACAGCAAGCAGCAGCAACAGCACTGGCACTTGGAGCAGCCAGTGTCTCCGCTCGCTGCAGAGCACAAGGTTCCTGACTTCCTCGTGTTGCGCCGCTTCAGCGACTTCGAGACGCTGCGCGGGCGTGTGACGGCCGCTTCGCAGCAACAGCTCATGGCCACATGCCCGTACTGCGACTCCATCCGCGTCTTCATGTTCGCGTGCTACCGCCGACCAACGGCCTTCGTGAAGCTGTGCACTCGTCCGGAGGCCCGCAAACAACTGCTCTCGCAGTTCATCAACCGCCTCATTGAATACGCTGTGGGGCACCCCAAGTCGGACGTGAACACGCGCCCACAGGACGTGTGGTGCCTCGGCTTCCAGTCCATTCCAGTTCTCGTCGAGCAGTTTCTCCAGCTTCGGCGCTACGTCGAATGAGGCAACGGCGCTAGCAAGTTAGGACGTAGTTTATCAGCGTAGAAAGTCTAAAACAAGTATGTAATACGCAATTCTCGATGTATGTCGAACATGTAGGCTTCATTTCGCTCTTGCAGGCGTCATTTCGCTAGATTTGTCCAAATGTAAACGGTGCTGCACTTTGCACTTTGCAGACAGCTTGCAGGCAGCTTGCAGGCAGCGGGTTTGCTAGTGTTGCTCGCCTTGGACATCCGCGTTTAGTCGAGATAGCGCGTTATAATACCGCTCTACCCCCCACAAGAACTACCACAAAATCCTGATAGATTTAGCACACTGAAAGATTTGGCAGGGATGATCTCGCCTGTATTAAGAGCTGACCAATCAGTGCACACCTAATGTATTAACTCACCTTGTTTTGAAACGATGTGGTTCACATACATTATGTACCTACACAATTACCTCCGTACAACCGGCGAAGAGCTTGGCGGCGGCCCGAATGAAAAGAACGGACCGGCCTCTACGATCAAGGCCCGGATGGTTGCTGCCGTGATAGTTCCAAGTGCGTGCATGGAGCGCTGGAACATGTCGTTGCAGCGTTCCCAGTTCTTGCACGGCGCGTGTACAGCGCGGCTGTTAGACTGCTCTTGAAAGGAGACATGACTCCCACATCTGGCGGCTGAGCCACTGAGGTACAACCGGCAGGGACGTACACAGTGTAGGTGCCCATTTCTGCAAGTCGTTGCCGCACGGCAGCACATTTGTGCACCTTAAGGCAGTCCAGGATGAGGACGGTCACCTCAAACTGCCACTGCCACACTTTTTCGATCCACTCAAGCATGACACGCTCGTCAAACGCAGATGGCGAGACGCGGCCACTACCACCTACAGTCAGCTTCTTGGCGCGCTTCTTGTCCTCAACAGCCGCATTCATGGAGTCGATGCTCGGGGTTCACCGATGCAGCGAAGTCCTCAACGGTGTTGATCTTGAATTCGATGGTATTGGTGAGCTTGATGCGATGCGGAGGCATTTTGCCAATGAGCCGAATGCTCTTTCCCCCATATTTATCTACCTTGTTTTGAAATGCGCTCACATCCAACCACCTTTATACGCAATTTTGATTGGCCAATGAGCGACAAGCTTGACTTTCTGAAAGACTTGGCACCCGGCAAAACTGCTTCAGTGAAAGGTGCCAAATCTATCAGGCTTTTGCGGTATGCAGCCGCGACGAGTTCGCCCCATGAGAGAGACCCAAGCAAGCAAGCCACTTGAAGCGTTTCCTGCGCAGTGTCACATGTACCATTCACATTCAGCCACAAGGACTGGGACTTGAGGCCCACTTTCACTTTAGAAATTGCGATGGACCGCACCAGATCCGCTCCAATGCCGAACGTCCTGCCGTAGCAGACACCGAATCGCGCCGTGGCTGGAGGCCTTGCGCGCCTCGCCAAGTTGAATCTCGTGCCCGAGCGGTACTCGCGCCACTCGCAGATTACATGTATCACCAAGCTCAAACAGATCCGCCTAGTGCAAGTCGGCAAGAACAGCTGCGTAATCGACGTGTTCACTCCGTTGCAGTCCTCCACGCACATCCCGACCAGTCTCAACTTGAGACTCTCAGGGCCGCCGAGCTGGCACAAGAAGTGGCAATGGGGCTAGAGCCCGTCGCGCTCTTCCGCCACCCAGATGCACACACCGAGAAGCAGTTCGCCAACTTCGTTAAGCTCCGCGACGAGCTGTACGAGCCCTGCCGGACAGCGCACCCGTGGACGAGCTGCTCGTTCTGCAGCGAAGTGGCCCGCTACCTCCTCCTAGGAGCCGTGCTGCCGGGCACACTGCTGTCGTGGGTGCTGCCGCCGCAACAACGAACGAAAGCGGTGCAGCGATTCGTCGAGTCCCTGCTGCTGCTGCAGTGTCGTGCCACGTCGGCGCCTCGGATATGCCCGTGCCAGGAGAAGCTCCCGCGGCAGCTCTTCAGGTTCCTATTCGGGGACTCGGATCCGATGGCTCATTGAAAGACTGTGCTAGCCGTATCTATTGCTAGGGGCAGCGATCTCGCACGGGGCTCCGTCCGAGCCCCCCCCCCCTCCCCCCGCAAAAAGCTTAATCGGACCGAAGCTGACAGCTTTCGAGCATTCATGTATCCTTTTATCAGTGCGAGACACCGAAGGCTTCGGTGTCTCGCACTGCGCAAGCTATGAGTCAGGTCGGGCAACCAGTGAAAGTGATAGCAGATGAATACACGTGAAAGGTTGAGTGTTGGTCGGCGGATGAGCGACCTGAGTTCTACCGAGGTCAACAGCAACCGAAGCAATCTAGTCGATTGGAAGAAGAGATGACTGTCAGCGCACGCGTCGCAGTTAGACAGCTTTTGGCAGGACAGCTTTGGATCGCCTAGCTCACAGCTAACTCAAGCTTCTCCTTCAGCAATGAGAACTACGCCAAGTGCAGCTCCAACTCCGCTCAACACACTGTACTTTCAAGCCTGAAAGCAGAAAACCGCGGCCTCTCAGGGTGACATCGGTCGCTGTGCAACAAGCGGGTAGCTCTCGACGTTCAGAGTGGGGGTTGCACAACGTCGAGTCTTTTTCGGTAGCCGTGTTGTCGAGCGGCGAAAATTCGCCGTGCGTCGAAGACACAATTCGCACGAAGAGAACACCCAGACGTTCCGCTCCCCCGACAAACGAATCATCGCTGCGAGCGGCGCGTGGACCAACGCATCGTGTGGAGAAGCTGCCCATCCAGTTCGTTGCCTTGTGCTCCGTCCTTCGGCGTGCGGTGCAAGTCACCCACTTGCTATCGAGTTGCGCGTTCTGCAAGGCGACGAAAGCGCACTGCATCTCAAGTGAGAAGGAGCTGGCAAGTGCTGCAGCGCCCTCCAACGACCACAAGAACCAGCCGGTGCTAGAGTCTAGCCTAGATGCATTCACGAACGGCGTCTTCACGCTGGTTGTGCCCCTGCGCACCTCGACGGACGAGCGCGTTTGCTACGGGAAACTACAGTGCTGCCCAGTTCCTCTTCCCGCCGACACGTGCACAGTGAAAAAGAGGCCGTGCTGTGTTGCTGTTGGCGCTGGAGCTCTTCCTGCTTTTGCCAGGTTTGCTGCTTGGTTAAGGTTGTGTAAATACGTACAGTGTAGTAAGTGTAGCCATGATAAGCATCTTCAACATGGTCAAGTCAAATGTGACAGTCCGGTGACTACCTGAGCTGCAACGGGCTCAGGCCCCTGTTGCCGCTGCGTCACTAGCCGAGCGCCGCCGCTACGCGGCGGGGAATTTAAGTTGGTAGACGCTGCGCTCACTAAACTCGCTCCGCTATTGGGGCAGGCTGCCTACGCTTCGCTACGGCAGTAGTGGACCCGTTCCGCTCGCCTCGTCGGCTCGCTGCACTACTCTCAATGTTAGGTTAGTAATACAGCGGCCGGGGCGGGTCCTGCGGCCCCGCAATATCCTCAGTATGGTGGGGGTCGCCTTCGGCGACGGAGCCGCCTTCGCTGCGCTCGGCAGCTATTCGTACTTAGTGAGATTCGTACTTAGTGAATAAGCGTGACGATTTCTGTGACGGACAACGTCGTTCTGATTGATACTTTAGACTAGCCGAGCGCCGCCGCTACGCGGCGGGGAATTTAAGTTGGTAGACGCTGCGCTCACTAAACTCGCTCCGCTATTGGGGCAGGCTGCCTACGCTTCGCTACGGCAGTAGTGGACCCGTTCCGCTCGCCTCGTCGGCTCGCTGCACTACTCTCAATGTTAGGTTAGTAATACAGCGGCCGGGGCGGGTCCTGCGGCCCCGCAATATCCTCAGTATGGTGGGGGTCGCCTTCGGCGACGGAGCCGCCTTCGCTGCGCTCGGCAGCTATTCGTACTTAGTGAGATTCGTACTTAGTGAATAAGCGTGACGATTTCTGTGACGGACAACGTCGTTCCGATTGACTCTTTAGATAGATTGGCGTGCTCAGTCTGTGTACGCTTCTTGCCTACCCGCAGCTTGGTGGATGTAGTTGAAGCTAGAGCTGCGAACGTCCCACCGTGAACCCCCTGCGAACACAGACCAACACCTACACCCTGGGAGTTCATGCGAAAACCTTCAAACTCCCTCCAACCCCCCCTGAACCCCCCCTGAACACCCATACTTTAAAATACTATGGTGCATACAAACTATCAATACAAACTACCTCCGTGATAAAGATACAGGTTGGTGCTGGCGGGCGCAGACGGCAAGATGCAAGGTTGGCACCAAGCCCAGCAGTCACCAAGTACCGGACGTACAGGTCCCCCAGAGCGTCCATCGACACCACGCGGGTGTCATCCTCGAGCTCATGTGTAGATGGGGCCGCCGAATCTGGGGCTTGGAACGTGAACTTGTTCAGCTGAGCAACGATCAGCAAGCCGAGGCAGCCGTTGAGGTTGTGCACGGCAATAATGCGCACGCTAGCCGTGGACTGGCGGCGGCGTTTTGTGCTGGACAGCGAACACCTCTTGGTACCCGCGGATGGCGTCCGACAGACGAAGTGCACCGAGCTGCGTGTTGGGTAAGGCGTACCACGAGAAGCTCAGATGCAGCAAGCTCGTAACGTTGCTGCTGAGCGAGGACCCAAGCACGAACATGACGTGCTTTTGGGCGATCGGCAGCAGGTCGTGGCGCTTATACCCACCGGCAGAAGCACCTGCACGAAGCTGCCTCCCTCGGGACATCGAACGTCGCTCCCTCAGGGATGTGGTGTTTTAGCGCCTTCATCAGGTCGGCAGCAAGCTTCTAGAGCGTCGGTAGCCGTGAGCAAGAAGTAGCTGCCGTCCACTGGTGGCTCTGTGCGCGTCTTGAGCGTGATCGCGTCGTTGCTGGAGCCGGTCTTGCCCAGCCAGAAGCTGTCTATCATGTCGAGTCGAGCTGTAGCAGGCACCACGTCCCTGAGTATCCAGCACGCACGCGGTTTTCAACTTCTTGTGCAACGCGTCCTACAGCATTTGGCGCCGACACGTGCCTCTGAATGCCCCACCGCGAAAACCGCCTTCTGCTCGCGCCCGCTCGTCCGCGCTTATCTTGCACTGTAGCTACCTATGTATGTCCGGTAGCGTGTGCGCCACGTTCAGGTCGGTCGTGGGGAGCGCAATGCGATGCTCCGTCGGTCCGCTTTTCCTGCAGCGAGTCGAGCTTCTCCGTTCAAAAAGTCTGTGTAATTCACTTCACTTTAGCATATAGAACTTTCAAGTGTAAATATATGGGTGTTCATAGGGTGTTCAAGGGACGTTCAGCGGTCGAAACGCCCCCACGAACGTCCGGGGGGTTCAGAGGGGGGTACACGAACGTTCACAGCTCTAGTTGAAGCAGACCGCGAGGCTCATCCCGAGAAGCGCCTCAACTCGTGATTAAGTTTGGGCAAACCCCGACCTTGGACGGACTGGCCACCATTTTGGTGAGAGCCTCGCAGCGAGCTCCAGGTCCTCCGTGGACGCTCATCTAATCAGCGCGATTACAGGACGTCGCCAACTTACCAGTAGGATCGCTGCAGAGCAGCATTCACAAGGAGAAGAAGAACATCAGCACGTACATGTTGGAATCAGCGAGACGAGCCCAGAGAGCCGGGGCCGAGCGTGGTCTAGCGGCAGCGGGCATCGAGCTCACCTTAAGACGAATACACCCGATTGGATGCACGTCGTGTCGTCTGTCAGCCTGACAGTAGAGCTCCGACGCAAATTCTGAGCATCATGTGAAATTCGAGTCAAATCACCATATGAATTCCCACACCACCGAATGAGCGTGCAATCTAGCAAATACGCTGAGAATGTTCGATAACCCACAATTCAACGGAAGATTCTAGAATCGCTGTTCACCCAGTCCCGCACGCATGATCGAGTATTTGGTGAAAGATCGATCGATCCACTAGGTCACCTCCTCATTATTCATTTTACCACCTACTTCACCTATTACCATGGCACCCTCCCAAAGAAGCACCCCGGAAGACCTGAACCGGCTTCTCCCGCCTAAGAGAATCGCTCAAGGAGTCTCGCTGGGACGAGAGCAACTACGACATGTTCTTTCGCGCATGCGTGGCCCTCACCAATTTTCATGTACGGATCCTTCCGCTTCGCAGTGAAGACGGCGACAACTACCAGAACTCTTTGAAGCGTCTTCGTGTGATCGGCCATGAAGCGCATGCCAAGCGACTTGCAGTCCAAAGGAGCTACCGCGAGAAGCGCCGTATGCGCCTTCGCCGGATGCTTGGTGCTCAGGTGGAGGGTCCCACCGGACGCTCGAACCATTGTGCGAGTGACGATGAAAGTGAGGACTTCTTTCCCCACGGAAGTCCTACTTACACTTAAATCGAGGATTTGGTGGTGGCTTTGGGGAATTGTGAGTATTTAGCCAATATGTTAGCGCTGCAGAATTCACACGTACATAGGCCAAATACAGATAATATCACTTAGACCTCCGAGCATTTGCCGTAGTTCTTTGATTTTCGTGAAATTCCCACTTTTCTAATTGATCACCCGTGCTTCTATGAATTGGCGACAATTCGAATGAATACGCAATAATTGGGTTAGAGACCTAGTGTCAGGATTCCCTGATTGTTGATGACTCTTACATTCGTTCGCAGAGCCTGGCCGCGCCGGCTCACTTCAGAATTGGCTGCGTCCGACGCAACGCGTTCCATCGGTCGACTCAACATGCAGACACCGCAGCACGCCCGCTCAACAGCAGCATCGCCTTCGTGCTCGCTACCACACCTCGTCTCGGTGGCCGCGTCCACTACCCAACGTCGCCAGCTCACGCTTGACGAGATCGACCAGGTGCTCGTTTCCGGTGCAACCTCGCGCCGCCAAGGAACAACGCACTACGTACTCGAAGTGTTCACTCCTGGCCCCAGCCCACGGGACTTCGACGCCGCATGCTCAAAGCTCTACGACGACAATCGCGTGCCTGCCTACCACGTCGAAAAGAGTCTTGCAGACTTTGACAGCCTTCGTCGAGCGCTGTACAGTGCGTCCCACTTGGCGCACACGTACGCGTCCTGCGAGTTCTGCAAGGAGATGATCCTCTATATTGACAGCGGGGACAAGCGCTTCGGCAGCAGCGTGTTCCGAGTTCTCGTCGGACGAGATAAGATCAAGCGGTCACTGCAAGAGTTCATGGACGACGTCTTGGACATGCTGAAGCACTTCTCCTCCATCGAGGGTACACCGTGGTGCTCGGGCCAGGTCCAAAGTCACCAAGTCATGCGTCAGTTCCTGCTGCCTCGCGCGCCAGACAGCTGAGCTCCGCCACGGAGTCTTCGAATAACCTTTGGTATCTGGGATTCTGTAGACATTCCTGTATTTCTCTTACTCTATTTCCTAATGATATGATCACTGCATGCTCAAGAATACAAGTAGACAAGGTGTTGTTACGTGGAGCGAGGGCATGAGTGAGTGAGACGGAGGGAGGGGAGGGGTGAATCAAACGACGAGCACAATAGCCTCGACGCTTGCGCGGACTCTTCGTCCTTTAGAAATGCCCAAGTGAGCTGCGTGGAGCAGCGTGAGGTCCCAATCTCACCAGCAGCGAAATTGTCTACCAAACTCTGGTAGCGTTGCTGCTAGGCGGGTACCCTCGCAAGTAGGCATCGACCCCGCGTCCCTATTTCCTTGCATCAAAGCAGTTTTTGCTTTGAGCAGGCGGGTACGCTCGTTCCGATTTCCGGTCCAGCAAAACGGTGTTGCTCCCGGTCGGTTGGGCCTAGGTGGACGTGGCGCGTCAGCTAATTGCCGGGCGTGCATCGGTCATCCAATGTCAAGTTGAGTCGAGGCGAGACTTATACTTCGTCGCGCGGCTGCATGAAGCGAGCCAGGATAGCAGCGAACTCCGGGTGCTCCTCGGCGCCGAGCTGGGCGGCGAAGCAGAGCAGCTGGTTCAGGAACGACGTCAGCGGCTCCATCTGCAGGGTCATGCCGCCCTGCCACGACGGCGCCAGCAGCCGCGGACGCTCCCAGCAGTAGGCCATGTAGGTCGCCACGCGCTTGCAGTGCGCGCAGTGGCCGCCGCGGCCCACGCTCGACTGGATCTGCGAGCGCAGCTTCTTGAGCTCCGCGAACGTGCACCGGAACGAGTAGTCCGGGGTGCGCTCCTGCAGCGGCTGGGCTGGACCGTCGGCCGACTGGCGGAAGTACACGTGCACGGTGGCGTTGATGCCCTTGTGGCTATCGGGCGAGGTGACGATGTCGGCGACGGGCTCGGGGCGCGAGTGGCTGCACGGGTCGCCGCCCACAACGGGCACCAGCGGCCGGATGGAGAGCGACTGGAGCATGTTGGAGGAGGAGGGGGGGGGTCTTGTTGACGAGTTCTTTTCAAGAGTGCGGGGCGCTCTATGCATGTATCGGCCGCCAAAAACGCGGGGCCAGGAACTGCAAGCCACAAGAAACGACAGCGAGCCTACAGATTCGGCGTCACGTGTACGAATCTTGCACTTCGCAAAGCGCGTGCGTGCGAAGCGCCATCGCTTCAATCATGGAACGACTGGCCGAGGGAACTTCAGAACCGATGAGCCGCGTCACATTTTCTGCTGCGATTTGGCGGCGAGCGGACACGCTCGAGGAGCGAGCCTCCGCCACGTGCTGTCGGCGCTCCTTGCTCGTCCTCCAGCTGCGCCCAGCGCGACTTGCAGACGATGTCGATAGGTGAGCTCGGGCCGTGACGGATGGCATTGCGCCGCGGCGGTTGGGCGGGCGCCAAAGCACCGGACAAACACGGCGGCGGATAAAAGTGGAGAAGAGGGACTGCAACGTGCTCGATCTCTGTCTCAGCTTTGAATCCCGAGCGCAGGCGGGGCTGCTCGACTTGCGGGGCGCACGACCGCCGCCGTCAAGCTGACGCCTTTGCTGAATGACGGCCGGTGAGGTGAGTCCAAGTCGGAGCGCGCGGGCGTGGTGGGGAGTGGCTGCAACCTGAAAGACGTGGCGGTCTCCCGTTGCACCTGCATTTGCGAACTTCAGTTGCTTCCTGTAGACGAGAGCGCGGCGCATCATCCTCATGTGGTAGTCGACGGGCAGAGTACCGGTATACCGGTATTGCACCGGAACGCATCTAATCTTTTTGTTTTGATGAATGAAGCTAAACAGCATGATTGATGAGCGGTGCGCAAGTTGAAGGCTCTGTTGATGCGGTGCCAACCACGAGAATGCGGTTGGTGGCCCATTTCCAATTGTGGTGCTCAGCCCACAGTTCATCGAGCGCAATACAGCACACTGCACACCAACAAGAAGACATGCTGCCGCCTCTCTCCGACAAGCTGGGCTCGAAGCTCCAGCTTTTGGTACCCGTCGCCATCGCGCCATCGCTCGTGTCGACTCGACGGAGCGCGCTACTGGAACTGAAGAAAGTGGACGTGGTGCAAGTCACCAGCGCAGGCAAGAAGGACCAGTTTGTCGTCGAGGTGTTTGCCGACTCGTCCGCCGTAACACACGCAGATAACGAGGAACCCGCGAGGCTGGATGAGGCGCGGCCGAGGCGACCGACCACCCGAATCGCGAGGACCCAAATGGACTTCGTGCGTCTCCGGAACCAAGTGTATGAGCTCGCGCATGCAGCGCACCGTCGCGATCCCTGTGAGTTCTGCGCCGGGATCCTGGACTTGATCGTGTTTGGGGCGAACCCGGACGGTTTTTGGGTTGGCTTGCTGGGCGGCAAGCGGATGGCCAAGACACTAGCTGGGTTTGCGAACGCCGTGCTCAAGGTGGCTACGCAGCACACTTGCACGGACACTCGGGGCTGCTGCGACGCACAGAACTCCGTTCCGCAGCTCGTGTACACCTTCCTATTCAAGGCAGCGAGCGAAGTTGCCTACAGTGTAGATCAACCAAGTAATGTCTAACGTATCCGTCCGCGCTAATTGTAAATGGCTCATGAGCCGCTGAATAAATGCGTTGTCCTTGTGAGCTTATGACTTTGGTCGGACTTCGAGAACAATGCACCCTAGCGAACTTCTGCAGACACTGCAATGTACCGGTACAGTTCGCAGTAACGCGTTCGGAGGGACCGACTCTTCGCGCTTCACCGGTGATGTTTAGACGTGTCCAGGTGCGCCTGTGCATTGAAGCCCCTCGCTGCCATCCACGGTCCTCACGGCCACCTCGGGGGCTGCGATACGTACATGCACATGCACATGAACTGAGGCCCTCACTTTCGAATGTGCCTTGCACTCGCGACTTCCTTCAGTTCTGCGTCCACCGAGCGGTGACAGCCCCTCCAGCTCTGTCAAGTCTCACATACGATGCTGCCGAACCTGTCCAACAAAGTCAAGCTGCAGCTGCTGGTGCCCGTGTGCATCGAGCCCGCGTGGCTGTCGGCGCGTCGACAGGCGTTGCTGGAGCTCAAGACCATCGTGGATATCCGCGTGACTGGCCGCACAGGCAAAGGCTGCAGTGCTCGCTACACGATCGAGGTGTTCCGGAACTCCATGGACAACGAGAGCCCTACCAGCGTTGAACCGATGACGACCAGCGGGAGGCCGTTGAAGGCAGCGCTCAAGATGGAGAAGACTCTGGCCGAGTTGGCCTTGTTGCGGGGCGATATTTATGACACCGCGTGGTCGGCTCACAGCGATGCGCACTGCGAGTTTTGCGCCGAGCTCGTCGAGCTCTACGTGTTGGGCAGCGCGAACCCGGAGGCGCTGACGCTGCGGTTGCTGGGCGAGGAGCGAGCACTGCGCAAACTGACCAAGCTTCTGAACGACCTACTCACGCTAACGGTTCGCAACTCGTCGGCGGACGGCCGCGGAGTGTGCTCCGGCCAGGCTCATGTGCCGCAGCTACTATACAACTTCCTGTTCAACCGTGCCCCGGAAGAGACCGAGGCCGCATAGATTTCTTGACGAACAAACATTCGTATTGCATGCTATTAAGAAATATAAACCCGTGAAGTACTCCACTCCACTCGAGGTTGCGTGCAGTGCAGGTCGTCTACCGTTTCAAAAATTTTGTTGGCCGGAAGCACAACAATAAGGCAAACTTTACGGCACACACGACCGGATGCCGGCGCTTCCAGGTAAACCTCCTACCTATTGCTTGTTGTCTACGAAGTATTACAGTAAAATGTGAAGTATTGCACATGCAGATTCATGCTCTTTGGTAAGACGATGCATGTACTTTGCCAACAATTTCCCACGAAGTACAATAGAGGCCCCCAAGAGCATAGCTCTTAGGATCAACACGAAAACTCGATTCGTGTAAGCGACCAAGTACGGCCGCTATCTCATAGTTATGCGTCCACCCAGTCACAAGCACGCTAACGTGCCTGCAACCCGTCCATCCGTTTGTCAAATTACCACCGAGGTCTTGTACTTACTGTTAGATAATCCCCAGCGACGGCTGATAGCTTCGTTTGAGGAATTTCTGCAGTAACTCCAACACTCGTTCTTGAACGCTGCAACCGGCACTCCCCGCACCGCCACTTTCCTCCGTACTGCTTCCGCTAGTCGAACGCTCGCTCACGAGCGCCAACAGATCATTAACAAACGTCGTCAGCAGCTCGAAGCGCTGCTCCTTGTTGCCGAACATCCGCTTCACCGTCCAATTATGGTGCTGCGGACTGGTTATCACGCGCTGCAAGTTCTGGCAGCCGGTGCACTCCAAGCCGTGTGCGCAGTTGGTTCTCACGAGTGCTGCAACGCAGTCGCGCAGCTGGCGAAACTCGGAGAAGCGGTGCTCCACCACGTAGTCCGGCTCGCGCTCGGATATAATGAGCGCACGCATGTCCTCGGGAGACAGCTTGGAGGCCACGGAGGCCTTGTAAACGCAGTCAGAGAGGCGGCGGCGAGCCTCGGTGCGCTTGTAGAAGACGCTGACCACGTACAGGCGGTGGCCGTTGCGGCGCAGCCTCTTGGCCACGCGAACGCACTCGAGGCGCTGCAGCGCGACGAACGAGTTTCTGGGACCGCGGGCTTTCGGAGAAGACGACGAAGGCGGCGAGCTGGCGCCACTGAGCGCCTCGACAGCGGCTTGAGACGGCGTCAGCACGCGCGGGGAGGTCGCTCGCGCTGGCATGCTCGGTCGCGGTGCGTTCTACGCAGTGGGCTTCCTGGCGACGAAGTGGATATGGGATGGGGCGCCGAGCAGGGGTCTGCGACCTACTTATTTTGAATGACTGCGGCGCCTTGCGGCCATTAATTAGGCACGCTCTCTCGCCTCTACATTGAGATTGATGGAATTGGAGTGAGGGGCTGCACTAACTTATTATAGCAGCAACTTGTTGTCAGCAAGTGGCTACACTGAAACTGGGTGTGGCTCGCGCTGTCCGAGTTCGCTCGCTACCGCGAAGTGGGTGTTGTGTAGCGAGCGCCGTTGGACTCGAGAGCAGGCCTGGGTTATCGCATCCGCGACACACTGCCGGAGTCGGCGCTCAGCTGGCGGAGCCTGTTCTTGAGACCACTTCGAGTCGAAACTCGAGAGCTCGAGACTCGAGAGCTGTGGTCCACACGATGATGACGCCCGGAGCAATCGGATCCTGGATTGCGCTCAAATCTGAAGTTTACCGGCAACTTCAACCCATCTAGGCCACTGTGCACTGGTACCGAGCGCTAGGCTGGCCGTCGCCTTCGGCGCCCAAATCGCCCAACTGCACTAGATGTACATGTAGTAAGCCTAGCTGTCGTCCGCTCTACCCTGAGTCTTCGCAGCCTTATCGCCTTTGTCTGAGCCGAACGTCGAGGCGTGGTCTCCGGCGTCGGCCCGCCGCTTTAGCGCTGCGGTTTTGTGGTCGCCGCTGGCGGCGAGGCTGTCTGCACTAGCACGACGACCAAGACGCACTCAGGAATCCAGGCGGCAAATGAGCCTCCGTCCGGCCACAACGCCTCGAGCGCAGCACCGCACTCATATGGCTTCACCTCGCTCGCCGCGCGTCGTCGCCTGCAGCGGATCTGGCCCCAGCCGATGATTTCTGCGCCGCAGCAATTTCTGTAGCGCCGAGCGAGGATAACGCGACGTAGCAACACCCACCACACCCATGCTTGTAGCAGCAGCTGAGCACGAAGTGCACGCCTTCCTCGCCTTGCACTGCAAGGGGCTGCAAGCAGGGGCTAATGTTAACTCCAAAATGGGTAATATTGATATTGATATAATATCTACACATTCAGTTTTGATATATGAAATATTATATGATATGTTAACATCCAGGGAAAATAATATTAATATTAATATATTATATAATATATCAATATCTCATTAAGTACGAAATGATGACGTATTTCTAGTATTTTTGGCCAATCGTTAGCCTGCTTAAACCAATCTGTCGTCATTACGAATACCCGGTTGATATTAGTTAGGTGGCAAACCATACACTCAGGCTGCGTCACGCTGCATCCCATTCATTGTGTACTCAAGCATGCGATGGCAAACTGTGGGGCAAATGCTCACCGGTACCAGAATTTGGTACGTTTGAACCATTGCAAATTGCAATTTGCAATACCAACAAGTATTACAACCCCGTACTGTATTTACATCCAAGGTATCTGAACAAGGCCGTGCTCTGCCCGGAACAGCTCTGGGTTTTACGGTATATAAGTTAGTGTATTGCGGTATTTTGTTTCTACTGCCAATAACAGAAGTAGAGATATGGTATTAGCTGTCACTGACAGCCTGTGAGCTGGACCGGGATTTATTAGATACAGCTGGCGCTACTCGGTCCAGGATTCAGATACAGCTGGGCCGGATACTTGCCTTGTGTATTATTATAATAAGCTTAGACGCATACAGTAGTGTAGTTTCGTTGTGCTATTACAAGAGTTCTCAGACCACGACAGGGAGTGTGCTTGGCATCTTCGTGCAATGCGAGACGTGTCGAGTATCGCCACTATGTCGGGTGTGTTGTCGGCGATGTCATGACGGACATGCACTTCGACCAGTTACAGTTGGTCCAAGCCTGCAACGCGCTTGGTTGAGTAGGTTAGTCCACGCTCATAGATGCACCAATACCGTATTTGAGATCTCCTACTTCAGACACCTGATTATTGAAGTTGTAGCGATGTATAATGGTTTTGTTCATTTTCAGTCCCTTTCGTGCAAATTATGGCCATATTCTGGTCATTTTGCACCTGTTCTACGCTATGAATTAGGAGATCTGTCTGAAGTAGGAGATCTCAAATACGGTAGCTCCCAATTCCTTGAGTGACCTTTGCTGCTCTGCTTCTCGTCATCCGTTTTAGGTAGGGATCATGCTTCCGTGGCTCACAACGAGGAGCCATCGATGTACTCTGTAACATTGCGACTGATCTGATATCAATACTTCTGCATTGTTTAGCCGCTAACATGTGGAGAGCAGTATTTAGCATCATATATCCGTATCGTGTTTACCTCAAAATGTATCAAACTAACGGTCCTAGCTCCGCAAACACTTATGATAAGGATACCGGTACAACCTACTGATGTCGAAGTTAAACATGTATTATTCTAAATAGAACATCGTGTCCACCAATATCTCATGTATACTGTGAGTGTCGGAGCATACTTCAGAAACTCACTTTCTCGCTAAATGTAATAAAAAAGAGTTGAAACGAACAGGTTGAAGCAGAATCGAATAGCGGTATTCCCTATTTCTAGGTATGGCTATCATTGTATCCATGCGGGGATGGCAGAATACAACAACTTGCACGATGAACGTAAACTGACGTTGGATTTCATTTTGTGTTAGTCAGCGTATTAGGACATCCGTATTACGAGAAGCGCATGCGTGTTATCAGTGATTTCCAGGGAGAATTACAAACAAATGCTAGTAATCACCGTGTATTTAAAGTTTTGAGTGTTTTCTGTAGAAAATAGTAGCTAAACATTGATTAAGAAATCTACATTAGCCGTTGCATGTAGGAGACCACGCAAGTTTCGTCTTTTTTGTAGGATGCCCGCCGGCAATACAAACACAAGCTCATCGTATATGTTTTTATATAAAGTGCAGCATGACAAGTACGACTGAAACGAACAGCAGGGAGGTCGCGGTACATCGTGATAGGAGGACTGCAACCTGTGCGACAGCGGAGCATGTAGTAACTAGTGCAGCTTCCCCTTCGTCCATTGCGTGTGCGGCTGAACTGCCTCAATCTCCAGCTACTTTCTCCATCTCCACCTCTGGGAGCTGGAGACGGAGACGGGGTAATTCTCCAGATGTCACGTTGTGAACTAAAATATTTTGACCAACCAACAGACAAGAATATAGTTGATGAGAGGCCATCTCCATCTCCAGCTACGTAGCGAGCAGGCACTTATATTGCTCATCTCGCGGGGCTGGGGAAGCCGTTTGTCAGTTGTAGTTAGTTCAGCAAATATCTGAGTTCCTATAATATGAGCCAATATGGTTGATTGAGATAGTGCGTACTGGGCAGTACCCAGTGGGCAGGCCCACTTCCAGTGACTATTTAAATATCTAACGAAAGATTAAGTCGTAAACTGGGTACAACTATCTATAACAGTCGTCGAAGTCTTTCCCAAAGCAATTCTAAGTAATATTTTTGCATTAATTTCATCGGTGACGACAACAACGATCTTGTATGAAGCAAACATAAGTGGAATTCGAGTGCATCCAGGAGTGCATCCACTTCAAATATGATATTCATGGATAATATTCCTACGCGGGGTCAAGCTGACAAAATATTTTTATGACTGCCGGCGCAAACCCTTTGCTAGTACCTTGATAATGCCCATTGCCATGCTGAGAACTCCTACCGGATGAATCGCACCCCTCAGAGCATGAGCAGAGGTCTTCTGGAAATATCATAAAAAATACTTGATATTCGGTGAGATTTGAAATGATATATGAAATATCTGATTGATATCGCATTTTGCTACCTAATATAATATTAATATCAAATATTATCAATATTATATTCGAAAAAATATCATTGATACCAAGTTAACATTGGCCCCTGGCTGCAAGGGTTACTTTTGCCTTTCCAACACTCTTGTGAGTTTTCGCCTTTCTGCCCCCAAATGTCCGCAACAACGCTCCCAAAGGTGATGCCGGCACTCCGCCCGCGTCGTAAGCGCCCCTGACCGTGATCAGCGAAAACGCCGCTCTGCAAAGCAAAGCAGAGCCAAGAAGCTTGCAAAAGGCAAGGCAAAGCCGCCGCCCAGACTCTGGGCCAGAGCTCTCCGCGGGCGGCGCGGCGGCAGTGGATGATTGTGCCACCGCCGCTTTATGTGCAACTCATGTGCCACAAATTTCACGTTAAGACGCAAATTTCCGCTCAGCTAACCAATCAGCGTCTGCAGAGGTCCACGTCGGACCGCTTTGGCAGAGACACGCCCCCAGCTTGAAGCATCCTGGATTACGCGAGGCTGGCGATCATCTATCGGACCCAAAGCAAACCTCCATTTCGGAATTCGCCGTCTGGCGCTCAGATCTCCACAACCTCAGCGTACCGCACCTCCGAGCCACAACATGCCGCAGCCTGCCGTCGTCGCCACCACCACCGCCCCCGAGGTCCCCGAGCACGCGCCGCTGCAGCTGAACCTGATCCCGCGCCTGGCGCGCAAGGAGTCGCACCGCGAGATGCCCGCGGCCATCAAGGCGCCTCCGCTCACGCCCGTGCGCGTGGAGCCGCTGCGCTGGTCGACGGCGTCCTCGTCGCTGTCCTTCCTGAGCAACATCGACCGCCTCGAGATCAACGAGACCGTGGAGCGCAACGGCGTGACCTACTACGTGCTGGAGGTGTTCCAGTTCCACTACAACTCGCGCCTTCCCACGAACGTCAACAACCCACGCCTGGCGGTCACGCGCCTGTCCGACGCCAGCGAGACGCGCGAGCCCGACTTCCGCGTGGAGCGCCGCTACTCGGACTTCGCCAAGCTACGCCAGCAGATCAAGCTCTGGACGTGCCCCAACTCGCAGTTCACGTGCCAGTACTGCTACGAGTACGGCCGCTACATGCGCTTCAAGCTGCGCCAGCCGCGCCTGCTCGTCTCTATCACGGCCAAGAACGTCGAGAAGCGCAAGGAGATCCTGCAGGAGTTCATGACGGACTTCATCGATCTCGCGCAGAACCCCTCCAAGAACACGGTCCACCGTTGCGAGGCCCACCAGCACGTGCCAGCCTTGCTCGAGTCGTTCCTCCGGGATTGAGCTTCGCTCGACCCTGCATAGTTTAGTCCAGTGTATTAGACACCATAATTTATCCAATCAAAGTGACGTTTAACCTACCAAACCGCATCTCCATGACGTTCTCCAGTTCCAAATTCAATGTGATATTGCAATGTTATTGCAATATATTGCCGTCCGCCATGGAGGAGGAGGAGTTCGAGCTCATCTGCTCGCTGGATGCGTTCCCCGCGGACGCCGCGGGGCGCCAGCAGCTCTCGGTGTCGGAGGAGACCTTCTCCGTGATCAAGCGCCAGCTGAAGCACCGCCAGTTCCGCGCCGCGCTGCGCCTGCACCGCCAGGAGAAGGCGCTCAAGAAGTACGTGGCTCGACTCGGCGGGCGGGAGACCATGTGCCAGATCGCAAGGTCCGTGGACTTCTCCCCGTGCATGATGGCGCGGCTGCTGCTCGACACCAAGTACGGCTGGAGCAAGACCACCATCTCCAACTTCTTCAAGGAGGCCATGAAGGACGAGATCGAGCTGGACGAAGCGGAGCCGCCGAACCGCCGAGGCCTCTCGGAGCTCGAGTACGCGCGGGTGCTGCAGGAGATCCGCGAGTGCATTGATGAGGACGTGTACTGCTCGCCGTTGGCGGACCGCATCCGCCACAACATGGGCGTCGAGTACGAGTATCTGCTGCTGGAGACGCTGCGCAACCGGCAACTGGTGTTCGAGAGCGAAGACGTGCTTCGGGAGAAGGGGTTGTCCAAGACGCCCGACGTCAAGCTGTTGCTGCCGATCGGGGTGAAGGACCCCAAGAGCGGGCAGCTACACGTGGTCACTTGGATCGATAGTAAAGCCATGTTCGGCGATCGCCACACACATGAAACAGAGAACGCGAGCCAGGTATGTCGCGGTAGTTGCTGAGGTTGTCTTCGTATTTACTGGAGAATCTAATGGGGCTGTGGTCTTGTAGCTGCAAGGGTATGTGAACCGTTATGGCCCCGGGATGGTGATATACTGGTTCGGCCACGTCGCGCAGCTTAGCTCTGATAGCGATATCTACATTGTAGATTCGTTCCCACAAGACATTTCACTTCCAGGAGATTTTGATCCACTCGCAGTGGTCACTAAATTAAAGGAAGGAGGAGAGCTAGCGTTGCAACCTGCCAAGATTCAGACGGGGTTCGACGAGGACTGGAACCCCGTCACTACATGCGAGCTGTAATTGTAAGTGCAAAGAGTATGCTGGAGTTGCCAGATAATAATACTTGTAATTTAGATAATGTGCCACGGTGTGTGCGGACTACTTGCACGCTCGTGCGCTCCTAACTTGCTGGGATTTAGCAATTCTGTGCGTTGCTGAGCAAGAACGACTCCAGCATGGCCGGCACGTGCTTCTGGGCCTCGCATTTGCGCTTGCTGAGTGTTGGTGCCCGACGCTGGCCCATGATCACGAAGTCGTTGATAAACGAGGTGAGGATCTGCCGGCGCTTTTCGGTGCCAGCCGTGAGCTTGACGATGCCGCGCGGCTGACTGTACTTGTAACGAATGTAGACGAGGAAGTCCATGCAGTACTGGCACGTGCACTGCGGCATGTTGCTCACAGCGCACAGCACATTCTCGCGCAGCTCCTCGAAATCGGCGAAGCACCGCTCCACCTTGAACGTCGGACGAGTCGCATGATGGCGCGGGGAAGACGTCGGGTCGCATGGGCTTGTGGGCAGTCGCGAGGCCGGCAGGCTAAGATACGCCTCGAGCATGTAGAGCACCGCCTTGTTCTCGCCGACGCGGGTCTCGTTGATCTCGACGCGGTCGACGCTGTTGAGGAAGCCGACCGAGAGGCTCGTGTTCCAGCGGCGGTGCGCCTCGAGGTCAAGCTGCAGTCGCTCCTGCATGCCCTGGGGCCGTGTGACGGTGGGGAGCTCCACGTCCTCGCCGCTTTGCACCGCCACCACAATGGCGCAGTCGTGCGGCATGAGCTTCTGCAGCTGGTGCGGGCGCTCGTGGTCGGCCACGCACGCTGTCGTCGCGGTCGTCTTGGTCGCGGTCATGGCTGCAGCTTCTGGAGTGCTCGTCTCGAAGGAAAATGAGAAGTGCGTGGCGCTGGCGGCCGAGACTCGGCGACATGCGCAGCGCCATCCGCCAGTCGCTCGAAATAGAATGGGCGCATCAATGCAAAACTGGAGGAAACTCCAAAACCCGCACACTTGAGTTTCAAAACAACAAAACCCGCATACTTCTACAAAACCCGCATACTTGCAACAGATGTCCGTAGAATCAGAAACACTTCGGTTGGGAGCTGTAAAAAATATAATATAAACGTATGCAAGTTCTCCTTCCTCTCTCTCACGCACAGCTAGCTGGAGCTGCGTTCGTGTTCAAGTCAAACGGGTCCTTCAAGAGGTCGTCGTGCTGGTTCGTGGAGTGGAGCCGGTCCTTGCAGCCATGGGACTTGTGTGAGCAGTCGATCTGGTGGTAGTCAGAGGCGAACTGGTACTCGCACTACAGGAAGTGCTGGTAGTCGGGGTAGTGCCGCTGGTCGAGTTCGTGCTGGTAGTGCAGGTAGTCGAGGTAGTCGGGGTAGTGCCGCTATTCGAGTTCGTGCTGGTAGTGCAGGTAGTCGAGGTAGTCGGGGTAGTGCAGGTAGTCGGGGTAGTGCTCCTGGTGGTGTTTACAGCAACCGCGACCACAATCTGAGGCGGCTTCTTGCATGTTTTGCGATTGTGGTTGGATTCCCCGCAGTTTGTGCAGCGTTGAGCACGAGTCGGTCTGCTTTCACCAGCACTAGGGATTCGTTTGACGCGCTTTCTTCCACGGGAAGTTTCCTTTCGCTGGGCAGGTAGGAGCGGGGCGCAAGTAAGCTCGGTGGAAGCGGGGATCAGTACGGATGCTTCGGCAAACGCCTTTGAGTAGCTTTCAACCACGTAACAAGATCCGAAGCGAGAATAAGCCGACTCCAGCTCACCTACGGCATTTAGTACGGCAAGCATGTGCTTGCATGGAATCTGGTACTGATCCATGTATGTGGAAGTGCAGCGATTGCCATCTAAGTCCACAGTACGCCGGAACGGAGGGATCTTGCCGACGCGCGAGACAGATCCTTTTCTTGGCGTTAGCATCACAAGTGCGTAGTTCCCCAGGTTACTCAGTTGCTCGTAGTACAATTTTTCTGCCCCCGGGGTTACCTCCCTCTTTTGTTTCACCCAGTCATCGGATTGCTGTCGACGCTTGTAGAGATCTTTAACGATGGACTCCATCACGCCATCCAGAAAGCCGTAGGGGTGTTTATCACGCAGACCTTCCACTAGCGTCTTGGTGTTCACACTCTCGACAAAGTTAGTCGATCGCCATCCATACAGAGGACGCTCACCTAATGTTGTATACAGGATCCTTTTCTCCGGAGTGATGGTACGGAGGGCTTGTTCCACTTGCCGAATAGCGGCACTACCCCGACTACCTCGACTACCTGCACTACCAGCACGAACTCGAATAGCGGCACTACCCCGACTACCTCGACTACCTGCACTACCAGCACGAACTCGACCAGCGGCACTACCCCAACTACCAGCACTTCCTGTAGTGCGAGTACCAGTTCGCCTCTGACTACCACCAGATCGACTGCTCACACAAGTCCCATGGCTGCAAGGACCGGCTCCACTCCACGAACCAGCACGACGACCTCTTGAAGGACCCGTTTGACTTGAACACGAACGCAGCTCCAGCTAGCTGTGCGTGAGAGAGAGGAAGGAGAACTTGCATACGTTTATATTATATTTTTTACAGCTCCCAACCGAAGTGTTTCTGATTCTACGGACATCTGTTGCCAGTATGCGGGTTTTGTAGAAGTATGCGGGTTTTGTTGTTTTGAAACTCAAGTATGCGGGTTTTGGAGTTTCCTCGCAAAACTGAAGATATGAGACAGAGCGCGATGACGTCCGTCGGCTTGCGGCCCAATGATTGGCTGCGCATCGGCGCAAGCTGCTCCCCAAGCAGAAGACCATCACTCCAGGGATACCTGGCTGTCTCTTTCCATTTTCTCGCGGGGCGCGAAAGGCGAATCTTCAGCGTCTCCCGGCGGGCATCAATGGGCGGTGGACGCGCGTGCGAGCGCGTGGCTGGACCACAGCACCCGGCGCCGATCTCTAGGGGGCAGCCATCGCCAGGTGAAAGGCGCGGCAGTCGTGCCGGGCGACTCGTGCGTGACGGATGCAAGTCCCAGCTAAGACCACCAGGACTCGCGGCGCTTGCTGACCACCGCAATGCGGGGAGGGCTAGAGCCTAGCGTGTGATGGCGACGCATAAGCTGCAGCAACCAACTCCAGCTTCTTCGGATAGAAAACATTTCTGTCACATGAAGGGATCCTCGACGGTCCGTCGACGACGGAGCCCGAAGCTGCCACTTTGCGAGAATGACAAAGGTGAAGGCGAAGAGCGCGATGTGAGTGTGTGGGTGTGAGCGGCGGCCTTCAAGGACTTGCTTTAGCCATCCGAGGTGTCAGCTTTAAGCTCTGTGTGTTGATTCCCCAACCTCTGCGGAGTTCGCTAGCGCCTTGCAGCACGTTGGCTGCTTCTGTTGGACGCTTTAACACCGTGAGGACACCGCGGAAACCAGCCCAGAAATACGGCGCTGGTAAAAGAAGACACCCGTGGCGCGGATGAGTGCCGGCAAAGCTACGTTGGGTTGCTCGATAAATGACACCGCTGTCTTTTTCCTAAGGCCGGTGGCGCGGTCGAGTGGGTTAAGCTTCTGGCCCTTACGCTGTGGACCGAGGGTTTGAGCCCCACAGCGGACATTAGTTTCCCCGAGCGGGAAGCGCATAGAACCCCCGGAGAGGGACGTCCCTCATGGCCCAGGCGGTTAGGGCACCCCGACACTAAGGGTAAAAAGACGTAGAGAACAGCTGGCTTATAGGAAGGAACGGTTTCACTATAGAAAGTAACAGCAAGGACCTCGGCGGCACGAGAAATGCCCGTATCCACAGGCCCCAGATGGGTTAGGGGGAGGAATAATTGGCCTATCAGATACACACGCCATCTTGGAAAAGCCACTTGCTTACGAAGAACTGTAAGTAAAGGTACGCGCCAAGAATTCCCCGCACTGTGACATACAGAACTCTGCCTGAGTACCGAACGCTTGATATATATGAGGGCTGTTGGTTTATAAAGTGATCTTAGCGGTACCACAGAAAAGGCTGTACTGAATTAGTTTAGTTAAGAAGGAATTTGACGCTTGCTTTGTTAATCAAGCCCGAGTGAAGCCAGCAGCGCTGAATTGTTTCAGCGCTGACCTTTGACCAAGCGTGTTCGCACCACATCAGTGCGGTTAGTAGCTCGACTTTGTAAGGATTATCGGCTCCCTCTCCTAGTTGATCAAGTGCATGCATCATCTTTTCAGACAACACATACCTTTTGATGCAGTGGATTATCCCCTGGTCCATTGGCTGTATTCTTGCAGTAGTGTTGGGGGGCAATTTTTCCACTCGGACGTTTGTAAGGGTGAGACCCGTCTCATGATGCGGCGATGCATTATCTACTAGCAGGAGAATAGAGCGGTTCTGAGCCCGCATACTTTCATCGAGCCCAACCACCCACTGCTGGTACATCCAGCCCGTCATCCAGCCCTTCTCAGTACCAAAATACTAGAGAGAGGCGGGCTTTTGCGGCAGCCAGCGCGGCTGTACCGCCGTGCCCAAGTAGAGAATAGGAAGTTTTTCAGAACCGTCTGCATTGGCGCAAACAGCCATCGTAACTCTAGCCTTGCTCTGCTTTAGGGCAGGAGCTGCGTTTTTACAAATGGAGCCTCGCGGCACAGCATTGTAAAAAAACGCGCTCTCATCCATGTTAAACACATCGCGTACAGCGTACGTGCTAATGATGCCCTTGAGACGCTCGACGTCGGCAGCGGCGGTGTCCATGTTGACGGAATCAGACTCGCCAAAAGCCCTGCGCCACTTGAGCCCAAAGCGATCCTGGAAGTGGCGAAGCCAGGACGGGCCGAGGCGTGGCTGCTGCTCCGGTGGGATGCCCAGCTTGACGACGAGCTGGCGCGCATGCTCGATAATCATGGCCCCGGTCAGGCTGACTCCGTCAGCTTCAGCGAGCATGACAAAGTCCATGACGTTCTCGTCGAGCACACCATGGCTGCGTCGTTGGGCGTTCTTGCGTGTCACCTTCTCCATGGACCGCCCCAAAAGCTCGGTCTTTGAGCGTATGATGTCGCACACAGTAGTCTTGCCGGGGGCAGTCGGGAGGCTGAACTCGTTCACGGCCCAGAGGGCGATATCCTTGTAGGACATGCTGGGCGAGCGCTCTGCCTTGTTGATGATTCCGACCTTTTCGGCCCAGGTCAGGCGGAGACGCTGGGTACGGGAGGAGTCCATGGTGCTGTTGGACGGCTTAGCGGGTAGTGCGCAAATGTGAAAGTGAAATGGTATAATACAAAGAAGATCGCTACAGGCATTAACTACGCGCCAATTTTCAAACTGATCAGCTCAGTACTTTTGGCCAAGCAGAGGTATGCTGGATTTTTACATCAGTACCTTTGCCCATCTCCATTCGCCTTGTCGTTGGACCTTGAAGTATTAATTATATGAGGTTATGTATTGTATACCCGTTCGGTGTTTAGGCAGATTTCTGTATAATGAGGCCCGCCCGGCCCCGCAAGGGAAAAACACAAACTTTTTGGCCTATCAGATACTTTTTCCTAGCGTGACACGTGTGCTAGAGCATTTGGTTGGCAGCCGACATCGCTGGACTAGCAACCAT
The DNA here is from genome assembly GCA_016169955.1 of Phytophthora vignae f. sp. vignae. Classification (NCBI taxonomy): domain Eukaryota; phylum Oomycota; class Peronosporomycetes; order Peronosporales; family Peronosporaceae; genus Phytophthora; species Phytophthora vignae. Next base: position 1,019,452 of record JABJUM010000020.1, read on the forward strand.
CTCTCGCATGCACAATTGCTCGTAGCGCATGGGTCCATCAGTTGCTTTTGCGGAGAACAAACGCAAATAGACTGCATTGATACTGCATGTAGCGAAGTATGCACTATCATTTGGTTCCATGTACGGCGCAAACTAAGTAATGAAAGGTACATCCGTCTATCGCGGCGTGTGTCCTGGGTAGACCCGTCTCACATGAACAATTTGCACACAGCTCTGTAGACAACCTACCAAAAACACCCAAGCAAATCGCGTCCTTCTATTTGGGGTGATTCTGGGGGTTGCACCCCCAGACCCCCGCATTAGAAAAACTAACTACTGGACAGGGCAACGGGTCCGTTCGCAGAGGAGCTCGTCGCTGGGCCCGCCTCCGCAAATACCGCGCGGGTTTGCTATGGCTACGCTCCTCACACCCGCTCACTACCGCCTTCTAATATGGTCGACCTAGCCCTTTAGGAAAGGTGCTCGTGTGCGTTCTTTGGTGTTTTTCGTATTTTGTCAGCTCTGTAGCGTGTGTTCATGTAAAGTCGAAGCTCGATCGTATCTTTTGGAGATGCAACCCAAAGTCCACGATGTGAAAGCTTCAGGACGCTCATTTTCCCCCACAAAAAGAGAAAAAAAAAAGAAGACGAAGACGAATCTCTTATCCACGGTCGAGTTTTGAATGGTGCACTTGAGCTCTTTGAAAAGGCGTTATATCGCCTGGAACGCCCTCAATCCGACAAATACCAGCACATGCGGCATTCAGTGAAGATGAAACAATTGTTAGAACGCGATCGCTAAACAGAAAGAAAAAAGATTCGCGAAGTGCGGGGGCGGATACGTCGCTACGGATCATGCGCAGTATCCACGAACAGCACGAGGAGATTCATTATCAGCGTCAGTCTGAACAGCGCACCAGGTTTCAACTAATCGTTAGCGTTTTCCGGAAGGTTGCAGCGATCAGAACAAAGGACTCGGACAAGGATCGGTGTGGAACACCTTCGCGTAGTTCTTACCAAGTTTGGAGTCCGCCTGACATGATTCCGCTTTAATAGTGTCGTGAAGCTGCTGTTCGAGCTCGAGAGTATGACACTCGCAGACTCGCAAGTCATCCGTCTCGTCGTGATGACGAGAGCCGCGTTAGGGGCACCTCAGTGTGCAAACAAGAGTTGATGGAATGATCAGCAAGTCGCTCCTTGTGGCCGAGCCGTTCGGTGGGGCAAAGCGCAACCCGCATCCTGTTTTCGGCTGGCTCGTTGCCCCATTCGCGTTGACTCCACAAACCGAGGCCTCAAGGTTTTCCGGCTTTCAACACGATACCATGATTAATATCCAGGTCCTAAGTTTCGTTAGAACACGCAGAAGCTCGAGCCGTTAGCCCGTCTCACAATGCTTGGCACAATGCAAGGCATCGTCCGTCAGCCAGAATGCAGGGGGCTCGACTTGGGTTGGCCCGGCTCACCCGTCACCACAACGTTCAGCTTTGCCGAAGCGATGCATCGGTCGGTATCTTCCGGGGTCGCCATCTGGGAAGTCCGGCAAAGCCCATGATGGTGCATTTGCTGGCAATCCGTAAAGCTTGGCACGTGGTGCATCAACGCATGAACTCACTTTACAAACAGCACGATGGGGGGCGGGTCGCTCTTCCAGGTCGGCGAGGATGTCGAGTTCTGGCGGGTGCTCGTTCACCTGAGCATCCTGGCCTTCTGCCTCGTGCTCTTCGAGAAGGCGCTGCACCACATGGAGCACAAGTTCCCGGCGTCCGACAAGCACCAGCACATGCTCAAGAAAGTCTATCGAGAGCTCATGGTGCTGGGCTTGATCAGTCTCGGACTCAAGATACTTAAAGAGAACCCGGACATCGACAGCGACAGCAAGACGATGCTGGCGTTCCAAGTGGCCGACCTGACCATCTTCCTACTGGCGCTGGTGCTCATCTTGCAGTCCACCGCCGTGTTCCTGCTGCTCCGCAACCAGAACGAACGCGCGGATCGTGCCGAGCTCATGAAGACGCTGGATCTCGTCGATTTAGTGGATTCTGTAGACGACGCCAAGGACGCAGCGCCCTCGTTCATCCGGACGCTGCTGTGCTGCGGTCGAGCGTCCAAGAAGAAGACTTTGGTCAAGAATATCGTCGCGTTGCGGCTGCTTCGCCGTCTCTTCCTTCGTCGCTTTGGGTTCCCCCAGCTCTTCCCGTTCGCCAAGTACTTGAGTCGAGCTCAGGCCAACCAGATCTCGCACATGATCGAGGTGGAGCCGTCCATGTGGGTGGTTCTCCTCGCGGCGGCCTGGGGGATCTGCGGGCTGCTCAATGTTCTCGAGGCCCTCGACGCGGACATGCCCGAGCGCCAGGAGCTGATCGAGGCCTTCATGATCGTCGCGTGGATTGTTCTTCTTCTCCATCTCATGGTGTTTCTCTACTTCCGCTCGTGTGTCCAATATCTCCTACGACTTGCCGCCGTCAACGACGACAAGACCATCCTCACTGCGAATCTACGCGCCATCGCCGAGGAGGAGGCCAAGGCGTGGCAGAACGAGGAGGCGGACAAGGCGCTGGAGATCATGAGCGCCATTCAGGAACAGCACGAGGAGTTCGAGTACCAGCGAGTGAAGCGCGAGCGGAAGCTCGCCAAGCAAGACGGCGGACGTCTCGCCACGCTGTGTCGCCGCGTATCAGCGCTGTTTAGCGCCGACTCGAGGAAGATCAACGGGTGCGAGAGCATCAGTGGCGTCGTGCCGGGCTCGCCCAAAAAAAACATCGACATCCGCTTCTTCTCGTACAAGGCGTGGCACGTCAGCGTCATCCTCCTCCTCGTGCTCAACGGCTTCCTCATCACGCTCTTCCTGCAGTGTGCCGTGTACGATCTGGACGAGATCTACGAAGACTTCGGAGCATTGCCGGCGGTGTTTGTGCCGCTCCCGCTAGTGCTCAACGCGCTCTTCTTCCAGCGCCACATCTTCTACGACTTTGTCGTCGTCAGCAGCACGCTGCGCATCGACTCGCACACGCTCAGCAACGTGGTGGAAACCTTCAGCGAGGTGGTGCGTCTGCGGTCCGAGTTCGCGGCTTCACTGCATCAGCATCTAACGCACCAGGAGCTTACCATTGCCGACCTTCAGGAAGAATTGAAGACGCGCGACGCTGCTGGCTCGGGGCTCATCGAAGTGGATGAGCTCCGGTCGGTACTCGGCAAATTCGGCTTCCGTCTCACGCGGTTCCGGTTCAACAGCGTCGTCAAGATGCTGTTCGAGACCGAGGGCACGAGCGTCGCGTACAGCCAAGTGGTTCGACTCGTGGCGATGGCGGAGAACGAGCACCTCGTTGAAAACGTCCAGGCCGCTGAGTACCCAGCTCACCCGCTGCTGCGACCAAGTGTGTTGATCCACGACAACGTGGGGCAAGCAAGTGCACTGTCGCAGACGAACTACAGCTTGTTCGCTTCGACGCGGCAGGTTCCGCTGGCCCAGTCATGCATACACGCAGACCATTTTGTAAACGTTCCAGCAAGCAGCTTGTTGCTCCAGCGCGACCCAGACGCCTCTGCTGCTCAGCAGCCTGTGATGCCCCGCCCAAGTGTCAGCTCGCAGGCACTGCACGACATGTTCAACCTTGAAAGACTGTCCCAGTCTCGCGCGCGCTCCAACACCAGACAACTGTAACCCCCTCGTCGAGCGACTGCAGCTCACCGCAACATATTCCCTAACTGCTTCAATACGTTCGAGCTTGAAATTGCACGCTTAGCGTCCGCACTCCACTACACAACGCCACAGTGCTGGTTGACCACATTTGACATCTACATTTACTTGCTTGTGGGCGAAGGCGCCGCGCCTGGCTTCTGTTTGAATTCCGCCCACAGCGCAGGTGGGAATTGCTCCAGCACACGCTCGCGCATATGAGCTTGAGTCTCGGCGTGGATTCCACGGAAGTCCTCCTGTCCGTGGTCGGCCTGGGTCAGTACGCGAGGCGCAGTGGCAGTATCGTCATGGCCAGTCTTGTCACTGTTGGACGCCACAAAGCGCACTTCGTCGTCGTCCATCTCCTGGTGGATCGCCACCTCCACTTCAGTCTGCAGCTCCGTGAAAATCTACGTGAAGCACAAGCGATCTTGTTAATAAAGCTCATTAATCGACGGGTTATGAGTCGAGTCGTACCTCCCAGTTCGGGAAACTCTTGACAACCTGCAATGCCAAAATATACATCAACAAATATTCGTCAGCTCGCTGCTACCCAGACGAAATACCAATCAACCAAGGCGTCCTTACACTGAAGTATGTGTATGGCTGTGGGTTCTGGTACATGCGCGTGTTCGGCAAGTTGAAGCTGAAGGGCTTGTCCGAAGCGTAGAAGACAATGTTGGCGGCATCGGGCTCGTCCGGCGTCTCCATTTCACGGAAGCACTTTACGTACTTGAACACGCTCTGCAACGTGCGGTAGATGGACTTCGGCGCTGCGGCACGCGGGCCATGCATGTAGCCAACGAAGTTCATGACGAGTACGCCACTCTGCGTCAGCCAATTCTCACGGATGTGCATCATTTCCTCTCGAACGAAGAAGGCGAAGGGGTTCCAACCCGTGTAGACGTCTACAATGAACAGGTCGTAGGGGTTTTTCCTCGCCTCGTCCTCCGTCTGAACCCCCAAGTCCTGCGGCTTACTAGCCAGGAACTTGAGTCCATCCATGATGAATGTCCGCCCATTGGGACATCTCTGCACTTCCTCGTCCTCATCTTCTTCTTCATCCTCATCACGTCTCGGACACCATTCATACTGGAAGTAGTCTGCCGCCTGGGTGACGACGGCCTCACTGATCTCGACCACATCTAAGCAGCAAATTTATCCAGAAAAAAACAGAATTAGTCCGAAAGCATAATTATGCCAAAAGCAGAATTCGCTTGAAGCAGTATCACACCTGTGGGGATATCCATTTCTCGCAGGAAGCTCGGGACGGTGCCGATGCCCAGTCCGATCTGCAGCGCCCGCGTGGGTTTATTCTGCAAATAGGCGGCGCACTGCATAATTGTGAAGCCCGGAAACGCCGTCTGTTTGCGCAGGTACGGGTCGTCGAACTCGGCCCCGATGATGGTTTCGTCGTAGAGCAGGTGGAGGACCCCGTTGCGCCGCACCACCGCCACGACGGAGTCGTCCACGTCGATGCGGCTCACGACCGTGTACGCGTCGTCGGTGGCGGGTTCCAAGCGACTGCCCGCGGGCTGCGCAGCCGCGCACGACAGCAGCAGAGTTAGCAGAAGTATCACCTGCAGCATTTGAGGGGGGGGGGGGGTCAGTCAAGTCAAATTATGCTTTCGGGCTGAATTGTGGCAGAAACTTGTGTGCCACACGTAAATCGACCACCAAAAAGTTGCCGTCAATCTGCGTTTCGCAACCGAATTTAATGAACCGCTGGAACTTACGGAGGACGGCGCCGTCCCGCAGAATCATGTGCTGGAGGAGCCTCAGATGGCTGGATGGCTCACGATCTCGGATGGCGAACGCGAAATTAAACGCCCCGAACGGCTGCTGCGCGAGAACCAACACGTAAGGGGTCCTGCAGGCGCGGACTCCGATGTCGTGAGTTCGCGCGTTCGCTATTGTAAGACGACAAGCGGTAAATTGTTGATACCTGTACGCTGGTACTTCCTCAGTCTTAGGTGTTGCGTACACGCAATGTAGGTAGGTTGTTTGTTGCCGTCAGTTTCGGAAGTGATGGCAATGAAAGCCTGCTTCCTTCACATCCCTCGGCTTATCATATTGCTGCCAGCAAGCGCTGGCTTCTTTCCTATGAATGGCCCCAAGTCGCCCTTTGTATTATCCAATCAGTATCTAGATAACAGATCCTTTGGCTCTTAACTTATCTTCACTATGGTATACAACGGAGAAGCTTATATAGCGCAACACTCCCACAAAAGATGCCAGCGCGCCTCTCGAAAGATCGCTCTCGACCATTCGACTTCAACGCCGTTCTCAGATTATTTCGTGTCGCATACCCAAAATTAAATTATCAGGTTGCCCAAGATACTTTTATCATTAGCAGTGCAGATACCCAATATAAATCAGATCTGCCCAAATTAAGTTTCATACTTTATCTTATATATTGGAGAGAGCACCTTTCCCATAAAGCCCCCTCCGCCTTTTGCTTTTGCTTCTCACTCTCTCTTCTGTCTCCGTGGTGCACAAGTGCTGGTCCGACGAAAACTCCGAAAGGGGGGGGGGGTGCCGTAAGCCGTTCACATTCTCCTGGCTACAGTTGTGTGACCTAGGCCACAGAGCCCTGCGGGTTAACATGCAGCCAACAGCCCAACTGGGGACCCTGTGGACGGAAAGTCTCATTCTTTTGAGCTACTCGCGGTCATCCAGTCTATGATCATTGTACTTTTCGACCGGCGACAGATGAGAGAGTCGGAATGTCAAAATTAACTTAAAGTTGAGTCAAATGTACTCAAGAGTGCGGGGCTTGCAGCCCAGACCGGCAAGAAGCCCACAATTAGGGTTAGGTTGCACCTAAAAGTGAGGTTTTAGCCCTTAAACTGACCTTTAATCTTAACTTTGCAGTAAATCTTTGCCATTGTTGTTAACTTTAATCATCTCTTTGTACTTTTACTGTTCTTATGTTGAAAAACTTCCTGAAAAGTGGTTCTTTATTTGTGGCTTATCATAAATTGCCTTTGGCACAAAGTTCATTCTTATTTGTGTCTGAAAACAATTATTTGTGGTGAAAAGTAATTTTATTTCTCGCAGCGTAGTTTATCGAAAGTTTACGCCTCAAAATTCTTTACACCCACCATCTTGCGAAGTTTTTCAAATTGACCTTGAGTCAGTGGCTTTGTGAGTGCATCTGCTATCATATCGTTGGTATTACAGTAAGTAATACTAATACTTTTCTCTTCATGCTTATCGCGGGCGTACAGATGCCTGATGTCAATGTGTTTTGTTGACGAATGACTGCATGGGTCCTTTATGATACTAATTGCGGCTGTGTTATCGCACCAACACTGTGTCGGTAGCGCTTGGCCGTAACCCAACTCATTCAGTAGTAGTCGTAACCACATTGCCTCTCTTACCCCTTCACTTGCGGCTACTAATTCCGATTCCGCTGTGTTGAGACTAATACACTCTTGTTTAACACTCTTCCAAGTAATACATGCACCAGCGAGTATTGATACATATCCTGTAATTGATTTCCTTTGTTCATTTGCATTCGCGAAGCTCGCGTCTGTGTATAGCTCTACCTTAATAGTACTATTTCCATTGTACTCTAAGCCATACTTCGACGTTCCTTTCAAGTACTTTAGTACTCGCTGAGCCGCTCTCCAATGAGTCTTATTATAGCAAGATAAGTACTTGCTCAACTCTCTTACAGCGTTTGCTATATCAGGTCTAGTGCCTCTTACTAAGTACATTAAGGAACCAACCAATCCTCGGTAATCAAACGGCTGAGCCGCGATCTGATCGGGCGATAGATTGGTCTCCTTTGTAAGAACCACGCTCTTAGCTTGTGGTGTAGGCTCTGTAGTACAGTCCCTCATCTGAAACTTCTCCAAAAGATCCTGAATATACTTTTGTTGTGATAGACGCAGTGTTTTTCCGTCTAAATCTCTTTGAATTTCCATTTTCAGCAAATAATGCAATTCGCCTAAGTCTTTCATAGTGAACTTTGCTGACAATTTTGCTTTAAGATCGTTGATCGAGCTCAAGTGTGAGCCAGCGATCGTAAGATCGTCCACATACACGCACACAATCAGCGTGTGTGTGACTCCTTCAACCTCCCACCTTTTCAGATACAAGCAATGTTCTTTCTTGCATCTTGAAAAGCCTAAATCTTTTAGAAAGGCATTAATTACTTCGTACCAGATTCGGGGGGTCTGTTTTAGGCCGTACAGACTTTTCTGAAGCTTACAGACAAGCCTAGATCCATCATGGAATCCCATTGGCTGTCTCATGTAGATACTTTCACTTAGTATGCCATTTAGGAAGGCAGTCGAAACATCCATTTGGTGTAGGTGCAGATCTAGGACTGTAGATAATGCGAGCAAAAGCCGCAGGGACTCATATCGAGCTACAGGGGCAAAGACTTCCTGGTAGTCAATGCCGTAGAGCTGGGTGTTCCCTTGGACTACCAGCCGTGCCTTAAATCTGTCAACTGTACCATCTGAATGGTACTTGACGTCGAACACCCAGTGACAACCGAGTGCTCGTCGCCCTTCCGGCAAAGGCACTAACTTCCATGTGCCGTTCTTTAGTAGGGCCTCAAATTCTGCCTTTATTGCACACTCCCACTGCTTAGCATATTCACTAGCCCTCGCCTCCTTAATAGATCGAGGAATGGGAATGCGTTTCTTACCAGTGGTAACATTATTTAGCTGTGTAACGTAATCTGTCAGCCTGACATTACGCTTTCTCTTCCGTTTAGACCTCCGTTTATCACCACCGACCCCATTTTCTACTCCCACTATTCGGGTTGTCGGTGGTCGCATCACAGACGCAGAAGCTGCTGCTTCAACTTCGGTGGTCGCTGCAACTTCAGTGGTCGCTTCAACTTCACTGTCCATTCTAGAACGCTTTCCTAAATTCTGTATGACCTTTTCTTCTTCCTGATCAACACTACTGTCTTCAGTAGGGAAGGATCTTTGTATCATCGCCTCTGTACTTATTGAGCTAAATTTTACGTCGCGACAGATTAGATACTTATTAGCCTTGACGTCTAGCAGTCGATACCCTTTATATTTGGGTGTCAGACCCAGAAACTTACACTCGATGGCTCGATCACCGAGTTTTGGATCTGTACGTTTGGATTTTGGAACATGTGCAAAGCATGTTGTACCCCAAATTCTGAGTGCAAAGCCATGCGGCTTCTTACGGTGCAGTAACTCATATGGGGTCTTCATCCCCAGCCTGGCCATTGGTAGGCGGTTTGTGGTGTCTACAATATAGTTTAGTGCTTCTGGCCACCATTTAGCCGGCATATTGGCCCCTCTTAGCGCACAGCGAACTCCAGCCATCATCGTCTGATGTGCTCGCTCTGCACTTCCATTTTCTTCTTGGGACTCTACATTTGAACTTTGAAAGTCTAACCCAAGTTTTAGACAAAGTTTCGATACCTCTGTATTGAGAAATTCAGGTCCTCCGTCTGTTCTAATTCGCTTAACTTTAAAAGGAAATTGTACTGACAAACTCTTCAACAAGTCCCGAATTTTACCGGGAACTTTCTTTAAGGATTTTACCACGAAGTACCATTTATAAGCGGTGGCATCATCCACAACGGACAAGGCATAGTGATAGCCAAAAGAGCCATATAAGCCATTCACCCGTAGTTTTCCAGTTGAGTCCATATGGAGTGTATGGAGTGGCTCAGTGGCCTTGGCTCCCACCATGTTCCTATAGGACATTCTTCTGTCTTTCATTTGGGCGCATGTCTTACAAAAGAAATGAACCTTCTTCAGTTCAGCGTAAGCTATTTTTGGCAGCCCTGCAATTTTCTCATTACTTAGCGTTCGAATTAATCGCTCTTTCCCAACATGTCCGAGTCTCAAGTGCCATTCTTTAAGGATATTGCCATATTTGTGGCTTTGGACACTAAAGACGCTCGTCCGCACGGGTTTAACATTCGGTAAGTAATACACTTCACCTATAGCCACTGCTGCAAACAGTAGCTTAAAGTTCTTTCCTACGAAAAAGAGGAAATCTCCAGATTTTGACTGGATGTGCCGGTAACCTTGCTTAGCCAAATAGTATGCGCTTAGTAAATTACTGTCACATTTCCGGTCATATGAAATTTCCGTTAACTTTAACGCACTCAAATATCCTTCAGGATTCAAAACATTCAGCTTTATTGATCCCTTAAGTGCACTATGTGAAACGGTGCCATTACCGTAAGTGAAGACGTGACTTTGGTCGGGCTGCAGACTTCCCGTGAACCAGCTTCGGTCGGAAGTTATTCCTCGGCCTGCACCAGTGTCAACGACCCACATATCATCCGTCAATTTTAGGTTCCGCAAATAACTTAAATATGGCGAATGAAATTTACGTACCATGGCCTCGAATTCGTCCATGTCCTTCGGTGGCGGCGTCTCAGCCGACTTGCCTTCGTCCTGCCTTTCGGGGTCCAGGCTGTTGATGTCGTCCATCAATTGGTCCTCCTGGCTCTTCTCAAGCGTCGTCTTGGCGTCCTTGCCGAGCTTCTTTTGTCCTTCAGCCACCACTGCCTTGAGAGTGTTGATCGCTGCCTTCTTCGCCTTCTTAGCGCCCGGGGCCGTCTTTATGTCCGTCCGGAAAAGAGGTCCCCCTTGGCGGTTCGGGTCCCGGTCGGCCGCTTTCGTGGGGCAGTCCGACTTGAAGTGTCCCGCTTCGAAGCAATAGAAGCAACTTCTGTCGCCCTCGGTACTGGCGGGCTTCCTTTTCTGTCCAACCACCTTGGCTCGGACGTTGTTGATGTGGGTCACCTGAGTCTTGTCCATAAGGCCCACGTCCTTCTTTGACTTGTCGCCGAAGATGCGGCGCAACGCCCCTTCCACCTTGTCCACCGTGAAGTCCTCCTTGGTCATCGAGATGGAGGACGCCCAGTACTCACTTGGCAGTTGCGACAGGACTTCGACGCAAAGCCAGGACTCGGACACCATGTCTTGGTTAAATAGCTTCCGAGTCTTCCTGTTGATCTCATTCCTTGCCTTCTTAAGTTGCGCGAACAGGGTTCTTAAGTCGCGCCAGGGGCTGCGTGTCAACTTAGTCAGAGACCTTGTCAACTCAATCAGACCAGCCGCGTCACCTTGGCCGAAATCTTTTTCGAGGAGCCGGATCACCTCACATGGGTCCATGGAGGACACCACGTCCGGCAGCGTCGACAGAAAGAAATTCGGCAGAACCTGATTGAGCAGGTTCTGCTGGTCACCCCTTCCTCTCTTCCAGTGCGCCACGTCCCACCTCATCTCGAGCGCCTTTTGCTCGGAGGTTTCGGTGGTCGGCGCTGCTGGCTTCTCCGGATTGCTCCGCAGGAAGTCGGCCATGAGCACCTTCGCTTCAGGCTGCCTCTTCTCAAGCAGCTTCGTCTGGTACTCATGGTCCAACGAGTTGACGTGTGTCAGGAGTTTGTCCTTCCACATGGTGTACGACTTGCCGTTGAACTTCTCCAGGCCGCCGCCAATCTTCGTGTCGGTAGCCGTCATCGTACTTGAAATGTTGCGTACACGCAATGTAGGTAGGTTGTTTGTTGCCGTCAGTTTCGGAAGTGATGGCAATGAAAGCCTGCTTCCTTCACATCCCTCGGCTTATCATATTGCTGCCAGCAAGCGCTGGCTTCTTTCCTATGAATGGCCCTAAGTCGCCCTTTGTATTATCCAATCAGTATCTAGATAACAGATCCTTTGGCTCTTAACTTATCTTCACTATGGTATACAACGGAGAAGCTTATATGGCGCAACATTAGGACCATGCGCATCTGTAACGCTGCAATAGTCTGGCTCGTGTTTCGATACCACGTAAGCCACGCCGACAGTCCTGAGAGCTGAGATGGTGAGCCATCAGAGACCCATTTCATGCACTTGTCATCACTGGCATTTTACAATTGTCGGGTCCAATGGCAGGCGGATCACTCTTCCAGGTCGGTGAGGATGTCGAGTTCTGGAGAGTACTCGTTCAGCTGAGCATCCTGGCCTTCTGCCTCGTGCTCTTCGAAGCAGCTCTGCACCGCCTGGAGCACAAGTTCCCTCCGTCCGAGAAGTACCAGCACATGCTCAAGAAAGCCTATCGAGAGCTCATGGTGCTGGGTCTCATCAGTCTCGGACTCAAGATCATCAAGGAGATCCCGGACATCGACAGCTACAGCAAGACGATGCTGGCGTTCCAAGTAGCCGACCTGACCATCTTCCTACTGGCGCTGGCGCTGATCTTGCAGTCCACGGGCGTCTTCCTGCTGCTCCGCAACCAGAACGACCGTGCTGAGCGTGCCGAGTTGATCACGACCCAAGACCTGGTGAACTCTATGAACGGAACGAAAGCCGCGAATGAGTCGGTGCCCTCGTTCGCGCACACATTGTTCGGCTGCGGCCGAGCAGCCAAGAAGCGGTCGAACGACAGGGAACTCATCGAGCTCCGTCTCATCCGTCGGCTGTTCCTCCACCGCTTCGGACTGCCGCAGCTCTTCCCGTTCTCCAAGTACCTCAGACGCGCGCAGGCCAACCAGATCGCGCACATGATCGAGGTCGAGCCGGCGATGTGGGTAGTGCTGCTTATTGTTGCCTGGGCGATCTGTGGAGTGCTCGAGGTGCTCAAGCATCTTGACACCGAGATGTCCGAGAGCCACGAGCTCGTGGAGGCTTTCATGATGTTTGCGTGGGTGCTGCTGTTGCTCCACATCTCGGTATTCTTGTATTTCCGCTCGTGTGTGCACCACTTGCTCCACTCGGCCGCGTTCAGCAACGACAAGGCCACGCTCGTTGCCAACTTGACTGCCATCGCCGAAGAGGAGGCGAACGCGTGGCAGAACGAGGAGGCCGACAGAGCGCTGGAGGTCATGAGCTGCATCCAGGAACACCACGAGGAGCTCGAGTTCCAGCGTCGCCGCAACAAGAACATCGAGGCGCAGCAGCCCAAGAAGAAGAAGAAGAAATCCCAAGGCAGCGACGAAACCCGAAAGCGACAAGAGAGCTTGAGCGGCGTCATGCCGGGGTCTCCGAACATCGACATCCGCTTCTTCTCGCACAAGGGCTGGCACATCGGCGTGATGCTGCTGCTGATCACCAACGGGTTCCTCATCACGCTGTTCGTATAGTGCGCGTTCTACGACATGGACGACATCTACGAGGACTTTGGCACGCTACCGACGATCATGGTGCCGCTGCCGCTGGTGATCAACGCGTTGTTCCTGCAGCGGCACATCTTCTACGACTTCGTGATCGTGAGCAACACGCTACGCATCGACTCGCACACGCTGAGCGACGTGGTGGAGAACTTCAGCGACGTGGTGCGTCTGCGGTCCGAGTTCGCGACCTCACTGCACCAGCATCTAACACAACAGGAGCTCACCATTGGCGACCTCCAGGAAGAATTGACGGCGCGAGACACTACCGGCTCGGGGTTCATCGAGGTGGACGACCTCCGCGACGTACTTGCCAAGTTCGGTTTCCGTCTCACGCGGTTCCGGTTCAACAGCGTGGTGAAGCTCCTGTTCGAGCTCGAGGGCACGACAGTCGCGTACGCGCACGTGGTTCATCTGGTACGCATGGCTCAGACTGAAAACCTGCTCGAGACGGGCTCAGCTCAGCAACAACAGCCGTATCCGTTGCTGCGGCCGAGTGTCATGGTCTACGACAACGTCCTCGGTCAGTCGAGTATCATGCTGGACTGGTCCAGTCCGGCCAGCTTCGTGAACGTTTCGCTGGAGAACACGTCCTTGCCCAAGCTCTCTCTCCCTGAGTCGAGTGCGCCAACGCACCAGTCGAACCTCCCGCGCCGGAGTGTCAGTTCTCAAGCGCTTCACAACGTCTTCTACCTGCCTCCGGTGGGTGGGCCACCAACCTCATTCGACTCGGATCTACCTACGACGCCCAAGAAAAGCTCGAGCAATCGCAGCTCAGCCAGGACGTTGGAGCTGTCGGAGGACGACGGCGTCCCCCTGAACCACGGCTTTGACTGCCTGGATACTTCAAGGACTCGCGATCTCTGACGACCCGATCCAAACACGAGATTCATTTACGTTGAACGGCTGCTCCGCAAGAACAACAAATAGGATACCCGAACTGAAATGAAATGAGGTACACTGTAATGTAATGTAAACCAATTGTGAACTATCCCAATGCTTGTACTTCGATGAACTACATGTACACCTTTTCAACTTCAAAGCTGCAAATTGTAAGTTCAATTCTGCAAAAGGTAAGTTCAAAACTGCACGAGCAGAGACCAGGCTAGCTTCGTACTTTTATACACAGCTCATTGGTTGGCGCGCAGCACAGCTAGCCAATAGGCAAGTTGTACTCTATAATCAAATACGATGATACATATTATACAGGTTGTAATATACATTTATAGAGTATTGTTGTTTTGATTTTACCTTTTGCTGTTTTGAACTTACAATTTGCAGTTTTGAAGTTGAAAAGGTGTAGAGGCTGCTACATGTAATACTACGTAAGCACATGTAGAACTTTTGCTTCCTTAGCCTTACCAACTTACACTTACGTCGAAACAGTACGCATATTCGCTGAGCTACGACCGCTCAAGCTTTCAGATTTTGGATAGTATGGATAAAGTCACCTAGAGTCGCATGACGTTGGGGCGCACATGCGAGTCGGACAGTCGCTGCAGGTTGAACATGTCGTGCAGGGCCTGCGAGCTGACGCTGCTTTGCCGGTCTCGTGTGTTTGCGCCGCGATACGAGATCTGCGGCAGCGCCATGCTCCTGATAGAGACACTGACGAAGTCCGTCGGGGCGGGCTCGTTCATGTTGGGCTCGCCCATGACCGGCAGCATTCGCGTCGAGTTGAAGATGTTGTAGTTGGACTGCGACCGCATGCTGGACTGGCCCAAGTCGTCGTACATCATGACACTCGGCCGCAGCAGCGGATGCGTCTGCGTCTGCTGCTGCTGCGGGCGAATCATGGTCGCCTCGAACAGGTTGTCGTTCTGAGCCATGAGCACCAGACGAACCACGTGCGCGTACGCGACTGTCGTGCCCTCGAGCTCGAACAGGAGCTTCACCACGCTGTTGAACCGGAACCGCGTGAGACGGAACCCGAACTTGCACAGCACGTCACGCAGGTCGTCTACCTCAATGAAGCCGGAGCCGGTTGAGTCGCGCGCCTTGAGTTCTGCCTGCAGATCCGTGATGGCCAGCTCCTGTTGTGTTAGATGCTGGTGCAGTGAGGTCGCGAACTCGGACCGCAGACGCACCACCTCGCTGAAGTTCTCCACCACGTCGCTCAGCGTGTGCGAGTCGATGCGTAGCGTGTTGCACACGATCACGAAGTCGTAGAAGATGTGCCGCTGCAGGAACAACGCGTTGATCACCAGCGGCAGCGGCACCATGATCGTCGGTAGCGTGCCAAAGTCCTCGTAGATGTCGTCCATGTCGTAGAACGCGCACTATACGAACAGCGTGATGAGGAACCCGTTGGTGATCAGCAGCAGCATCACGCCGTTGTGCCAGCCCTTGTGCGAGAAGAAGCGGATGTCGATGTTCGGAGACCCCGGCATGACGCCGCTCAAGCTCTCTTGTCGCTTTCGGGTTTCGTCGCTGCCTTGGGATTTCTTCTTCTTCTTCTTGGGCTGCTGCGCCTCGATGTTCTTGTTGCGGCGACGCTGGAACTCGAGCTCCTCGTGGTGTTCCTGGATGCAGCTCATGACCTCCAGCGCTCTGTCGGCCTCCTCGTTCTGCCACGCGTTCGCCTCCTCTTCGGCGATGGCAGTCAAGTTGGCAACGAGCGTGGCCTTGTCGTTGCTGAACGCGGCCGAGTGGAGCAAGTGGTGCACACACGAGCGGAAATACAAGAATACCGAGATGTGGAGCAACAGCAGCACCCACGCAAACATCATGAAAGCCTCCACGAGCTCGTGGCTCTCGGACATCTCGGTGTCAAGATGCTTGAGCACCTCGAGCACTCCACAGATCGCCCAGGCAACAATAAGCAGCACTACCCACATCGCCGGCTCGACCTCGATCATGTGCGCGATCTGGTTGGCCTGCGCGCGTCTGAGGTACTTGGAGAACGGGAAGAGCTGCGGCAGTCCGAAGCGGTGGAGGAACAGCCGACGGATGAGACGGAGCTCGATGAGTTCCCTGTCGTTCGACCGCTTCTTGGCTGCTCGGCCGCAGCCGAACAATGTGTGCGCGAACGAGGGCACCGACTCATTCGCGGCTTTCGTTCCGTTCATAGAGTTCACCAGGTCTTGGGTCGTGATCAACTCGGCACGCTCAGCACGGTCGTTCTGGTTGCGGAGCAGCAGGAAGACGCCCGTGGACTGCAAGATCAGCGCCAGCGCCAGTAGGAAGATGGTCAGGTCGGCTACTTGGAACGCCAGCATCGTCTTGCTGTAGCTGTCGATGTCCGGGATCTCCTTGATGATCTTGAGTCCGAGACTGATGAGACCCAGCACCATGAGCTCTCGATAGCCTTCTTGAGCATGTGCTGGTACTTCTCGGACGGAGGGAACTTGTGCTCCAGGCGGTGCAGAGCTGCTTCGAAGAGCACGAGGCAGAAGGCCAGGATGCTCAGCTGAACGAGTACTCTCCAGAACTCGACATCCTCGCCGACCTGGAAGAGTGATCCGCCTGCCATTGTGACAATTGTGGAATGAGGAGGACTTCCAGGTTTACCGTACGCTCACCATCTTCGCGCTCTCGGGGGGCTCACATTCGCCATACGTGACGCCGAACTACCGTACAGATTCGCCGCCGAGCTCCTTTACTCCTGGAAGGCGAAACGTTACAGACAACTAACCCTGGCGGACGCCCAAAATCATGTGCTGTGCAGGCTGCCCGCACGCCTCCGCAAGATCTCCACATTTTGCTTTGAGCTCGTAAAGCCGTGTTCGTTTTGCTGTTTGGTCGTCACTTGAGCCGGGCAAGCACGTGTCGTTTCAAGGCGTTTAACGCTGTGTGTTTTTCTGTTGTAGTATTATTTCATGACGTCGCAGGGGATAGACACAGGAACTTCAATCTTTTATACATATGTACAGTATGTGAGGATGCTGCTGCAAAAGGAGGAACGACACCTCGCGAGAGGATGTTTTTTCGCGCTTTGCCAACGAATGGATACGCGGTTTGTAGCCACCAGATACATATTCCGTATCAACGTGCAAAGCAGTTGGAGTCTCGAAAGATTACGGTAATGCAGGAGGTTAGTCAAGACAACGTCCTTGTGCGATCTCGAAACTGTAACCGTAATATATATAATACATTGTGCGATATTTTTCATTCGAGGTCTCCACAAATTGTCTAAAGTCTCAGATAGATAAGCGCATGTTCCTCTACAGTAGTCGTCGGCTGCCGTCGAGATGGAAATCCCGGCGACATTTGCACGAAAGAAAGAACTGTCCGTCAATACCTGCCATACGATCTGGCTAAACAGTCCTTCAACTTGCCTCCCTGCAAGGTGGAATGGCTGTGCTCAGTTTACATAGGCGCGCACGCGTCTTCAACGAGGACCACCGCAAACGAGCATTCATCGCAGATAGGTAAAGTATGCTCGAATCTTTCAGCGGTGCCTGCCTCTACGTGCACTTCAACATGTATTGTGTTACACAAGTTGTGTAGACCGGATAAATGATAACAATGAATGGGGCCGTGGTACACGTGGCCTCTGCATGATCGGCAAGACAATCTACCTATTACTACGTAGAACGTGTCAAGAGACTGTTGTCCCCCAGAGGACGCTCAGAACGTAGGAGAGTTACCTTATAAAACACTTGTGTGTATAGTGTAGGTTGGTATGTTCGCTAGCTAACTACCAGCGAGCCTGCTTCTTCCAGGCAACGGCGCTAGGGCTATCAGGTTCTTCATCGTACGTCGCCTCTTCCTCCTCCTCCTCTTCCTCCACTTCAACCGCGCCGACAGCTTGATGCATACGACCCGCTACAATGTTCTGTACGAGCTGCAGTTCCGCTGCTGGCAGCTCGAGGTACGCGCTCAGTTCGTCCGCTTCTCGCTGCAGTCGGCGAGCCTTCTCGACATTCCACTCCTCCACCTCGAGCGTCTTCGCCGCGCGCATCCACTGCGCCGCCTTGTTCACTCGCTCGGCGATCGTCAACTGCATCATCCGATACTCCTCGCGAGGGAACACAAAGCCCGGTTCTTGGCTCTTCACGTCCTGCAGCAGCGCTGCCAAGTGCGCGTACCGTGGCGCGTGGTTATTCGGACCGAGTACGAGCTGGCAAGCACGCAGACACCAGTGCACTGCGCCTAGTTGCAGTTGCGCGGTCTCCAGCCCAACCTCCAGGCTTGTCATGCGCTCCATCAGCTGCACAACAGCGGCTTCTTGCGTCCTGACGTAGTCCGGCGTAGAGTAAGCAGCGGGTGAGAATGGGCGCAATGCAAAGTCTCGGACGAAGTTGTTGACATGGTTCTCCACGCCCTTCACTGCGTGGACGTACGCCATGAGTTCATGAGCGCCAGGAGGACATGCCACTAGCTGCGCCTGCATCTGAGCCAGGAAGTTCTCCACTCTCGCCAACGCGGGTCGTCGCCCCAAACACTCGCGACGCAGCAGCTTCTTGTCCAGGTAGTATAGGTTCTGTCGACGCGAGCAGCGCGGACAGCGGAACGCTTCGATACCATCCAGATCCCGAGGCGAGAGATCCACGCAGGTGGAGTGATACCATTCATCGCAGAAGTCGCAGCAGATCATGGGCGCGTGCTCGGGCCCACGACACACGCAGAAGATCGGCGCGTTATCGTGACCCGCACGCTTCCGTTGAGGCGGCCGGCATGACGCACAGAAGAACGCCTCCTTGGCACGCTGTGGCAATAGTTCAGGGACGCACTGTGGGTGGAAGTAGCAGTGGCAACGCTGACAAGTCACGAGCTGAGCTCGTTCACTGAGCACCTGCTGACACACGCAGTGCAGCCGTGAGTGCGCTTGCAACGTCTGATCGACAGAGCGCGAGAGTTGCTGTTGCACCTTATCCAGCGCAGTCTGCAGGAACTGGCCGAGCGGGAGATGGCTGTTTGACGGCCGCAGGAACAGCGCGTGGACAGCGTCGAACCACCGACGACAGTCCTGCAGGCGCGAGTGCACTTGTCGTCGAAGCAGCGACGTGCTAGGCACGAAGTGACTGTCCGCTTGAGCGTAGAACGTCTCGACCTGGTCCACGGACGGCCGCTCCATCATCGACTTGAAATTCGGCGCGGCCGCAGACCCGGAGACAACGCTCAGGATCTGGTGCGCGCGCTGTTCCCATAGT
The DNA here is from genome assembly GCA_016169955.1 of Phytophthora vignae f. sp. vignae. Lineage (NCBI taxonomy): Eukaryota > Oomycota > Peronosporomycetes > Peronosporales > Peronosporaceae > Phytophthora > Phytophthora vignae. The sequence continues at coordinate 1,038,313 of JABJUM010000020.1, forward strand.
CGGCACTTCTCGAGTCGCTCCTCAAGCTCTTGGACTCTTGCAGGAGGAATGGGGAGCGACTTCGCACGTCGCAGCAACGCCTCCAGCTCCTCAGTGCTCTTTGAGCGGTCTCTTAACGCTCCATCCACTTCCATAGCCTCCGTTCGCGTGATGGTTAGCAGCTTACACAGCGCCTCCGTGTTCGCGATAGTGTTCGGATCAACCAGGTGCAAGTCGTGCACTTCGCCCAACACGCGGTCCACTTGCTCTTGCGTCGGCGCGCTCATAGCGGTGCGTCCTTGAGCTCTCTCCACTATGGAAGCGGCCAATACGTTCACCTTGCACAGCACTTCAAGATACCGCTGGGCACCCGCGAGCTGGCTGAGCAAACTCCCGCCTGAGCTGCTCTCTTTCATCGCGCGCAGTCGAGCACTCAGCTCCGAGATTGACGTCGTGAGCATGCCGTAGCGCACGTTGTCGTGCAGCAGCACGTTCGGCGCGCTCATGGAGCGGACAACGGACAAAGCGTCGGAGGATGACGTCCGCAGATGGACTTTGCTCGCGGCCTCATTGCGCTGCACATCGATCGTCGACCTCAGCATATCCACAGCGGCGGCGTGAGCTGCGTGCCACTCGCGGACAACTTCACGGATCTGAGCGAGTCTAGAGGGTTCAACGACCATCTTCTCAGAGCTCTGCAGCAGTGACTCGAACTGGGTCACGTTCAAGTACACACTCCCGTCCTCCTGGCCAAGGAAGCCAAACAGGCGTTGTGCGTGCGAGTCCCAGCGCTCGGTGTCCGCTATCGCTAGTGCCAGCGCGTCCAAACGCCCACGATCGGCGCCACCGCAGGATTTCCCACGCGACAGCAGGCGCTTCAAGTCGTCAACTGTCGGCTTCGTGACGTGAACCTGGTTGATTGGCCGAAGCGCGGCGTCGCAGTCCCTGCTCCACGCTTGAGCTCCTTCCAGTCGCCCGCGCAGACTGTTGATCATTTCCTCAAGACGCGAAGCCTCGTAGCGGTACAAGTACACGAAGTTCTCCGGGTCTCCGCACTTGCACATGGTCGGGTAGTGCTCCAGACAGCCGACGGTGGGGCCACCGTTGCTGCTTTGAGGTGGGCGGCATCTAGTGCACACGACAGCCTGCAGATAGCAGTACTGCTTGCACGTCACGCAGCGGAGACCCTCGTTCTTGCCCGACCGACCAGCCCACAACACCATCCTAGTGGGCCGCATGGTTGCGTCTGCCGTCTCCATCTTCATCCTCATCTTGCTGCCTCTGCTGCCTCGTGTCGGATTGGCAGCTCCCATCTTTGACGGCCTCGTGCAAGCTCGAGCAACCATGCTGCGTCTCATCGACGTTGTCGAAGAGGCCTCCGGATCAGCAGCGCCAGCGGGAACCACACGGTACTGGTGCTTCTCGAACTCGGCCATGAGCTCGCGCTTGACGACGCGCGTCTCGCTGTTGCTATCGTTCACGCGTCGCTCGAACTCGCGATAATCCTGCAGCAATTGTTCAACCGCTGGGAGTAAGGAGGACTCGGTATGCTCAAAGTCAAAGCTGCTACCGTCCACGAGAGTTTCAGCCAGAGTGCACACGAGTGCTTCGTGGCAGAACACAGGCAGCTTGCGGAACTCGCGATACTTCCGCAGGGACTTGGCACCCCACGGCAACCAGTCCACAGTGGCGAAGTTGACGGCTTCGGCGCAGTTGAAGCCATTGTTGAAGCCGGCGTGGTAAGCGGACGGGAACGTTACGATGAACTCGTTCGGTCGGTGCGTGGCTCGGTACACAGGCACGCCGTGCTCTCGCAGTGTCTTGGGCGAGAACATCGTGACCAACTGCATGTGCAAGTCAGGCTGACTGCCGAACAGCTCGGGCGTCAGCTCCTTCATGGTGCGCTCAAAGTGTTCCGCGCTGGCACACGGAATGCCGTACCACGTCTTGGGCGCTCCACAGTGCAAGTAGCTCGTGCTGTAGAAGTTGTGGTCCTCCACATGCCAGCAGAACGTGGAGAAGCACATTCCCGCGTACAGCCACGGCACCATGACACCCTTGATATCTTCATCCAGGTGCTGAAGCACCGAGCCAGGTAGCTTGGGCATGTTGTTCAGGTTCCAGTCGTCCTGCGCGTAGCGTTGCACCAGCTCCTCTAACGAGTTGGCCGCATCAGCATTAGAGTTCTCTCCCCCAGCAGCTGATGACAAGCCATCACGGAGTCCGTGCGAGAAGAACTTGCTTAGTTGTAACACGTACTCACTCTTGGCCTTGGTAGTCAAGTTTTTCCAGCGTTTTGATACAGTACGCAGGTTCTTCATGTACAGGTCGAGGCGAGGAAAGCCGCTGCCGTTGGCACCAGTGTCCACGTCGCTTCCGTACTGCACTTCTAGGCGCTGTTCATGCATGGGGATACTCAACAACCGCCAGTACTCTTTCTCCAGGTCACGGTCGCTAATCACTTCGTCGGGGTTCGTATCAGACGACAGAGAGAAGTAGTCCCGCTTCCAGGCGTCCGCGCGCTCCTTGTAGTCCACCATGCTGATCTCTGCGCCCATATCGAAGCCGAACTTGGGATTGCCCTTCTTCTTGTCCGGGTCCATAGCGTCGTCCACGCATTCCTGGCAGTACCAGTCTCCCGTGGGCACCTCCTTCAGCGGGTTATCAAGACAAAAGAGGTGCTGGCCGCTGTTGCAGCCGTCGCAGAGCAGCATCCTGTCCCAGCAATCGCCACGCAGACAAACCTGGCAGATCTCGCTGTTGTACGCGAGCTCAGCCGCGTTGGCGTCCCACCCGTTGGCGATGAGGATCTCCATGGTGGACAACTCGATGTCATCGTTCGAGCCGTCCTCCAAGTAGCGCACAGCGACGTGGGGCTTCTTACCACCGAAAACACGCTTCACCTCGGCTAATACTGCTCCTGCGTCGGGAAAGAATCGGTAAAACTTCTGCCCCGCGAGGATTTCTGGCGCTCCGAGTCGAACGTTGCGTGTCTCCGAGGGTTTGAGCGCCTCGGGCTCTAAGTCACGCGTTCGAACCTTCCGCTTCTGGTCTTTTGGTCGCTTTTCCGTCTTCGTAGGAGCGTCGTTCTCTTCACCGCTAGTGTGCTCTCCCTCTGAGAACAACGTACGCTTGACGCGCAGCCCGCCGTCTTCCTCTGTGTCGTCCTCTTCTCGGGTTGCTAATGAGGCGGCCGATCGCTTCCTGCCGCTGATACTGCGCGGTTTGGACGACGGCGTGGCCTTGGTATCACTCGAGGCGCTGGCGGCCGAAGGCGTGGCCTGTACCTCCTCGACCTTGACCTTGACCTTGGTCTCTGTTGTGTCACTACTACTGCTAATGTTGCCGTTCTCCTGCTTGCCTTGCTGCTGCTTCTCGTAGGGGAGCAGCATAGTCTGGTAGTGTGTCTTATAAGTCTGACACAGCTCCTCGGACGGCTCGCTCGCCGCCTTCGTGCGGCCTACCCGACGCACCACCTGCTCCCACCTGCCACTCGCACAAACAGCCTCAAAGCCGCCCAGAGCCACCACCGTCTTGTACAGCAAGTGCAGATTCACGAGCTGTCCGTCGGCGCGCGGCAGCTCCTTCATGGGCTCTCCACGCTGGTACAGGAAGAGTCTCAGCGCCTCCACGAACTGGCCCTCTGCGCGCGAGTGACCCTCGATGCAGTTGAGCTGCTGCACGCGCGTGCGGAAGCGGAACGTCTTCTCGTTGATGGCGAACGGCGGTCGCCAGCCCTTGGGCGGCACGATCTTGCAGATGCCGGCCTGCATGCCGATGTGTCGAATGCTGCACGCGGACACAGAGAAAACGTTAGCACAGCTACCGAAACGCTCATGTTCTCAGAGGAGCGTGGCTCTTTCCAAGGTGCTTGCTTATGCAGCACTTGAGTGCTCAACGTCTGTAGAGGTAGAATTCTACAGCGCTCTCCCTCGCTCGGCCGCCTTCAGACAGGCCAAGGGTGGACGTCGCGTCGGTTGGCATCAGACAAGGTCTCAACAGTGTTGCTGCAGCTGCAGGCTGTGCCAATAATTTAATTGGTCTTGTGCTGCCTCCACAGCTGCTGGAACTGTTGGGACCACAGCCTTTTGAGCCGGTAGAACGCGTCGAGAGCGTCGAGTTCCGAGGTGGTGGAATAAATTACCGCACCTGGAAATATATTTCAGCGGGTGCTGGAACTCCTCGGCCGTGGGGTAGAACACGGGGCACGGCGGGCAGATGTAGCCATCAGTGTCGGTGGCCTTCGGGTCCCAGTCCATGGCAAGTCTCGAGTATGGAATGGCAAGTGGGTGCTCGAGTCCTTGCGGGCCGTGGGGCTGGCGTGGCTTGTTCCTGGGCGACGGCGAATGCGAGAGTGCAAAAATACTGGGCCAAGACGGCGCAGAAGCTTGAGACTGACCGATTGCACCGGGTTTTGGGCGCAAGGCGCACCTGGATGTGCACAATCGGCCACTTGGTTTTCCCAGGATGGGCACACGAGGGTAGGTTTCGTTAGCAGGAACCATATCGGTTATCAGGTGGCAAAACTGGGTTAGTAGTTACCAAAATGGCCAGAACAAGGTGGATCGAAAGAGATGGGTATTTTTATCGTTCTTCTCGGTCAGATGCTGGGGGCAGCAGAGAACCTCCATGTTTGTCGGCGATCCCGACCTGCTGGTTCTAAGCTTTTATCCGCTTCGAAGGCATACTGGAGGTCAATTGCGATCAATTTGCCAGCGTTTGCACGGTGTTTGGCGGCTCATATTGCCCACCGACTTGCTTGTTCGTGGGACAGTCCATCGGTGTGCCATCCTGGAATGCGGTTTTGGAGGTGGTACGTCAGATTAAAGCGTCGCACATGTCAACTCCTGGTGAAGCCTACAGCGCAAATCTAAGGCTGAAACACTGGCGACATTTAGTTCAGCGTCTTAGCTACGTCATGGTTTGCTTCGGAAGCGCGGCGAGCGCTCGTGGACCGCAGACGCGTCGCGCGGAAGCTATTTGTCCCGGTGCCGCAGACCGGCGGAATTTATACTTGTCATGGCGATGGTCGCGAATCGTTGCGGACGCTTTTATCCAATGAAAGTTCAGTATTCCAACGCGCATAAACATGCGATGATCGGCTCGGGATGTTGCAGGCGAGTTTTTGCCAGCATGGCGGACATCGTCCGACACTCCTCATAATGAGAATATATTAAGACGTTCTCGTAATGAAGAGTATGAATTAGCCTCTAGATGTCCTTCCGCGGCTGCCAGCCAGCGCCTGACATTATTCCGCGTTGCACAAGTTGTTTTTACAATGCTAACCTTGTTGACAGCAAGACGGTTCTCGTCGACGAAGCGCTGCAACCCTATGGCACACAGATGTCAGCGCTCCTTGATGGATTCAAAGCAGATTTAGTTATTAAATACAGTGTGCACAGTACTTGTTGGCAACTTGCAGTCAATATACGCCTCCTGTTCAATGTTCGTGGACATCTCCATTGTTGTATATGTGCGTCTAACTCCGCGCTGCAATCAAGTTAAAATGCATCCGCTGTCAAGTCTGACCGCTTCGTGCACAACACGACGGGCGTCTGACTCACTTCGCTCAACTGGCTCACGTCAGTCGGATCGACTCGACAGCCGACGCAACCGCATCGCACTCTTCGAAGCAGACATGAGCAATACACTGTAGCAGGCTGGTCAGCTCCGAGATATCCGCATACAACCGGGGGGGGGGGGGTTGTGAACGCTAGCACTGCGTCTGAGCGTATCGGCGCAGTTTCTCACACGTACGTTCGGCGCCCACATGTTCAGGTGGCGTAAGTTACACGAATTGTCGACGAGAACCCGAGCTAACTCACACGACACGCCGGTATGCTCGTTCCTACAAAGTCACCCGAAAAAGGTCTGAACTTTGAGGATTTCTAAATATTAGTAAATCGCATTGTACGCACTAGAATTGTGAGGCCTTATCAACCTGGTAAGTTGGCCAATTGCTGGGCTTAGTGGTATCGTGCCGTCAAAAGAAGTGCCTGCCGTCGACAAACTACATGCAATGCAATTTTTGGACGAAAGATTCCATTTGGGGCTTGGCAAATAATGAAATGCGCGAGACTACCGCGGGGTTTTGGAGAGATCGCGAGCAGAGCCTCGATTCAACTTTACTTGAATCGGCCACATACCCGTACGTTGTTGGTGAAAGCGGGATCATCAAGTCGTGCATAGATAAAATCCCGTTGGCCGATTTGTTCGTCCTATCTTGAATAGCAACGGTGTAGACGGAGTCTCACTCGTGGTTGTCACCTTGGTCGATAGAGAGCAAGTCTGTGTCCACTCAATGTATCGCTGTCGACGTAAAAATACTAAAGCGGAGAACAACGTGGGCTGGAGGTGCAAAACATAATTTGTCCACCGCGACTGTCGCTCCTCCCTCGGAATCCATGACATTACCCTTGAGCTCAGCAGGAAGTCCTGCTGAGTTGCATCGTGAAGGCTTTCGGAGGTTGACTCGAGCACAAATGAACCCGCCGTATGCACGCTATGACGATCTCCAACTTCCCAAGAGCGGCCAAGGCGCAGTCCAAAACTGACGCTGCACCAACTATAACGTCAACTTCAACGACAGCAACCGACGTCTAATCCCGTCCATCGATTGGCCAAAACCCTCATCAATTACGCCCAACCACCACGCCAACCAACCACCGGTCTACTCCATAGTGCAGCCAAGGCTAATAAGTTGAGTGACGGCGTCGTCATGGTGGAGAAGCGTCGGAGTCCGGCGGGCGAGTCGCCGCCCGAGGCGCAGCGCCGCAAGAAGCTCAGCACGCGGCCCGGCGACGATGCGCAGCCCATGGACGTCGAGGCCTCGTCGGCGTCACCCTCCTCCGCCTCCGCGCTGCTGTTCCGCGAGAGCTTCGCCGTGCTGGAGCTGAACAGCGAGCGGGTCGCGTCTGCGCCTCTGCCGGACGCGCGCGGCGGCTCCTGGCGCGTGCTGTGGCAACCGCGCAGTGTTGCAGACTCCGCGTACGTCGGCGTGTTCGTGGAGCTCGTGGCGGGCGACGCGCGGCCCGCAGAGGTGAGCATCACGCTGCTCAACCAGGGGGAACGCCCTCCCATCGTCAAGACCACGAGCGTGCACGCGTTCTCCCGGGAAGACGCGGAGTTCGGCATGAGCCAGTTCGTCCTGCGCAGCGACCTGCTGAACCCGAGCAACCAGTTCCTCACGGGCGAGGGCAAGGCGCAGATCGAGGTGAGACTTACGTTCGTGGACGACGTGGCGGAGAGTGACACAGCTGCAGCGCTGCTGGAGACGCCGACGGAGGTGGCCACAGAGACGGAGAACCAACAGTCTGAAGAGACGACGCTCGAGACGACGCAGCACCTGCTGTCGTACGACTCGAAGGAGGAGACCGGCATGGTCGGGCTCAAGAACCAGGGAGCCACGTGCTACTTGAACTCGCTGCTGCAGACGCTGTTCCACCTGCGCGCGTTCCGGCAGGTGGTGTACGAGACCCCGACGACGCAGGAGGATACGAACGATTCAGTGTCGCTCGCGCTGCAGCGCGTGTTCTACAGGCTGCAGAGGCAGCGCAAGGCCGTGTCCACGAAGGAGCTCACGCGCTCGTTCGGCTGGAGCCAGATCGACTCGTTCATGCAGCACGACGTGCAGGAGCTGTACCGGATCTTGTGTGACCGACTGGAGGAGAAGATGAAGCACACAAGGGTGGACGCGGCCATCCCCAAGCTGTTTGAGGGCAAAGTGCGATCGTTTGTGCAGTGTGTGAATGTGGATTTCCAGTCGTTCCGGGACGAGAGCTTCTACGATCTGCAGCTGGATGTGAAGGGGTGCAAGGACTTGATGCAGTCTTTCCGCAAGTACGTGGAGGTGGAGATGCTGGATGGAGACAACCAGTACGAAGCGGAGGGCCACGGAAAGCAGGACGCCAAGAAGGGCATCAAGTTCCTCACCTTCCCGCCGGTGCTCAATATTCAGCTGAAGCGCTTCGAGTACGAGCCGTTGCGTGATGGAATGGTGAAGATTCACGACCGCTTTGAATTCCCGAAAACGCTCGTCTTGGACAAGTTCATCTCGGACAATGAGGAGGAGAAGGACGAGAACGCTGATGACGACAAGGAGAGACCCTCACGATATACTTATCACCTGCACAGCGTGTTGGTGCATAGTGGCGATGTGCACGGAGGTCACTATTATGTATTTATTCGGCCCGGCAAGCACATCGCTACAAGTACGGACTGGTTCAGGTTTGACGATGACCAGATTACGCGCGTAGATGAACAGGTAGCGATCGAGGGCAATTTTGGATCGGCTGGGACTCCTGCAACACCGCTAGGCACGGAGCCAACATCGCCACTGTATTCGTCGGCATTATTCAATTCACCGGAACACGCCGGAGCGGAGAGAAACGAGCCGAATGACATGGACAGTCTCGAGTTTAGATCGGTGGATGCAGGTGGAGTTGCAGATGCGGAGAGTAACCACACAGTAGAGGAAGTGTATGACTACACCCGCACCAACGGCGACAGTAGTTCAGGACCGGCAAACAGTTTGATGTTGCCCCTTGGTAGAAACTTCTCGAGCGCGTATATGCTGGTATACGTTCGTGACGGTGAGAACGATATCAGTGCTATCCGAGAGGAGGCTGAGAGCACAAATGTGGACGCAGAGGTTACACCAGCGGCGTCAGAGGACGTTTCAATGGCGGATGGTGATGCCAGCAACAACGGCAGCAATGAGTCCGAGGCCGAGCTTCCGTCTTGGCAAAGAGACCCGCCTCTGATCCCGGAGGAGCTGGTTGCTCGATTCCACGAAGAGGAGAAGGCGGCTGCGCGTCGCAAGAAAGCCCAGCAAACGGAGCACTTGTACATGAACTTTCGCATCGCTTCAGACGCGAGCGTCGCCAAGCTGAAGCGGGTCACGAAGACGATGGATTTCTCTAGTTTCAATAACGCGAATACGTATCGCGTGCGTATCAAGCGCGCGGCGTCCATCCGCCAGCTCTGCCGTCGCATCTACAAGGAGACTGGGGTGCCCATGTCACGCCAGCGCCTGTGGAAAGTCATCGTGCGTGAAAACCGTACGACTCGCCCCGACCTGCCGGTGGACCCTGACGGGTATGGCTGCCGCGTGGACTCGTTGATCGAGGATGACGCATCGCCCAAAACGCCTGTAAAGTTGTTCCTTCAGATTTTAAACGACCCGCCAGAGTCTTCGTCTCAGCCGGTAGCGTCGCCCCCAACATCGCAATCATCTCCTTCAACACATCCGCACAGGGTAAGAAAAACTGGCAAGGGGTCGGCAGCTACAATCCACAGGCATTTTTGGGATGAGTTCATACCCCCGGAGGCCGATGAAGAAGTGACGGACCCCAAACCAAGCCAGGAAATGGGTGATGAGGACGATGATGCCGCTGCTGCGTTTGCCGAGGCCAGTGACAGCACGACAGTGAACCATGCGCCACCCGTTCGCAGCCACGACATCTTGTTGCTCATCAAGTTTTACGATCTAAAGCGGAATCTTGGAGACCGGTTGGAGTACATGGGTAATATTGTGGTGGATTCACGGATGACAGGCGCAGAGCTGGCGAAGTATCTGCACGAGGCTCTATCGATCCCGTTTACGACCGAGTTGCGCCTTTACGAGGAGATCCAACCTACGACTGTGTCCGCTATCGGTATGGAGGCGTCGCTAAGGTCGGCGGAAATTCAAAACGGAGACATTATTTGCTACCAGTACGCTGAGGACCAGGAGACGGCGAACCGTATTGTGATCGGTACCGATTTGGGTGTCGAAGATGACCCCGACGCCATTGAAACGACGTACATCGGACCTGATGGTGAGGAAGTGAAGGCCACGATATCCCCCGAGAGCGACAATGACAACGATTCGAGCGCCTTGTATACCAACGGTAGCCGGGGCCCTCATAGCCACGGAGCAGCTGGAGCAGCGCAGATATCAATGGGGAAGTCCCACCAGCAAGGAAAGCAGGTAGTGGAGAGGTATCCGGATGTGGCGTCCTACTTCCGTTACTTGCTGGATCGTGTTGAGGTGACATTCCATCGGTATGGTCACTCCGAGGAAGAGTCCTTCGTACTCCCGCTCCTGCTCAGTAACGTGTACGACGAGGTGATCGACGCGGTGGCAGCGCACCTGGGTCTTGTCGGTCCGAAGCGGTTATTTGTGCGTCTGTATCAGCACTCGCCGATCAATGGCATGCCGTTGAAGACACCGCTACGTCACTCGCGCTACGCTGGGGATGATCAAACTACGCTGGAAGAGTTCCTGACCGAGTACCTGGAGCGCACCAACACCCTGCACTACGAGCTGCTGGATCACCCGATCACGGAGATCGAGGCGAAGAAAGAGCTGCTCGTCCATCTGAGCATCTACGACGCGTGCTTCGCCACCGATCAGACAGCGTCGCCGTCACCGACAGCTCAGCAGCGCAACATTGAAGTGCTCGTGATGCCGACACACAAGGTCTGCGACTTGCTGAAGCTTATTCGCAATGGGTTTGAGCTGCCGGAGGACACGCCGCTGCGTGCGTGCGAGGTTGTGCAGCAGGGAACGATGATCAAGCGTGTGCTGGAGGAGGATACGTCGCTGTCGCGCTATTGGGGAAGTAACGCCTCGTCAGACCCCAATACGCCCGAGATCATGGTGGAGCAGATCCCGACCTACGAACTGGTCAGCGACGATCTGGCTGTGAATAGGAAAACGACCTTAGTCATTGAGACGGAGGAGCAAGGCAACCGTGAGGCCGGCGTGAAGACGGACAACCCGGCGTCCGTGCCAGATGAGGACGAAGCCATGTCGGACGACGAAGCTCGCCCCGAGTGGTTCTACAAGGGCGTGGTGCACTTCAACTTCCAGAACAGCTCGCAGAAGTGGATCCATCCGCACGGCGTACCGTGCGTGGTGCGCTTCAGCGAGCGTGACACCGTCGGCGACGTCAAGGAGCGCATCCGGCAACGGTAAGGATTTGTATTTGCGTCATCACTAGGGGCGTGCTGTTCTTCCCACTGACTGCTGGATTTTGATTGTTCTTTGGGGTGCTGTGCAGCATGGGCATCTCGTCCGAGGTGTTCGCGCAGTGGAACTTCGCGCTGGTGAAGGACCTCAAGGCGTCGACGCTGCAGGCCGTGTACGACGACATGGAGGCCGACGCGCTGGACGCGTTCCCCATGTCGCGGCTCACGGAGCTCTGCGGCGCCGACTTCGAAGGACTGGGCAACCTGGGGCTGGAGCACGCCGACCCGACGCCGCCGCCGCGCCACCACGCGAACCGGAGGCTCGAGACAGGCATCCACATCCGCCAGAGCTAGAGCAGCAGCCGACAATACAGGTCAGCTTTGGAGGTGTTGGTTGTTCGCAGCCCGGTTGTGTTGTTCGACAAGTGGTTGTGCATGTACATGTAGTGCAGTCGTTGCAGTGCGTGCGTCCTGGGCCTCGGTCCTCGTCTGCGGCGTGGGTTCGAGCCTGGAGCTCTGGATAAGCCTCCTGCGCGGTCATGCAGGCACAAGGTGACAATAGTTGACCCCACGTCCCCATAGCAGCGCCAACTCGAAGGTGCATCCCAAACAGTCTGCTTAGCAGATGTGAAGGAGTGTCCGCTTGGCCCCTTTGTGCAGCCATCTGTGCTGCGACACGCTTGCAAAAACACAAAATCCCGGCGGCAGAGACACACTTCGAAATTCGTCTTTGCATACCCTCGCACTCTCTATGCGATGATCTACTCACCAATACATATGCAGCATTACCGAAACTGCCAGATCTTATCACCTCTGATTTCCTCTCTATGACCGCCGAACCTGATTTACATATCTCTCTGTGAGCTTGGTTCCCGAAATTCCTAGGTTCCATCGTACCGATCAGTATCATTATTTATTCTGCCGGCATGACGGAGCATGCCGGCGTGCGCGCCAAGGAACAGCAGCAGCAGCGGCAGCGTCAGCGAGCCCCGCCACCGGCAGACCGCCGACAGGCCGGCGGCACTCGCGCGCGCGCGAATAATTCCCCTGGCCACACGCTGGCGGCCCCCAAGCGCATGGTGAGTAACGGCAGCGACACGACCGCAGCTGGGGGCAGTGGCAGCCCGCAGTCCTCGAGCGCGAGCTGCCAGCGCCGCGTGACGTCCGACATGATTTCCTTCACAGCCACAGTGGTGCGCGCGCCCGGCTTGAGTTCCAGTAGCGGCCGCCCGTCCGCGAGTTCAGGCGACGCGTGGAAGCCCAAACCCGGCGACGTGGCCCATCCGAATCGCCGCCGACGCCGGCGGTTCTCGCTGCACCGGCGCCAGAGCCCAGAAGAAGACGACAGAGGTGGAAACGAGGGAAAAAACCACAAGAAGAAGATGCTGCACGGGCCGCTCCCGCCCTTCGGCGAGATCAAGATCGAGTCGACGGCTGAGAAGGACGCCACGCGCGACGAGAGGCTGTCCAAGCACAGCTACATGTACTCGCGCGGCAGCGTGGAGAGCGCGCCGAGCGACATGGACCGCCGCAGCCGCCTCAGCAGCGCGGCCAGTCGGGCCAGCAGGGCGCGCGCGTGGAGCCGCGCGCTCAGTGTCAGCCATGAAGGAGAGGACGCCTCCACCATTGCGGCCTTGGTCACTACCACACCGGCCACAGTGTGGAGCACGTTCTTGAAGACAGTATCGAGGTTCGCCGACGAGCCGGCGTTGACCGGCCGGGAGGAAGTGTTCGACAAGACCCACCACGGATTCCCGAGCTCTGCCGCGTCGGCGGCCGCCCCCGTGGACGTGGCCTACTCCTGGGCGCAGCATGCTGTGCGCGTGCGCTGCATCGCAAGGACACTGCTGCAAGTGGGCTTTTGTACTGGTGAAGGCGTTGTGATTAATGCACAGGCGAGTCCGTTGCTTCAAGCCATGAACCTGGCGGCGGTGGCGCTGGGCGGCGTCGTGGCCCACGTGCGAAGCTCGTGGAGCGCGCGCGAGTTGAGGGACGACATTTTCCCCGCGGCGAAAGCTACGGTTATTGTTGTCGACTCGTTGGAGAGCAATTTTCGCGAGGCACTCGAAGCTATGGACGATCAGCCAGAGGCGCTGCGCCCGCCTATCCGTGCTGTTGTTGTGCTAGGTGGACTTGAAGCTGTGGACTGCGCTGTCGCTGATCTGCGCGCCAGCATCAACGTGATCGGAGCTCAAGATCTTCTAGCGATCAGTACACTCGCAACCGATGAGGCGGCCATGACTCCCTCATTGGAGTCACTAGCGTCGCGCGTTTCGCCTGACCAGTGCTGTCTGCTAGCCTTTGACTACGACGCAATGGGTCGCATCCGAGGCGCGGAGCTCTCACACGACAATGTTTTGTTCACGGCTGCTGCCTTGGTGCGCAGCTTTGGTCTGATCTATCGCGATCGACTCGTCGGGTACCTGCCTCTGCATCATGTGGCGTCACAAGTGTTGGAGTTCTACGTGCCTTTGATTGCCGGCTTGTCGGTGGCGTGCGCGCCAACATACAACCAGGCATTGGTCCGAGTCGTTACCGATCACAAACCGACAGTATTCTTCGCGACGCCCGCGACGTGGGCTCGCTTCAGCCAGCAGGTCTACCGCGCCAAAGGGGACGTGAATGCCGCAGTGTACCGATGGGCCAAGACACGAGCCACCAATAACTCGCAGAAGCTGCTTTTCGCTAGAGGCAAGGGAGCTAAGCACAGGAGTCTGGGGTACATGCTGGCGAAGGCGCTTGTACTCAACAACATCAAGAAGAAGGTCGGACTGGAAAGCTGCACCGCCTGCTACTCGGTATTGGCGCCGCTGGACTTCGAGCTCGAGCGGCTGTTCAAGACAGTGGACACCCCCATTTACCAGCTCTTCGGCACAGCTGAGACCTGCGGCTTCGCGGCCATCAACTTCCAGCACGCGTGGGAGTTCGGCAGCTCTGGTCGAGCGCTGCCTGGCACTACCATTCGCTGTGACGAGCGCTCGCAGGAGACAGTACTGCGCGGCCGCAATGTGTTCATGGGCTACCGGTACGCCCCACACGGCCCCTGCAGCAGCCCTGGCCCCGAACACGATGACGATGATAGCCAATACCCGTCCACCTGCGACTCGGACGGATGGCTTCGACTCTGGCAGCGCGGGTTCCTGACTCCCACGGGGTTTCTTAAGATCAGCGACCCGCGCGACTTCCTCGTGCTCTCGACCGGCGACTGGGTCCCCATCCAGCCATTTGAATTCGCGATGATGGAGCTCATGCCCGAGCTGGACCGTGTTGTGCTGGTCGGCGATGGCCGCACATTTTTGAGCGCGCTCTTTTTTCTCAAGACGAGCGCGATGACGTCTCGCACTGCAGCTAAGCACACAGGCAGTGGCCGCGTACTGGACGAGGACGCGCTCAAGGTCGGCCATGCCATTGGGAGCACCGCAACAACCGTTGGCGAGGCCATCCGCTGCCAGCAGTGGGCCGTGCACTTTGACGGCGTGCTGGAGGACCTCCCTCAGGTCTGCTCGGTCTCGGGCTTTCGCGTCCGCAAGTGGATCCTCATGGCCGCCGACTTCAGTGTCGAGTCGGGCGAGCTGGATCCCGACACGGGCGACGTGTGCCGCCGTGCCGTGGACCGCAAGTACCAGGCGCTGCTGGACTCGCTCTACAGTTAGGAAGATACGCTCTCATACAACTACGACTACTATAGCAAAACATAACAACGATAATGGTGAACAATTAGAGACAATTGCAGTTGAACTTGTGTTACCCCGCTTCTTGTCGGCGGACGGGGCTCCTCGATGTACATGTGCAATGCTAAGTCATTGTACCAAGTTGAAGTTTCCCAGATGTTGGTCAATGAATCATTGACAAGCATCGACTTGTGGTCAAGGGTATCATCTTGCGCACGCTCTAAGTGATGCTGTGCGATACCACTGGAGAGCTCATTTGCAGGAAGCGAGGGTGGCAGGCGGAGCTGTCCCAAGGCCATTCCGCCCTGGACATGCCTGACAGCGTCGGGACATATTATCATTTATGCCGGTGCCGATTCTGGACGGAATTGCTGGTTTGAAGTGACGCCTCCGGTGCCAGCTGCAGGCACCCTTGGAGGAGCAGGTGCCAAACATCCTCGGCAGCCATGGCGTGCGCCCATCGGTCTCGGTCTCGGTCTCAGTGGCCTCTCACTCGCGAAAACGACAAGTCGCGCGCATTCCTCTGCCATGCACGCACCCCCTCGACCGTCCTCCCCCTCTATCAAGACGCCGCCTAGATCGGCCGCGACCCTGTGGACCGCTCGGCTCGTCGCCACGCTCTGGAAGCTCGCGGTCAAGCGCGCGCGCAGGCTCCGGCGACAGTCCCGCGATGGAGCCGCTGCCGACAAGGCCGACCTCATGCACGGCAGCGCACCGCTGAGCTCCACGTCCTCGGAGGGCGACCCTCTCGACTTCGAAGACGACGATGATGCCTCCATCATGCGCGAAGCCGCGCTCTCAGTAGTCGCGTCGGGCGTCGTCTCGCTCGCCGACTTCGAGGCAGTCACGGGCTTCCGTCTGCCCAAGAATGAACCCGCGCCTATGAAAGACGAGGACGCGAGCTCGGAGGCCGCCACAGACACCTCCGACGACTCGTGCAGCCTCGCAGACAGCGACTTGTCCGAGATCTTGATCGACGAGGAATCTGTCGCTGTCTCAAGCCCCAACACCAACCTTATCAAGAGGCACAACTCTTCCAAACCTCTGCAACATTCGGCTGCTCGACGAGAGCCTTTGTCGTCGGGCAATCCGGCCAAGTGGGTCTGCGTAGGCTACGGCCGCTATGTGAAGGTGCAGGAGTGAGTACTGCTAGGTGTGTGGTAAGACTGTAATTTTTGTGTTCCTCCAACTTGCGCTTTGCATTTCAGTCCCACACGCCGCAGTAATTTCTCGCAGATCCTGGGACAGTTCTGTATAACGCGGCTCAATGATTATGAAGTATTATTAATATGATTACTTGGCATGTAGGAATTGTTGATGAGGGCCCTGCGATTATGGTGCCAAACACACGACTGGACCTAAGTTACACAAGTTACAAGACGATCTCCAAAGCCCTCACTTTGTGTTTTGCCGACTACGACTCCAGCGCGATGGCTACGACAGCTAATGCAAACCGGGCAGCCAAGAACGCGCAGGCAAAATCGGGGCTGCACCCGAAGCTGATCGCCCCCGTTTCGCCCAGCGGAGACCCACTTGCATCGACGAACTGCAGCGCAGTAGATGGGACCCAGTCGCATTTGGGGATCAAGCTCGAGGCGCATCGCCGGTGGAATGCGTCTCTACCATTGGGCTTCCTCTGGGGCGTCGAGCGCGTGGAGATCAACGTGACGCGGACCGACGAGCAGCAGGAATTGGTCTTCGTATTGGAGGTGTTCTTGAGCCTGCCCACGTCGCGCCTACCGGTTAGCAAGCCAAGCTCGAACGAAGAGCGCGCATCAAAGGCGGCAGCTGGTCCGACCTTCAGGGTAGAGCGAGGATTCCGCGACTTTGAGGAGCTGCGGAAGAGCGTGTCGGCCTGTGTGAGCACCGAGCGGCAGTGCTCCTGCCAGCACTGCCTCAAGTTCATTGAGTACATTCGGTTCTCGAGCAGTCAGCCGCGCGGACTGGTGAAGCGGTTCGCTGGCGAGGCGAAGCGCAGACGGGTCCTCGAGCGCTTCATCAACGACTTTGTTGCAATGGGCCAGCGACGCGTCAAGAAGACGGGCAAGCGCAAGTGTCAAGCGCAGCAACTCGTGCCTCCGCTGTTAACCGCGTTCCTCTTGAATGGCGCCATGTATTAGGCTGAAAGAGCTATAAATTAAGTGATTCCAAACTTGCATTGAATACCCGAACAAACATAATGCCCTGTGAAGGTGGTTGAATCAAATCAACACTGTCAATCCAATCTTTCCCGCTCAGCGACCTACACTGTTTTGACGTGTCAGCAAGCAACACCGAGATGCATGTACAGTAAGTAAAGCACGCGTAGCGCCAACGTGGAGTAGCCCCCCTTAAGGCACGGCAATGCTCTGCAAGCAGCAGTGCATCTAAAACTGAGGACAAGCTCATTGCTGCAGACCCACGCGTGACGCGGAGTGAGACCAAGCCACGATTTGGAGGTTGAAGCTTTGGAGCAGATTGCCGGCGATCAACGCCATCATCGGCGTTAAAGGCACCGTTGCCACGAACGGTCAGCGCCAGCGAACAGGAGCTTCTTCCTCGTCGCTCGCCGTGGCCAAGGTGACGAAAGCCCTCTCACTACATCGCATGGACCCCATGCGCCCACAGCGCGGGCCCCGTGTATCCTGCAAAGGCACCTATACTGTAGCGAGTTCGATGGAGTCCGCGCTCGGGAGGAAGCTGTAGCCATGTTTACACCGTGGCACCGTACAGAAACTTCAGCAACACTGGCCACTCACAGCGCTTCTCACGTTGCGCCGCTTGCGCGCTTTGCTCACTTCCAATTCCGCCCCAAGCCCCACAGCAGCACCATGCAGTCCAGCTCAGACCCTTTTGCAGATCGGGCGCGTCTCAAGACGCTGCTGGGCTCTACGCGCGCGCAGTCTAAGCGAAACCCGAACGGGTCGCTGCCGGCGCTCCACACGCCCGCGCTCACGCCGTCGGCCTCTGCGCCGCGCACGCAGCCCTCGGCGGCCGTGGAGTTCGTGGCCAACCTGGACCAGATTCGCATAGCGGACACCCAGACCAGCGTCCGTGACGGCGCCACGCTCTACGTCGTGCAAGCCTACACGCTGTACCAGTCCTGCTCCCAGCTCCCCACAGCGCGGACCAGGAGCTCACTGCCGGCGCCGCCGACACAGATCCGGCAGCCGGTGCTGTCGTTGGGCTCGCGGACAAGCACCGCGACGCCCACGACAGCTTCAACTTCGGAGCATCACGATGCCCCCGAGCGCGCGCCCGATCTCTGCGTGCGTCGTCGGTTCGCCGAGTTTGCACGGCTCCGAGGCGAGGCCATGGCCACCGCCTGCGTCAACGCCCACTTCTTGTGCCAGTACTGCCGGCAGTTCCAGACGTACGCGAGATTCCACGCCGGCCAGCCACTCTGGGTCCTGCGCGTCCTGACCACCAAGACGCAGCGCAAGAAAATATTGGCGCGCTTCCTCTCCGACCTCGTCGACTTCGCGCAGTCGCGCGCGCAGCGCCACCGGCACTGCCGGCTGCGTCAGACGCTGCCCAGGCTTATTGAGGCATTCCTGAGCGAGTGACTGAGACAAGGACCAGCTCCCTACGCCACTGTTGCAGTCAAGCGATGTGGACTCATGGCTAAACTTTTTTTTACCAAAATATTTGACAAGCATCTGGTTGCCGGCAGCCACAACGACTTGACAGGCAAGATGCCAGCTGGGGTGCACCAGAACACCACCCGCGCGGCATTCCAATCCAAACGCGTGTCGCAGTGGCAGCACGCCCCGATCCGTGCGGCCAGCAACGCTGGGGCTCGATCGTTTTAGGCGCGTGAAGCAGTAGCTCACTTTCAAATTCCCCACAACGCTGTCATCTACTCGGATGGCCACGACACCTTGTTCAAGATGAAGACGCTCGCCAAGATGACGCGCGCGGCGCTCAAGCTCTGGCAGATCGTGGCGCGGTACACCGCCAAGCCGCTGCTGTGTCAAGGCGTGGAAGGAGACATGGCGATGGCAAAGAACTCGCGGCGAGTCTTTGCTGACGCCGATACATGTAGTCTTTCTGCCCTTGAGCGCGGGGTTGAGCCAAAACAGCAACACATCGCGTTCGAAGACAAGTGCAAGCTGATCACACCGGAAAAGGCTGCTCTGTACGCGGCCCCGCCCTCCCGGGTGCAAGTGGTGGCACTCGCCAATTGGGAGTCGGCGCCCACGTTCGTCCTGGACGACCACTTGGGCAAGGCGTTCCCGAGGGTGAGCTCAGACCGACTGCTGAACAAGTGCAACCCATTCCTGTCCGGCAAGCGTCGAGCCCTGAGCGACGACATTTCTTCGGAGGCGCCCACGGTCTCGACCGACTGCTCCGCGGCCCCGGAGAACGACTCCGACGACCTGGAGCTGAGCGTTGTCAAGGAGGAGTCGGACGTCCTCGACGATCTGGAAGAGATCGCGCCGGCAACACTCAACGACGAGGAGTCTTCGGAGGACAGCGCTACAAAGGAAGAAGTCTCAACTGAGTGCAAGTCCAGCGTGGTGGCTTCGGCCGATGAGGTTGCAAAGCCAGAAACCGGTAGTGAAGAGATGATCGAGCCGAAGAAGAAGTTCCAATGGGTGCGCGTGGGCAGCGGCCGCTACGTCAAGCGCGGAGCAGAGTCCACCGTACCAGTGGCTGCAAAGGTGTCCTCGAAGCCTAAGCCAGCAAATCTGCCGACCACGCGGTGGGTGCAGGTTGGGCACGGCCGCTACAAGAAGGTCGTCGTCAACGGTGATACGTTGCAGTAAGCTACGACGAGGGTCTGAATCGTGGCTGATCAAGTGAGTGAGTGATAGGCGCCGCAGATAACCTCTATGTTGTAATCTAGCTGCTGTACCTGTACGCTTACCTGCAAAGCCAAAAAAAACTCTTCAACTTAAAGTGCACTATCTTCTCGGCGTTCAACAACTCAACAATCCTATCAACAACTGTATTACCGGGGGCTACAGGCTGTGCGTACGATCTACACCAAATAGAAGGCTACGATAGAGCCCTTGTCTACGCTTGCTTACCCGTGGACGGCGGTGTAGTTGTAGTAGACCGTGTTCTCGTACTCCGAGTCGCAGTACGGGAACGACACGTCCGAGTCCGTCGGCGCGAACAGCGTCTTGCCCGACGTGTATGTCACGTAGCAGCCCAGAAGGGTGCAGACCACCACCACGATGACAGCGGGGGCCTTCTCGTACATCGGAAGCGTGTTCCAGCACTTCTTGAGCAGGAAGACGATCGGCAGGATGATGCTGTTGAGCGAGATGCAGGACGCGCCGACGAAGTCCGACAGGTCGGAGAAGTGGTCCTTCAGCACGATGGACAGGATCACGAGCACAATGATGATCGCCATGCGCATGAGGACGTACTTGATCGTGTTGCTGCCGCGGTACTCAGCCGCCTCGGCTTCGGCGTCGCCGAAGTGCGGGTTTTCAGCATCAGCGACCGAGATGTACGACATTCCCGACCGACGCTCGGAAGGGTTGGCCGACGCGTTCACGACCGACTCCTTGGCGGGGGTGGCGGCATCGGCGTACGTGAGACCGCTCTCGATGTCGCTCTGGGACTTCTTGTGCATGCCCAGGGCGAGCCGCTCCGCCAGGTAGAACACCGGGTTCAGCAGCACCGAGAAGGCGATGGTAATGTGCAGCTGCATGAAGAGATACGCCAAAACGACGGCGCCCCAGTCCGATTTGAACCCAAGCGTGGTCATGCCCGTATCCGCGTCCGGGTAGATCGTGAACAACAAGTTGCCCGTGATCTGGCAGCCCACCGCCGAGTACGCCGTGCTGGCCAGGATCAGGAAGAGGCACGAAATCAACGAGATGGTGAAGAAGACCACGCGTGGCATGCGCTTGGGCTCGCTGTGCTGGCGCTGTAGGGCCGGAATAACAATGCCGGCGCCGTAGGCGAGCGACAGGTTGCCAAACACGCCTGCGACCTGCGAGAAATTGAGATCCGGCGACGGCACCGACGGGTGGCCGCGCATGCCGTGGAGCACTACCGCCACGCCGATGATATCAGCGATCACGGTGCCAGCACAACCAGCGAAGGCAGCGCCAGCTCCTTCCTTGAGCGTCGGGATGAGGCACACGGGCAGGCACATGAGCGCCATGAAGATGATCCAGACCGAGTCGCTGAAGGCTTCAGGGAAGAGACCGTCGAGCAGCGACCCGCCCAGCACCAGGAACACGCAGGGCACCAGCAGACACGAGGCCATCTGCGCAATAACGGCAAGCCAGTGGCCCCACTTGCCCATGCACCAGTGACCGAGGTCACCGTAGGTCTTGACTGACTTGGGGGCCAACAGCATGACGCGGCAGATTGCCACGGACGCGTAGACGTTGGCGAAGGCCATGAACGCCATGGCGATAACGGCGAGGACGGGTCCAGCACGCGAGAAGTTGCCTGGCATTCCAAGCGTTCCTACACCGTAGACGCAGCAGAAGACGTTGAAGGCCATCTTGAAGTCTTCGACGGTCATGAACTTCCCGCTTGTCATCGTAGCTCTGTTGACTTCTCCGCTGGAGGTGACTTGAGTGGATAAAGGTAAATTGGAAAGTGAGACCGAAGTCCGTTGTGTTGGGGTAGAGTTCTAGTAGACTTAAGTTTGGTTGATCAAGTCACCTCAATCACATTGTACACGTAACATACGGACACACCGTCCCTGCCTAGAGACGGAGCTCGCGGATGGGCTGGAAACTCCGCTATTAGGCAGAGGTTACAGGAGTGGAGGCGCGTCATGGTTGAAGTGTGCCTATTAGAACGACTCGCTCGGCAGAAGAGTTCATGAACACGACAAGAGCCTCTTGAAGAGGTTCTGGCAAAGACAGAGCAAGTTTCCACCTTGCCGTCGATCGCTACTGATACAGTACTGTACATACAGGGGCTGAGCTCACCGACTAAGCAAAAAGCAGCCTGAAGCCCACCACAGCATAACTCTCGCTCGTCGTACGTCTTTGATGCTTACAGTACCCGTAGTTCTGGTGCTTGAACGTCGGTCGACGCATCTTGGACTCTGTTTCTTACAGCATTTCTACCGGCGCCTTGGTTGCTGCTGTGTCCTCGAATCAATGGATTGAAGCCGCAGGCGTACAATCGATCCCATTTCCGTCGCCATGGTCTCGGGACTCGCGAGCGTCCGTTTCGGTGATGGACCCACTGATGTCATGTTGGTCACTTTCGGCGTAGAGACCGCCCTCCGGATCTACAGAAACCGACCATCTGAGCTGACCAATCGCGGCTTTCACGCGCGCAGCTCGTCATCGCAGACAGCTTCAACTTGCGCCTTACGCTCCTGCATCATTTCCCTCCCTCTCTCTCTGGTGGGAAGAGTCGTTGTGCAGGATACCGTCGAATGCCTCCCAAGCGCCAACAGTTCATTTATTCGCCAAACAAGCGCACTGCGACCTGCTGGAAGAATGTGCATGTATGCCTTGGTATGTATTTTATATTCAGCACTGACGTACTTCTCCGGCCCACTTCATAATGACACTTTCGGTTTTTCGCAAAAATATCGTGAACGAAACAACATCTAGTAAATCTGAAGGTAGTATGTAAAAGCCCTTACTTCAGCGCGTACGCGCCGCTTTTTTAATGAGCCTAAACGCCTACTTCATAATCGCCTTCAAAGTCGTCCATTTAGGGTGCCCCCTAGTTTTTTTGCGCAGTTTTATCAATATTTAGCGATATTACAGATCTCCCCGGCAAATCAAGAATAGCGATGTCGAATGTACCTCGCAGAGCTAGTACAGCCATGCAGTCGAGATTTGCGCTTCCAGGATGATATCTACTTATTCTAGTTAAAACAGGAGGGAGCATGTCCAACCAGCGGGAAGCAACATGCAAGTGCAAGTTGCTAGTTAGAGTAAATGAAAGGATAAAAATGAACTTTAGATAAGTTATTGCTGTAGAGAGATCGACAGGCGGCAGGGTGGCAGGGCCTTGCCTTGAACGATGGGGCAGTACGGACACAAGAACTCCCGTCCGGGCAGTGTTCTACGCGACACGATGCTCCGTAACCAGATAAGCTCTTCACTACGTGTACAAAGTACAAACACAAGAATATCGGCGATACTGTTTCAGCAACACATATGTATTATATCGCTGGCCCCCTTCAATGGCATTGAATCAATGCCGCGCCGACGGTACAAGACGAGGCGCTACTTTCCCATTAATTGAGTAATTCAGTACATTGGCGCGTCTGTCAAGCCCTTTGCAAGTTTAGCAACCTCGCACTTTTTATTGGTCCGACCTTTCTTGATTTGCCGGGGCGGACTGTACACCGGATTTGTAAGGTGGTCCTTTTGGATACATAGGCCCTATTCTATCCTATTAGGAGCAGTTGGGCACGTTTTCGTGGCGTAAAAAGCGCTAATAGACGCTGCAGCAAAACGAGGTTTACTCCGTGTTATTACGATATGGTGTTAATTAACACGCATTAAGGGGATGTTTCATTCGGGGGGAGGTTAAGTAGGGCAACTCTCTGGGCCAATCAGAGACCTTTATTTCTGCCCAATCTGCCCTGACCAAAAAGCTCAGGGCAGCTGGGGCAACTAGGACAGATTTATACCTGTTTAAGCCGATCAATGGCACCACTGGTTTGCATCATCAATCGGCGAGATGAATGGACTGCGGACCCGTGCTCCGCAAACTTATTACTGCGGAAAACTTATGGATAGAAGCACATATTTGTTTGTGCAGTGCAAAGTTGCCCTACCGAATTTCCTTTGTAATAGGGCACCCTCATTACTACGAGGTTATAAAAGTTGCAACGATTTGAAAAACACCGAAGTGCAACAGTACAAAATATACATTGTATCAGTGTGACTCTAGCCCAAAATCGTTGCCTACCTCTTCTGCAATGTCAAGTCGCTCTAGCTTCTGGACTAAGGCTGCAATTTTGCTTTCCTGCACCAGACGACTCTCCACTGGAAACTCCCGCTTGTCAGTTGGTATCGCGAGCTTGCGGAAGCCGCTAGCTAGCGTGTCACTGGACAGATTATCCCATGCATTGGTTAGCCACGCAATCAATGTGGCGCGCGATGGCGCCTCTAGCTTAAACTTGTCGGTCGATCCACTTTCCTGATGCGCCCTCAATTGACTCTGCAGGTGCTCCACCCAAAGCGCCCTCAATTCCAGCTTGAATGGCTTCATCCATGCGATGTCTGCTGGCTGACACGACGCCGTGTAACCGGGAGGAATTCCCATAAGTACCACATTGATACTAGCGGCGTATTGCACCACATCAGGGGTCCAGTGCCCGCTAAAATCATCCCAGAGGAGAAGTATTTTCTCTCCTAAGCTGTCTCGTGACGCAAAATGGTACCGTAAAAACTTGATCGACAGTCCTCCATTCCACCACCCTTTTGCGTTGCAATAAATTTGCACGTCATGCTTCTCCATTAAGGGGGACACCTTTTTCCATAAATCGCGCCCAAATCCATTTTGTTCCTTGTGGTTGAATTCTTCAGTTTCGGGTACTTTTGATCCGGGTTGCTTAAAAACAGCAAAAGGAGTGCGGTGATTTCCATGCATGTCGGCTAGCAGCATGACTGTCATCCTTTTTTTCTCGGCACCAGCATTATGAATCCAAACCGTGCGAGTTCCTTTTGAATCGTAAGTACGAGACGGCAGGTACTCATAATTCATAGCCGTCTGGTCGGTATTGTAAACTTCCACAATTTCTTCCTCCTCAATAGTTTAAGGGACCTTCAGCCGAAAATTCTTTGCAACCTGATCTGAATCCGCAGGAGTGTTTTGACCGATACGGGTTTTACAGCGCAATGAAAGTCTGTATTTAGACAGAAATCGCTTTCTCCAACTTTCAGAGGCTGAAAAGCTACCCGTCGGAATCTCGGCATCCTCTACAACTTCTTTCGCGCGGCACTCGAGCATGAAAGGCGACACAGGAACCCCCTCGCGTCGGAGATCACGAACCCAGTGAGCAATCTGCTCTTCGTCTTCGTCAGCGAGCACCGTTGCGAGTCCACTCTCTCGGTTTTTCCGCAGATTACCATCTCCATTTTCAACCGCACTCTTAATAACTGGTCCTTTTCCAATCCACTTGTATATTTGGCGCTTCTTCGACTTGCGCTTAGCCTCTGTCAGACCTGGATAAAACTGCGTGACCGTAGCGTCCATCCCGTTGATCTTGTAGAACTCAATGACATGGGCCTTCTTGTCGTTGCTCACGCTCTCGCGCTGGAATTGCGTCTTCTTCCTGCTGACGCCCTTGATGCTGGTCCGGCCCTTGGGCGGCTTCTTTGCTGGCGCCATTTTAGGCAATGAGTCGGTGTGGCGGAGGAAGTCTCTTACAGAACTCTGCCTGAGTACCGAACGCCTGATATATATAAGGGCTCTAGGTTTATAAAGTGATCTCAGCGTTACCATAAAAAAGGCTGTACTGAATTAGTTTAGTTAAGAAGGAATTTGACGCTTGCTTTGTTAATCAAGCCCAAGCGAAGCCAGAAGTGCTGAATTGTTTCAGCGCTGACCTTTGACCAAACGTGTTCGCACCACATCAGTGCGGTTAGTAGCTCTAATTTGTAAGGACTATCTGCTCCCTCTCCTAGTTGATCTAGTGCATGCATCATCTTTTCAAAAAGCACATACCTTTTGATGAAGTAGATTATTCCATGGTCCATTGACTGAAAATGTGAAAGTGGAAAGGTATAGAAGACCGCACAGGCAATCAAAAGCGCGCCAATTTTCAACTGCACAGCTTAGTACCTCTGGCCAAACAAAGGTATCCTGGATTTTTACATCAGTACCTTTGCCCATCTCCGTTCGACCAGTCGTTGGACCTTGAAGTATAAGTTATATGAGGTTATGTATTGTATACCCGTTCGGTATTTAGGCAGATTTCTGTACTGACCAGTCTTATAAAGAGCCAGAAGCTCCATGTTTATACACATGCGCCCTTTGACAAAGGATTATCCTAGTCGTACAAGCTCGGATTTCTACTGGCTAATCACCTTATCTTAGGATCTGTCAGGGGTGCCCTATTACAAAGAAAATTCGGTATCTAACCTGCCCCCGAATGAAACATTCCCTAACAGGAGTTTCCCGAAAGATGTGCACCACATAAAAACCTCAACTGTCATTACATATGAAGTGGGCAGGAGAAGTACAGAGTAAGGGTGGGTGGTTTATCTTGCAAAAGTGCAGGACGCAGGATCGGCAGTTGGAACGTGTCTTCCGCTTATTTCCGACGCATTTTCTGACGAGGCCCCACTTGGTCCCACCTTGGTTAGCGAGGAGCCCGGGGTGGGCGACATATCAAAAATGAACCCGTTATCATTACTCGACTCGTAGTTTTGCTGCATTGCCGGTCATGCAGTTGTTTGTGTCGGCCAGGAGGCTTCTAAGGAATAACTACGGTCTTCACTAGCATGTTGGCGTGGTCCAGGTCAAGCAATGCGCCCCCACGGTCGGTACGGAAGCCTACAGGCGAGATCCACTTGTTCAATGCGCTCGGTAGGGCCCACCCCGAGGGAGGGTCTCCCCTCTGCAGGCCGGCCTGTGGGGTGATGGGAGCCTGCCAGGCTGCCTCGTGGCCTTATGTTATGATATGACGGACGGGAGTTCTCCGACTCTTTTGCAGGTCGCGAGCGTTGCAGAACGCTGCAGGACGCGGCCGTGACGAGGCGAAATAGAGGCCTCTGATTGGTCAAGAGGGCCATATCCTGCGGCATCCTGCACTTTTGCAAGATAAACCACCCACCCTAAAACTAAGCTGGGCCGGCCAAATAATTTATTTCGCGTCGCCCTCTTGAAGTGAAAAGCAGAACAGAGTAACCATACCATGCGTGACGCGCCGCGACGTGGGGGGGCTCATCGGAGCCCGGCTCTCCTTGCACACTGCCCCTTGAGGCTGGCAAGTCCTCCTTCGTCACATTTGAGAGGAACAAAGGTTTAATACTAAGTTTTACAAAAGTAACGATGGCGAGTTGAGCTCACTTTACGGGGACGCTGTGCAAGTCGGAAGGAGGTGTCGGAGTCTTGGCCTACCGCTCCACAGCAACTGATGCATACCAGCAAGCAATAAATTATTGCTGAATAATACATTAAGGAAAACGCTGCTAGCAGCGCCATCTGGCGTCTGCGTATCCGTGTTTTCTACGGCGGGTACGAGCGCGAAAATGACTCGGTAGCCTTACCGTGGACGTAGTGGAGGCCGGCACCGATCGTGTCGGATATTGAAGTCCATCAACGGTGCCAACACCGGCAGCGATTGGTACTCAGTTTGAGAATGAACTCGCATTTGATGAAGAGGAGCCGACCGACTAGCAAGACGTGTACTGAGCCAAAACGCCGGTCTCTTTCCATTGGCCTCGTCATGCATGACGCGCACCGAGTTGCCAGCGCGCATCTTCATCTTCGGCGGCAATATCCTCCGACTCTTTCGGGCACATCTGTATCAGCTCATACCTGACAGCAATTTCACTAGTTGCCTCTTCGGTGAGCGCAGCCACGCACGCCGCGCACAATGGCACCATTCTAGCACAGCTCCCCTCAACTCTCGCTCAGTTTTGGATTCCCCACGTCCAAACCAAAGCCCCCCCCCCACCCCACCACCACCACCACTCAAGCCTCCTAGTCAACACCCATTCCGTCGACAGTCATGGGCAAGTGCGGCGACAAGTTCCTCACACTGGAGGATCTCAAGATGGCCTTCAACGTCTTCTGCTGCGTCTACGGTGTAGGAACGCTTGGAATGCCAGGCAACTTCTCGCGTGCTGGACCCGTCCTCGCCGTTATCGCCATGGCGTTCATGGCCTTCGCCAACGTCTACGCGTCCGTGGCAATCTGCCGCGTCATGCTGTTGGCCCCCAAGTCAGTCAAGACCTACGGTGACCTCGGTCACTGGTGCATGGGCAAGTGGGGCCACTGGCTTGCCGTTATTGCGCAGATGGCCTCGTGTCTGCTGGTGCCCTGCGTGTTCCTGGTGCTGGGCGGGTCGCTGCTCGACGGTCTCTTCCCTGAAGCCTTCAGCGACTCGGTCTGGATCATCTTCATGGCGCTCATGTGCCTGCCCGTGTGCCTCATCCCGACGCTCAAGGAAGGAGCTGGCGCTGCCTTCGCTGGTTGTGCTGGCACCGTGATCGCTGATATCATCGGCGTGGCGGTAGTGCTCCACGGCATGCGCGGCCACCCGTCGGTGCCGTCGCCGGATCTCAATTTCTCGCAGGTCGCAGGCGTGTTTGGCAACCTGTCGCTCGCCTACGGCGCCGGCATTGTTATTCCGGCCCTACAGCGCCAGCACAGCGAGCCCAAGCGCATGCCACGCGTGGTCTTCTTCACCATCTCGTTGATTTCGTGCCTCTTCCTGATCCTGGCCAGCACGGCGTACTCGGCGGTGGGCTGCCAGATCACGGGCAACTTGTTGTTCACGATCTACCCGGACGCGGATACGGGCATGACCACGCTTGGGTTCAAATCGGACTGGGGCGCCGTCGTTTTGGCGTATCTCTTCATGCAGCTGCACATTACCATCGCCTTCTCGGTGCTGCTGAACCCGGTGTTCTACCTGGCGGAGCGGCTCGCCCTGGGCATGCACAAGAAGTCCCAGAGCGACATCGAGAGCGGTCTCACGTACGCCGATGCCGCCACCCCCGCCAAGGAGTCGGTCGTGAACGCGTCGGCCAACCCTTCCGAGCGTCGGTCGGGAATGTCGTACATCTCGGTCGCTGATGCTGAAAACCCGCACTTCGGCGACGCCGAAGCCGAGGCGGCTGAGTACCGCGGCAGCAACACGATCAAGTACGTCCTCATGCGCATGGCGATCATCATTGTGCTCGTGATCCTGTCCATCGTGCTGAAGGACCACTTCTCCGACCTGTCGGACTTCGTCGGCGCGTCCTGCATCTCGCTCAACAGCATCATCCTGCCGATCGTCTTCCTGCTCAAGAAGTGCTGGAACACGCTTCCGATGTACGAGAAGGCCCCCGCTGTCATCGTGGTGGTGGTCTGCACCCTTCTGGGCTGCTACGTGACATACACGTCGGGCAAGACGCTGTTCGCGCCGACGGACTCGGACGTGTCGTTCCCGTACTGCGACTCGGAGTACGAGAACACGGTCTACTACAACTACACCGCCGTCCACGGGTAAGCAAGCGTAGACAAGGGCTCTTATCGTAGCCTTCTATTTGGTGTAGATTGCTGGGAACCCCAGTAACAAGTTGTTAAGCTCTAAACTGTTGAATCATGCCTTCTATTACATGCATGTCACCACACGCAGCCTTCCGGCCTCAGGTCTGGGTCCATGAGGAAGGTGTTGAGTATCTGTGAGACAGCAAGAAACCTCTGGCACTGGCCCCCTCCTCTCCGGTAGGACAAGTCCTTCGCGGCACGTAGTAGTTGGTTGACGAAGCGTTGGAGCTTCCTCTTCCTCAGGTGGACCTGCAGTCTCCGCCACCCCGTCCACAGCGCCCAGTTTCCTTTATTCGGGAACCTCGACGGAAAGCTCTCTACCGACGCGATCCACGTCACGCGGCTGCAGTAGGCGCACCACCTCAAGTGCTCGCGGTCGTGCACAATCTTGGCGATTCGCTTCCGGAGCGCTCGAAAGGCCGAGTAGCGGTGCTCTACCTGGTATTCCGGCTCAGCCTCCTCCTTCTCCTGCTGCAGTCTCGACCGTCGCTCGCTCTTGGTCTCTCCTGGGGTTGTTGGGAGCCCCCGTTGGACGTACTGCAGGTACACGTCGAGCACGAACACGGTAGCGCCGCCCTCATCCTCGCGGTCGTACGTTGCGCAGACCTTGGCGCGCTGCACCTGGTTGAGCGTGAAGGCGTGCTTGGAGTTGTTCGACAGCGCGGACAGCCGCCGTCCGAGGCCTTCGTCCTCCTGCGCCAAGTCAAAGTCGTCCTCGGGGTCGAAGATAGACGTCCTCATAGCTCTGGAGGCTGGTTGTGGACTGGAGCGAGTGTCGGTGGACGCCACTGCATTTGGCAGGTGGTGACGCTGGCCTTCTCCGAACGTTCGGGCTTGCAAGGTGTTGGCCCCAGCCTGAAGGTGTGCGGAACAGCAGGGCGAGCGCCATGCGGGCTCACATCTGCTACGTGCGTTGCGTTTTCAAGATTACAAGCTTGACATGTTTCAAAATGTACTTAAGTAAAATAGTACGTATTCTATTGCTCAGTTTTTGTTCAGTGTAAGCGGCCGTCGGCATACCGACCACTACCGACAGTCCGTAAAGCAACTTTGTTACGACACAGCAACCTTAAAGACGGCTCGGCAACCATAAAATTACTGGTTGCCTCAGCAACCGGTAATTTATTAAGGAGAAAGTGACAATAGCGGTGAGAGCGATCGTTCGGGCTGGTGACTTCTCAAAAAGACCTGCAACACGTATCATAGCTAAGAAGATGGAGCTACGCGCCAAAAGCGACTACGCCGCTATCCGCTGTGGTTCAGCAGCCGGCTAGATTCCACGGGTACCGCGTGGGACATAAAATTTAATGCATCAAACAGTGAAGTAGTCTGAGCTAAAAGCACCGCTAGTGCTGTTCACAGAAGGAGAGAGATGCAGGCGATGCTCGGCGTCAAGCTCAAGCAACTCGAACGGCACCATTCTCTGGCGCAAGCATGCGAGTTGTTGGCACTGCGCTAGGTCAAATGAGCAAAGACGATTGCATATGGGCCATGAGCCGACTGACTTCACGTAGGACATCAAATATATTCAAGTGCAGCCTACGCCTAGCAAACCTTGGTAACCAAGGTCGCCGTCGCCCATATCACTGATCTTTCCCGCCTAAATGGGGATCCCCCGATCAAACCCCTCAAGCGTAGAAGCCAAACCATAGCAGTTTTAAGCAATATTCACGCGCATATATTACGCCCTTAGTGGCTTAGCTTTCGCATTTACGCTTGGCTGTGGTCTCGATTCGTCGGAACGCAACTTTGACCGCGGCTTCACGTCTGCTCGAACACGCACAGGCATGGAGTATGAGCGCATGCGTCCTACAAATTTTCCCGCTCAGTGCAGCCGTACCATAAGATGTTTTCAGGCGTGATTCGTTGTCACAGTCTTCGCTGCAGGCCTCCACGCGCAATATCTGCCGCGCACAGTCCTCACAGCGGCTTCTAGTCGCCGCACAGGCTCTGGTTGTTGTCGTCCAGCTTCATCCACTGCTTGGCTGTTGGTAGTGCCTACTGCCCAGAAGTACAGGTTAGATAGACTAGCATCCTGAATCCATGACGAGCACCCTTCACACGAGCTTCCGGCAACCTTGACAATTTTTTAGTACGAATATCTTACTCCCAAGTAACAATTTTGCGGTAAACAACTCAGTAGCGGAAATGTATCGTAAATTTTCCGTCACAGTACAGGTCATGGGGGCAAGGAGAGAAGTCCATTCACATGTTAAGCCTGGACTCGTAGAGTCGGATCGAGGGACGTCGGCGCACGTTGCGAGCCGGCCCGAGATCTGAGTTGGAGAGGCCATGCCCCATAGATTGAGGCGTGCATGTGAATGGACTGCGACCGTAGCCGTAAACCTACAGTAAGCACAACGCATACAGAATTGAGTAGCACAAGCCCCCGGCAGGCTTACATGGCTCGCGTTGTGTGTTGAACATGCCGGACCCGCACAGTGCTTAGTTGGGCTTGGAGCGTCTGACCGCTAGCTGTTAGCGCGTGGACCGTCGTATGGGGCGAGCTGCTGTCGATAGCGGGACTCCTGTGGGTCGTGAGAGCGAGCGTTTTGAACAGCGCCCCCGGCATGGACCTGATGACAGGTGAGCAGCCCGTGGCTCCCGGAGACGTGTATACTGCAAGAGCCCACAGTCGTGTCGGACGAACCCCTGGTCGCGGCTGTGAAAGCTTGGCGGCAGCGTATTTCTTGCCCACTTGAACACCGTGCGTAGCTTGGCAAGGATTTGCTCTTTTGCTGCGAGAGCTCCGATGAGGGAGGGCGAGCGGCCCCCAAAGTAGGAAGTAGGTAGTAGGAGAACGCGAGCGCGACCGTGGCGGAGTGAAGCCCTTGAACACAGCTCGTTGGTTGAGGCTGATGGTCGCGTCGCGGCAAAAGAGCAAATGGACTCTCTCCTTCTAACTACCTCCCTCGCGCTGGGAAAACCCACCGTCCCGAGACTGCATCATACAGCTCCGTGTGTCAGGTGGGAAACCAGGGCACCTAAATATACAACACACAGACGGCGAGGACGAGTCGTCGAGGAGGCTTCGCTTGATCCCGTTGCGGGCTTGCTTCGTCCCGTAGATGGTGTCGGCGATGCCCTTCCCTTCACGGAAAAACCATTTTCCCCGTCGCCCTTGGCTCCTTGGAAAATACCCATACAAGGTTGCTGGAGCAACCTTATGGATTGTTTATGTTCCTATTAAGGTTGCGTTAATCACTTCCTTACCGCTACAGTTTAATCGGTTTACCGGAATGCTGCTCGACACGGAGCATTCCGGTAAACCGATTAAACTGTAGAATGTACCCACGTGTAAACTCAACGGGGTCCTCGTTACTGCCGTCCAACTTCAGCTTCGAGAGCTCGACGTCCTCAAGTTGAGGCCCCCCTCAACTCGGCAGCTTGATACTTCAGAGAGGCGAGTCTCCCTATTACAGCAGGGGGGCAAAGCGCGGGATCTGGGCCGTCGAATGTGATCTGTCTTTCCAACAGCGAACACATGAAGTCGCCAAGCCGCAGCAATGAAAGTTTCAGGGACCGTCTCCGAATGCCCCGAAAGTTGGCAAGGCTTTCCCAAAGCCGAAATGAAACGCCCTTACAGTATAATACCAACGAATTGGGAATGGAGACACTCTAATAATCCAGCAGCTACCCTTGACGGACTTCGGATGGTCCAATGCGCTTCTACCCGTGGAGAAAAATAACCCACAGATGAGCGCTTGAAAACCATTTGCGTGACTCCATGCAATGTGAGCTGGGGTTTGCCGCAGGACATTCGGAGGCTCAGCTGGCAGGCACCCACGGAGTGGCGATCGCCTGTCGTCACCCCGAGCAGCTACGAGCCCGTCTTGCACACCACTTTTGTGTGGCTCACTGGCACGAGCGCCCGAGTCTTTGACATTGCACGATCCCATCTGCTGGAACGACGTTTAATGCCCCGACGCGAAAGCGAAAAGCTCTGCCAGGACTTCGTCTCACTTCCAAACAAGCGTCATGGGGGGCGGATCGTTGTTCCAAGTGGGCGAGGCGGTCGAGTTCTGGCGGGTGCTCGTTCACTTGAGCATCCTGGCCTTCTGCCTCGTGCTCTTCGAGAAAGCGCTGCACCATGTGGAGCACAAACTTTCGCGGTACGATAAGTACCAGCACATGCTCCGGAAAGCGTATCGGGAGCTCATGATCCTGGGATTGCTGAGTCTCGGCCTAAAGCTACTCAAGGAGGTGCCAGGGATCCACGCCGACAGCAAGACCATGCTGGCCTTCCAGGTGGCCGACCTGGCCATCTTCATCCTGGCGCTCGCGCTCATCCTGCAGGCCATCATCGTCTTCTCGCAGCTCCGCAAGCACAACAAGGTGGCGGATCGCACGGAGTTGATCACCGCGCAGGACCTGGTGGACTCCTTGACCCCTCCGGCTGGAACCCCGCCAACTTCAGGCCCAGTACGCAGTGGTGGGGGGTCCTCCTGTTGGTCACGCAAGACTAGGAATGCTGCGTTCGACAAGGAGGTGGTAGAACGGAGACTACTCCGCCACCTCTTTCTTCGGCGCTTCGGACTACCACAGCTGTTCCCGTTCTCCAAGTACCTGCGTCGAGCGCAAGCGAACCAGATC
This sequence comes from Phytophthora vignae f. sp. vignae, assembly GCA_016169955.1. Taxonomy (NCBI): domain Eukaryota; phylum Oomycota; class Peronosporomycetes; order Peronosporales; family Peronosporaceae; genus Phytophthora; species Phytophthora vignae. The sequence goes on from JABJUM010000020.1 coordinate 1,071,651, forward strand.
TCGCACATGATCGAGGTAGAACCGTCCATGTGGGTGCTTCTACTCGCGGTGGCGTGGGGAATCTGCGGCTTTGTTGCGATGCTCGACGAGTGGGATGTCGATCTACCCGAGAGCCACGAACTGGTCGAAACGCTGATGATCTTCGGGTGGCTCTTGTTGGTGGTCCACGTCGTAGTGCTGCTCTACTTCCGCTGGAGTCTGAAGCAGCTTCTGGACGCTGCGGGCTACAGCGACAACGAGGCCATCCTGGTGGACAATCTACGCGCAATCGCAGAGGAGGAGGCTCTGGCCTGGCAGAACGAAGCTGCGGACACAGCTTTGGACACGATGAACCGCGTGCAGGACGAGCTGGAGGAGATCGAAGACCGCAGGAACGCTGAGCGCCACGTTCTACTACGCGAAGACGTCGGGCTCCAGCTCGTCGCGACGTGTTGTCGCAACATGAACCAGATCGGTGTCGCTAAACTCCGCACGGGCCGAGTTCCCAGTGGCGTGCAGCCCGGGAGTCCGCACATCAACATCCGCTTCTTCTCGCGCAAGGCGTGGCACGTGACTGTCATGTTCCTGCTCATTCTCAACGGCTTCTTCATCGCTCTGCTCGTGCAGTGCGCCGTGTACGACCTGGACGAGATCTACGAGGACTTTGGGCTGCTCCCCGCCATCTTGGTGCCGCTCCCGCTGATCCTCAACACGTTCGTCTTCCAGCAGCGCATGTTCCGCCACTTCGTCATCGTCTGCAGCGTGCTGCGCGTGGACTCCAACACGCTGGGCGAGGTGGTGAACCACTTCAGTGAGATCGTCGAGATGCGCTCCGAGTTCGGCTCCTCGCTGCTCGAATGCCTCAAGGAAGGAGACTACACCATCGTGGACCTGAGGAGGGAGCTACACGCGTACGACCCCAGGCAGACGGGATTGATCGACGTGGACAAACTCCGCCACGTCTTGGCCTCGTTCGGGTTCCGCTTGACGCGCTTCCGCTTCAACAGCGTCGCCATGATGTTGTTCGAGCTGAACGGGGCCAGAGTCGAGTACGGCCAGCTCCTTCGACTGCTGATGCTGGCTCAGAGCGAACACCAGTCCGAACTGGCTGGAAGCCAAGTGAGGCGCCAGCACCCGCTCTTGCAGCGCAGTCAGACGTCGTTGGATGGTGGTCGAGGCAGCTTACGCGCGGACCATCTAGTGGTTCCAACTACCGGTCGACAGGTGCCGCTGCTGTCTCAACCGAGCTTGGGGTCCGAGCCAAGGCCGAGTGACTTCGTCAATGTGAGTCATGGACCAGGTGGGTTGCCGCCCATGCGTCCGGTGTCAGTGAGCGCAGCGTCCGACTCGAACGCGAATGTGAAGACGGAGAACGGCACTCGCCCGCGTCCTCCCATGCTGGAGCGCAGCTACACGCACCAGTTCGCTGGCTCGAGCTCTCGCGCGCTTCACGACATGTTTAACATCCGAAGAGTTTCGGTCTCTCAGTCCGACACGGTGCCCTCCGACACTGTGTACACCGTGCTATAGGCAAGTACCTAGAACTTAGTGATATGATATAAAAGCCTTGCCATCGAACACGCTAATTCAAAGTTTAAAGACGACTGCTAAAGCGGTCGACGCAATCGACTCAAGACTTGCTTACCACCCGCCGTACGTTGACACGGAGTCTATAGCAGACTGCATACATGTAATTGCATTCATTGTTCTTGAATTGTCAATCGCGCTCACTATCATACATCGTGTTTTCTCTCTAATGCAAACACGCAGTTGGCGAGGTTGGCCAACTCGAGTTGATTACCAGCTTGCGTACTCGGGCAAGATTTATCACCGATCGACCGAAGCGAACGCACCTATCCTTGACCCCAGCACCAAGCAAGAAGATAAGTAAGAACCAAAGATATGAGGATGCACCCGAACGTCTTCTCCACCGCTTTTAGAGTTTCTGCAGTCTTTTACCATTCTTGAAGTGCCTTTGTCGTAAAATGCCTGTTTACTGAAAAATCTGTTTACAGTCGAAAAGGGTCCAGATGGCCGGTGGATCCATCTTATCGATCGATGGTCGAGGTCGTTGAATCTGCCTTCGCATTTGACCGCCTTGCTCTTCGTCCAAGCCAATGTGTGGATAGCCCTCCCTTCGTGTAAATGTACCAGTGCTTGCCCTGAGAAGGGCGGCGGCGTCCATTGTGCAGCCCAGCACTATCCTCGTCTGAGCGGATAGGAGCTCGAACTTTTGTGGTCAACTAGGCCAAACATACGCTGACACCCTGTGTACTGTGCCATCCGGCGAACGATAGGTTTAATCAAGGCCATGATCTCGACTCTGTAATGGTTCGTTTCCTCGTCACTTCAGAATAAGCGAGATGGGGGGCGGATCGCTCTTCCAGGTCGGCAACGCGGTCGAGTTCTGGCGGGTGCTTGTGCACATGAGCGTCCTGGCCTTCTGTCTGGTGATCTTTGAAGCCGCGCTGCACCACGTGGAGCACAAACTCGCGCGTTATGATAAGTACCAGCAAATGCTTCGAAAGGGGTACAGGGAGCTCATGATCCTGGGCTTGCTCAGTCTCGGACTCAAGATCATCAAGGAGATCCCGGGCATTCAGGCCGACAGCAAGACGATGCTGGCCTTCCAGGTAGCCGACCTCTCCATCTTCATCCTAGCGCTCGCTCTCATATTCCAGGCCATCACCATTTTCTCGCAGCTCCGCAAGCACAACAACATGGGAGATCGGACGGAGCTCATCACGGCTCAAGACCTCGTCGACTCGATGACTCCGTCGCCACTCGCAGCGTCAACAGCCTCAGGGATCCGACGCTCTTCCTGGTACTTTTGGCCTCAAGAGACTAAATCGTATGGCAAAGAAGTGGTCGAGCAGCGACTGCTTCGACACCTTTTCCTCCGGAGCTTCGGACTCCCTCAGCTCTTCCCGTTCTCCAAGTACCTGCGTCGAGCGCAAGCGAACCAGATCTCGTACATGATCGAGGTAGAACCGTCCATGTGGGTGCTTCTACTCGCGGTGGCGTGGGCCATCTGCGCGTTCGTGACTATCCTCGAAGACCTTATCGAAGACCTGCCCGAGAGTCGAGACCTGATTGAAGTGTTCGTGGCCTTTGCGTGGATCCTGGTCGGGCTTCATGTTGCCGTGCTGCTGTACTTCCGGACGTGCATGCGGCAGATTCTGTTAGCTGCGGGCTACAGTGACGACAGGGATAAACTGGTTGATAACCTCGAAGCGATTGCCCAAGACGAAGCCGTTGCGTGGCGCAACGAAGCCGCCGACAGTGCGTTGGACGCCATGAACCGCGTCCAAGAGGAGCTCGAAGAGGCCGAAGACCACCGCAATTCCCAGCGACACACGCTGCTTCGGCACGACACGGGCCTCCAGCTACTGGTTACCTGTTATCGTAACATCAGACGGGTGGGTGTTGTTGCCAAGCCCCGAGAAACCATCGGCGTGCAGCCAGAGTCGCCGGACCTCAACATCCGATACTTCTCTCGCAAGGCCTGGCACGTGGTGGTCATCTTCCTGCTGATGCTCAACGGATTCTTCATCGCGCTGCTGATACAGTGCGCCGTGTACGACCTGGACGAAGTGTACGGGGACTTCGGCTTGATCCCGGCCATTATGGTCCCGCTCCCCGTGCTCTTGAACACTTTCGTGCTCCAGCAGCGCATGTTCCGCTACTTCGTGACGGTGTGCAGCATCATCCGCGCGGACGCTAGTACGATGGGGGAGGTCGTGAACCACTTCAGTGAGATCGTCGAGCTGCGGTCCGAGTTCGCGGCTACACTGCTGGAGCGTCTAAGACAAGGAGACTACTCAGTCCTCGACTTACGCGCCGAGTTAGATGCCTATGACCCCCACAAGACTGGCATGATTGACGTGGATCAGCTCCGGTGTATCCTCTCTGCGTTCGGCTACCGACTCACGAGGTTCCGATTCAACAGCGTCGCGATGCTGCTGTTTGAATTGAGCGGTACAAAGGTCGAGTATGGTCAGCTCCTTCGACTGCTGATGGTCTCTCAGGCCGAATCCCCGCGTGTAAGTGCTCAAGGGAACCAGCGACGCCATCACCCGCTTCTACGCCAAAGTACCATGTCGTTCAATGACAACGCGCGGCCCAGCTTCCGTTCGGACAGGATGACGACGCTGTCTGCCCAACAAAGACCGCTGCTGACACGGACCAGCATGGGATCCGACACGAGGGCGAGCGACTTTATGGTGCTGATCACGCCTACGCTGCCACCGATGAGTCGTAGGTCCATTAACGCGGCGTCCGACCCTCAGGCAAACATGAAACAGAGCAACGGAGCTCGCCCACGCAACCCCGTGCTGGACCGCAGCCACTCGCACCAGTTTCCCGGCTCGACGTCACGAACACTCCACGACATGTTCTACATTCAAAGGGCTTCGGACTCACGGGTACAGGTTGCCTCCGACGACGCGTACACAGTCCTGTAAACTAGCTACAGTAGACCTTGGCACTCTCAATGATGAAGCTTCTCACTCAACTAACAGTGATATAATATTTGCTCCAGCTGTGAGTGTAGACGGAAGGAAGAGATGCAAAGGCCTGGTCAAAAGAATCCGCAGACAGCACGTTGCGTGCCATTGGCTTACAGCCGACAGGAAGGGCTTGAACTAAAGCGTGGAGCCTTGTACTCACGTTTTACGTCGCATTGCTCCATAAACTGGCCTAAATCTACGACGAGCTTGGGTAGGTTTGCGGCCGTGATAGTCCCGCTTACAATCGTTTTGAGCTCGTTGGTACTGCAGCAGCAAATATTCCGCGCCTTCATGCAGCGTCAATGTGAGCAAACCGATTAAGTCGGCTCCAGTTCAACAGCCCTCCTTGAGCTGCAGGACGCGGAAGCGGAGTACCTAGAACTAGGTCCAGCTGCACAGCGTGATCACCATCCGACACCTGCCTCAATTGATTGAGGAAGCCACGGACAGTGAGCCGATAGTGTAGGTGAGGCCGTGGTGTACCTATGTGTAGCGTTCAGTCCTTGTTCCTGTAGTATACAATGTATGTTTGATCTTGATAAACGTTGCTCCATGCACAAACTCCGTGCAGTTTTGCAGTCTTTTGTCGATCGCGTCTCAGAAGAATCAGTGATTCGTCGACGCTTTGGAGCAGCATACTACAGTAACTTCTTGCGTAAGTCACGTCTTTCTTTAAGCAAAGTGCTCGTTGCTACTGGACGTATCGCCTCCACAACTCCACGTCCGTTATGCTTACTAACGTACGTCGTCAAGATCAAAGATCCTTCTTCTGCTCTTTGTTGCAACACTATTGAAACGGGTGCTTGAACGTCAACACCCGCGTCACGCTTTCGGGATCCCGCTCCTCACTTCTCAACGCTCATTCGAGATGGCGGGCGCGTCGCTCTTCCAAGTCGGTGGCAACGTCGAGTTCTGGCGGGTGCTGCTTCATCTGAGCATCTTGGCGATATTTCTGCTGGGCTTTGAGGCCGCGCTCCACCAGCTCGAGCACCGACTGGCGCGATACGACAAGTACCACGTGATGCTGCAGAAGGTCTACAGGGAGTTGATGGTGCTGGGCTTGATCAGTCTCATTCTCAAGGTGCTCAAGGAGGTGGCGCCCATCGACAGCTACAGCAAACCCATGATCGCCTTCCAGGTGGCGGATCTCATCATCTTCGGCCTGGCGATCGCGCTGATCCTGCAGTCGATTTGCGTCTTCCTGCAGCTACGAAGACGCAGCTCGAAGGCTGATCGAGCAGAGTTGATATCAACGCAGGACCTGGTGCAATTGCTACAGGACGAAGGCGCCAGCAACAGCGTGCGACGGTCGTCCAAGGCAGCAGCAACTCGAGGCCCCCGCGTTTGTTGCCGCAAAGGAGAGATAATCGATGAAGAAACGGTGAAGCACCGACTACTGCGGCAACTGTTTCTCCACCGGTTTGGCCTTCCCGAGCTATTCCCCTTCTCAAAGTACATCCGTCGCGCCCAGGCCAACCAGATCTCCCCTATGATCGAGGTGGAACCGTCCATGTGGGTTTTGTTGCTCCTCGTGGCGTGGGGGATCTGCGGGTTGGCGGAGCTTATTGACGGCGTTACGCTCATCAAACTTCTAGTGATCTCTTCGTGGGTATTAGTGCTGCTGCACGTCGTGATGCTGTGCTACTTAAAGTCGTGTGTACTCCAGCTCTTTGACCTCGCGGGCTACAGCAAGGACCGGTTCGTTCTGATTACCAACCTCGCTGCAGTCGCAGAGCAAGAAGCTAACACTTGGGAGAGCATGTCAGCCCACGACGCCATCGAGACGATGAACCAAGTGCTCGACATCCACGAAGAGGCCGAACACGAGAGAAAGTCAACGACAGGGATCGCCGCTACACTGTGGCGTAAGGTTTCGTTCGGGCCGTCTCGAGACAGCGACGTGCTCGCTGGAATCTACATTCGGTTCTTCTCAAGGAGGTTTTGGCACGTTGCAGTCACATTTGCAATGACGTTGAATGGGTTCTTCATCGCGCTGTTCGTGCAGTGCTCGCTGTACAACCTGGACGAGATCTACCGGCAGCTTGGGCTTGTCGCTGCCGTCATGGTCCCACTGCCAATGCTGATCAACGCCCTGGTACTCCAGCAGTACATCTTCAGCGACTTTGTGCTGGTTTGTAGCGTGCTTCGGATTGATACAACCGCACTTGGAGACGTGATTCGGCACTTTAGCGAGACGATCGAGATGCAGTCAGAGTTTGCAGCGTCGTTGGCGCAGTGCCTGAGGGAAGGCGGACTCTCGATTGAGTACTTGGAGGCGGTGATTCAGTCCCACGACCACGAAATGTCCGGCTTCATCGAAGTGGACAAGCTTCGTGCAGTGTTGGCTTCCGTCGGCTTCAGTGTGACTCGGTTCCGGTTGAACAGCGTTGTTAAGTTGCTCTTTGAGCTCAAGGGGACGGGCGTCGAGTACGCGCAGCTCTTTCAGCTCTTGACGATCGTCGAGCAAGAGCGCGAGGACATCGCGCAGCGCCGTGGCCGTGAGTATCCGGAAACTCACGGTAGCGACGTCTCATTCGACACTGGAATTCATGAAGTTCGGGAAAGTTCGCTTAGCGCGCGCGACTCGGCGTCAACGCAGCCGCTTTCTCTCTTGGCGCAGTCGAGTCTCGCGTCGGGGCTTGGGTGCAGCGAATTCGGTTATGCGAAGGCTGGTACCCCCGTCGTACGTCGAGGCACGTCGCTTAACTTCCACAGTGTGCAGATGAACGGGAAGAGCGAACTCGAAGGCAGACGACCGATGCTGCAGCGAAGTTATTCGCAGCAGTTTGCTGGCTCGAGCGCCCGAGTGCTGCGTGATATGTACAACCTCAAATCTTACGTGTAAAGAAAAATTGTAAGAAAAAACAGAATAAATTCCATGAGGATACTGCGATCGTGTAGCACTCTTTCATTCGAAAGAAAATAATAACAAGAAGAACGCGACATGGTCGTGGTGCGTTTCGATCACGCGTGAAGTGCGTTGAAGAAGTCGTACAGCACCGCCGTGACTTCGTTCTGTACTGCACAAGTCGACGCGCTCTTAGTAACCCCCTTACCGCCAAGAGGAGCGAGTCGGGATGCCAGCTGCACGCCTTTGTCTTCGTTCGGGGTCATCACCAAGCGGCTAACCGTGCTCTTCCCCGTCGCGAACGCCAGCAACTGAGCCATGTGCATCGCCATCGCCTGCTTCCGCAGCACTGTCTCGCCCATATTCAAGACGTTCACGAGCGGATCTCTCACCCAGTGCGAACACAAGTAACTGCGGAGCTCGGAGCAGAACGCGCAGTCCGGAGCGCAGTCTTTCTCAGAGTTCTCGACGCAGAAGGTCAAGATGCGACCGAGTTGCTTCACGTCGTGGAACGTCGTGGTCAAAAAAAAAAAAAACTCCAGTCCCTTCACTGCCGCATTGCTCGGCACGAAGATGCCGACCTGTTCGCGGGGCGCCTCGCTCCGCAGCGACAGCTTGAACGTGATGACGAGCTCGTTCTTCTTGTCCCGCGTGGCGTCCAGCACGACGACGTCGACGACGCGTTGCAGTTGGTGACGGCGCTTGAGGATTTCGTCCAGTGGCATCGGACCCGACAGTAACGAGGCGGCGCACGAGGCTGAAGCCAAGCTTCTAGGTAGAGTGGAGGTGTTGTCGCTGGAATTCCGGCCCATGAGTTTGTAGAGCAGACCTCGGAACGGGGAGCAGGTCGGCTGGTGCAGCTTCGTGGGGAGACTGGATCTTGAGCTGGCAATGCTGGTCATCGCGCTATTTGGAGAGTGAGGGCTTTAGGGAAGGAGAAGAAGACTGCCATGCTGTTGGGGTCGATGAGAGCGGAGCACTTCCTCCTCAATCGGCATGATGTGATGAGGTGCCGCGCACAGGTTGGTGACAATGTGTGTTCCACAAATCAACGAATGGGAAGAGGTATTGAGGCTGGAACCACATGTTACAGATCGCTAATCTCAACATGGCATTCAATGAGCTCTCAGCAGCGGTCACTATGGTACACCGTAAGATGCTAGATAGCGGGCAGCAGCGGTCACAGAAGGTATGAATGGCGGCGAGGTTCAAACTGCCGCCCACGCCCATTGCACGCGCAGTGTAGCCATCTTGGCCGTTGCAGCAATATACACGACGTTGCGGCAATGTGACAGGTTGCCTTCAAGCTCGGTCGATGCTTTTCCTACTACCGCGTTACCAGCATAAACGGCGGAGCGCAGTCGATCGATGATCGTGCGTTGTCTGCAGGAACAGGGAATTTTAGTCTCGGGCATCTGCTGTGTATCCAGCCACTCACCAGTGTGTATTACGCGGTTCGAAGGCCCCCGACACGTTCATAATCGCTGTGGTCTGCGAGCAGATGAAGCGATTAACACCGCCCCAAAGCTCACTCTCCAATTTCCAGCCAACTGATCACCATGGCCGGTGGCTCTGTCTTCCGAGTGGGCGAGGACGTCGAGCTGTTCCGCGTGGTGGTGCTCTTGAGTGCCCTAGCGTTCTGCTTACTGGCGTTTGAGGCGGCGTTGCACCGGTAAAAGATAACACGTCCTAACAGACGTCCTAAAGTGTCCTATTGATCTAAAATCCGCGGTATATTACTTGCAATTTGCTCATAGACGGTACCATAATTAGGACAACACAGCTCGTTTTAGGACAACCGGGCTGATTAGGAGCTGTCCTAATAGGACACCCATGATTCCCCAACGGAAATCTGTCCTAATAGGACAACCTCAGGAGATTTGTCCTATTAGGACACTTAGTCGACTATAACTGAGAGCTGGTTGACTATAACTGGGAGCTGTCCAATTAGGACACTTAGATGCCTACGTACTGGGAGCTGTCCTATTAGGACAGATGGGATTACTCGGTAACTTGTTAGCAGAGGCTCTTGTTGAAGCTGGACTGTGTTATCAGCGTTTTGGCTACCGTGCTACGCTACTTAAACTCCGTGTAGCCAGCTGGGATGACTGGCGCTACCGGCGGAGCGTGCTGCGGTGGGATCTTTATCAAAAGGGGCCACAAATCCATCAGCACTTTATCATTTGGGGCCACAAACCTGTCAAAGAGTTGGACTTAGCGCAGTACCGTAAGAAGAACCGTCGATAGCCGATTGCTGTCCAGGCGACCGTACAGCGTTGCAGCACAACTCAAGTAGCGGAACGCAAAACGAAGTCTAAGCTAGGCGGTTTTATTACAGAACTGCTGCAGATACGGGCATGTATCAAACCAATTGACTAGTAGTCCATTACGTACTAACTCCAGGACTTCGTAGGACCTCAGAGAAATATCACGATCCAGTAACACCGCATTGGATCGCCATCGAGTTCGCTTGTCAGTGTATGGGGTACATCGAGCATGCATATTGTAAATTACCAGTAATTATTAAAAATAAGCTATGGCCAACCAGCAATGCACCCGAAACGACTTAAGTGTGCCCAAAATTGTGCAACCTCCGAAGAATGGCTTGAAGTACCGCGGTGTGGAACGTTTGCCACAGGACAGCACCCAGTTGTTTGCATACTCATGCCTTCGCTACCAGCAAAAAATTAAAGCGCTGCCTGTGTGCACCGATAGTGAAATACCTTGCGCAAAATTATTTACGCCGGAACCTGTAGATATCTGTCAACCGGGTCTGCTTGTTAGGACAACAGTTTGTATCTGTGAAACCGTTCCTATACTGCATGACAACTTGAAGTGCTCCGAATGAATGCAACAGCAACAAATCAATTGGAATTACTTACCATCTATATTTGCAAACTGCACGCACGGCTAAAGGTTGAAGCAGTTGATCAAGCAAATGGGCAAAGGCTTTTGGCAAGCCTAGACTACGGCAATGTTACCCGCAACTTATCGCGTAGGAGTTAATGCAATCATAGATGGCTCGAACGCCAGACCGGTCTTAATTTTATTTCCTGAATCTATGACGCCTTGCTCTGAGTACCAGCACAACACGGCTGAAGCTACACCCTTTGGCAATGCTTGTCACTGGTAACTCGATCTACACTTGTGTGTACAAGACGCGTTTAGGTTAATTACACAACGATCGTAAGTGTTATCTACCGCGGAACTTTTGCCGTAGACGAGTGCCTGCACGAGCACATCAGCGGCATGTTGGGTTGAGCTGAGGGAGAACATAACTTTCTAAACCGCGACAATTTCTAACTTAGATTAACTACCGCATCTCGATCTACAACTCGGCAGCGCCTATGTTAATCTTGAAAGGCAATTAGGATGGCACACGGTAGATTTTTTTCATGTCCGTATTCTGACATGACATGGATTTGGGTCTGGCCCTCCCCTATACAATAAACAAGATAGCCCCAGTGCAGCAAATCGTACATATGCGAACAGGATAGGCGACGTCGATTGTAGCGACGTAACAACGATGTGGCATGACAGTGCGAGCAGCGCTAACTGTGAGCTTGGTTGCTGCATGCACAAGGTTTCGACGCCAAGCAAACTTAACGAGGTTGTGTGAGTAGGTGGCAGGCAAGGTGAAGCCAATGGGTTCGTTAGCTCATGTTTTAATATGGGTACCGGTCAACATAGAGCGCCTACAGGCTCAGTTTCAGCGGAAAAGTGGGTCATCCCTCCCACAATTTTCAGACCAAACGCCATGTCATGTCAGAATAAGACCATAGAAAAAGCTAACCATGAAACTCAGCAGCCCGAGGATCATGAGCTCGCGGTAGACCTTCTTGACCATAAGTTTGTACTTGTCGTGGTGCGCGAGGTGGTGCTCCAAGTGGTGCAACGGTGTCGGATAACACGTCCTAAAACGATACCTAAAATGTCCTATTGTCCTAAAACTCTCCCGAAAATTACCGAAAGATGTCCTAAAACTCGTATAATAAATTAATTACGTCCTACCCGCTGTCCTAAAACCTAGATTTATGAATATGACGCGTCTTATTGGTGACCACAATGTTTGTTACGCGTAATTTAAAACGCCACCGACGTTTGTTACACGTATTTACGGGCCCATCCTGGCCATTCATTGTATGTCAGATCCCATAGGTCAGGATTGCCAGCCATTTCACTTTTTCAGCCTAAGTGTGAACTTGTCATGGACCACGGCAGATATTCGTTCTGCGTTAAAAGCGCACATGCCCGGAAACGAACACGATCTACATGTACTACAGCTGCAAGAAGTTCCGTGAAGGATGCAAGGCAAGATTGATTGTGCGAGGTGGAGCCGTCGTCGCCGAGAAGAGTGCGCACAGCTGTAAGGATGAGCCGAAGCCGGAAGTGGTGGACGTGCGCAAGGAGATGAGACTGGAACTGCAGCGTTCTAGTATAAACCGCACCAACAATCCGTTGGAAAAGTACAATCGTGACATCGCGTCGCGAGTGGGTACCGTATTTGAGATCTCCTACTTCAGACACCTGATTATTGAAGTTGTAGCGTTGTATATTGTTTTTGTTCATTTTCAGTCCCTTTCGTGCAAATTATGGCCATATTCTGGTCATTTTGCACCTGTTCTACGCTATGAATTAGGAGATCTGTCTGAAGTAGGAGATCTCAAATACGGTACGCATCCTAGCCTGCTTACCTTCATCGAAGCCACCAAGCAAGAAGCAGCCCGCTATCTCCAACGCATTGACGACATCAAGCAAGGAATCCAGGCGGCACCGCAGCGGATCTTTATCAAAAGGGGCCACAAATCCATCAGCACTTTATCATTTGGGGCCACAAACCTGTCAAAGAGTTGGACTTAGCGCAGTGTACCGTAACAAGTACCGTCGATAGCCGATTGCTGTCCAGGCGACCGGTACAGCGTTGCAGTGATCTTCCGCTTAGGGATCCATTTCTACGTGCAGTATTCTAAAAGGTTTAGTTTATAGCTAAAACGCGCAATAAGGGGCGCAAAAGCATCGAAGAGAGGGAGCTATTGAGCAGAATAAATGTCGTAGCGGAATTTGACACTTGCATCAACTCTTTAGCGGGAGAGCTCTAAAAGGTCCTCTATTATTTCCAAGAAGCACGTAACTAGAACTACACCTTTTCAACTTCAAAACTGCAAATTGTAAGTTCAAAACAGCAAAAGGTAAAATCAAAACAACAATACTCTATAAATGTATATTACAACCTGTATAATATGTATCATCGTATTTGATTATAGAGTACAACTTGCCTATTGGCTAGCTGTGCTGCGCGCCAACCAATGAGCTGTGTATAAAAGTACGAAGCTAGCCTGGTCTCTGCTCGTGCAGTTTTGAACTTACCTTTTGCAGAATTGAACTTACAATTTGCTGCTTTGAAGTTGAAAAGGTGTATAAAGTTCTGGTGTAGGCTGTTCCTAATTGAATGTCATTCCAGTAGTTCTCGTTCGCTGCTATGTCTTTCCTTTCAGCTTCCCGAAAAAGGCACTCTACCTAAGCAGCACTGAATCTTAGCTATACAACATTTTCTGTTGAGCACCTCTGGGGGTTAGCTTTTTCTATGGTCTTATTCTGACATGACATGGCGTTTGGTCTGAAAATTGTGGGAGGGATGACCCACTTTTCCGCTGAAACTGAGCCTGTAGGCGCTCTATGTTGACCGGTACCCATATTAAAACATGAGCTAACGAACCCATTGGCTTCACCTTGCCTGCCACCTACTCACACAACCTCGTTAAGTTTGCTTGGCGTCGAAACCTTGTGCATGCAGCAACCAAGCTCACAGTTAGCGCTGCTCGCACTGTCATGCCACATCGTTGTTACGTCGCTACAATCGACGTCGCCTATCCTGTTCGCATATGTACGATTTGCTGCACTGGGGCTATCTTGTTTATTGTATAGGGGAGGGCCAGACCCAAATCCATGTCATGTCAGAATACGGACATGAAAAAAATCTACCGAGTTTCATCATCAAGATGCTCACGGAGGTGGGCGGTATCGACGGCTACAGCGGCACCACGCTGGCATTCCAGGTGGCCGACCTCATCATCTTCATCCTGGCCATCGCGCTCGTGCTGCAGGCCATTTGGGTCTTGGTCCTGCTGCGAGGCCACAACAAGCGAACCGACCGGGCCGAGCTCATCACGACGCAAGACTTGGTCGACGCGCTCAATGCTTCACAGAACTCGACCCCTTCAAGTGAAGCACCAGATCACGATCTTTTCAAGGACGAGATTGTGCGCCATCGTCTGCTACGGCACTTGTTCCTCCGTCACTTCGGTCTTCCTCAACTCTTCCCCTTCTCCAAGTACTTAAGACGCTCTCAAGCTAATAACATCGTGCACATGCTCGAAGTCGAGCCGTCCATGTGGCTGCTGCTGCTCGGGGTGGCCTGGGCCTTCTATGCTGTCGTCTGGGTCCTCGAAGACTTCGAGGTGGAGGTGCGATACGAGCTCATTGAGACGTTGCTGGCGTTTGCGTGGGTGCTGGTGCTGCTGCATGTGCTCGTCCTGTTCTACTTTCGCTGGTGTGTGCGTCGCCTGTTGATCATCGCCGGATACAGCAAGGAGACGGACGTTCTGGCGGAAAACCTGAACGCAGTCGCCGCACAAGAGGCGAGTGCCTGGCGGAGCGAAGCAGCCGACAGTGCGCTGGATCACATGAATCGAATCCATGCAGAACATGAAGAACTGGAGCACGAGCGCAAGACAGAGCGCCGTGGGGTACTCAAGAGCGACGCTGGACTTGAGCTTGTTGCTAGCTGCCTGCGCAACACTTCGCGTATTGTATGCTGTAAGAAGCGCTCGGCCTCGGGGCCTGATGGTGTGCAGCCTAACTCGCCCGATGTCTCGCTTCGGGGCCTTTTCTCGGAAGATCTGGCACGTCGTGGTCATGTTCATGACGATCCTCAACGGATTCTTTGTGGCGCTGATGGTCCAGGGCGCGGTATACAGCTTCGAGGAGATCTATGACAAGGTAGGGATAATTCCCGTGATCCTGATCCCGCTGCCTCTGCTGATCAACGGACTGCTCCTCCAGAAGAGCATTTTCCGAGACTTTGTGCTGATCTGCAGCGTCATCCGTATCGATGCCGCGACGCTGGGGGAGGTCGTGCACCACTTCAGCGAGATCGTGGAGCTGCGAGCTGAGTTTGCCACGTCGTTGACGCGCTGTTTGAAGGAGGGAGGGGCCACCATCGCGGACTTGGAGAAGGCGCTGCAGTCGTATGACCTGGGGAGGACTGGCTTCGTTGATGTCGACAGACTCCGCATCGTCATGGCCTCGTTTGGCTTCCATTTGACCCGATTCCGCTTCAACAGCGTGGTCAAGTTGTTGTTCGAGCTGCAGGGGACGAGGGTGGAGTACGCACAGCTCCTCCAACTCGTGACTTTGATCCAGCAGGAGCAATGTCTTGAGGATGGCATGCACTTCCAGTACCCGATGCTTCAGCGGACCATGACGTCGTTCGATGATATGGACCGACACGATGGAACTCGCTCGAGTCGTGCCGGTGTGGGCGCTTCGTCGCGGCATTTGCCGCTGCTTGCTCAGTCCAGCCTCGCGCCGGAGCCTGCACCGAGTGACTTTACTGGGACCCCATTCAGACGCCTTGACACGACGGCCTCAGACGACAGCAGCGCTCGATGGTCGCTGCTCGAGCGAAGTCTATCACGTCAATTCGCTAGATCAAACTCGCGCGCGCTCCACGTTGTGTACAACTTGCGACCTTCGTCGGCGGACGTGACGACTGATAGCATCTACTCGCTGCGATAGGGTCCCGACACAACGCACGATGAGCAAACTAAGTGAGCTCATGAGATGTTAGTAGTAGTCGCATCCGGCTTAGCGCGACGTATCTCTTGCCGAGCGCTGCAGTATCTATCAAGCGACTCGTTTCTCTAAAAGTTGTTGTTGGTTTGTTCCTGTACTTTGCATTTCTCGGGTCTTTGTTGTCAGCACCTCAGGCTTTACAGCTTACGCCAACTGAGCTCCGGACTGCCGCTCTCCGGTTTGATTTGGCTGAAGGCTTCAAGTGTCCGGAACGACTGCGACACCAGCGTGAAAATTATACGTCCTCATCGGGAGCAGGTGCTCTCCCGGCCATCACTTTGAATTTACGCCGTCCGCTAGCAGACGTAGCTCCGAGAGTACCGACGACAGAATTGTTCATGCGAGTGCGCGAACGAGGACGCGATGCAGACATGGTGAAGGTGGAAATCTTGCTGTCAACTTTGGCTGCGGCCGCGTGCACCGCAAGCATTGGCATCGCGGTCTGGAAGCTCGTGCTGGATCGACCGAAAGACGCAAACGGACTGGCAACGCGGAAGACGTCCCAGGATGCTGGCGATGCAGAACCGGAAGTCTGTGGCCCAGAAGAAGAACGAGAGGAAGAAGACGACTAAGGATGATTTGAAATTCCTGAAACGACCCCGGAGTGTCCGCGCGTTGACAGTGAAATGGTCCCGCCCCAGACCGAATGGAAGGTCGGTAGTTCGAGAGAGAATATGGCGAATAGCGGCTCGAAACCCGACTGGGAGTCCGCTTCAGACACCACGGAATGGTCCAGTGTTGCTGACGACGAACAAGATCTCCAAGTTTTCGATACGCCAAAGAAACCACGGAAACGAGGCTCTTCCTTTCAGCATCACAACACGCAGGGGCCGTCCACATTGGATACGGTCGATACGAAAAGTGCGCATCGTGAACTTTGATGGTATTTTGTGTTGTGAACGAAGCAGCACTTCGCCTCAGTAGTAAAATCTTAACTGTGAGTTGTTTGTTATCCATCCTTCCTTCCTTCCTACCGTCGTCTTCACGGTTAGTACGGGTTGATTTCGGCTTGAATCTCGTCGAGGGTCTTGCCCTTGGTCTCCGGCACAAACTTGAGCGAGAACGCAAGCGCGAGAGCGAGCAGAGCGGCGAACGGGACGAAGATGAAGTCGCCCAGCGTGTTCTGCATGGTGGGGAACACAATTCCGATGATGAAGAGCCCCAGCCAGTTGACCATCGTGGCGATGGACGTCGCCGACGTGCGCGACTTGGGCGGGAACATCTCGGCTGCGATGAGCCACGGGATCGGGCCCAGGCCGATCTCGAAGAACCAGACGAAGCTCATGACCCCGCCGACGCTGAACATGCTGGCGAATGGCAGCAGATCCATGAGCGCCACGGTCAGAATTCCGCTCGACACGAGCATGCCCACCACCGACCAGAGCAGCAGCGGCCGACGCCCGGCCGAATCCATGAGCATCAGCGCCACGATGGTCGCCAACACATTCACGATGTAAACGAGCGTGATGCCGACCAGCGGGTCCTCGAGCCCCGCACTCTGGAAGAACGAGCTCGCGTAGAACATGACGGCGTTGATGCCGCTCAACTGCTGCGCGAACTGTAGCACCACAGCGACAAGCAGCGGCAAGCGGATGCTCCTGTCTCTGAGAACTTCCCCCACGCCTTGAACATCCCCTGATTCCCCGGCGTCAGCAGCGGAAATACTGTCGAGTTCGTCGAAAACGTCGTCGGATTGGCGCAGACGGCGTAGAATCTCCTCCGCTTCCTTGGCCTTGCCGTTGTTCAGCAGCCAGCGAGGACTTTCGATCAGTAGTGGCGTTAATACAAGCTGCAAAGCTCCCAGAATCCCCGCGAAGCCGAACATCAAGCGCCAACCTGGGTGGGCGAGGCCTTGGCTCTCTCCAGCGAAGCCGAACGCCAGGATGTCGGTAGCCAGGATGCCGACAACCATCGCGACTTGGTACGTGGTGCCCAAAGCCCCGCGCAGGTTGGGCGGCGCCAGTTCTCCGAGATACAGCGGCACGATGACCGTAGCTGTACCGGAGGCGATACCCACAAGGAACCGGCCGGCGATGAGCATGTAGATGTTGACCGCGAAGGCCATGACGGCCCCCGACAGCAGAAAGACGCACGAGTTGACCAGCATCGTCTTCTTGCGGCCAAGTTGGGCACTGAGTTGGCCTCCTGCGAGTGAGCCGATGGGTCCACCGACTGCAAAGCCAGAGACGCAGAGCGCCCAGAGCATGTCCGAGTGGCCAGGGAACACCACCAACGGGTTCATGGCCCCCGTCACGGCCGTGTTGTAGCCATATTGGAAGGCGTTGATGACTGCAACCAGGCACGAGAACAGCAGCGGGTACGTGTACCCGGGCTCCGATCCGTCGTCGTCGTCTTCAAGCAGCATCTGCTTCTCCCCATGCTGTCAGCCACAACACAGGTCAGTCATGGTCTTATCAACCTTAAAAAAATAATGAGGACTAACCTTCTTCACCAGGCGTGACAGATTGGCCCAGGAACTGCGTGGCCGAAGCTGCGGGAAGTCGCGTTCGCTTCGGAAGGAGCGACGACGCATACCTGCGAGCACGCGGAACGGCAGCTCCTGGTACAGCCGCTTCTGCTCCTCGCCGTAGTATTTCAGGTCGTGGACGGTGCTCGCGCGGTCCTTGAGTCCGTCGGCCTTCTTCATGTTCTCCCAGCTGCCGTTCGTGCGCAGCTCGCCCTGCTCCAGGTCACTACATGTGCTGCCACTGCCACTGCTGCTCGACTTGGTCGACTTGGTCGACGCTGGCATCGTCGAGCGATAAAAACTTGGAGGGAGATGCTGGAAGATCGCAAGGCGGAGGAGTGGGAGGTTCTCGGCAAAAGCGCAAGTGAGACTAACTATGCAGATCGACTAACGCCGGCTAAGCAAAATGGTCGCACAATGGACGCCAAGCAGCCAGTATCCGACCTGTCACTTCAACTTCACACGTCGCAGATCGCCTTCCAACGAAAAGGCCGGCGGAGAATTTCTCCATCAACAACCAAAGGCGCACAAATTTT
The DNA here is from genome assembly GCA_016169955.1 of Phytophthora vignae f. sp. vignae. Classification (NCBI taxonomy): domain Eukaryota; phylum Oomycota; class Peronosporomycetes; order Peronosporales; family Peronosporaceae; genus Phytophthora; species Phytophthora vignae. The sequence continues at coordinate 1,089,843 of JABJUM010000020.1, forward strand.
CCCAGGGCAGGAAGGACAATGCATTGACTCACTCATGGTCTTACTTACTCGCAGTTGAGCACCACACGTCCCGACAACTTGCCAGCGTGCATGCGGTCGAACACATCCGGCAAATTGGTCAGAGGCTCAACGGTGTACGAGCTCTTGACCTGGCCGTCGGCCGCCATGTTGATGGCCTCGATGGCGTCCTGACGACTGCCAACGTACGAGCCAACGATACGGAACTCCAACGGAATCAGAGGCTCCACCGGCGCCACAACCGCCGTGTCCTTGGGGACACCCACAGCGACGAGCGTGCCACGCGGACGCAGGAACATCAGCGGGTCCTTGTACGCGTCCTTGGTTCCAGCCACGACGATGGTGGCATGAGCTCCGCGGCCGCAGTGGCAGCGCGAACTTGGTCCACCACGTCGCCCTCCTTGAAGTCGATGAAGTCCTTAATGCCGTACGACTCGATGAGCTTGCGCTTGTCGTCGCCAGTGTCGATGGCCACCACCTTGTAGCCCATGGCCCGCGCGTACTGGCAAGCCAAGTGGCCCAGACCGCCACCGGCACCGGGGATCACCACGTACTCGCCCGGGGAGCCGCCGATCTGCTTGAGCGCCTTGTACACCGTCATGCCGGCGCACAGAATAGGAGCCGGCGGCTCCGAGCCGCCGACGCCAAGTCGAGACTTTGGGGGATCGGCGTCACGTGGTCGGCAAACGACACGCACCACTGCTGGAACGAGCCGTGGCAGGTCAACCCGTGGACGCCCGCTTCTCCGCAGGTGGTCTCGTAGCCCTTGCGGCAGTCCTCGCAGCCCAGACACGTGTGCGCGAGCCACTTGACGCCGACAGCGTCACCGATCTTTAGCTTTGTCTTGGTGTGCGCACCGATGGCGGCGATGTATCCAGCGCCTTCGTGGCCGCCAATCATGGGGAACTGCTTGGGCAGCGGAGGGCCGAGGCCTTGCCAGACGGACAGGTCCGAGTGACACACACCCGTGTAGGCCATGCGGACCAGCACCTCACCGGGTTTGAGCTCCTCGGGCTGCACCACCGGCCAGTCGTGACGAACTTGGAGCGGGGCGTTGTCGGCCTCGTACATGACGGCGATCTGCGTCTTGGGGATGTCGTAACTTGGCTGGGACTTGACGGAGAACTGTCGTGAAGCTTGCGGCGCGCAGCTCATGCATCCGCATTGAAAGCCATGGCCAGACGAAAGCCCGACGAACGATTTGCGCGCGAATTGAGTAGCTCGCTTGGTGGATGGCTTCGCGAAGCGGGTGACAACACGCAGCATGGTCTTTGGAAGGCTCTTGATCTCTTGGGGGCCAGGCAGCGAATTCGACAATGAAGGCTTGTCCGACCGAGTCGTCAGAGATTGTTGACATGCATCCGACCTGGGCGCTGCACTCAAACAGCGCACTCAACGCCTGGATGCGTCCGTGTAAAGTGCGGAGAAGATTTCCTGCTTGGCACGGCAAAGCCGCAGATGTTTCAACCACATGCGTGGCAGATTGGCGCCGCAGCGGTTCTGTTTGGAGATAGGATCGCCAGATTTGAGCCTTCAACTTGAAGAGTTATCAAAACAGCTACAAGCTTGCATTGATTCGTTCTTGACAGTCTCCACTTTCCATCTTCACGTCACTACTGTAGGAACAGCGATACTTACTCGCAGTCGAGCACTGTGCGGCCAAAGAGCGTGCCGGCTTTCATGCGCTTGAAGACGTCGGGCAGGTTGGTGAGGGGCTCGACGTTGTAGAACGTCTCCACCGCTCCATCCGCGGCGATGTTCACCGTCTCGATCGAGTCTTGGCGGTTCCCCACGTTCGTACCGATGATGCGGTGCGCGAACGCCGCTGTGGCCTCAACTGAAACAGGCACGACGCCGCCCTTGGGCACGCCCACCATCAGCACTGTACCATGCGGACGGATGTACTGCAAGGCGTCAATGTACGACGACTCCGTGTCGGCCACAACGCACGCGCAGTGCGCGCCCCGACCAGTGATGGCCTTGACCTGCGCCACCACGTCGCCGTCCTTGAAGTCGATGAAGTGCTTGACCCCGTAGCCCTCCAGCAGCTTGCGCTTGTCGTCTCCCGAGTCGATCGCGATCACCTTGTAGCCCATAGTACGCGCGTACTGGCAGGCCAAGTGGCCGAGACCGCCGCCTGCACCAGGGATCACGACGTACTCACCAGGAGCTCCATTGATCTCCTTGAGAGCAGAGTACACCGTCACGCCGGCACACAGCAACGGAGCGGCCGCAGCCATGTCATAGCCCCTCGGGATCGGCGTGACATGGTCCGCGTACGACACGCACCATTGCTGGAAGGACCCGTCCACCGTGTAGCCGTGCATGATGACGCTCTCGCACGTGGTCTCGTGGCCCTTGCGGCAGTCCTCGCACCCGAGACACGAGTTGGCCAGCCACTTGACACCCACCGGGTCGCCGACCTTGAGGTTGGTCCTGGTGTTCTGGCCGATGGCGGCCACGTAGCCCGTGCCTTCGTGGCCGCCGACCAGCGGCATCTTCTTGCCCTCCGGAGCGCCGGCGCCTTCCCAGATGAGCACGTCCGAGTGGCACACGCCGCTGTAGGCCATGCGCACGAGGATCTCTCCGGGTTGAGGTCTTCAGGCTGCACCACCGGCCAGTCCTTGCGGACTTGAAGCGGAGCCCCTTCGGCCTCGTACATGATGGCCGTCTGCGTCTTAGGGATGTCGTAGTGCGTCTGCGACTGCACCGAAAAATGTCGGGACGCACACGAACCGCAACGGCATTGGAATCCGTAGCTGGCCACTGCCCCCGTGAAGGACTTGGACGCGAGCTGAGCCACTCGCTTGGACGGTTGAGCAAGGCGAGAGAAGACCACGCGCAGCATTGTACACTAGGTATTGGGGGGGGGTGGGGGTGGGGGGGGGGGGGTGCTGGCGAGCTGGCGAATCTCTAAATGGGAGTCCCATTATGGGACCGACAACGAAGTGAGCTCCTGCAGGACCTCGACGCAAGCGGAGAGAGAGCCGACGCGCGGGAAGACGAGGTTCATTTCACGGTGTTTTTTGCCCGGGGCCGTCACGCTTCAACGGCGGTCATGCTTGGACCAAGGGTGCTGACTGCAGTGCAGTGCAGGCCATGAGTGAGGATGACCCAGCCAACTTCAACTTTCGTAGCGACCGCCAGCACAGCGCTTTTGTAAGTCTGATGCCACTTGGAGACCTCGGGCGGCTTCATCTACGAGCACATGATGTCTAAAATGAGCTCACACACGCGGCCCGCCTGACGCGGGGGCCAGGGATTGGAAAAAAAGAATTGTAATTGTAAAAGTGCAACAATTGTACTACCGCAATATTGATTGCTGGCTGTCGGACAATCTTCACTACATATTGATCACTATTGTCCAGGAAGGATTTAAGATCCTGGCCTGTCATCTAGACGTGTACGCTTAGCTTTCACCTTCTACTTCGTCAGAGAGTGTACACAACCGTCTCCTTCACGATTTCCTTCCTTCTGCCCCAACCACTCGATCCGGCGACGATGACTTCTACCTGCTTGGCATGGCCACCTGCAGCGTGGTGACAGTGGGTGGCACCTCTGTTCGCCGAGTTAGTGCCCATGATGAGCGCAGGTTGTGGGCAGGTCCTGACGTTGTTGTTGACGTATGTGGGCTGTGGCGTAGATCGGGAGGACCTTGGGCATGCCGAACCTCCGCCTGCGACTCGAGCGACCAAAACCTTGCTTAAGGAGCGCGATGGAGAAAGCTGATATTGTTAGTGGGAGAGTATAGTCAACGGCGGCGTTGTCTAAGAGTAGTGCAGTGGCGGCTGAGATAAGTCGCTTAAACGAAAGTGAGCACTCAAGAGGTTTCGCGGCCTTCCGTGCTCTCCCGCCTCGTGCAGTCTACCCGAAATGTCCTGAGTAGCTAGTTGTGCCTCTGCCAAGACTGTGAGGACGACTTCAACATGAAGATACACAATTAGATCTGCATATTGCAATGTATTGAACTGGATATTGATATTGTTGCAATATTGATTGAGACGGCCGTCTCGACAACAATCCATATACAATGGATATTGTCCGATCCCTGCGCGGGGGCAATGCAAAAACAATTGGCGAAAGAACCTTTGCAAGCGGCGTATGGTCAATGTGGATTGACGATTCCTACCACGTGTTGAACACGGCATTGCGATGTCGCTTCAACTTGAGGGAGATCCAATCAAGCGAGCTTCGCCATCCTGTCACGCGCGTGCGAAGATATACATGTTGCAGTAGCTCAAGCGTTCGCGGACTTTGATAACTAAAGACTCGATCAGGTTGTGCGTCGCCCGCGTACATTAGGAGTCGCCGATGCCAAATCAAGACCTGCGAGATCAGTATCACATGGTACCGACCTCAAGGACGGCAACGCTGCGGATCAATTCGAGCTGCCACTGGTGCCCGTGGAGCTCACGCCACATTGTCGTTGCTCGATCGAAGGGCGACAAGGACCCGCTGACGTTCCTGCGTCAGCGCGGCACGCTCGTCGCTGTGGGTGCCCCCAAGGACATGGGGGTTGTGGCGCCGGTGGAGCCCTTGATTCCGTTGGAGTTCCGTATTGTTGGCTCGTACGTTGGCAGTCGTCGGGACGCTACAGTACGAGGCCATCGACGATGGCAGCCGACGGCTAGGTCAAGAGCTTGTACACCGTTGAACTACTATCAAACTTGCCGGATGTATTCGACCGCATGCACGCTGGCAAGCTGAGTGGACGTGTGGTGCTCGACTGCGAGTAAGGAAGAGGATCGACATGTAAAGCAGAATAAAGCAGAATGTTAGCGGAGATGTAGTTGAAGTACAGTGTAGACCGTCACTCGCATCTTCCTGATCCACAACACACACCTCGTCCACTTTCAGCAGCTCCTCTACTCTTCCATTAGATGTAATGCAGGTCGAGCATGCCAGGCGTTGGCATGCAGGAGCTGGCTCGTGGTGTAAGGCCCTTTCCATAGTACGGAAGGGGCCTTACACCGTACGGACCGTACTGTAAGGAGCTGCACCAAGCGCGTGCTCGCGAATCGCGATCGGTGTCATTTGAGAGGGATGACATCGAGCTGACACGGCAGGATTTGCTGGTCGCACCAAACAGGCAGCCCGCTCATGATGTGTGCTTGTTCCCTTCTCCAGGCTCGGCTCAGGCATTGACTCGCCGCGTGTCGATCCCGAGCCACGCGAACGAAAGCAGTGTAGTTCGCAGTCCATGACGGCCAGGCGACACCTGATATCACCATACTGTGGTGCAGCTGGAGAGAGCACCTTACACGCTTTCGGTACTATTAATAGCGCTTTGTTCAGATGGCTATCGTTTGACTTGAACGCGCATGCCATGCCGCCACTTGGAGTGTGTTGCGGGGAGAGTCTTGCGAGAGTCGGAGGAAGGCGAGGTTGAGTAGTAGGAGGTAAAAGAAGTTGTGTTTATTTGAAAGATAGGTGTCGGCACCAGGGGCGGCACCGGAGCAAGGCTCCGGTGCCAACCATTGTTGTCCTCTTAAATATGATCAAAACAGAACTTACAGGGTTTATGTGGCTGTACACATACTTACAGTAATAGTGATCTTAGCCGTATTGTGACAAGTTGGGTACTCATGCCACTATTTGAGACACTAACTTTAACAGCCTCTCTGTGTCCAAATCGTGGCATATTATTATCCCAGTTGGTAAACCAGATTTTGAGGGAACGAGGATGAGAAGATAAGATTTTATGGTAGAACTTTCAGCGGTAGAGCAACTCGTAGGCTATGCCTCCGCTCAGATTTTTTTGAAGTCTCGGATTGGTTTGAGTTTGTAGTGAGCAAGCCTAATATAATGGCTTTGAGGAAACGAGCATTGAGAGCTCATTTGCAAACTTCCAAGCTCCAGTCAAGGTACCATTTCTGTGTCTTTATACGGTCCTAACAGTTTGTTGGATTTAGGAGAGGCAAATCCAGGTTCCGGTCAGAGATTCTGTGGATGCTTGTCTGACGCCACAGTCGGGCTTACTCTCAAAAGGAGGACAGGTCTTCACAGTTCTCAACGACTCGGAGTTTGGAGATGCCGATCTCATGCTCAACTCATTGTTGTGACATTATGTAATTGTTTTTCACATGCTAACTTTTTGTGATGTGTATTATTACAGATGCCTCGCAACCTCCGTACCTCTGTGCTTTGTCAGCACCAGGAGATGATGCCAGACCGCTATTCGATGTGCGGCCAGCTTTCGGTGAGCAATGCTCTCCCGGTGAGAGATTTACTCACACCTGCGATGATGCGCCCCGTACTGGCCCGTCTTGTTGCTGTGAGGCCTGCCTTGCTCATTATTGGGCAGCGCCCAGGTCAGCGTGCAGGCACATGGCACTGCATTGCTCGCGCCTGGGTTGGCAACAAGTTCCTGTTCATTGACTCGGATCGGTACCATTATTTTCCGAACCGGAAGGAGTTGTTGACTAGTTTCTTTGAGAAGATCGACGGTGTGTACTCCATTGAGAACATTTAGGATCATAAGTTTGTCTTTTGTAAATTTCATTTATAATTGTAACATCTTTAAGATAAATTTCAATTCTTTAAAGAGTTTTGGTATCTCTTCTTTCTTTCTTCCACTATTTGTTTTAGTCTGTTTTCGTGACCTTTTGTCGTACAGTGCTTAAACTTTTAGATTCACATTTTGTAGTTCATATATGTTTTTCTGTAGTGGAAGTCTTTAGGTTTATAAACTCAGTGATGAAGAAATGAAAATGTAAAGAAAGTTCTTAAAGTCATTTGTAAAAAGATGTATGACTACTTTGAAAATGTTGGTTTCTTTAAAGATTATATAATTGTTCTGTGGGATGTTATATAATATTTTAAGTATCATGGAATGCTTGTATGCACTACTCCTATGTTTTAAAATAAAGTTATAATTTGGAGGAGCTATATTTATTTATTTATAGATTGTAAGCAGTTAGAACCATTGATGCGTATTTGTTTGTTATGTTTTTATATTTTTTGTATTAATGGTTTTGTAAGTTTATTGTTTATCTAATTCTTAACTTCATAATTACTTGTGAGTATGTGAGATTATTAAATGTTTAGTATTAAAAGTTTTTTGGCTTAGATATTATTCAAGAGCGTGGTTTTTTATTGTATTTTACCTCTTCGTCTGCAGGTTACAAAGTGACTCCCTTAGTTTAAGAAATGGGGGCTTTGATAGGGACTTTGTGAAGATATCTGCTACCATTTCTTTGGTGTTGCAGTATTTCACTTCAAATTCTTTTCTGTCTACTTTTTCTTGCACAAAGCAATAGCGAATGTGGATATGCTTGCTTCTACCATGCAGTTCTGGGTTATATGAGAGTTTAATACAACTTTGGTTGTCTTCATATATTGTGATAGCATGTGGGCTTTTGTGGTTTAGCTCCAACAACAATAAGTTCAGGAATATGAGTTCCTGCATGCAGTGGCACAGGGCTATGTATTCTGCATCCGTAGTGGAGAGCACGACTGTGTGGTGCTTTCTAGATTGCCAGGAGATCGGGCTGCCGCACATGTATGTGATGTAGCCTCCAACAGATCGTCTAGTGTCTGGACAGTTGGCATAGTCTGCGTCGGAGTACGCCGTAAGGTAGTGTTGCAGGTTGTACTGCTGCGCATTTTGGATTCCTCCGAGGGTAATACCCAGTTTGCGAGTACCGTTGAGGTATCTCAGGCCTCTCTTAACTGCATTCCAGTGGGCCTTACTAGGGTTGGCTAGGAATTGGCTGACTTCTCTCAGAAAGTATGCCAGGTCAGGTCGAGTTCCCATCATCAAGTACATGAAGCTACCGACAGCCTCTCTGTACGGGATCGCTTTCATCTCGTTCTTTTCAGAGTCTGTTTTAGGGCACATATCCAGGCAGAGTGCGATACTTTTGTCCGTCGGAGTTGCAACTGGATGTGCATCGAGGTGGTTGAAGCGGCCCAGTACTTTGGTAGCGTACTTCTCTTGGTGGAGGAAGATGGATCTGTTTTTGCGATCACGAACAATTGTCCACCGCAAGAGGTACTGGGCTTCCCCAAGATCTGACATTTTAAAGCGCTTCTTGAGTGCGTCTTTAATGTGGTTGATGATGCGAGTTGTCGGTGCAATAATGAGGAGGTCGTCGACATAGACCAAGACATAGCATGTCTGACCGTCAATTTCTCCAATGAAGACGCACTGATCTTTAATCAGCTTGCGGAACTTCATGGATTTGAGAAATGCACACAGCGTGATATACCAGATACGGGGTGCTTGTTTTAGGCCGTAAAGGCTCTTGAGTAGTTTGCACACGAGGTGTTCTTTGCCTCGGACGGTGAAACCTTCAGGCTGTTCCATGTAGATCTCTTCATCTAGGTATCCATTTAGGAAAGCTGTCTTGACATCCATTTGGTGGATTTCTAGATCAAGCAGTGCAGCGATCGTCAAGAGAAGTCGCAAGACTTCCATGCGGATGACGGGTGAGAAAATCTCATCATAGTCGATCCATACCTTTGGAGGAAGCCTTTGATGACAAGGCGTGCTTTATAGCGATCGATGGTGCCGTCGCCTTTGTATTTGACGACAAACACCCATCGACAAAGGAGTGCTTTTCTTCCTTTTGGGAGAGCTGTGAGAATCCATGTTTTGTTGTCCATTAGAGACTTGTATTCCGAGTTGGCAGCCGCCTTCCAGTGGCGGGCTTCCGGTAGGCTCATTGCCGCAGTGTAGGTCTTTGGTTCTGAGATGTGCCTGATGGCCAACAATGTGTAGATCTGTGAGAGGTGCGCTTTGCGTTCTTCCTGGTCCTCTTCATCGTTCAGTAGTGCCTTGGTTGCATCAATGGCTGCATCAAGATCAGCGATTTTCGCTTTCTTGCTAGAGGCCGTGGTTGCTTCCGCCGTGAGTGCGTCAGCAGTGCGTTTTAGCATGGCAGAAAGTGGTGGTAGTGCCTGTGGTGTTGGTAGAATGGGTGCCCTCTCAGACGTCGGGTTGAGCAGATTCGGGGCAGTGGTTGGATTGAGAAACTCCAGTTGAGGGAATTCACGCTCCCGGAAAGTTACATCTCTGCTGTATATAATGCGGTTCTCTTTGGTGTCAAGGAGTTTGTATCCCTTTTTGTTGGATGGGAGTCCCAGGTACATGCACTTGCGAGCTCTGGCCTCGAGTTTGTTTCGGTAAAGTTCCGGAATGTGGGCGTATGCCGTGCAGCCGAACACCTTAATGTAGTGAGCGGATGGTTGTTTCTTAAACCACTTTTCATGAGGTGTGATATTGTCCATCACAGAGCTAGGTGTGATATTGAGGAGGTTAGCAACGTGTTTGATGCATTCCCCCCATAGTACCTGCGGTAGGTTGCCATCAATGAGGAAAGCTCGTGTGCGCTCAAGTAGAGTGCGCATGCGCCTCTCTGCTACTCCATTTTGTTGTGGAGTGTAGGCGTTTGTGAACTGCGCATGGGTGTTATATTTCTTAAAGATGATACGACCCAGTTTCTCGTATTCTCGGGCATTGTCACTTTGCAAGTATTTGACTTCGTCGTCGTGCAGGTTCTCGTGGTAGTGGATCTCACCCACTTCAGCACGGAAAATGTTCTGGGCTTTCTTTCTAAAGTCCTCGTAGGATTCGTACAGGTCTGACTTTCGTTTAATGATGTAAATGAACATGTAACGAGTGTAGTCGTCAATGAAAGTCAGGAAGTATTGGCATCCTGAGAGGGTTTGAACCGGGAGTGGTCCTGCCATGTCAGTGTGAACCTTTTCAAGAGGGAATTTTGCCCTTTCAACTGTGCGTTTATTGAATGGGTTACAGTGGGACTTCGCGTAGGTGCAGGACGAGCAGAAGTAGTCTTGCTTTGGGTCGAAGTTCGATAGTCCCATGTCCGTGATGGTGTTCGTCTTAGCCAGATCCTGTATCATGCGGAAGTTAGAATGACCCATTCGTTTGTGCCATAACAGAACATTGTCAGACTTACCTGAGGTGGCCACATGGGCTTCTTCGTCAGAGTCCGTTGGTTTGGCTTGGAACTGGTAGAGGGACTTGCCATCCCCAGTCTTGGCTTCAAACTTGATGCGGTGGGCGAAGAACAGCGTGCACTTCTTGGCATTGGGGAAGTTGATCTTGAAGTCGTCTCCAACCGCTTGGCGGACGGAGAGCAGGTTAAACTTCAGTTCAGGTGCATACAGCACGTTGTTGAGAACGATGACACGCTCCTTTCCCTTGGTGTCCTTGATCTTCAGCTCCACATCTCCAGCTCCCTTGATTGGAATTTGGTGGTTTCCATCGACCGTGATGGTTTTTCCCGCCATTGGCTTGAGTGTCGTGAACCACTTCGAGCTCGAGGTGACATGTCGGGTGCAGCCAGAGTCGACAATCCACATGGGATCATGGTCAGACTCAAGAGCAGTGAGGCTCACAGCTTTGGTTTCTGGGCTGAGGTCCAATGTCGTGATGGCAATGATGCCGTAGTCGCTGTTGTCCTCATCGTCACGGTTGCGGCGGCCATGGTACTTGTTGCGTCCTTGGGACCTGCCATTGTCGTTGCGGTTTCCGTTGCGTGGTCCGCGGTTGTTATTGCGAGACTGGTTTCCGCTGTTGCCATTGTAGTTTCCCTTGTAGGGGTGGTGGCGTAGCGACGCTTGTTGCTGACGTTGGTGCTGCTGTTGCTGCGACCGTGGTTCCTGGAGTGGCTTCAACTTGAAGTTGGCTGGAAGTACCGTGCCGGCCTTAACATGTCCATTGTGGAGGTGGCGTTGCAGCACAAAGCACTCCACTGTGTCGTGGTTGTCCCGATGACAGTAGGTGCATTTGAGCGATGCCGCCAGCGCCGTATCCTCCTTGGGTGGAGCCGCCACGAGCACTTGCTCAGGGGCCGCGACTGGCAATGCTTTTTCGGCCCGGGTCTCCTGGGATTCCGGGGTCCCCTGCTTGAGAGCGTAGCGATTGCGCGCAAGCTCGTTCTGGACCTTGGTCTCGATGTTGCGCTTGAGGTCGGCGTACGGAATGTACTTCTTGCTGCCTTTCCAGACTGCGAGGTCGGGCTTCCAGTCCGTCGGCAGGGAATAATACAGGTACAGCGATTTCTGCTCGTCGCTGAGCACACTGTTGGTTGAACGAGCGGCTGCCGTCATTGCTTCCTCCAGACCGTAGATGAACGAGGTGAGGTCGCTTCCTTCCTCGTACTTCAGCGCCATCAGGTACGACTGGATGAAGTACGGGTCGCCGTGGATGGCTGCACCCTCGTACTTGCTACAGAGAGTCTGATAGATCTCATACGCTGTAGTCTTTTCCTTGACCATGAGGACGTGTTGGTCGTCGATGGTCTTGATCAGGAACGCCTTGGCTTTCGCTTCCATATGGCGTAGCTTCTTGGAGCTGAGCTGTCTGCTCTTGGCCTTCAGCTTCTCAGCTTGGTCCAATTCCTGCTTCTTCTGGGCAGTGAAGGACAGGATCACGGGAGGTTTTTCTTCACCGTGTCCGCATCGCCGTCGTCTCCGGCGGAATCATCCGAGCTGGCATCAGAGGCCTCACTCGATGAGGCGTCTTGCGGCGAGTCGGGCTTGGCCACATCGTGGATGTCCGGATGACAGGCGGGGTTGAGTTCTTCGTCTTCGCCGAGATCGACGTCCGAGTCCCCGGCGTAGTCGACTTGAGTGACGAAGCCGAGGAGGTTCTTGCCGTCGAGAGCAGCGGTGACACGAGTCTTCCAGATGATGAAGTTCTTGCCGTTCAGGCGAGGGAAGTCGCGGTCGTTGGCGGGCGAGTCTTGCGTTGGGCTCATAACCTGTTGCGGGGAGAGTCTTGCGAGAGTCGGAGGAAGGCGAGGTTGAGTAGTAGGAGGTAAAAGAAGTTGTGTTTATTTGAAAGAAAGGTGTCGGCACCAGGGGCGGCACCGGAGCAAGGCTCCGGTGCCAACCATTGTTGTCCTCTTAAATATGATCAAAACAGAACTTACAGGGTTTATGTGGCTGTACACATACTTACAGTAATAGTGATCTTAGCCGTATTGTGACAAGTTGGGTACTCATGCCAGTGGCATGAGAACCCAACTTTTTGAGACACTACCGTCGAGGGCGTTTGAATTTGCATACCGCGCCCTAAATAAATGTATCAAGGGGCCGAAATGATACATCCATTTTAGCCGTCCAAATGTATCATTAAGGGCGCTACTGCAAAAGCAGGGCAGTAGGATTCAAAGTAATCGTTCGCTTCCGATTTCAGTGCCCCACACCACTGACATCAACTCACGTAAAAAAAAAACTCTGTGCTCATTTCTTACAAACTGACTTGCAAACTCCCATCTACACCTCGCAGTGCTTGTCGGTGAGCACTCGCATCCTCTGCATCACTTTCTGTGTTCAGCATAGTTTGAATCGCCTGCATCGTCAGCCGCTGTACACCGAACTCGCGCTCGATGTCGCTATTCATTTCAGGGGTGAAGTCTTCATAGGTCTCTGGTAGGTAGCTAGCGAGAAGGTGCTCCACGGTGTCCGGTAGTAGCGGACACAAACCCATCTCGTCGCCGTTGTGGCTGTTTTCGTACAGCTGCTGCGTGAACACGGGCGACTTATCCAGCGCGTAGCGAATGAAGTGCTCTACATGAAAGTAGAACTGACGAACGTCGTGCTCTGTAATCCGTAGTGTGATTTCCGCAAGTTTCTTCTTCAGCATCGCACGGCTTTCGTCTGTAACCACTGTCGATGAGCGATCGCGCCACAGCCTAGACTTGATAAGAGCGAACACCTCTTCCAGGGGGTTCAAAAATGGCGAGTAGATAGGTAGAAACTCAACCGAAATGAATTGCGAGACGGCATCCCCTTCAAAATAGCTGGTGATAATCGAGCGGTGGTGCATGCTCGCGTTATCCATGATGAACGCGCGCTTTTGTCGTCTAGCTGCCGGGACTCTTGCCATGTAGTTGGTCATCATCTGCTTCATAAAGTCCAGGATAGTCTCCGCGGTGATGCTGCCTTCAACGATCTCAAAATGCAGGATTCCAAACGAAGGCGAGGCCGCGAGAAGTAGCGATACGTGGTCGGGGTGATCGGTGTAGAACTCATCAGGTACAGTAGGCACCCATCCCGCAATAGACCAAGCTTTCCGCTTTGTCTGCCGCGTAAGCTTCATCTCGTCGTAGTAAATGGCCTCGTAGAGCGTATTCTGACCGTATTTCGTTGGCATCGTCGACGCGTACGTAAAGCGCTGGTCAATTGCTCTGTCCGAGTTTCGCTCTCTAGGGAAGCGGCGGAAATCGCCCAGGCGGAATCCTGCAACTTCCTTTAAGTACTTGCTCACAGTTTTCTTGGCCACTTTCACGTTGAACGCCAGTCGGATGAACGCCGCAGTATTTGCAAGCGATGTAGTATTACATAGAAACTGGAATCTGGCTGCGGCAAAGACCATATCGCGCGTGAGAACGCGCTTCCGGCCACGGCGCTCAACCTGGTGGTGGCCGGCATCTTGACGAAGGTGTCGACTTACGGTTGCCTGCGTTGTCCCCAAGCGTTCAGCTATTGCGCGCTGCGTTTCTGCACCGCCCAGCTCTAAGATCACCCGGTGGTCCGCTTCGCTCAACCGGGGTTTCTTCGCTCCAAACCCAGCAACACACCGAAGTTTCCGAGCGTCGGCGTCGGTAAGTTCCACTTCGTCGCCGGCTTCAACGCGGAGACGAAGCTGATCAAGACGTTGTGCTTCAGCTTCCTGCTTGGCAGCCAAGCGCTCATACCGCTGACGCGTCTTCTCGGCCGAGAGACGAGCATGTTGGCAGGCACGAGCGAGCTCTTCAACTTTGCGGCGACCTCGTAGGCGAGCGAGCCGACGTGCAGTAGCGGCTTGCTTTTCCAAGCGGCGCCGACGCCGCGTTTCTGCTAGAATCGCAGCACGAGATTGGAGCTGGATGCCTTGAAGTGCTGGGTCAACGGCGACGGAGGGGTCGAGACGAGGGAGAGTGGCAGGGAGTTCACGGGGGCGACCTCCGGGCATTTTAGCTTGGCTTCGCTGGAGTGTTGTTTGCTGGCTTCTGGAATGGAAATGCTTTCAGAGCAGAGTAAAGGCAACGTGCGACATGTACAATTATCCAGTATGCATTTATTTACGGCCTTGTTGAAATGCATGATTTTGGCCACTTGATACATTTATTTAGGGCGCGGTATGCAAATTCATTCGCCCTCGACGGTAACTTTAACAGTGAGCGGAGCCATCTGCGGATCTAAACCCCTTCCTTGTGCGGTACCCTCAGCCCATCCGCAAATCCTATCCAGCAGAGACGCTGCCATGCTGCCAGGCTGGCAGCCAGCGGCAATGCCCGAACGTCTCTTTTAGCCGCGGAGATCCTTGACAACGTACGTGTGCCGTTCGGGCTCCATCCGTTGGCCTCCGCTCCACGCGGTGAAGCTCGCAAGGCAAGACGCGACTCACCCCAGCTCACCATCTTCCCATTCGCGAATTCGCCAGCTCTCCAGCAGAACTCGAGTACCTGATAACATGAAGCCGCAGTCGAGCTACGACATCCCCAAGACGCAGACGGCCGTCATCTACGAGGCCGACAAGGAGCCACTCCAGGTGCGCGAGGACTGGCTCGTGGTGCAGCCCGAGGACCTCAAGCCGGGTGAGGTGCTGATCCGCATTGCGTACACCGGCGTGTGCCACTCGGACCTGTCGGTGTGGGAGGGCGAGGGCCCTCCGCTCCCCAAGCAGTTCCCCATGATCGGCGGCCACGAAGGTGCCGGCTACATCGCCGCCATCGGTGCGCACACCCGCACGAACCTCAAGATCGGTGACGCTGTCGGCGTCAAGTGGCTCGCGCACACGTGTCTGGGTTGCGAAGACTGCCGCAAGGGCTACGAGACCACCTGCGGAGAAGCGGGCGTCCACGGTTTGACCTGCCACGGCTCGTTCCAGCAGTGGTGCGTGTCGTTCGCCGACCACGTGACGCCGATCCCCCAAAGTCTCGACTTGGCGTCGGCGGCTCCTATTCTGTGTGCCGGCATGACGGTGTACAAGGCGCTCAAGCAGATCGGTGGATCTCCCGGTGAGTACGTGGTGATCCCCGGTGCCGGCGGCGGTCTGGGTCACTTGGCTTGCCAGTACGCGCGGGCCATGGGCTACAAGGTGGTGGCCATCGACACTGGCGACGACAAGCGCAAGCTGATCGAGTCGTACGGTATCAAGGACTTCATCGACTTCAAGGAGGGCAACGTGATTGAGCAGGTTCGCGCTGCCACTGGCGGCCGCGGCGGTCACGCCACCATTGTGGTGGCCGACTCGACTGCCGCCTACAAGGACGCGCTCTTTTTCCTGCGCCCGCACGGCACGCTGGTCGCTGTGGGTGTCCCCACTGGAGCTGCTATCGTTGCGCCCGTGGGTTTGATCATCCCGTTCGAGTTCCGCATTGTCGGCTCGTACGTCGCCAGCCGCCAGGACGCCATTGAGGCGCTGGACATGGTGGTCGAGGGCCACGTCAAGACCACGTACTCCGTCGAGCCCCTCACGAACCTGCCGGACGTGTTCAAGCGCATGGCCGCCGGCCAGCTCCGCCACCGTGTGGTGCTGGACTGCGAGTAAGTGTTAAGAGTTGTAGAGGATGCTAGTATCGTGCGGAGATAACGCAAAATCGAGTCCCCGCTTGTTTCGTACGCTGTCGAATCGGACGTTCGTCTACAGGATGAAGTGGCTACTTTCCTCAATGCATTTGAACATCATGAGCTCGTCGCAGTCTCTGAAGTGCATCAATCAGCTAGCCTTGATCGCTCAACGTCTCTTGTATGTCGCTAGTCGTCTTGTCATCAAGAACATCCAGCAAAGCATTAAATCCATCGTCTTGATACATTTATCGCTTCATGGGGCTCCTGGAGCTCTCCACGCTGAAGACTGTAAAAAAAAGAACCCACGTTCATCATGATACGCAGCTATCCGAACCCACAAGATCTCTATATAACGATGACAAATCCGATACAAGCCCAATCAAAATCGTAATAGCAAATATCCGACTCATCCGAATTATGTGTTCTCGAAGGTGATTACGGCCGGATCCGAGGTCGATCTGGAACTGTGTCTCACTTCAGTTTTGGCACAGGTAAGCCCAGAGGCTCTACAGTGCATTTACCCACGACGGCGCTAGCATGGCGAAGCTCGACGAGGAGGACGAAGGCGAGCAGGACCAAGCCGCGATGAGAACGACCACGCAACTACCAGCCGGGGCTGACAGCAGCAACAAGGAGCAAAAGGCTGCAACGCCTGCCGCAACGGCAACGACAACAACGGAGACCGCAGCGCAACAGATGAGTCCGCTGTCGTCCGAGATTCTGCTGCTGCGCGAGCTCGAGCTGGCGCCCGTCATGATGTACCCGCAGCAGGTGTCGCGCGCCACGGAGATCCGCCTCTTCCTGTCGCGCATCGAGTTCATCGCCATCCACGAGGTCATCGAGCGCGAGGAGGGCGTCGTGTACTTCGTGCTGGACGTGTACCGCTACCGCCAACAAAAGGGGCTGCCCTCCACGCGCAGCAGCCGCAGCCGCAAGCTGTCGGCGGGACAGCCCGTGCAGCACAAGCGGCTGGCGGACCGCGAGCCGCAGAACCGCGGGCCCGACTACCAGATCGAGCAGCGCTACTCGAGCTTCGCGCGGCTGCGCTCGAACGTGGCGCACATCGCACGCAAGCACCACCCCAAGTGCCGAACCTGCCCGTACTGCGCCGGTCTGCTGGACTTCCTGCACGTGGCGCCGTGCAAACCTAGTCTCAAGGTCAAGTTCACGACCACCACCGAGGAGCGCAAGCACATCCTCAGCACATTTATCAACGAGCTGGTGTACGAGGCGCGCGAAGACTACACGACGTGCCCGAGGTCGCTGCGCGGCTACCACATCATCCCGGCGCTTGTCAAGCGCTTCCTGTCCGAGCAGACCGGCGAGTCGTTCTTCTCCTGATGAAGCAGCGAGCAGGAAGAAGCAAGAAGACGAGCGACATGGGAGGAGAAAGATGGAAAAGAAGATGAAGATGCTGACGAAGAAGAAGACATGGAAAGGAGGAGAAGGTTTTGATGCTTATTTAACACGAGGAACGACAAAAGACTGCAACGTGCTGTCGGCGGCAACCATCCTGGCCATCTCGGCACAATTGTGTAACGTAAACAAAAAATACGCCTACAATTGGTCTTGACGCCCCGGTAGTCAGTCTTACCTCCACACTTCTATTGGCCCAAAGCAACATTCTGACTAGTCCATGAAGCGAGTCGCGTCTATGGG
Organism: Phytophthora vignae f. sp. vignae; assembly: GCA_016169955.1. NCBI lineage: Eukaryota > Oomycota > Peronosporomycetes > Peronosporales > Peronosporaceae > Phytophthora > Phytophthora vignae. Next base: position 1,107,051 of record JABJUM010000020.1, read on the forward strand.
GCCTCCTCCACTCGAAGATTCCTGATCCGCGATCGATGGCCATCCCGACGGCGTCCAGCGCTGGCGACGGCAGCCGCAAGCGCGCGGCGGCCCCGCGCTCCCCCAGAAGCAGCAGCAGCAGCAGCAGCGGAGGCTACGGCACCGGCGGCATGTTCTGCGAGTCCAAGCGCGCGGACGAGGCGCGGCCCGAAGACCCCGAGGACGACGACGCCAAGGACAACGACTTCTTCCTGCGGCGCGGCGCGCGCCAGCTGCAGACGCAGACGATGCGTCTGCGCCGCAATCTGGCCTGCACCTTCATCGTGGGCGTGGGCATCGCCGCGCTGCTGCTCGTGTCCTACGTGCACTCGGACGAGGCGCCGAGTCTGCGCGCGGAGACGGCCGAGAGCTCCAGCACGCGACAGGAGCTGCTGAACCGCGTGCTGCAGCAGCTCCCAGAACTGCAGACGCTCGAGACGAGGGCGTCCGTCAATGGAGAGCTCAACACGACGCTCACTGTTTCCGAAAAGCTCGTAGACAATGGCCCCATCGCCTTCTACACGCGCGCGTACGAGGACAGCGTGCCCGGGCCCATGCTGCTCTTGAAGCCGGGCGACGTGCTTAATATCCACCTGGTGAACAACCTGGGGCCTAATATTCCAGGCCCGTGGATGCCGAACACTATGCACGAGCCGAACAACACCAACCTGCACTTCCACGGCATGCACGTAGACCCCACGGGCACGAAGGACAATGTGTTCCGTATCGTGGCCCCCGGAGAGAGCGCGGACACGCACCTGCACGTGCCGCTCAACCACCCGAGAGGGCTGTTTCACTACCACCCGCACTTCCACGGCTCCGTGTTCCTTCAGATGGGGGGAGGCATGGTCGGCCCTATAGTGGTGGAGGACGACCCGGCCACGGTGCCCGCGGAGTACGCGGCCATCAAGCAGAGGCACGTCGTCGTGCTGCAGGAGTTCAAGTTCAGCGGCGGCATCCTGACGTCCCTGGCCGACGCAGCCAAGGCTTCGCACAGTACGCTCGACATGGACATCACGTACACTGGGAAGACGAAGGTGGACGCGCAGCTGCGCGAGCTGTATCCGGAGGTGCAGGAGGTGGAGCGTGCCGTGAGGAACGCCAAGCTGTCGAAGGAATTGCTGGAAGAGATGGACGCGTCCCAGGAGAAACCCAAGATCCCGCCCATTGCCCAGTATTTCTCGGTCAACGGCCAGTATCTGCCCAAGATCGGGGTGAGACCGCATGAGAACATTCTGCTCCGTGTGCTGCACGCCGGTGGTACTGCCTCGTTGGAAGTGCAGGTGCCTGGCTGCTCCATCATGCTGGCCGCCAGTGACGGTCTGTATTATCCCAAACCTCGACCGATGGAGACCGTGGTCTTGCTGCCTGGTGCTCGAGTTGATATCGTCCTGAACTGCGAGCCGACTGCGGAGGGTGGCCCGGAGATGTTGCGCCCGATTCAATCGGTAAAGGATCCCAAGCTTCACAGCTTCATGGGCAACCACTCGGACCTGTACTCTGGAGTTCTGGCTTTCGTGCATGTCCAGGGCGAGTCGCTGGATGAGCCTCTTATCACCGCTGTGCCGCCACCTTCCGAGCTTTACGGCCCGTCCAAGAGCCTGCTGGATCTGTCTGCTGAGGACCGCGCTGGAATGGACCCGTTGCCTTTCGAGTTCGAGTTCACGATGGGCGACCCGGAAATGAAGGACGGCTTCTTCTACAAGCCGTACTACATTAACCACGCGCTGTTCGACGGCACCAGCATCCGCACCATGAAGCTCGGTCGTGTACAGGAGTGGGTCATCATCAACAGGAGGGACGAGAGCGGCGAGGTGACGTTGAAGAACCACCCGTTCCACCTGCACACGAATGCCTTCCAGATTGTGGATATGAGCCACGGCCACGGCGTCGACTACGAGATCGGCGATTGGCGCGATGTCATTTCCGTGCCAACTCCCGGCAACGTCACGATCCGCTTCCGCCCTGAGGATTACACTGGCATTGTGGCGGCGCATTGCCATATCCTAGGGCACTCCGACGCCGGCATGATTGCCGGTGTAGACATGATCTCCGGCGACTAATCACTTCAGTACTTGTCAATAGCAACCGCCTGCTATAGGTTTCCTCGTAAAACCTGGGCACGCTCTAATATACTCGCTGCAATACCAGCTCGCCTTGCCGTCTCAATAGCGATGCTGTCGCTCGCAATGCCGTCCTTCAGCTCATAATGGAACGTCACCGCATCCTCAGCTTGCTCCTCACCACCGCGTTCGTAGAACTGATACTCGAGCTGTTTTGTCTGGCATTTGCTGTCTAGCCGATCCTGCAGCTTCTGGATCGATGCAGTATGGTGCGTTGCGAACACGACATGACATCCAACGGTCTCCACGAAGTACAGCATTTGAGCCACACCCACGGCTTCAGCATAGTGAGCTGCCATGCCAAAGCCGATCTCATCGATGAGGACCAGCGATCTCTTCGTTGCGTTACGCGAAATTGAGCCCAGTGCTGTGAGTTCTTGAGCACAAGCTGGAGCGCCGCGAGTGTGAGGGTTTAACGTCGTTGCGCTGCGGTGCATGAGCGTGTAGATGCCGTCGAATAACGATAGCCGGACGCTTGAAGCAGGAACAAAGGAGCCCATTTGAGCGAGGATCACCACCAACGCACACATGCGGAGCAGACTGGTCTTGCCGCCCATGTTCGGGCCAGAAACCACAAACAAGGAGCCCGGCGACTCCGCGCGGCTTGACATCAGCACCGAGTTGCTGATGTAGGAAGATCCTTCCAGCAGCATCTCAATAATGGGGTGGCGGCCGTCGACGATCTCCAGCGTTGTGCTGTCGTCCTCGACGAACTCGGGCGGAGTGTAGTTCGGATAGCTCTGCGCTACCGTCGCCAACGAGCACAGCGCGTCGAGGTTCGCCAAAATGTCGACACAGTTCATCCCCACCACGTACACTTGGCTGTCGACATCACTAACAAACTGCCGCCACGTGGATCGAACCATTTGATCTTTTTGCTCCCTGACAAACTCCTCCTGTACGTGAAGCTGGATGATTTCCTTGGGGTGAAACCGAACGAGTTTCTTGGTGGAGTTCACGACGAACCAGCTGTGCGGTACCGTGTGGAGATCGCTACGGTTAACCTCGATCAAATGGTGGATGTCACTCAACGCTCCACCTCGAAACGTAGTGTACTCCAGCGACGAGTTGTCGAGGATACCCCGACAGCACACGAGAATGGCGTCGTACTGTCTTTCCAGCGTCTCGAGTTCATGAGCGAGTTCTTGGTACTTGCGAGCCATGGACGGTTTCCTCCGAAGTCGTCTCTGGATGGTGACCTCGACGTCGTTACGTCTCGCGGCTTTGATGTCAATTTCATTGATAAGATCCGTGAGGCGAGCGTCCAGCTTCGGGTAGCTACCGAGGAGTCTTTCCAGGAGAGTTGCTGCAGCTTTGAATGAAGTATCCGGGGATGAAGCGAGCATTGACTTGAGTTCCTTGATATGCCCTTCGAGATCCTGCAGAATTTGGAGCGCTCCGACAGCTTGGCTGGGAGTCGCTTTTCCAAGATGAATCTGCTGTAGAAACTTCAGTGAATGCTTGGATCGGGGCAGAATAGTCGTTGTCAGCTCTTCGTACGCAATTCGATGCGGTATTGATTCCGTTGATAGAGATCCAGGAGGGAATGCCAAGCTCTCGATCGTTTTTTGCCGCTCCATGATCTCCGGGATAGAGCCAAGCGGAGTGTGTATCCAGTCGCGGAGTTTCCTGGCACCAGCATTTGTTTTCGTGTGGTTAAGTATTGATAACAAGGATCCAACGCCGCGTTTGGTAGTCTGCAGAATGCAACACAGCCTCAAACCATCCAAGTTAAGAGGCATATGCTATCACAAAAGAATACAAATTGCACAGGGCGTACCGAGTTTACAAACAGATCGAGATCTCGGTGAGCTTCGGCGGGGAGATAAAACTGTCCCGTAAATGCTGCTGTGGGGCTGGCCAAGCTCGAGTAGTTGGGTGTCATGAGCGTCTGCACCATATCGAGCGAGGAGAGGTATTTCCACATGCCTCCAAAGCAGCACACGCAAAGCTTCGGCAGACTAGGACAAGTGACTACGCTTGTGTACTCAGACTCAGCATCACGGAATACGCCGGAAAACGTCTCCTTAGCCGGCGAGAACTCGAAGTACTCGTTCGGTATCCTCTCCACGCGAATACAAGAACGCAGCTCTTCGTCGCCAGAGAAATCACTCGCAATGAAACCTGAATCACGCTGTGCTGTCACAAAATTTTCCAGCACTTGCTCTGTATAGGCGCTGAGTCGACCCGCAGGAAGCACAAACTCAACTGGGTCGAGCGAATCCAGAGTCCGTTGTAAGCGTTGGCGCTTACCATCTAGATAGCCATCCATAACGTAACACGTTAGTCCTTTATATTGTTTTTATCAACTCCAACCGCATTGCTTACCGTCTTCAAATTCATCAAATTTGGTCTCCCCGGCGTGTACGTCGTGCACAAAGACTCCAATTCGCACTTCCTCCGAGAACGCCTGGCAGAAAGCTCATCGTCAGTATCATTTCAGTTCTCATCACCACGAGGAAGCGAGCATGCATATGTAAAGATACCTGGCTTCGCTTGGTCTCTTCGTCGATCTCATGCATCGACTGCGAGAAGAAGGGTTTCGAGTGCACAGTCGCCTCGACAATGCACGCAATGAACCTCGTGCGAGTATCTTCCTCCTCCTCGCTGTCGTCACCCCTTTCATCCACGTCAGGAATTGTAGCGCGCGTATATACTTCCGCCACACACCTGCACTCAACTTCACACCATTATTTCCTCTCTTCAAATGGCACAACCGCCTCCACCACAACTGATGCCCCCTCACCGTTCAAGCGGTTTGCGCTGTGCTCCGGGCGTCTTGGACGCCGCGCGCATCGCTACGGAGTCCGTTTGCCGCACGATCCCTACTTTGAACCCAGCGTGGGCCAGTCGTCTAGCATGGAACATCGTCCGATGCACGGGCACCGACGCCTCCACGAAATTCTTGTGTCGCTGCGCTCGAATGCCCAACACCGCAGCAGCATTCTAGCCACACCAACCAGCAATTAGTATCCAGCTTTTCCATAATGGATACTTGGCTCCTCCCCCCACCTCCGCGTCCTCAGCAAAGATCCGCATGCGGTAGCCGCACTCAAACAGCAGCAGCGTGTCTGGATGCGTCCTGCGCAGCTTCACGACCTGCTTCTCCATGGCCGTGAGTTGCTGCAAGTTTACGTCGGTCCCATCTTCCTCTGCAGCTTTCGCCTCTTCTCGTTGCTTGCGCTTGCGCGATTGCAACGCTGTCAGCACCGAGCGCTCGGCTCCACGAGGGTCATCGAAGTACTTGGAGTGGAGGCTCATTCTGGAATGACTCGCGCGTTTCAACTACACTGCACGGTGATTGGTCGCATGTCGCAGGTTTTCGGTGTAGGTTGAAGGCTTTTTATTTAGGTTGAAGGCTTCAACTGCTTCAAGGTGCTGCTCACAAGTGGAAAAGCGCCGCACGCACCGGACAAGTAACAAGTCCAGCGAGCCAATACAAGAGTCTACCCAAGGATAATCACGCTATGGACCCGACCATTGCCATGGAAGACAGCGAGCCGCGCCGCAGCTTGGACGCGGTGCTGGGGCGCCGCCTGTCGCAGCTCTCGGACAGCGCCAAGTTCGCCGTGACGCTCAACGAGATCCAGCGTGTGGCCATCCGCGGCATGTACGACAGCCCCGATCACGACGGCGCCACCATGTACGTGGTGGACGTTTTCCTGCAGCGCACGCAGAAGGGTCTGCCCTCCTCCAAGGCCAGCGAGAGCGTGCGCGCGCGCAAGCGGAGACTGCTACAGGAGCAGGACCAAGAGCGGCCCGAGTGCCGCGTGCAGCGCCGCTACTCGGACTTCCGCGCGCTGCGCCGCCAGATCTGCGAGGTCGTCGACGTCGCCGACGACCAGATGCACCCCGTCTGGTGCTCGTACTGCTGCCGCGTGCTGTGGCTCGCGACGTACGGCGGCTTCCCGTCGCGCGCCCCCAACCGGGGCATCGTCGCCACCTACACGGGCTGGCATAGCCTCGTGACGCACAGCCGCAAGCACAAGCTCGAGAGCTTCATCAACGAGCTGATCGCCGCCGCCAAGGACGAGTCCTATCGCCACGGTAACGCGCAGTGCCAGCGCTTCGTCACGGTCTCGCAGCTGCTGCAGGCGTTCCTGCTGGAGCCACACGCGCAGGCCTCGAAGGAAGGACCCTGCTGGGTACACATGTAGCAACCGAGTACTGTAAGTTTATACGTCGCAACCCGTGCGTTGCGACAAAATGGAAAGTCAATGCCGTCTCTTTGCCGAGTTGAGCCTGCGCAGACACCTGCGGAGAAAAAAGTGGAGAAGAAGAGGGCGAGAAGCTACGCTGTTTGATCATCGCCGCCGCGGAGCAGCCAGGAGATCGACGGACGCGGCGAGAACGAGGACAGGATGAGGACTGTACAAGGACACTCTCATAAACTTTGGTTCATGGTCATCAAGCGGCGTGCAAAACGTGTTTACCCCGAAACGGGTGTCCGATTGCGCGCGCTTGTCAAACCACCGGTATACCGGTTTCTCGGTTTTGAATCTAGATTCTGTGCTAGTCTAGGTTCCAACCTAGCTTCAACCACCAGGGGTCTGAAGTTCCGCCCCGCCTCAGCACAATTCAGAAGCGCACCAAGATGCGACCCGAGAGCGACTACAGCAGCAGCACCAGCACCAGCAGCAGCGCGGGGCAGAGCGACGATGCCGAGCGCGGCAGCGTCGACACGGACCTGGGGTGCCGCTTCTCGCAGTCGCTGTCGCAGCTGTCCTGCAGCGCCAAGTCCGCGGTCTCGCTGAACCCGATCAGCCACGTCGCGATCCGAGCCGCGCACAACCGCGCCGAGCGCCAGCACGGCCCCGTGGTCACCGTCTACGTCATTGACGTCTTCCTGCAGGACGTGCTGAAGGGCTTGCCCAAGTCTGCAGCGGCGCAGGACAGGCAGTACAAGCGCACGTGGCGCCAGAAGCCCGAGAAGCGGAGCGAGCACGCCGACTACCAGGTGGAGCACCGCTACTCATCCTTCCGGCTGCTGCGGCAGCGCATCCTGGACGTTGTAAGCGCGCCGAGTGAGAGCGACTCCCACCCGCTGTGGTGCGCCTACTGCAGCCGCGTCTTGTGGCTCGTCACGGCGGGAGACTTCCCGTCGCCATGTCCAAGCAAGGGGCCCGCCGCGACGTACACGGGCTGGAGACGGCTGCTCGTGCACTCGAGGAAGCACGGGCTGGAGAAGTTCATCAACGAGCTGCTGGCGGCGGCGAAGGACGTGTCGTACCGCTACACCGCCGTCCAGTGCGAGCGCTACGCGACGGTGTCGGGGTTTCTGAACGAGTTCCTGGCGGATCTGCCCCTGCCGACGGCACTGAGCTCGACCTCGCTGAGCTGCTGCTAGGTAGGATCTGTTGGCGAGTAGAGAGAGGTGAGCAACAAGAGCTATTAGTACATGGGTAATGAAAATGAGTGCTGGAAGACGAAGCTAGCTGTTCGTCGATTGTCGTGATGTGCTGCTTACACGACTGTCTTGGCGATATACCTGGTACAATTATCGCCGCTGCAGCAGAAAGCGCGATGATCGTTGCTGATAGAGCTTGTAGCGCGATACTCACCGTTGCTCAGCGTCACAGGCTCATGATGATCTCGCGCCTGCTTCTGCCACGACTGGTCTGTCACTGCGCTGCTTCCTCGCGTCTTGCAATGGTGCTAATGTGATGTCCTGCACCTCAGCGCCGCTGCGAGCCTCACGCGATCGAGTGGCTAAGAGCCAGCCAGCGGCGACGAGCGCGTTCTTGGCGAGTCACGTCGTGATCACGGCGAGAGCAAGCGCGTAGCCAAGATGACTCCGCCGGGAAAAATCCGCGAGCCAGCCCGGCGGCTTTGAAGCACGACACCTGCGTTGAACATCCGCCCTGATACGCAGCGGCCGCCGCGTACAGCATGCAGGTCAGCGCTCTCAGCTTCATGTCATAGCACTGCCGGCCTTGAGGTCTCGCCTTCCTCGCTCCGCCCTCGCCCGAGCATTTTGGCCTTCATAATCGGCGATCCTCAACGGGGAGCTCTTCGTAATCAGTGAAACGCCCATCTCCCTCCTGCGACAGGGCGCGGGTCACCCATCATGTGGCCCACACGATGTTCAACGTTTGCAGTCCCTTTCCATAAGAGCACACACACTTGTGCAGCATAAATACCTTAATCCAGTCTAAAAAACAAGCTCTTGCGCCAGACTACCACGCGCCGCCTAACTGTGGTGTCTTCAACGACCCTTATTTTGCGTGCTGCTGGATGGGTCATCACAATCAAACTTGCGCTGGACCGCTCAAGCCATTCGGTAGTTGACCACTCGATCGATCTTCATGAGTCCGCGCCTTCCGTCCAAGTCCGACGCCGACGTCGACGCCGACGCCGAGCGACGCAACGACTCGCCGCGCGAGCTGAGCCCAAGCACGAGTCCGGGTCGCCGCCTCGCGCAGCTGTCGACGACGGCCAAGTCCGCCATGTCGCTCAACGAGATCTACCGCGTCGAGATCAGCAGCACGTACGAGACCGACGGCGCCACCATGTACGTCGTCAGCGTGTTCCTGCGCACCACGCAGAAGGGTCTGCCGACCATGGAGACGCTGGACCAGCGCAGGAGACGCCTGCGCCGCGAGTACCAGGGCCAGACGCCCGACTACCAGGTCGAGCACCGGTACTCGGACTTCCGCGCCATGGTCAAGAGCATCTCGGACGTAGTGAACGACCACGACCACTTCCGCTTCTGCGCGTACTGCAGTCGCGTGGGCACCACGGAGTCGGCCGCCGGCTTCCCGCCGCGCGTGCCCAACCGCGGCCCGCTCGCAGCAGGACTGCGCCAACTGCTGGCGCGCGTCCGGAAACACCGCCTCGAGCGCTTCATGAACCAGATGCTCAAGGCCTCCAAGGACATGTCGTACCGCACCAGCGCAAGCAGCCACTGCGGACGCTTCGTCGTCGTCTCGCAGATCTTGAACAGCTTCCTCGCACAGCCCGAGGGCTGCACGCGCGCCTCCGTCGCCGTCGTAGGTGAGGAGAGGACCGTATTGAGTCGATTGACCACGGTGTAACTTGCCGCCATTTATTTACCCATAATGAACGTTCAATGTCTCAACCAAACCAAAGCCTCGTCTTTCGTCTTCACTTCTCCTCTGAATCGCGTGTACAGTACGCTGAGACGAGCTTGTCCCCAGCGCAGCTGACGAGACCGTTCTTTTGACCGTTCACCATTATCGGTGGCGCACAAGCAGCGAAAAGTGTGTTCATCGTACACCATTTCAAGGCCAAAGTGAGAGAAGTCAAAATCAAAACAAAAACGACCAAAATCAAAACAAGAGAGATCAAGAAAAAGGGCACTGTCCCGGCAAAAATTTTCCGGAGGGAATTTTCTGATCGACATAGAGTGGGCAAGTCAGTTGCTCTGTACAATATATTCGGTCTTGAAGGTGATTAGATGATATACATATTCATTATTGGAGGTTTTCTCAATTTGCTTTTGGCGGTTCTCAATTTGAAGCACGACTTCTCTCGATTTGGCCTTGAAATGGTGTATCAAAAAGTAGTGGACGGCCTCTTTCACCTGCTGCGCTTTGTCAGCACCACTGTAGTAGTCGGTCGGGCCTTGGGCACATGAGACGAAGGCGATATAAAGGCACCGCCCGCCTTCAGCTCGCGATGGTGATGAACACCCTTGACTGCCGCGCGATTTGCACTCCATTTGAGCATGCACTTTTCGGCGCGCTCGTCTACTATGTAGACGCCCCAGATCCAAAAACGCACGCAAGACCAACCGTTGCCGCCACCTCGATCCTGCGAGCATGCGATCCTATCCTAGCTTCAGCTTCAGCTGGGCTTAGCAGTAAACGAACCGCCCCCGTCGACTCGAAATAGAACCGGTACACCGGTATCGTACCGCTCATATCACGCATCTCATTGGTTGTCAACTTCAACTTTGCCCTTTCTGCTCGTTGACGTCTGCTGATCCTGTACTGTACGGCCCCATAATCGCCTGCCCCCTCCCATAGAGACTTCGTATCACACCTTGAGCTTCACATCGGAATTTCCTGAGCACCTCACAAGTAAGTCTCCAAAGTGAAGCATGAGAGCGAGCGCCAGCGACGACGACCAGCTCCTCTTCGAGCTGCAGAGCCGCAGCAGCGTGCCGAGCCTCGTCACCACCGCCAGCTCGTCCGAAGACAGCGACGAGCTCAGCGACCTGCAGTCGCGCCGCAGCCTGGACGTAACGCTGGGCCGCCTCTCAAGCCTCTCGTCCATCGCCAAGTTCGCCATGAAGCTCAACCAGATCCACCACGTCAAGATCTGCGCCACCTACGACGAAAGCGAAGGCGGCGCCACTGTCTACGTCATGAACGTCTACCTGCGCTACGTGCAGAAGGGTCTCCCGCCGCCGGCGCCGGTCGGTGAGTCCGAGGGCCAGCGCAAGAAGCGGCTGCGGCTCGAGAGGGAGCTCGAGCACCCCGTGTACCAGGTGGAGCACCGCTACTCGGCGTTCCGCGAGCTGCGGAGGCGCATCATGAAGGCCGTCAATGCGCGCGGTGGCAGCAGGTATCACCAGCAGTGCGCGTACTGCAGCCGCGTCAAGTTCATTGACTCGTCCACGAGCTTCCCGCCACGTGTGCCGAACCGCGGGCTCGTGGCGACCTGCACGGGCTGGCACCAGCTCTGCACGCACTTCCGCAAGCGGCAGCTCGAGAGCTTCCTCAACCAGCTGCTCAGGGCGGCTAAGGACCTGTCGTACCGCACGGGCAGTGGCCAGTGCGAGCGGTTCCTCGTCGTCGCGCAGATCCTCAACTCGTTCCTGTCGGCGGAGAGCATGCGAGCGACCGAGAGCGTGTGGTGATCGTCCGGCATCGTGACGTTTGCGGCAGGTGGGGAGGCCTGCATCGAGCCTATGGACCGAGATAGTATAGCTCAGCCACACTGGTACTGGTGGATTAATATAAGTGTCGTACTGCTTGTTCTTGTATGCGCAGTGGTGCATCAAGGTCCATTGCGACTGAGCTTTTGCTCGTGCGGTGCCGAGTGCAATCGCATCTTTTCGATGGGGACCGCGCGCCCGCTTCAGCTCGTGAGAGGACGCTCGTTGTGCATCCAAGTGAGCTTGAGCAGTTCCACGTAGAAGCACTGCAGAGGCAGCCGCAGCCGACTGTTCTAGAACACCAGGGAGACGGAGGCTTTGCTGATACAATTGTGGTGGCGGAAGTCCTTCTTGCTCGAGGCTCAAGTTGGTCAGCGTCGGTGGCCTCAATGCAGGCGTGCGACGCGCCGGTGTCGGTGGTACGGGTGCCAGCGCGATTTGCACCTCCAGGCCAAGCGCGCCGGCAAAAGACCGCTATGATAAGAAGCGCCGGCACCATTTCGGCGTGGTAGGCGCTGCCAGTGGAGAAGCTCAATGGTGCTGGCCTTGCGAGGTGTTGGCTGATCGAGTATCATTGTGGCGTGAGCCCCCGTTTTACATGGGTCGGAACGAGGGGTTACACCCTCTTTGTGAGATGGGCCCGGCTCTGCCGCGCGATGATTACACACCTGCTGAACCCATATCCGACACATGCACCTCCTCAAGCCAGGCACGTCTGCGCTCGCTTCGGCTCGGCTCGGCTCGGCTTGAAGCGCGCCCGCAATCCGGCGCGGGCGCCATCGCCTGCTGTCTTGCTGCACGCGAGTCTGCAGCAGCGCCATTCCAACGACCGCCCGGCGGCCTGAAGCCACTGCGTGCGAGCCGCCACTTCGACGCGCATGTCAAACCGCGGTGAGGCCATCCCCCTCTCCCTTCCATTTACCGTCCGCACACCGGTATCCCACCCGTGAAAAAACTGCCGCGCTCCCCAATGTGACAACCAGTCTTCTTCATACTCCCACCCTACTCCCTACTGTTGCGTACACGCAATGTAGGTAGGTTGTTTGTTGCCGTCAGTTTCGGAAGTGATGGCAATGAAAGCCTGCTTCCTTCACATCCCTCGGCTTATCATATTGCTGCCAGCAAGCGCTGGCTTCTTTCCTATGAATGGCCCCAAGTCGCCCTTTGTATTATCCAATCAGTATCTAGATAACAGATCCTTTGGCTCTTAACTTATCTTCACTATGGTATACAACGGAGAAGCTTATATGGCGCAACACTCCCACTAAAGATGCCAGCGCGCCTCTCGAAAGATCGCTCTCGACCATTCGACTTCAACGCCGTTCTCAGATTATTTCGTGTCGCATACCCAAAATTAAATTATCAGGTTGCCCAAGATACTTTTATCATAAGCAGTGCAGATACCCAATATAAATCAGATCTGCCCAAATTAAGTTTCATACTTTATCTTATATATTGGAGAGAGCACCTTTCCCATAAAGCCCCCTCCGCCTTTTGCTTTTGCTTCTCACTCTCTCTTCTGTCTCCGTGGTGCACAAGTGCTGGTCCGACGAAAACTCCGAAAGGGGGGGGTGCCGTAAGCCGTTCACATTCTCCTGGCTACAGTTGTGTGACCTAGGCCACAGAGCCCTGCGGGTTAACATGCAGCCAACAGCCCAACTGGGGACCCTGTGGACGGAAAGTCTCATTCTTTTGAGCTACTCGCGGTCATCCAGTCTATGATCATTGTACTTTTCGACCGGCGACAGATGAGAGAGTCGGAATGTCAAAATTAACTTAAAGTTGAGTCAAATGTACTCAAGAGTGCGGGGCTTGCAGCCCAGACCGGCAAGAAGCCCACAATTAGGGTTAGGTTGCACCTAAAAGTGAGGTTTTAGCCCTTAAACTGACCTTTAATCTTAACTTTGCAGTAAATCTTTGCCATTGTTGTTAACTTTAATCATCTCTTTGTACTTTTACTGTTCTTATGTTGAAAAACTTCCTGAAAAGTGGTTCTTTATTTGTGGCTTATCATAAATTGCCTTTGGCACAAAGTTCATTCTTATTTGTGTCTGAAAACAATTATTTGTGGTGAAAAGTAATTTTATTTCTCGCAGCGTAGTTTATCGAAAGTTTACGCCTCAAAATTCTTTACACCCATCATCTTGCGAAGTTTTTCAAATTGACCTTGAGTCAGTGGCTTTGTGAGTGCATCTGCTATCATATCGTTGGTATTACAGTAAGTAATACTAATACTTTTCTCTTCATGCTTATCGGGGGCGTACAGATGCCTGATGTCAATGTGTTTTGTTGACGAATGACTGCATGGGTCCTTTATGATACTAATTGCGGCTGTGTTATCGCACCAACACTGTGTCGGTAGCGCTTGGCCGTAACCCAACTCATTCAGTAGTAGTCGTAACCACATTGCCTCTCTTACCCCTTCACTTGCGGCTACTAGTTCCGATTCCGCTGTGTTGAGACTAATACAGTCTTGCTTAACACTCTTCCAAGTAATACATGCACCAGCGAGTATTGATACATATCCTGTAATTGATTTCCTTTGTTCATTTGCATTCGCGAAGCTCGCGTCTGTGTATAGCTCTACCTTAATAGTACTATTTCCATTGTACTCTAAGCCATACTTCGACGTTCCTTTCAAGTACTTTAGTACTCGCTGAGCCGCTCTCCAATGAGTCTTATTATAGCAAGATATTTACTTGCTCAACTCTCTTACAGCGTTTGCTATATCAGGTCTAGTGCCTCTTACTAAGTACATTAAGGAACCAACCAATCCTCGGTAATCAAACGGCTGAGCCGCGATCTGATCGGGCGATAGATTGGTCTCCTTTGTAAGAACCACGCTCTTAGCTTGTGGTGTAGGCTCTGTAGTACAGTCCCTCATCTGAAACTTCTCCAAAAGATCCTGAATATACTTTTGTTGTGATAGACGCAGTGTTTTTCCGTCTAAATCTCTTTGAATTTCCATTTTCAGCAAATAATGCAATTCGCCTAAGTCTTTCATAGTGAACTTTGCTGACAATTTTGCTTTAAGATCGTTGATCGAGCTCAAGTGTGAGCCAACGATCCTAAGATCGTCCACATACACGCACACAATCAGCGTGTGTGTGACTCCTTCAACCTCCCACCTTTTCAGATACAAGCAATGTTCTTTCTTGCATCTTGAAAAGCCTAAATCTTTTAGAAAGGCATTAATTACTTCGTACCAGATTCGGGGGGCCTGTTTTAGGTCGTACAGACTTTTCTGAAGCTTACAGACAAGCCTAGATCCATCATGGAATCCCATTGGCTGTCTCATGTAGATACTTTCACTTAGTATGCCATTTAGGAAGGCAGTCGAAACATCCATTTGGTGTAGGTGCAGATCTAGGACTGTAGATAATGCGAGCAAAAGCCGCAGGGACTCATATCGAGCTACAGGGGCAAAGACTTCCTGGTAGTCAATGCCGTAGAGCTGGGTGTTCCCTTGGACTACCAGCCGTGCCTTAAATCTGTCAACTGTACCATCTGAATGGTACTTGACGTCGAACACCCAGTGACAACCGAGTGCTCGTCGCCCTTCCGGCAAAGGCACTAACTTCCATGTGCCGTTCTTTAGTAGGGCCTCAAATTCTGCCTTTATTGCACACTCCCACTGCTTAGCATATTCACTAGCCCTCGCCTCCTTAATAGATCGAGGAATGAGAATACGTTTCTTACCAGTGGTAACATTATTTAGCTGTGTAACGTAATCTGTCAGCCTGACATTACGCTTTCTCTTCCGTTTAGACCTCCGTTTATCACCACCGACCCCATTTTCTACTCCCACTATTCGGGTTGTCGGTGGTCGCATCACAGACGCAGAAGCTGCTGCTTCAACTTCGGTGGTCGCTGCAACTTCAGTGGTCGCTTCAACTTCACTGTCCATTCTAGAACGCTTTCCTAAATTCTGTATGACCTTTTCTTCTTCCTGATCAACACTACTGTCTTCAGTAGGGAAGGATCTTTGTATCATCGCCTCTGTACTTATTGAGCTAAATTTTACGTCGCGACAGATTAGATACTTATTAGCCTTGACGTCTAGCAGCCGATACCCTTTATATTTGGGTGTCAGACCCAGAAACTTACACTCGATGGCTCGATCACCGAGTTTTGGATCTGTACGTTTAGATTTTGGAACATGTGCAAAGCATGTTGTACCCCAAATTCTGAGTGCTAAGCCATGCGGCTTCTTACGGTGCAGTAACTCATATGGGGTCTTCATCCCCAGCCTGGCCATTGGTAGGCGGTTTGTGATGTCTACAATATAGTTTAGTGCTTCTGGCCACCATTTAGCCGGCATATTGGCCCCTCTTAGCGCACAGCGAACTCCAGCCATCATCGTCTGATGTGCTCGCTCTGCACTTCCATTTTCTTCTTGGGACTCTACATTTGAACTTTGAAAGTCTAACCCAAGTTTTAGACAAAGTTTCGATACCTCTGTATTGAGAAATTCAGGTCCTCCGTCTGTTCTAATTCGCTTAACTTTAAAAGGAAATTGTACTGACAAATTCTTCAACAAGTCCCGAATTTTACCGGGAACTTCCTTTAACGATTTTACCACGAAGTACCATTTATAAGCGGTGGCATCATCCACAACGGACAAGGCATAGTGATAGCCAAAAGAGCCATATAAGCCATTCACCCGTAGTTTTCCAGTTGAGTCCATATGGAGTGTATGGAGTGGCTCAGTGGCCTTGGCTCCCACCATGTTCCTATAGGACATTCTTCTGTCTTTCATTTGGGCGCATGTCTTACAAAAGAAATGAACCTTCTTCAGTTCAGCGTAAGCTATTTTTGGCAGCCCTGCAATTTTCTCATTACTTAGCGTTCGAATTAATCGCTCTTTCCCAACATGTCCGAGTCTCAAGTGCCATTCTTTAAGGATATTGCCATATTTGTGGCTTTGGACACTAAAGACGCTCGTCCGCACGGGTTTAACATTCGGTAAGTAATACACTTCACCTATAGCCACTGCTGCAAACAGTAGCTTAAAGTTCTTTCCTACGAAAAAAGGAAATCTCCAGATTTTGACTGGATGTGCCGGTAACCTTGCTTAGCCAAATAGTATGCGCTTAGTAAATTACTGTCACATTTCCGGTCATATGAAATTTCCGTTAACTTTAACGCACTCAAATATCCTTCAGGATTCAAAACATTCAGCTTTATTGATCCCTTAAGTGCACTATGTGAAACGGTGCCATTACCGTAAGTGAAGACGTGACTTTGGTCGGGCTGCAGACTTCCCGTGAACCAGCTTCGGTCGGAAGTTATTCCTCGGCCTGCACCAGTGTCAACGACCCACATATCATCCGTCAATTTTAGGTTCCGCAAATAACTTAAATATGGCGAATGAAATTTACGTACCATGGCCTCGAATTCGTCCATGTCCTTCGGTGGCGGCGTCTCAGCCGACTTGCCTTCGTCCTGCCTTTCGGGGTCCAGGCTGTTGATGTCGTCCATCAATTGGTCCTCCTGGCTCTTCTCAAGCGTCGTCTTGGCGTCCTTGCCGAGCTTCTTTTGTCCTTCAGCCACCACTGCCTTGAGAGTGTTGATCGCTGCCTTCTTCGCCTTCTTAGCGCCCGGGGCCGTCTTTATGTCCGTCCGGAAAAGAGGTCCCCCTTGGCGGTTCGGGTCCCGGTCGGCCGCTTTCGTGGGGCAGTCCGACTTGAAGTGTCCCGCTTCGAAGCAATAGAAGCAACTTCTGTCGCCCTCGGTACTGGCGGGCTTCCTTTTCTGTCCAACCACCTTGGCTCGGACGTTGTTGATGTGGGTCACCTGAGTCTTGTCCATAAGGCCCACGTCCTTCTTTGACTTGTCGCCGAAGATGCGGCGCAACGCCCCTTCCACCTTGTCCACCGTGAAGTCCTCCTTGGTCATCGAGATGGAGGACGCCCAGTACTCACTTGGCAGTTGCGACAGGACTTCGACGCAAAGCCAGGACTCGGACACCATGTCTTGGTTAAATAGCTTCCGAGTCTTCCTGTTGATCTCATTCCTTGCCTTCTTAAGTTGCGCGAACAGGGTTCTTAAGTCGCGCCAGGGGCTGTGTGTCAACTTAGTCAGAGACCTTGTCAACTCAATCAGACCAGCCGCGTCACCTTGGCCGAAATCTTTTTCGAGGAGCCGGATCACCTCACATGGGTCCATGGAGGACACCACGTCCGGCAGCGTCGACAGAAAGAAATTCGGCAGAACCTGATTGAGCAGGTTCTGCAGGTCACCCCTTCCTCTCTTCCAGTGCGCCACGTCCCACCTCATCTCGAGCGCCTTTTGCTCGGAGGTTTCGGTGGTCGGCGCTGCTGGCTTCTCCGGATTGCTCCGCAGGAAGTCGGCCATGAGCACCTTCGCTTCAGGCTGCCTCTTCTCAAGCAGCTTCGTCTGGTACTCATGGTCCAACGAGTTGACGTGTGTCAGGAGTTTGTCCTTCCACATGGTGTACGACTTGCCGTTGAACTTCTCCAGGCCGCCGCCAATCTTCGTGTCGGTAGCCGTCATCGTACTTGAAATGTTGCGTACACGCAATGTAGGTAGGTTGTTTGTTGCCGTCAGTTTCGGAAGTGATGGCAATGAAAGCCTGCTTCCTTCACATCCCTCGGCTTATCATATTGCTGCCAGCAAGCGCTGGCTTCTTTCCTATGAATGGCCCTAAGTCGCCCTTTGTATTATCCAATCAGTATCTAGATAACAGATCCTTTGGCTCTTAACTTATCTTCACTATGGTATACAACGGAGAAGCTTATATGGCGCAACACCTACAGTAAACACGGCGGCGTCCCCACGTTGCGTACCTCTTCAAGATCACCGACAAGCCAAATGTGTCGCCCAAAACCGAAAGCGCCGTCGACGACGCAAAGCGAGATTCACACAAACCTCAGCCGCGCAATGGTGGCCGCCAGCGACTTGGACGAGATGGACGTGTGCACGGACACGGCGAGCGAGCGCTCGAGCCTGGACACGGTGGAGCTGCTGGGCGCGCGCCTCTCGCAGCTCTCCCGCGCCAAGGTGGCCGTGGCGCTCAACAGCGTCCACCACGTGCAGATGTGCACGGCGTACGACCGCGAGGGCCACGTGACGGCCTACGTGCTGGACGTGTTCCTGCAGGCAGCGCCCAGGGGTCTGCCCGTGGCGTCGGCCGCGACCGGCAGGAATAAGGGCAACAGCAAACACAAGGACAAGCAAAGCAGGAGCGAGCGCGTGCGGGGGGGGCTGCGCGAGAAGGACGAGCTGCGCGCCGACTACCAGGTGGAGCACCGCTACTCGACGTTCCGCGCGCTGCGCGAGCGCATCGGGGAGGCGGTGGCGGCGCCCAAGGACAAGTCGCACCCGCAGTGGTGTCCGTATTGCACGCGCGTGCGGGAGCTGGTGGGCTCGGGCGTGTTCCCGTCGCGGTTCCCGAGCCGCGGGCGCGTGGCCGTCGCCGTGGGTCTGCACGACTACGTGGTGCGCAGTCGCGAGGCGCGTCTGGAGACGTTCGTGAACTTGTTGCTGCGCGCGGCCAAGGACATTTCGTACCGCTCCGGGTGCAGTCCGTGCGGGCGGTTCGAGGTGGTGTCGAGGCTGCTGAGTGATTTCCTGACGGAGCCGCACCTGCGCGTGTCGGGAGGCGCGTGGTGACGGGGCCGGGTTGCAGGCCTGAGGAGCAGGGGCGAGAGCAAAGCGGTAGGAGAGCAGCGCGCCTGCAGGTTGTCGGAACAAGCCGACCGAGCGGCGGAGAGCCAGCCGCCAGCCAAGCGAGCGAGCGAGCGAGGGCATGGCGCGTTAGGAGAGTAGGCACGGATCGTGCAGTTGGGTGTCGTGGCGTGCTATTTGGCGTAAACGGTATTGCAGCGAGCGCCTGGATATTCATATAAAGGCTTGAGCTTTTTGCTGCGGATTGAAGTTGTACTGGGGGCTGCGCGGCTTGGATCGCAGGAAGTGCTGAACAATTGAATCATTGAGCTGGCATGGTCTCGCAGTTATGCGTGAAAATTATCGTGGATGCAGTGATACCAAGCGCTAGCTAGAAACACTGTACATTGCAGTCTGCAATCTGCAATTTGCAGATTGCCCAAGTCCTGTGAAGCGAGTTCTGGGTGAGGTGGTGCGGTGATACCATGCTCTAGACATTGCCCAAGTTGGGCACGAATGACTGTCGATCGGTGGCAGCGTTTCTTTCGTGTTGGTGAGCAGGTGCAATCAGGCATCGGGATGACTGCACGGTATCTCCGCCAGAGCAAGCATGCGCTGCCGCCAGTTAAGCGGCCAAATTAATCGTTCAAGTTCGACGCAGGGAAACCGTCTCGGGTCAGTGCTGGAAAAAATAACATCGCTAAAATGTTCATTTTCAACCATGCAGGTCCTGCAGGCGATGGATGGATGGTAGCTTCCCGGTGCTTTTGGAGCGGATCCCGTTCAAGAATCTGGAGTAAAGATTACACCTTGCCAATCCCTGCAGCACCGTGCTCACTTCAACTATACCATGCAATGCTCGCGAAAATATACTATGCAATGCTCGCGACAAAAAGCTCGAGCCTTTATATGAATATCCAGGCGCTCGCTGCAATACCGTTTACGCCAAATAGCACGCCACGACACCCAACTGCACGATCCGTGCCTACTCTCCTAACGCGCCATGCCCTCGCTCGCTCGCTCGCTTGGCTGGCGGCTGGCTCTCCGCCGCTCGGTCGGCTTGTTCCGACAACCTGCAGGCGCGCTGCTCTCCTACCGCTTTGCTCTCGCCCCTGCTCCTCAGGCCTGCAACCCGGCCCCGTCACCACGCGCCTCCCGACACGCGCAGGTGCGGCTCCGTCAGGAAATCACTCAGCAGCCTCGACACCACCTCGAACCGCCCGCACGGACTGCACCCGGAGCGGTACGAAATGTCCTTGGCCGCGCGCAGCAACAAGTTCACGAACGTCTCCAGACGCGCCTCGCGACTGCGCACCACGTAGTCGTGCAGACCCACGGCGACGGCCACGCGCCCGCGGCTCGGGAACCGCGACGGGAACACGCCCGAGCCCACCAGCTCCCGCACGCGCGTGCAATACGGACACCACTGCGGGTGCGACTTGTCCTTGGGCGCCGCCACCGCCTCCCCGATGCGCTCGCGCAGCGCGCGGAACGTCGAGTAGCGGTGCTCCACCTGGTAGTCGGCGCGCAGCTCGTCCTTCTCGCGCAGCCCCCGCCGCACGCGCTCGCTCCTGCTTTGCTTGTCCTTGTGTTTGCTGTTGCCCTTATTCCTGCCGGTCGCGGCCGACGCCACGGGCAGACCCCTGGGCGCTGCCTGCAGGAACACGTCCAGCACGTAGGCCGTCACGTGGCCCTCGCGGTCGTACGCCGTGCACATCTGCACGTGGTGGACGCTGTTGAGCGCCACGGCCACCTTGGCGCGGGAGAGCTGCGAGAGGCGCGCGCCCAGCAGCTCCACCGTGTCCAGGCTCGAGCGCTCGCTCGCCGTGTCCGTGCACACGTCCATCTCGTCCAAGTCGCTGGCGGCCACCATTGCGCGGCTGAGGTTTGTGTGAATCTCGCTTTGCGTCGTCGACGGCGCTTTCGGTTTTGGGCGACACATTTGGCTTGTCGGTGATCTTGAAGAGGTACGCAACGTGGGGACGCCGCCGTGTTTACTGAAGGGAGTAGGGTGGGAGTATGAAGAAGACTGGTTGTCACATTGGGGAGCGCGGCAGTTTTTTCACGGGTGGGATACCGGTGTGCGGACGGTAAATGGAAGGGAGAGGGGGATGGCCTCACCGCGGTTTGACATGCGCGTCGAAGTGGCGGCTCGCACGCAGTGGCTTCAGGCCGCCGGGCGGTCGTTGGAATGGCGCTGCTGCAGGCTCGTGTGCAGCAAGACAGCAGGCGATGGCGCCCGCGCCGGATTGCGGGCGCGCTTCAAGCCGAGCCGAGCCGAGCCGAGCCGAGCCGAAGCGAGCGCAGACGTGCCTGGCTTGAGGAGGTGCATGTAAAACGGGGGCTCACGCCACAATGATACTCGATCAGCCAACACCTCGCAAGGCCAGCACCATTGAGCTTCTCCACTGGCAGCGCCTACCACGCCGAAATGGTGCCGGCGCTTCTTATCATAGCGGTCTTTTGCCGGCGCGCTTGGCCTGGAGGTGCAAATCGCGCTGGCACCCGTACCACCGACACCGGCGCGTCGCACGCCTGCATTGAGGCCACCGACGCTGACCAACTTGAGCCTCGAGCAAGAAGGACTTCCGCCACCACAATTGTATCAGCAAAGCCTCCGTCTCCCTGGTGTTCTAGAACAGTCGGCTGCGGCTGCCTCTGCAGTGCTTCTACGTGGAACTGCTCAAGCTCACTTGGATGCACAACGAGCGTCCTCTCACGAGCTGAAGCGGGCGCGCGGTCCCCATCGAAAAGATGCGATTGCACTCGGCACCGCACGAGCAAAAGCTCAGTCGCAATGGACCTTGATGCACCACTGCGCATACTACACCTTTTCAACTTCAAAGCTGCAAATTGTAAGTTCAATCCTGCAAAAGGTAAGTTCAAAACTGCACGAGCAGAGACCAGGCTAGCTTCGTACTTTTATACACAGCTCATTGGTTGGCGCGCAGCACAGCTAGCCAATAGGCAAGTTGTACTTTATAATCATATACGATGATACATATCATACAGATTGAAATATACATTTATAGAGTATTGTTGGTTTGATTTTACCTTTTGCTGTTTTGAACTTACAATTTGCAGTTTTGAAGTTGAAAAGGTGTAGAACAAGCACTACGACACTTATATTAATCCACCAGTGCCAGCGTGGCTGAGCTAAACTATCTCGGTCCATAGGCTCGATGCATGCATCGGTATCCGCATCACGCTGCCGGATGATCACCACACGCTCGCTCTCGTCACGCGCATGCCGCCGATTTTAATAACCTGCAATTGCGTACGGTAGGCAAAATCAAAGTGTCCTCAATCATCCTAAAAAACTGTCGTGGCAGGGCGTGGGGGTGCAAGCTTTTAATGTCGTCTTCACGATGATTTGTTGTAGTTTGATTATTCTTGGTGACCTCGGATCGTCGGCCAGGTACGTGTGTTTCTTTGTTTGGACTCAGCTGCGGTACTACGTACTGAATCACGTCCCGGAATTCGCATTTACCCAAGGTGGCCTGTGTACCTGACGCCAAATTGCGCGTTACGTTGTTGCAAATTGCCAACACACTTCTAACTATGTGAGCCTTATCGAGCTACAAAAAGACAGCTCGTTAGTGCCGACCTGGCATTGCGGCCCAAACACACTGCATGTTATCCCGTTCGGATTGTGGTGGACCTTACTCCAGCACCGCAATGGGCGATGCTGCACCGCTTAACCTTTGCTCCTCACAGAGCCCACGCGTGGGCCCACTTTCAAGGTAATACCCTCCGTTAGCAGAAATAGTTTAGCCTCTAAAAATGCACCTGCGGAAGGAACGCTGTGCCGTGCGCGTAATTTTCAGCGAGAACCGAGCAGTCCTTCATGCCAAACTAGAAATCCGAGTGGGCTTGGCCACCTAGGTAGTAAAGGTTAAATTGTCAGCGAAGCTCCACCGAGTGCAACCGCATAGCTGTCATCTTACTGCTCTGTGAAGACCCACGCAAGCAAAGATGCACAAGAGTTATTTTTTATCGGGGCATGCCAGCACATCGCCATTTTAATTATATCTCGTCACTCGACCCAGCTAACTAAAGCTCGCCGGTATTAGCTAAACTACCACCAATAGCTCGAGCGACTAGCAAGACGAAAATGCCAGCACTGATGAGACCTACCAACGACTACCACGAGTTCAATGCCAGCACCATTACGTTTAACTCCGACACAGAGTGCACAAGCGAGAGCTCCAACCTCAGCCAGAACGGGCAGCTCCCTCAGCTGTCTCGCGCAAAGATGGCTGTTGCGCTGAACAGCATTCACCACGTGCGGATGGCCAAGACGTACGACCAAGGAGAGCGCGTGACGGTGTACGCGCTGGACGTCTTCGTGCTAAACACACGGACGGGTGTTGTTAGCAAGAGCAAGAAGCACATCAAGGGCAAATCGGACAGCGACCGCAATGCGTACCAAGTGGTTCATCGTTACTCGTCGTTTCGAACGCTACGCCAGCGCATTCGCGAGGCGGTGAAGGCGCCCAAGGACAAATCACACTCGAAGTGGTGCCCGTACTGCTCGCGAGTGCGAGGCATCGCCAAGTCAAGCGTGTTCCCGTCGCGCGTTCTGAGTTGTGGGTCTGTGGGAAGCGTCACTGGTTTTCGTGACCTTGTGGTACACAGTCGCGAGAAGCGCCTGGAGATGTTCATGAACCTCTTGCTGCGCGCGGCCAAAGACATATCGTATCGCTCCGGATGCACTCCCTGTGGACGATTCGAGGCCGTCTCAAAGTTGTTAACCGACTTTCTGACGCGAACGGCACCCCGCACTATGCCATAGTTGCCACACATACCTGCAATCTACATGTAATTCAGCAAGCGAGTTGTAAACGATCACTTGCTAGAATTTTTGTAGTAAACTTACCTTACCGGCAGAACCGGAAAGCGCTGATTGGTGATTGCACTTCAACATACAATACAAATAATGTGTGTCGGATGATGTTCACTCGCCGCAGCGTTGCAAGCATCATCGGCTGAGACTTGTTCGTTGCAGAGAGACGGATTTTTATCGCGTTGTGCATATGGCCTGCTTGCAGCGGCTGCCTCCAACCACAAGCGCGTCTTGCCATCTGATGGCCCTGGGGTTCACGGCTCAGCCCCGACGCAATTCGAGGCGGAGAGTGGAGCAGCGTCGTGGTTCGTGCAGGTGTTTTGGCATTTCCCTACAATGGTGGCTCTGGGCGTCCTAACCTTAATGTGGACGTCGCACGCAGATAGAAATGCAGCGCCTGCAACTCGGTGTGCTTTCGCCGTCCTATCCAGCGAGACATCCCACTGACAGCCGATAGTGTAGAACTCACTGGTCGTGGAAGCACTGCAGGACAGAAGGGGTCAGATGGAGCCTTGCTCTCTCGGTGTGCTGCTGCGATACACGACCATCAGCGCACAACTAAACTTTCCTCACACCGCTCACACTCGGTTAGACATGCCGCTCGCTAGCATCGCCCGGTTCATCAGCTCATTCGCCGCAACCGACGCGACCGACACCGTCGTGACAATGGGACACAGCAGCGACTCCGGCGACGTCGATCCTCACGGCGCGTGCAAGCAGCACCAATGACTAGTGCTGTTATCCGGGTCCCCTCGGTGGAGACAGCTCCTGTTGAGTTCGAAATACGCAGCAACCGATCCATGTCGTCGTCGTTCTACTTCACAGGCAGCGGAGCACGCACAGACCGCCTCGGGCGTGACCCCGCCGAGATGTCAATGAGCTCAGTCCGATCTTTCCGCGCCGTGGATCCCGTGGAGCTCGCCAAGGCCGAACAGAAGAAGCTCCGCAAGGCATTGGAGCGCGCGGTGCGGCAAGAGCGGAAGGAAGCGCGTAAAATGAAGAAGCTGATGGACAAGGCCGATAAATCCGCGACCAATCTCGGCAACAGCGGTAGCAGGATAGCCGTCTTGTCCGCGGGTACTGTGATCGACTGCAGTGCCACATCGGATGAAGACATTTTGGCCGAAATCTGGGCCATGCGATCGCCATCGTTGGACGGCGCGAGCGGCGACGATCTTCCTGAAGTGGACACTGAGCTATCAGAGACAGCTCCCATGGAATTCCTCTTTTTCTCGGGCTGCCCGGATGACAAGAAACTGCGCGAGTTGGATGTCGGATACCGGCGATTACGATCAAACCCGCGGGCGGCCCGATGCCCGGTCACACCGTCCTACGCGACATCCGTCCCCATCAAGCCCACACTCGTTTCCAACATGCCGCCGCTGTTTGCGCCGCGCTTCGACTAAGAGATGCTTGTAGGAGAACGCCAACTCTTGGTCGCACAAAGGTTCCCACCGTCGGCAGTGGACTTGAGATAATATATAAAGTGCCCGCGCTCAAAGGGCAAAGTGCACATGAACTTCGCGGTTTGGTGCTCGCTCGATGTCAAACATGGCTACAAAACAAAGTGTAGCCTGCACTTGGTTGCGACGATTGAGATGCGAGTTTAGTGTTTTCTAAAAACTTTGGTAAAGGCCTCACTTTCCATTATTGCGCCGCTGTGGACAACCGAACAAGCTCGCGCTTGCTTGACCGATCGATCTGTGTGAGGCAATGCAGTCCGGAGCGATGCTGCGTGCAGTTGGCGCTTCGTATGTAGCCGGCCACACGCAACATTTGGCACTCCATCGATGGAAAGTGCCGCCTCAAGCCGCAACTCGGGGCCGAGCTGTCTTCTACGCGAGCGACCATCGTCTCCTCGCTGGCACCAGGCGATCTGAGCGCCGAGCGTCCTTGTCCGTCCCCGACTTTTCTGCCCCAGGCTCACGTTCCGACCTGCCGCAGCAGCGTGATACACACTAAAAACTGCAAGCCCCTGTCTTGAGCTTATCGGGTCACAACTTCGTCTTCAAAGCAGCATGCATCGATCGCACTCGCACCACGGAGTTGAAGCCAATTTGGCTCGGAAGCTCAGCAATTAGGGGTCGTCACGTGATACTTGTTGCGGCAAACCAGCCGAAGCAGCCGATGTGAGCGACTGAAAGCAGGTGGGGGACGGATACCAGCCCACCCGAAATGCAGGTGGCCGATAGAGCACGCTGGTTGCCAGCCAAAACTTTTGGCTCAAAGCTGCAAACTCGCCAAGGTCTTCAAACCAGAAATCAGCCCTCCGTGCGTTCGCGAAAGATAGCACCATTCAACAGCCTCTGCGGTGATTCATCCGCTCTATCTTTCACGCGCACGACGGAAGTGATCCCTATGCGACCCGTCTCTGCAAAAAGTTGCACATGTGAACCGTCTTGCCTCGGATAAGTAAACGCGCATCTCCCCTCAACACACATACTGTCGCTAAATATACTTAAACGGAGTCCGCGCGACATGCGACGCGCAGAACCGGTCCATTTGCGCGCAAAAAACCGCAACCTCAACCAATTGAAAGACGACGCGACGCGAACCCATGTGAGAGCGCATCTTCCCTGAAAGCTCCCGCCCGGATGCCATTCCCGAAGTGGAGCCCCAGCAGCTCGAAGCCGCCATGCCCCCAACAGAAGCCCCCTCGTCGGCGCCGGCAGTGCCGGCACGCGCGCCTCCCCCGCCGGTGCCCATGTCGGCGCCGGAGCCGGCCCCCGAGGCCGAGCCGACACCTGGTGCCGCCGCCGCGGCCGCTGCGGTGCCGACCACCAAGCGCAAGCACCGCGGACTCATGCGCGCCATCGGCGGGCTCTTCAAGCGCAATAGCATCGACGCGGACGACCCCATGGCGCCCAGCGACAGCGAGGCCTCGCAGCGACCGTCTACCTCTCGCTGGTCCCGCTGGTCGCACTCGCACCGCCAGTCGCTGCCCGAGGCGCCGATGGAGGTGACGGCCGTGGCTGTACCGGAAGCCGCCCCCATCCAGGAGAACGAGTCGGCGGCGCCCTCCTCCGTCATGTCAGCGCCGTCGGCGTCGGCATCGGTGTCGGGCCGGTCGGTGTCGGTGGCCTCCGCCTCGCGCGCGTCCTCCTCGCACCACGCGGAGGGGGAGCCGCCGGCCAAGAAGGCCAAGAAGGTCTGGGAGATGCCCCGGAGAGACAAGAAGCCCAAGCAGCAGGCCAAGCAGTCGCCCACCGACCCGTCGGCGCTACTACTGGCTGGCGCCGACTCGGACGACGACATGCCGGCCGAGCCCACGCGCGTGACGTTCCTCTTCTTCGGGGGCAGCGACGTGGACAGCACCTTCCAGCCGGAGCTCCGTCCCTCGGAGCTCGACGACCTGCACGAGAACGAGATCCGCCCGTCGCTCCAGGTCAAGATGCCGCTCTTCTTCTCCCCGCCGCTCGTGGAGAACATGCGCCGCAGCAGCATCCTGCCCGACCCAAAGGAGTACGAGTTTTAAAAGCACTGGCAAGCTGTATGAAGAGAGGTGGCAGGGTGGAGAAGGTGGAGGAAGGTGAGGTGAAGTGATGTCCGGGCGGACGCCGTCGGATGATTTAAATATTTTTGGTGAGTACATAGCAGTAGAGTAGCGTTAGCATATCGAGGATAGAGACCGAGGGAGGGAAACTAGGAGATAAATTCAAGACACCACAGACACCAAACGGATGTGTGACCTCGTCGCACTTGGGGAAGAATGCAGCGGCGGACACGATAGCAATGAGACGTGGTTAGAGACGGTTGTCCAGCGTGCTCTCTACAGTGTAGAAACTGCAGGGTGAAAGCCTTTACGAGTTGCCTTCGCGGCGAAGACCTCGCCTGCCTGAACCGTAGTCGAGCACTTCCTTCGCGTCCGCTCATGCTCTCTGTTGGGGACGACCGGTCGACGCTATTGCCACAGTCTTACCTACTCGACGCCGGCGCGCTCTGCGACAGCGGCGAAATTCGTGACGACTACATGTACACCATTTCTCAAGCAAACTGATCGTTTTTTCAAGCAAAGTGGTTTTGAGATCCTTGTGCAACTTAATAATAACACGTAAAAAAGCCAATTACCAAGCAAAGTGGTTTTCTGATATATTTTTACCAAGCAAAGTGGTTCGTACTTAAGCTATCTACCGAGCTCCATGTCCTCGCCGCGCTCGGCAAGAAAAATGCTTTTGAAGCAGTGCCGCTCCATCCGCCAGACCAAGCGCTGATTCAATATCTTCTTACTTACTTCTACGGCCTTCTTCATGAGAGCCATTCTGTGAGCAGCCAGCGAGTCGTACTCGCCGCGCAAAAGCAGCTCACGGCGCTTGACTGCAAGATGCTGTTTCATGCTTGCCTTCAGTGCGTTGAAGCAGCCTTCGATGGCATTGCACATCGGGCTGTACGGCGCCAGGCGCAGGATGACCAGCTTGTTGCTGTTGACGATTCCATCAGCAACAAGCTGCTCACGTGCCAGCGTCTCCACTTGGCTGTGCGCGGGGGCATTGTCGGTAACCACGACGACCTTCTTGCCCACGCAGCACTCCTTGTACTCGTCCGAGTTGAGGGCGGCGACGAACAAATCTGCGACGAACCGCGCATTCTCCTCCATGCGGATGGATCCCTCGTGCGTACGAAGCAGCACGAGTCCGTTACCGGGCGACACGCCGCACTGCACGTGCAGATTCTTGCCCTTGGAGGGCGGCAGCGTTACCACTGCGCGCTTGCCTTCGCGTGTCCAGCCCTGGTTGCGCGCCAGGTAGATGTTGAAATTAGTTTCATCATGATAGACGATCATGTCGCCCGCGGACACGTGCTTGTTCAGCGCGACGGCGAACTCCTTGCGCTTCGTCTTGTTCACGTCGTTGTTCATGGTGGCCTTCTCGACCCGAAGACCCTTCACCGTGTACAGCATTCCATGGAGGGCACGGTGGATGGAGGAGATGCTCACGTCGGCGGCCAGGTCGCTGAGCAACCGGTCCTTCATCACGGCCATGGTCATGTCCGCCTGCTCGTCCAGGTATTCCTCGATCTTGGACATGACCTCGACCGTCATCTTGACGCACTCCTTCCGCACGCCGCCGCGAGGTTGCTGGTCAATACTGCCCTTCGCAGCGATGCGACGGGCAGTAGTGACAGACACGGCATTACTGGCAGCTACGCCGAGCCAGTCTTGGCCCGCCAGGTACGCGTCAAGAACACGCTTCTTGGCGCTGGCGCGTTCGAACTGCTTGGCCTCACGTGAGACCGACGGCGGCGTCTGCGGGGTCGAGGGCGAGGGCGAGGGCAGCGGAGTCATGGGCTTGGTGGAGGGCTTCAGGCGTGGCAAATTTGCGAATGACAGATTCTGTGCGGCGGCGGCGGACAGCAGTGCAAGCAACAAGGGGTGTTCCCCGCCACCGAACCACTTTGGTTGGGAAAAATATGGCGCCAAACCACTTTGCTTGAAAAACATTATTTTAGGTTTTTTAGAAAAACCTCAATCGACCGCTTTGCTTGAAAAAACGATCAGTTTGCTTGAGAAATGGTGTACAGCTCTCACCCAGACATCCCCTACCCGTACCTATCGCCGTGATACCAAGGTGACGAATTGGAAGCCGAGGCATTCAACAGCCGAGCGCTAGACGTTCAACAATGCCGTCGTTGAGGTTTGGTTTTGCTGCTTATGCTGAGTCAGATGGTATCCATATGGGCTTTGGAATCGCGTGAATGTCCTCGGCAGCTCCGGTTGTCCACTGGACGGCGTACAGGCATCGCAGGCAAGGTGAGATTCAGCGAAGTACGAGGCTACAATGGCAACGTGAACCCGCATCCGTTGCCCATCAATACCATGAGCAAAGATACATGCAAAAGTAGAAGCATTGTAGGTTCGTTGCTATCTATTGATGCAGTCCTTGCAGTTATGTAGGACCTGTAAGCGGTAGATGAACATGAAGACCTACAGTAGATCCACAGTTCCGCGTGTCCGCTCGCGAGCATGTTGCGTTGCTTCAGTTTTAGTGCCCATTGTGCGGGACGTGGTGCAGCATTACCTTCAATTCCATACCGTGTCGTTAGCCAGATAGTCAGCACAGTAGACTGTGCACGTATCTATAAAACATACTTTAGAGTATCTAGCCGCTATGCGTACAAAAGTAATCAGTCTGAAAGTGTCCGTTCCGACGGGGCCTTTTATTCGCAGTCCGACAGGTGCAAGTGCACTGCACATGTGGAGGGGGGAATGTGTCGCTCTCGAGCGACGCGCGCTCTCTTGCTCTCGTCTTGCTCTCGTCTTCGTCCTCTATCGGATGGCGACACGCCGAGGGTCCGTCCTGCAAACCAAACCAACCGAAGCTCCAGTCAGAAAAGACGCAGCGAGGTGACGGACGGACCTTTCGATCGACTGGGTCCTCCCCTCCACCTCTCAGTGTCATCGCTGTGTTGTCATTGATCATCCGAGCTCCCGCCACGCAGGACACGCAGCAAAACGGATCACATTCGCGTCTTGGAAGCGCAACTACAGGAGCAGGAGCGGCATTATAGCGGACGTACAGAGATTCGATGGGGCTGTCCGAGTTCTTCCGCGACCTGTGGGATCTCGTGCGCAGTCCGTTCGAGGACTGCACGAGCTGCTGCGATGTATTGGACCCGGATTACTACCGCAAGACGTCGCCCGGAGTGCGCAGGACGCCGCAAATGTTCAACCGCTGGGACCACGACGTCAAGTTCGACGTCGGGAGCAACCCGCCGTCGCGACTGCCGCCGTCGTTCTCGCCAATGGTTTCCAGCAATCGCGTGGGTAGAACGCAGCGCTCGTTCACGTCACCATCATCACTGTCGGGCTCAGGCCCAAGTCCAGGCTCAGGCTCCGGTTCGGCGTCGCGCTCGCAGTCGCCGTCAAGTTATTCGTACGAGGAGAAGGACGAGAGGCAGGTGCAGTTCTTGTTCTACGGAGGCAGCGATCCCCCCACACCCACAGGAGGAGCGACCTACCGGAGTGATATGATCTCCAAGTACATACAGCCGGCAGAACCCAAGAGCCCGGCATCGATCGCGTCGCCGCGCATCAGCCACGAGATGCCGTGCTTCTTCTCGCCTCGAACGACCCCAACGTCTCCGATGTCGGCGCCAATCTACTCGCCCCACCTCTTCAAAATCACCGAGCAGCGGACGCGCAATGCCGAGTATTACAGGCGCTACACGTCCAGGTAAAGCGAGGTCGCTCGCTATGTGTGTGCGTACGTGCGTGCATCTCGTCGTCAACCCAACCTATCTATCGGGGCACGCGTGCGTTCGGAGGCGGGGGTAACGTAAGCTTAGAACAAGTTCCCCCTTCGTGCGTCAAGCGTGCCCTCCCTATGAGGTGTTCCAATAAGCTGTAAACCTTTCGAGTCTCTCTTGGAACCTGTATCTGCCTGCATTCATTCCAGTGGTGTCGACGAACGATACGGCGCATTCTACAGTTGTAGCATAGCATAGCACAACGTGCGGCTACACTTCCAATTGCTGCAGGAAAAGCAGGCGGCGTCCGTATCCAAGCGTTTGGTGCCCGTCAACGAACGTCTCAGCCACCTGGAGGCGGCAATTCGCTAATGTGGAGCTTGAGCTCCATCGGTTCAGCCGACGACTCCGCCGACAGCCACGTCGTTCGTGGAGACTTGTCGGTCGTGCATTTGGCATCGACAGACGGGTGACCGCCGCCGACAGCCACCGACACTGCCGACATCGCTCCCCCCATGCGCGCGCGCTGGATTCTCCCTTTAACTTTCATTCGTGTCGTTCCTGCCGGCCATGTGTCGGTGGCTCGAAGCTTGAGCACCTCGACAGGTGGACGCGCACTGTCCCAACATGAGTCCCGTTGCCGTCTGCGAGCCGCGCTCAATTGGAGACAAGTTGCGCGGAACGGCGCGAGTGCGTGGTCCTCTACGGATTCCGTCCAGCTGCAGCCAAGTCTTGAAGCGAGCACCGACCAGGTGACCAACGCAGCTTCTCTTGGCTCATCGACAGCTTCCGGACCAGCAGCACACATGGCTGCCATCAGCCTGGTTATCTTACCCATGGATTCTCGCTCGCCAGCACTGCGCACTGCACTGCAGCAAGCCATCCCATCGTTCCTTCATTTCCCCAATTCGACTCGAACCCCACGCTCCGCTGTAGCGTAGAACACCCCACACAGCACCACACAACCCCCTAAGCGATATCATGCGAGGATTCATGCGCGCCATCGGCCTGGGCGGCCTCTTCCGTCGCTCCGCTGCGTCCTCCACCGTCAAGCGCCCGGCCTCGAGCCTCAGCACCGCCGGCAGCTTCCGCGTCATCTCGCTCGAGCAGTTCGAGAAGATGACGACGGTGGACAACGCCGTCGCCTTCGAGGCGCGTCGCAGTCGCCGCATCAGCTCCACGAACGAGCGCCCGCAGTTCCTCTTCTTCTGCGGCTCCGACTCGTCCGGATCCCCGTCGGCCGAGCTGACGTGCGCCAACGGCACCACGCTCGCCTCTCGCATCGCCAGTATGAACGCCCCCACCCCCGCACAGCCGGCCATCGACCACCACATGCCCGTGTTCTTCATGCCGCCGCTGTCCCCCGTGGCCCCGGAGCTCGGGGCCGGCTACTCCGGCTGCTAAGTCGACTCCAGAGTCGACAGTCTTCACTTTGGTGTCACCCAAAGTCTCCGTCTTGCCTACTCTCCAGCACCAGTACACACCACAAGAACGGAGACGGTGGTGACTATTGCAGACAAAGTGAAGATGCAGCCACCCCCTCGACGAGAAGAGAAGAAAATCTCGTTTCTTCTTCTTCTTGTCACTACGAACGGATGCAGAGCTCCACTCCATCTTCGTCTACCGACACATCATCCGGTTGGTCGCAGCGTTGGCGATCGAAGTCACGCACTCTACGCGACCGAGCAGGTGATCCAAGAACCATCACCCCCTGAACCTTACAGCGTGGTCGTGCCTTGCATTCCTCAATTGGGCGTGCAAGGTGCGGCCACGCCCATGTCCCCCCCCCCTCACTATCACGTTCCGACGAACTCCGAACGAAGGAGTCGACACGATTATTTTCAACCATCCTGGAAGCCTCAGCGACCGCAGCTCCGGCAGATTTTCCCCAAGGATCCCCCCGATGCCGATTTCCTGCAACCAGCTTCATGTCGTTTGGGGAGTTTTGCTTGCAGACGTGCAACTTTTTCCCCCTGGCCCGGCGACCGAAGCGAACCGCACCGGAATCCCAAACCAACTCTTACACCAGCATTTCTCATTGGAAGGAAATGCGACTACACCGAGTCATGCTGACTTTGCCTCAGTGTGCGACTTGAGATCTTTCTGCGTCGCTAACAGATTAATCCCAAGTCAACTTTACCCCGCAACTATAAATACGGGATTACTCAAGTCTGATCTTGATCGAATTCCAAGACGGTAGCAGAGCTCGAAGCTGGCATTTGTCTGTTTCCTGCGCTTGAGTGATGGTGTCAAGTGCCAAGACCCATGCTATTGGAGACCCTCGACGCAGACGGTTGAGTCAGCTCTTGAGCTGCGAAGGTCAAAAAGTATCCTCGTACGGAGATTCCCATCGTTGTTGTTGTTGTTGTTGTTGTTGTTACCTACTGTATTCTCACACTACCTATCATAGGCGTTCAGGGTTTTCGAGTCCGACGACCCATGGTGCCAGAAGTCTCCCAGCCTTGTCGAGCCTCCACTCCACCAAAAGCGCCACGTTCACCGACTTAGACGTAGCATTAGTGCCTCCTTCTGAGCTAGGACCACTGCTCTCGCCACTGAAAATTACCCGGCGATCCGGCAGGGCCAGCGTGGATATGGCGTCTGTATCTCCCGACCAGCCACCCTCCTCGATCGAAGCGCTACACACCCCGAACACCGCAATGTCAAGCAAGACATTTCCAGCGGAAGCGCGCAGTACTCGCCCTTCGACCCGAGACGTCCTCACGTACACTTCGATTGACTTCTCCGTTGCAGAACTTGGCTTGTGTGGGCGCTAACCTCTCACTTTTGACACTTCTGTAGAGATGTTAGACGGCAGAAGAGCAGGGAGAGGACCAAAAGCGACGCTGCTCTTCTCCTCCAGCGACGCGAAGCTGCACGTGAACAATATGTCCAACGTCTGGAGGTCACTCGGAGACGCGCAAGCGTTGCTGCAGCCTCGCAAAGTTTCTTCGACCAGCTTGCTTCGTTGCCTGCACGTGAAGCTATCCAGGTGCGAAAGTCCACCGTGATTTGGGAGTCCTGACGGCTGCGTCGTGCTCGTAGTTGCTTGAGGATCAACGAGAAGCTCTTCTGGAGTTTTGCCTTCAGCAATTCCGCGGTCAGGTTGACGATGATGAGCTGAAAGCAATACACGTAAGTATCTGCGCTCACCGTGCCAGAACTTCACAATTGTACGCGATATAAACGCTGTGTGGTTCATACTGGTAGACGGACTTGCAGAAAATGATGGCGAAGGCGTTTAAGGACCTGCAGATTAGGCTAAGCTAGCTACAGGCAGAAGAAGTACGTAAGATTAGGGACTCTAGGTTACCTGCAAGCAAGTAACTCACCTCTTCGTATCCTTGCCAACTCAAGTTGCAAGCAGCGCAAAAGAAGCAAGCTCTACAAAGTCTGAAAAAGTCGCACCAGGATCAAATTGAGCGGCATCTCTCCACCATCAAAGAGCAACACAAGCACGAACTAGCTGCTCGCGAGCTTATCGTCAAGGAGCAAGAGCGTCTCGACCGGAGCTACGAAGCCCGTCAAGTGGAGATAAAGCGACACTCAGAAACTCACAGCGAGGTTCGTTACTTTGTCTGTACTTTTTATCAAACGCTTAGCAATGTACAGTACATCAATTCTTCTCTGCGGACTATCAGAAACTTGCCGAGCAAATCAAGAACAACGCTGTCGCCCGGAGCACGTTCAAGTTGACAGTCCAAGGATCCAGCCCGGTAATTGTTGGTGTATCGTCCAGTTTCCTTCATTACTGAAATGTTTCGTTTCTTTCGCAGTTGTATCGAATTCCATGGTGGTCTGACGAGTCTGAGGAGCGACTCGTGGGGTTCCAACGCCCCATGACAGTCCAAGCGCCCATGCAGTCGCCAGTAATTCACAGCAAGCAGAGGTGCCAATGGTACGACTAGCAGCAATGCTCAGAGAGGCTGAGCGATCAAAACAACAAACCACGGAACACCCTGTCAACAAGCGCCTGTACAACACTCAAAACCAAACACGTCAACACTACCGAGCCGTCTATCGCATAATCACCTTGTTACCACCCCCTCAACATTACTGTTGCTGCTTCTGCTTGCTTGCACTGATGCTAAGGGCAGCAGGATAGTTGCCAGCCTACTGGAAGAGCTCCGGGGTCTGCTCCTCCACGTACAGCAACGTCGAGTTCACCTTCTTCTCCCAGTCATCCAGACGCGTCACGAGCTCCTGCAGCTGCGAGTTGTCGAGCACGCGCGGCTGCACCCACGTGACCCGTACGATGCCGTCCACCTGGTCAATAGAGCCCTTGATAAGCTTGCACGACAGCGCGCGCATCACCAGCCACTCCACTTGCTCCAGCGGCAGTCGCGTGGCCTCGGCGATCTCGTGGAACGGGATGTTGCGCTCGTGCGACGGGCGCTGGAACACCAGCACCATCAGCGCCAGCAGCGCTACCTTCTCCTTCACGTACTCCTGCTTGCTCACGAGCGCCGGCTGTGCGTTGAACTCCTTGCTGTTCTGTCCCACAATCTCGTTGAAGCGGTCGATGTCACCCTTGTTGAACGCGTGCAGGAGGTCCGAGAGCCACTGCTTGTCCGTGCCTTCCAGCGCGCGCAGGATCGGCGTCGCCAGCTATTAAACAAAAGTTAACGCCACGGTCAGCTTATCAGATAAAATAAATCCCATATTGCTCTAAAGTAGCTCAATCTTACCACTTCACCGAAGTTGAAGACACCGTCGCCCGTCAGTGCAGCGATGCTGATGTTCACAGCCAAGTCGAAGCGCTCGTTGGGGCGCATCTCGTCGTACTGCGTGTAGGCCAGGAACATGAGCGCGTTCTTGTAGAACTTGTCGGCGGGGCCCAGAGCTCCGTAGTAGTCGCAGGCCACGCGGTAGTAGGACGCGTGCACCACGGGCTCCGCGCCCACGAGGCTCTCGATCAGCTGCTTGTCGTCGTCCACCGTGGCCTTCACCTCGGCCAGGAACTCGGCGCCGCGACGGAGCTTGAGCTGCGCGATCTGCATCTTACACAGCAGCACAGCCTCGTGGGCCGTCTTGGTGCTCAATTGGCCCAGCAGCTGCTCCATGAACTCCTGCGCCTTGGCCGGGTCTGGAAGATAAGCAAAATAATGTATCCAAGATGAGGTTAGTACATGGCTACACTTGCTAAGTAAACCTATAACTATAATAAATAATAAAAACTA
Source organism: Phytophthora vignae f. sp. vignae (assembly GCA_016169955.1). NCBI lineage: Eukaryota > Oomycota > Peronosporomycetes > Peronosporales > Peronosporaceae > Phytophthora > Phytophthora vignae. Next base: position 1,142,871 of record JABJUM010000020.1, read on the forward strand.
ACCTGCGAACTGCGTGCTGATCTCCGTGCAGATGACGACGAGGCGGATCTGGTTGAGCTTGTCCTGGAAGCTGCGGATGAACTCCTGGTACAGCTTGGGCAGGTTCAGAGGGTACTTGTGACACGCGGGGTCGCGCACGAAGGCCTCGAGCTCGCCGGTGAGTTCATGGTACAGTCTGCGAGAAATTATAATACAAAAAAATAATTTACAATTGTTAGTCGATCCATGCCAACAGGAAAAAAAATATCTTCGCCTTTTCTCAAGGGCGGGAACGGGGAGAGAGATAGAGAGCAGAGAATGGGACGTACTTGCGCACGTGCAGGTCCTTGAGCTTCTGGTAGCGCTGCGCGATGTCCGGGTACGCGGCCTGCTCTGTGGCGATGAAGTCCGTCATCGTGTCGTTCTGTTCCTCGCGCAATTTGGGGAATTGGATCCTTGCGATAAAAGAGGGAGGGCTCGGAAACCTGTGTGAACTTATACTATATTCGTAAGGATGGGGTTATACGAACATGAAGGCTTATACATGCTGTTTGGCAGTTCAAGGAGCCATGTTGAAGTGCGCGGGCTTTGTGCCCAGCTTTGAGCGGGAGCTGGGATACCAGAGCGCGCCACTAACAGCGGTTGTAGGTTGAGCAAGTGGCTGGGGCCAGCGCTGGTTGTGACAACGGGTTGCAGGACGCCGGCTGGACATTCGCGATGGACATCTTTTTGGCGGTGGTAGCATAATAAGGTTAGTTGTTGCTGCGTACACGTACCCTCACAGTGTAGATAGTAGCTGGGTATTTATACATTCCTGCCCTGCTTATTGTATGTCCAGGCGAGTCGCTCGTCAAATCTGCCGGGCACTTTTGAGCCAGAACACCGCTCATCATAGTCGCCATCCGACTTGGAGGACCGACCTAACTTAAAAGTGTCCTTCTCAAATTGATTCGATTCGATACACGCCATAAATTCCACTCAACGCTGCGGCTCAGCGCCGAGCTCACATTATACAACCATAACGGCGTCGCTGTCCCCCTCCGAGCGCGCGCGAGGCGCCACGAAATGCAGCCGATCATTCGGTAATGCGCCGTTGCCTCCCACCGACCCACCGCTCTGACTGCCGAGTCTTGACGGCGGAGCACCCAATCGACTGGGTGGTACAAATAGTGACTTCTCTGCTGCAGCAGCCATTGCAGCTGCAGTCGCTGAGTTGCTTGCGGCCCCTGCCGACCTCGAGCGGAGAATGACTGGTGGCTTCGGCCCGAAGTCGAAGCCCGGGTGTTCCAGGTACGGCTGATGTTGTTGACTTCCACTTTCACCTGGAGCGGCCGGGCGTGGTGGGGGCCAGTCTTCGATGATATGACGGATTGAGTTCTCGTTGCGCGACTGGAAACGGGTCAGAAGCTTGCGCGCAGAGTCCACTGAAATATCCGGCAGCTTACGCAGCGCTGCAGCCTCCACCAGGCGCATCAGCTCGTCGAACGTCATTAGCACGCCCAGCTCCGCGCGAGCCACCACCACGCGCATGATGCCAGCCTCGTCGCTCGGGTGGAAGTATCCGTTGCTGCCCTTGGCCTGTCCGCCCTGCGCGCGCTTCTTGACGCGCCGATGCAGCGCTGCGAAGTGCACGCCGTACAACTTGGCGGCCGCGCGCAGACTCATGCCCTGCTGCTCCACGGCTGCGATGGCCTTCTCCCACGTCTCGGCCGGCACCGTGTGGCTCAGCTTGTACCCGCGCTTGTCGTGTGGCGAGGACGCGTTCGACGCCGAGTCTTGGATATCGTCGGGACTGTTGCTTGTCATGCTGACGGTGTGCCGAACGTGCGACGGGATCGCCGCGCTCATGCTAGGTCGGACCGTGTTGTCTTGTGGACTGTTATTGGGCCCCGTCGTTGTGCCATTGTCGCTGTCCATGCTGCTTCTGCTCGCGTCCGACTGCATCTCTTCTTGATCATGATCTGCCGCTGCTTGATCTCGATCGGCCCAGGCAGCCGCCGCTAGTCGATGGCCGTCCACTACCGTAGCGCGGCGCTGTTGCTGCTGCAGGAGCTGCTGCTGGTGTTGACTGAAGCTGCGTTGTAGCTGGACCGCCCTCTGCCTGTCGTCATCATATACTGGCCTCGGACCAGCCGACGAAGGAGAAGAAGAAGCCCCGCGCATGGCATCGTGGCGGGGCTCGGATGTCGACCCGCGGCAGTTTTCGCTGGTCTCCTTGTCGCCGTCGCTGCTGATGCTGCTGCTCTGGCTGCTGCCCGTGACCAGCGCCACATCGGCACTGCTACCTTTGTCGCTCGTTGTGTTATCGCTGTTGCTGTGCGCCGCCCTCTCACAGGCTTGTTCTGCAGCTGCGGCAGCTGTAGGACGCGGTGAGGTTCGTAGTGGGGCCAGCTCGAGGCGTTCTGGCAGCCCAAAGGGGCCGCCACCGGGTGCCGCCGCGCCGAACGTGAAGCTGTTGAAGTGCACGAAGCCGTGCACGCGCTTGAACTCAAGCACCCAGCGCGACGGCGGAAAGTCCGGCGGGACGGCCGCGCTGCCGCCCTGGCTGGCCATGGCGCGCGCGGCGAGACGCACATCGTCGGACGTGATGCGCTTGTGGCGCTGCTGCTGCTCGCGTAGCACGCGCACCAGCTCCTTCTCCCCGGCTTCGCTCAGATAGCGGCGTACACTGGCGCCTGGCGCCGCGGAGGTCACGCCGCGCCGCTGCAGCTCCATGGGCTGCGGCTTGAAGCAAGGCTCGACAGCTGACGTCACGAAGTCGAGCTCGACCGGCGAGTCGACCTCTGCTCGTGTTCTTCTGTTGTGTAATGGGGGCCGGCGCCGCTCATTGTGTTTCTGAAAAGTCGGATTTCACTCTACAGTACTGTACTTTTTGATTCCAAATTTTGAAAATTGGTATTTTGAATTTTGTATGCCATACTGGACACAAATCTCGGTTGCGTGTCTTTGAGACACGAACAGAGACGAGGCCGTTTGGCTCGCGTTTCAAGAATGGTCGCAGGACGCGAGCAATGCACAATTGGTGCAGTATAAGTGCATTGCTGCCCCTGAAGCGCGCTTTGCCTTGCCCAGTATACCGCCGAGGGCGCGGCAGCATGCTGCTCGCAGCGCAGCGGAACCCGCTTACAGGCGTCGTCGTCGAAAAACCTTCTTCTGGCGCTCACACCCAGGCCACTGCAGGCCACTGGTCAGTTTCAAATCCAGGGAATTCGGCGCTGTTCGTCCGCGACAACCCACACGCGATCGAGCGGCCGCAGTGCTGGAGCGAGCTGGCTGGCTACGGTGAGTTGCCTGCCTGGCCTTCAGGAGCGAGGAGCAAGACGCTCGGCGAGCGCGCGCGCAATGACTGCCGCTGCTTGTTGGTTGGTGCTGCTATTATTTTTACGGACCTGCTGCTGTTGTTGCCAAGGGCGATCTCTTGCGTCATACATACTTGTCGTGTTGCGCCACACATAACAGCACTGTTCACAACGTAGGTATTGACTCATTTCGGGGGTTAGGAAAGCCGCCTACGTACCGTTCAGCGGCTAGAGCTCCGCCCAACGAACGACGCGGTCTCCTCGCGGGTCCAGACGTGTTATGGTATTCTTGACGATGGACGATATGGGGATGGCATCATCTACAGTGCTGCCAGTCGGACGCTACAGGGATGTAGCCAACAACGCATACTGGTGGTGAGCTCCCGACGCCGCGGTTGATGCTCGCCGATCGAGATGTCCAAGGAGAAAGAGTAGTTATGGATTGCTGGTGTGCCGCCTGGTCCTTTCCATGGGTGAATCTTTCCGAGGAGCGCTGGCGACGTTTTGCTTCCGTTTTGGGGTCGTCAGGCTAACCAGATGAAGACCAACACCTCTCTCATTGCAACTTTTTGCATGATGGCAGCACGGAGCGCGCACCCCCGACGTAATGAGAAGCTTGTCGCCTTGATCCGACCCTTTGCGTCTTCGCACCGGTAGCAGACCATGAGAGCAACTACATGTACTGCTGGTGAAAATCACGCGACCGCACGTTCTCTAACATGTCTAAATATTCGTCCTACCTCAGTCCGACATACGAGAACCGAATTCTGGTGTGGTGCACACAAGAAATGTGCAATATTCCGGACATTTTCATCATCTAAGCGTCGCCCGCAATCCGCCGGTGTCCATGACGCTCCCGCGCCGCCACCCCACGCCGTCTGCCAGCAGCTCAGTCCCCGTGCGCCGCTACCTGAGCGAAGCCGGAGAGAAGGAGCTGGTGCGCGTGCTACGCGAGCAGCAGCAGCGCCACAAGCGCATCACGTCCGACGATGTGCGTCTTGCCGCGCGCGCCGTGGCCAGCCAGGGGGGCAGCGTGGCCATCCCACCGGACTTCCCGCCGTCGCGCTGGGTGCTCGAGTTCAAGCGCGTGCACGGCTTCGTGCAGTTTAACAGCTTCGCATTTGGCGCGGCGGCGGCGGCGGCTAGCGGCGGGCGCGGGGCCTTAGGATTGCCGGAACGTCTCGAGTCGACGCCATTACGAGTCTCATCGCGACCAACAACAACAGGCCCAAGCAGTCGCAGCAGCAGCATTAACACAGCTAACGCCAAACAAAGCAGCAGCTCTGGAGGTGGTGTGACGGGCGAAAGCCAGAGCAGCGGCAACAGCAGCGACGACGAGAAGGAGAGGAGCGACGACAGCTGCGGATCGCCGGTCGAACCCCAACGCGGAGATATGCGCAACACTTCAACTCCTTCACCTTCGTCCGGTCCGCCCTCGGTCTACGACAACGAGAGCCAGAGGGCGATTCAGCTCCAGCGCAGCTTCAGCCAGCGTCACCGGCAGTTGATTCAGCAGCAACAGCGCCGCGCCACGCTCGTGGACGACCGTCGGCGGGCGACGGATGCGTGGCCTTTGAGTGAGCTTGCAGCTGCTGCAGCGGCAGATCATGATCAAGAAGAGATGCAGTCGGACGCGAGCAGAAGCAGCATGGACAGCGACAATGGCACAACGACGGGGCCCAATAACAGTCCACAAGACAACACGGTCCGACCTAGCATGAGCGCGGCGATCCCGTCGCACGTTCGACACACCGTCAGCATGACAAGCAACAGTCCCGACGAAATCCAAGACTCGGCGTCGAACGCGTCCTCGTCACACGACAAGCGTGGGTACAAGCTCAGCCACACGGTACCAGCCGAGACGTGGGAGAAGGCCATCGCAGCCGTGGAGCAGCAGGGCATGAGTCTGCGCGCGGCCGCCAAGTTGTACGGCGTGCACTTCGCAGCGCTGCATCGGCGCGTCAAGAAGCGCGCGCAGGGCGGACAGGCCAAGGGCAGCAACGGATACTTCCACCCGAGCGACGAGGCTGGCATCATGCGCGTGGTGGTGGCTCGCGCGGAGCTAGGCGTGCTGATGACGTTCGACGAGCTGATGCGACTGGTGGAGGCTGCAGCGCTGCGCAAGCTGCCCGACCTATCTGTGGAGGGCGCACGCAACTTGCTAACTCGTTTCCAGTCGCGCAACGAGAACTCAATCCGCCATATTATCGACGATTGGCCTCCGCCGCGACCTGCGACGGATACGTCTCTGGCGTCTCAAAACTTCGCAAGGCATCAGCCTTATTTACAGCATCCAGGCTTTGACTTCGGATCGACTGCGCAGGGTGGGGCAGCTACGGCTGCAGCTGTAGCGGCTGCAGCGTCGACAACGCTGTTCGTTCCGCCTCACCGCCTAGCGTCGAGCATCATCAGCTACCGAGACGAGGCGAGGAAGCCTGCCGCGCGGCTTGTTGATACCATGAGGGCAATGGAGCTTGAATCGACGTCCCCATTTCCAGTTGCTCAATGTAGAGCGTATCCAGACACCGAGCGTCCTCATCCGACCCGTGATGTCTGCGTTGAGGAAAGCAGGTAATGCGGTCTGCAGCAGAAAAGACGGGTTGCTCAGGCTCCGAGCATTGTATAAACCAAATTAAAAGGTGTATGGCTATCTCGATGTCCACGTTGGTGCTTGCATGAATTAACAAGATAACGCTCAACGCATGTCCTCCCCATTGTCATGGGCGTGTGCCCGACGTTACTCTGACTCAACAAAGCAAAACAGGGGTAGGCTGGTACTGCGCGCTGAGCAGGCCAGCGCCATGACCTCAATAAGCAATTTTGATCAGTCAGCTCGGCCCCCACACGCTAAGTTGATGTGGTCGTCTTTTTTAACGCAGCACCCAAGAGCAGCACTCGTGTCGGCGTTTTCAACAAAATTGGACTTGACTGGGGAGTATTAAATCCCTGTCCTTGCGTAGCCCCCAGACGCAAATACAAAGGTTCGAGACATACCACCCTGGGCAAAGGGCTCGTATTCCGTCGATAGCTCGAAGTCCTTGTGCTTCTCGGCGTTCCAGATAACCAGTCCGTTGTTATTCAGTTCCTCCACGTTGTTGGATACGGCGGATAAATGCACCACTTTTTTTTGCGAGTTTTGACTTGAGCTTGCTTCATCTTTGCCAGTTTTTCTTCAACGTCGCGGAGCCTAGTCTCCGTCTTAACCAATTGCTCTCTGCGTCACGGAATTTAGCCTCTAAAACATCAATACGCTCGAGCAAAACAGGCTTCAGCTGAAATGTGTACTTCGCTGACCCCGCTGATTCCAGAGCGCGAACTTTTACGAACAGTTCGAGTGTCAACTCGTCTCCTTCACGCTCAACCAAGTTGCGCCGAATGTCCACGAACTCAGCACGTTCAATCGTTATCATGCTCGCTTTGCATGGGTTCTTGGACGGGTTCTTGGACCTCATCAATTCACCCCTTACAATACATTAGATAGAGGTTTCTTTGCATGATGGCACGTTCCTTTTTTCGGAGATGGCCACCACAGCGATTCAATACAAACACCGGTAATGGTGCTAGCGACCATCAAACATGTCTACCTCGTACGCAACTTAAAGACGCTGACCGCTATGTTGCAGGATGTCAATGCTTCTGAGACCGCCTAAGTGGGGGTACCCGGCAGGGATCCGTAAAAATTAATAAGGCGGTTAAATATGTGCCATATTAAATATTTAATTATTCATTTTCTACGGGAATATGATTTTCGCGTATTTGCAGCATTTTCAAGTACGCTGTGCAATATGGTAGAGCCAAAGGATGCACAATTCTTGATCCAGATCTCGCACAGCGTCAAAACCTATCTACCGACTGCTATATGATACGTAGTATGTGTTAAATAGTTGCAAGTCAAGTTGCAAGCATATACGCACAACTTCGTACTATCCGTCGGAGACAAATACCTGGCCACGACATATTGTCGGCCAAACACAAAGTATACAAAATTAGGTCAATCGTAATTTGGGGTGCTCCACCTTATTGGCGACTTCTTACAAACTCGTAGATGTTTTTGATTGACCAGCCATGTGTCGCTACTTTCCGTCTGACAATTGAATATACTTGACTTTTGTATTGAGCCCTTAGCTGACCCACTACACGTCCACGGAGGATATCCTCCCGTTCGCCAACCGATGGATTCAATTAAGGTGCCCTACAATAGTGAGGAGACCTTCTACTTCGAAGGATGTCGTTCACGCGGTATCTGCAACATGCTACGGTACCATCTAACTCGCAATGCCCGCATGGGCTAGTAACGCAGCACTGGGTGCATGTACAATGTGCCATACGCACACGGGGCGTCAATTTCAAATGTTCTTTGCATGCAAAATTTAATACAAATGTACGCCTAGACGTAATGCAAAATAATGGAATTATTCATTCTCTGCTCTTCTTCGTTTCAATTTGACTAGAACATCATTTCGTACTTCTCCGGTTGCATATTACCGGCCAGATGCTGCGGCTGCGAAGCAGGCGCAGTAGATGGCCGTATATATCATCAACTAACCATGCTTCTTGACTCAAACTTTGTCCTTAGGTTAGATTTTGTGCTACAAAAGCTATCCACAGGCGTCTCCTGCGCCTGTTTCGCAGCCGCAGCATCTGCCTGCGTCCGGCTGCTAGGGTTCTCGAAAGCTGCGTTCCACCCGGTGGTTCACCAACGACTGCACCGACCTCTAAAGACTATACAACAGGTTCGATACAAACGCGAATTAGAAGTAAACGCGTCGACTTTCAAAGAGTTTTAAAGTGCGGGGGGCTGCATCTAAACATCTTTAATGTAAACTACCTGCCTGTGAACAACCATGCACAACTTTCACTTCCACGATAAAAATTACTTAGTAGAAAAATGGTCTCCCAGCCAAAGCGCAGCAACCTTGTTTAAATAGCATTATTTACTATATCTGTGTTAGGAATCTCTTTTACTACATATCGGTAAGCATCTTCTGCGCCTGCCTCGCAGCCGCAGCATCTGCCCTGGTATCATACTTCAAATGATACACCGCTTCTTCGAAACTGCAAATTCGGGTCAGGCGAATGTCGCTCGATGAGACATTGGTCGCTTGATGAGACCGGTGGTTGTCGCGAGAATGTCGCTCGATGATACACAGGGGCCTGTGGTGGATGTCGCGAGAAGGTCGCTTGATGAGACACTGGCCTGGCACCGCCCAGGCGGTGAATGTCGCGAGAATGTCACTCGATGACAAACTCGCCTGGGCCGCCTAACGACAGTTCTTCGAACTGCGAATTGCCTCAGTCGATTTTTTAATTTTTTTTATTCCTTAAGAATATCGCGCAGACAATCGAGACAGGCGATTCTCGTCGTGTATTCAACTGCCAATGGCGTCGGGGGGGGGGGGGGGGGGGGCAAAAGCTGTTTGCGGTGGCACCCAGACCTATCGTTTGGACTTACGGGCAAGGGCTCCCAAACCTGCAACTGCTTGAGCAGCAACTGTTGAAGATCGCTAGATTTCCGTTGCTCTTCGTCTTGCAGCAACTGGCAACGTTGCGGCCGCCCTCGCCGGTCCCACAGGATGGGTCGGCGCAGCTCTGTGCATTGGCGGGGACGGCCGTGGCGGCAACAGCAACGACAGCAACAGCGAATAGAGTCTTGAGGTTCATATTGGATGCTTGGTTTTCTTCACGTGTTGGTTGACGGAGAAGCTGGGGGTGTCTTGGATAATTGAGAACTGATTGAGGCGTGTTGTCTCCCTTTGGCCGCTGCTGCGAACCTGCTCGATGAGAGTCGCTCGCTCGTACTAATACATACATGTACTACAAACGTATAATACCTATTAGTACGCGGCGTTATATTATTATACAACACAGGGTGTTGTATTCGAGTTTTCAACATTTACACAGTAGCCATTACAGTAATATTAGTAATATATGGTACCATTGACTCCCAAAATAATTTGCAAAAATCAGGAAAATCCTACAATTATATTAATAAATAAGTTTGTATATAATAAAATTTATGGAATTCGCCAAGGACCTTGGTTCGAGATTTTTCGATTCTGAAATACGCACAGACCCAGATATGATTCCGAGGTGTCAGATGAGAACTAAGGCGTACCGAATTCCTTTTGTCAAGGCATACCCTTGTCAAGGCATACAGCCTCATCTAGCCATCCACATTATGGTGCGAAAAAAATACACACTCGCATAATTTTAATTAATATTAAAGTAAAGTAAAACAAGATGCCTTTTGTGTATGTAGAGAAAACTTGCTGAATATTTTTATTATTTTATAAAAAAGTTAGGGAGAGCGTTCTATTTTAATACAACGCTTTGACTAAGGGGGTTATATTCGAAGGGCGTTCTATTCGATGAGGGCGTACTAATCGGGATTATACGTTAGTACGTGTACACCGACCATATTTTCATTGAATCTATCTCGATTTACGATATACAATAACTGGAGGAGAAAGCCCCAAACCAAAGCGACATGACATTTCGTGCCTCACGAACGTGAGCGTACTAATCACGAAACAACAAACAGCACACAGACCAGCCCTAACTACAGATACAGTACCGCATACTCAAGTACATACGTTAAGTACAGTCAGAATTCCAGACTCAGAGATGGAACCGCATCCTTAACATTGACATAGTCAGGTATTGAGGCTGTGTGCTGTTCGTGATTACCGGTACTGTACATGTAGTATTTCTTAATAGGCACTTTTTCATGCATTTCTCTTACTTAAGCACTTGCTTGGGCAGACTAGCAACTAACGATTCGGTAGCTTTATTGCAACACTATCTCCCCATGGTAAATAACGACTCCGAGCAAAACTGGTAGATGAAACCAGAGGCCGGGTATTGGCTTCCTTTACGGCAGTTCTCTGAGGTCGCATGTAAGGCAACTGTTTCCTTCCCTTTTCACGCTTTACTGGCATCCAGGAGTACCATGTGGCTCGGAAGTCGGATTTCGTCGTGCTGGAAGATACAGTGTTCTGTGCTAGAGTACTGTACAAATGGTGTTGCGTGTACCAGAGTAAACATCCATATACAGTACTCATCCGTCGCTATGTGTATTTGTACTAATACCGAGGTTACAATATCGGCGAGTGCAAATGTCGCGTGATGCTACAAATACAGGTGCTTCTGTACTTGAATAGTAAGGACGAAGAACTCTAACCGTTGTGCTTGGTAGCCGCTTGTGTCTGTGCAAGCACGCCGAGCATCTCCCAGTTCTCAATTATCCAGACACTGTGCACTTGCCTCCCCAACCGACGTCCATGAAGACAAGCAAGAAACGACAATGAACTTCAAAACTTGCCTCGCTGTCATCCTTGCCGCTGTGGTCGCCACGACCGCTACTGCTGACATGTTTCACTGTGAAGACTCGGCCTGTGGACCGCCGTACGTGGAATATTTCGCACTGACCGCGTGCTGCAAGCGCCAAAATGGCAATGACCTCAGTGCCTTCAAACGGTGCTGCAACGTCAGTTGCAGGCTCGGCAGTCGTTGCAAGTGAACGAACTCCAACCAAGGCATGACACCTTTTTAACCGAGCATGCATCGGTAGTCGCGATGAGCACAATGAATACACGGACCCGAATCTTAGAAAGACCAGCATGACTTAATCCTTATGGGGGGCAGCACTATTCTACCATGGTACATGTGTACAATGAATCATTAATTAATGCTTGCTAACTCGAATGTTTTGGTTGTAATGTTCAGACTTCCCGTAGAAAATACTTTGAAGCTTTCTGCAAAACAAGGTACAGTGATCTAACAGCCAGGACAGCATGAAGGCGTTACCAAGCTTGTTCATACTGTAGGTCCGATTGTGTATTTTGAAACTTTGTAGAGTTTCGGTCTCGAAAACTGAAAACCCAGTACCCTTTTCACTCTTAAAGCACATGCCTAAGCCTAATAGTTATCGTATATTGGAGCTTCATTTTTTTTTCTCTGTACATCGCGAGAATATTTATTTTTTTAGTTGTTCCAGTACAGTGCATATCTACGGACGAAGTGATATGACGTTGTACATGTACAGCAATCGTTGTGTCCCGTACCGGGGTATACCGACCCCATGCCAGGCTCTCGGGCTACGGACTCGCGCGTCGGCTGGAGTGGCGAGATGGCTACACCCTTCGGAGGGTACCAGTTGTGAGGTACCCGAGCTGCTACTTGGAATGATGACGCGGTGCACGTGAGAGGTGGGACTCCTGGAGGTCCAGGAACGTCTCCATCCCCCCTCGAGGACGGGTGTCGTGTGTGTGAAGCTACGGAAAATGGTGTGAAGGCGGAGGGGTTGGCGTGCCTACAGACGAATGGTACGCTTGCAACTCTGCGAAGCGCAAGGAGAGGTCCTGCTTGACCTTAGGTTCGAGGGCGGCTTTGCCGAACCCCGACTTGTAGATTCAGTCGTAAATCTTCCCTGTCTTGTAGACAACAGAAACAACAAAGAAAGCTTGTGTATTGATTACATAGTTCTCTTTCGTTAAGCTTTCTCTCGACTAGACGCTCAGTCTCCTTCGACCCCGTGTGAACTACTTCTCATCAACAGTCCCAGCGTACTCGACCCCTGACGGTGGAGGTATACGACATTTGGTGGAGAAGCAGGGTACGCTGCTAACTGGAGAAGTACTTGCACGGTGCAAGTGACTGAAGAACCCTCGCCTGAGACGACTCCGTGAACCGGCCCCCCCTGCCGATCATGACTCAAGGCGACCCCCGCGAACAGCAGGACTCGGTGAGCGAATGCTTTCACTCGGCGGGTCTGCTGACGGCGATCAAGCAACGACGAACCCCCCTCCGACAGTGGCTGCGCCAGGAGGCCAGCCGGACGTTACCGTGCCCGCCACGACGGTGGCGCCCGCTGTGAGCGTGCCCGCTGGGACGGCGACGCTCGCTGCGGCCACTGCGACGAACGTGACCTCCGCTCCCGCTGTGCCGAGTGCAGCGACGACCAACCCCGCGCGTCCGACGCTACCGGACGTCACGACTCCTGAGGGTCTGGCCGCCGCTCGAGATCTGCTTCGACGCGCGCTGGACATCACCAGCCGACATGCCAGTCAATCCTCTGGTCAATCGTGGGCGGCGACGAGACCGAACCCCGCGGCCCCAGTGACCGCGACTATCGTGCCTCCCCACGCGGCTCCCGCTGCCGCGCCCGTGACGACAACCCAAGCCACCGGAGGAGGATTCATCCCCCTGTCGGGAGGCGCCCCCACGGTACCTGTCCCGACTACGTCGGTTGGACCGAGTGCCCCTTCAGTGGGGACAGGGATTTCGAGCGCCGCGAGCAGCTACGGAGTCGCTGCTCCGCCCGCGCTACCGTCTGCGCCTGCATGGACTGGAGCGCCGGCGACGGCCGGAGCCGTGCCTCCGATGCAACCTCCCGTCCCTGCGTGGAACGCTATTCAGCCCGCGTCAGGAGTGGCGCCTCCGACCCCGTCGAGCGCCGCCGCGTGGACTTACACACCGTCGACGGCGAACGCCGCTCCTACCCCGACTCCGAGTACGACTTCGGGGCCAACTCCGACCTCGATCCCGACCCCACGTCTACGGTCCGCCATTGCGGCCTATGACGATGTCTCCCTCGAGGGCGCTCCAGCAGCCGCCGGGTACGGATACGGTGTGACGCCGGCGGGCGTGAGGTTCGTGAATGACCAAGGCGTGACGCCACCTCAGCCTACCTGGGCGACCGCGACTACCAGCGTACCAGCAGTGAGCCCGCCTGTGCCTCAACCGGCGTACGGCTCGCAGGGGATCGCTGGTCCAGTCGCCTCGACGTCCTACGGAGGAATGCCCTCGCACATCAAGAACGCGGTGAGGATGATCCAACCGTTCCACTCGGACCACGCTACGGTGGACAAGGCCAAGTTGTTTTGGGACTCGTTCGCTCGAGCCACGACCGGACTCGAGGAGCAGTTACGCATCAGTGCGTTCCGCGAGTGCCTGAAGGGCAAACCTGCCGAAGAGTGGTGGATGTACTCCAAGATCGACAGCTTCGAAACGCTGCGCGTCCGGTTCCACAACCAGTTCATCTGCCTCAGCCCCCTACAACTGATCGAACGCCTCAAGACTACGAAGCGTTCCCGCGGCATGTCAGCCGAGGTGTGGGGTGATCTGGTCCAGAGTCTCTGTGACGAGGCTCAGTGCTTCGATCCGACAATGAGGTATCAGTACTTCCTGTCGGGACTGAGGAACCGCGAGTGGAAAGCGGCCCTGTCATCCGCCATGGCGAGCACCATCCAACACGCTGTGCTAATCCTTCTACAGAGGGGGATGCACATCCCCGTCGAGGACGACGCGGACTTCGCGGACGAGAAGCCCTCCGAGAAGAAGCCGGAGGACTCGAACGTGAAGGAGATGATGGAGATGCTCAGGCAGAACCAAAACTTGATCATGCAACAGCAAGCCGATCTAGCGCGAGCTCCACGGTCCCCAAGGCGTCCTCAGTACGCAGCGGCCGCGTACGAGAGCCAGTCTGTCGCGCAGCCTTCGATGCAGAACGCTCAATCCACGCTGCCCACGGTGCCCTATACGCCTGTGAAGGGGATCCGTCAGGGGCCCGACATGTACACGCAGGATGGGCGTACTGTGTGCGGACGCTGCCACATGCTCGGATGCAGCAGGATCAACTGTCGTCGTCAACGATTCACCTGCGGAAACTGCAAGCAGCAAGGGCACGCTACCGCGGAGTGCGAGGCGCCTTCGAGGAACCAAGGCAACAATGGTGGTGGCCAGGGACAGCCCCGCCGCCAAGGTGGCGGTGGAAGCCTGCGCCCGTGCTTCGGGTGTGGCAAGACGGACCACTATGCGTCCAACTGCCCGGCGATCAAGACGTTCCAGCAAATGGCCGTGCAGGCTCAAGCTGCTGCCTCCGCTCAGGGAACGCCGCCTGCTCAGCAGTGAAGGGGGCATGAGGGAGGAGAGGAGAGTGTCGCTCCTTCCTCTCGCCCGTGGAACGACACTGGGTGGCGTACCCCGCGTACGGCTACCCGGATGGCCGGCGAAGCTCGCCGAAGGACCGAGACTGTGGGTGCGGTAACGACCGTACCGAACAATGACGACGACATGAACAAGACCGCTATTGGAAATGAGAGAATTATGACGAAGAGACCTGAGGGCCAGGAACGCCCCGGGTCGACCGGAAGAAGCACCGCTGCCCCTCGACTGGAGGAGCCGGTGGAAGCGATGACCACGACGACTACGACAGAGGCCGCTCCGACAATGGGGTCGGGCACTTCGACTGCGGCTACCGTTGCTACTGGAACGGAACCTGAGAATGGATTGACTACTACTACGATGACCGAAGCTCCCCAGGGTGTGGAGCGTGCCTGTGAACCTACTACGATGACCGAAGCTCCCCAGGGTGTGGAGCGTGCCTGTGAACCTACTACGACGACCGAAGCTCCCCAGGGTGTGGAGCGTGCTTGTGAAACTACTGTGACTACCGAAGCTCCCCAGGATGTGGAGCGTGCTTGTGAAACTACTATGACTACCGACGCTCCCCAGGGTGTGGAGCGTGCCGGACCCGAAGAAAGCCAGCGTCGATCGAACGCTGAGGAGAACGACAACGAGACGGACGCCCGTGGAGGCGTCCCTGGAACTACTATGAACACTTTGTATGAGAGCGTCATGCGGTTTGCGCTCGAGGAACCCTCGCTGGGGCCCGAACTGAGGGTGGAACAGGTGGACTTCATGCCGCCCAGCGAGGAACGCAAGGAAGACGTCACGAGGACGCCAACAGCTTTGGCCGTGAACGTCGAGGAGGCGGCGCCGGAGGACGACAGCGTCGCGAGTGCTGACAGCGAGTCAGAATCGGAAGAGGAACCCGCAGAGACGGCGAACCCAGACCGCTCAAGTGAGCATCGTCAACCGCTCATAAAAACACAGCAAGGGCAGGCAAGGGCCGCTCTCAGGACGCTGAAGGAGGACGCGGAAATGGCTCACTTGGAGCGTGTGGGGTCCGTGGCGGACGGAGCCTCCGAAATGGTGCATAGTGGGAACGACGGTAAAGGACAAGATACCGTCGCACGAGCAGAACTAAATGGGGAGGACGACAAGGCGCCTCCTTACAAGAGGCTGTTCACTTCTGAAGAGCTGGACGCGCTGGCCGACGGACGTACCCTGGGCGCGCTCGAAGAAAAAGAAGAATACGACAAAGAACTGGAGGAACGCTTGATCCCTCTGGATGAGGTGGAGCTGCTGAAGAAGCGAGCTCTGAACGCAAAGAAGCAGAAGGAACTCTCGCTGGAGGAGCTGAGCGCTCTACTGAACCTGCCCGTGGAAACCCTGGCGCGGACGCGTGAGTCGTCGCCTGGAGTGCTTTCTACCCCCGAGTATTGGATCGACTGGTACCGAAGAACGCTGGCTGCGTCCGAGGAAGCCAGGCGTGCCAACCGCGACTTCAACGAGAAGAAGCGCGAGAAGGAGAAGCCGCCGCCCGTTAGTTCGGTAGTGCAAGGCGACTCCGACTCCCGAGATGTCGGAGGAGGAGGCGACTTAATCGGCAACGAGATACTCGCGTTACCGAAGAGACGCGAGTCCCCAGTGACTGCAACCCCGGACGAAGAGGTGGTGAGGAAGAACATCTGCGTGACATTCGCAGTCCCCGCCGAAGACGCTCCACCGGAGAAGGAGAACGGCACTAACCTGCCCTCGCGATGGCGGGCTGTGGTGCGGTCTGTGGTCTATCAGATGGTTCTCGAGGACGAGGCTCGTGGAGAACCTCGCTGCAGCTCCTGCCGGAAACCAGCGACTAACTTACCCACCGGTGAATGTCGCCCGGTCGAACCCGTGTTACTACCCGAAGCGGAACGCGAGCCCCGAGCCCGCGAACTAGTCGTCGCCGCCGCTGGCGTTCTCGGCGACCGAGTGATGGCCACCGTGACGGCTCTGATACTCGACCAGTACAAGACTGAGGCGCCGATGATGCGAGCCAAGCGTGCCGAGAGGCAACAGTTGTGTCAATGCCACCGTGCGGCCAGCAAAGTCCTCTCCCGACGACATCGTTCTCGACGCGGGGTCCACTACGACTGCACTTCTCTATTCTGCAGGCGTTCCGAGGCTTTCGGGAGCAACCCGTCGTTCGCCGAGAACGGCGATGACATCGGCCACTACGTGAACTCCGTTCGAGACCCTGAAGGCAGCACACGACTACGAAGGCCCGGCCTCGTCGAAGTCGAGGGCTCGGCCGCCGACGTGCCCGACGGAGATGACCCCGTACCTGCAGGCAAGCGAGTTGTCTGCTCGGTGGGAGGCGTTGAAGCCGTCTCGGCTGGCTTCATTGAAGATCTCCCGGCCGAAATGCTCATCGACTCGGGAGCTGTGGCCAGCCTGGTCGAATCGCGTGTTCTGACGCGTCTCGGACTCAAGAGTGCGGCTCTGCGGTCATATCACGGCAGCCTCAACGACGTGTCAGGACACAAGTTGCGTATCAAGGGTGAGATTGACTTGCCGTTGCGCCTGGGATCGCAGGAGAAGTTGAGACCGTTCGTCGTGGTCGACCACCTGCACGTGGATTCGATCCTCGGCACGGACACGCTCAAAGCGTTCCGCGCTGTAATTGACCTGGACGAGAACACTTTGACCCTGAAGGATACTGGCGAGGTCCTCCGCTTGGGTGCTCCTCGCGTCGAAGAGGCGTATGTTGCTCGGATCGCGTCCACGGTGCGCCTCTGCCCCGGCGGCCAGGCTCTTGTGGCCTCGGACGTCATGGGCCAGGCGCCGGAGGACACGGCCGTGCTGGTTGAAGGGCTCCCCGAGCTGGACGAGAACGTGAAGATTGCCAGAACGCTTTGTTCGGTACGAGAGGGCAAGACTATCGTTGAAGTCTGTAACGCCTCCACCGAGGAACTCATTATTAAAAAGGGGACTGCGTTGGCGATCGCTACGGTCGTACCCAAGTCCGCGTTGGCGTTGGTGGACGCGAAGAAGAAGAAGAAGGCCGCCTCGAACGCTTCCGAGACCTCGAAGTCGGTGGCTTCGGACGGACAGTCTAGGTGGATCGACACTGTCATTGGTGCGGCTGCCGCCGAGCCTCCGGCCTCGCGGGACCCGATGCCGGGACTGAAGGACGCCGTGAACGCCGAACTGGAGCCGGACTTCTCCGACTCCAAACTGGACGACGAACAGCAGGGCCTGATGAAAGGCCTTCTCGACTCGTTCCGGGACATGTTCGTGGAGACGTCTCTCAAGCCGGGACGCACGCATCTCCTGGAGTTCTCGATTGGCACGGGTACCAACCCGCCGATCAAGCAGCCTCCGTATCGCGTCTCTCACGCTGAGGGAGAAGTGATGGAGTCCGAAATACAGCAGTACCTGGAACTCGGCCTGATCCAGCCGTCTACGAGTCCTTGGGCCAGCCCCGTACTCATGATACGCAAGCCCGATGGAGGGATACGCTTCTGCATAGACTACCGAAGACTCAACGCCGTGACTACCAAGGACTGCTACCCAATGCCTCTCATCGATGACATCCTCGACGTGCTGAAGGACGCTAAACTCTTCTCTACCATGGACATCGCCTCCGGCTATTGGAACGTTCCGATGGCCGCCGGGAGCGTGGTGAAAACGGCGTTCACCTGTAAGTACGGGCTGTTTGAATGGCTCGTTGTGCCCTTCGGGCTCTGCAATGCGGTGCCCGCTTTTCAGCGTCTCGTGGAGAATGTGCTGATAGACCTGAAGTGGCGCACCTGCTTGGTGTATCTGGATGATTGTGTGGTCTTCTCTACGGATTTCCCTACGCACCTAGTCCGCTTAAAGCAAGTGTTGGAACGCTTTCGAGCGGCCGGGTTCAAGCTGAAAATGAAGAAGTGCAAGTGGGGAAGGGACCAAGTGGCGTTCCTGGGACACATCATCACGCCGTCCGGCATCCTGCCGAACCCGGAGAAAGTCAAGGCCGTGATGAACGTGGCCCGACCACACGACTTTCACACCGTTCGAGCGTTCTTGGGACTCACTAGCTACTTCAGACGCTACATTCCTGGGTATGCTGCTATTTCAGCCCCGATTGAACGCCTGAAGGCGAAGGGCGTCGAGTTCGTGTGGAACGACGACTGCGAGGCTGCGTTCCTGCAATTGAAGCGACGTCTAGTCGAGCCCCCTATCCTGGTCTACCCCGATTTCTCTAAACGCTTCAAACTCTATGTCGACTCCTCTCACCTCGCGGTGGGAGCCTGTTTGATGCAGACTGTGGACGGCCGCGAGCGCGTGGTCGCCTACGCGAGCAAGTTGCTCGTCGGCTCGGAACGCAACTGGATTAATAAGCAGAACGGCACTTCTGAGATTGAGTGTTGGGGAATCGTGTGGGCTACTCGCAAATTCAGGTGTTACCTGGATAGGAACGAATTTGATCTCTATACGGACCACAAGGCTCTCACTTGGGTATTTAGCGAAGGAAACCGTACCAGTAACGCGAAACTGGCCCGGTGGGCCATGGAACTGTCTCAATTGCGGTTCAAGGTGTACCATAAGCCTGGGACGGCTATGGGTCACGTCGACGGATTGTCCAGGTTGCACTCGCAGACTATCTGCGCTCTCTCGATGGCGGAACTGCTGAACGACGACTCGGGACCCGAAGGCGACGGTCTCGGCGCAGTCGGGGAGGGAACCAACCCCCCTTCGCCTCTCGTCCGTCCGCCGCGTTCGACCTAGTCCTCTCGTGCTCTGAGCGAAGCTCTTCGCTCTGCGAGAGACGCTCTCGAAGCAGTCGGGGAGCCTCCTGCTCCCCGTGCACCTGATGACCACCACGCCGGAGCTGCCGAAGCACCAGGAAGTGAACCCGCCCGAGGCGGGCCCGAGCCAGACGAAGTCGCTGAACCGGACGACGAGGAGTTCGACTATGGGGACGAGGTCGTCAGCGAACGCCCCGCTACGTCATCGGTGGACGTCTTTGGTCTCGACCGAGAACGCTTCGTAGAGGAACAGAAGCGCACCCCGTGGATCCAAGCCGTCATTGCGTTCCTTGACTGCGGCGCTCTGGCCCTGGACCCTCAACTACGCGCCAAGGTGCTGCTAATATCTCCTCACTATGTCGTCCGGAACGGCATGCTCATGCGTCGCGTGCACCTGAAGGCACGCGCGGGGCATGCTCGCTCCATTGCCGTCCCTGTAATCCCGCTACCGTTCGTCGAAACCGTGCTCCACTACTGCCATGCCGACGTCTTCGCCGCCCACGTGGGGCAATCGAAGACGATGGCTAAAGTGCGCAAACACGAGTACTGGCACGGATGGAAGCGCGACGTCGCCGAATACGTGCGTGCTTGCACGGTGTGTGGAAGTGGCAAGGGCTACCGTCCGTGGAAGAATGGCCTTATGCAGAGAATGCCGATCCAGGAGCTCTCTGGCCCGTTCTCCCTACTGGTGGTCGTCCTCTAGTCACGACTCCGAGAGGAAACAAGTACATTTTGGTGTTCGCTGATTACTTCACTCGTTGGGTGGAGGCGTTCCCCGTTGAGGCGCTGGACACTATCACGTTCGTGAACATTATGATTGATGAGGTGCTCTCTCGGCATGGAGTCCCGGAACGCCTTTTGAGCGATCGTGGCTCGAACTTCATCTCTGAACTAGCCAAGTCTTTCTACGAGACTTTGGGGATCAAGAAACTCTTTGGCGCTGCGTACCACCCTCAGACTCAAGGGCTGGTGGAACGCTTCAACGGCACTCTGATCGGTATGCTAAGGATGTTTGTGAGCGAGGCGCAGAGTGACTGGGACCTGTATTTGCCCCGGGTACTCTTCGCGTACCGCACCTCCTATCACGAGGCTCTGGGCGACTCTCCCTTTTTCAGTTTGTATGGACGAGACCCCGTGCTCCCTCTCGATCTCGCGTTCTTGAACACGCGCAATGAGTGGAAAAGCAATGAAGTGGCGGAGTATCGCCGGCGTCTATATTTGTCGCTGAGGGACACCCGACGGATGGTCGAGCGACAACTGCTGAAGGCGCAGGATCGCCATGCCCGTCGTCTCGAGGACCAAGTCGCCGTGGAGTTCCAAGAAGGCGACGCCGTCTGGGTGTATCAGTACTTCCGTGCTCGCCGAGGCGAGAAGAAGACCAAGAAACTTGCGTTCTCCTGGCACGGCCCCTACCGCATCGTGGGCAAGCTCGGTGACAACACCTACAAGGTTGCTATTCCTAACCATCCTGATCGCGTCGTCCCTGTGAACGTCAACCGAATGAAGAAGTTTGCTGGACGCTGGAGCCGCCCCTTTCCGAACGAAGTACCTGCTGGAGTGGAACACCAACCGGGCACTGATGATGCTGGCCCTCTAACCGAGGATGACTTGCCCTCCACTTCGTTCGTAGAACGCCTGTCGTTAGGCGGTGAGGAAACTGCGTTCTCAGGAGTGACTACGCCTATCGTGGCTATCATAGGCAAGCGTATGAAGGGACGTCAAGAACAGTACATGGTGTTTACGGCTTCCTACGAAACGTGCTGGCGATCGACTACTTCCCTGTTGCCTGAGTTCGCGCCTCTCATCAAAGCGTATGAAGATGAACAACGGGCGGAAAAAAGGCTGGCCCGAATTGCGGCGGAGCGTTCGACTAGCTGATGCGAACGCTACCGTGGACGAGGACGAGCTGCTCTTCTAAAGGGAGCTCGGTGAAGGCCACACGCGAAGTGCGAGCGGCCAGGTGAAGGTCGTGGGCACGGTGCCTGCGACTCGGAACGCTGTGGGCCTGGTGCCTGCAGTTTGTTTATGGGGCTCGGAACTCTGGTTTCGTCCGAGCGCCCTCTTCTACTTTTTCTTTTCTCTTTTACTCTTTGGATTGAACTTTGGATACCTTTTCGGGCGACTTCCTGTCGCGATCTACATGGGTGATGATCAACAATTCTACTAAGTCGAGGATGGCATGGAGAACAAGACAAGCAAATGTGACCAAGAGAGAGATTTATTACTTCTGAACTCGATGAACTACTTGGAACTGCAACAATTACGGCTACCGACTCTCTCTCTCTTCACGGTCCTGCTTACTGCTCGGTCTAGTCGGTCTCCGCCTCCTCCTCTTCGTCCGACTCGTCGTCTTCCTCTTCGTCTTCCTCTTCGTCGGACCCTTCGTCTTCGTCGTATGAGCTGTCGTCTCCCTCGTTGGCGGCGTCTCCGTCGTCTCCCGTGGTGATGTGCTCGAGCTCGTCCGACTTCTTCCTCTCCGACTTCGCCTCGGCTTCGGCAACCATCCTGGCGACAGCCTCGTCGGGATCCTCGCGGAACGTTGAGCTGCTATCGTCGACCGTGGTCGCTGGGCCGAGTGCTGTTGGCGTTCCGTCGGGACGATACGGGGGAAGCACGCCGGTGATGCTGCCTTCCTTCTCAGCGTACGGGGCCACCTTCATCGGCCGGAACTTGCCGTTGCTGAGCTGCGTATCGACCTTGACGCGCAACTCCGAGATCCCCTCGTCGGCGAGGAGGGCGCGCATCACTCCTTTCGTGATGGTCGGAGCCCAATGGTCCGGCGCGAGCACTGGAGACGTGACGTCGATCACCACGCGCGCCAGGGCCTTGTCGCTCAACCGGTGAGAACGCTTGGCCGTTGGATCAAGCGCTCCGGTCTGCGCCAGCATCTCGGTCAGCGTCTGGAAGCGCGGCAAGTCGATCTTGAACGGCTTCGTCGCGTCTCGGATGCGCACCTGGTACGCCGGCTTGTCCTTCTTGAACAAGTACCGCAGACTCCGCACGGGTGGGAGCGTCCTCGCCTCTCCGGTCGGCGGCGCCTTCCCAGCCGGACCTCCCCACCACATCAGCTCTGCGTTGCCGGGAGCCTCCAGTCGCCTCAAGAAACGGTAGTACCCCCATGTCTCGATGAAGAGGCTAATGAGACGGAGACGCTCTCGCATCGCGTTCATCTTCTTCTTGCGGCGCGGCGACAACGCGTTCTTGTCCACGAGAGGCACGTGAAGCGCCCAATCGAAGAACGCCTTGCGGTAGCTGTGCCAGAAACGCCAGTGCGCGATGTAGACATCCGGGTACGCCAGCGGGTCGTAGAACAAGTGCCGGTGTTCCCAAGGGAACGCCCGCTGGTGAGGCTCGAGCCCGATCGCTCGAGCGTGACGGTAAACGGCCTTGATGTCGCGGATCATGGCCTGGGGCGTGTCGGCTCGCAGCTCGAAGTCCAGGTGCTCCAGGCATTCGCTCGACGGACGCGACTTCCTCTTCTTCTTGCCACTCTCGGGGGCGAGCCCAGTGGCCTCACGCTTCTTGGTCTTGCCGTCGAAGAAAGGGTGTGCCGCCGCCTCCGTGGACGTCGTCTGCGTCGAGGGATCGGGCAAGACCAGGACGGTCCCCGTCAGAGCTTGCGCCGCGTTGTCCGGGTCCGTGATCAGCGCCTCGGCGGTGTTGTCGAGGATCTCCAAACCCCACGAGCTGGTGTTGACGGCGAGGATCTGGCGCATGTCGGCCCAGAACGCCTCCTGCGCGAGGCGCTCCGGCTTCTTCGAGCCTCCGGGCGAGCTAGGAGGACCTTGCTGGTCCAGGAAGGCCTTGAACTTGCGAGCGAGATCCTCGTTCGTGTCGCTCATTGTCGGCAAAGAGCGTGGCGAGGCGAGGCGATCTTGGGTGCGTCGGGGCCTGAGGGCTTCGGTGCTAAACGGCGAATGACTGCTTTCCGAGAAAGGCAAGAAATTGATGAATGGCTGATTGACGTTGGAGAGACTTAGATTGATTGACCTGCCCTCGAGACGGAAATCGAGCGTTCCCGCGGCCATTTCCGTCCCAACTGGCACGAGAAGTTGAGAAAGTACTTCTTATTCTCACTTTGACCGAGTATGGCCGACGCGTATGCTGCTCTGGTTCGCTACCAGGAGCGCTACGCTCCGGTCGAGCTGCTTCCTGCTTACTGCGGTGCCGGTGTGTGCTGCGTTCTCGCGTGGGTCATCTCTACCCCGCTCCGGAACGTCGGATGGGCTTTCAGCGCTCAAGTCTGGCGCGTCGCGTGCTTGAATGGATCGCTCTGGAACGCGTGCCTGTGCCAGTACAACGCTGTGCTGCTCAGCCACGAGGTGCGAGGACTACAAGGTGCTGCTTACCTCTATGCTGTCTGGGGTGCCATCTTCGCGGTGCCCGTGCGAGTCCTCGAAGACGACGAGGGACGCTATGGCGACTACGGACGGATGCTACACAAGTGGTGGAATGCGGCCTACTCGACCTTCTACGCGTATCTGCCCGACTTGGGTCTGAGTACGGCGCACTCGTTCGCGAACTACGCCAAGGCTACGCGTGCTGCCGCCGCCCAGAGTCGCAAGCGAGTGCTCGAGGGCCTCCTCATCGTGTGGATAGTGACCAAGTTCGTGCTCTCGCTGGCCTTCTTCGCGCCGATGGCCGCGTTCGACTTGCTGGAGTTCGCGTTACTGGGCACGGTCGGAGTGGCCGTCACGCTGGTGGCGCTAAACGCTGCTAACTACGTCCTCGGATGGACGCCGTACGGACCCCCTGCAACGGTATTGATAGTGACTGCTGGTATCGTGACTCACATTTGGCGTGGTCACGACAATCAGAAGGACGCTGACGAATTCTCGCCCACGAGCATGATCATCCGCGGGCTCAAGGACCTGCGAGCCAGAGCCGCTGAACGCGAGCGCTCGGAGAAGGAGAGCTTGGAGTACTTGCATGGCGGTGGTTCTGTCGACGACCAAGCTACCTACGTTGATGCCGTGGACGGCGTCGAGGTAACCATCGACGAAGAGGCTCCTCCCCGCGCTCCGGCCGCCATCTCCGCCGAACTGCGTGCTGCGGAAGAACGCTCGTCACTCCTGCGACTCGAGCTCGCCCGTCACCCCGAGGTCCGTCGAGGACGACGAACGTGCAGTCGGGGAGGATGTCCCGTACCGGGGTATACCGACCCCATGCCAGGCTCTCGGGCTACGGACTCGCGCGTCGGCTGGAGTGGCGAGATGGCTACACCCTTCGGAGGGTACCAGTTGTGAGGTACCCGAGCTGCTACTTGGAATGATGACGCGGTGCACGTGAGAGGTGGGACTCCTGGAGGTCCAGGAACGTCTCCATCCCCCCTCGAGGACGGGTGTCGTGTGTGTGAAGCTACGGAAAATGGTGTGAAGGCGGAGGGGTTGGCGTGCCTACAGACGAATGGTACGCTTGCAACTCTGCGAAGCGCAAGGAGAGGTCCTGCTTGACCTTAGGTTCGAGGGCGGCTTTGCCGACCCCCGACTTGTAGATTCAGTCGTAAATCTTCCCTGTCTTGTAGACAACAGAAACAACAAAGAAAGCTTGTGTATTGATTACATAGTTCTCTTTCGTTAAGCTTTCTCTCGACTAGACGCTCAGTCTCCTTCGACCCCGTGTGAACTACTTCTCATCAACAGTCCCAGCGTACTCGACCCCTGACGGTGGAGGTTTACGACAGTTGCCCCGCCAAGTTAACGATTTTTGAGTGATTTTGCGTATAAGCAACAAGATGAACGTGGCTCACAGAGTTAGTTTTTAATTTCGTCGAAAACTGGGGAATGACTGGTCACTCTTTTCAACAACAACATAATTTATAGCGATCTTTGGCAAGAAAGATACATCGAAGAAGCGCCGAGTCGCAAGTGGCGGTATCCAAGAGCACCCTGCGGTGATGATGCTGTTGCTGAAGGGTGTGCGTGTCGTGTGTCGGGAAGACCTGCGCATTCAGGCTCTGGATCATGTGGTGACCATGATCGACGACTTCGCAGACAGCTCGGTCCACTGGACGCTCCCGAAAGCCGTGAAAGCGAGAAGTTGTCGCCTTGTCGACCGCGTACTGAGTCACATTCGTACACTAAACGACGAGGCCAAGCGGCAGCAGTTCGAACGTGCATTAGGGTACGCAGCAGCCATGGGGAACCTTCAGATCATGCAGCAACTGCACGAGCACGTGTCGTTCCCGTTGGACTACGAGGTGGCAGTCGCTGCCGCTTTGAGTGGAGATCTGCCGACGCTCAAGTGGATCAAAGCTACAGAGCTGTCGCTGTTTGGTCGCCAGAACTCGTGGGCAGAGCACGTGGCTTTCACCGCCGCTGCGGAGCGAGGCTGTCTTGAGACGGTGCAATGGCTCGTGGAGACGTTCCCCGACGCGGTGTGGTCGCTGGGTCCTGCAGCACTTGGCGGGCATCTGGACGTGGTCAAGTGGCTGCACCAGCACGCGAATCTCGACGGGGTGCAGCTGAATTTCCCCATGGGACTCTTCGACGAGCTCACGTTCGCGCTGTGCTCTCAGTACGTGGACGAATGTTCAGGCCAGAAGGTGGAGTTGGAGGCGGTGACCTGGAGGTTTTCGGACCGACGAGCGCCGAGAGACTCCGACGCCATGGACTGGGCTGCACGTAGGGGTCACTTGGAGGTGCTGCAATGGCTGCAAGCTAATCGTAGTGGAAGGTGCTCGACGGAGGCGGTGCTAGGTGCTGCTGAAGCAGGACACATGGAGATATTGCTGTGGCTTCATGAGCATTGTAGCGATATGTGGCTGCCTAATGCGATGGATTGTGCCGCCAGAGGAGGGAAACTTGACGTGGTGAAGTGGTTGCACACGAACCGGAGCGAGGGCTGCACCGCTTCAGCGATGGACTACGCGGCGGAGAAGGGTCTTCTTGAGATAGTCAAGTGGCTTCATGAGAGTCGCTCCGAAGGGTGTACGCCTGCTGCTATGGACGGCGCGGCGAGGAACGGGCACTTTACTGTGGTTCAGTGGTTGCATGAGAATCGCACGGAAGGCTGCACGACCCGCGCAATGAACGGGGCGGCTGAGAATGGGCATCTCGATGTGGTGAAATGGCTCCACGAGAATCGAAGTGAAGGTTGCACCACTGACGCTGTGGATATGGCTGCTGGGTACGGTCATTTGGAGGTGCTTCAGTTCCTGTACGCGAATCGGTCGGAAGGCGGGACGGCCTACGCTCTTGTGTTGGCAGAGCAAGGAGAAATGAATCACGTGTTGCGATGGTTCGAAGAGCTTCACATTGATCTCCCGATTCCCGGGGAAATGGAGGATTAGCATGTTCGGTGATCACTGCAGTTTATTGGATTAAGTACAGTAGTTTTTTTCTTTTTTTTTTGAACGACATGAACACGAAAGCAAGTGCATTTGAGTTGAGCTTAAACATAAATCGATCGCATTCGTCTTTAGAAAATCAATGCGTTGTCCTTACCCGTTAGTTGACTCTGAAAAAAAAAATAAGACAGAAGTTAAAATTCAGTGGGGATCATCGAACTACAGCAGACACGCAGAAGTTATCTTCATAAGTACCTTCTTAACAAAGATTGAATGCAACCCAGCAGTCGTCAGCGACAGCAATCTGCAGTCGAAGGCTCTTCATGAAGGACTTATTATGTAGGACAAGCTCGCCGAGGCTGCACGAAACGCGCTGACATGTATGAATACGGTAAACTTCGATGGGTTCCGATGGGTCCCCTTCAGCAAAACCAACCTTGCTGCGAAGTTGGACGGAGCTTGGGGGGATTGTCTTGTGAAATGACACACGGACTGTCAAGTGCACGGACCTCGTGCAAGACATGCTACTACAGAAGAATCGTGTTGACATTTTGCCTTTGTGCTCCGGACAACAATGTCCTGTGGTGAGGAACCATGTCCTGATGTGCAATGGCCGCGCTCGAAACTTGCAGCCGCTATCTCGAACACGGGCATGGTGGTGCATGCCCACACTGATAAAACGCAATGGTACAAACTTTCATATGAGTTGCCGATGGTCCTCGATTATTTGACATCGCTCGCCAGATACTTTCTTACAGACAGTTCCCCCGCTTGATTCAGTTTGATAAACCTCCTCGTCCTACTGTTAATCGAGTAAAAAAATAGAAGTCACTTGCAAGAGCCCTAACAAACGCTGCTGGCCACAAGGCAACCAACCCCTGGTCAGCTCCGGCCATGTAGTCCTAGGCCTCATACCAGCAACCCGGGCCTGTCCGCTTCGATTCGCATTGAAAACGAGGTGCTATTCGCATCCACATCACGCACTAGCTCCACCCACCGTAGCTACACGGACCATGTTGAAGCCCGCCTAGTGTACCCATTCTCGAGTGTATCACTTCTCGTATCTCCGGGGTTTTGTCCAATCGTGACGTCCCGCCTTCTCTTATCCCAGCCGGTTGGGCTTCAGTCGGCAAAAGTCAACGTAACGTCGAGAGCTGCTCGCCTTGCGCCCGTCCGGCAGTGGGTAGGAGGACAACTGGAGCTACTGTATAACACCGTGAGGCGCCGCCATGTTCGACCCGACCGCGACCGTGAGCGGCAGCCTCGAGGCGCGCCAGCGCGTGGCGCAGCTGCAGCTGCAGGCCGCCACCAAGAACGTCATCGCCGTGGGGCGCGTCGTGCGCAGCTCGTACTGCGACCACTCGGGCTGGGGGCTCAAGCAGGGCAGCATCATCAAGAGCTGGAAGCGCCGATACTTCGTGCTCAAGGGCCGCGAGCTCATCTACTTCGCCGAGCGGTCCCCGAGCGGCAAGGGCATCGACGAGAAGGGCCGCCTGCGCATCAGCGGCGTCGAGTTCACGCCCGAGTTCACCAACGCGCTCGTGGTGCGCGGCGAGCTCAAGAACCAGGCGGTCAAGATGCAGGTGGACTCGAACGAGGAGAGCACCGAGTGGTTCCGCAAGATCTCGGAGGCGCTGCAGGCCGCGCGCGATGAGGCCATGGCTGGGGACAACCAGCAGGGGGACGCGGCCAACAGCGTGGCCATGAGGGGCTGGTTAATGAAGGAGGGGCAGAACTTCAAGACGTGGAAGCGGCGCTACATGACGCTCACGGGCAGAACCATCCAGTACCGAGCGCAGCCCAGTGAGAAGCCCCTGGGTGAGACCAGAGTGAATGCAGTGAACATCAACCCGTCGAAACCCTTCGCGCTGGACATTTACTCGGACAACAACCGCATCTTGAAGATCGCGGCGGATTCCTTCGCGGACATTGAGGCCTGGGACCATGCACTGGCGAAGGCGATTGGCAAGCGGCCGTGCTTTGGAGACCCGTACGCGGGTCAGGACGCGCCGTTCCTCGGAGAGACGTTCGAGGAGAGCGTGCTGTGTGAAGGCTGGCTGTACAAGAGAGGACAGCGCTCGACGGAGTGGCAGCGGCGATACTTTAAGCTCAAGGGGTACAAGCTGCAGTACCAGGACGGACCGGGTGAGAGTGTGCCCAAGGGAGCGGGAACTGTCGTGGGGCTGAAGCTTGGCGAGACGGGGTCCAATTGTGTGTATGTACAGCTTGGTTCAGGACGCGTGCTCTGTGTCAGCGCGGACAGCCAGGCTTCGGTGGACAAGTGGGTGAAAGCGATCTGCGGGCTGCTGGATAAGGACCCACGGACTCTGGAGAAGGAAGTCCCAGCTGCAGCGATCTCCAAGGGCGCGAGTTCGAGTAATCTACTCACGCGCGCACTCAGCCGCGCTGGTTCCACCGCGAGTGCACCGCCAGTGCTGCCAACCAGTAGTGCTGCGTCGAGTCTCAGCGGGGCTGGTGGATATTTGGAAGGCTACGATGACACCGTGGAGAGCGACAACAACGCTGGGCTGCTGTTGCGCGAGTCTTCGGGTAGTTTCCGGTCATCTTTTGGTGCCGGCAGCAATTCTGCCTCAACGACCCCGCGGGCGTCAATGAGTGCTTCAACGCGGAAGTGTGGGTGGCTTCGCAAGGAGGGCGCGCGGGTCCGATCGCTTAAGCGGCGCTACTTCATGGCCGACGGCAACAAACTCTACTACTTCGAGCAGATCGGCGAGGCTCCGCGCGGCAACGGCATCGTCAAGAGCGCCGTCCCGAACGATACGTACCCGAACTGCATGGATTTCGTTCTGACGTCAGGTCGCACGTTGCGCGTGGTGGCCGAGTCTCCCGATGAGATCCGCTCGTGGCTTGAGCATTTCAACGAGTGCATTCCAGGAGGTGACAACACTGAGGAGCGACGCAGCGCTTTGGAGAGGCTGTCGCTTGGAGCCGGCCCGGAGGATACGGCCTCGAGCGTCGCTGAGACTGGTAGTGGCTGGCTGCTGAAGAAGGGTAAGAACTTCAAGAACTGGAAGCGCCGATTCTTCAAGCTGGAGGGCAAGCAGTTCTCCTACTCGAGCGCGCCAGACGCCCCACCTCTCGGACGAGGTGTTGTCGAGCACGTTGCCATCGGAAACGCGCGGCCCTTCTGTCTGGACGTGCGATTCCAGAATGGCCGCGTCATGCAGGTGGTCGCGTCCAACGAGGGTGAGATGGTGGCCTGGAACCGCCTACTGCAGGCTGCTGTGCTGTCCGCGCCGATCGAGAGCGACATGGAGGAGGACACGCAGTTCGATTTCGATGACGCAGAGGAGGACGCGCAGCTGAGCAACATTCACACTGTGGTTACTGCCGCCACGGCTTTCAAGCGCGGACTGTCGAAGGCGTCGTCCACGGTCAGCACCTCGTCGAGTGACGATAGCAGCTCCTTCGTCCAGGTCGGCGATGCGTCTGATGACGCGGCCAAGATCACGACCAAACGTGCTGAGGCTCTGGTGAAGATGACGAACGACCGAGCAGAGGCGGCGGCGAAGGCGGTGGCCGCGGCTGTGGCAGGAGCAGGCCGGCGGTCGCAGCGCATGGGAACGGCCGAGACGGAGGACCCTGTCGTGTGCAGCGGCTGGCTACGGAAGGAGGGCGGCACGGTCAAGAACTGGAAGCGGCGCTACTTCACGCTGCACGGCCCCACGCTGTGCTACTTCAAGAGCGACAACGGGGCGCTGTTGCGCAGCTTCACGGTGTGCCACGTCGTGACCCTGCGCACCAAGAAGCTGTGTCTGGAGATCACGACCGAGGTGGGGCGCAAGCTGCTGGTGGCCAGCGAGACTCAGGCGGACCTGGACCGCTGGATCGACCACCTGCACCGCGCCATCGCCGCCGAGAAGCGCAAGAAACATGGCGGGGACGCCCCACAGAGGAAAATGAGCACGACGGCGAACGGTATGCCGCTGGCTTTGCCGGTCGAGGCGTCGGGGCAGGGCAACCTCGCATACAAAGTGCTCTGACGTAGCGTTGAGAATAAAAAAACTTGTGTAAACTTTGCGTGAATCTGCTCCGGTTGATAGGTGTAGTTGGGAGCTGGCGCGTCGTACAGTGGAGCGAGCATCAGTGAATCTTTTGCTGCTTCTGGAGGTGCATGTTTCCCAGCCGTGTTCCCAGCGTCACAACGCTGGGAACACGGCTGGGAACACGGCTGGGACCCATGATTGGTGATCAAGCTTCTTCGCTTCGTAGCGTCGGTCCACGTCATGCATGACCAGCGCATTGAGTCGATAGTTCCTTGGTGACACCTTGTCAGTGGCAAATGCTGCTGGACGCAAGGGACGACCACCAATTCCTGGTCAATACTTCAACGTGCCTTCTCCCTTGGAGGGATCATGAGTCATGACGACAGGCGATACCGACATACTCTAGTAGGGGCTTCCAGCCTGGACCCCGGAATTGCCAGGGCCTTAGGCGACAGTGGCCGAGGTGCTGGAGCGTTGCCATCGTGGGCGCTGGCGTGGGCGAACACGCAGCTGAGGACGATCCACGCTGTGTGCGCCGCGGATCGGCAACTCATTCGAGGAATGCTGGTCGTTTAGCCAGCTGAGCTCCGGATCCGCTCCTTCCTAAATGCTATATGTAGCCAAACGTCTTTCAACGGATATTAATTGTCAACAGTTTTATCGTATTACCATTTGTTCCACCGTATAATCAGTATAGCAAGGGTATCACATACCAGACCACTTGATTAGGATACTGGCCAGAGCCAATCACATCCATGGACATCAACAAGGTGCTATGTAATCAGGAACAACGAAATGCGCATCGCCCGCACTTGACTGCTTGCGACCGCAGTCCGGAATCCTCCACGCAGGACGCAGTCAGCCAGCCAGTCAGCCAGCCACTCGCCCAGCCAGCCATGGAGATCCCGCGCATCGTGCACGACGAGCTGCTGCACCAAGTGGACGCGCCGCAGGAGGAGCATCTGCTCGCGGTGCGGCGCGCGAGCGTGAATCCTCGTCCCAACACTCCGTCGGACGCCGTCGAGGGCGAGCACACGCCGCTGCTGTCGGCCGACAAGGTGGACGCGATCCTGGACGACGAAGAGAAGGCGGCGGCTGCAGCCGACAGCCAGCTGACGACCTGGGACATCGCGCGCGTCGAGACCAGGCGGCTGCTGGCCGTGGCCTTCCCCATGATGATCGCCGTGATGCTCGAGATGTTCCCCGACTTGGCGCTGAGCATGATGATGGGCCACACGGACGTGGCGCACAGCACGCAGATCCTGGCCGCCTACCAATTGTCCAGCCTCGTGCAGATGATGATCATCGGCGGCCTCATCATGGGCCTCTCGTCCGCCATCGACACCATGTGCTCGCACGCATTCGGCGCCAAGCGGATGACGGAGCTCTGGCGGATCACGCAGGCGGCCACCGTCGTGTACCTGATGTGTCTGCCCTTCATCGCCGTCGTGCTCAGCAGCGGCAAGCCCATGCTAGTGGCCATGGGCCAAGACCCGGACATCGCCAACGTGGCGGGGCGTCTGCTGTTAGTCAGCATGCTGCTCGTGCCGTTCTGCATCATGTACGCGGTCATGAAGAGCGCGCTCCAGGCGCAGAACATTGTGGTGCCGTTCGTGCTGGCGTCGCTGGTGAGTTTTGTTATAAGCTCCGTTGCAGCCTACGTACTGGCCTTCCACACGTCGCTCGGGTACATTGGCGTCGCGCTGGGCAGTCCCATCGGCTGGCTGTTGAAGGTGGTCATGGTGCTTCCGGTGGTGCTGCGCAACCGCGTCTTTGTCGAGTCGTGGCCAGGCTGGGACTGGAGTGAGGCGTGGGCGCGCGTCCCGAGCATCGGACGCCTCGGCGTGTCGAGCGTGCTCATGATGACGTTCCAGATGGTGGGCTTCTCCTTCATCTCGCTGCTGGCCGGGATGCTGCCGAACGCCGACGTCTTGATTGCCGCGAACGGCATTTTTGTATCCGTCCTTGGCCTTGCGTTCATGCCGCTGCTCGGTATCTGCATCGCGGGCGCCATCCGCATGGGCAACGCTCTGGGTGCTGGCCAAGCTCGTCGCGCGCGTCTCATTAGCCTCATCGTGATGAGCGCGTCGCTGTCCGTGTCGGGCGTTGCGGCTGGAATTGTTGCCTACATTGCGGCTCCGTACGCTCGTGCGTTTACTCCCAATGCCGAGGCCACAAGCGTTGCCACGGATCTCATCAAGGAGCTGTTGCCGTTGCTGCCGCTTTTGGGCTTCGCCTTCGGGATGCAGTCGGTGTTTCGTGCTTGTGGGAAGCAGTTGCTCTGCGCGCAGCTGAATTTTGTGGGCTTGTTCGTGCTGGGGGTGCCGCTCGGCTTGGTGTTCGCAATCGAGTTTGACGCGGGCATTGCGGGGCTCTGGGCTGGGAATATGGCGGGGACCATCATCTTTGCGGTCGCTGGTGTCTGGTGGTTGCGCTCCACAAGTTGGGAGAAAATGGCTCATGACGCCAAGCACGGCGCTCGTCCGGCTGAATTTGAGGATGGCGCCGATGTTGCTATAGCGGCGTGAAGAGATGAGGTCTACCCATCGGCACCGTTGTCAGTATCTGAAGTATTTCCATCATATCAATACTCGAATTACTGTAGTATAAAGTGCAAGTGTACTGGTGACATGCAAGCCAAACTGATGCTGCGCTTTGTTCGACTGACTGGAATCTCCATGAGCTTCATGGCGAAGCGGTGCTCTAGGGCACTTCATACGCGTCGCCAGGAACACCTCAGTGCTGGAACTGTGAATCTGTCATTCAACTCATCAAGTAGTAGTATTATATAATATCAATAATAATAACACCCCTACAAGCAATATCATTGATATTGCGTGTAGAGGTGTCATAGTTCTTTCACTCAATTGCGAGACAAATGCTGTCACTTGTTCACGGCGCTACAATTCACTTGGAAATTGTCGATGGCCGAAGTTCATCGGCGTATGCAGAAGGTTCGTACATTGGCTCCATCAAGTGAGAGACATCTCGAGTAGCCATTGGCGACGGTTGGTGGCAGCCTTCGCTGTTAACTTCATCGCTGCTTGGAGCCCCGCATGTCGTCCG
The DNA here is from genome assembly GCA_016169955.1 of Phytophthora vignae f. sp. vignae. Taxonomy (NCBI): domain Eukaryota; phylum Oomycota; class Peronosporomycetes; order Peronosporales; family Peronosporaceae; genus Phytophthora; species Phytophthora vignae. The sequence continues at coordinate 1,176,187 of JABJUM010000020.1, forward strand.
CTCCACTGCCTGATACGCCAGCATCGCCCAGTCCGCTCGGAACGCCAACCAATACGTACTGAAGAGCCCAGATGCGATGAAGCCGGCATTCAGCCCGAGCCACAGCCCCAGCAGTCCCATACCAAGAGGGAAAGCCAAGAACAGCCCCAACGGTACAGCCAACAGGATGTAGCACACAAAGTTCACCTTCGCACCGAGCGACTGCAGCCCACATCCGCGGAAAATGCCTTGGGAAACCGACGAGATGGCAGCGAAGACTTGCAGCGGACTGGTCACGAGCAGCAGCTTCGACGTAATGGACACCACGCGCTCGTCACTTGTGAAGGCGAAGGGGAGCACGCCATGCAGCAGCAACATCGCCACTGAGGCGACGAGGGCGCATACCGAGCTTAAGCCCAACGCCAGCTTCGCCGTGTGCCACGCACGCGCTGGGTCGTTCGCCCCCAGAGCGTTGCCGACCCGAACAGACCCCGCGAGCGAGATGGCTGCGTACCAGAGCGCACCAAGCCAGCGAAGATTGCCGTAGCTCGAGTCGGCGCTCACTACCGCAGCAGCATGAGGCAGCATCCCGGACGAGAGTCCCACCGCCGCGAACCCCCATACTTCACACACGAACATGGCCATCCCGGAGACGCCCAGACGCAGGAACTCGGGCATGAGCCGCACCGCCTCCGAGAACTGCCACCCCGGCCACTCGCGCTGGTAAAGCCCACTACGGTACAGGTACGTCGCCAACACGATGGCGTAGCAGGCCATGGTCGCTGAGATGGCGAGAGCTGAGCCGGTGAACCCCAGCGGCGTCCGGAACATGAACACGTAGAGCAGCGTCGCCTGTACGACGCTGGCCATGAGCCCGACGCCGACAAGGGGCTCCACACGACTCTGACCCTGCAGGATCTTGCACATCAAGGCGTTCACTGCCGTGAAGGGCACACCGGGCAGTGCCAACAGCACCAGGCTGTGCACCAGCTGCGCCAGCTCTCGCCTCTGACCGGCCAACTCGAGCAGCTCGACGCAGTAGAAGCTGGCGACGGCCACGGGCGGGAACCCGATGCAGAAGACGAGCAGGCCGGTCTGGAAGAAGAGCCCCAGCTCGCGGAGCTGGCCGGCGCCGTAGGCCTGCGCGCAGAGCGTGTCCATGGCGGCGCTCATGGCGGCGATCAGCGTCGTGCTGGTGACCATGTTGAAGATGAGCGCGAGGCTGCGCGCCGCCATGAACTCGCTGCTGTGCGCGGCGCTGAGGTGGCCCGTGAGCACACCGCTGAGGAAGTTGGGCGCGAAGTCCACGATGGCGAAGAGCAGCATCTGGAAGGCCAGACGCAGCAGCGCCTGGCACTCGCTGCTGTGGCGTCTTGAAGAGACGGGCTTGATGCACCCAGTGAGCGACGCCTCTTCATCGTCAACACCGCCGCTGGGCGTCACCGTAGCGTCGAAGAGCAGCAGTGGCGTGCGCTCGGTCGCGACTGCAGCTCGGGACTTGTGCGGCTCGGACGACGCCGAGATCTGCGCGATCTTGCTGGACAGTGCGTCCCAGAGCGCCTTGGTCGACTCGGCCGTCATGGAGAGCCGCGCGGAGGCCGCTGCGACCGCGTTGGCGGCGCTAGAGACGCGAGGAGGAACGCTGCGCATGGCGGCGACGCTGCTTGGGTGAAGAAGCTGCTGGTTTGAGGCCTGGAGAGCAGAATGGGGAGTGAGCTGGTGCCGCTCCGCTGGCCGCGTCCGCGCAGAGAGATTCGCCGGCAGTTGGTGACGATGGTTCTCTGCGGCCCTTCAAGATTGCGCATAGCGCCGCGTCATCTGATCCAGATAGACACTCATCACCGCCGCCAGCGAACGAATGGCTGGCGAGGTACAGATACATGTCGTTACCATAACATGAATAGGAAGTTGGTTAGCCGTTGGTATATTGAAATAACTTCTCATACTACCCGACTCACTCGTACCATTGCGCCAGCGGACGTTGATCAATGGGGAAGGCCGAGTCCAGAAGAGGACCCCTGGGCTATAGCCACAGTCAATGAGGGAAGTCAAATAGTTGGTTGTCTCTTCGGAAAGTCGGATAGTGTAGACCAGGAGGTTACTAAAAAATGATTCTGTTCATGTGGGTTTGCCCTTTCATTTATTTGCTGCCCACCGTGCGGGCAGAGTGCATTTCATTGGCCAAACCACTTCAACATCGGCTGAAGTGCAGAACAAATGTTGAAGTTTGCACCATTTCTCTGCAGCCGAGCATTGATTGCCGTATCTAGAGGGAAAGCCGACTGACAACCTTTGAACAACATGCATTGCTGCAAATTAAGACAGGTATCTATTGACCACGAGGTCAAGAAAGTTCTATCGAGGTGGTGGTGGGTATAAGCGAGTCGCTGCTTGGCAGCTGTAAGCAAGTTCACGGCGCCGCAAATACAGTAGAGGGGTCATTTGTGGTATCTGAAAGGATCTCGGCCAGTCCTGCCTATCGGATTGTATTCAACGCAATTATGCTTGAACACCGTGCTGTTAGCCACAATGCTTTCGCTATGCGATCCAGCAAGATGCTGAAGACCGTAATTTTGCGCGATGCCTTCGGAGTGATGGCCAATGCGTGATTCGAGCGCATTTTCCTATTTTCCGGTTCAGTTTCGAGTTGGGCGCTGTAGTGACCATTTCTACCATGCTGTTCCTCCAGTATCGCGTGCTTTGGTGTGAAGCGTACAGTGTCCCCCCGATGCATACTGCGGCGGGTACATCGGCGACTCCAACTTTAATGTTAGTAAATCTGCACCACCGGAACGACCTCTAAACATAGGCTCTTCTCAGCTGCCCTGATTCATTCTCCTACACTCTGGTCGCGTGCCAAGAAAAAAGCAGACACCAATTCTACCTTGTCAACCTCGGTGGGCCGCCGAGTTCCCTACAGAGTAAAATTGGTGTTGTTCGCGTGGCCACCGTCCGAAAGGAGAAAACAGTAGCCGCTGGTCACTATTCAGTGTGCAAATGCGATTCAACAGGGCCGTCCCAGAACTGCATGCAGCTCGCACGCGTTATTAGAACGATGTGTGGCCAGCGCTGCTTTCAGAGCTCCACTTCAAAGAGCTGGTGGCGACCTGCACCCCGGTCTCCTGTGGGTGATGAGTGATTTACAGTACGTTTCCAGCTCTGTACCTCGACGAGGTCTCCACCAACGAACGAAGACCCGAAATAATGAATTGCAAGCCCAAAGCGTGGCGAAGAGGAGGAGGAGGTACCGGAAGGCTCTTGCCCTGCGGCACGCGGCTCGTGATTGCCTGGCACGCGCTAGCGCGTGTCGGGGGCTTGCAGTTGGGGTTTCCCAATCGAGGCGGCACCCGCGCTCGCCTCAACGAAATGCTGGCCGTTCGTCTCCAGCTCCTGACAGATATCTGCGCTACTGCGGCTAATTCGGCGCGTGGCCAGCGGACTCTTCCGGACGCGTGCGGGCGTCTGTCAGAGCCACGTTAAGTCACAATCCCCTCACGGACTGCCATGCCCGGGCACTGCCGCTCTGGAGCCTGTGATCGTCATTCCTCGCCTGGAAGCTGGCAGTTCCGTCAACAGCTGCGAATCTTGGAGTTTGTATGCTCAAGCATCCCCGGTCTCTGGTTTAACACGCGCCTTGAACTTCACTAGACCCCGCTTATCATGATGTCAGGCCAACACGCGCCGCGCCTTAGCCAATCCGTGCCATAATATTTCTGTTTTCTGGTACTTAGTGTCTCTTTAACCTCATCACTCAACATATCGCATACTATTCGTTTCCACAGTCCTGCCAACCGATTGGCCGAAAGCGCGCTGCTCCATTTTATCCAACAATCGCCACTGTGGGGTGCACCACGCAAGCAATCGCCAATTATCCCTGTGGGCCCGGGTGTGTGTGGCCTGTAAAGAAAGGGAGCCGACTCGACAAGCAGCACGCAGCAGCAGCAGCAGCGGCGTCTAGCACCACTTCACCGACCTACCACACAGAGACACAGACAATGGCCGCGCTGGACGAGGACTGGGAGGAGTGGTCGCCCGAGAAGGGCTCGTTCGTGCACCACATGCTGGCGGGCTCGGCCGCGGGCGTGGCGGAGCACGTGTCCATCTTCCCCATCGACACGGTCAAGACGCACATGCAGTGCCAGCGCTGCCCCGTGAACGGCAAGCCGCTGACGCTCACGGCCACGCAGACGGCGCGCAAGCTCGTGGCCGAGGAGGGCCCGCTGCGGCTCTTCCGGGGCGTCAGCACCATGCTGGGCGCCAGTCTGCCGGCCCACGCCGTCTACTTTTCGGTGTTCGAGGCCGCCAAGAAGTCCCTGGGCGCCGACACGCAGACGCTCACGCCCATGGCCTCGGGCACGGCCGGCGTCATCGCCACCGTGTGCCACGACCTCATCATGACGCCCATGGACGTACGTGCGGCTGGCAATCGCTGCAGCTTTAACTATCACACGGCAATTGTGACGCACTGGGCCACTGACATGGATACGGGGGGTTATAATTATTTATTTGTTGGTTGGTTGCAGGTGGTGAAGCAGCGTCTTCAGTTAGGATACTACAATGGCGTGGCCGACTGCTTTAAGACGGTGGTGATTATATTGCTGGACCCCCGCGTCTCCGCCCCTGGACCCGAGTTACTGGGGTTACTCACAGCGACTTTGTGCTTGTGGTGCGATGGGTGATTGCAGGTTATGAAGCACGAAGGCTTGCGCGCGCTGTATATTAGCTTCCCCACCACGCTCCTGATGAACCTGCCGTACAGGTACGAGGCGTTTGATGCTATTACCGGTGGATTGTACTGCGCATGACACTGACGGCGTGGCTCACTTGTTGACGGCGAACTTTCAGTATGATTATGGTGTCGGCGAACGAGACCTTCAAGAAGATTTTGAACCCGTCTGGAGAGATGAACGTCTCAGCTTACATCGCGTCTGGCGCTGCGGCCGGAGCTCTGGTGCGTGGTGTGGTGGTGTTGAAACGCTGAAGACATTGCTGGTTTCGTTACGCTTTGGAGTCCTAACTTTGATGCGGCGCAACTTATTCTGGTCGGATGTCAGGCTGGCGCGTTGACGAACCCACTGGATGTGGCCAAGACCCGGTTGCAGACTCAGTCGATGATGATCACGGAAGAAGCTTCGGTAGGCACCCGCGTTCCCTCTCGCTCGAAGTCGGCTTCGATGTCGCCTCGCTTCTCGAAACCAGAGCTTCAGGTTCTTGTGCATGCCGCCCAGGGCCTTCTTTTGCTTACATTGCTCCTGTGTGTGCTGTCTTATTCACAGTGTCCATCTCGTACCCGTTGTGCGCAGCTCCAGACGCGTGGCGTTTCCATCACGGTGCCCCCTTCCTGCTCGATTAACGGCCGCCCTGGAGTACGTTTGACTTGCTTCGGTGCTGGAGATTGACACGCCTGGGATGCTAACGTTGAAGCTCTCATTGCGTTACTTGCACAGGCTGAGCGTGTAGAACCGGTTCTGCGTCGGCAGTATGCTGGCCTGATGGACGCGCTGATTCAGATTAAGGCGCAGGAGGGCTTCGCTGGCTTCTTCCGGGGCGTATACCCGCGTCTGCTGGTGCACGCGCCTTCCGTGGCAGTGTCGTGGACAACTTTTGAAGTATTAAAGAAGACCCTGGACCGGATGGGCGCCGACGACGACTAGTACAAACCACCTACTGTCAAAAACACGAGGTTTATATCCAGAACTGCGTCGAGGAGGGACGCGCAGAAGCCCGACGACAGGAGGCATACAAGAAGAAGGACACGCGCCTTGCTACTGTAGCCGCTGGGCATTTGACCAAAGGGAAAATATATAGAGTTACTGCAACGAACGGGTCGGGCCGAGTCTATTCTTGCAGGAGACACGTCAGAGGCAGCGCTGGCGCACCCACCGAAGACTGAAACGCCTCCATTTACACTCCCGCGAGTTGGTACGTGAAGGTGAAGCCCGTGTTAGCTTGCTGGGTCGCAATATCCCTTGGCGCTGTTGTTTGCGGGCTCGTGTCTTTTGTTCGGAGCAGCCAAGCATGGTCGAGTGCTCTCCAGGCCCAGAGGGCGGCGTAGCACCTGACTCAAGCGGGAATTCAGTGGAGACGGCTCCATGTTCTCGAATGCTGGGGACTGGGCTCCAGTCTAGCGCAGCGCATGCACCAGTTGTCAGCTCGCGCGTGATCCCCTTTATTCGGTCGAGTTCTGAGGGTAACATCGGCGTCTCCGTCTCGGCGTTCCCGACCACAGCCAAAGTCCACCCAGGACGCGTTCGCGGTGCTGAAGAGAAGCGGAAGTTTGTTTTTGGAGGCAGCATTGCGATCCAGGAGGAACGTGGCGATCGCAAGCCCCCAGCAGACGATAGCGACACGTTCTTGAGCGCGTCGATGCAGTTGATGAACTTGAATGGCGAGGCTCGCCAGCGCGTGCGTCAGTTGTGGACGTCGGTGCAGCGCTTGGGAAGAGAGAACCAAATCACCGACACGGGCATGGATATGCTGTACGTGGAGCTGAGCAACATCCTCAAGGGCATCAGCGCGGAAAAACTCGAGGCTACCAAGCCACTCAAAAGCGGGTCTTTGGTGCTGCTAGCTTCGTCTCCAGCGAGCGATCCCAGTACTATCAGCAGTGGAGCCGCAGTGAAAGCTCTCTTCGGATCGAGAACGACGGCCCAGCTGATGCAGTGCACACTGTCTGAAGACCAGAGCAAGCTCGAAATGACACCCGTCCGACAAGAAGCTTCTCCTACGAGCCGTAATGGCGGCACGCTGCCGAATGTGCAAACCTCGACTTCAAGCAGGTTTGGGTTGCCGTCCACGGCTTCACTAATGGGGATGATCTCTGAAGCCTTTCAAGAGGAGCCAACCACTCGAGTTATCCGACTGCAAGGCTGTCAGGTCCGAAGACTCGTCCCGAAACCACCAAGTAGCGAAGTCGTCGAGGGTGACAGTGGAGGGGCGATGAAGGCGAAGATACTGCATCGCTTCCAGCTGCTCGTCCCTTACAAGACGCAGATGAGCGCTCCTACCGACGGAGTTCGCGCGGATGTCCTATTCCCCACCAGAGCCCCTGTGCCGTACGAATCGTTCATCTTTGAAGTGCCGGTGCAAACTTCAGGCGACGCAGGAGCAGAAGCAGACCTCGGCGCACAAGCGGAAATCGACGCCTGGGTGTGGGCGCTGGATCGAGTGTGCAGATTCCAGCTTCATCGCCTCGAACACGCGTTGCGAGAGGCTCCAAATCTGGGTAAGAGACTATACGGCTACTCCTCACCCGTTCAGCTCACGCCCTAACTTCTTAGCATTTGTTTTGGCCCCCAGAGCGCTACCGAGAAACCCTGCAACGCCATTTTCCAGTTTGCGTCTCGCTCAGCTGGCTCCGCAATCGAGTGGATCTGCCGACCCTGCAGCGTCGCGCCAGTGTCAACCTGAGCATGATCCAGATCGTCAAGGATCTAGGTCGGGACAAGGTGCTCTTGGACGATCAGTTGTTCAGCGCTAGTGCTGGGAACCCATACGAATGCGACGACATGGAATCGGACAGCGTCTCGGAAGTGGTCAAGTACATGGTCAAGAAGGTCTTGCAGTTCGAGCAGGACGTGACTTCTCAGAGCAAAGACCCTGGGAAGCCTGGGGTGCCAACAACTCCATCGCACCAACCTTCCTCTCCAGCTCATCGCTTCGCTAAGAACTCCGAGGCCCGAGCACTTGCGTTCGTCGAACGCGTACTGCAAGGAAGTTCTCGTACTCAAAGCGGCGGCGACATCTACGACGCCATCAGCTTCTTCTGCCAACAAGAGCACGTCTCCATCTGCCCCGTTTCGCAAGATGCACGCCCCGTGCAGATGCGGCTTATCACCGATGCCACCAAAGACATTTTCCAAGTAGAAGTGCAGGTCTGCATGCAATTCAAAGTGATCGAGCTGACTCCAAGGTCCCCAACACCAGCTCCATTGGATGAAGATGGAGCCGCCTCTTTGGATCAAGATTCAGCGACGCCGAACTCCCCGCGCGATAGTATGCGCGAATGGGCGGTACTGGAGGGAACGCTGTCGCGCGAATTCACGTTGGGGAAGCTCGCCGCGCCAGGCACCGTCACCATCAACTACATCTCATCGAATGACAACTGAATGCATAAACGGAAGGGAGAAAGTGGCAGTGCCGAATGCACGATAATGTTAAGGGGATAATTGGCCTGAGCTAGCGTTGACGTACCGTTCGTTCAACTACAGAAGCTGCGGCACGAGGCTAGTTCGGCCATCCAAAAATTGGGGCTTGACGTTCTCTTCTTCAGTCGGACCTGACCCAACGCTGGCTCGGCACAGTGGGCAAGAGCGTTCATGGTCAAACCATTCAGTCACGCACTCTTCACAGAACATGTGCGAACACGCGAGCTTCACAGGTTGCCGCATAGTTTCGTAGCATATCGAGCAGTCCGGGGACCCGGCCTCCACCAGCTCATCGTGCGTGACGTACACCCCGAACTCAAGTCCCAGCGTAACGAAAGAGCGCGTCAATATGAAAATGCGTCGGCCTTGAGTTGCAAGAATTAAGCCCTGCTCACACATCCATTACTGAAGTATTAGAGTCGGCAACACGCAAATGACGGTGGTCGCACATGCGTACCTTGATAAAGAGGTAGGCAAACGTGAACACGTCAGCCATGAATTTGGAGGCACAGAGCTGGTAAAAGCTGCACCATGGGATGCTGGCAAGTAGTGACCGCACGAAAATGGAGCACATCTCAATGATCCCGTAGAGTTTACGCTGAGGGAACAAAACGCCAAGAACAGTTAGTGAAAGATAGACTGAGGCAGGCAAGCAAAATGATCTTGTGTACCTTTCTTCGGTAGAAGGCCACCGTCGACACTGCTTGCTGGGTAAGCGGGGTGATAGTCGTGCTGTTGTCATCGTCTTCACCTGCGATCACTGTGGCCGGTGACTGGTCCGCATTAACTGTCGCTTCGTCCTGATGCTTTCTTCGGCAATGGAATCGGTCCGACTTGGCACCAGCTACAAACGCTTTCACCACAATACTCCAAAGTCGAACCAAAAAATCTGTACGCACCATAACCAAACCAATGAACACAAGCTAGACAACAAATATGTGCGCCCACGATCTGAACGTACCGTTGACGAGCACTGTCCAGAGCACTTGCCAAAAGATCCCGCCGGATGATAGCAGGCCACCATCATCGTCACTGCTGTGCGTGGACCTCGACTGGAGCATCTGCGAAAAGTGATGCAGCGGGTTCGGCTGACCGTCCACGGAGCATATCGCAACCATATCAATCGCACACATCGCGACGATGCCCAGAAGATGCCAATTACTCGCTTTATCTTTCAGCGCAACTTGCGCCCGCATCCGTTGATCCAGCCCCATAACTGCAACGGTGCCCACAACGAAGACCAATATCCCGGTGGCATGCTGATAGGCGAAGTACACCAGAAACAGCGCCACAAAAGGCAGGGAGTTGTGGCATCTCCGGAACAGGGCCTGCAGTTCGTCCATCGCCGTCTGGTCCTCGCTGTCGTCCTCTGAATTGCGTCTCGCACGACCCCCACTACCCACACGCACAGTCGGTCGCGTCGCAGGCGCGCTCTCCACATCCCCTGAACCTGGAGGCCTTGGTCCGCCGCTATCACTGCGTTCAAGCTCTCCACTCGCCGACATGGAGTACATGGAGGACACGGAGCTTCCTCGTCGTCGGCTCCGGGGCGGCGAATCCTGTCTCTCTTCACCTGCAGACGGCTGAGTAGGCAGCAACCTCCCGGTCTCGCCCTCGTCTCCTGTATTATCCTCCGACACCGTCGAGTCCTGCCTCAAGTTCCTCCAGGACGGCGTCTGGTTGTTAAAATCCTGCAGAAACTGACCGATAGCTAGCTGGGGAAGCGCCTGCAGAAGTCTCGAGCTCACGGCGTCCCCACTGACGGGTGTGCTCAATGCAGCGGCCAGCAGCCGTTGCCGCAGCAACTCCGCGTCCTCCGGGACGTGCTCCGGGTCGAACGACGCGCTGTTGCTGCGCCCCACGAAACCCCGCAGCGCTGGATCGTACGGCGTGCGACTCTCCATCTCCGTGTCGGACGTAGAGCGCTGTGCCATGCCGTGGGGCCTCGGCAGCGCGTCGTGGAGCACGGAAGGGGGCTGGGGAATGCTGGCGTTCGGGCGACTGTCACGCGGATCTGAGGGCGTTTGAGACGGTAGTACCGACACGGAGGCCATCGCCAGCGTCTGGACTACCGAGTGATCTGTTGCGGTGCTGCGCTGGGCTGCGTGGAGGCCGCTGTCAGTGCCCGAGTCGGCGTCGCCGTCCTGCGCCATGTTGAGAAGAATCAATCTAAATGCGGAACTGTGACGTACAGTACACAACGTCAAGACGGCATTAAACAGAGGGAAACGATTTGATTGGTGGAAATCCATTTTTCTGATAACCGAGCTTCAATGGCTTCAACCATTGGCCATTTTCCCACCCGACATCCTCATCACCAGCAGCTCCATCGACCACCGCCACCATGGATCCCGACCTCCTTCTGGCCTCTATACGCGTCGTGTGTGGGCATCACCCGCGTGTGTCCGCGCTGGACCATGTGCGGCAGCTAGTGGACGACTTTCTGTTCCCTTCAGCGCGTCTGACGCTGCCCCGCTGCGTGCAATTCGACAATCCTCGCCTCTTTCTGCGGGTGCTGACGGCCTTAGACAACGACGAAAGCCGCTGCAAGTTCGAGAAGCGGCAGCACATGCGACTGGCGATGCAGGCGGCAGCGCAGCGCGGGCAGCTCTGGATGGTGCAGCAGCTGTACCAACGGCACCCGGCGGCGCTGACTGGCGCTGCGGCTCAAGCTGCCGGCACGAGCGGCCACCTGCCCTTGATCCAGTGGGTGCACGAGACCAAGCGCTGCCTCATGAACGTGGACTACTACGCTGCCGTGTACAAGGCCTTTGAGGCGTCAGCTTCGCGCGGCGACCTGCAGACTGTGCAGTGGCTGGTGGGGACGTACGAGAGAGTTGTGTTCGACCTTGGCATTCCAGCTAAGGCTGGATACTTGGAAGTGACCGAGTGGGTTTGGGAGCAGGGCAGATACCGGTGCCAGAGCGGCGTTGCGAATGAAGTTGCTAAGAGGGGGGACTTGGAGATGATGAAGTTCTTGGTGGAGCACTCTATCGTGAACGAATACAGCTCCGCGCCGGATCTGGCTGCTGGGTTCGGGCACCTTGAATTGGTGAAATGGCTCGCTGAGAACGAGGAGAAGCACCGTTGGAAGTTCACTTGGAATGCGACCACTTGGGCTGCAGCTAATGGGTTTATTGAGATGGTAATTTGGCTGCATGAGAACGGAAAGGCAGACTATGCCTCGAACGCTATCGATGTGGACAATGTAGCGGAAAATGGACACCTCGACGTGCTTGAGTGGCTGTATGACCACAAATATTGGACATACGCCGTGAGTGCGATGGACTTCGCTGGGATGAACGGGCATCTGGAAGTCGTGCAGTGACTGCACGAAAAAGTCGTTAGTTCGCCTACGCCGCTTGGGTTTGACTTGGCAGCAGAAGGGAACCACCTGGAGGTGGTGCAGTGGCTGCACGAAAACGGATATGATGGAACAACGCAGGCAATGGACCTGGCCGCCAAGAGAGGTCACCTTGAGATGGTAAAATGGCTTCATTCCAACTGCAATGAAGGGTGCACGGATTTGGCGATGGATCAAGCGGCAGCAAATGGACATCTGGATGTAGTAGCATTTTTGCACGAGAATCGTACCGAAGGCTGCACCAAATTCGCCTTGAGTACTGCTGCTGGCAACGGAGACCTCATGATGGTGCAGTGGCTCCTGACTCACAAGCCTATCAATTTCAATGCTGAAGACATCGCAGAGGCGCTGGAATTGGCTGCGAGGAGCGGCTCCCTAGACGTGATTAAATGTCTGCACACCTCCTGCTCAGATGCCTGCGGTTCGTACCCAGTAGCTGCGGCGGCGGCCAGTGGACACTTAAAAATTGTTGAGTGGTTCCACGAGAACTGCAGTCAGAAGCTTTCATCCGAAGTGGTGTCATGCGCAGCTGAAAGCTGTCAGGTGGAGGTTATGAAGTGGCTATACGGCCACTGCACACCAAAGTGTCCGAGGCTTGCGATGATGAACGCTTTTGCTACCGGCAACTTCGACATGTTCGAGTTTCTGGATATACCTGCGCAGGTAGACCGCGATTTCTTCGTGGCTGCGAGAATTGTTGCAGCGAGGCACCACCAAACGGAAGTCATGCAGTGGCTGACCGAAAACTACTGCGAGGTGCGATAGCACGTCTGCATCACGACTCCAGGAAGACGCAGTACGAAAAACTGCTTGGCGTGGCTACTTCTCCGAGACGAAGGATCAGTGCCGTTACGCGCCTCAAGTTTTTCAATGACACTCTCTTGTACATGCCAGCGTTTACATTTTACAGCTCCTTCACCTCCACCCGTCCAGAAGATTTCGTCCGCACGAAGCCGACAAACTCGTCCATCTTGTGCACCGGGACACTAACCGTGAATTTTGCGTCCTCAGCGTAATCTTGCGTCACGAATTCTGCCGCAAACTGTTCGCACGCTCGCTTGACTACATCAACGAACGAGAACTCCGTCCGCACGTGCAGCAGTTGGGTCGGCACCTTCTCCACGATCTCGGCCTGCTCGATCACCTCCTGCGCCGCCGCTCCGTAGGCTCGGATGAGGCCTCCAGGCCCGAGCTTCACGCCGCCGAAGATCCTCGTGACTACCACGCACACGTCCACCAGTTGCGCTCGCTGCAGTGAAGCCAGGATGGGTCTCCCGGCGGTGCCGTGCGGCTCTCCGTCGTCCGAGCACAGCTCGCGGCCGTCCATGGTCGTGTAGGCGTAGCAGTGGTGGTTGGCGGCCGGGAACTTGCTACGCTGCGTCTCGATGTGCTGCTTCACGAGCTCCGAGGCCGCGTCGCCGCCGCCCGAGAGCGGCCATGCCGCCGAGATGAAGCGCGAGCCCTTGCGCTTGGCGATCTCGTGCTGCACGGCGCGGCGGATGGTCTTGCGCGCGGCCATCAGTAAAATGACGTGGTCCGGTGCGGCAACCTGACTGGGCAATGTTGGTGTATTGCACATCAAAAACGACCATCACTCCCGACTTCAGCGTGTGCGAGGCACAAGGCTCATTTCCGCATTTGCGATGGCATCACAAGCGTCCGACGCGGCCGTGGAGCGTCTGCTGCAGTACATTCGCATCCCGTCCGTTAGTGGGGACGGGCCCAGCGGATCGTACAATGAGGTAAGGGAAATGTGGAGTCAAGTGACTGCAATGATTCAGTACTTCTAATGTGTGTGAGTGGTGCAGTGCGCCGACTGGCTCAAGGGATACTTGGAAGAAGGTATGCTGCTACCTAGGTGGTAGAACCTACGTGAAAGGAGGACAGCCGTGCAGCAGGTGTATTAAATACTGCTTTATGTGCGCAGTTGGGCTTACGGTGCAGGTCTTCTCACCTTCGGACAACAAGCCTATCGTGGTGGTGAGTGGGGTTGTCGAAGATTGAGTCCGTAGAGTCGGCGGATGAGCTGACAGTTGCTTCTCCTTAGGCTACTTGGCAAGGCAAAGACCCTTCTCTTCCATCTATTCTGCTCAACTCGCATTATGACGTGGTACCAGTGGTCCGTGAGCACTGGAAGCACGACCCTTTCAATGTTCGTGGGCTGTGGTTTTGTTGTGTTGGATGCTGCTCGCAGTAGTGCTGACTCAGTGCTGTTGTTGATGTAAAGCCGACGGTTCTTGAGGATGGAATGATTTACGGACGTGGAACGCAAGACATGAAGAGTGTCGGCGTGCAGTATGTAGAAGCTGTTTATCGTCTGAAGGCGGCGGGGTTCGTGCCGAGCAGAAACATCCACCTCCTGTTCGTGCCTGATGAGGAGATCGGAGGTGTGGACGGCATGGAAGCGTTTCTGACGAGTGAGCAGTACAAGTCCATCCAGCCCGTGGCGTTTGCTTTCGATGAGGGACTCGCCAATCCCGACGATGCGTTTACAGTGTTCTACGGTGAGCGGGTGCCATGGTGGTTCTTCGTGAAAGCTACGGGACCTACGGGACACGGGAGTCGGTTCATTAAGGATACGGCCACATCCAAGATCATCAATGTCTGCAATAAGGTTGGTAAGCTTTCCTTGACCATTTTCGCCCACATAGCGAGGCCAAGACATCTTGTCCTCAAGTGAGCTCTACTAATATTGACATCGTTTATTCTTCTAGGCCTTGGCGTTCCGCGCAGAGCAGGAGGCTCTGTTGAATGCTGATTCTGGTTGCAAGCACGGCGATATCAAAAAGCGAAATCTGGGTGACGTTACCACAGTGAACCTCACCGTGCTGCAAAGTGGAGTATCCCAGGACGGTGGCAAGACGCACGCCCTCAACGTCATCCCTACGGAGGCTGTTGCTGGTTTTGACGTTCGCATCTCGCCCCACATGGATCTGAAGAAGTTTAAGGTGGGCCTTGTCCGTGGGTTGTATCGATCCATTGTCAGCACTTCTAACACTTGTGATCGGTCGGTTTTAGGCGATGCTCGATGAATGGTGTTCTACTGAAGGACTATCGTGGGAGTTTGTATCATGGTGGAAGAACCCGCTGCATGAGCACTACACGACGTCAGTCGACGACACCAATGTGTGGTGGAAGCTGTTCAAGGAGGGATGCGAGGTAAGTCGCCTATAGGTCCTCGCGCGTGTTAATATGGCCAGTGGCTAATATCGGCGCTTACATATTGTAGGAAATCGGTGTTCCTGTCGAAGCAGAGGTGTTCCCAGCGGCGACGGACAGCCGATTCCTTCGCCAGCTCGGCATTCCTGCTTTGGGGTTCTCTCCTATGAACAAGACGGAGATCTTGCTGCATGAGCACAACGAGCGTCTGCATAAGGACACCTTTCTGCGTGGCATCGACGTGTACGAGACGCTGTTCCGCCGCATGTTCGCGTATGGCGAGGCAAATTAGCCAGGTATGGGAATGTGCCGTCGAGCTGCAGGGCTTGAGTATGACGCCAATACAAGTGCGTACCGTACCGATTCCTGGCATCTTGATAACTTGGGTGTCAACGTCGTTGTGAATAGCTGCATCACTTCTGAATAAACTCTCTGTTGGCGGCTGCAACTTGCAGCAACGCTAATGAAAGTTCCTCTTCGCAAGGGCAAAGCAGATCTTAGTGGGGATACTTCTTGAACATGTTCAAGTGACGCTTGCACTTCTTGTGGACTGATGTACAGACAATCCCCTCGCCAGTCATGGCGTCGGGAACCCACTTTTTATTCCTAGTTGAGGGTATTCCTGTCGTAGGGTGTACCATGGGGTGGTACACTGGACTGTACCACATATATGGTACGTATTGGTGCAGTCTTTTGGTTACATAGACCTAAAAAGGCTGCTCAGATCGATGAGCGGACATGAATGGAATTCGTGCAGATATCGATATATACCTCGGTAACACCGAAAAGGATAAAAGTTTATTTAATATACCGTCAGGCATGATGTAGGTAATGATACTGATGTGCAAAATAAGTTGCCACGATAGTATTGAACCCCATTTCACTCATGTTGGCAAGCACCCAATCTCCATTCTATTCAAAGGAACGGTACTAGCAGCCTGCTAGTAGCAGGTCTGAAAGCCAGCTCCGAATGCTAATGCAAGCATTAAATATGAAATCCGGTACGAAAAATGGACAATAGGAGCTGGTATCCTGGTTAGACTACTGCAGACGTCATGTATAGAATGGACTTTTCCTATAGTTAAGCACCCCAAAACATTCATAATCCGTGATTTTTTATTCCTTATGACGATTGAGGGGTGAGGGGGAATATTTACTTGGCTTTGTATGTGACGGTCATTCAGAAATCGTTGGGACCCACCTTTATATTCCTGATGAGCGGGTATTCCTATCCTAGGGATTACTACCGAGGGGATCGTCTGTATTTCCAGCTCAGGACTCGAGGAAAGGATCCCAAAACTCGTCCCATCACATGATACGACGAGCCCGCACCGACTTTGAACAGCGAGCGTATCAACTCTCATTTAGGCAACAGGGGAATGTCAGCGCGAACGTCCGCCATTGAGCGTCTGCTACAATACATCCGCATCCCGTCGATCAGTGGAGATGGCCCCAACGGATCGTACAATGAGGTGGGGGTGAAGAGTGCTTGCACCACCTCCGATAGCGACCGTGATTCTCATCGTATTGCTGTCTTGTTTGCTAGTGCGCAGTTTGGCTCAAGGAATATCTCGAAGAAGGTATTATAGTGTTGCAACGTGGACGGGGACTTGCTATATGCGATAATCATTAAATGTTGCTTGTGTGTGTAGTTGGCCTTGAGGTGCAGGTTTTCTCACCCGCTGAGAACAAGCCTATCGTAGTGGTGCGTGGGGCTGTTGGAGTTTGGTACCGTTTAGAGCCTTGAAATGAGCTAACTCAACACTGCTACTGTGTCTTAGGCAACATGGCAAGGCGAAGACCCTTCCCTTCCATCTATTCTGCTCAACTCGCACTATGACGTGGTGCCAGTGGTCCGTGAGCACTGGAAGCATGACCCTTTCAATGTTCGTGGGCTGTGGTTTTGTTGTGTTGGGTGCTGCTCGCAGTAGTGCTGACTCAGTGCTGTTGTTGATGTAAAGCCGACGGTTCTTGAGGATGGAATGATTTACGGACGTGGAACGCAAGACATGAAGAGTGTCGGCGTGCAGTATGTGGAAGCTGTCTATCGTCTGAAGGCGGCGGGGTTCGTGCCGAGCAGAAACATCCACCTCCTGTTCGTGCCCGATGAGGAAAATGGCACGGGTGACGGCATGGAAGCGTTCCTGACGAGTGAGCAGTACAAGTCCATCCAGCCAATTGCACTTGCCTTCGATGAGGGAATCGCGAATCCGAACGATGTCTTCACAGTGTTCTACGGCGAGCGAGTGGCCTGGTGGTTCTACGTGAAAGCTACGGGACCTTCCGGGCATGGAAGTCGGTTCATCGAGAATACGGCAACCTCCAAGATCATCGAAATCTGCAACAAGGTGAGAGGATGTTTTCTCGACCAGCCGCAACTAGCATGAAACGTATGAACGCCATTTATTGTGCAGGCCTTGGCGTTCCGCGCGGAGCAGGAGGCTTTATTGAACGCCGACCCTGGCTGCAAGCACGGCGATATCAAAAAGCGGAACCTGGGTGACGTAACTACGGTGAACCTCACGATGCTGCGGAGTGGGGTATCCCAGGACGGCGGCCAGACGCACGCCCTCAACGTCATCCCTACGGAGGCTGTTGCTGGTTTTGACGTCCGCATCTCGCCAAGTACGGACCTTAAGAGGTTTAAGGTGAGAGCTTGTCCGTGTTCGTTGTGAGCTCAGCTTCACCATGTCTAACGCTAGATTTTTCAGGCGATGCTGGACGAATGGTGCTCTGCTGAGGGACTATCGTGGGAGTTTGTGTCGTGGTGGAAGAATCCGCTGCACGAGCACTACACGACATCAATCGACGATAGCAACGCTTGGTGGAAGCTGTTCAAGGAGGGGTGCGAGGTAAGTCGTCCGAAGCCCCAACGCGCCTAGAAACTGAATGCTTTGACATGATCGTTGTTGTGACATCATAGGAGATCGGTGTTCCTGTCGAAGCAGAGGTATTCCCAGCCGCGACCGATAGCTGCTTCCTTCGCCAGCTCGGCATTCCGGCGTTGGGGTTCTCTCCCATGAACAAGACGGAGATCCTGCTGCACGAACACAACGAATGTCTGCATAAAGACACCTTTCTGCGAGGAATTGACGTGTACGAGACGCTGTTCCGCCGCATGTTCGCGTATGCCGAGGACAAGTGAAGTTTTGTGTGTGCGAAGCAACCATTCAGCTACAGTAGCTGCAGTTAGTTTAGATGATAGGCTTAGCAAGTCGAGCATGACACCGACGAGTACAAGAGCACTTTGCTCGATGACTTGCTGCTTCATGTTCAAAGCCGGTGCATGCAGAGGGGGTCTTTGTCTCATCATTTCGACGTAGCGGAGACCTGGCTGAAGATGGCGGTGTGGAAAGACCCCGTGGATCGATTCGTCGAGTTCCTTCGCTTTCGCACGGTCAGCGCAGAGGGCCCCAGCGGGAGCTACCAGGAAGTACGGATGCATGCACGAAGGAGGACGTCCTTCAACGAGGATATACTATCGTGTCTTGCTAAGCTAATTACTGACTGCTTTGGTTTGTGTAGTGCGCTCAGTGGCTCCGCGCGTACCTGGAAGAGCGTACGCATACAGCACAGCTATTCGCTTTGACCTACAATGCTCACTATTGTTGAGGTGGTTGTCTCTGTGCAGTTGGCCTCTTAGTGCAGGTGTTCTCTCCGGTGGAGAACAAGCCTGTCGTCCTGGTGCGTAGCTCAATCAAGAACCTGCTGCCTCATTATCTCTGAGCGGGTATTCTGACTGATCTACTGCTGAGCAGGCGACGTGGCAGGGTGAGGACCCCTCGCTTCCCGGTATCATTCTCAACTCGCACTACGATGTCGTGCCCGCGATACCTGAACACTGGACATATGACCCCTTCGAGGTGAGACGCTGAGAGTCGTCATTCCTATTGTGCAGTCACCACGGAACTTACTGCTTGTGTCCATATCTACCAGGCTAAGGTTCCGGACGACGGTCGCATCTACGGCCGCGGCGCTCAAGACATGAAGAGCGTGTGCATCCAGTATGTGGAGGCTGTGCACGCCCTCAAGACTTCCGGCTTCACGCCCAAGCGCAACGTCTACTTGCTGTTTGTACCTGACGAAGAACCGGGAGGTGCTCAGGGAATGGGGACATTCATCGAGACGGAGCAGTTCAAGGCGATCCAGCCGATCGCGTTTGCTTTCGACGAAGGTCTGGCAAACCCAGGAGACGCCTACACCGTCTTCTACGGCGAACGCGCCCAGTGGTGGGTGTACGTCAAGGCCGAGGGCCCCACAGGCCACGGCAGCCGATTCATCAAGAACACGGCCACGTCCAAGATCATCGACATCTGCAACAAGGCGCTGGCGTTCCGCGCCGAGCAGGAGAAAGCGCTCGGTGCCGACGTGGGCTGCAAGCATGGCGATATGAAGAAGAAGAAGCTCGGCGATGTGACCAGTATCAACATCACAGCGCTGCAGAGCGGTGTGTCTCGCGATGGCGGCAAGACCCACGCGCTCAATGTGATCCCTACGGAGGCCATCGCCGGCTTTGACATCCGCATTTCCCCTGAGATGGACATCAGTGCCATGGGGAAGAAGTTGGACGAGTGGTGCGCTGCTGAGGGTGTTTCCTGGGAATTCGCCTCGTGGACGAAGCCTATGCACGAGCACTACACTACGTCGCTGGACAGTGACAACGTGTGGTGGCAGCTCTTCCAGAAGTCATGCGCACGTATGGGGGAAACCCTGGAAACCGAGATCTTCCCTGCGGCTACAGACAGCCGCTATCTCCGCAAGGCTGGAGTCCAGGCCATCGGCTTTTCGCCTATGAAGAAGACGGAGATCCTGCTGCACGAGCACAACGAGTATCTGCACAAGGACACGTTCCTGCACGGCATCAAGGTGTACGAAACCATCTTCCGGGACATGTTCTCGCACCAGTAAGGAAGGAAGGAAGAGAGAGAGATCCAAAGGCGAGAGATGCTGTGAAGTGTAAAAGCTTGGTTATGCTGGACATCCAGAGTTTACTTTAATCGTGAGAGGTGTTCGGCAAAGCTTGGGAGTCGACCGTGTAGGCTTCAGCATCGGAGCTCTCCATCAGAAGCTGCACGAAGCCCACAAAGCACCAATACGACTGACCACCATTCGAAACCAGGAAGCACTGAGTACATGCTGCCTTTACCTTAAGATGCTGGCACAGGGTTAAGGAACATCTTGAAGCAAGATGTGGATCCAATAACTACAACGACACTTAGTAAACAAACGTCTAATTTGACTTGATTCGAGTATGGTCAAAGTTGAAGTTATTCAAGTTTAAGCTGTTGATTCGCCGCCAACGAGACCGTCACGCGGCTGGCCTGCCTGTTCTTGAGCGCGTTGCTCGATCTCTCTCTTGAGCCGTTTTCACTGCGGTCGCTGGTGCATGTTTTTGGGCTTGCTCGCTTCCCGCGCTTGCTGGCCCGATTTCGCTGGGGCAAAGTGCGACGATGCGGTCGCTCCCTCTGAACGGCAGCAAGAGCGACATGCGACGTCGCGGAAGTGGAGAACGTGGGGCTGGAACTCGCCGCCATTTGGTGCTGTAACAGCGCTCGGAACTCGCAGGAAACGAAAATACAGAAGAAGAAACTTGACGCAACGACGTGCCGCCGCTTGCCATTACTGGGCGCTTTTGCTATTCAAGGAAGAGGCGCAGAGCTATTGTTGCCTCGCAAGCGAATGTCTGGGACGACTCGTGGGCTGGCAGCGCATGTGCCACATTGCGCAACGTAGGCTGCTCGAACCATGAACTTCCCGCCCCGACGAAGATATTCGGTGCTGGTTCTCGCCTGCTTGCTGTCTAGCACCGTTGTGGAAGGCGGTGACGAAGTCGGAGATCCGTCAATTCATCGCCATCTCCGACCAAAACCCGAGTCCGCAACCTCAGACCAGCACGGAAACCGCGAGCTCAACGTCTTTGGTCACGATGGGCGACAAGAGGTGACCGACCCTAGCGGGTATCCGTACAGCACCGTGGGCTTGTTGACCTGGAATGACGACGTCACGTGCACGGCGACGTTGGTGGCAACGAATATCGTGCTGACGGCAGCAGAGTGCGTCCTCGACTCTGACGGCGAGCTGCGTGGAGATTCTTCAGTTTCCTCCACTTTCAGCCTGCCTCAAGCGACAGCAGTTCGAACGGCGTCAGTGTCTCGGCTCCACAAGCAGTCGGACTACTGGACGAAGTGGACCAGAAACACGTACGTGCTGGCTGAGCTCGACGACGATCTTGGCAGTGTGAATGGAGTGCTACAGTTGCCAACGGCGAATTCTTTCGCGGAAGACGCTCCCATGAAAGTTCAGCTTGTCGGCTACGGGAGCGATTTTGAACCCGAGAGTTTCCAGCGGTGCAAAATACACTTTCCCAATGAGTTTGACGGGCCGGACTATATGCTCCACCACGACTGCGACGTGTCCGCAAAACGATCACCAGGGTCACCGATGCTAATTCGCTCCACAGCCCTCGACACGTACATTATGGGGATCCACACGAACGCCATCGGAGACGACCAGTTCAAGGAGGGAGTCGACAACGTTTATGCGTCGTACAATGACACCGTTGCAAATCGAGGTGTACTTGGCTCGTTCGTCGAGGCTCACTTGTCATTCCTGCTAGAGCAGGCCGAATCGTCGTCAGCTTCATCCGAGGCATCATCCGCACTGGAAGGAAGCAGCTCCAGCGGCGAAATCTCAACGTCATCAAGCAGCGACTTCATTTATAGCTCAGCGTCAAACAGTGGCAGCAGTCAAGGGCGTGACGACCAAGCTGATGCAGGCGCGAGCGCAGCCCTGGAGCCACCATCCGCCTCGTCATCCTCGGCAGAAACCTCGGTAGCGGCCCCACAACTCGGCATCGCTGCAACAGCTGCATACACGTGCATTGGCCTGGTTTGTGCGTCCTGGCTGGCCATCATATTTGTTGCCGCTCGCAGGATCCGGTCGAATCCCTGACAACTTATTTGAGTATTACCCCATCGAACTGCTGCAGGTCAGCAGTTGCAAACACTAAACAATCCACACACTCACGATACCACGGCCAGTTCGTACTTGTTCGGGCAAAATTCTTTTCTCCAAACACCCGAATTTGTTGCCTCCATTCCACCTAAACCGTCATTAAAACGTTCCCAGTGGCACCCACGGAGCTTCTCCGTCTGGCGATAAATAACTTCGGATCGTTGCTCACAAGGAGAATGAACTGCACCTGGTTGATTTCCCTTGCCGCAGAGCATCAAAGTGCTCTATATCTCGATCAAAGGTCCGGCGTGAGCACGGGGATGTAGCACGTGAACGACCCGAACGAGTCCACCAGAATCGAGTGCAGCACCATCGCCCTGTTCTCCGTAATACAGCACAGCACTGAGTCTGTCGATTGTCCGTCCACCAGAATGGCCTTGCTCAGCACTTTGCTGTCTACTGTAACGCTCGAGGAGCGTTGTTGTTTCCGTCGCTCTCCCTCCTCCTCGTCCTCCTCGTCTTCGTCGATCAGGTCGTCTCGATACCTCAAGTGTGCAAACAGCGTCTGCAACGTAAGCGGGTGTGTGTCGATGCGCAGGATCAGCGTGCCGGTCTTGCTGGCCTCCACCGTCATGGTCTTGTGCATGGTCTTGAGTCTGTCCACGATGCTGCGCAGCGCCCGCAGCGGCGGCATCTCGATTGCGATCTGAGGGGCCGGCACACTGGGCTCTCTGTAGTGCTCCACGGTGCTCATGGCCAGCACTTCGATGGGGATACTCTGCACGATGTCGATGTCCACTGCGCGCGTCCGGAGGCACAGGAAGTTGTGGCCGTCCCGCTTGAGCAGCCGCAGCATCACGGCGCTGGCGTCTTTGCCCGAGGTCAAGGCCTGCTGGAAGTGGCGCACGTCGCACACGAAGCCGATGTGGTTCTCGGCCCGAGACTGCACCACGACGTCGTGGAAGAGCCGCGCCGTCTGCAGACGCGCGAAGCTCTGGAGCTCCTCGGCGCCGCCGCTCTTGAGCGCGATGGACAACGTCTCCGGGGTCAGCGTGAACACGCAGTTGGTCTTGGCGCTGCTCTGGGAGCCCAGGCGCGCGAAGGACTGTGCCACGTCCAGCAGCACGGCCAGCGCGTCCTTAGCCAGCGTCCCGCGGAAGCGCATGGTCCTGGTCCCGTAGCGGCTACGCAAATTGCGCCGAATGATTTGGTGTAAAGGAGATAGTGTAGCCATGCTATAGATGGCTACACTTTGAGGGATCAACATGACTCTACTAACTGGCAGCCTGCTAATGTCGATGAATATGTGAATGTATGCAAGCACTGGATCGGATTACTAAAGATTGAATAGGTAGCTCATGCCACGGGAGGAGGCACAGAGCTAGTGAGGCTGGCGCTGAAAAGTTGATCGGTGGCATGACGACGGGGGACGACGGCGCAGCGCTCCGAGGAGCTCGGTCGCGGGAGATGATGACGCACGAATACATGCAACGTAGCTGGGGTCCTCTGTCAAAAAGACCCCTTCTCTCTGCCCCCTCCATCTCGCCACAGAGCGACAAGCTCGAGGGCCGAGAGACTGCTACTTCTGTGTGAACCCCCTTTGAGCACGAAGGTCAATCCTCCACCTTCATGACCTTGCAAGGCTCTCTCGCGCCAAGCAGCAGCACGAAGCAGCCGAAGCTACCACACGCAGCACGCCCAACACCAGTGTTCTCTCTGTCCGTCCCCCTTTACAATGAGGAGGTAGTGCCTTGAATCTCCCCATCAAGATTGAGGGACGTTTTAGGCGACAAAACCCCACGCAGTTGGCTCGCCAAAACCAACCGGCGACCGAAAACCGCGCCTTCCCCGCCATTGCCACGCCCCTACCATCCCCCAGACGCCAGTCACCCCTCTGCAGCCCCCCAAAGAGCACTGCACAGGACGCCCCATACTCCCCACCAAAAAGTGTGGACTCGACCTTGAACGTTTCTCGTCATTTCCAGTTATGAAGCGCAATTTGTATGGCGATCAAATATGAAGCATTTCAACCAATCAGATTGCATCAAGCTTAACTTACTCATTTCGACTTGGAAATGGCTGGAAGCACGAAGCCGGCAGGCGCGACGCCTGAAGATCAGGCGGCAGCGTCGCGCGGGAGCAAGCGAAGCATCGAAGACTCAACTGAAAGTCTGTTGCGCAGCAGTCTGGAGGACCTCGTGGCCAGGGAAGATGCCTCCGTCCCCCTCGCAGTGCGTGCATCGATGTGATTCTCTATGATATGCAGCGCGCCTGGACTTTCGCTCACAGTTTGGACATTTGTGTAGGACATTCGCGATACGCTGATGGACCACTTGCTGGGCAGCATCCAGACGGACGTCAAGTACACGGTGCTGTTTGTGTGCGAGGAAGTGCCAGACTTCCGGTCGCAACAGGAGGAAGACAAGCGTGATGGAGACAAAGAGAAGGAGGGAGCGTCCGAGTCGACCGAAGAGGCTACTGCTAGGAATGACAATGCAGTGGATGCGGTGGAGGTTGCGTTGCTTGAAGGGCTGGAGGGCGACTATCAGTTCCGCAGTCGCCTGTCCGAGGGTGACAGTATTCCGCGGTGTGACGCCACGTTGCTGAAGATCCCCGTGTCGAAGCGTGACATGGAAAAGGAGAAGCATGCGGCGAAAAAGGCCATCAAGAAGAAGATCAAGAAGTTCAAGAAGAGCTCTGGAGGTGCGTTTTTAATGGGGCTTTGTGTTTTGTGGTTGCGTTGGATGCTGACATCTTAGAATTATTTGTCGGAACAGAAACCTCGAAGCCAAGCGCCGACTTTTACGTGCTATCGCCAGAGGAGCTTCGAGTCCACCTACCTTCGATTCCGTTCGAGGACGCTGAAGCTGCTGCAGCTTTTGTTTCGACATTGCCGCTGCCGGATGGCGAAACGCGAACACCAGAGCAGCTTCTGCTTGCTCTGGACTGTGAGATGTGCCGTACCACAAAGGGCGTGGAGCTCACGCGCCTTACACTGGTAGACGCCGGCGAGAAGGTCCTGTTGGACGAGTATGTGAGGCCCAAGAACCCGATCGTCGACTACTGCACGCAGTACTCAGGCATCACTTGCGACATCATGGAGGCTACCACCATGAGACTTGCAGACATCCAAAAGCGCTTTCTGGATCTGGTGCCAGCGGAGGCTATCTTGGTGGGCCACTCTATCGAGAATGACCTGCAGGCGCTCCGAGTTCTGCACCGCCGAGTGATCGACACCGCGTGTATGTATCCGCACCCGAAAGGCCCACCGTTCCGCTCAGCGCTGCGGTTTTTGACGAGCCAGTACCTAAACCGAGCCATCCAGACCGGTACAGACGGGCACTGCAGTGTGGAGGATGCAGTGGCCACTCTGCAGCTCGCGCAGCTCAAGATTAAGCACGGACCGACATTTCCTAGCATCGAGCACGAGTACAAGCAGAAGAAGGTGGTGAACGAGATGGCTCGAGCCAAGAAGTCCGTGCTGATTGTGGACTCGCTGCGCTCGTGTCGGTCACTGAGTGGAGGAGTAGCCTGCATTATCCCGCGCGAAGCTCCCGGCGAGGTGGTGCAGACGGTCGTCCATCAACTGACGACAGGCTTCCCGCCGCATTTAACCTGGGCCCGTGTGCGCGGAGTGAACCGCTCCGACATTGTGGCGTACGTTCAGCAGATCAAAGCCAACTTACCCACGGGCTCGTGCCTCGTAACGGTGTTGAGCGGGGATACCAACGATCTACGCGCGCTCCACAAACGCCGTACCGCACGCACGGACCCACGCAGCTCGCTCATGTGGGACAAGAAGCAGCAAGAGGCACTCGATGCTACAGCACTGGCCACCCAGACAGGCCTGGTACATATCTGTTTGCAGTAGACCGATGTTGCCGCTACCAGTATTTGTGTAATTCACTTAAACATGGTGTTGGTCCTTGAAGTTGCAGAAGGAGTGATGATCTGTTGAGCCTATTTCGTAATATTAATATCAGAATTGGAGTTTAATTTATTTATAAGATCTATCGTTGCATAGTGAACTGACTTGAACTTGCCTCGACCACATATCATCCATGGGGTTCTATTGCAGCTCGCGGGTTGTTTAGACGTGGGCCACATAGTTGACGTACGCCACACCATGTTTAGACGAGCTGCAGCAACTTCAACAGAAAAAGTCCCAGACGCCAGCGCCATGCGAAGAGGAATGGACAGGGGAGGCTTGCACGGCTCTGCTGGAGTCTGTTCGACGGGCTCTTTCGGCTGCTGTTGATGGTGCTGTGGCGGTCGGTCGTCTTCCTTGGACGAGCTGGGCTGGGTTGAGTTGGACTGGAGCTTGGCTCGGTGGCATTGAAGTTGATCGGTCGGAGGTAGTGCAAGTCGGGTGTGCGATGATAATGATGTACAGAAGTGTCGGAGGTGATAAATAGCAGCGGCGGATGCATGGGCAGCGGTCCATGAGCTCCTGGTCAGGTAGACACGTGGCTCCGGGGGCGTGTACGCGAGTTGGAGGCTTCTTTCTATCTTGGAGGGTGGCTGCGTCGAGGCCGTGCGCTGTGTGGCAATCGGTGTTTGATTACCACTTGAGCTCGGCGATCTCCGCGATGGCGGCCAGCACGCCGGCGGGCAGCGCCACAACGGCGCACCGACGACCGACGGCTCCGCGCCTCACGAGCTCCTTCCTGCTCTCCTCGTCGACCTGGCTGCTGTCGTAGTCGCTACTGGCGTTGCGGCTGCTGTCGGTTGTAGTCGGCGTGACGTGGACCTGCAGCTTGGCTGTGAGCATCTTGGACTGGCACGGGTCGATCTCGCGGGCGGTGATCATGCTGGCTTGAAGATCTGGCGCTGGGGCTGCTGGTGACGATGGCAACTTGGTAATGCTGAAGGGGGAGGCTGTTGAGATCGCGTCGGGGCTTGACTAGTCGTCCGATCTAACTTGTATCTTTGAAATGGTGGATTCATTTTACGGATTCCGGATGACGAAAGATTTCGCCGCTTGGGCAGGAGGCCAAGCGTGCGCACCGATGCACTTGTGTTCTGACGCAAACGAAATGTAGTGGTGGGGAGTTGGGCCTAAGCTGATTCATACCGACGTGCATTGGACCATCCGCCGGATGATCCAGTGGTCGGCACGGTGTCGAACTTTGGTAACCACAAGGCAGACCAGTACTAACAGTATGGATCTGCACGATGTTGTGCACAACGGTGCTACGGCACGCATATGTGAGTCTCGCGAAGGCCTACGCCATCCCATTGAAATTTGACCAGGGTAGATGTAGTGTCGCTACACCCTTGATAGTGAAGAAACTTGCCCAAGTACTTTAATAGTGCATGCTATCTTAAGCCGGTCCTAGCTTCGTATTCGTAGCAGTTCTCGTAGCTTGAGCTGTTGAATTTTCACTAGACGCACGTGCGCAACATTGTTACGCATGTTGCCAACAAGCGTCCAGATTTCGTGCGCAACCTGCAGCCAACGCGTTGGCCCAACGCGGCCGTGCAAGAAGCTAGGCGCGGATACAAGAGGGTCCTGGTTTCCGGGAGCTCGTCGAGACAGCCGCAGGAGGCTCGCACTTGAACACGCAGTGAGCCGGTATGGATACGTTCAAGTGGATTTCGAGGCTGGCAGCTCTTCGTGCGTCTCGGTGGTAACACTGTCACCAGGCTGGCAGCTCTACGTGCGTCTCGGTGGTAACACTGTTACTAACAGCGCAACTGAGCGTGATGCTGCCCAGGTCGAAACGAACCGAGAAGCTCTCTCTCTCTCTCGCGCGCGCGCTATGTGGCCGCAAGCAAGTCGCTGGCGACAGCGGACAAGCAGCAGCGGCAACTGCAGCAGGTTTCATCGACAGCGCCACGTTGGCTAGCAGTGCCACTGCCACCGATGCTTGGTGGGCATTAGAGCTCGGCGGTTTGGCACGTGCCACACCTGCTCGACGGCGAAGAGGCGCGAACTGGTCACGACCGGCCAAATTCTGGTCATCGTGCGCTTGCCTGTCGTCCACGCATGCCATTCTCGCTGGCGCCACAATGTTAAACGGGCTGCTTCGTCGAACGCTGCGCTCTGGGCAGCACTGTCGTCGCCGGGCGCTCACCGCCCCGATCGTTTTCTCGGTCAAGCGCTCTCGCGATGTCACACTGGGACTTGCCTTCGAGCCTGAGCGTCAACGGGCGTCGCAATCGGATACCATCTTATCCCAGAAACGGTCGAGCAACTCTCGGCTCGCTTCACTGCAGCTGCCGGGGCGGCCTGGAGCCATTCCACCTCCTGCGCTGACGAGAAGACAGCTCGAGCGTTTCCTCGGTCTCACCACCGTTCTGGTCTGCCTCGCCATCATTCGAACAACAGCCAACGCGCCGAAGCTGAACGACATAGCGCGACTCGGAGACGGAGCGGTCATTAGTGCTTTCACGACCCAACGAGCTCGCCGACTCCAAAGCAAAACTCACTAGCCGCCAAGAGATCACTTCCCGATTCGCGGCGTCAGACACAGCAACTCCAGCAGCCCCAGCGCCAGATCTTCAAGCCAGCATGATCACCGCCCGCGAGATCGACCCGTGCCAGTCCAAGATGCTCACAGCCAAGCTGCAGGTCCACGTCACGCCGACTACAACCGACAGCAGCCGCAACGCCAGTAGCGACTACGACAGCAGCCAGGTCGACGAGGAGAGCAGGAAGGAGCTCGTGAGGCGCGGAGCCGTCGGTCGTCGGTGCGCCGTTGTGGCGCTGCCCGCCGGCGTGCTGGCCGCCATCGCGGAGATCGCCGAGCTCAAGTGGTAATCAAACACCGATTGCCACACAGCGCACGGCCTCGACGCAGCCACCCTCCAAGATAGAAAGAAGCCTCCAACTCGCGTACACGCCCCCGGAGCCACGTGTCTACCTGACCAGGAGCTCATGGACCGCTGCCCATGCATCCGCCGCTGCTATTTATCACCTCCGACACTTCTGTACATCATTATCATCGCACACCCGACTTGCACTACCTCCGACCGATCAACTTCAATGCCACCGAGCCAAGCTCCAGTCCAACTCAACCCAGCCCAGCTCGTCCAAGGAAGACGACCGACCGCCACAGCACCATCAACAGCAGCCGAAAGAGCCCGTCGAACAGACTCCAGCAGAGCCGTGCAAGCCTCCCCTGTCCATTCCTCTTCGCATGGCGCTGGCGTCTGGGACTTTTTCTGTTGAAGTTGCTGCAGCTCGTCTAAACATGGTGTGGCGTACGTCAACTATGTGGCCCACGTCTAAACAACCCGCGAGCTGCGATAGAACCTCATAGCCGATATTAAAGTGACGCTAGCCTAAACCAATATAGTATTCAAAGAGTGCCTTTATAAATAAAACGACCCGCTATTTTGATTCACCGCACCCGCCCTGTTAAAGCCTGAACTCGACCCCTGACGGCCATGGTGAAGTTGCACACCGCTGAGATCCATTCGCAAGCGCTCGCTCGCTCGCAGAGCCCCACGCTCAAGCTCAATCCGGAATTCGCTCCGCAGCTCGCAAACGTCTCGTCGCTAGGCAGAAGACGATGCTGCGCTCCAGCTCCCTGCGCAAGGCCTCCGGGCTCGCGTCGCGCCGCGCCATGTGCGCCACGCGCGCCATGTCGTCGCTGCCGTCCTTCGCCACGGTGGACCCAGACTTCAGCGGCGCCAACCCCACGGATGGTTTCAACTTGGGTGCGTAGCGCCATACTGATCGCGGCTTATTCGACTGTTCTGTAGTCTCTGACGCTTGTGCTCGTTGCTGCAGTTAACGGCAAGTGGACCAAGACGGCCAAAACCGAGACCATCCTGGACCCGCTAAACGGCGAGGCCTTCATGACCATGCCGCTGACGCAGAAGGACGAGCTCGCGCCCTTCGTGGAGAGCATGACCAGCTGCCCCAAGCACGGCCTGCACAACCCGCTGAAGAACGTCGAGCGCTACGTCATGTACGGCGAGATCTGCGCCAAGGCCGGCGCGCTCTTCCGCGAGGAGAAGGTGGCCGACTACTTCGCCAAGCTCGTGCAGCGCACGTCGCCCAAGAGCTACTTCCAGGCCCGCAACGAGGTCAAGGTCACGGGCAAGTTCCTTGAGAACTTCTCCGGCGACCAGGTGCGCTTCCTCGCGCGCTCGTTCGGCGTGCCGGGCGACCACCAAGGCCAGGCGAGCCACGGCTACCGCTGGCCGTACGGCCCCGTGGCGCTGATCACGCCCTTCAACTTCCCCATCGAGATCCCCGTGCTGCAGATGATGGGCGCTCTGTTCATGGGCAACAAGGTGCTGCTGAAGGTGGACTCCAAGGTGTCCATCGTCATGCAGGAGACCCTGCGTCTGCTGCACGAGTGCGGCATGCCCCTGACGGACGTGGACTTCATCAACTCGGACGGTGCTGTGATGAACGACCTGCTGCTGCAGATCAAGCCGCGCAACACGCTCTTCACCGGATCGCAGGCGGTCGCTGAGAAGCTCGCGAAGGACCTGAGTGGCCGCATCAAGCTCGAGGACGCTGGCTTCGACTGGAAGGTCCTTGGCCCTGACGTCCGTGACTTCGACTACGTTGCCTGGACCGCTGACCAGGACGCGTACGCTTGCTCGGGCCAGAAGTGCTCGGCGCAGTCGGTCCTCTTCATGCACAAGAACTGGGTTGAGGCCGGCATCGAGAAGAAGCTTGCGGAGCTTGCTTCCCGGCGAAAGCTGTCGGACCTGACCATTGGCCCCGTCCTGACGGTCACCACGAAGCGCATGCTTGACCACGCCGCGGCTCTGCTGAAGATTCCTGGCGCTCGCGTTGCGTTTGGTGCTGAGGAGCTGGAGAACCACACGATCCCGGAGAAGTATGGTGCGATTAAGCCTACGGCTATCTACGTCCCCCTGAAGGAGTTCGTCAAGCCGGAGAACTTCGAGCTCGTGACCACGGAGATTTTCGGCCCGTTCCAGGTGCTGACTGACTACGACGACAGCGAGCTACCGCTTGTCCTCGACGCTCTCGAGCGTATGGAGGCTCACCTGACCGCTGCTGTGGTCTCGAACGACCAGCACTTTGCTAACGAGGTGCTCTCGGCCACGGTGAACGGCACGACCTACAGCGGTATCCGCGCGAGAACGACGGGTGCTCCCCAGAACCACTGGTTCGGCCCGGCCGGCGACCCGTGCGCTGGCGGTATCGGCACGCCGGAGGCGATCAAGCTCGTGTGGTCTTGCCACCGCGAGATTATCAACGACATCGGCCCTGTGCCCGCCAACTGGACGATCCCCGAGGCGACCTAAGGCGCTAGCGTACTGGCTGGACCTCGACCTAAGGCTGTCTCAATAAACTTGCACTGATCAAATACTGCTTTCTGTCTTGAGCGAATTGCCTGCCGAGGACACTAGGATACTAGGATACTACTACTGTACGTCCCGTGTGAAGACTTCACACACCTGGACCATGCTGAATTGACGCAGCGACCAGAAAGAAACCTATCCAAAGCAAAGCGCGTGAACCGTGTTGTTGTTACGCATCAAAAAGAAAATCTAGTTACTGAGTGAGTGGGAGATGGAGATGCAACGCATTTACAGTTCCTCCAGCTCCCATGCGGAGGCCTGGTTGGCTTCAGCCTCGGACAAAATCTGCGGCGTGGGCTCGTCCTCCTTCATGGCCAGGTCGTCAAGCAGCTCATGCAGCTCCACGGCCGGAGCGCCGACGTCGTCCTCCTCCATGGCGTCGTCATCCTCCGCCGGCTTCGTCTGCTTGGTTTCATCCTTGTACAGGTTGATCTGGGAGCGCATCTCCTTGTCCTCCTCCAGCTCGTCCAGGAACTGCTCGTAGTCCTGCTCCTCCTTGGAGAGATCGGCCTTGCGAACAGGGCCCGCCTGCTCGACACCTTCCATCTTCTTGAGCTTCCAGTTGCGCGCACGCTTCTGGATACGGCGAGGGAACATTTTCTTCACGAGCACCACGTCCGGCATCGACACGCCCGACT
This sequence comes from Phytophthora vignae f. sp. vignae, assembly GCA_016169955.1. Classification (NCBI taxonomy): domain Eukaryota; phylum Oomycota; class Peronosporomycetes; order Peronosporales; family Peronosporaceae; genus Phytophthora; species Phytophthora vignae. Next base: position 1,207,722 of record JABJUM010000020.1, read on the forward strand.
GCACAAGAGGCGCCAGATCGGCGTCGTTGAACACGGCGGAAGTAAGGTCGTAGCCGCGAGCCGAGTCGCCAACGTGCAGGATCATGCCAAGGTGGCTCACGGTACGGAACTGCGTGTCATTCACGCCGAAGTCGGAGTCACGAACAACCTCCATGTCGGCCAATCGGGTCTTGCGGGTCACACGAATGGCGCGGCCACCACCAGAAGGAATCGCCATCGGGTTAGAGTCCAGCACCGTGAAGTCCGTCATGGCCTTAATCGAGCGCAGCGCGCGGAACGGGTAGCGCCAGTACTTCTCGGAGTCAATCTCCGCCACTTGCGTCGTGAACGGGTCGACAACGTGGATCGAAGAGGTCACCGACTGCACGAGACACAGGCACGACATGTTGCCGAGCATACGAGCGAGCTTCACCGGCAGCACAACCAAGTCGTCCTTGCACACGGGCGCAATCTCCACGGCGTACGTGAACTTGTAGTTGTGCGTGTTGCTGTGGTTGTCGGCGGAAATCAGCTTCTTGGCCGTCTTGAGCTTCATAGGCACCGACTCCTGCAGGAAATCGACGAAGCGCAGCGCGTGGTTGCGCTCCGAGAAGAAAAAATCGACACCGTCCGGGTGGGACTCGATGTTCGTGGTCTTCTCGTGGGCGCGGTGCTTGAGGATGAGCTGCTCCAGGAAGAAGAACGTGCGCTTGTGGTCCACGCGCTGGCGCACCTGCACGACCGCGCGCCACGACTGGTTGGCGAACGAGGCCTGGCAGGCGTCACACTGCTGGTTGCGCACCACGAAGGTGACGACGAACGACTGCTGCATGATCATCTTGCTCATGACCTCCTTCTGCACCGTGAGCTTGAGCTTGAGACGGCGCGAGTGGGGCTCCGTCCAGATCCAGTTGGCGTCGATGAGCTTGACGCGGTTCAAGTTGTTGATCTTCTTGAGGCACATGGCCAGCAGCTCGCGGGACTCGAGCTCGGCGGCCACCCAAGGCGGACGCGACCAGCGCATGCAGCCGCGGCACTGGTGGATGATCACCTCCTTGGGGATGCCTTCGGTCACGTCCACCTGCGACTTGAGGCAGTTGACGCACGTGTTGGCGGCGTTCGCCACGATGGGCGTCGCGCACATGCAACACAAGCTGCGGCATCAACAACGTCAGTTTGACCAGCATTGACACGCATGTGTGGCTGCAGCTCTAGCTGCCATCTCTCGACTATCCCCATTGCTCCATTTGAGGTAGGATAGTATTGGCGCATTGCGGTATAATAGGTGAAGAGGCTTACATGGTGGGCATCTGGCTCGTCATGGTGCTCATGGTTCCTGCGGCGGCGGCGTCCTTGATGCGTCCTTGAGGTGCGGGCAGCTACGGGAATGGGTGGAAGCGTTTGGACGCGGCGCAGGCCAATGGACACACACCATCTTGCTTTTTGTCCAATTGCCAGATGGCTACACTTCTTTTCTACGAATCACAGCGATCAATATGGCCATTGGCCAAAACTATCAAGGGCACGCAGCCAAGCGATCGATACTGCAGTTGGCGATTTTTCCCACACGAAGAACACTTTGAGTCGTTGCAGTATGGACGGCGGAGCGACCCCTGCAGCCGGCGCGGCCGGCACCAGCGCCAGCGCCTCCATGATCAAGGACCCGGAGATCAAGTACATCTGCGGAGACTGCGGCATCGTCAACTACCTGTCGGCGCGCGACCCCATCCGCTGCCGCGCGTGCGGCTACCGCATCATGTACAAGGCGCGCACCAAGCGCCTCATCCAGTTCGAGGCCCGGTAAGCGCCCGGCCTCGGCCCAGCGAGCGACCGCGGCCTTCAACTACAGCAGCAACAGCAGCAGAATCTTTCGCAAGAACAGACCATTCGCCTTACGATACGGAGCAGTGGAACAGCAAGGTGGAGACGGCAGAGCAGCAGCAGCTGAAGTAAGACGGCGGCGTGCGCGCGAGCGTGGTGTTAGATGCATGGCTTTCTATAATAAATATGTTGGACCAAAGTCTTCAAGAGCTACAATACTGTAGCTGTTCAGTTGTACTGAGAACGATGCTGTGAATGAAAGGGGATGAAAGCAACTTTGTCTATTAGGAAGTGACGACACGAGTGTTGTCTGGTGTTGCTGCAGCTGCGTAGTACAAAATCTATCAAATCTCAACAGCGACAGCGAGCGATCTACAAGCCCGTGAAGGCGAACTGCGTGAGGGCCGGGGACTCCTTCCACACGCGCAGCGCGCGCTGCTGGACGCGCGTGGCGTCGGCGAACAGCGACAAGCGCTCCGAGAGGCAGCGCACGTACTGCACCCAGACCTCCTCCTGCTCCGAGCCGAAGAGCTCCACGAGCTTCTCGAACAGCTTCAGCACCTGCGCCACATTCACCGACGTGGCCGACGTCTCGATGTCCACGCACAGCGACAGGAACGACTGGGTCTCTGCAGAGGGTAGCAACTGCTCGTCTACCATGAACTTGGTGTACAGCGAGCGAACCTGCTCCAATGTGCGCTGGGAAGCCGCGCTGGAGGCCCAAGTAACGTACTGCTGGCGCACAGCGCTCCAGTGTGCCGACCCACGCTTCTGCGCGTCCAGTGCGGCCTTGAATGCCTTCTCGACGACACTCGGAGACTCTGCGCTGCTAATAAGGAGCTGCACCAGGCGGTTGTGAATAGCAAACTGCGCGTCAAAGTCCTCCGTCGCAATCTTCGTCAGCGCCGTCTTCAGCACCGACACGGCCGCGGCCAACGGGTTAGTGGCCGCAGTCGCAGTCTTCGAGATCGACCCACGCGACGTCCGGCGACGCTTAGCAGACGGTGAGCGGCTCGTAGTCGCCTCTTTGTAGTCCGCGTGAAGCACGAGCTGGGACTGCAGCAGCCAGACCTCTGACGACTGGGGCAGACACTCGTCGCACACCTTGCGCACAACCATGAGCGCATCATTCGTACCGTCCGTGCGGTGGATCAAATCAACATACTTGATAGCAAGCGACGGAGACGTCGAGCTCGACGTCGAGAAGGCGAACTCTTTTAGCTTGGCGCGCGCGTACTCGAGCAGGAACGCGGTTTGGCTGGAAGACGCCAGACGCGTCACGAGCCAGTCGGCGAACAGCTCCTTCATGAAAATCGTGTCCAGCTGCGAAACGCTGGTCTCGAAGTTGTGCACGACCAGCAGCTCCGCTTGACGCTCGGCCTCGGACACGTTAGCGCCATCCACCTCCGACGACTCGCCCACACGGGACGCATCGCTGTCCTCAGCCGCCAAAAAGGGGCGCAACGCCTTAGCAGCATGCACCTCCTCGCTCTTGGGGAAGTTCTGGAGGCAGTCCTCCAGAATAAAGTCCGACACCTCCGCAGCTGTGAGCGAGCCGAACAGGTCGCGGATCTCCACAAACTTAAGTCGGAAGGCCACATCATCGGTAATCGCGGCCACAGCGTTCGAGTAGACGATCTTGGAGATCGCTCCCTGCAGCACGAGCTTTCTGGCGTTCATTTTAGCTGCCATCTCCTCCGACATCTCCTCGTCAGCGGCCCCTGCCTCTTCCGGTAGTTCATCAATCAGCACGGTGGATCCGTCGTCCTCGGGCTTCTCCACCTCCTCGTCCAGACGCAGCACCTGACGACGCATCGTCAGCTTCTGCACGTACAGCAGCTCGAGACGGAAGTACTCGAGCCAGAGCTTCTGGTTGTGCTTATTGAGGCGAATGGCGCGCTGCATGAGCACACGCGCCGAGTCCACGTTGAGGTTGACGCCAAACTCGTACGACGCCGCCTCGATCCAGAGCTCGGCGCTGCGCGGGTGCGACTGCAGCGCTCGGGAGAACACGGCGGACAGCACGCGGCTGCTGCCCTCACGCTTGCAGAAGGCTACGTACTGCAGCCAGAGCTCGACGCTGCCGCGGTGCTTGAACAGCACGCGGTCGAAGATGTTGTGCACGCGCTTGACGCCAGCCGTGTCGCCCAGCGTGACCTTGGCGAGGCCCAGACGCTCCTTGCGCGCGGCTCGCAGCGCGTCCAGCTTGAGCTCGTACTCGATGTAACGCATGGCGTCGATCTTGCGCAGCGGCACGCGCTGCAGCGAGTACTCGAAGCCGCGGCGCTTGTCCACGATCCGGCGGATCTCGTCCGCCGAGAAGACCTTGCGCGCCTGCAGGTCCTCGAGCTCCGGCACCATCTTCTCCATCGTGATCTGCACCGTGTCCGCCATGGTTGCCCAGCTACTGCGTGTCGATGCCTGCGGGTGTGTACGTCGTCTGGGTGCAGCGCTACCTCGCCGTTATCGTAGCTGCTGGCCGCTACTTGCTTGGTCGAATGGCAGTCAATTGGTTGGGCGTGGCGTGAACCGCACTTAGACGGGTGTATGTACCACCTACGCGGTACAGTTGAGCACTGCGTGTTTGGTGACCCCATTATGGACGAGTGGCCAAGTGTGTCAACATGTTCCCGGAGGACCGCTTCCACCCGCTGGGGCCGGACGCCGACCGCCTGCACGACGACCTGGTGGAGGCCGCGGAGCTGGAGAGCACGCCCAAGACCTCCAGGGAGCTGGGCTCGACGCTGGTGCTGCATCAGTTCCTGCCGGCCTGGGACGTGCAGGCCTATCTGCGGGTGGCGGGCATTCGTCTGCACGTGCACAACTCCAAGTACCCAGCGTACGAGGCCACGGGTGCGGCAGCAATGGCAGCTTTATGCGGTGGATATGCGCTGTACTGACAGTGGTGTTGTGTTGTGTGTTGCGTTGCATTCATCGCAGGTGAGCTACCCCAGCTCAGCGATGGCAACTTCCTTCTGCCCAAGGAGGAGATCATCATGCACCTGCAAACGGTGCGTTGGCTGTAGGCGATGGAGAGCTCAGTTGCACTATGTTGCTGATCGGCGTGGTTTTGCTTTGGTGATTGGTTGCATGCAGTTCCACAAGGACATTGACGAGTTCCTGAGCGACGCGCAGCGCAGCGAGTCGTACGCGTACCGGTCGATGCTGTCCGAGAAGCTGCAGCGCGTCATGCTCTACTGCCGCTGGGTGGACTCGGCCACGTACCGGGAAGTCACGCGCCCGCACATGAAGCGCAACATCCCGTTCCCGCTGAACCTCTTCTTGCCCAAGAAGATGCACCTGGACACGATGGAGAAGCTGCGCATGTACGGCATCGCGACCAAGGAGCAGGCCTACGTTATCGCCCGCGACTGCTACACGGCGCTCAACGCGAAGCTCGAGAGCGCTGGCACGCCCTACTTCTTCGGAGAACAGCCCAGTGCCCTCGACGTTGCCGTCTTCGGCCACATTGTTGACGCTCTCGGCAACTCGCAGCTGGCGGCGACCGTGCACCAGCACGCCCCGCTGCTTATCACGCTGTCGGAGCGCATCCGTGACGCGTACTTCGGCGGGCCTGGTGAGCAGCCCACAAGTCTCAGCGAAGAAGCCATGTACTCGGAGAACCAGGCCAACTACTTCACCAGCACCTCGTTGGACAGCGGCTTCATGAAGAAGGTGTCGCAGCCCCTCCAAGTGGCCTTCCTCAAGCCATACCGCAGCCTGGACTGGAGTCGCCGCGAGCTGGCCTCGGAGATCGCCGAGAAGAAGCGCGAACAGGAAGCTGAGAAGCACGCAGCAGCCGACGAGCAGGACAAGGCATTTGAGAAGGGCCCCCGTAACGTTATCATCGGCGCCATTGCTGCGCTCGTGCTGTATACTCTAGCCGCGCTGCCTGTAGCCGTGCAGTTCGGTGATGAGGACGATGATGATGATGATGAGTATTACGAGGACGACGATGACGACGAGGACGACGACGAATAGAGACCACCCCCACCTTGAAACACATCAATATGACGATGTTGCGAGTTTTGATCTGGCGTGGAGTGAACGAATTACTCGGACCCTCAAAGTATGCCCCGTTCAGAGGATCCGACGACAAGAATGTGGTCGCCAACTTCTTTCCGCTGATCGACTTCAATAACTTTAACTTACACGGTGCCATGCACAAATAAAAAAGCGAGCAGGATGGTGGTTGCTCGTGGATCGTTGATGCAATTGAGTCAGCGAGAGCATCATAGATCCACAGTGTCATCTGTCGCATTCGCCCACAGCATTAGATCCCTCCGCTCGTCTTTATGAACGAAAATGGTAGAAAACGCACCTCCCGAGATAATGTCAACTGTCTGGTCAAGCAGCTCGTCGTCGGTTGGATCGAGAGCGGACAATGATACTTTCTCCAGTAGCCCGTCAAACCGTTGTTGGTCATCAAGGGTAGACAAGTCCTATGGAACAAAGCACACACAAAATAGTTAGGTCAGTAAATTCGGGGTGATCAATCTATGAAGTGCAGCAGTCGTACGCTGACACTGTTAAACGAGACCATTGACTCGACGGCACTTTTCCACCCCTTCTGCATGATCGCCTGCCGTGCTTGACGCTCCTTATTGGCCTCCAGCTCTTTCGTGAGCAATGCCTGGCCAGGAGACGGCGCTGAGGATAAGGTCATACCCTGCTTGTCTCGCTCCTGAAGCATTAACCTGAGTCGCTGTTGATGGAACAGCTCGTACGCAGAAGCGTGACCCTCCGTCATAATCATCTGAGACCGCGGAGTCTGTGAAGAACCCCATTCTTCCCGTGGCGTGTTCAATCCTTTCCCTCCCGCACCCGCTGCCGCAGCTGAAGACGGCGGAAGACCAGCGCTCGCCCCACCATTTGAGTTGTTGCCACTATTTGCCATGACACCACCATTAGCCGCATGTACCATCATAGGTTGCGTAGACGCCCCTGATGGAGTGCTCATGGATATCACTCGAGGGTGAAGCGGTGCGCCGCTAAATCCTTGATGTACCGGTGGCGGGTGCTGAGAATTTTGCTGATACTGTGCATTTGCCATTGCCATCGCCATGGCCTGAGACGAATACGTATTAGGTGCTGGTGGCATCGATAATGATGGCTGCATCGAAGATGATACCTGCCACACGCACGTCAAACAAGTTGAAGTGTTAGATCTCAGCAAAATAGTTCCGTGGATTGCGGTCGGGACTGCTGGACTTACCGGCATCGGCATGGACATTTGCATCTGCATGTGGCTTGATGTCGGAAAATTTGTAGGCACCACGTAGTTCGGCATCACAGGCATGTTTTGTTGCATCGAGTACCCAGGGGGATACTGGTACGGCGTCGGAATTTGCTGGGGCTGGATGTGTTGCTGCGGTGGATGTTGCTGCATTGGTATTTGCTGGGGCTGAAGGTTCATGTTGTAGCCCACTCCTCCATCGGTCATCGCGTAGACAGGGGCAGGTTGCTGATTGCCAGGTACGATGCCGGCCATTAGCTGGTTGGGGTTCCCAGGGTACATAGTGTTGCCAGCATGAGCGGCCGAGCTTGGGTGAAATCGTTGGCTCATCTGGAAGTTGTGAATCGAAGCAGCCACCAGATCGTTCACGTTTTGCATGGGGTTCCCGGGAACACCCATCGCCGCCGCTATATCCGGTTGCGATGCCGGAGCCAATGCTTGCGCACTCTTCACGAACACCGTACTCGGCATGTTCCCTACAGAAGAAGCCTCCGTTGGTGTAGCATCGCTAACCACTTTAGTTTCCGGAGCAACTGCCACCTCTGCTTTCACATTAGCGCCAGGCGCTGCGTCCGCCGCCGCAGGGGCTGGTGGGGCACCGTTCTTTTGTTGAGACGGACTGGCCTTAGACGGTTTAGCTTTGGGCCTCTCCACATCGGCTGGGGAAGACAAAACTGTGGTCACAGCGGCAGTCGCAGGTGATGCTGAGGCGGCCGTTGGTGTTTTATCTTCTTTGGAAGCAGCGCGGCGTCCTCGCATTAGCGATTTCCAGCGGATTTTTACTGCATCTTCTGTCCGGCCCTGTTGGTAAACAGCGTCAGTCTATTGAAGCCACGCAAAACGAAGCCACTCTACTAACAAACCTTAAGCTGTTGCGCGATAATAGACCACCGATTGCCAAGCTTGGCTTGCATCTCGACGATAATCTTGTCTTCGTCTTCTGTGTACGACCTGCAAAGCGTTCACAGAGTTGAAGTGAGCGAACACACTCATTCGGCATTTCCGAGGCAAGGTGCACTTACCCCTTATTGATGTTCGGGTCCAGGTGATTACACCACCGCTCTCTGCATTGCTTGGACCTGGATCAATAAACAAACACGATTAGCACCATGCCGACAAGCATTATCCACGAGTCTACTCAAGAACTCACGTTCGCCCGGGGATAAGGGAGGCAACTTGTCCCCAGTTCTTTTTGCCCTCAGCGACCAGCTCCCGGAGCTTCGCGTCTTCTTCAGGAGTCCAATGGCCCTACACACAGATAATGCATACGTACACCATCGCACGTGAGCGGGCTTCAAGGCAAGTTAACTCCACCCCCGAACAACCCCCTTCACCCACCTTAATCAAGCCGGGCTTGAGCACTTTCGTCCACCGCTGCAGACACTGCGTGTGGTTGCGTCCGGGCACCTGGTCGGCGATCGCCTTCCAGTTGCGCTCGCCACTGCGCTCCACCGCCAGCCTCAGCGACTCGTCCTCGTGCTTGGACCACCGTCGCGGGTTGGACTTCTCCTTGGCGGGGGGCGCCTGGTTCACCGCGTTGAGGATCAGATGCGCGCGCGGCACGCCCATGCCGCTGCCTCTCCGATCTTTCACCATGAGCTTCGCCGGCTGCGCGTGCGGTCGCTGCTGGGGCTGAGGCGGCGGCGGAGGTGGCGGTGTCTCCTGCGTGGACGCCGCCGAGTCCTCCTCCGTGGTGCTGCCCTGCGGCGAGCTTGTTACCTGCTTGTGCCGCTGCGAGGCCGGCGCCGGCAGCATCTTCTTCATGCTGTCGGTGCGGCCGCGCTTCTTGGGGCTCTTGGTCGGCAGCTTGGCCGGCGCCGGTGACGGCTCAACATCAGCCGTGCCCACCTCGCCCTGGGCGCCGCCCGGGGCCGACACGGAGATGGACGTTTGGTCCAGCGCCTTGCCCAGCTCCGTCAGCTTGGCGGAGCTCACGGGCGAGTCTTGTACGGTCGCCATCGCCTCTTGCGTCGCGTCGCGCGCGGGTCTGCCAGAGTGCCGCGCACCGTGTTGATGGGGGGGGGGGGGGGGATTGAATCGGGGGCCTGGAAGCCTCAGCTGGGGGCTTGCTGCTAGCTCGGCGCCACCTTGCGGGTGCTTTTTGCGGTGATTGATTTTTCTCCCGCAACAGAAAGATGAGGAGCGAAAGGACGATTTGTGTGCGCCACGCTATGAAAATAGAAAAGCGCGCAAACATTTGGCTACACCCGTGGCGATGGCACAACAACAATCAAACCCGGGAGGGTTTCCAGCGGCGTGGAGATGCATTCAAACGTCAGGCATGATGCCGGGTCCGTGTATTACATAGGCCGCCATTCACGCCCTAAAGCTTAGTCGAGGCAACTTCATCCTTGCAGCTTTATCGTGCCGGTACTGTAAGCAGTAGGCTAGTCGACGTGTGGCCACTTCAAGGAGGCGGACCAATCACAGGCGACTGACTCCGCCAGCGACAGTGGGGCGGAAGCGAACGAGCTCAGCAGCCTTGCCGCCTCGCGGCAGCCAGCATCGGGGTCGTGGCGCTGCACCTGGTGCAGCCAGGGCGCGACCTCAGCCAACGCCTCGCCCACCTCCCGCCGCAGCAAGTTCGGAGGCACCACCAGCAGCACGCGACTCAGACTGAACAACACTTGGCGACGCACCTCGGCGCTGGTGTTGGAGCGCTCGCTCCACGCGAACTCGAGCAGGCACTTGGCCATGGCCAAGCTCTGCGGCGCGTGGCCCGCACACTCGACGAAGCTCGCCAGGGCGTGCAGCAAATGCGCCAGAAACGTCTGCTCCACTTCGCTGCGGGGCTTCCCCGACCCGGCGGAGTGCTTTCGCACATACTCGACGTACCCGAAGAGCAGCGGCGAGAAGAACTCCAGCGCATACGGAGCGAACGCGTTCCTCTTCGGGGCAGCCAGCGGGTCGCGGCGGTAGCCCCAGCGACGAGTTTTCAGGCTCTGCATCGTGAGCATTCCCAAGTCGCTTGTAGCCGCGTTAATCTCCTCCTGAAGCAGTGCCTTGGGAGCTTGTGCTCGCTGGTAACCACCTCCGCGCTCGGACAGTTGCTGAGCGGCCGAGGTCATCGCCTGCAGCGCGTCAATGCGGGACTGTAGCAACTGCTCACGCTCCAACGCCTGATTACACAGATATGGCACCGTCGCAGTGGGTGCCAGGGCACACGCCGAAGCGAGTGCCTGAGAGCGAAGCCTGGTAAATTGGGGCGTGTTGAACTTGTCTTCAAGTCGCAGTAGCGCCCTGACAACGTCGTGGGCCTTATCGTTCAGATCTCTTGGCCGACGACGCAGTAACGTCTCGGCTTCGTTCAATGCAGCCTCCGTTTTCTCGCGATCTTCGTCCGCCAAAAGACCCGCCACCAGGTCCTTCAGATACAATGGCCGCTTGGCTGTCAGGTCTTCCTCGTCGTCCTGCAAGTCGTAAGCTTCCAGGCTCATATCGGAGTCAGATTCATCACCGTCGACACTGGATTCGGAATCGATATCAGCGTCCGAAGCGTCTGCATCCTCGTCGTCACTGAGCACCAACTCGTCCGGATCTAGGGCAAACGGTTTGGGGCGGCGCTTTTTGGGGCCCTTCCTGCGAACTTGATTCACCTCACTGGAGCTTGGGTTAGAGCTGAACTGGGCTTCACGCGACAAATCTGCCGCAGTAGACTCGCCTAAATTCAGGTCTGCAATGCCTTGCTCGAGCTCCTCAGGGAGCACGGGGCATCCATAAATCGTGAGGGGGTCTTCATCTTCAAGCCCGAAGTCCAGCGGGTTTTCCGATGCAATAACGTGCGACAAGGTCTCCCCCACACGCATTCCCAATGCTCGTACACGCTCCAGCGAGTGGCTCATATGATCTTGAACTCCCTTGCACAGCTTGGTAATCCAGTCTTGCTGGGAAAATGACGCCCCTCCATCGCTCATCGTAAGCTTCTGTAGGCTGTATCGAAGGAAAAAGCACACGGAGGCATTGACGGCATACTCAGTGTTGACTGCAAAATCGCTTTGACTCCAGCGCGAAAGTACCACGTCAAACACGGATGCTAACGGAGACCGGTCACCATCGGATAGCGCCAGTACGTCAACCAGTACGCGCCAAAAGAAAAGGTCGTCAATCGGCTTCCGAAGGAGCAACTTGTGCGCAACCACGTATTGAAAGTGCCTGTTGGCACACAGTTGCGGGGGGACTTGAGCTAGAAGCCTGTACTTTGGGAGACACAGCGCCTGCTTAGCGAGTAGCAAACGCGGGGCCTTTTCGCTTGCAATCTGGAGCAAAATCTGTTCGTGGCATGATTCTGGAAGGCTTTGGAATAGCACGTGGTTCACATTCGTGTTCGGCTTGGAGTCAACAAATCGCATCCAGCTCTGAACAACGGCTTGTGCTTGTCCAATACGTGTGAGCTTGTCTGCAAATATCCGAAAGACGCGCGAGTGGCCCACAGGAACTTCCGAGCGGAACAAACTGCCAAATAGACCATCGCAAAGCATCGGGAAATACCGTCGCGGACGAAATGCCGCCGGAGTATCGCGCTGTCGGCGATTGTAAATGAGATCTGCATGCAGTTCGAACATTCACGCCTTGAATCAGCCAATGCATCAATGCTAGACAATAACTCATCTGTACCTGGTAATGAAGAGACCTGGGCAACGAGAACCTGAAGACCGATTACACTTTGACCACCCTCACGTACTGTCGGTTGCTAATACAGCAGTAGTAACTCAGCACGTGGAAGCAACTCGACACCTAATGCAGCATTCCACCCACCTGCTCCTGCGCCAACATTTCTGCCACGATGTCATCCACGGCACCGTCGGCAAAGGCTTTTTCCAGGAGCCGGATGCACTGCATGATAGAGGCCTCTGCGTCCTCTTCTGCTGTTTTATCCGCTACATTTGGTCCTGATTTGGTGGCAGACAGCGTCGACACCAATGCGCTAATGGCTCTGCTTGCCGGCACGAATTCGCGGTCGAAGAAGGCGTCGAACGCCTGCAGCCGGTCTGTCTCGGAGAAGCAGATCTCAAGGTGGACGGCCACGAAGCCCAGCACGAACGCTGCGACGTCTCGGTAGAAATGCTCCAGGTACAGGCTCTGTAGCAATAGAAGCAGCGAAGCAATCCGTCATATTAGATCTCGCCACGAAATGATGAGGACGTCGAGCTGATACCTTCCACGCAGACGAGAAGCGCTCGGCGCTGTGCAACGGCGCGACAAGCTCGCGTAGCTCGGCGACAGCAGAACGGACGTCGTAGTGCTTCTCAGCGGCCTCGACGTGCCGCTTCTTGGCGTCGACGAACGCGCGCAGCCGCTGCACCTCCGCGTTTCGCTCGGAGGTCATCAGCAACAATTAATTGCAATAGTTGAGATTGTCTCAACGGGAAACTGCAATTTGGTCAGGAGTTTGACTTGGATTGTAATTTGGTCAGGCGTTTGCTAATCAGTTGATCTTTACTGTCAAAATTGCAAATTGCCCACAATGTTACTTTACAACTTCTGGCCAACTTCAAAATGACAATTGGGGTTTTTCATGCATCACCTTCGCCGCTGGAGAAGATCGCAAAATGATCGACCACAGCAACGTCGTTGCTGGTAATACCAGCACGGAGCAAGCCACTGGTCCACGCCGTTCGTCTCCACCGTCTAGTCGACCGCCGTCTGCACGAAGAACCCCTCGGGCAATTTCGCCCGGGAACGTGCGCGTTTCTCCCTGCCCGTTGCGTGCGCGAACCCCTCCATCAGCTCCCACCAGTTCACCTGGACAGACGCGTGCACGAACCCCGCCTCAGTCAACATCGGCGCCCACACCTCCTGCCCGTCAATAAGCACGTGTTTCGCTCGATTCTTCAGCCCACGCTGAAGGCGAACATCGACTACAGCTAATAGTTGGCCCAATTATTAAGAACCCAGTTGGCCAGCGCGACGCGTCGGGCAAGCGGCTGGAGGAGTTCCTTGCTAATGGCGCGACGTTCAATGATGTCCTGCACAAACTCTGGGAGAAGTTTCGCTGCCACGTGAAAGGACAGGCCACTCAACTGGACGGAGTGTGGTCAATGGAAGAACCTGCCTAATCTCAGTGGTCCAAGGTCATGTAATTGAAGTGGAATCGTCACCTCATTCAAGCCACCAAGACGGATCAGGGATGGAACCGCTGGGTGTCCTCGCTACGAGGTCAAACTGTTACACTCGTGTTTTACGAGTATGGACTCTGAATTCCCAACGCACACAGTCTTGACTAGTTTCGAACAGCTTGCATACGTCCAGAACAGACTGATCGCGCTGGTGCAACTGCGGAATCATCACCTCGGCCCACCGATCCACTATCACCTCTGCGCGTAAATAGTAGACCTCCGGTACGTACGTGGTCCAGTACGTGGAGTCCAGACGGTTCCAGAACATCATGCGCGTCAGCATGCAGGACAAGTCGAACAGGAAGAACATTTCGTGAGCCACGGTATCCTTGTCCAGCAACTTCATGGCGGTATGATACATCATTCCGGTACGCATGACCAACTGGACGTCCGTACGAAGCTTGCGCCACACGATCGGGAGGTTGGCCAAGGAAGCGCACGCAGTCTTCTCGTCGATCAGGTACTCTTTGCCAACCGGACGATGGGACCTGTCACTTGCAGCAAGCATGCGCTCACAGGATTGGAGATGCGCCCACCGGATGAGCGCTCATATTTGGTGTGGAGTACCGCATCCTGTCCATCCGCCGACTTCCCTAACTGCAGGATAGGCCCAAGGCGCGAAAGTGTGGTCAGCGAACGTATCCTGACCACTGCCTGCATTGGCTCAGTCAAGTTGTCGGACTACCCCATTGAATTGACCCCACCAGACATGATCGTGCACACGCAAGACCCTGCTGGACGAAGCCTCGCGTTGTCCGGACCGGATCGTGGTGTACTCGGTGATCGCGCACAGAATGAAGAAGCGCCACACCGGATGGGGACGGACCGGATCGTTCATTCGGTCCGCCCACCATGCACACACTGGGTGTCGACGCACCAAAAACAAGTCCAGTGTGCGCCGCATGTGTTCATGCAGCGGCGTCGATCCAGACCGGATGAGACCAAGACCCCCCAAGACCTACGTGCAGCACCGAATGAGCCGCATATCCAAGGGAGAGGTCCAGTTCCAAGACAAAGAGACGGCGTACCCAGATACCTCTTTCATCATTTGATGAGTGTACCCGAAGAAGTGTCGCCGTCAACAAGTTCCCGCATACCAAAACCACGACAAGCATACTGAAGCACTGCCAAGAAGCACAAGCATACTCAAGACAAGCGAAACATAGTGAAACCTACATTAAAGTCAGCGAAGTGATAGAAGAGGTGACGGCTCCGAAGTTGACTGGTGTATAGACCCCCCACCCGAGGGTCTCAAAGAATAAGTGGTGGCTGTATATTTTGTGACGCTTAGCTCGGCATTGTATTTATGTGTGGTTGGTTGGTCTGAATTACGGATCTAACAGTGTTCCCTTCCATTCTGTCTGAGCCTCTGTTCATTCGGTGTGGTTTATCCCAGGAACACACCCAGCAGACTTCATTCTGTATCATAACAACTCACTCCCGGTGTAATCCGGTCCGCCAAAAGTAAACGATACCTATAGGGGTTGACACAAGGACACACGCCAAAACACCGGACCGCATTAGTGCGATTCGGTGCGTCCAAGCGGTTCCGGGTCCGGGTCATTCAGTGTCCCGTGGGCTGCTTATCGCGTGGACAATCTTTGGTACTCCGAACCCGAATTTCATTCGGTTCGGCATCACTCTGGACGATCAAGGCGTTCACCCGCCTCGCCTCGCCCACCGCGCCTGACCCAGAACTCGCTCAGAATGTTCGAGGTAGCGTCCGGTACTAACGCAATACTTTCGAACAGAAAAGGTATAATTTCTTGTGGACCATGCAAATACAACTTTATTGTGCCAAGATGTGTATTTGAATGCTTAGAGCCTTGTACGAATGTAAACATGTACTGGTTGTTGGGCTATTTCTGCACAAACCGCGCTGCCTCGCTGGTTAGTCCGCCCCCACCCTGAGTCAAGTACCAAGAATTTGTGGTTAGATAGGAATCATCGTATAACAGAAATGGGTGCAAACTTCGCACCCTTTTCTCGAGGTCAGCCAGCATGCCGGCGAAGCCCTTCGTCGCCTCGACAATCCCTTGATTGCTGTCTTCGCTTGGCTACTCTTTCATATCCATGTCGCCGTATGATTGCTTAGCGGAGGCTGGAGCCGCGTCCGCAGCGTCAGCCTTCACTGCATTGATGACGCTGTCCATGGGCTCGTCTTCGTCGCTCATCGGCGAAGTGCTCTTTCCAGGCGTATCAGTCTGCTAAAAGTTGCTTGGGGGCGGGCTCGTGTACGCATCCGGGGTCACAGGTAGCGAATCTTGTTGCGCGTCGCACGCGTCTACCGCCACGACTTTGGCCAGGCACTCGGCCAATGGGATTTCACGACGCTCCTTGGCTTGGTCTTGCCCTTTCCATTGCCCTTCATATTGGGCGTAGGCTCGTGCACTTCCTTGCGAGTCTTACGGCTTGGGTACGTCCACACATTGCGGCGAAACACACCCGCAGCCCTGTCTTTCGACGCGCGGGGAGGTCAAGCAACTTGTGTGGGCCAATGTCATCCCTGTCGTTGTGCGCGCCCGCGCAGTAGTGGCACTTCATGTACCCGATGTTGTAGTGGTCGTCGCGGATCGGACCGTCTGTGGCCTTTCGCTTGCTCAGCACCGATCCCTTCGGATTGGCTGGAGCCGCCTTGGCTGGAGCTGACTTGACGTGGCTGACCGCCTTGCCGCTAGCCAGCGCCGAGATTTCGCTCTTGGTCTTGTACAAAGATGTTGGTGAGTTTCTCGCCCACCTTCTCCAGCGTGAAGCCCTCCTCCGCGAACTCGACAGAGGAGCCCCACATGTGCCTTGGAAGCACATCGAGCACCATGATCAACATCAACTTCGGCGTGATTATGTGCGTGTGCAGCGCTTCTTGCGCATTCACGTTGACCTGGCTGCGCACGTTGTTCAGGTCGTGGAAGAGCTGACCAACGCTCTCGAAGTCAGCGTTCACCATCCTCAGGAACTGCTGCACCAGTCCGACGACGCCTGCCGCGTTGCTGAGGCTGTACTGCTTCTCAACAAGCCGCCAAACCACATGGACGGGCTCGTCCATTTGCTTGGTCGCGATACCTTTAAAACGGCTCGGCAGCGTTTCACACACCAGCCGCTTGATGTACGACGATTGCTGATTTATCCGCATCTCGTGCAGATCATGCTGCCATGGCGCTTCTTAGTCCGCCGCGGGCGAACGTGGCGGCAGCTTCAGCTGGCTCTTGAGCAGATTCTCGAACCGGCTTTGCACGCCTGTGATGCAGCTCCTCGAGCACGCGTTGTTCGCTCAGCGCCTTGAGGTGGATGATCGGCTCGCTCTTCCACGCAACGAAGTGCAGCTGAACTTCAGCGAGTCGACCGACGACTTGTCAACCTGGGACTTGCTCATTGTACTTGAAATGTGAAAATGAACAGGTTAAACAGAGTAGGTAGCTCACTACAATGTATTACTCCTTTGGTTACCGTTATAAACAGGTCTAGTGCGATAACTTTTTTTAGGTCAAAACTAAGTCAACTACAAAACCACGAGGCTTTTTATCCAGAGTGCGGCGATGACCTCCGTCCGGCAGGATGCCTCTCCGCCTCTCATTCCTAAAGCTGCGATCCATGAAGAAGAGACTCAAAAACCAGAACAAAACGAAACTGAAGGTGCGCTCCTGCTAGTTGCTGTACAAGCCTTTACCATGTGTTAAACCTGTTGCGAAATGTACATGATTAGGGTGCCGAGGCGTCTAAAACAGCTCGTGTGGTAAAGGTCGCTGCTCAACTCGGTGTTCATCGTTCTACTGTTTACCGATGGAGAAAGAACGAGGATGCCCTTGCCGCCGACAGCAACCCGAATTTCATTCGGTTCGGCATCACTCTGGACGATCAAGGCGTTCACCCGCCTCGCCTCGCCCACCGCGCCTGACCCAGAACTCGCTCAGAATGTTCGAGGTAGCGTCCGGTACTAACGCAATACTTTCGAACAGAAAAGGTATAATTTCTTGTGGACCATGCAAATACAACTTTATTGTGCCAAGATGTGTATTTGAATGCTTAGAGCCTTGTACGAATGTAAACATGTACTGGTTGTTGGGCTATTTCTGCACAAACCGCGCTGCCTCGCTGGTTAGTCCACCCCCACCCTGAGTCAAGTACCAAGAATTTGTGGTTAGATAGGAATCATCGTATAACAGAAATGGGTGCAAACTTCGCACCCTTTTCTCGAGGTCAGCCAGCATGCCGGCGAAGCCCTTCGTCGCCTCGACAATCCCTTGATTGCTGTCTTCGCTTGGCTACTCTTTCATATCCATGTCGCCGTATGATTGCTTAGCGGAGGCTGGAGCCGCGTCCGCAGCGTCAGCCTTCACTGCATTGATGACGCTGTCCATGGGCTCGTCTTCGTCGCTCATCGGCGAAGTGCTCTTTCCAGGCGTATCAGTCTGCTAAAAGTTGCTTGGGGGCGGGCTCGTGTACGCATCCGGGGTCACAGGTAGCGAATCTTGTTGCGCGTCGCACGCGTCTACCGCCACGACTTTGGCCAGGCACTCGGCCAATGGGATTTCACGACGCTCCTTGGCTTGGTCTTGCCCTTTCCATTGCCCTTCATATTGGGCGTAGGCTCGTGCACTTCCTTGCGAGCCTTACGGCTTGGGTACGTCCACACATTGCGGCGAAACACACCCGCAGCCCTGTCTTTCGACGCGCGGGGAGGTCAAGCAACTTGTGTGGGCCAATGTCATCCCTGTCGTTGTGCGCGCCCGCGCAGTAGTGGCACTTCATGTACCCGATGTTGTAGTGGTCGTCGCGGATCGGACCGTCTGTGGCCTTTCGCTTGCTCAGCACCGATCCCTTCGGATTGGCTGGAGCCGCCTTGGCTGGAGCTGACTTGACGTGGCTGACCGCCTTGCCGCTAGCCAGCGCCGAGATTTCGCTCTTGGTCTTGTACAAAGATGTTGGTGAGTTTCTCGCCCACCTTCTCCAGCGTGAAGCCCTCCTCCGCGAACTCGACAGAGGAGCCCCACATGTGCCTTGGAAGCACATCGAGCACCATGATCAACATCAACT